>JASDDO010000022.1:644662666-645912666 GCA_030015575.1 Agapanthus africanus | reverse complement strand
AGAACCGGAAACCATTCTCGAACTGGAACAAGTTCCTTCGAGTTCGTATGTAACTATATGATGGCATACCCAAACAATATGGATCTTCGTAGTGATACGGATTGTTCCGGAGAAATGCAAAAGTGATATAGGAGTGGCAGGGGTACATGTTGTTTCTTCATGAATGATAACAGTCTCAATTTCCTTTGGCCCTTATCTTATCCCTTTATATGTTTTAACTTATTACCTTCTGTACACCACACTTAGACTAATTGGTTTTCATCCTTCCCTACCTTTCGGAACCTGCCTATCGTTTGGAAGAAGAATATCCAATAAGCGCAATAGGTGTACTCTCCTAATACTAGGAGCCCTCGCAATCTGAGATAATGTAAAGATAAATGGCAGCCGAATAATCTTATTCAATTTCTCCCGAACCAGAATCCATTCTCGAACTGGAACAAGTTCATTCGAGTTCGTATGTAAATATATGATGGCATATCCAATCAATATGGATCTTCGTAGTGATACTGATTATTTTGGAGAAATGAAAAGGGGATGTAGGAGCGGCAATGATATATGCAACTAAATGACAATCCAAAAGCCAAAGTGTTTTTAAGAAGGTTCGGTTAACTTGGATCATGAGTTTTTAAGGTCAGGTCATGGTCGCTGCCAAAGAGAGAGAGAGAGAGAAAAGAAACACTCAGAGTGCACTCTAAGCTGGATTAGATTGGTTAATCACTTTATCTAATCATGATGGCTCCCATTGTTTCCTCGAATTCTCCTTCAAACCTAAAAGGAGAATTAGTCGAGATCATCTAAAATCATCCGAGGAGTAACACCTACTCATCAGCGGGAATCGGGATTAATTCCTGATAAAATATCAGGAAATACCCCAATGGGGTGTCACGTGCTCACACGTGACCAAGGTCACGTGCTGACACGTGATGGTTTCCTGGGACTCTGTTATAATAGAATTAAAATTCTAATCAAGCAAGCAATTAGTGGAGTCACGTGCCCACACGTGATGGACCTTTAAAGAACCCACTGAAAGAACTAAAAGGCATAATAAAATGGCAAGGAAAGATCCCAATGAGGCATCACGTGTCTACACATGACCAAGGGTCACGTGATGACACGTGATGATTCCTTAACTCTTTAAAACAGCAGAATTAAATTTTGTTTAAAATGTTAATCAAGGGGGTCACGTGTCAACACGTGATGGGTTCCTAATTCCCTTAATTAATAGAATTGAATTCTACAGAAATGATCAAACAGTGGGATCACGTGCCAACACGTGATAGGCTCTTAAGCCTTCTGAACTAATAGAATTGAATTCTAATTAAGGGAAATCAAAGACCCTAAATGGAAAAATATTTCTTTAAATCTTTCCAAACAAAAAGAGATTGTGCTCTGTAAAGTGGAGCACCGTTGGATTAAAGATCCAATGGTGATTAAAAATCACCAATTTATAGAAAAATTCTATACAAGGAAAGATTTCCCTGAAAATTCACCAAGAATAACAAACAGAATATCTTTTGGATTAAAAATCCAATGGCGAATAAAATTCACCGAGTGATCTAAAAGATCATGTTGGTTACAGAAACAACCAAAATCTTTCAAAGAAAAATTGACTAAACAAATTGATTCTTTTCTTTCTACTATAAATAGGAGCCAAGAAGAGAAGAGAAGAGAAGGATCTTTTTTGGATTTTTTGGAGAAAAAACAACAACAAAGAGAAAAAAGAGAGGAGAATTTAATTCTCAAGAGAGAAAAGAAGTTCCTTTCAGAGAAAAGAAACCCTAGATGAGAAAGGGGAAAGAGATCTAAGCTCCATAAAACAAAAAGAGAATTTAATTCTCAATTTAAGAGTTTAACTCTTCTGAATAAGAACTTAGTTCTTCCTTTGGTTGAAGATCTGCAGAAGCAGATCTCCCCACAAGTTGAGAATTTAATTCTCATCGGGGAGATTCTACCATGCAGCTCCAAAACTTAGAAGAGAGAATTTGAGTTTAAGAAATTTAATTCCCCCAAATTCATAGGAATTTAATTCCTCCAAATGAAACTAGGGTTTAACCCTATATGAGAATTTAATTCTCCCAAATTCATAGGAATTTAATTCCTCCAAATGAAACTAGGGTTTAACCCAACAAAAGAATTTAATTCTTCCATATACATAGGAATTTAATTCCTCTAAAAACAGAATTAGGGTTTAACCCTACAAAGAATCTAATTCTTAAAACAAGAGATTTAAAGCTCTCCATGCACGTAAAGAACTTGGTCACGTGGTAACACGTGACCCCCATCCTCAATGATCAGAAAAAAAAGAACAAAACTAGGTCACGTGCCCCCACGTGATCCTTAAACAACTCCCAAAAATGAAAAGGAAAAATTTTGGAGGCAATGCCTCACGTGCTCACACATGACCCTCAAAAATGAAGGGAACAAATCCAAGAGCAGAATCAATTTTGGGCACCCTCACGTGTCTCTACGTGACCCCTAATAAACACTTTAATAAATCAATGCATGGGCACCCATCACGTGCCCACACGTGATAGCCATGAAAACTAAAAGTGTTTAACATTTATTTGAATATTCTGGGAAGAAAATAAAGGAAGTCTGGCCCCATCTTCAGATGCCCCACGTGACCCCACGTGACTACCTCCTTTCTAGTGTTTAAACACTATTTTAAATGCTTCTTCCTTAGTGT
Organism: Agapanthus africanus; assembly: GCA_030015575.1. Lineage (NCBI taxonomy): Eukaryota > Viridiplantae > Streptophyta > Magnoliopsida > Asparagales > Amaryllidaceae > Agapanthus > Agapanthus africanus. Next base: position 645,909,980 of record JASDDO010000022.1, on the reverse strand, counting down.
TTAACACTATCTTAAACGCATCACGTGGGAACACGTGACCGCCAAGTGTTCTCTAATGTTTAACACTATTTTAAAGCCAATCTTAGCCCAAATTGGCTATGTTTTCCAGAGGCAAGCCTCTCCTTCAACTGAACCTCAAAATTGATCATTTCATATGACATTCAAAGAAAACTCCAGAGCCATGATGAATGGTCAATGCCCAATAAAAGACAAAATGTTGTCGGATCCTCAAACCCTTGTTTAGCATTGCTAAATAATGGGAGGCTGAACCCAGACAAATGTTCAACAGCCAAAACAAAGGGCCAACATTTCAAACTTAATTGGACATAGCCTAAATTGGTCATAAGTCCTCAATTCAGATTTAACTAAGCCAATGTGCTCATAATCTAATTAATTGATCTTAGTTCCAAATTGGACTACAGATCTCCCAATCAACTTTGGTTTAAGGGTACATCTCTTCACTCCTTTGATATTTGTCGTTGTAATCCTTCAACGTCTTCAGAGAGGTGACGGGTCCCGATAACCAATCATTCTATGGACTATGATGTCTTTAACCTCGGACTGTGGGGTCCCTATAAACCATCGGACTATGATGTCCTTAACCTCGGACTGTGGGGTCCCTTTAAACCTACGGACTATGATGTCCTTACCCTCGGACTGTGGGGTCCCTTTAAACCCATGGACTATGATGTCCTTAACCTTAGACCGTGATGTCCTTAAACTAACATTTGACCACCATGTCCTTAAACTGGTAATCGACCGCGATGTCCTTAAACTAGACAATAGAGCCCAAATACTCTTTTGTTGGATCTAAACAATCCCGTTAAGTTGATCTTAGTCTAAAATTAGACCAACGTATCCTTAACAAATGTTCAAGTTGATCTTAGTCTCAAATGAGACTGACGTATCCTTAAACCCAACCCCAAACCCAAATCTAAGAAGATACGGATTTGGACTAATCCACGCCCTATGGGCGACAACATAAATTAGTCTCCGTATACAATCCACGGGCAACCAAAAACAAAACAAACACACACGACACGAAGTGACCATCTGGAGAAGGAGAAAGTGGTTACCGCGATGCAGTAGCGTAATTAACTGCAGGGGCTTGCGCCTGCAGGGAAGAGCGTCCCCACAATCAAAAACCTTTCAAGTGAGGGGGAATCTGACGAAGTCTGCTACATCGGCCGCATCCGTTTAAACCTTCGATACACGGTGTCATAAATCAACTTGGCATCTTCGGAGAGGTGGACGGATAGCACCAATTAGTATCTGCCCCGAAATTCAGGCAAGACAGACTCGCGTGGTCGCGTCTCCATGTTTTGGCGGGTAACAGATTCTGGCACGCCCGGTGTGACCTTTTCCTCTTTCCACTCCACACTTCGTGTGTCGTGTTCGCGAACGAATCGCGGTTTAGTATGATTGCCCTTGGGTTCGAGGTACTAAGATTTGGTTTTGCTCCCGTGCAGAAAACAGAACATCAATGGCCTCCAACTATTCCAGCTGCAACTGCAACTCCCGTTCCGCCTCATCTGGAGGTGTAACCTACGGGCCCCAAGCGGCCTCCTTGTTCAAGATGTCGGTGGAGCAAATAACTCAGGCTACCACTGGGCTGTTTTTGGGGACTATGATCCCACCGGTGAGCTTCAATGCCCCGCTGTTAGTGCAAGAAGCCCCAAAGAAGTCGGTCTTTGATCGACTTACTACTGCGGCGGCCCCTCTCAACGGGTCGCCCAACTCTACTGCCTCAGTCTTCAATAGACTGGGCCAGAACGCCAAAAAGCCCGCGACACCGGAAAGAGTTATCCCTAAGCGGATAGCCATTCCTGTTCATGAAGTCGTCAAGGCGGTTTCTCCTGCCAAAGGGTCGGTCTTCACAAGGCTGACTGTTCCGGCTCCTGCTCCAGGAGAAGTCCTCAAAGCTGCTTCTCTTGCCCAGAGGTTTATCTTTGACAGATTGGATATTGCTTCTCAACGGACACCGGTCTTTAAGAAGCTGACGCCAGCGACAACCCTTCGCCAACACAGGGGGCATGAGGAAGTCGCCCCTAAAACTGAGACAATCCCAACGGTTCGACACGCTCGACGTCGCCACTGGCGACGAGTAAGGAAGGCTGGGGGCAGCTCCCCGTTGGGACTAACTCCGCCAGCTCCCATGGTGGAAATCAATGCTGCTGTTCCAACTGGGAACAGGTTTGAACCGCTTAGGAGGGTTCGCAAGAACTCTCCGACCGCCGTGCTGAAGAGATCTCCTCCACGTATGGAGATTACTACAGAAAAGAAGCCGGAGCAGCTCCCTCAGCGGCTTTCTTCCAAAATTTACAAAGTCTGGCGACAGGTCCAGGAATCGGTGATTAACCAGGACTACTCTCGTCGGCCAAAGAAGCTTAAAGCTCAGCAAGAAAAGAGCCATCCCGTGGTACCACAGAAGATGTCATCCGTTTGGGTGCTCGCTGCAACGGCTTTCTCGACGTCAACCGCTCACAAGAGAAGGAGGCCGGAGAAAGCCCCCGTGACCGCGGTGAACCGCAAAGACGCTGAATCTAAACATCCCAAGTCTGGGGGCATGGTAACGCATACCGTTTATATGGCTGCTGGAAAAGAGGAAAGCCGTGCTTTTATGGGTCATCGACCGCTTACTCGATCGATAACAAAGGCTCAGGAGCTGCAGCAGCAGAAACTTCAGGAGATGCTAACTGCAATGGCCGCACTCATTGGGCCGAAAGACAATCCAGAGACCTCAGAGCAACGTCAGGAACAAGAAATTGATACCGATTTCCTCCGAAGAATACTTGAGAGGAAAGAAAAAGAGGCAGCGGAGCAGGCAGCCAATATAAAACGAATGGCCCTTTTGTTCCAAGACATGGCCGGGATGATGTTACAGCCGGAACCTCCAACTGAAAACCCCCGATCATCATTGAAGACGACATAGGGGAGACATCGAACCCCCCTCCGGCTCTTTCAGCAGCCAAGGAGGAGACCATCTCCAAGACCACTCTGGATGATTACATTGCTCAGCAAATACGAGCTCACCAGGCGAATGAAGCGGCCGGCCAAATTTTTAAAACTGGACGACCATATCTAGGATGGTATGACCAAATAAGGTACCCTCCGGGATATACGATCCCTAAATTCCATGTATATAAGGGGACGGGAAATCCGCATCAGCACGTCGCTCAATTTAGAGCCTTGTGTGGAACACCGGAGGTGATGATAAACTTCTGCTCCGCCAATTTATTGGCAGCTTGTCGGAGATGGCGTTCGAGTGGTATTCTGAACTTCCAAACGATTCCGTCAAGACTTTTGCAGAGATGGAGCTACTATTCACCCAGCGTTTCGCGAGTGCTAGTAAACGTACCCCAATAATGGCATTGACCAATGCCAGGGTGAAACCTGGCGAAACATGGGTTCAATACGCAATACGATGGCGGAATTTATGGTCGAAATGTGAGCAGCGCATCGAAGAAGCGCCGGCAGTGGGCATGTTCGTAGGCACTCTTGACCCTCAAGCGACCATCTTCCAATTCATGATGTTCTTCAAGCCGACCACGTTCCAGGCCTTGATCGACAAACTGGCCCAAATAGACCAGATGGGTCATAGACCGTCTCCTTCAAAGCCGGAGCCACGGAATGAAAAGGGCAAAGGGAAAGCGACCTTTGTCGCAAATGCTCAACAGCAGCCCGGCGGTCCAAAATTAACTGATCGCCTAGATGAGAGACGACGATACTATAATGAGAAAATAAAGTGCCCTTATTCGTTTTCCCGGGATAAAACGAGGAGATTGTTCGAGCTAGATGTGCGAAACAGGCTCATTAATTTGCCAAATCCAAAATGCCCATTGCAACCAGGTGAGGCTAATAGTCCCAATTATTGCCCCTACCATCAAGCGGTAAGCCATCCAATTGAAGATTGCTTCGCCTTCAAGGGCTGGATTGAAGACCAGTATCAACAGGGCAAATTCGCACTGTCCGAGAAGCGGAAAGTAAGCCCGCCTCAACCGCATGATCTTAAAAAGGGGGACACACCGGAGGCATCATGCTTTTTTGTGGAAGATGCTCCATGGGAGGTCATTCTTTCAGTCAAGACTAAAAGAATGCTGAAGGATCTCCGAACATATCCGGCGATTAGGTGGAAAAATCCACTGGAACCCGAGATCATTGAGGGAATGTTGAAACCACGCCCAACACCAAAAATTGGTGGTGATAGTCAAAGCGCCCACACCCAGCCGTCAAAATCTTCGAAGAAGAAGAAGAAGAAGACCAAAAAGCCCGTGAAGCATGGTGACAAGCGCACGGACCTGCAAAAGCAGATTGACGCACTGGAAGAGTATAACCAGAAGGCGCGAACTCCGGTCACACTCCAAGAATTTCTCAACCACGTCCTTGAGGATGGAGATGACGACGATGGAGAAGACTCGTCGGATGAATCTGAAGATTATGTGGGAAGTTGCCATGTGATCTCTCACTCGTCGATAAATGATGAAGAAGCTCCATATGCAGAGAAACTGGGGGCAGATCCTGAGCCGGAACTTCTAGGTCCATCATACGAAATGATCGATGCATTCCTGAACGAAGCTCTTCTTAAAAGCAAAGCTGATCGAGAGCGCGAGATGACCGTATTTGAAAAGGCCAAACGTCGGCGACTGGACGAAAGGGTTAAAACACTCCCACCAGATCAAGGTACATCCGCCGCAAATAAAAGCAGGTTCAAGACGAGGAAAAGGTTCGCCAAAGCCATATCGATGGGAATGAAGCTGCCACCCTCTGAAGGAAACACTCCTGATGAAGCGGATATACATCCTGGTTATTGTTTATATCATCGAAAGACTGCGCATCCCACCAAAGAGTGCAACGCTTTTAAAAACTGATGGCTGGGGTACGTTGCTCACCAACAACATTTCAAGAGGATGAAACGCGAAACTCGTCGGGAGCAAAGAAATACGACAAATGAGCATAAAAGAACTGCCGGCAACTGCCATATGGTTGACTATGGGGGATCGCAAGTACTCACTTTCAGGAGCGACTCCGACGAGGAAATGACTCTCGGCCCTCTCTTCAAAGAATCCACCTCAGGAAAAGAGGAACAACCGAAGAGCTGTGAGAACATTCAGCTGCGCAATCGCACATTACCTAAAAAGAATCTCGGACCTGCAAACAAGGGATCGAAAAAAAAGATAAGGGGAAAGAAAAGGTCCATGAGGACATCGCCCTCGATGATCGAGTCGTCGAAGAGCTGACAGCTAAGGACCCGCCCAAGAAAAACAAGGTGGATTACAACGTCCTGGCACACCTGAAGAAGATCCCCTCACAACTAAGCATTCTCGACGCCCTTCTGCTATCTAAGGAGGTGAGAGACTCTCTGATCAGGGCATTACAAGAGCCCGACCAATTTCAAGCTTTCCTTGCCGAAGAAAAGATGAAAGACGAGCTGGAAGAAGTGCACACAGCCGATATCACCTTTGGTGATGAAGATCTCCTCCTCGGGACGTGCGAGCATAATCGTCCCCTCTATGTCTCCGGATACTGTCATGATATCAAGATAGGCAAAATCCTGGTTGACAATGGATCCTCCGTCAATCTCCTCAATGTGAGAGTGTTGAAGGAAATCTGCATGAGCGTTCAACACCTCGCGCGGGATAAAATCACCATTTCCGGGTTTGACTCACAGTCATCACGAACCTTCGGGTCTGTAATATTGACACTACGCTTTGGGCTGCTTGTTACGGACATCAAGTTTCACGTCATTGATGCCAAGACATGCTATAACGCTTTGCTCGGCCGGCCTTGGTTACACGAGTACAACATCATCCCTTCTACACAACATCAGTGTATGAAGTATTTCAAGGATGGTCTCGAATACACTGTGACGGGGGAGTTGAACCCATTCTCCGTGAATGAAGTCCGAAAGTACGAAGATGCAAAATACTTCTTACCAGATTTTGAAGACACGGAAAGATGCCATAAACTGAAGAACAAAGCTATCACCACTATTCCAGTCTTTGGGAGTGACACTGAGGAGGAAGAAGAAATAGTTTATTCAGGGCCGCCCCAACGCAACAAGCCGGGACCGTCCATCCTATGTTGATCTTCAGCAGCGATTCGGAAGATGAGGTCAATACTGTATTTTCCGTTCGGCCATCAATACAAGCCTTCGCTAGCGATGAGCGGAGTTTGCAAATTTCTATAGTTCCGCAAGAGCATTACAAAGAGCTTGCCGCGCTTGATACCTATAGCATGGAAGAATTGCAGACATTCTACGTCCCGCCCAGGCGAAAAGATGAAAAGGCGATCCTCTTTTATCAATCCATGGAAACCAAAGTGGGGAAAGAAATTTAGCATGGTGCCGATTATACACTTGACAGGCTCCAGCACATCCGTCTGCCTAGATATTACACAGAAGGCTTGAAAAGGCTATTGAAACGCCAAGGTCTACTCCTCAAACAGACTGCTCGACAAGCTCGGTTCTACAACAGGATCTGGGACGTCCCCGGAACTCAGCGAAAGTTGCCCAACGGGAGGATGGAAACGATCGGGCTTGGATATGTTCAATCCAAGAAACGGGAGCGAGTCCATGGCAGCTATGTCATACATGACTTCGATGAAGAAGAAGACGTTCTGTTAAAAGACGCTGACCCTGATCCAAAACAAGGTCCTGCCACCAAAATGCCGAGTCCATTGTTTGAAGAACGAATGGACAAGCTAATAAGGGAAGCGGGTCAAAAGGTCCGGGATGACCATAACCGCGAAATGGCCATTTACGAGAAAGCCAGAACACAGCGCCTCCTTCAATAGGCCGCTGAGAATGACAATGCTTCTCGTTGCCAACCCGTTATACAAAAGACCCGGCGCAGAGGCAAAAATAAACCAAAAAACGGAGGGAAAAAAAACATTCGACAACAGCAAAGCGGGTCTGAGAAGCCACGCAATCAAGAGTCGAGCAGCCGGGATCCGTCTCTTATAAATAAGATGGGCCGAGAATATTCTTTTCCTCAAGACAAGACAAAGAAGATATTCGATCTTATCATGAAATATCGGATGATGACACTCCCGAAGTCCAAGCATCCCGAGCAAGCAGACGAGGTCTCTCACCCAGACTATTGCTCTTATCACCAAGCAATAGGGCATCCTCTCGAAGACTGCTTCACCTTCAAGAACTGGGTCGAAGACCAATATCAACTCGGCAGGTTCACTATATCCAACAGTTGGAGGGTAATCCCGCCGCAGAAGCATGAACCGAAAGCCACGTATGCAGCGAGAATGGAACCAGATCAATATTGGTCTTGGAAGCGATCTCGTACCTACCACGTGATAACACTGTCAGAAGAAGAGCCCGAGAATATGGATGACCTCCCCTGGTGCTTCGAAAACGATGACGGCGAGGTGATCTCAGAGTTTCCACCGGCGCCAAAAGAGCTGGAAGATGGAATACATACTACCGCAGATAACCTCAAGAAAATTGATTTGGGGACGGCAAGTGACCCATGGCCGACATTCGTCAGTGAGTTGTTGTTTGAAGAAAGGGTGGCTACGCTAAAGGACGTGCTTATGCAGCATAAAGATTTCTTCGCATGGAACCATTCCGATATGCTAGGACTAGATCCAGAGATTGCTGTACACAAATTGGCAATATCCCCGGACGTCAAGCCGATCAAACAAGCACCGAGAAGAATGCGGCTCGAGCTTGAGATGAGCATCAACGCCGAGGTCAAGAAGCTAATCGACTCCGGCTTCATCCAAGAGGTTCAGTACCCTGACTGGATCGCCAACATCGTCCCAGTGATGAAGAAAAATGGGACGGTGTGCATATGTGTGGACTTTCGGGATCTCAATAAAGCCTGCCCGAAGGACGACTTCCCAGTAACGGTCACCAAGCTGATGATAGACAACACGTCCACTCATGAAGTTTTCTCCTTCATGGACGGCTCATCAGGATACAACAAGATAAAGATGCATCCCGAAGACCAGAAGCATACCGCTTTCCGGACTCCTTCGGGCATATTCTGCTACAAGGTGATGCCGTTCGGTCTAAAGAACGCCGGTGCCATCTATTAGAGGGCCATGACGAAGATTTTCGATGACCTCATACATGAAATCGTCGAATGCTATATCGACGACCACATAGTTAAAAGCAAATCATACGAGGAACATTTAGAGCATCTGAAGATCGTGTTTCAGCGCCTTCGGAAATACAACTTGAAGATGAATCCTCTCAAATGCGCGTTCGGAGTTTCCTTGGGCAAATTCCTAGGATTCGTCGTCCGACACCGAGGCATCAAGATAGACCCGTCGAAGATCAAGACGATTTTGGAATGCCACCACCAAGGACTCTCAAGCAACTGCGGTCTCTCCAAGGGAAGCTCGCGTATATCCGGCGATTTATAGCTAATCTTTCTAGCAAGTGCCGCCCCTACAGTCACATGATGAAGAAGGGAACCCCATTCGTCTGGGATCGCAAATGCCAAAGCGCTCTGGACGAAATCAAGCAATACCTGCAGAATCCTCCGGTGCTTACCACTCCAGTCAAGGGAAAGCCCATCATTCTGTACACAACTGCCCTTGAGGGTTCTCTAGGCGCATTATGGGTACAAGAAAACGACCAAGGGAAGGAGAGAGCCCTCTACTACTTGAGTCGAGTTCTCCTGGGGCAGAAAACAATTACTCCCCCATTGAAAAACACTACCTTGTGTTGATCTTCGCGATAACGAAACTCAGACACTACGCGTTGGCACATGAGGTTCATCTCATATCGAAGGTGGATCCTCTCAAATATTTGATGTCAAAGGCTATATTAACGGGACGACTCGCTAAATGGGCCCTGCTCTTGATGGAGTTCTCGATAACTTATCGACCCCTCAAGGCAGTGAAAGGCCAGGCCATCGCCGACTTCCTCGCCGAGCATCCGATACCTGCCGAATCTCCTTTGAACTGCGAATTACCAGACGAGCATGCGTTTGACACGATCGACGGTGAGAGAAGAGAGAATGGTACCCAGTGGGAACTTTACATTGATGGAGCATCTTCCATGAAGAAGAGCAAGCAAAGCACCCCCATAATCAAATCCAGGGTAGGCCTCATCTTCGTGACTCCACAAGGAGGGATAACGTACTTTGCCTTTTCCTTGACAAAACCGAAGACAAATAACGAAGCCGAATACAAAGCTTTGATAGCAGGTCTTGAGATCGCCGTCGACATGGGAATTGAGAACCTCCTCATATACGGAGACTCCCAACTGATCGTTAGTCAAGTAAACGGCGACTATCAAATGTACAAGCCTGAGTTGGTGAAGTACGGCGAGAGAGTGCAGCAACTGCTGACTCAAATTCCTTCCTACACCCTGAAAAGCATACCGCGGGTGGAAAATAGCAAAGCGGATGCATTGGCCAAGCTCGCTAAAGAATTTGCCGACGAAAACCTCGATGACGTGAGGATCGTTGTGCAAAGCCGTCGGGTTCTTAGACCGGCAGAAATATCTCCGGAGTCGTCCGAAGAAAAGGGAGTGACCGAGCAAATGGCTCTGCAAATAAAAGACCAGGAAAAGGCTATGGATTGGAGAGAAGTCTTTATAGACTACTTCAAATCCCGTCGAACACCTGAAGATGCATCCTCAAGGCATCAGCTCATGAAACGAGCTCTATCCTTCGCCTTTATTAATGATACTCTGTATAAAAGATCATTTGATTCTCTATGGCTTAGATGCCTGGGACCCGAAGAGGCAAAGAGAGTCGTCCAAGAAATTCACGACGGACTTTGCGGTTCTCACCAAGCCGGCCCGAAGATGAAGCTAAAGATCAAAAGGATGGGCTACTATTGGCCCACGATGATCCAAGACTGCCTCGAATATGCGAAGCAGTGCCACTCGTGCCAGGTTCACAGGGATTTTATCCATCAGCATCCAAATCCACTACACCCAACGGTGGCTAGCTGGCCATTCGAAATGTGGGGAACCGACATAATCGGGCCTATCGAACCGACATCGTCCCGAGGACATCGATTCATTTTGGCGACAACTGATTATTTCTCCAAATGGGCAGAAGCAGTACCGCTAAGGGAAGTGAAGACGGAGAATATCCTCCATTTCTTCAAGACACGTCATTTATCGATTTGGCACTCCGCGACGGATTATCTCCGATAACGGGCCAGCCTATAAAAGACACAAGATCAGCCACTTCGCACAACAGCATAACATAGACTGGAGATATTCATCGGTCTATAATCCCCGAGCTAACGGTCTAGCTGAGGCTTTTAACAAGACCTTGACGAAGATCGTGAAAAAGACGGTGTCTCGAAATAAGAGGGACTGGCACGGGAGACTGCATGAAGCTCTTTGGGCGTATCGAACTACGTTCAAAACAGCCACAAACACAACGCCGTATGCATTGGTATTCGGCACAGAAGCGGTATCCCCCTCGAGATAGAGTTACCCTCTCTACGAGTGGCAGTTCACTACGAGCTAACAGACGAAGAAAATGCTCACCTTCGGCTTGAGGAGATCGATGCCCTTGATGAAACCAGGCTCATGGCAGAGCAAAATCTGGAGGCTTATAAAGCAAAGATGACGTGCTCATATGAGAGATTGACTTGGCCGAGAACATTCCCCCAAGGCGAACTCGTGCTAGTGGTCAAAAGACCTATGATCCCCAATCGTGCCAAGCGGGGGAAATTCGAGCCGAACTATGAAGGCCCGTATATCATAGACAAAGTCTACCAGGGTGGAGCATATCTACTCAAGGACATGCATGGTGAAAGACCTTTCACGCCAATAAACGGTCGCTTTCTAAAAAAATACTACGCCTGACGAGTCACGGCCTAGGTCAACGATAGATGATGACGCCTATGTCCGCTCGCTATCTTCCTAAGCCCAAACTCTGTAAGTAGTAGCCGGCTTCTTTTTCTTGGACAGAAACGTCCTTAAACTAACAATGGACCACTATGTCCTAAAACTGGTGTCGGACCGAAACGTCTTTAAACTAACGATGGACCACTATGTCCTAAAACTGGCTGTCGACCAAGATATCTATAAACTACTACGGACTGCAGCACCCCAAGGCTGACAAAAAAAAAAGAAAACGGTATGTCCATAAGAAAAATAGGCACGGATGAAAACCCGAAAGGGCTCCGTGAGTAAAAACAGCAGGGCTACCGGCGAGTTTTTGTGAAAACCCGAAAGGGCGCAACCTCGTTCAAAGACACTTGCAAGGTCCTCTCGACCTTGTGAGGAGAAACCACCTGCGTAAGATCCTTACAACTCACAAGAGAGCAACACACTTAGGGATCCCCACGATTCCTAAGGAGAAATTACACTTGCGAGATCCTCACGACTCGTAAGGAGAACCCTCCTATGAGACTCTCACGGCTCATAAGATTCAAAAGTCTTAAGTTACAGAGATCTGAACCTGTTCTTACGCCATAACAACCTCCAATTTTGCCCTACAAGCGTCTCGACCCTTGTATACAACCCACGGGCGCGAATAAACATCTCCCTAACAAATTCCCATCCGTGACTAGGGATATGCTCGCACAGCAAACAACACTTGTAAGTCCTCTCGACTTATAAGGAGAAAATACTCTTGTAAGATCCTTACGACTTATAAGAGACCATACACTTAAGACTCCTCGCGATTCTTAAGGAGAAAACGCACCTACGAGATCCTCACGACTCATAGGGAGAAATACCTTTATGCGACTCTTACGGCTCATGAAGTCAAAAGCCTTGGTCTATAAGATCCTAACCCTATTTACTAAGCCACCTTTGTTCGACATCGACAGAGGCAAATGATGATTCGCTCCTGGCAATATCCCAGTTACAGCGGTACTGATGCCGAAATCGGTGTCTAATTCCAAGCTTGCAGCGAAAAGCCAGCGGGCCACACATGCATACGAAATAGCCGAAATGATGGGGCAACTTGCAACAAACTCAGCAAGTAAAAATGCATGCATACAAAATAGCCGAAATGATTGGGCAACTCGCAATGAAAAGCAGCGAGTAAAAATAAAACAAATAGTCGAAATGATTGGGCACCACGAGAAATATATAGCCGAAATGATTAGGCAATCGCGACTTTCGCGATATAAAATCTGAAATGATAGAGCGTCGCGGAAAGAAAAATATATAAAATGAAACTTTTGCCCTACAGGTGAGATCACATCGATCCCTGTATACAATCTAGGGGCACAAACAAAAAGGGAACCATACCTTCCCCCTAGGTTCCATCCGAAAAGAGCCAAATCTCGACGGTTCACAGATAGCCTGGAGATCATCTCAACATTCGTCTCACTACCACAGACGCAACATCAGCAAAGCGGAACCGCGATAACTCCCAGTTCCATGACTCGGTGGTGCACAAACAACCGAGAGTCAACCCCTGACTCCGTGAAATTCGAATAAAGTCAACCCTTCTTGGACACGTGGAACACGGCCTATGTCAATCCTGACCCGTGGGAAGCATCCAGAGCGGATCCTGGTCCTTGCGGAACATGGCCATGTCAATTCTGACCATGTGGAAAGCATCAAGAGCAAATCCTGGTTACGTGGAACACGGCCTATGTCAATTCTGACCCTGTGAGAAGCGTCCAGAGCGGATCCTGGTCCTTGCGGAACACGGCTATGTCAATCCTGACCCCGTGGAAAGCATCCAGAGCAAATCCTGGTTATGTGGAACACGGCCTATGTCAATCCTGACCCCGTGAGAAGCGTCCAGAACGGATCCTGATCCTTGCGGAATACGGCTATGTCAATCCTGACCCCGTGGGAAGCACCCAGAGCAAATCCTGGTCACATGGAACACGGCCTATGTCAATCATGATCCCGTGGGAAGCGTCCAAAGCAAATCATGTTTACGTGGAACACGACCTATGTCAATCCTGACCCCGCGAGAAGCGTCCAGAGCGGATCCTGGTCCTTGCGGAACACGGCTATGTCAATCCTGACCCCGTGGGAAGCACCCAGAGAAAATCCTGGTTACGTGGAACACGGCTTATGTCAATCCTGACCCCGTGGAAAATGTCCAGAGCAGAACCTGGTCCTTGCGGAACACGGCTATGTCTATCCTGACCCCGTGGGAAGCATCCAGAGCAAATCCTGATTTCGTGGAACACGGCTTATGTCAATCCTGACCCCGTGGAAAGCGTCCAGAGTGGAACCTGGGAACACGGCTATGTCAATTCTGACCCTGTGGGAAGCATCCAGAGCAAATCTTGGTTACGTGGAATACGGCCTATGTTAATCCTGACCCCGTGGGAAACGTCCAGAGCGGAACCTGGTCCTTGCGGAACACGGCTATGTCAATCCTGACCCGTGGGAAGCATCCAGAGCAAATCCTGGTTTTGTGGAACACAGTCTATGTCAATCCTGACCCCATGGGAAACGTCCAGAGCGGAACCTGGTCCTTGCGGAATACGGCTATGTCAATTTTGACCCCGTGGGAAGCATCCAGAGCAAATCCTGGTTTCGTGGAACACGGCCTATGTCAATCCTGACCCCGTGGGAAATGTCCAGAGCGGAACCTGGTCCTTGCGGAACACGGCTATGTCAATTCTGACCCGTGGGAAGCATCCAGAGCAAATCCTGGTTATGTGGAACACGGCCTATGTCAATCCTGACCCCGTGCGAAACGTCTAGAGCGGAACCTAGTCCTTGCGGAACACGGCTATGTCAATTTTGACCCCGTGGGAAGCATCCAGAGCAAATCCTGGTCTAGTGGAACACGGCCTATGTCAATCCTGACTCTGTGGGAAGCGTCCAGAGCGGATCCTGGTCCTTACGGAACACAGCTATGTCAATCCTGACCCCATGGGAAGCGTCCAGAGCAAATCCTGGTCCCATAGAACACGGATAAAGTCAATCTTGACCCCGTGGGAAATGGCCAGAGCAACCCCTGACTCCGTGAAATGCGGATAATGTCAACCTCATCATTTACGGGTCCTCACGACTCGTAAGGGAGAAAACTCTTTTGTGAGATCCTTACGACTCTCAAGAGAAAACCTACTTAGGAATCCTCACGATTCTTAAGGAGAAATTACACCTACGGGATCCTCTCGACCTGTAGGGAGAAAATTCTTTATGAGACCCTCACGGCTCAGAAAGTTGAAAGTCTTAAGAGGCAGATCTTAACCCTGACTCCTAAGCCATCGCTGTCCTACAGGGAAATCAAAGTAGATTATCCACAAAATGCACTTACTAAAAGGGACACGCCATTATGGAACAAAATATGTCTTTTATTCATGAATCAAAATGAATACAAAGTAAAATTTATGAAAGAATAAAAAAAATACTCTCATTCAGAAGTATGTACAAAAGAAGAATAAAAAATATATACAATTCTTCAAGCCGGTGGACGATTCAATAGGTTTGCCAGTTCATTCTTTTTCCGCTGGGCCTCAGCTTCATGATTCATTATTGTCAAAAGGCGGGCCTCCGCTTGAACCTGTTGGGCCTGGTATGAGGCAAGCCGACTTTCAAGCTCTTTTTCGGTGACCTCATGAGATTCGACCATTTCGCGAGTGAAAATGACGGCTTTATCAATGGCTACCACCTCCTTGATAGCCTCTTAAAGCACCCGCCAAAGTTCATATGCCCGAGTGGTATTAGCCGTAATATTGGCTTGAAGTTCTCTCAGCGCTTTGGAAGCCAGCTCCCTCTCCGAAAACTTTCGGCTGAGCCTCTTCTCGCATGATAGCATGTTCGCAGCACACCGCTCAATCAGCCCTCGTAAGCACGCCTTCGCGGCCACAACCTCGGAAGGGAGGCGTGTATATTCAAGAATATGCAAGCAAGCCTCCATCTGCCGACAGAAATCAACCCAGACTTGCACCAATGTTTCACTATGGTAAGTGGTAAGAAAGGGAAGAGAACCGTTGGCTTCAGCGGCAAATGCTTCGGCCGTGATCAGACTGCCGGCACAAAAGTCTTCAATCAGGGCTGACAGGGAGTGAAGGCTTAGCTTTGCCATCCGTTCCGAGGCACGTAGAGCATATGGGCCGGGTGGCATGACGATGCAAGATTCCAGCATGGTAAGAACCGGCAAAGCTGTTAAGATTTATAAACAATCAACGAGACTTGTGAGCAAAGAGCAGATGGAACAATGTTGAAACTTTACTTACCCACAGTCATGCAAGAAGGGTCTGAAGGCTCCCCAGGCCCATCTAGAATCTCAACCTCGTCATCGGCTTCCAGAACTGTAGAAGACATCAATGTCATTATATGAAATAATAATAATGCCGTGAGGAGAGGGAAAACAACACTAACCTTGCCCGGAAGAGAGGATGATGCGTTGAGGAGATATCGCCTGTGGAGCGGCCATCTCTAGCAGGCGCTGAAAAGACTTCCAGAGAGACAGATCAGCAATAGACGCCGCCAACCCGCGCAATTCTGAAAAGACAGAAAAGTTCAGATAATGGAAAGATTATCAAAATAAAATATAGAAGGATACCTTCGATACTTCTCCCGCTTTGGACTGGAGGGATTGCAGCTTTGGCGGCCTCCTCCATGCCGTCAGGCACATCATCGGGGATGTGGGCCTATAATAACTTCCGATCGAGGAGCAGTGGCCGCCACTGCAGGCTCCAGCGGAAGGACGGTAGCCTCGACTACCTGTTCCCTAGTCTCCGGGCCGTCCCCAGAAAGATCCATTGAATCGGCGGCCAACGAAGATGCCTCTTCAGGGGGAGCAAGCACTTGGGAAGCGGGAATCACCGAGGGAAGCCCCATCGCAGGAATGACAGTTGCATCGTCCCCCTCCACACTGATTAGTGCCTCATCGGGGATATTTGCGGAGTCCACAGTCAAAGCGCGACTCGAACTTAGATCCTCCGCCATTTCCGAAGTCCCTGCAATATTTGCACGAGGATAATGATATGTATATATAAGCAGCGCAAAATACTACAAAGAGATATATGAGTGTACCAATGCGCAAAGGAGCTTCTAGTATGGCTTGTTCAAGCCGACGCTCCTTCCTGAGGACGTATGCTCACCAGGGTTCGAGGGTAGACTCGTGGCCACCGGTCCATAATGAAAGGGCGTCTTCAGCATCGGCCGAGATAGGCTGTTTAAGAGCTCTCTCGTCTCCCTCTTCCAAAGGACCTATAAATATCCGCCGTATTGATGGAGGGTCTTTTTAAAAGATGACGGCAGGATAAGGCCTTTTCGGGATCCTTACATTCTCGGATTCATCCTGTGAGCGTCTTATAGCCTCAGCCAATTGTGCGGCTTCCTCGGCAGATGAACCCGGGAAAAGTAAACCACCATCTGATGCTTGCATGGCAAATGGTTCGTCTTGGAGGATAGGTTCTGATTCCACTAAAGAGTCAAGCAAATTGGTGACCGTCTGCTTTCACCTCTTGGACCCAGAACTAACTGCAGAAGACGATCGCTTCCTTTCCCTTGGTGCTTTGGTGCGGCGTTGACCCACTTCGCCTTCAATATCCTCACTCAGCGGTGCTACCGATGACGACACGACCATTCCTAACGCCGCAGCTGATGATACTGCTACTGGCGCCCTATTGGCCCTTGATTGAGCTCTAGAACGCAGCGGCATACCAGCTGTGGGAGTTAGATCCACTTCTACAGCCACAGGAATAAGCACGACACCAGTATCTCTCAAGGGAGGGCGAACCACTACTCGCGGTCGCGGCGGGACTCCCATAGCCTGGATTGGAGTGGGAGCCCTATATCCGAGGAGCATCCTCCTCTCCTCGGCAATAATGGGATTGACTCGGTGGAGGTACCAGCCTGTGAAAGACCCCACACATCGAGGAATATAATCAGCTTCAGGAATCACGAAGCGAGAGCCGGTGTTCAGCCGCATGAAGTGATGAGCAGCGTCACGAACAACTTCTGACGACGGGCTAGGCTCCACTATAAATGCCTCAAAAGGGACACCCTGGTCATATCCGAGTTGCCGAGCAAAGCGGTGTAGGTTGTACCGCATAAAAGGGCCGCACCGTTCTGACAAAATACCAGATAACCCGGTCTGATCGAATATAGGTGCATAGCTTCCTTGGGCTTCAGAGAAGGTACTCCCTCTTTCGATGAGTCGCAAAGCTGTTGAATCGGTCCCGAAGGAGCAGAGAGGACTCGATCGTTGAATACCATCCCGCCCGTATTAGCATAGGGATTAATCGGCACGCGAATAGCCCCGGACTGAGTCGGGTCAGGAGCAGAAGCGTCCACCAGCCGCATGAGTCGCGGAAAAGTGTAAGCGTCATGAAAGCTGGGTCTTTGGTGCGCACCAAATGCCCCTAGCACGTGCATCTCAATCCATGACGTAACGTAATGAAGAGAGAACTTTAGCACATTTATGTCTGGGGTTGAAGTATTGGCCGCGGCGCTTATCCTATGATACAGATGCGCTAGCCCCGCAATGCCCACAGCTAGTCGCGTCCCCTCGGCAATGCGATGAGCAGGGTAAATGACCAAGACTCTCATGAAACGACGGTGCATGGGAATGGTGAACCAGCTGAGCCAGACGCTGATAAAACCCATGAAGAAAGTCTCTTCATCTATGCCAGGGGCTGCGATTGACTCGAAAGATACGGCCGACAGGATGGGAATGTAGAACTGCGGCAATTCTTCTTCTTTAGCCGGTCGCTTATTTAAACCGAACCCAAAGGGGTAGTTGATATTTGCGAACTTCGGAGCCGTCTTTGATAAAACGTCTTCACGAAGGAAGCAGGCGATAAAGCTTTTAAAAGTGACGCCCTGCTCCTCTGACTCTGTGAATAGCTTCTAAAAAATGCTCAGAGTCTTGATTAAACTTGGTGTTAGTTATGTATATGCCCTAGAGGCCATTGTTGTACATATGATGTATATTATGATGGATGCTTAGATATATACAGAGAGGACTTTTTTGCTCGTCATGATAGTATGCTATTTGGTTTCACTTTATCTTAACATGTTGACTTGTATTGGTTTGCTGTTTTTCTCTCACATGTTGATAAAGCCCTTAGGATCTGTACTCGACTACTGGGATTATGATGAGATCATACTAGTAGGTCCATAGTAGTCGATGAGTACATCCTATAACTGTTCCTAGTCGAGGGTATATCGAGACAGGGCATCGATACACCAGAGTAGACTAGCGTATACGCATCTTGACCCATATGATGGGCGATGGATGATCCCATATCCATCGGTGTTTGACATCAGAGATGGTGTACGGGTGCTCAGTGGAGACTGGGTACACTGGACGGACTCGCCGAGAACTCCCAGATGGTGATATACCACACGTCAGATGGCAGTTCTCTGGTGACACTGGTACAGGGTAGTCTGTAGACCCGAGATCGTCATAGAGTCTTGTGTGATTCCCACTGTGCTTTGATTTTCACCTTACCACGTCCAAGAGGGCGTGCAAAACGGTTGCTTTTGGGTACAGTCCTGAATCACATGGAGGCAATGAGCGATAGGAGGGGATTCGTCTCTCCCGGTATAGGGAGTTGATGTTGTGCTGTGTTCGATTGGCTATAACTGGAAGTCCCTGGCCAGGGCTGATATAGAGATTTACCGGTAAGTGTTACTAGTAGTTTCTCGACCCGTTATGAGCCACACATCGACACGACTTATCGGTTACTGGGGTCTGACGTTTACCACCCCTAGACTTGATATGCGACATATCAGACGAACAGACCGGACTGTACGGGAGTGTTACTGATTGGATTCACAGGAGAACGCACAGGCTAGCTTGTTGATCTTCTGATCGCTCAATACCTGGGTGGCTGTTACGTTTAGCTGACCGCTTGCAGCTTGAGGGTGTTTGATATGATCATCACCTGCTACCGGCGTATTGACGGTTCTTTAGAGTCCTATACAGAGGTTTCTTGGCTCAGGCGAAACGGAGTAGAGGCATATATGTGATATGTGCAGGACCGAGAATAATGCGATATGAGATACCGTATTATATTCTCGCGATATTTAGATATGAACCGGGTCATCGGATCAAGTGTTGATTTGATAAATCGGTACATGATATATTAGTCGGTAATATTCGATATAGCCGGATCGTCGGATCAAGTGCTGATTCGATGATTTAATGTATAATAATATATATGATATATTGTATTACATTATCTAATATTGGCTCGCTTTATTATTTCATTTTCTCACTGGATGATACATTGATATATATGCGATATATGTTAATTGTATTATTTTCTTTTGTTGCAAATATGTAATATATATGTGATATATATTATTGTGACATGATATGATTTATTATTAAACATGTTTAAGGATGATTAAATAAGGTTAGGGTTTGATTAGGGTTAGCTTCTTCTTGCACCTTCTAGAAGCTTTGTTTTTGTCATGCTTAAGATATTATGGTTGATATTTTTGCATGACTCATTACTTAACCTAACCAAACCCTAACTCTAGTTTATTCTCTACAAACTCTTATCCACTCATCCTTGACCATGGTTAATATATCAATCACATACTTTTCTTTTCTATTCATCACAAAAGGATTATGATTATCTTTTCCATTATCATCTTCTTCTCTCTTGATTTTGAGCTCACTAGATATTCATTTTGTGATGATAAATTGTGAGAAAGTGAATTAAAAGAAAAGCATAAATACTACACCCTCATCCTCATCTCATCTAGCCCATGAGATTAGTGTGTTCATCTCTTTAGAGTGAGAAAGCTTGAGTTATTGGAACTTCGACGTAGATCATCGGAGATTTGGAACACTTCAAGCAAGCATGGATCGTTCGAGTCGTGGAGCCTCTCTTGAGTCCGGGAGATCGTGGATCGCGGCGAAGGGACTTCTACTCGGAGCTTGTGAAGCGAAGGAGCGGACTACAAAGGTTGTAATCCCTCACACTTAGATAAAAAGATATTATCTTGCATGCTTAACCCTAATAATCTAGCAAAGATCCCGGCTTTGGGTTGTTCGGCACGTCTAAATTTTTATCCGGGCATGTTTGATGCCTTATGAACCTTCACAAGTGTGCCTAAGAACCCTACAATGGTATCAGAGCCTAGCTAGAGCATTAGGCGATGTGTTAACGAAGTTAAAACTCCGATCGAACCCGAACCGACGAAAATAACCCCCTCTCTAGAAATTTTTCAAAATTTAGGATTTTTCTGAATTAAAAATACGTAAAAAAATCAGCAGGGAATTCTAAGAATTACCATGAAACACGGGCCCACAACTCCACTAAGTCACCGCGGAACCGCGGCGGGAACATGCTTCCCGCGGCGGTTCCACGGCCGAATTGTAGGAGTTTGACACGTGGCTTCATGGAAATATCCGTAGGTGCTTGTTGATGCTTTTGGGTATTTTTAAAAGTGATTCAAGTGTTGTTTAATTATGGGGTTTCTTTTGTAATCGTAGATTCGATCGGAAAATTTAAATTCGTTGTTTTTCCAGATATTTAGAAATTGTTAAAAAGTTCGAACGGATATCATTAACTCACTTTTTCCCGGCACGTAAAAATTTCAAGTGTTGAATTTTTTAATGGATTTAAATCTTTCGAAAAAATTGTACAAGTTAAGCGGTGGACCCTCTAGAAGACAACAAACCTTAACTCGATTATGTGACCGTCATGAACTGCCTTTTGAACCTTCGGGTTTGGGGCAGTACGGCGTGCCACATGTGAGGCGTTGGCTTGACCCTTCTACGGCTGGATCACCGATACTGTGACATATTCTGGGATTATTTGAACTCCGCTCAAGTGTTGAGCAATTTAGGAAATTTTGGGTATTTGATTATCTGTTCGGAAAGTTTAATACTGTCTATTTATCTGGAATGTGATACAATATGTGGAATTCATAGAGTTAGGCATGAAATGCGAAGTATGTGATATTTCGGATTTACGATGTCTAAAGTGATTATGGATTCCAAATGTTGTAGTTTTACACTTTCTTTTCTGTGACCGTAAGTGTAATATGTGATATCGCCGGTTTCGTTGCTATATGTCAACGACAATTAGGATGCGCATATTTACTTATGTTGATGATATGTGATATTATGTGTTGCTGTGATATGTTATATTGGATCGTCGCGTTCTGAATAGCCGGGGTTTTTATGTGAGATGAGGGTTTTTATTTTCATTCATGTAAAATTCATTTGTAATGTAATATTCTTTTATTTGGGGCACTTCCAGGTTGAGGTTGGTGTCACCCTTGTATATTATTTACTTTTCCGCATTAGGTAGACCCAAGGAGGGGAGCACAAGTAACCGGGTTCTAGGGTCCAGTGGGAGGCCATCTCGAGGAGTCGAGACCGGGTCTCCTAACCCTAGAATTGGCAGTGTTAGTTGCCGCTCTCGTAGGGGTCTTGGGATGTGGGTTTGGCTATTCGTCGCGACCGTGGAATCCGTGTTTTATACAGGCTCGTATTGAAAACACGGACGTCCTAGTATATCCAATATTTCATATATGTTCGTCTGCTGCAATGTTCTGTGATGAGATCATATTACTGCCTGAGACGAATGCTTATATTATATATATATATATATGCTGATATATAAATATTACTGCTTTCGTTTCTTCTGTGATACTTAGGAAGCATAAGCTGATGGGATTTTTATTAATGAGATTAATAAAAGGAAAAGAAACCTAAAGATGTTGTAGAATCAAAACTTTATAAAAGGGGTAGCTACAGTTTTGCTTTGCACAGTGATATATATGATATATCCTGCACCTTATTAGATGAGGAAAGAGCCGACGATCCCTTCACCGGGAGTGACCTCTTTAGCGAAACTGGCAGATGCTACAAAACTCGGTTTGTCTTTTGATTGCTTTTTAGTGTTTTTCTTTGCACAGCGGTATATATGATATATCCTGCACCTTATTCGATGAGGAAAGGGCCGACGATCCCTTCACCGGGAGTGACCCCTTTAGCGAAACTAAGAAAAGCCTCAAAAACACTCCTTTTCAAAAACTACTCGATTCTACGACGATATCAAGTTCATTACGCAATAGGTTTTCTGAAAAATCTGTCGTAGCTCTCCGTCATTTCAGATAAATCCTACTTAGTATTCGTGCTGTGTTTGTTGACCTTGTCAAGGCACAGTGTACGGTAGCTAATTAGTGTTTATCTGCTAAAATATGAGATGTGATTGGATTAGGGTATTCGTACGGCCTTGTTGACCTTGTCAAGGGTCATGCGGATGGGTTTAATTCAATCAGGAAATGACGGGTTGAACTTGACTTGCGATTTATGGTTTGTTGACCTTGTCAAGGTCATAGATCGCTAGGGGCAAAATATTATCGGGAATTTCAAGTGTTGAAATCTGCAATGAGATTGCATACCTTCTATGAGATAGTTGGATCCCGATACCCACTGCGAGTAAGTGTTACTCCTGGGAGAGTTTTACACAGGACAATTAGTTATTTAAGTAGGTGTCTAGAAAAGTGTTAACGGGGTTATGCCTCTGGGAAAACGAGGTTTACTTTAATTAGGTCCGTGCGAAAGCACGGGAAACCTCCCTCAAAGTATCGACACTGATCTGGCTGAAAGATTGACGAAATTGTAGGGTGTAATTAATCCCGGCTAATCTTACCTTTTAGGGTTTGAAGGTAGATTTGATAAAAACAGTGGGAGACATCCTGATTAGATAAGATAATAACCAATCTAATCTTGCAAGAGCATACGCTAAAGTGTTTTCTTCTCTCTCTCTCCAGGTAGCGACCATGTCAGGCCATAATCAAGATAATAATATGGATGTATTGACTGAACCGGATTATTGTACTGAGCTAGGGAACATTGGACCCGTTCTTTCTTATAAGAGTTATAAGACAGAACAGGGAATAGAAGAATATCTGGATTCTCAAGCCGCCCAAAAGAACATGCATGTTGATGCATCTTCTTCGGGTGTGTTAGTTATTGAGAACTGTTTCTCAGTTCACCCTACGTCCTGGGTATTAGATACCGGATCAGGATCCCACATATGTAAATTGTTACATGGGCTACGAAAAGGTAAAGAACTGGGAAAAAGTGATCATTCCGTTCAAGTAGGGAACGGTGCAAGTATTGTAGCCAAAGCAGTTGGCGAATATCACCTTGTATTACCAAGTCGTAATACGCTGATTCTGAATGAGTGTTATTATATACCGAACATGATGTGCAACATTATATCAGTTTCTTTATTAAGTAAAGAAGGATATAATTTTGTAGTAAAGGATAATGTTATGAACATATTCCTAGATCAAAAGTTGATTGCATCAGGCTCGTTACATAATGGCATATTCATTCTAAATCAGAATACAGTCCTGAATATACAAAACACACATAAGAGGAAAAGTTCAGAAATGAACGAATCCTTCTTGTGGCATTGTAGACTTGGTCATATCAATACGACACGACTGGCTAAGTTACATAAGGATGGTTATTTGAATCCGTTCGAATTATCATCTTATGATACTTGCCATTCATGTCTCAAAGGAAAAATGACCAAAGCTCCGTTTAGTAGACACGGAGAAAGAGTTAATGAACTCTTAGGACTAATACCTAGTGATGTATGCGGTCCATGTCTACGCATGCCAGGAACGGTTCTTCCTACTTCATTACATTCACTGACGATCTCTCTAGATTCGGACATGTGTTTTTGATGAAACACAAGTCTGAAGATTTTGAGAATTTCAGAGAATATAAGCACGAAGTAGAGAATCAAACGGGCAAAAGTATTAAGATTCTTCGATCTGATCGAGGAGGTGAATACTTAAGCAATGAGTTCCTAGATTATCTAAAAGAGAATGGGATTCTCTCTCAGCTTACTCCTCCTTATACACCACAGCACAACGGTGTATCGGAGCGGAGGAATCGCACCCTATTAGATATGGTGCGCTCTATGATGAGTACAACTGAGTTACCTATTTCCTTCTGGGGGTATGCGCTTGAGACAGCAGCATACCTATTGAATCAAGTTCCAACTAAATCTGTACCTTCCACACCATATGAGATATGGAGTGGGAAGAGACCGTATCTTAAACGAGTTAAGATATGGGGTTGTCCGGCCTATGTCAAAAGGCAAAATCCGGACAAACTCGAGGCACGGTCAGTTCTTTGCAAGTTTGTAGGATATCCGAAGAATTCTTATGGATATTTTTTCTATCACAGTGAGGAGCAAAAAGTGTTTGTTGCTCAACATGCCACCTTTTTAGAAAAGGAATTTCTTGCAAAAGAGATTAGTAGCTCTGAGGTAGAACTGGAAGAAGTTCCAGCAACACAAACTGCAACTGAAGATTTAGTGGAACCAGAGGATTCAGTAGTACCCGATGAACCCCAGCCTCTCCGCCGATCTAGTAGGGTTTCTCGTCCACCTGAGAGATACTACGGTTTTCTCATTGATGGTGGAAGCGAGGACTGCATCATGGATGATGATGAACCGACTAGTTTCGAGCAGGCCATCACGAGTAGTGACTCTGTGAAATGGCTGGATGCAATGCGATCTGAGATGGAATCCATGTACACCAACAAAGTATGGACTTTGGAAAATTCTCCTGAAGGGGTAAAACCCATTGGGAGCAAGTGGATCTTTAAAAGGAAATTTGGTGTAGATGGAAAAGTTGAGACTTTCAAAGCTAGACTTGTAGCAAAGGGTTTTCGTCAACGACCAGGTGTGGATTATGACGAAACCTTTTCTCCAGTGGCTATGCTTAAGTCCATCCGGATCTTACTTGCCATTGCTGCATACCATGACTACGAAATCTGGCAAATGGATGTTAAGACCGCCTTTCTAAACGGTGATTTAGAAGAGTGCGTGTACATGACTCAGCCAGAGGGCTTCGTAGATAGTGGGAGCAGCGGAAAGGAGTGCAAGCTGCTTAAATCCATTTATGGGTTAAAGCAAGCATCGCGGAGTTGGAACATCTGTTTTGATGTTGTAGTCAAAGAGTTTGACTTCATCAAAAATATAGATGAACCTTGTATCTATAAGAAGGTAGCAGAGGGTAAGGTAGTCTTCCTCGTATTGTACGTGGATGACATACTCTTGATAGGAAATGACATTCCTATGCTGCAATCAGTCAAGCTCTTCTTATCACAGAGATTCTCAATGAAAGATCTAGGTGATGCCTCCTGCATATTGGGAATCATGATCTATAGAGATAGATCTAAACGGATACTGGGATTGTCCCAATCCAGGTACATTGACACCATACTAAAGAGGTTTAGTATGGAAGAATCCAAGCGTGGGAACCAACCCACGATCTCTGGACTCACTCTCTCCAAAGAGATGTCTCCCAAGACTGATTTGGAGAGAGCTCGCATGCAAGGGATACCCTATGCTTCGGCAGTAGGCTCTATCATGTATGCGATGCTATGTACCAGACCCGATGTAGCATACTCACTAAGTGTAGTGAGTCGGTATCAAGCAGATCCTGGAGAGAGTCACTGGACAGCTGTGAAAAACATTCTCAAGTACTTACGAAGGACTAAGGAGATGTTCTTGGTATATGGTAACGGAGAACTCCAGGTGGAGTCCTTTACCGATTCCAGCTTCCAAAGTGATAAGGACGACTCTAAGTCGCACTCGGGATTTGTCTTTACCCTCAATGGAGGGGCGGTATGTTGGAAGAGTTCCAAACAGGATGCCGTTGCAGACTCGACAATGGAGGCTGAATACATCGTTTCCAACGATGCTGCCAAAGAAGCTGTCTGGATAAAGAAGTTCATTAGTGAACTTGGTGTGGTTCCATCCAATGAGCATCCAATACCTCTGTATTGCGATAACAATGGAGCTGTGGCTTTGGCCAAGGAACCCAGGTCCCATCAAAAGTCCAGACATATTCTGAGGCGGTATCACCTGATCAGGGAGATAGTTGATCGCCGGGAGATCGAGGTCAGGAGAGTAGATACGAAGGACAACACTGCGGATCCATTCACGAAGGCTATTCCCCAGATACAGTTTGAGAGATTATTCGGGATGCTAGGTATGAGATACTACAGCAGCTGGCCTTAGTGCAAGTGGAAGATTGTTAGTTATGTATATGCCCTAGAGGCCATTGTTGTACATATGATGTATATTATGACGGATGCTTAGATATATACAGAGAGGACTTTCTTACTCGTCATGATAGTATGCTATTTGGTTTCACTTTATCTTAACATGTTGACTTGTATTGGTTTGCTGTTTTTCTCTCACATGTTGATAAAGCCCTTAGGATCTGTACTCGACTACTGGGATTATGATGAGATCATACTAGTGGGTCCATAGTAGTCGATGAGTACATCCTATAACTGTTCCTAGTCGAGGGTATATCGAGACAGGGCATCGATACACCAGAGTAGACTAGCGTATACGCATCTTGACCCATATGATGGGCGATGGATGATCCCATATCCATCGGTGTTTGACATCAGAGATGGTGTACGGGTGCTCAGTGGAGACTGGGTACACTGGACGGACTCGCCGAGAACTCCCAGATGGTGATATACCACACGTCAGATGGCAGTTCTCTGGTGACACTGGTACAGGGTAGTCTGTAGACCCGAGATCGTCATAGAGTCTTGTGTGATTCCCACTGTGCTTTGATTTCCACCTTACCACGTCCAAGAGGGCGTGCAAAACGGTGGCTTTTGGGTACAGTCCCGAATCACATGGAGGCAATGAGCGATAGGAGGGGATTCGTCTCTCCCGGTATAGGGAGTTGATGTTGTGCTGTGTTCGATTGGCTATAACTGGAAGTCCCTGGCCAGGGCTGATATAGAGATTTACTGGTAAGTGTTACTAGTAGTTTCTCGACCCGTTATGAGCCACACATCGACACGACTTATCGGTTACTGGGGTCTGACGTTTACCACCCCTAGACTTGATATGCGACATATCAGACGAACAGACCGGACTGTACGGGAGTGTTACTGATTGGATTCACAGGAGAACGCACAGGCTAGCTTGTTGATCTTCTGATCGCTCAATACCTGGGTGGCTGTTACGTTTAGCTGACCGCTTGCAGCTTATGGGTGTTTGATATGATCATCACCTGCTACCGGCGTATTGACGATTCTTTAGAGTCCTACACAGAGGTTTCTTGGCTCAGGCGAAATGGAGTAGAGGCACATATGTGATATGTGCAGGACCGAGAATAATGTGATATGAGATACCGTATTATATTCTCGCGATATTTAGATATGAACCGGGTCATCGGATCAAGTGTTGATTCGATAAATCGGTACATGATATATTAGTCGGTAATATTCGATATAACCGGATCGTCGGATCATGTGCTGATTCGATGATTTAATGTATAATAATATATATGATATATTGTATTACATTATCTAATATTGGCTCGCTTTATTATTTCATTTTCTCACTGGATGATACATTGATATATATGCGATATATGTTAATTGTATTATTTTCTTTTGTTGCAAATATGTAATATATATGTGATATATATTATTGTGACATGATATGATTTATTATTAAACATGTTTAAGGATGATTAAATGAGGTTAGGGTTTGATTAGGGTTAGCTTCTTCTTGCACCTTCTAGAAGCTTTGTTTTTGTCATGCTTAAGATATTATGGTTGATATTTTTGCATGACTCATTACTTAACCTAACCAAACCCTAACTCTAGTTTATTCTCTACAAACTCTTATCCACTCATCCTTGACCATGGTTAATATATCAATCATATACTTTTCTTTTCTATTCATCACAAAAGGATTATGATTATCTTTTCCATTATCATCTTCTTCTCTCTTGATTTTGAGCTCACTAGATATTCATTTTGTGATGATAAATTGTGAGAAAGTGAATTAAAAGAAAAGCATAAATACTACTCCCTCATCCTCATCTCATCTAGCCCATGAGATTAGTGTGTTCATCTCTTTAGAGTGAGAAAGCTTGAGTTATTGGAATTTCGACGTAGATCATCGGAGATTTGGAACACTTCAAGCAAGCATGGATCGTTCGAGTCGTGGAGCCTCTCTTGAGTCCGGGAGATCGTGGATCGCGGCGAAGGGACTTCTACTCGGAGCTTGTGAAGCGAAGGAGCGGACTACAAAGGTTGTAATCCCTCACACTTAGATAAAAAGATATTATCTTGCATGCTTAACCCTAATAATCTAGCAAAGATCCCGGCTTTGGGTTGTTCGGCACGTCTAAATTTTTATCCGGGCATGTTTGATGCCTTATGAACCTTCACAAGTGTGCCTAGGAACCCTACACTTGGGTGCTTGTGGAGGACGGCATTTTCCGTCGACAGGCCGTCAAGCATAGCAGGCTCAGTTTTGAAGACATACTCATCGGGAGGCAGCGGTTCTTCATAGAGCGTCCCGCTGACCGGCAACCCTGAGATCTCGCGAAACTCTTCCACAGAAATTGAAACTTCGCGGACCCTAGAAAGAAGGAGTTGGTGGGAAGATTCCATTGGTTTAAGAAGGCCTTAACCCACCAGACATGGGAGGACTGATAGTGGAAGAGAGACGCGTAGACCGCCTGATAGAGTACGGCCCTCTGCAGTCGCGCACGATGGGCGGACAAGATATATCGGGCCCAGAGAAGGTAGCCCGTAGGATGTCGAGGGGTAAGCCCTATTTTGTAAATCTGTCCCCATGGCTGGGCTTCACCTTGGCAGATGCGACGCCCTAAGATGACTATAGCTGGCACAGGGTGGTTCGGAATCCCAATTGTAGACGGTGCAAGCCGTCCCGTAGGAGTCCAATTTGACATCTCCACAGCAAAGGCGGTCCATGGACGATCCATTGGCAGAAATGGATAGGTAGGCTCTGTCGGTATCTCGCAAAGAAAGCTGCGGCGACCGCGGATGATATGACCGTACCAGGTCCCCCATAAAAGTAGATTGGTGCAATTCGGGTCATGAGCCCTGATCATCATCACCTCTTTGTCAGACGGTGATTGAGGAAAAGCCACCTCCGAGCGAGTAAAGGGAAAGTATGGGAGAGAAGCCATTATTCGTGAAATAAAAAAAGGGGAAACTGTTAAGTGAAGCCAACATGTATATATATTCATAAATATATAGAGAGAGAAAGACAGTGGAAGAAAGAGACAAAGGATTTATATTATGGGGCCATTGGCTACAAAACACAATGGCCCCAAAAAATCAAGATGGCGGCTCACTAATGATGAGGCAGAGTAATTATTATGAGAACAAAAGGAAGATTCTCAATAAATAAACAGTGGATTTCAAATGACTCTACACATTCCCCTAAAGAGAAACCCATCTTGGACTCTGCGAAAATTAAGCAGAACCTTTTCTGAAATTCTTTTTTTTGTAAGAACTCAGGAGGAAAAATCCCAATAAGTCTTCTTTTAAAGAATTAAGTTCTTTAGAGGAACTAAATTCTTTTTGAATAGGGGAATTAAATTCCTAGAAAACATTTTCAGAGCTAAAGCTCTTTGAAATGGAATTAAATTCCAGAGAGAAGACAAGTATCACCATCGATCCATGAAGATCAGAGAAGCCCTAAGAGTTTTATTATTTAAAGATTGGACATTATTTTAACTTGGAAAGATGGGTTCTTGTTAAAGGGAAAAACCCTTGGTGTGGATTTAAAATCCAAATTCCTACAAGAAGTTCTTCAGCTGTTCAAGATCATTACCTGAAAAAGGGAATCTTTTGTTAACAGAGTTAAACTCTGGAAATTTTCAAAAAAGAGAACTAAGCTCTGAGAGAGAGAATTAAATTCTCAAGGCAACAAGCAAGGAAGAAGATGGAAAGTGGAGGCGCTTATGAAGGGACTCCTGCATTTATAGGATGTGATGGGGAACAGTTCATCTTCCCTATTCCCCAGACAGATCCAACGGTCACAAAGGTGACAGTATTGCACTCACGTGCAAACACGTGAGAACAACACTGTGGGGGAATTTGTTCCCTGATAAAATATCAGGAAATACCCCCAATAGGGTATCACGTGCTCACACGTGACCAAGGGTCACGTGCTGACACGTGATGGTTTCCTGGGACTCTGTTATAATAGAATTAAAATTCTAATCAAGCAAGCAATTAGTGGAGTCACGTGCCCACACGTGATGGACCTTTAAAGAACCCACTGAAAGAACTAAAAGGCATAATAAAATGGCAAGGAAAGATCCCAATGAAGCATCACGTGTCTACACGTGACCAAGGGTCACGTGATGACACGCGATGATTCCTTAACTCTTTAAAACAGCAGAATTAAATTCTGTTTAAAATGTTAATCAAGGGGGTCACGTGTCAACACATGATGGGTTCCTAAGTCCCTTAATTAATAGAATTGAATTCTACAGAAATGATCAAACAGTGGGATCATGTGCCAACACGTGATAGACTCTTAAGCCTTCTGGACTAATAGAATTAAATTCTAATTAAGGGAAATCAAAGACCCTAAATGGAAAAATATTTCTTTAAATCTTTCCAAACAAAAAGAGATTGTGCTCTGTAAAGTGGAGCACCGTTGGATTAAAAATCCAATGGTGATTAAAAATCACCAATTTATAGAAAGATTCTATACAAGGAAAGATTTCCCTGAAAATTCACCAAGAATAACAAATAGAATATCATTTGGATTAAAAATCCAATGGTGAATAAAATTCACTGAGTGATCTAAAAGATCATGTTGGTTACAGAAACAACCAAAATCTTTCAATGAAAGATTGACTAAAAAAATTGATTCTTTTCTGTATCCTATAAGTAGGAACCAAGAAGAGAATAGAAGGATCTATTTTGGATTTTTTGGAGAAAAAACAACAACAGAGAGAAAAAAGAGAAGAGAATTTAATTCTCAAGAGAGAAAAGAAATTCCTTTCATAGAAAAAAAACCCTAGGTGAGAAAGGGGAAAGAGATCTAAGCTCCATAAAACAAAAAGAGAATTTAATTCTCAATTTAAGAGTTTAACTCTTCTGAATAAGAATTTGGTTCTTCCTTTGGTTGAAGATCTGCAGAAGCAGATCTCCCCACAAGTTGAGAATTTAATTCTCATCGAGGAGATTCTGCCGTGCAGATTCAAAACTTAGAAGGGAGAATTTGAGTTTAAGGAATTTAATTTCCCCAAATTTTTAGGAAATTAATTCCTCCAAATGAAACTAGGGTTTAACCTTATATGAGAATTTAATTCTCCCAAATTCATAGGAATTTAATTCCTCCAAATGAAACTAGGATTTAACCCTACATAAGAATTTAATTCTTCCATATACACAGGAATTTAATTCCGCTAAAAACAGAATTAGGGTTTAACCCTACAAAGAATCTAATTCTTAAAACAAGAGACTTAAAGCTTTCCATGCACGTAAAGAACTTGGTCACGTGGTAACACGTGACCCCCATCCTCAATGATCAGAAAAGAAAGAAAAAAACTAGGTCACGTGCCCCCACGTGACCCTTAAACAGACTCCCAAAAATGAAAAGAAAAAAGCTTGGAGGCAATGCCTCACGTGCTCACACATGGCCCTCAAAAATGAAGGGAACAAATCCAAGAGCGGAATCAATTTTGGGCACCCTCACGTGTCTCCACGTGATCCCTAATAAACACTTTAATAAATCAATGCATGGGCACCCATCACGTGCCCACACGTGATAGCCGTGAAAACTAAAAGTGTTTAACATTTATTTGAATATTCTGGGAAGAAAATAAAGGAAGTTTGGCCCCATCTTCAGATGCCTCACGTGACTACCTCCTTTCTAGTGTTTAAACACTATTTTAAATGCTTCGTCCCTAGTGTTTAACACTGTCTTAAATGCATCACGTGGGAACACGTGACCGCCAAGTGTCCTCTAGTGTTTAACACTATTTTAAAGCCAATCTTAGCCCAAATTGGCTAAGTTTTCCAGAGGCAAGCCTCTCCTTCAACTGAACCTCAAAATTGATCATTTCATATGACATTCAAAGAAAACTCCAGAGCCATGATGAATGGTCAATGCCCAATAAAAGACAAAATGTTGTCGGATCCTCAAACCCTTGTTTAGCATTGCTAAATAATGGGAGGCTGAACCAAGACAAATGTTCAACGGCCAAAACAAAGGGCCAACATTTCAAACTTAATTGGACATAGCCTAAATTGGCCATAAGTTCTCAATTCAGATTTAACTGAGCCAATGTGCTCATAATCTAATTAATTGATCTTAGTTCCAAATTGGTCTATAGATCTCCCAATCAACTTTGGTTCAAGGGTACATCTCTTCACTCCTTTGATATTTGTCGTTGTAATCCTTCAACGTCTTTAGAGAGGTGATGGATTCCGATAACCAATCATTCCATGGACTATGATGTCCTTAACCTCGGACTGTGGGGTCCCTTTAAACCCACAGACTATGATGTCCTTAACCTCGGACTGTGGGGTCCTTTTAAACCCATGGACTATGATGTCCTTAACCTTGGACCGAGATGTCCTTAAATTAACATTGGACCACCATGTCCTTAAACTGGTAATCGACCGTGATGTCCCTAAACTAGACAATAGAGCCCAAATGCTATTTTGTTGGATCTAAACAATCCCGTTAAGTTGATCTTAGTCTAAAATTAGACTAACGTATCCTTAACAAACGTTCAAGTTGATCTTAGTCTCAAATGAGACTGACGTATTCTTAAACACAACCCCAAACCCAAATCTAGGAAGATGCGGATTTGGACTAATCCACGCCCTACGAGCAACAACATAAATTAGTCTCCGTATACAATCCACGGGAAACCAAAAACAAAACAAACACACATGACACGAAGTGACCATCTGAGAAGGAGAAAGTGGTTACCGCGATGCGGTAGCGTAATTAACTGCAGGGGCTTGCGCCTGCAGGGAAGAGCGTCCCCACAATAAAAAAACCCTTCAAGTGAGGGGGAATCTGACGAAGTCTGCTACATCAGCCGCACCCGTTTAAACCTTCGATACACGGTGTCATAAATCAACTTGGCATCTTCGGAGAGGTTTAAACGGATGCGGCCGATGTAGCATACTTCGTCAGATTCCCCCTCACTTGAGAGGTTTTTGATTATGGGGACGCTCTTCCCTGCAGGCGCAAGCCTCTGCAGTTAATTACGCTACCGCATCGCGGTAACCAGTTTCTCCTTCTCCAGATGGTCACTTCATGTCGTATGTGTTTTTTTTGTTTTTGGTTGCCCGTGGATTGTATACGGAGACTAATTTATGTTGTCGCCCGTAGGGCGTGGATTAGTCCAAATCCGGATCTTCTTAGATTTTGGTTTGGGGTTGGGTTTAAGGACACGTCAGTCTCATTTGAGACTAAGATCAACTTGAACGTTTGTTAAGGATACATTAGTCTAATTTTAGACTAAGATCAACTTAACGGGATCGTTTAGATCCAACAAAATAGCATTTGGGCTCTATTGTCTTGTTTAGGGACATCGCGGTCGATTACCAGTTTAAGGACATGGTAGTCCAATGTTAGTTTAAGGACATCTCGGTCCAAGGTTAAGGATATCATAGTCCATGGGTTTAAAGGGACCCCACAGTCCGATGTTAAGGACATCATAGTCCGTGGGTTTAAAGGGACCCCACAGTCCGAGGTTAGGGACATCATAGTCCATGGAATGATTGGTTATCGGTACCGTCACCTCTCTGAAGACGTTGAAGGATTACAACGATAAATATCAAAGGAGTGAAGAGATGTACCCTCGAACCAAAGTTGATTGTGAGATCTTTAGTCCAATTTTGAACTAAGATCAATTAATTAGATTATGAGCACATTGGCTCAGTTAAATCTGAATTGAGGATTTATGGCCAATTTAGGCTATGTCCAATTAAGTTTGAATGTTGGCCCTTTGTTTTGGCTGTTGAACATTTTTCTGGGTTCAGCCTCCCATTATTTAGCAATGCTAAACAAGGGTTTGAGGATCCGACAATATTTTGTCTTTTATTGGGAATTGACCATTCATCATGGCTCTGGAGTTTTCTTTGAATGTCATATGAAATGATCAATTTTGAGGTTCAGTTGAAGGAAAGGCTTGCCTCTGGAAAACTTAGCCAATTTGGGCTAAGATTGGCTTTAAAATAGTGTTAAACACTAGAGGACACTTGGCGGTCACGTGTTCCCACGTGATGCGTTTAAGATAGTGTTAAACACTAGGGACGAAGCATTTAAAATAGCGTTTAAACACTAGAAAGGAGGTAGTCACTTGAGGCATCTGAAAATGGGGCCAAACTTCCTTTATTTTCTTCCCAGAATATTCAAATAAATGTTAAACACTTTTAGTTTTCATGGCTATCACGTGTGGGCACGTGATGGGTGCCATGCATTGATTTATTAAAGTATTTATTAGGGATCACATGGAGACACGTGAGGGCGCCCAAAATTGATTCTGCTCTTGGATTTGTTCCCTTCATTTTTGAGGGTCATGTGTGAGCATGTGAGGCATTACCTCCAAGCTTTTTCCTTTTCATTTTTAGGAGCCTGTTTAAGGGTCACGTGGGGGCACGTGACCTAGTTTTTTTCTTTCTTTTCTGATCATTGAGGATGGGGGTCACGTGTTACCACGTGACCAAGTTCTTTACGTGCATGGAGAGCTTTAAGTCTCTTGTTTTAAGAATTAGATTCTTTGTAGGGTTAAACCCTAATTCTGTTTTTAGAGGAATTAAATTCCTGTATATATGGAAGAATTAAATTCTTATGTAGGGTTAAACCCTAGTTTCATTTGGAGGAATTAAATTCCTATGAATTTGGGAGAATTAAATTCTCATATAGGGTTAAACCCTAGTTTCATTTGGAGGAATTAAATTCCTATGAATTTGGGGAAATTAAATTCCTTAAACTCAAATTCTCCCTTCTAAGTTTTGGATCTGCATGGCAGAATCTCC
Organism: Agapanthus africanus; assembly: GCA_030015575.1. Lineage (NCBI taxonomy): Eukaryota > Viridiplantae > Streptophyta > Magnoliopsida > Asparagales > Amaryllidaceae > Agapanthus > Agapanthus africanus. The sequence goes on along the minus strand of JASDDO010000022.1, from coordinate 645,875,289 downwards.
CCGATGAGAATTAAATTCTCAACTTGTGGGGAGATCTGCTTCTGCAGATCTTCAACCAAAGGAAGAACTAAGTTCTTATTCAGAAGAGTTAAACTATTAAATTGAGAATTAAATTCTCTTTTTGTTTTATTGAGCTTAGATCTCTTTCCCCTTTCTCACCTAGGGTTTCTTTTCTCTGAAAGGAACTTCTTTTCTCTCTTGAGAATTAAATTCTCCTCTTTTTTTCCTCTCTGTCGTTGTTTTTTCTCCAAAAAATCCAAAAAAGATCCTTCTCTTCTCTTCTTGGCTCCTATTTATCGGAGAAAGAAAAGAATCAATTTGTTTAGTCAATCTTTTATTGAATGATTTTGGTTGTTTCTGTAACGAATATGATCTTTTAGATCACTCAGTGAATTTTATTCACCATTGGATTTTTAATCCAAAAGATATTATGTTTTTTATTCTTGGTGAATTTTCAGGGAAATCTTTCCTTGTATAGAATCTTTCTATAAATTGGTGATTTTTAATCACCATTGGATTTTTAATCCAACGGTGCTCCACTTTACAGAGCACAATCTCTTTTTGTTTGGAAAGATTTAAAGAAATATTTTTCCATTTAGGGTCTTTGATTTCCCTTAATTAGAATTTAATTCTATTAGTCCAGAAGGCTTAAGAGTCTATCACGTGTTGGCACATGATCCCATTGTTTGATCATTTCTGTAGAATTCAATTCTATTAATTAAGGGACTTAGGAACCCATCATGTGTTGACACGTGATCCCCTTGATTAGCATTTTAAACAGAATTTAATTCTGCTGTTTTAAAGAGTTAAGGAATCATCACGTGTCATCACGTGACCCTTGGTCACGTGTAGACACGTGATGCCTCATTGGGATCTTTCCTTGCCATTTTATTATGCCTTTTAGTTCTTTCAGTGGGTTCTTTAAAGGTCCATCACGTGTGGGCACGTGACTCCACCAATTGTTTGCTTGATTAGAATTTTAATTCTATTATAACAGAGTCCCAGGAAACCATCACGTGTCAGCACGTGACCCTTGGTCATTTGTGAGCACGTGATATCCCATTGGGGTATTTCTGGTATTTTATCAAGGAACAAGGATCCAACTATCATCGCATGATAACTTGATGGAATCCACTCAAGTCACCACACTCCAGAAGGTATGCGCATGCCTGGCAAGTTTCCTGTATTTTTGAAACTCCCGATGTGGTTTTTACCTCTAACGATTTATGACCTTGACTAGGTCAATATATCATAAACTGCTAGTTAAGTTCAACCCGTCATTATCCAAGATTCATTTAGACCCACCCGCATATACCCTTGACTAGGTCAAAATAGTTATGCGGCTGTCCTAAATAATTGCAACACCTGCAATAAACAAGCACCACTCAGCTACCGAACACTACGTCTTGACTAGGTCAAAACACGCAGTACGAATACTAAGTAATACTTTTAAGAAATGACGGAGGGCTATGGCTGGGTTTTTAGCAAAAAACCCTTTAACGTAATGAACTTGATATCGTTGAAGGAACCGAGTGGTTTTACAAATATATAGTGGCGCAAAATTTTGCTAAAGAGGCCACTCCTTATGAAGGGATCTAGGCTCTTTCCTCATCGAATGAGGGTAGGATATTCCAAACCGAATACCATGATGCAAAACAAAAGAATCGACTATAGTGAAGTTATTACGATGATGCAAACTTTTGCTCAAGTGGTCACTTCCGATAAAGGGATCTCGGCTCATACCTCGTCGAATGAGGTGCTGGATATTCATAATCGAATACCACTGTGCAAAGCAAAAGAAAATGTCTGTAATATCTGTTTTTTAAAAACTTGGTTGCAACAACATCATATATAGGTTTGTTTTCCTTGCATTAATAAGAATTAATGCAGTCCATCAATTAATCCTTATCACACAAGAAAAGAACAAAAATACAATGTACGTATATGCCATCCGCATTCGCCACGGGGTCCCGTCATGCACCGTTAGGTTACTTAACTAACGGCAGAGCGGGGGCTGGACTAGCACGGATGCAAAACATATACAACATTTACTAGTATATATATAAATATATATAGCATTCGTCCCGGGCATGATATAAGCAACATCACAGAATCTCAGCAAGCAACAAAGAATGGTGGATAGTCTTGGAGCCTCGGGTTTCATTTGAGCCGCAAATGAGACCCGACGTTCCCTATCGTGTGGATAGCCTGTCCAATAGAAACCTGGACCCCTACGAGCACGGCAAGTTACCCGCCAATCTCAGAAGTGAGGCAACCCCAATCAACAAAGTGAATGGGCCACCCAACACTTCATGGAATCCGGTAACTTGAGCACCCCTCCATGGGTCATCCTGTACCCCTACGAGCACGGCAAGTTACCCGCCAATCTCAGAAGTGAGGCAACCCCAATCAACAAAGTGAATGGGCCACCCAACACTTCATGGAATCCGGTAACTTGAGCACCCCTCCATGGGTCATCATGTACCCCCTACGAGTGCGACGAATAGCCCGCCAATTTTAGAATAAAGCCCCCTCCATCTCAACGCCATGAGATGCGGGCCCGTTGCCCTCTAGAATCCGTCTATTTGAGCACTCCACCGCGAGGTAATTCTAGTATAGAAAAAAAATATATGTATAAGGGTGACATCGACCTCAACTCGGTCGTGCCCCAAACAAATAATATACAAGATGGCGGAGATGGCAGTCCACATGTCGGACGCTCGTCCCTCAATATCAAATATACAAATGAATCTGAACTGTACAACTATCATTGCACCACTGGCTATCTACTACAACAATCCAACCACAACCTCAGCACAACACAGAACATCAACGTGAATGTTATGTTCGCAAACCCGCCTAAAAGAACATATAGCAGTTAGATAAGTTATACCACTCTAATGACATTCACGGTCGCAAATAATATTGTATGTACTGAAAATTTTTAAATAGTGTTAAAATAGCAACTTCCAAATACTCTGTATTGTCCCAAACTATGAGATAACAAAATATCCAACCTGGGTAAAAACAAACAATACCTGAAAACCAATATTCAAGAGACCATAACACCAATAAAATTTCAAGTCCCAAATCCATAATAAGATCGGCCAGGCCCAGTACTTCATCAATATCGCCGTCCAAATTTTGGCATTTGGGGCTCGTGTTTTGAGGTTGTTCTAGTTACAACATAAATAGACTTCTGCAATTGTTTTAAAAAATTTAGAAGACTTGGAAAAATCGACAGCAACTTGAATATTTTTCGTATTGTTTCGGAGTTGTTTCAGTTTCGTTACTTTAAACATTGTTTAAACTGCTAGTAATGGGTTTATTGGCTGGCTCTGATACCATGTTGGGTTATGCCAGCGCCCTGGCCATCTACCATGACCGTTTGCGGAACAAAAATTTTCAAAACTGGCGCTAGAACAACCCAATAACCTGGATCTACCATAAACCTAAAGCTAGCAAACTATAAAGGAGTTTAGAATGGTTATACCGAATGATCAGTGTCCTTCGGTCTTCTACCATCTTTCTAAGCTCCTAGAGGTCACCATGATCAAGCTTGATCGCCGGTCTCCCTCCATCGAAGATGATCCACCTGAGGATTTGTATTTCGAGTTCCAACCTCATAGCCAAGGTAACTAGGGTACCTAGTTGCTAAACTAGATAGACTAAAGGATGTAGAGTCTAATGATGGTTAGTTTGTCTCCAAACACCTTAGGTTTCTCAACACATGAGACTTTTAGGATGGAGGTAGAAGAAGAATCTTGAGGATGAGATGAGAGTGTGAAGCATTTTTCCATCCAAAGAAAATGGCTAAGTGTTGTGAACTAAAGAAAATCTCTAGCCACAAAAAATTATCTTAAAACACAAATAAATATCAAGCATGCTACAATAGTACACCATGAGTCGCCCCCATGAGTCACCACAAATCCATGCTTCATATAAAGCCAAATCACCTCATCCTCCACCTCATTTAACCATTTAACAAAATGGTTAAAACAAAAATGAGGTGGCATCTTCTAGAAGTATCTTGTAATTAATTATAAGAATACCCCTCATCCGTATATATAGACCCGTATTCGTATTCCGAAAAATACGAATACAAAGAGACGAAAATAATCCAATAATATAATACTAGAATCCGGCTTAAACCAAAGCCCACTAGTATTATCTGTCCGAATCATGATACGTGCACAAGTGCACGTATATGATCGAACCGCGCCGTAAAACCATACGGCCTCTACATCGTTTCGCCCGAAGCAGGGAAACCCTCTGTGTGGGACTCTAAAGACTCGTCAATACGCTGACAGTAGGTTTAACTACAAACACGTCAGCGGCACTAGCTTTACATAACGGCTACCCAAGTATTGAACGAAAAGAAGGCCAACGAGCTAACTCATCTGAACATACGGCATCTACATCTTTTCCCTTTACCTTCTCTCAAGTTGCGAGAGCTCTTAGTATTAGGAGAGTACACCTATTGCGCTTATTGGATAGTCTTCTTCCAAACCTTAGGCTGGTGCCGAAGGGTAGGGAAGGAAGAAAATCAATTAGCCTAAGTGTGGTGTATAGAAGGTAATAAGTAAAGACATATAAAGGAATTGGAGTGATGGCAAGGAAATATACAGTTACAGTCATGAATCCGGATAGTGGAAGAGGCATTACTAAGAATACCCGCTTACCCTTTCGAAACATTTTCATGTTTCAGTTTTACTGTTCGGTGTTAATTGAAAACTGTTTTCCCAATTAGATTCTAACTTCAGGGTATGTATTTACCAGATTTGATTCTCACATCTTTATGGCGTTACAGATGGTGAGTGGGAGTAAGATATTGGGAATTGGGTGATTAGATCCTCTATATATATCAGAATTCTTTGTAATTGGTGATATTAGAAGAAAGCACCTGGGTTTTTCCTAATGGAAAATTTTTGGTTTTGAATATCCGTTGTTATGCACCAATTTCAAACCGATATATCTGTATGTTTATTTTATAAAGTGAGATATAACTTTTGAAATTATGTCTATGACATTTAGCTATATCAGTTGATGGTTAGGTAAGGTGCATTCAACAACGGTGCAATTCCTCTTAACCATAGTACAATTTTTAACCTTCGACGCACATGGTTTGAGTTGTTAAACTCAGTGGACTTATACAAAGTATTGTATGTTGTCCAATGTCCGTTAGGACAAAGGGGTTGGTACTCGTACTATATTCTATTTACTCATGACTTCTCCAGTTCTAGACAAGTATTTCGTTGAAATACAAGGTCCAGATATTGAGAAGATATAAGTATAAGAATAAAGTAGAGAACCATACTCATAACCCAATGAGCACCTGTATACTATCTTAGATGACTAACTGACACCAATGGCTTGTAAGACCGGCCACCGCCCCTTTTCGAGATCTCGATAAGTACACACCGGTCTACTCTGGAGTATCAATGCCCAGTCTCGATACTCTCTCGACTAGGGACATTGAAGGATGTGCTTATAGACCACCCAGCTCCCACGTATATGATCGCCGTTATAATGCTGGTAGTCAAGCAAGAATCCTATGGGCTCTATCAACATGTAATAGTGATCTATAATACCACATAATGCATGTACATGCTGATAAAGGCAAACCAGATAGCATATTATCATTTTGAGTAAGATTGTTCTATCCGTATAGGTCCTCCCTCAATCATCATAATCACCTGCCTGTGATTACAATAACTTCCTTGAGGGCACTATAGCCAACACAAAACCCGTCACGCCCCATTTCCCAATAGACGAAAACGGTGACGTGGCAAGCCCGCGACGTATTTATTTCGAGAAGGTCCTTTCCCGGAATAAAATACACTAAGCGTAGAAGAAGCAATATAAAATGATAAGAAAATTAACATGAGATTAAAACTTCAACAACTTTATTTACATTCAACTTGATTCATTTACAATACATAATTTCAACTGAAAGTAAATACAAGAACAGAAATGCCTAAACAAATGGCATACATAAACTGAGAAGAAGATAACTGTTATAGGCCTGGATCACGATCCGATCTTGCTCTTCTTCTGAGATATCTACTTTCTCAGTCTCTACAGTATCTGACGAACATTCTAAGAAAACAAAGGTTGATGGAATACTCGTCAGCGAACTTTCGCTCGGTAAGTCCCCAAGATATGAAGTGAAATATAAAGTGTAATGATAAAGGAAGTGTATATCATGAACAATTGATTATGAGGTATGGTGTCTCAGCATGACATTTTATGTAAACACGGAAAATTTTATTTTAGCATGTGGTTCTATCGTAATATATGTGATCAAGTATGGTAATATATATGACAAGTAGGTAAACATGACAGTATAGTATGAGCATGGAAAACAATTATAATATGGCCGTGTAGTGTAGGTATGGTAAACATGCAGTGTCTTAACAGTCTTGGGTTCACTAATTTAACATAAGTTCAAGAGTGAATGTCAACCAATCTCAAGAGTGTGCTCGAACCCAACAGGCTGTAATCCAGGGGTAAGGAACCACGGGCCCGAATCAGGTGTTAGTAACGAGACCTCAACCTAGTGTTGAAGTATTCCAAACTCAACAGGCTGTAATTCAGGAGTAAGAAAACACGGGACCTCATAATAGCTTGCTTGTGTTAGTAGACATGGATTCATGATCTAGTGAGACTCCTGAGATTTTGTTGGATTCACGCATGAACTACCCCAACACCCCGTATAGGCTAAGTTACAGCTAAAATTACCAGCCTTACTCGAATCCATGAATACATCAAGTTGCAAGATTAATTTCATGTCTATATCAAGTATTCATGTATTCATGTTAAGTTGTATTCATGGTTCGAGTCAAGTCATAATGTTCAAATATTCATGTTTTGATTTAGTCAAGGTCAGGTGTTCTAATTCATGATCAAGGGTCAAGTATACCTGTTTGCTTTTGATGTTTGAATTCAAGTATCATGATCAAGTATTCGTGTTTGGTTTTAGATTCAGATTTGAGTTTGGATTTAGAATTGAGTTAAACTCAGACTTGAGTCAGACACTTATAAACTGATTTAGATCTTGAATTAGGTTCGAGAGTTATCGGTAACTGCTGGACGGCAGGATTTGTGTCTTTTTCCAATACAATTACCATTGATAACAGCGTTAAATTTTTTACCTTAAATATGCCAGACTCACTTTCTCCGGCTCCCTGGGGCTCAAGAGAATTGATCCCGCTGAAACTTATATTTACCAAAGTCCTTAAATGTTGTTTTATATAACTCGAGGGGGTTATATGAAAATATTTTTAATATAATTAAAAATAAATCTCGAGAAGTTATTTATATTATTTAGGGTTTTCATGGATATAAATTTTAAGGATTTGAGGTATTTTAGTGATAAAATCTTAGCTTGGAAAGTTCATGGTATTTTATTATAAAACTTGTCCTTTGTTGATATCTTGAGGGTATTTTAGTGAAACTTGTCATTCTTTTATTAAAAAAAATGTAAGTTTATTATAATTTGAAAATATATAGATTTTGTAATATTTATATAATTATTAAGAAATTAAATTTTTAATTAAGTAGAAAAATTACGTTTTTCTTAAAAACCGTATTAAAAACCTTTCGAGACCGAATGCTCCGTGAGGAGGTCTACATCTCGCTCTACTAGCCCAAGGATGTGCGATAATCTGCACCATCCAATAACGGGTCCCCTAAAGAGGGTTGTAGAGACATATTTGCAAAGGAGTTAAAAATACAATTTAAAAGAAAACCGGTTTATATAGTAAATGGTATTTTAATGTAATATTGTATCCGTAACAAAAATACGTTTAAAGGATATCGTGCTATGGAAACCATGTGTGTACGTGAGAAGTAGGTCGTTACCTCGTGAATTTTCCTAAAGGTATGTTTAAGAAAGACAATAAAAGATGGCATATACAAACTTCATGGTATTTTAATGTAAATGTTAATTTAAAGTTATTTTGCATGATATTTTTGATTAAAAGTTGGTTCTAAATATTGATTTTATGTTAGCAAGCATGGTGTAGGAATATGAATGAAGAACATATAAGAAAAAGTAGAATTATAGGGTTTTAGAAGAAGATGTCATATTAACTCCACTTCCGACATATGTTTTGAAAATAAACTTTTAAAGAAGAAGAATGAGAATTGGAAGGGACTTACAATTTAAGAGGCTTAAAGAAAGGTGTAGAAAGAGAGGATTATTGTCGTGGCATCGCGGGGTCGTCGGAATTGCTTCGATCCTCGCCGGAAGTTGATCGCTTGCTAACTCCTCTTCTACTCCACTTCTACTTAGAAAATTTTAAGAGTTTTTGCTATGAATTTTCAGAATGATGAATGGCTAAGTCATGGGGTAGTATTTATAATGTAGAATTAGGGTTTTGGAATTAAAAGGGTGAATTAAAAAGCATTAAAATGATGATAAATTGGGAATTGAATGGTTTCTGATTGCAAAGCAATCAAACAGGGCAGGGGAGTTAAGGGTAGGGGAAGGGTCATGTGCAAAGCCCGGGCCTCATTGGCCACAGGGAGAACGTCGATGCCGGCCTAAAGGCGCATCTCGCCGGTCGTTTTGGTGAGGGGGCCGGTGAACTGATGCCATGTGTTTACGCCAGTGTTAACTCCATTTTACACATGTTTGATTTTTCTGTCTTTTCATTTTTGTGTACATTGCACGTGTAAACTTTTGGGCTTCTATAAAGTTTTAAAAAAATAAATCAAAAAAATAATGTGTCGGATGGGGATCGAACACAGGGGCTACGTCACAGCAGTGCAAGGCTTTACCAGTGAGCTACAAGTTGTTTCTTGCTGTTCTTAAACAAAATTTACTTATAACTTGTACTCATGCTGTGATACTCTCTTCTGTACATTAAAAAGAAAAATTTTGTACAGTGATTCAGAGTCGTTACAACTTCGAACTGACTTCATCATCCATGAAGATGGATCCTTACGGTATAGGAGCCGTTATGTGTGTCAGTCAGCCATGTTCGAGAAGAGTTAATGAAAGAAGCTCACAGCTCTCCTTATTCTGTACATCCCGGCGGCACGAAAATGTATAAGGATCTACGGCAATACTAATGGTGGCATGGAATGAAGTGAGAAGTGGCAAGGAGCATAGAAAAGTGTTTAGTATGTCATCAAGTGAAAGCTGAATATCATAGAACTGCTGGTCTACTTTAGCCGTTATCAATCCCAAAATAGAAATAGCAGCACATTACCATGGACTTCGTGACTGCTCTCCCTCGTAGCACGAAGGGTAATGACGCAATCTGGCTTGTTTTGGATCGACTCACCAAGTCGGCTCACTTTATTCCATTCAGAATTGGCCAGTCAACCAAGACGTTAGCAAGAAAGTACATGGAGGGGTGTAGAAATCTAAAGTAAGATTTATACCTTCAAGATGTACCATACTTGATACCCATAAACTCATACAGGAGATCGTGATATTACATAGAATACCTGTTTGCATCGTCTCCGATCGTGATACGAGATTCCAATCACAGTTTTGGCAGAGTATGCATGCTAGCCTGGGAACGAGTCTGAATTTTAGCACGGCGTACCATCCACAAACAGATGGACAGTCTGAGTGAACAATTCAGATTCTAGAAGACATGCTGAGAGCTTGTATGTTAGATTTCAGAGGTTCGTGGGAAGATCACCTACACCTTGTGGAGTTTTCATATAACAACAGCTACCAGGCAAGCATTAGGATGACACCATTCACAGCACTCTATGGACGGAAGTGTCGTTCCCCGCTGTGTTAAGACAACATTGGAGATCGTGAACTCCTTGGACCAAAGATGATTGTGGCAACTGTGGATGTAGTTCGCACGATCATGGAAAAGATGCGCATAACCTAGGACCGACAGAAGTATTGGGCAGATGCAAAGCGTCGACACTTGGAGTTCCAACCCGGAGAGCATGTGTTTCTGAAGATCTATCCAAAAAAAGGAGTGATACATTTTGGCAAGAGGGGTAAACTAAGTCCAAGGTACATCGGACCGTTTGACATACTTGAACGAGTTGGAGAAGTGGCATACCGCTTGGCACTACCACCCTCACTGGAAGGAGTGCACAATGTGTTCCATATATCCTAACTATGAAGATATGTGAGCGACTTCAGCCGCTCACTTGATCACTCAGAGCTCACTGTACAGACCAATCTGACTTGCGAGCAACAGCCAGTTGAGATCCTGGACCGAAAGGTGAAGACATCGCGGAACAAGAAAGTGAACTTGGTCTGAGTGATGTGGAGGAAAGATTCGCCAGGAGAATCGACTTGAGAGCGAGAAGACGATATGTGTGCACGATACCCTCATCATTTTGAAGTCTAAACCTTTATACAAATTTCGAGGATGAAATTATTATAAGGAGGATAGAATGTAACGACTCTGAAATCCCTGTACAAAATTTACTGGTTTAATATATAGAGAGGGTATTTCAGCCTGATTAGGAGTTATAATTTATTTTTGTTCAATAAAATCAAGAAGCAACGTATAGCTCACTAGTAAAGGCTCTACACTGCTGTAACATAGCCTGTGTGTTCGATTCCCATCAGTCCTATTTATTTTTATGTTTTTTCTTTTTAACTTTTTGGAATCTCAAGGGTTTCATATGCAATACACGGAGAATCGAAAAGTTTCAGAAAAATTAAACGGGATAAATAAGTAATTAACACTAATTAAAACACCCGGCATGAATCTCGAGGCAAATGATTAAGATCCAACCGCCCAAACTCCCTATTTGCCCGCCGCCGATGGTTGATATAACTACAATCGCCTCCGTGCTTTGCACACACACCCCTTCAGCTCCTCTCTACTCTCCTGTACTGTTTGATTTTCCTGCAATCAAACAGAGACTCTTTAAATCCCTCATTAACCTCATTTTAATTCTTTTTAATCAAATTTTTAAATTCCATACCTTAAATTCTTCACTATAAATAATACTCCATCTCCTAACTCTCTCCCATTCAGAAATCGATATCAAAATTCTCTCAAAAATCCCTAAGTGCAAGTGGAGTAAGACTAGTTAAAAAGGAGTTAGCAATCAAGTCTCTTTCGTTGAAGATCGGAGTTGTTCCCGGAGCTATCGCAACGCCATGAATCCCCCTCCCTCTTCCTTACTCTTTTCTCGACGTTATAGAACCGTAAGTCCTTCCCCCTCTTCTTATTATCAAATAAAATCGCATTCTTAAAACATATCGATAAAGTGGAGTTAGATCCGATAATACTTTCTTTTCAAACCTTTTCATCCACTTGAAAGCAAAATAAATCACAACAACACTATAAAACCACTCTTAACCTTATTCACATCATTTAGCTTTTTAGCATAATGAAAATTTCCATATGAAATACTCATATAACGAACATTTTCATTAAAATACCACTAACTTTAGTATAACCCTTATTTTCATAACCAGTATACCTACCTCTAGAACCTTCATGGGGTAACGACCTACTCCACACGCACACTCTGGTTTCATAGCATGATATTCTAAGTATATGGTTAATTCAAAGAATAAGTTTTCATTAAAATACCATAGTTTTTCAAAAAGTATTTCTATTAATCGATATTTTTACTTCTTATGCAATTGCGCCTCTACAATCCTCGTTAGGGGACCGTTAATGGATGGTGTGGATTATCGCACATACTTGGGATAGTAGTGCGAGATTCAGAACTCCTCACGAAGTATTTGGTCTCGAAAGAAAATAAAAATACGGTTTTTAAGAAATACGACTTTTTAAAACAAAACTGAACTTTGGAAAATTATATAAAACTATGAATCCGTATTTTCAATAAAAACAAACTATGAAACTATATTTTTTTTTAAAATGAAACATTAGAATTTTAATAAAATAACAACAAGTTTCCAAAAGTAGTGGTTTTCATAAAAGTACCATAAACTCTAAAAAACTAGATTTTATCACTAAAATACCATAAAAATTAAAATACATGTTCATAAAAAAACTCTAAATATTATAAATCACTCTCGAGATTTATTTTAAAACGATATTAAAATATTTTTCATAAAACCCCCTCGAGAAATGTAAACAGTATAAATACAAAGTAAACAACAATAAATATTTAAGGACTCTAGATTAATATAGGTTTAAGCGGTATCATTTCTCTTAAACCCCAGGTAGCTGGAGAAAGTGAGTGCTTATCTATTCAGGTTAGACAAATTTAACGGAGTTATCAATAGCAATTGTCTTGGAAAAAGACACAAATCATGCCGTTCATGTACAGCAGTTGCTCGATTTCTCCCGAACTTAAGAAATTCAAGAACTAAAACCTTTCAGAAGATACTGACTCTAACTTGAATCCAAATTCAAACCAGAATCCAAAATCAAACACAAACTTGAATACTTGATCATGAACCTGAACACTCGAATTCAAATATTAAACTCAAACTTGAATACTTGGCTCAACTTGATCGAACCATGGATATAACTTGACATGAACTATACATGAATACTTGAACACATGATTACATCTTGAACATGAACTTGTACTTTTTATATTCATGGATTCGGTTAAGATCTGTAATCTTAAAACTATACAATACAATATGCGGGGATAAAGGGGTAGATTAATACGGAACGTATATCGTGGCACGAGAGGTCACTTTAAAAGACACCTACAAGACTTCACGTGTCGTTGTCCTGTGGGTTATGACGGGGCCTTATACTACATATTACTATAGTCCACAGGGTAAGATGGACTCCCCTCGTATACATGAATAGCTTCTTTATCAAACTACAAATAACCACATTAGAATAACTATCTTATACCTATGAATGATCATATACAACTTTACCTGTCCACTGTTCATTTGGTTTCTTTCACATTATATACTATCTTCTTTTACTTCTTTTGGGACTTACCGAGCGCTAGTTCGCTGACGACATTCCTCTCTATTTTCTTTCTTTGGAATGTTCGTCAGAAGGACCAGACTCTGGGGACATAGAATCGAGCCAGGAGGACTTAGACCAGTTTACTACTCGGCCAGACTACTACCTTCTTCCTTCCTTTACTTACTTTCATTATGCCATTGTTTAGGCATTTGCATTATTATTGTATCTTTTATTTCTAAATAGTTGTATGTAAATAAAGTTGCTATTTTATTTCATTACTCTTGTCATTCTTACACATTATTATATTTCTTAATTATGCTTAACGTATTCTCATAGTAAATACGTTGCGGGCTTGCCACGTCACCGTTGCCATCTATTGGGAAGCAGGGCGTGACAGATGGTGATAAAGAGACTTGCGTCATGTGATGATGACCCTACTAGTTATCAGCATGCCATAAGAGGTGGTGATTTCCGATCGATAGTTGTTATCTAAGTTAGACTCCATGCACTACAATAAATTATAGATTTTGTTGTGTGCTCCTAAAAGGGTTAAAACCCATATGGAGCAAGTAAATCTTTCGAGATCAGTGCAAATGGAAAGGTATTAACCTAATAAGGCTAGACTTGTAGTAAACTGGTATTCATCAAATACCTGATGTGGATTGTGATGATACTGTTACTTTAGTCTTTGTGCTGAAGTCCATATAGATATAACTTGCCACTACTGTTTTCATGACTATGATATCTGGTATGAGAATGACTGTAACGTCTTTCTAAATTAGATTTAGAAGTGTACATATATATGACTCTAGCAGAGGGTTGTCTTAGTCAGTGGGAGCAGCGGAAAGTGTGTAAGTTGCTTAAGTTTATTTATAGACTAAAGAAGGCATTACGGAGATGGATCATTTGTTTTGATACTATGGTCAAAGTGTTTGACTTCATCAAAATAAGAGATGAACCTGGTATTTGTAAAAATGTTGTAGGGAGTACTGTTAGGTTTCGCATATTGATGTGGATGACATGCTATTGATAGGAAGTGATGTTCCTATACTACGGTTCAGTCAAACGTTGGTTGTCACTTATGTTTCTCCTTTATGGATTATATATACACATTTTTTATTCTGGTGACTAGGTCCAAAAGGTTAGATCTAGCAGGGTTTTGGGATTGTCCCAATTCAGGTATCTTAACACCATTCTAAAGTGGTTTAAAATGGACGACTCCCAATGAGGTAATGTACCCGCAAGTAGTGGGGTCACCCTCTCTAAAAAGGATGTCTTTCGGGACTGATGAAGAGAGGGACTCGCATGAATGACATTGACATGCGGCAGTGGGGTCAATCATGAGATGTTATATACCAGACCAGATAATAATTATACACTTGGTGTAGTAAGAAGATATTAATCCAATCCTGGAGAAATATAGGAAGTAGTGAAGAACATATAAGATGTTCTTCATGTATGGTAATGGCAGACTCCTTCGGGAAGCGATTACCGATTCTAGCTTCCTTAATGACAAAGGCGACAGAGTATCTGTCGCGAGTCATTAGTTTACCCTCTTATGAGGAGCAGTATATTGGAAGAGTTCCAAGCTGGATACTGGAATAGTCAAGGCGCTAGATGCTGATTTTGACTCAGCATAGGATACATCCTAAGTATTTGTTTGGATAGATACGTTCATTTGTGAACAAGGTCCTATCAGCTATCCAAACAAAAGTTCTAAGGAAGGTATTACTCATTTCGGGAGATAGTTGATCTCCATGAAGTTGTGATTCAGAAAGATACAGTTAGAAACATTATAGCTGATCCACTCACTGAGGCTATTTCTCGAACACGGTTTGTGAAACTGTTAGTACAAAAGTTGGATATGTTGTAGCACATGAGATGTGTGTATGTGATACTGCAATAATTGGCTTTGAGTGCAAGTGGGAAATTGTTGGATATAGATGACCTCAAGGCAATTATCGTAATTGTAGGAATATAATTACTGAATTCACGAGGACCTATACAGATAACAGTCTTACTCAAGATGATAGTATGCTATCTGGTTTGTATTTATCATTCATGAGCATACGTTTTACTCGTTATAACGTATCGGCAATACATGATGATAAAGCCCATAAGATCTTTTGCTTGACTACCGTGATTATGATATGGATCATACTAGTAGGGCCTGGGTAGTCTATAAACACATCCTTAAAATTCCTGAGTCGTAGGAGTATCGAGACTGGGCATTGGTACTGCAGTTTAGACTAGTGTATACGCATCATGACCCTATACGGGGCGATGTCTAATCCCATAGGGTTGAGGAGATCCCTTTTAGTCTCGAACTCCTCCGATTCTTCCTCTGTTATAAAAAACACCTCGTAACTCGTAAAGATGAGCCAAGATGGGTCTATTTTTTATTTAGGAAGGTTAGGGGTAGGGGCCGGGTCAGGAGTGGTGCCCGTTCCTTCTTCCATCATTGAGTGGAAGGAGAAGTTCTTTTTCGTCGATCTTCCCGAGGGAGAGAACTGATTGGTGCCGACAAAATGGTATGGGGCAGACTGTTCGAAGGCTCCAGTATTGAACACGCCGGAAGCAAGGGTCGGGTCTCAGTGGTAGCCGCTCCAGAGAACCGATGTCCTGCTTTCCGAGCAGGTCTTGAGCTAGACAGAGTTTAGCCCCATGAAATACCTGGGTGAGTCTAGTTTATGCGTCCAATCCAGACTGTACATCATTGCTCTTTAGTGTTGCTAATTACTCCACGTTTTTCTTTGCAGAGCCTATAGACCAATTGAATATTATGGCCGCCGTGGCTGCTTAGGCACGGGCTAAGAAGGGTGGCGGCGCGAGCTCATCCAGGTCCGCGCCGAGTGAAAGCGTCCGGGCGCCAACCCCAAAGAAGACAACTGTCCTCATCCCTGTCCCCGAGGAGTCCAGGGAAAGTGGGAGGCATCAACCCCGGGCTTTAGCTCCCCGGGCGAGGTCAGAGGTGCCTTCCTCTGCTGATCCCCAGACCAAGAGCCAGAAGAAATTGGCTCCTCGGTGGGAGTCAGCCGGGGAGCAAGTCCTTGAGAGTGATCCTAACTATGAGGTAACATCATGGCCATCCGTCGTCGACAGTCTCTTGATGGAGGCGGAAAAGAGTGCGGGAGCCAAGATCCTGAAAGGAACCGTGCATGCTGATTAGTCAAATTTACTGCATATTTTTATGGACATTTTCCCTACTATTATTAACTACTGAAAGGTGTTAATTGTAAATAAAGAACATATGTGGGTTTATTTATAAAAAGATTATTTTCATATGTTTCTTCATTTATAATTAATATAATTAGGAAAAATATATGCATATAATATTTAAATAAAATATTCATATTAAAATATATGCATATCATATCAAATATTCTTAATCAATATTCTTAAGATATCATATCGTATAAATGGTTAGAATAATATCTCAAAAATAAAAAAATGCTACTAATAAGATGATTTGAGATATTGTGCAGATATTATAAAAGATTAGCTCATGTCTGAACTATGAATAGGAGATCCACATCAAATCGGATTACAAAACCGAATTTGTCGAATATTAGGAGAAATCGAAGAATCTAGCAATGGCAGAGACTAAGAGCAATATTTTCAGAATATTTTTATCAAGAGGATCTCCAAATATCGATAGAAGAAGTCACGAAAAATCCCAAGTCACAGTCTCACCATATGGCGGCGGATTCGCGATCAAACGTGGATAAGGGCGGCGGAACCGCGGTGTAATGGCAGCTGTTGGATGTGGAATTTTAGGGGCATGATCATAATGTTACATACTTTAATATGGCATCCAGGGTTTCTAATTCCAGAGACTATATAAAGGACTGAGAGCTGTCTATCAAAACCATTCCAAATTCCAAAATTCATCTATTCATCTACCCATCGATGTAGAGAGAGATCTAACGAGCAACTAGGTTTTTGTAATTTAGTTTTTTAGCGAGCAATTTGTAATACACCAGTTGATCAATAAAGATAGTCTTTTCTTTTAATTTTTGTCGCATTTACTTTCCGCATTACTTTTCCGCATTACTTTCTGCATTACTTTTCTGCGTTACTTTCCACGATTACTTTCTACACTTTTAATTATGGTTTCATTCATCTTCCACCTCTCTTTTAAATTGCTAATATCCATGAGCGAGTAAATTCTTGCTTGCTAAGGTTTGTAGGATAGGGTAGAATAATAGATGAAAACTATAACTTAAATTCTTTTTAAAAGTATTAATGTTTATAAATTTTAGCAAAATCAATGTTAACCCTCTTATCGGGCGCGCTATCAATTCACGATAGTCACGACCATGATTCAAGATTCATTAATAATCGTTTTGATAAGGGCTTAAGATAAATAGAGATCAGTGGAAGGACAAGGGGCAGTAGTGGAAAACCTTAATTCCCTCCAAGAACCCTAATCCACATTCATCGCTATATCTCTAGTATTAAACAATTAAAAGATAAAAAAAAATTATATTTTTTACTTCATCCATTAACTACTAAGTCCTATAAACCCTACATGCCTTTCTATTATAAAATTTTCTAACCATCCTACTTTAAACTGACAAACATCATACCTTTTCTTCTATCAACTCGTCTAAAGCAAAATAAGAAATTCACCATTTCCCTATGATAGCGTCTTGATTGCAGTTATTTACAACACACATACACATCTTTTTTACGACCAATCACACGCCCAGGCCGCAGCTATTGCTCAGGAGACCGTCCAGGTTGGTAAATTCGTAGTTAAATTTCCTTCAACTTATTTTTCCTTTGTTCTATTCCCGACTAATATTATTTGTTTCCATCTGCAGGTCCTTCAGCACTGCGCCCTTTTGTCTGCCATGGAGGTTAAAGAAGTCACCCTAGCAATGAAGAGGGCGAAGGAGGCTTCGACACGCGAGGTATCTTCCTAGCCTGATTCAACTTCTACTATGAATTCCGGAACTACCGATGCTTTAGCTTAGACTCCCATCCATTGTAAAGGGGAATCAATAGGCTCGTGCTCGACAAAAGAGAGCTGAAGGCACCCGAGGAAAATGCCACCTCCCTTGAGTCGCTGATGGTTTTGTAAGATTATCATGCTCGCTGGACGGGTTTATAAAATCTTTGTGGAAGCGGAAAAACGACAAAATCCAAGCGAGTAAGACCTCCATACCCATGAATCAACCATATACTAAAACTTGTACACAAAAGAGCTAGTTGAGAATGTACAACCTTTGAAATATCTTCAAATTCTCTAATGGTTGAATGTTGGACTCCAGCTAAGCTCCGAGATGCTCCGGATCGTGCTTGGTTCCCGATCGGATTCATCGAAGATTATCCACTCGAAGGCCGCCGGTTCTAACTCCAACTTCAATCAAATTGAAATAACTCTCATTTTCTGTGTGCTAAATATCAAAATGAAAGAGATGTAGTATAAAAAATGAACTCTGTTGCTCTCCTTTTCTTTTGTTCTCTACTTCTCCTTCTTCTTTTTTTGTTCTTGGATGAGAGAGAAAGAAAAAAATACAAAATGAACTCATGGTTGGATGAGATGAATAGAAACTCTACACATCAAAGCCATCCCTTTTTCCTCTCATACAAATGTCATGTATAATGGATGAGTAAGCAAAAGAAAAATCCTCCACCTCACCACTTAACATGCAAAAAGAATAAAGGAGAAAAAGAAAATACATATTAATGCATATTACACACACACGCATATACATAACATGTAGCATGCACATGATATGTAACAAAATAAAGGAGAGTGTGAATAACACAATAATACTAGTTTATATATGCATTATCATATATAAGAAATATCGTTAAATCAACACTTGATTCAATGACCCGGTTCAATCATAAACCGGCTAGTATCATCCGTCCGATTAACACATGTAGTATCACATACACATGTTTAATTAGACCCCGCACGCATCGCCGTATGTGCACTACATCATTTCTCTAGAACGGGAAAACCCTCTGTGCTGGACTCTAAAGATTCGACAATACGCTTTCACTAGATTAGGATTATATTCGATTGATCCGAAACACTTTCAGATCAATCCCCCATCGGATTAACTTACAAGCACGTTAGCGGTACTAGCTGTACATAACGGCTACCCAGGTATTGAATGAGAAATCGGTCGACAAGCAAGCTCGTCCGTACCCTGTTAGAGCCTATCAGTGATATTCATCGTACAGCCCGGTCTCTTCGTCTAGGTGGAAACCATTAGACTCCCACTGACCCGACAAGTCGTGTTGACGTCAAGCTCATGACCACTAGAGAAACTATTGATAACACTTATCAGTAAATCTCGACTGCCTTGGCCAAGGACTTATGGTCATAGCCAGCTGTTCACAATGAGACATCAACTCTCTATATCGGGAGACGAATTCCTTCGACCTCCCACTGTCTCCATATGTTTCGGGATTGTATCCAACTAAAACCTGTTTGCATGACTTTTTAAATCCGTGGTAGGGTAGTAATCAAAGTACAGTGGGAACACACACAAGACACTATGGCGATCTTGGGTCTAGGGACTACCCTGTACTCATGTCACTAGAGAACTGCTATCTAACGATTGGTACAATACCATTTAGGAGTTCTCGGCATGTCCGTCCGGTGTAACTCATCCAATGAGCACCTGTATACAATCATTGATGTCAAACACCAATGGCTATAGGATCAGCCATCGCCTCGTACAGGGTCACGAAACGTATACACTAGTCTAAACTGGAGTATCGATACATAGTCTCGATACTCCTACAACTAGGGAATTTTAAGGATGTGCTTATATATTACCCAGGCCCCACTAGTATGATACTTATCATAATCCTGGGAGTCAAGCAAAGATCCTATAGTCTTTATCATCATGTATTAGTGATACGTTATAACGAGTAAAACGTATGCTCATGAATGATAAATACAACCAGATAGTGTACTATCATCTCGAGCAAGACTATTCTTGGTATTGGTCCTCCTCAAATTCATTAATTGCATTCCTGTAACTACAATAATTACCTTGAGAGCACCTATATCCAACAATCTCCCACTTGCACTCAAGGCCAATTATTGTGGTATCTCTTACACACATCTCATGCGTTGCTGCATACCTAACTTCCGTACTAACAGTTTCACAAACTGTGTTCGAGAAACAGCCTCAGTGAGTGAATCCGCTATGATGTTTCTAACTGTATCTTTCTGAATCTCAACTTCGCGGAGATCAACTATCTCATGAAACGAGCAATACCTTCCTTAAAACTTTGTTTAGATAGGTGATGGGACCTTGTTCACAAATGAACGTATTTATCCAGAAAAAACTTAGAATGTATCCTCTGCTGATTCACAATCAGCATCTAGCATCTTGACTACCTCAGCATCCCACTTGGAACTCTTCCAATATACCGCTCTTCACAAGAGGGTAAACTAATGACTCGCGATAGATACTCTGTCACCCTTGTCAATATGGAAGCTGGAATCGGTAATCGCTCCCTGAAGGAGTCTGCCATTACCATACACTAAAAACATCTCATATGTTCTTCACTTCTTTCTACATTTCTCCAGGATTGAATTAATATTTTCTTACTACACCAAGTGTAAAAGCAATAACCGGTCTGGTATATAACATTGCATGATTGACCTCACTGCCGAAGCATGTCGAATGTCATTCTTGCAAAACTCTTTCTTCATCAGTCCCGAAAGACACCTGCAGAGAGAGTGACCCTATTACCTGCGGGTACATTACCTCAGTTGGAGTCCTCCATTCTAAACCACTTTAGGATGGTGTTAAGATACCTGAGTTAGGACAATCCTAAAACCCTTACTAGATCTAAATCTATATACCTAGTTACCAGAATCAATGATATATATAATCCATAAAGGAGATACAGTGATAACATTTGTTTGACTGAATCGTAAAATAGGAGCATCACATCCTATCAAGAAGAATGTCATCCACATCAATATGCGGAACCTGACAGTATTCCCTACAACCTTCTTATAAATACCTGGTTCATCTCAAATTATGATGAAGTCAAACACTTTGACCATAGGATCAAAACAGATGATCCATCTCCGCTATACCTACTTTAGTCTACAAACAGAGTTAAGCAACTTGCACGCTATCCGCTGCTCTCACTGACTAAGACAATTCTCTGGTAGAGTAATATATACATACACTTCTAAATCCAATTTAGAAAGACGTTATAGTCATCCTTATACCAGATATCATAGGCATGAAAACAACAGTGGTAAGTTATATCTGTACGGACTTCGGCACAGATAATGAAGTAACGGTATCATCACAATCCACATCGGGTATTTGATGAATACATGTTAACTACAAGTCTGGCCTTATTAGGTTAATACCTTTCCAATTGCACTGATTTCGAAAGATCTGCTTGCTCCTTATGGGTTTTACCCCTTTTAGGAGCACACAATAAAGTATAACTTGTTGTAGTGCATGGAGTCCAACTTGGATAATCTTGGCATCCAGCCATCAGTTGCAAGTCACTATTTCCTATGGCCTACTGATAACAAGTAGGGTCATCATCACATGACGCAAGCCTCCAAGTCACCATCTACAAAAAAATCGAAGTATCTCTCGAATGGCTGAGGTCACCTACTAAATCTGCGGAGTAACTATGGTCTGTCGGGGTTAATTGGATCATCAAGTTCCACTAAATTTTCAGTAACTGTTTGTGCTTCTGGAACCATTTCCAGTTTTACCATACTCCCACTAATTTCTGTCACAAGAAATTCCTTTACCAACGAGGTGGCGAGTCAAGAATAAAACACTTTTGATCTTGAACAATGGTAGAAGCTATCCTTTGCGTAATCTTGAGATATCCCACAAACAGCTATTACTGATACGTGCCTCGAGTTTGTCCGGATTATGTTTTTAAGCACAAACCGGATAACCCAATATCTTAACAATTTTAAAATGAACACCATTCTATATCACATATAGAAACAAAGACACTTGTTTAGGTAGAACCAATAGCCATTGATATGCATTTATCTCCAATGCATCCCCGAAATTGAAGAAGGCAACTCAACATTACTCATCATAGAGCGCACCCGCGGATGAGCAATCCGAGAAATAATCACGTTCTCAATACGGAATACCTAGTACCAACCCCACGTCCATATGGATATCGGACAATATACATCAATATGTATAAGTCTCTTGATTTCACTAACTCAATTCTCATGTGCTGTTAATTGAAAAAAAATCTTTTTGTTAAAAAACCACTGTCGTTTAGACAAAACCTGATGATTTTCCTCAATAGCAACAATTGCTCCGAAAATCGACATTGAGAATAAAATCATCCTTTCTGAATTCTGTGCTCTTTCTCAGCATCTGTAACGCCCTACATATGTAGGATTCTAATCCGGTATCTATATACTCAGAGTTAGAGTTTGTTGAGAAGCAGTGTTTCAAAACACAGACATATGGGAAATTCGAAACATCAAAATATTTCAGCGGGGTTAGTTGGGTATTCATATTATTGATTTTTTCATTGCCCAGGCTTATGATAGTAGTCGCATTTTCCTTTTCTCATACTTCAACCCCTTTTGATATCTCTCCATCTTACCTTCCTGTATACTGAACTTATGCTAGTTGATTTTCTTCTTTCCATTTTTTTAGCACCGATTTCGGGATTGAAAGAAGACTATCCAATAAGCGTAACTGGTATACACTCCTTATATATAAGGAGTTCTCAAACTTGTGATAAGGTAGGAGGGATAGACAAACGAACTATTCATCTAATCCAGAACCAGTGGCCATCCTCGGACTGAAACAATATCATCGAGTTCGTATCTAACTATATGATAGCCTTTCAATCAATATGGATCTCTGTACTGAATACAGAGAGTTCTGGAGTTAACAGAAGGGGAAGTAGGATAGGTAAGGACATATGCGACTATGCCGTGAATTAGGGAAATCCAGACATTCCAAATCTATCGATTGTAAAAAGGTCGGTCAATATGGTTAACAAGTCTTAGTTTAAGGTCAGTCCAGGGTCGCTGCCAGAGAGTGAGAAAATAAACACTCAGCGTGCACTCTAACCTAAATTAGATTGGTATACTTATCTAATCAAGATGACTTCTACTGTTTTGTCAAATTCTCCTTCAAACCCTAAAAAGAGAACTAGCCGGGATTTCGTATAGAAAATCTCCTAGGAGTAACTATTACTCACAATAGGAATTAAGACCCAAACTATCACGGAGTGGTAACCTTGATAGAGGTCAACAAGTCACCCCACACTATAGAAGGTATACAACCACATTACAAGTTTCAATACTTGAAACTCTCGATATCTGTTTTTACCCTTAGCGGCTTATGACAACAAACCGTAAGTCGCTGGTCAAGTTCTACCCGTCATTTCGTGATTGATTTAAACCCACCCGCACAACCCTTGACAGAGGTAAACAAGGCGCACGACTGTCCTAACCGATCGCATCAACATGCAAACAAAAAGACATCACTTAGCTACCGTACAATACGCCTTGACAAAGGTCAACAAATGCAACACGAATACTAAGTACTCTACTTCCTGAAATGACAGAGGGTTATGGCTGGATTTGAAGAAAACCATCAACGTAATGAACTTGATATCATCATAGGAACCGAGTGGTTTTTGAAAGTTTCTAGTCACGTAGACCTTTGCTTAAGAGTGAACTCACTGTGAAAGGATCTAGACTCTTTCCTCATCGAATGAGATGCAGGATATTCCTAACCGAATATCACAGTGCAAAGCAAAAGAATACGGCTACAAAAACAATTTTAGTGACACAAAATTTTGCTCAAGAGCGAACTCCCTGTGACGGGATCAAGGCTCTTTCCTCATCGAATGAGGTGCGGGACATTTCTAACCGAATGCCATGATGAAAAGCAAAAGAATCAACTAAAATTTCCTTTTTAAAAAAAGTGGTTCTTACAATGTATATGTTTATTTTACTTTGTATTTAATTCAATTAATACAATCCCATCATCTAGATAATCACATTATCTAGCCTTTCCTTCTCACATAACCATTACAGAAAACAGTATGAAAAGAAAAAAAAATAGAATGTGCATATACGCCATCTGCATTCGCCACGGGTCCCCGTCATGCTCCGTTGGGTTACTTAACTAACGGCAGAGCGGGGGCAGGGCTAGCGCGGATGCAAAACGTATAAAGCATTTATTTATATATATATATATATATATATATATATATATATATATATATATATATCATATATCACATGTATTAATATATCATCACACGCAAATAATCATATTACAGCATGCGGAAAAACAACATCACAGAGTTAGAATGGTCGGATCACCCAGGAATCCCATATTTCGTTCGAGCCACAAAAGAAGCGCGATATTCCTCGGTAGCGTGAATAGCCCATGCGTAGCCAAAAGAAGACCCCTACGAGTGCGGCAAGTCATCCGCCAATCTGAAAAAGGAGGCGACCCGACATCGTCACTATGATAGGGCCACCCAGCATTTTCTCGAATCCGATAACTCGAGCACTCCTCTACGAGTCTATCCTAACCCCCTATAAGCACGGCAAGTAGCCTGCCAGTTCTAGAATCGAGTGACCCGGTCTCAACTCCTTGAGATGGCCGCCCGCTGCAATCTAGAACCCGGCTGCCAGTGCGCTTCTCCTTGGGGTAATCCTAAAACCTGTATTAATACAATGGTGACATCGATCGCAACCTGATCGAGCCCCGACAAATATTAATACAAAAAATGGTAGCGGCGGTCACATGTCAACCGCTCAACCTAAATAAAAGAATATACATTTTTTGACAACATGAATGAAATGAAATACATCACATTACACAATTCTGCATGGGGCTATTCATTTCGCGACAATCCAATCCAAACCAAGCACACCAATCTCAGACTCACATCATGCAACCCCGTCGAATTGATCACATAAATTCGTTGACGTTAAACACCACATATCAACAAGTAAGTCGTCATATTAACATGATCAAACTCTTTAATCAAGTCAATACGGAACCCATAGCCAATGAATCCCAAAACCGACAGAGTCGCAAACTTCAATTCCACAAAAATTGAAATTGATGTCTGCTCCGGCCGCAAAAACCATTGCATTTCCTACTCAAAATGAATCACAAGCGACCCGAAAATGCATGGATGAATCCCACCGCCAAAACCCCCGAGCCTAAGGCGGCCCGGGATCCGCCCCGAGCCCAACTTGGGCTCGGGAATTGCCTCGAACCAGAGCCAATTTTGGCTCTGGTTCAGCGGATAAATGTTCTTGTAAGGGGCTCACGATAGCTCCAAGCCCTCCGAGACTCGGGTGGGCAAAGGAAGAGGAGTTCACGGGCCTCTCAGTTCGAACCAAGAACCCCGGAGTACGAGAACAAGCAAGAAATGTCGTTGGTTTTGGCAGTTTTAAAAACAGTGAACAATTCATTTTGAAAAATGGTTATAGGAATTAATTAGCCACCGAAAAGCAAGTTTAAAATCTATAGACGAATGTGATACCATTGTAAGGTCATCATACTCGCTGGACGGGTTTTTAAAATTTTTGCGGAAGCGAAAAAACGAAAAAATCCAAGCGATCAAGACCTCCATACCCATGAATCAACCATAGAATAAAACTTGTAAACAAAAGAGCTAGTTGAGAATGTACAACCTTTGAAACATCTTCAAATGCTCCAATGGTTGAATATTGGACTCCGGATAATTTCCGAGGCGCTCCGGATTACGCTTGGTTCCCGATCAGCTCCATCGAAGATGATCCACGCGAAAGCCACCGGTTCTAACTCCAACTTCAATCAAATTGAAGTAACTTTCATTTTGTGTGTGCTAAATATCAAAATGGAAGAGATGTAGTATGAAAAATGAACTCTCTTGCTCTCTTTTCCTTTTGTTCTCTACTTCTCCTTCTTTTTTTTGTTCTTGGATAAGAGAGAAAGAAAAAATACAAAATGAACTCTTGGTTGGATGAGAAGAGTAGAAACTCTACATATCAAAACCATCACTTTTTCCTCTCATACAAGTGTCATGTATAATGGATGAGTAAGCAAAAGAAAAATCCTCTGTCTCAACACTTAACATGTAAAAAGAATAAAGGAGAAAAAGAAAATACATATTAATGCATATTACACACACACAAATACACACACATACATGACATGTAACATGCACATGATATGTAACAAAATAAAGGAGAGTGTGAATAACACAATAATACTAGTTTATATATGCATCGTCATATATAAGAAATATCATTAAATTAACACTTGATACGATGACCCGGTTCAATCATAAACCGGCTAGTATCATCTGTCCGATTAATTCATATAGTATCATATACACATGTTTAATTGGACCCCGCACGCATCGATGTATGTGCACTATATCATTTCGTTAGAACGAGAAAACTCTCTGTGGGGACTCTAAAAACTCGACAATACGCTGGCAGTAGGTTAGCTTCATATCCGATTGATCCGAAACACTTTCAGATCATACCGATTGATCCGAAACACTTTCAGATCAATCCCCCATCGGGTTAACCTACAAGCATGTTAGCGATACTAGCTGTACATAACAGGTATCCAGGTACTGAACGAAAAGTCGATCGACAAGCATGCTTGTCCGTACTCTGCTAGAGCTTATCAGTGACATCCACCGTACAGTCTGGTCTCTTCGTCTAAGACTGTTGCATACCGGGTTGGGAGGTAGAAACCATTAGACTCCCACTAACCCAACAAGTCGTGCTGATGTCAAGCTCATGACCACTAGAGAAATTACTGATAACACTTATTAGTAAATCTCGACTGCCTTGGCCAAAGACTTATGGTCATAGCCCGCTGTGCACAGTGTGACATCAACTCTCTATACCGGAAGAGTCGGATTCCCTCGGCCGCTCACTGCCTCCATGTGCTTTGGGACTGTACCCAACTAAAAATTGTTTGCACGACTCTTTAAAGTCATGGTTGTAGGGTGTTTTTTGTCACCCATTGAGATGGAAATACGCGCGCGCTTGTCAGGCGCATTACAAATTCCCCCTGCTTAGGGTAGGCTGGGTTTTATTGATTATGGGGATACGAATCTCCGGCAGTCGTGAACTAAATTGCTGTTAATTATCCCTTGCCTTTGGAGCGAAAGAACCTCCAATTGACGGGTCAAGCAGGTCATGCAAACTCAATGTGTAGTGCTGTGTTTTGAAGGGGTTTTGGATATATCGGGGGCCTCGCAGAGTTTTTATGGGGGTCCCGCTACTCGGATAGTGGGATGAGGGTCAAGGGGGCTTGCAGCCCCCTTGCAGGGTGCGGGGAAGCGCCCCGATAGAAATTTTTTTCTAACAGGGACAGTGTCATAGAGTGTGTGTGTGTGTCTATATATATACACATATATACATGTATATAAGGAGAAAAAGCATCCAAAAGACGCGTGGGGGCCAGCGCCTCACGTCCGTGGCACGTGGGCGCTAGGCGCTGGCGCTTCACGTGCTCGGCACGTGGGCGAGCATGTGGTCGCTAGCGCGATGGCGCCTCATGTGCTCGGCACATGGGCGCTAGCGCGATGGCGCCTCACATGCTCGGCACGTGGGCGCTAGCGCGATGGCGCCTCACATGCTCGGTATGTGGGCGCTGGGCGGTGGCGCTCCACGTGCTTGGCATGCGGGCGCTGGGCATCAGCATGAAAAGGGACTTGGTCCCTGCACTGGGAGTTGTGCTCCCGATTTGACTTATGGAGTTGAACTCCTAGAAAGAAAGACTTTTTATATGGAGTTGAACTCCCGGAGCTTTGATTTGTGGAGTTAAACTCCAAAAAAAACTTCGTAAATGCTCAAGGGGACCCTTTTTTCCTTCCCTGAGCCTTGGATCTTTCCCAAAATGGGATCTCTAGAAATGGGTCTCCTTCCTCCTCTTCTGCCGGCCGGATCTTGGAGAACAAGAGGGGGGATTTAAAAATTTCCCCTTTTTGAGATCTAATGGAAGATCCGAGCTCCTTTTGGTGGGTTTTGTGGTGGAAAACTATTTATTTTTGGAAAAGGAAGGGCAAAACTCTTGATTTAATTGAAAATGGGAAGAAGGTTTAGAACCTTGAGGAAGGAGAAGGAGGCACAAAAAACCCTAAACTTTGAGAGAATGAAAAGTGTATATTTTATTCATCATCATGTTGCCTTATATAGGCTTACACATTTACATATTGCCCCTTGGGCTTTACAAAATGGCATTTTGCCCATTCCCATGCCACATGTGTTCATTTCTTTTGCAGATAAGCCATGGGCTTTACAAAAATTTGGCTTTATGCTCATTTTTCTTACATTCATGCATAAAAAATTACATCAAAATTATTTATTGCATGATTTTTTATTTCGGCATGGGGGAGGCCGGCCGTGGGGCTCGACTTGGGCATGGGACCACTTGCTTGGGCGTGGGCCCGCTTACTTTGGGTTGACCTTGACTTTGACTTGGTCAACTGGGGTGCAAATTTTGACCCCAACAGTGGTAGGGTAGTGATTTAACTATAGTGGGAACACACACAAGACACTATGGCGATCTTGGGTCTAGAGACTACCCTGTACTCATATCACTAGAGAACTTCTATCTGACGATTGGTATAATATCATCTAGTAGTTCTCGGCGAGTCCGTCCAGTGTAACTCATCCTGTCATGCCCCGTGTTCCTTCATGGAAACTGAATAAAACATACAAATAGAGCAGCAAGGAAAACCCCCCAAAGGGGGCATCACGTGCCCACACGTGACCGGGTCTCACGTGCAGGCACGTGACCTTTTACAGGAAAAGCCTATAGGCGCTAAATGAAATAAACAATTGGAAATGCTTAATCAGTGGGGTCATGTGCCAACACGTGATGGGTTCCTGAGCCCTCTGAACTAATAGAATTAAATTCTAATTAAATACTTTATCAGTGGGGTCACGTGCTAACACGTGATGGGTTTCTGAGCCCTCTGAACTAATAGAATTAAATTCTAATTAAATGCTTAATTGATGGGGTCACGTGCCAACACGTGATGGGTTCCTGAGCCTTCTGGACTAATAGAATTAAATTCTATTAGATGCTTAATCAGTGGGGTCACGTGCCAACACATGATGGATTCCTAAACCCGCTGAACCAATAGAATTAAATTCTAATTAAAAGGAATCAAAAGCCCAAATTGGAAAAATATTTCCCTAGATCTTTCCAAACAGAAAAGATTGCATTCTGTAAAGTGGAGCACCATTGGATTAAAAATCTAATGGTGATTAAAAAATCACCAATTTATAGAAAGATTCTGTCAAGGAAATATTTTCCTAAAATTTGCCGGGAACAACAACTAAAATATCTTATGAATTAAAAAATCCAATGGTGAATAAAATTCACCGAATGATCTAAAAGATCATATTGGTTATAAAATCAATCAAAATCTCTCAATGAGAGATTGGCTGAACAAACTAATTCTTTTCTTTCTTCTATAAATAAGAGCCAAGAAGAGAAGAGAAAAAGGAGGATACACAAAAAAAGAGAGAGAAGACAAAAGAAAAAAAAAAGAAAAAAGAAAATTTAATTCTCCAGAGAGAAGAAGATCTCTTCAGAAAGAAAAAAAAACTCTAGGTAAGAGAAGGAAGGAATTCATTCTATAAGCTCCCACAAAACAAAAGAGAATTTAATTCTCAAACCAAGAGTTTAACTCTTCTAAATAAGAACTCAGTTCTTCCTTTGGTTGAAGATCTGCAGAAGCAGATCTTCCCATAAGCTGAGAATTTAATTCTCATCGGGGAGATTCTGCCATGCAGATCTAAAATCTAAGGAAAGACCTAAGTTCAGAGAATTCTATTCTCCTACAAAGTATATAGGAATTAATTCCTCCAACAAAGATAGGGTTTAACCCTTAATACAAGAACTTAGTTCTTCCTTATGGTGATAAATCTGCAGAAGCGGATCTCCCCATAAGTTGAGAATTTAATTCTCATTGGAGAGATTCTGCCATGCAGATCCAAAACTTAGAGAGAGAATTGGGTTTAAAGAATTTAATTCTTTCAAACATATTGGAATTTAATTCCTCTAAATAAAATTAGGGTTTAACCCTATAAAAGAATTTAATTCTTAAACAAGAGATTTAACTTCCATGCACGTAAAAGAGATTAGTACCCAACATGATCACGTGTGTCCACGTGACTCCCCCCCCCCCAATGATCAAAAGAGAACGAATGAAATTAGGTCACGTGCTCCCATATGACCCTTGATCAAACTTCTCAAAATAAAAAGGAAGTAAAGCCAAGGCAGAACAGATTTTGGGCGTCTCACGTGTTCCCATGTGACCCTTAGCAATTATCAAACAAAAGAAGGTTTCTACCCAAAGGCAATGCCCGTCTAAAGAATGCCTCACGTGACCCTTGTCAAACACCTTTTTAAAGAGAAAATAGGGGAAACTGAAGGATTAATATCCAACTCATGGGTACCCTCACGTGTCCCCACGTGATGATCATAAAAGATCAAGTTTCTAATGCTTATATGCATATTCTGGGAGCAAAAATAGAAGAAGTAAGGCCCAATCTTCAGACGCCTCACGTGATCGCACGTGAGCGCTTCATTCTTAGTGTTTAACACTACTTTAAGTGCATCATGTGGGAACACATGATCGTCAAGTATACTCTAGTGTTTAACACTGTATTCGAGCCAGTCTTAGCCCAAATTAGCTAAGTCTTCCAGAGGCAAGATCCCTTGAAACTAAAGTCCAATTATACTCTTGTCTTCCAAAATTGATCATCCCACATGACATTCAAAGTAATTCCCAGAGCTTTTCAACCAACGTTGGTTCAAGGGTACATCTCTTCATACCTCTGATATATGTCGTTGTAATCCTGCAACGTCTTCAGAGAGGTGACGGGTCCCGCAACCAGACATTATACGGACTGTGGGGTCCTTAAACTCATAGACTATAATGTCCTTAAACTTTATGGATTGTGAGGTCCTTAAGCTCATAGACTATGATGTCTTTAAACTTTACAGACTATGATGTCTCTAAACTGACATGGACTATGATGTCCTTAAACCCACTGGACCGAAATGTCCCTAAACTAAAACAATATAGCCCAAATGCCCTTTTGTTGGATCTAAATGATCTTGTTAAGTTGATCTTAGTCTAAAATTAGACCAGCGTATCCTTAACAAACGTTTAAGTTGATCTTAATCTCAATTGAGATTAACGATCCTTAAACCCAACCCAAAACCCAAATCTAAGAAAATACGGATTTGGACTAATCCACGCCTTACGGGCGACAACATAAATTAGTCTCCGTATAAAATCCATGGGCAACCAAAAATAAAACAAACATACACGACACGAAGTGACCATCTGGAGAAGGAGAAAGTGGTTACCGCAATGCGGTAGCGTAATTAACTGCAGGGGCTTGCGCCTGCAGAGAAGAGCGTCCCCACAATCAAAACCCCTCAAACGAGGGGGAATCTGACAAAGTCTGCTACAACGGCCGCATCTGTCTAAACCTCTGATATACGGTGCCATAAATCAACTTGGCATTTTCGGAGAGGTGGGCGGATAAAACCAAGTAGCATTTGCCCCCAAATTCAGGCAAGACAACCTACGCGGTTCCGTCTCTGTTTTCGGCAGTAAACAGATTCTGGCACACCTCGTGGGACCTTTTCCTCTTTCCACTCCACACTTCATGTGTCGTGTTTCGCGAATGAATCGCAGTTTGCTATGGTTGCCCCTGGATTCGAGGTACTAAGAATTGGCGTCTTGATCCGTGCAGAGAAAATGGCTTCCAACTGCACAAATTGCAACAACTCCCACTCTGTCCTTGCCGGAGGAGTGACCTACGGGCCTCAAGCGGCCTCCCTTTTTACGATGCCGGTAGACCAGGCGATGCAAGCCACCACAGGGTTATTCTTTGGGACCGTGCTCCCACCAATGAGCTTCAACGCCCTATTGCCGTCGCAAGAAGCTCCGAAAAAGTCGGTCTTTGATCGGCTTAAAACTACCGCGGCTCCTCTCAACGGGTCGCCCAAGTCCCATGCCTCAGTTTTCAATAGATTAGGCCAAAGCTCATGTGGGCCCGTTAAGAAGCCCGTGATACCTGAAGCGGCCATCCTAAAGCGGATAGTCGTTCCTGTTCCTAAAGTCATCAGAGCGACTTCCCCTGCTAAGGAGTCGATCTTTGCAAGACTAACCATTTCATCTCCCGTTCCTGGCAAAGTCATCAAAACTGCTCCCCCTGCGCGAAGGCCTGCCTTCGATAGATTGGCCATCCTCACTCAACGGACGTCAGTTTTCAAGAGGCTAACGCTGGCAGCAACCCTCCGCCGGAACAGGGGGTATGATGAGCCACCCCCATAACTGAGCCGGTCCTGTCAGCACGACATGCTCTCCGTCGTCACTAGCGTCGAGTAAGGAAGGTTGGGGCAGCTCTCCTTCTGGACTGACTCCGCCAGCTCCGATGGTGGAAATTGATGCTGCTGTTCCAACTGGGAACAGCTTTGAACCACTTAGGAGGGTACACAAGAACTCTCCGAAGGCCGTGCTAAAAAGATCTCCTCTACCTATGGAGAATGCTATAAAGACAAAGCCAGAGCAGCCCCCTCAGTGGCTGTCCTTTAAAATTCACAAGGTCTAGTGACAGGTCCAGGACTCGGTGATAGATCAAGAATACTCCTGTCGACCGAAGAACATGAAAGTTCGGCAAGAGAAGAACCGCCCTATCGTCCCACAGAAAGTGTCGTCCACTTGGGTGCCTACTGCAACGGCCCCCTCAACTTCGACCGCCCACAAAAGAAGAAGGTCGGAGAAAATCCCCGTGTCTGCGACAAAGTTCAAAGGCACTGAATCCAAACGCCCCAAATCTGGGGGCATGGTGGTGCACACTGTCTATATGGCATCCGGGAAAGAGGATAGCCGTATCTCTACGGTCCATCGACCACTCACCAGATCCGTAACAAAGGCCCAAGAGCAACAATAGAACCTCCAGGAAATGTTAACACAGATGGCCGCACTTACTGTGCCAAAAGAAACCCCGGAGACATCGTCAGAGCAGCGTCATGAACAAGAAACTGATGCTGAGTTCCTCTGCAGAATACTCGAAAAGAAGGACAAAGAGGCAGCGGAACAAGCGGCCAACATAAAACGAATGGCGCTTTTATTCCAAGACATGGTCGGGATGATGTTACAGCCGGATCCTCCAACTGAAGACCCTCCGATTATCCTTGAAGACGATAGGGGAGAGACATCGAACCCTCTTCCGGCTTGTTCAGCAGCCAAAGAGGAGACCATTTATAAAGCCGCCCTGGATGACTATATCGCCCAACACATACGAGCTCATCAGGCGAACGAAGCGGCCGGCCAAATTGTTAAGACTGGACGACCCTATCCGGTTGGTATGACCAAATAAACTACCCGCCGGGATATACGATCCCAAAATTCCATGTATATAAGGGGACGGGGAATCCACACCAGCACGTTGCTCAATTCAGAGCCCTGTGCGATAATACTGGGGGTGACGACAAACTTCTGCTTCGCCAGTTTGTTGGCAGCTTGTCGGAAACAGCGTTTGAATAGTACTCCGAGCTCCCGAATGACTCCGTTAAGACATTTGCAGAAATGGAGTTACTGTTTACACAAAGGTTCGCAAGCGCTAGCGAACGCACCCCAATCACGGCATTAATTAATGCCAGAGTGAAACCAGGTGAAACATGGGTTCAGTACGCGATACGGTGGCGGAATCTATGGTCAAAGTGCGAACATCGCATCGAAGAAGCTCCTGCTGTAGGCATGTTCGTGGGTACTCTTTATCCGCAGGCGACCATATCCCAGTTCATGATGTTCTTCAAGCCAACTACTTTCCAGGCCTTGATTAACAAGCTAGCCCAAATGTATCAGATGGGTCATAGACCATCTTCTTCGAAGTTGGAATCTCGAAACGAAAAAGAGAAAGGGAAAGCGATCTTCATCGCCAATGCTCAGCAGCAGCTCAGAGGTCCAAAACCAACTGATCGCCAAGATGATAGACGGCGATTCTTCAATGAGAAACTGAAGCGCCCTTATTCGTTTCCCCGGGATAAAACGAGGAGATTGTTCGAGATGGCGGTGCGCAATAGGCTCATCACCTTGCCGGATCCAAAACACTTATTGCAACCCGGTGAGGTCAATAATCCCAATTATTGCCCCTATCACCAAGTGGTAGGCCATTCAATCGAGAATTGCTTCGTCTTCAAAAGATGGATTGAGGACCAAAACCAACATGGCAAATTCACACTGTCCGAGAGTTAGAAAGTAAGCCCGCCTCAGCTGTTGGAGATAGTGCCCTCAAAGTCAATTATTGGATCGCAGGTACGTGATTGCAATGATTGAGGCAGGACCTATACCAATATGACAGTCTTGCTCAAGATAATAGTATGCTATCTGGTTTGTCTTTATCATCGTATACATGCTATTGCATGATTGATAGAGCCCATAGGATTCTGCTTGATAGCCAGCAGTATGATGGTGATCATATACGTGGGAGCTGGGGTCTATAAGCACATCCTTAAAGAGTCCCTAGTCGTAGGAGTTTCGAGACAGAGCATCGATACTCCAGAGTAGACTAGTGTATACAGTCGAGATCCCGACGAGGGGCGGTGGCCAGTCTCACAAGCCACTGGTGTCAGTTGGATCACCTAAGATGTATACAGGTACTCATTGAGTTATGAGTACACTGGACAGGACTCGCCGGGAATCTGCTAGTTGGTATTATACATATCGTCAGATAGCAATTCCCTGGTGACATGTGTACAGGTTAGTTCATCGACCTGAGATCGTCGTTTGTCTCATGTGAGTTCCCACTGTGCTTTGATTTATACCCTACCACGCTCAAAGGAGACGTGCAAACAGGTATATTTTGGGTACAGTCCCGAGCCACATTGGAGGCAAGTGAGCGGATCTCGGGGATTCGTCTCTCCCGGTATTGGGGGTTGATGTCGCGCAGTGCACGGGTGGCCATCACTAGAAACCCTCGGCCGAGGTAGTGGAGAATTACTGATTTGGATCAGTAGTTTCTCAGGTGGCGATGGTCTTCATGCCGACACGATTTATCGCGTTGTTAGGGGTCTGACTTTATCCACCCCCCTAGACTCGATATGCGATACTCTTTAGACGAATGGACCGGACTGTATATACATTGTCACTGTCAGGCTCAGTAGGGTTTATAGATGAGTTCGCTCGTCAGCTTCCCTTCCAATCAATACATAGGCAAAACGTTACGTGTAGCTTGTACCTCTGACGTGCTAGTGGTTATACCCAGTGCCAGTGTATTGATGAGTCATTAGAGTCCCCCACAGACACTTTCCCAAGTTCGGGCGAAACGTTGTAGAGGCCGTATGGGTTTATGGCAAGGTTTGGAAAAAGCACGTGCGTTTTCGCACGTGTCGTTTTTCGGGCAGATAATACTGGTAGGCTTTGGTTTAAGCCGGACCCAGTATTATACTGTGTAGATATAATATCTTTGTCTCGGTTGCATTTGTATTCGGTCGTAATACAAATACGGGTATGTTTATACTGATACGGGGTTATCCTGAAATTCGTTTCAGGATCACTTTTGGAAGTTGCCAGTTTCCAGTTTTCTATCAGCCGTATTTTGACATTCTGTTAAATACGGATTTATCTTTTCGAGTGAGTCATGGGGGTGAGTCATGGTTCTAGAAGATTCTAGATTAGTGACTCATCTTGGCATTAATTGTTGCATTAATGATAATGGTGACTTGGTTAGTGATTCATCATTTTCATTAATTGTGTTCATACTTTGTATTCACACTAGATATTTTCTTATGCTCACCCTCCCCTCTCCTACACTCACCCTCCCTCTTCTATAAGTGGCCGGCCACCCCCTTGGTGGGAGATATGGTTGTTGTTTTGAAAAAGATTAAGGTTTTTGGTTCATGGAAATTGATATACTCCATTTCTCATTTCGTATCGATCCAAAAGGTAACTTCATTAACCGTTCGTCCATAGCCTTGGACGTAACGAGACAAAGTGTTCTACTCATTCTCTACTTCATCTTGGTCGTCTCTTTTGGCAAACTTGACGATCGAGTTGCCTCGGTTCAGAGGCGGGAGCCCGTTTAAAGATCCGTCGACGTGGTGCCACCCAGACGAGAAGAACGGAGATTCAGGAGATCGGAGCAGCCGCAACAAGCGTGGGATGATGGTTGAAGACCGAAGGACTCGGATCATTCGGTATAACGTTTCTACCCCTTTGCAATTTGTTAGTTTAGCTTTAATGGCTGATCCGGGTTACGGTACACGATAGCACCAGTTCGTTAAAAGTTTTTGTTCCGCATTTTGCGTCTGTGAGACGGCCGGGGCGCTACCGTGGACTTACAGTGGTATCAGAGCCTTACCATTAAGCTATACTAACTTGTGCTAACACGTTTAAAACATCGATCGAACAGATTTTCAAAAACCGCAAAATTCCATGATCTGAGTTTCTGTCGATTTTAAACAGTGTTCTAAAATTATTTTACATATCACAGAATATTCAGCAGGGTTTTATAAGCATACTGAGAAAAATTAGGCACGTGATCCCACAAGAGCGCGGTGGTTCCGCTGTCAAACCCTAGGTTTGACCGCGGAACCGCGGCGCTTTAGTGGGAACAGTGCATCAATTTTTCACAGTGAGCTTCTATGAGGAAATTGTGGCTTTTGGGAATATTTGTTTGGGCCCAGATTTTGTTACTGTACAGCAGTTGTTAGTGGGGCCCATTTCGGGAAATTTAGTCGATCGAAATTTTAAATTTGTTAGTATGCAGTATTTACATTATATCTCCGACCGGGAATGTCATTTGATCGGTAAACCGCGTCTGATTGCTATAGTTGTTTTAGACGGGTTTGCGAACGTGACATTCGCGTTGATGTTCTGTGTTGTGCTGTGATGTTGCGGATATGTCGTGGTGGATAGCAGGGTGCAATGATAGTGCAGTTTGGATTTATTTGTACATTTGATATTGCGGGGCGAGCGTCCAACATGTGGACTGCCGTCACTGCCTGTTGTATAATATTCTTTTGGGGCACGACCGGGTCGAGGTCGATGTACCCGTTGTATATTTTTATTTCTGTACTAGGTTTATCCCGCGAAGGAGTGTACGGATAGCCGGGTTCTGGAGGGCAATGGGTCCGTATCTCATGGCATTGAGAGGCGGAGGGACCTCACTCAAGAATTGGCAGACTATTCGCCGCACTCGTAGGGGGTACAGGTTGACCCAAGGAGGGGTGCTCAATTTACCGGATTCCGTGAAGTGCCGGGTGTTCCATTCACTATGTTGTGGGGGACTACCTCGCTTCAGGTTTTGGCGGGTAACTTGCCGCACCCGTAGGGGTCTAGGTTTCATTGAACAGGCTATCCACACGACCAGGGGAACGTCAGGTTTCAGTAGCGGCTCTGTGAAACCCGGGGATCCCAGATATCTGTATTGTTCTATGATGCTTATTACTTTTCTGTAATGTTGCATATTATCATGCCTGGAGCGATTATTGTATATTAGTATATATACTATTAGATGTTGTATATGTTTTACACCCGCGCTAGTCCAGTCCCCGCTCTGTCGTTAGTTAAGTAACCTAACGGGTGATGACGGGACCCAGTGACGAATGCGGATGGCATATACGTACATTTTATTTTCGTTCTTTTCTGGTGTGATTGAATGATGGGACTGCGTTGATTCTTATCAATGCAAGATAAAACAAACCTATATTTGATATTGTTGGAACAAATTTTTAAAAGTGTTATTACAAAGACGTTTCTTTTTGTTTTGCATAGTGATATTCAGTTGGAATATCCCGCACCTCATTCCACGAGGCAAGGGCTGATATCCCTTCACCGGGAAAGACCCCTTGGGCAGAAGTTTACGTCAGGGTAGTAACTTCAATATAGTTGATTACAAGTTGCTTTGCATTGCGGTATTCAGTGTGAATATCCTGCATCTCATTCCACGAGGAAAGAGCCGAGATCCCTTCACCGGGAGTGACCTCTTTAGCAAAGGTTTTTCGTCACTATATTTTTATAAAAAGCTATCAGTTTCCTTCAACGAGATCAAGTTCATTACGTTAAAGGTTTTTCGCCAAAAACCAGCCGTAGCCCTCCGTCATTTCTTATGGATAGTCAATAGTATTCAAGCTATGTTTGTTGGCCCTTAGTCAAGGCATAGTGTTCGGTAGCTGCTGGGTACTCATTTGTAGCCGAGATAAATGCGTTGGTTTGGGACAGTCGTATTACTTTGTTGGCCCTTAGTCAAGAGTATGTACGGGTGGGTTCAAATCAACCGGGACAATGACGGGAAGAACTTGACATGTGACTTATGATTTGTTGGCCCTTAGTTAAGGTTATAAGAGCATGGGGCAAAAATCACATCGGGAGTTTCAAACCTAAAGAAAACTTGTCAGGCATGCGCATACCTTCTGGAGTGTGATAACTTGAGTGGCTTCCATCAAGTTATCATGCGATGATAGTTGGATCCCGATTCTCACTGATGAGTTAGTTTACTCTTCGGGTGATCCCGACTAATTCTTCTTTCAGGTTTGGAGGAGAATTTGAGATTACAGTGGGAGATTTCCTGATTAGATAAAGTGATAACCATTCTGATCTAGGTTAGAGTGCACGCAGAGTGTTTCTTTTCTCTCTCTCTCTCTTTGGCAGCGACCTTTGACCGACCCTAGACTATGACTCAGTGACCAAGTTGACCGAACCTTCTTTAAATACTGGCTTTTGGATTGTCTAAGTTGCATAAGTCATTGCCGCTCCTTCTTTTACCCTTTGTATTTCTCAGAACACCCCGTATTACTACGGACATCCACTTCCATTGGATAGATCCATCGTATGGTTATATACGAACTCGAAGGGACTTCTTCGAGGATGGATCCAGGTTCAGGAGAAATAGAATTAGTTTATTCAGTTGTCTCTTAATATCACCTTCTCTCAGGTTGCGAGGGCTCCTTGGTTTAGGAGAGTACACCTATTACGCTTATTGGATAGTCTTATTCCAAACCATAGGCAGGTGCCGAAAGGTAGGGAATGAAGAAAACCAATTAGCCTAAGTAGGGTGTACAGAAGGTAATAACTAAAGACAAAGTAAAAGGATTAGAAAGAGGGCAAAGTAAATTGCGACTGTTATCATTCATGACCAAACCGCGTACTTCATCGCTACTCCTATTTCACCTTTGCTTTTTTCCCCAGTTCGGGAGAAATAGAATAAGGTATTATTCAGTTGTCTTTTATCATCACCTTCTCTCAAGATACGAGTACTCCTAGGTTAAGGAGGGTACACCTATTATGCTTACTGGATAGTCTTCTTCCAAACCATAGGCTGGTGCCGAACGGTAGGGAAGGAAGAAAACCACTTAGCCTAAGGGGTGTACAGAAGGAAATGAATAAAGACAAATAAAGGGATTTGGAGAGGTGGCAAATAAATATACGGTTAAAGTCATGAATAGGATTATGGAAGAGGCATTACTAAGAATACCGGAATACCCCTACGAAACATTTTCATGTTTCAGTTTCACTGCGCATTGTTAATTGTAAAACTGATTTCCCAATTAGATATTTACTCCAGGGTATGTATTTACCAGGTTTCATTCTCATATCTGTATGGTTTTACAGATAATGAGTGGGAGTAAGTTATTGGGAATTAGGTGATCATCCTCATTATATCGGAATTCGTTGTAATTGGTGATATTTGAGGAAATCGCCTGGGTACAGTTTTCAACATACGATGCACAGGTTTTGAGTAATTCAAACTCAGCGGACTTATACATAGTATTGTATGTTGTCCAGTGTCCGTCAGGACAAAGGGGTAGGTCCTCGTACTATATTCCATTTACTTGTGACTTCTCTAGTTTTTAGACAAGTGTTTCGTAGAAATACAATGTCTAAGTTTTGAGAAGTTATGGGTATAAGAATTTAGTAGAGAACCAAATGTCGCAAGTATCAGGATTCTTCAAAGAGATTGAAGATGTAGATTCTTGTGATTGGTATTCAGTTGATAGTAACTATTTTGAGAAACTTGTTTCTCTTTCAGGTTACTCATAATTGGATGGATTCCTAAGTTGAGTAATGCTGATTAGCCTTTTCTTCATTAAGTTGTTGTGCACTGGAGACAGCTGCATGATTTGAATCTGGTTCCAATTAAATTAGTGCCTCTGTTTCTATATTGGATATAGAATGGTTCATATCTTAACGATGTTAAGATAAGGGGAGTTGTCCAGCTTATGCTTAAAACCATACACTGGACAACTCAAGGCACGTTTCTGTAATGGCTGTTTGTGGGTTGACCCTGGCTTTGACGAAGGTTGACATTTCTACCATCTGGAAGATCAATAGTGATATTGTTCTAGACTCGCCACAGTTTTATTAAAAATGGACTT
This sequence comes from Agapanthus africanus, assembly GCA_030015575.1. NCBI lineage: Eukaryota > Viridiplantae > Streptophyta > Magnoliopsida > Asparagales > Amaryllidaceae > Agapanthus > Agapanthus africanus. The sequence goes on along the minus strand of JASDDO010000022.1, from coordinate 645,835,043 downwards.
TTTCAGAAAACAGCAGTGGGAGTATGGTAGAACTGGAAGTGATTCCAGAACCGCAAACGATTATGGAAAATTTAATAGGACCTATATATTCAATCAGGTTTGACATTCCATTAGCCACTCCGCAGATATGGTGGGTAACCTCAGACACCCGAGAGATACTCAGGTAGCCTCAAGGACGGTGACAGGGAGGTTCTTGTTTACCCAGACTTGACAGTACTGTTGTTCCAGACTATGAGACCCGGCAAGAGGATAAGTATAACGTCGTTCTAAACTAGCTTTAGAAGTGTACGTAGATATTATTCTGCAAGAGGGTTATCGTAGTCAGTGGGAGCAGCGGAAGTATAGTGGACAAGTAGCTTATGTCTATTTATAGACTTCAGCAGTTATAGCGAAGAAAGATCATCTAATTTTGATGAGACAGTCATGGCTTTGACTTCATCAGAATAGGGGATGAAACTGTTAAGAAGGTAGTAGGGTGTTATGTCCTAGTATTTGGATGGCATACACAGAGTAGGAAGAGAAATTCCTATACTACGATCGGTTGTACTTTGGTCGTCACACAGTTGTTTCTCCGCAAAGGATATGGATATAATATCTGACATTCTGGTTACTAGATCTACGGTTTTAGATCTAGATTTGGGTAGTTTCCTAATATGGGTACTTTGACAGTATTCTAATAGTATTTTAGAATAAATGACTCCTGGCATGGTGGTGTACCTGCAGGTGATGGAGTCACCCTCTCTAAAGGTGTCTTGGAGACAAAAGGAGAGAGGGAAGTGCATGGTTGGCAGATCACTTGCTTAGGCAATTGAGTCAATCATGAGATGTCAAGTACCACACCAGATGTTGTTTTTGCACTAGATGCGATAAGTTTATATTAATCCAATCCTGGAGAAATATAAGGAAGCAGTTTTAGAACATAAGTGCATGTTCTACGGATTTAATGACGGCAGCCTCCTTCGGGAGACGGTTATCAATCCAGGCTTCAAAAGTGACATGGATAACAGAATGATTGTCAGAGTTATAGTTTTCCCTCTGACGAGGGACAGTATCATGGACAGGTGGTCCAAGAGGATACTGTGAGAGGCATGGTGCTGGATACTGATTAGATTCAGTTATCGATACAGTCTAAGAAGTTTGGATTTGGAGTTCATTTATGAACTAGGTCCCATCAGATATCCAGACATATTCTAAGACAGGTATTACTCGATTCGGGAGATGGTTTTCTCCGCGAAGTTGAGATTAAGAGAGTCATAGAAAGAAACATCAGGGCGGATCCACCCACTAAGGCTATTTCTCGAACACAAGAGTTTTACAAACTAGTTTTGTGAAACTGATTAGTAGAGGAGTTGGATGTTCGGTATCACACGGGCTGTGAGTATGCGACATCGTAATAATTAGCCTTGAGTGCAAGTGGGAGATTGTTGGAGATAGTGCCCTCAAAGTCAATTATTAGATCGCAGGTACGTGATTGCAATGATTGAGGCAGGACCTATACCAATATGACAGTCTTGTTCAAGATGATAGTATGCTATCTGGTTTGTCTTTATCATCGTATACATGCTATTGCATGATTGATAGAGCCCATAGGATTCTGCTTGACAGCCAGCAGTGTGATGGTGTCATATACGTGGGAGTTGGGGTCTATAAGCACATCCTTAAAGAGTCCCTAGTCGTAGGAATTTCGAGACAGGACATCGATACTCCAGAGTAGACTAGTGTATACAGTCAAGACCCCGACGAGGGGCGGTGGCCGGTCTCACAAGCCACTGGTGTCAGTTGGATCACCTAAGATGTATACAGGTGCTCATTGAGTTATGAGTACACCGGACATGACTCGCTGGGAATCTGCTAGTTGGTATTATACATATCGTCAGATAGCAATTCCCTGATGACATGTGTACAGGTTAGTTCATCGACCTGAGATCATCGTTTGTCTCATGTGAGTTCCCACTGTGCTTTGATTTATACCCTACCACGCTCAAAGGAGACGTGCAAACAGGTATATTTTGAGTACAGTCCCGAGCCACATTGGAGGCAAGTGAGCGGATCTCGGGGATTCGTCTTTCCCGGTATTGGGGGTTGATGTCGCGCAATGCACGGGTGGCCATCACTAGAAACCCTCGGCCGAGGTAGTGGAGAATTACTGATTTGGATCAGTAGTTTCTCAGGTGGTGATGGGCTTCATGCCGACACGATTTATCGTGTTGTTAGGGGTCTGACTTTATCCATCCCCCTAAACTCGATATGCGATACTCTTTAGACGAATGGACCGGACTGTATATACATTGTCACTGTCAGGCTCAGTATGGTTTATAGATGAGTTCACTCGTCAGCTTCCCTTCCAATCAATACATAGGCAAAACGTTACGTGCAGCTTGTACCTCTGACGTGCTAGTGGTTATACCCAGTGCCAGTGTATTGATGAGTCATTAGAGTCCCCCACAGACACTTTCCCAAGTTCGGGCGAAACGTTGTAGAAGCCGTATGGGTTTATGGCAAGGTTCGGAAAAATCACGTGCGTTTTCGCACGTGTCATTTTTCGGGCAGATAATACTGGTAGGCTTTGGTTTAAGCCGGAACCCAGTATTATACTGTGTAGATATAATATCTTTGTCTCGGTTGCATTTGTATTCGGTCGTAATACAAATGCGGGTATGTTTATACTGATACGGGGTTATCCTGAAATTCGTTTCAGGATCACTTTTGGAAGTTGCCAGTTTCCAGTTTTCTATCAGCCGTATTTTGACATTCTGTTAAATACGGATTTATCTTTTTGAGTGAGTCATGGGGGTGAGTCGTGGTTCTAGAAGCTTCTAGATTAGTGACTCATCTTGGCATTAATTGTTGCATTAATGATAATGGTGACTTGGTTAGTGATTCATCATTTTCATTAATTATGTTCATACTTTGTGTTCACACTAGATATTTTCTTATGTTCACCCTCCCCTCTCCTACACTCACCCTCCCTCTTCTATAAGTGGCCGGCCACCCCCTTGGTCGGAGATATGGTTGTTGTTTTGAAAAAGATTAAGGTTTTTGGTTCATGGAAATTGATATACTCCATTTCTCATTTCGTATCGATCCAAAAGGCAACTTCATTAACCGTTCGTCCATAGCCTTGGACGTAACGAGACAAAGTGTTCTACCCATTCTCTACTTCATCTTGGTCGTCTCTTTTGGCAAACTTGACGATCGAGTTGCCTCGGTTCAGAGGCGGGAGCCCGTTTAAAGATCCGTCGACGTGGTGCCACCCAGACGAGAAGAACGGAGATTCAGGAGATCGGAGCAGCCGCAACAAGCGTGGGATGATGGTTGAAGACCGAAGGACTCAGATCATTCGGTATAACGTTTCTACCCCTTTGCAATTTGTTAGTTTAGCTTTAATGGTCGATCCGGGTTACGGTACACGATAGCGCCAGTTCGTTAAAAGTTTTTGTTCCGCATTTGGCGTCTGTGAGACGGCCGGGGCGCTACCGTGGACTTACATCAGCCGCACGCTCTTAAAAGGGGGGACACACCAGGGGCATCATGCTCTTTTATAGAAAAAGCTCCATGGGAGGTCGCTCTTTTAGCCAAGACGAAAAGAATGCTGAAGGATCTCCAAACATGCCCGGCAATCAGGTGGAAAAATCCGCTGGAACCCGAGATCATTGATGGAATGTTGAAGCCGCGCCTGGCTCCAAGAATTGGTACCGATAATCAAAACGCTCAGGCCCAGCCGTCAAAGTCTTCGAAGAAGAAGAAGAAGACCAAAGAGCCCGTGAAGCCTGATGACAAGCGCATGGACCTGCAAAAACATATTGACGTGCTGGAGGAATATAACCAGAAGGCGCGAACCCCGGTCACACTCCAAGAGTTTCTCAACCACATCCTTGAAAATAGAGATGGCGATGAAGATGAGGGAGAAGACTCGTTAGACAAACCTGAAGATTATATGGCAAGCTGCAACGTGATCTCTCACCCGTCAGTAGATGGTGAAGAAGCTCCTGATACAGAGAAACTGGGGGAGATCCCAAACCGGAACTCCTAGGACCGTCAGACGAAATGATTGACGTGTTCCTGAACGAAGCTCTTCTGAAAAGCAAAGCTGATCAGGAGCGTGAAATCGCCGTATATGAAAAAGCCAAACGTCGGCGACTGAACGAAAGGATTGAATACCCCAACCGGATAGGACTACTTCGGCCGCCAGCAAAAGTAGGTTCAAGGCAAGGAAAAGGTTCGCCAAAGCCATATCGATGGGAATGAAGCTGCCACCCTTCGAAGGAAACACTTCTGATAGGATACAACTTAACGAAGAGGATGCACATCCAAACTACTACTTATACCATCAGAGGATCACACACCCTACCGAGCAATGCAACGCCTATACAAATTGGGGCAGGGATACGTTGCTCACCGGTAGCATTTCAAGCGGATGAAGCGCAAAACTCGTCGGGAACAAAGAAGCACGACAGATGAGCATAAAAAAACTGTCGGTGAACATCACATGGTTAATTCCGGGGGATCACAAGTTCTCACCTTTGGGAGTGATTCTGATGAAGAAATAGCCCTCGGCCCTCTCTTCAAGGAATCCATCTCTGAAACAGAAGAGATAAAGACTTGCGAGAACATTCAGCTGCGCAATCGCACGCTACCTGAAAAGAATCTCGGACTCGCAAACAAGGGATCGAACAAAAAGAATAAGGGGAAAGAAAAGGTCCCTAAGGATATCACCTTCGATAACCGAGTCGTCGAAGAGCTGGCAGCCAAGGACCCACCCAAGAAAAACAAGGTGGATTACAACGTTCTGGCACACATGAGAAAGATACCCTCGCAGCTAAGCATTCTCGACGCTCCTCTGCTATCCAAAGAGGCGAGAGATTTTGTGATCAAGGCATTACAAGAGCCTGACCAGTTTCAAGCTTTCCTCGCCGAAGAAAAGATGAAGGACGAGCTGGAAGAAATTCACACAGCTGACATCACTTTCGGAGATGAAGATCTCCTCCTCGGGACGTGCGAGCACAACCGTCCCCTGTATGTCACCGGATACTGCCATGACATTAAGATAGGCAAGATCTTAGTTGATAACGGGTCCTTTATCAACCTTCTCAACGTGAGAGTGCTAAAAGAAATCTGCATGAGCGTTCAACACCTCGCTCGGGATAAAATCACTATCTCCAGGTTCAACTCTCAGTCATCACGGACGCTCGGGTCTGTGATACTGACATTATGCTTTGGGCTGCTCGTCATTGACATCAAATTTCATGTCATTGACGCCAAGACGTGCTACAACACTTTGCTCGGCAGGCCTTGGTTACACGAATACAACATCATCCCTTCTACACAACATCTGTATATGAAGTACTTCAAAGATGGTCTCGAATATACCGTGATGGGGGAACTGAACCTATTCTCCGTAAATGAAGTCCGCAAGTATGAAGATGCAAAGTATTTCCTGGCAGATTTTGAAGACACGGAAAGATACCATAAGCCGGAGAATAAGCAGAAGGCTATCACCACTATTCCAGTCTTTGGGAGCGATACCGAGGAGGAAGAAGAGATATTCTATTCGGCGCCGCATCAATACAACAAGCCCAGACCGCCTACCCCTATGTTGGTCTTCGGCAACGACTCTGAAGATGAGGTCAATGCAGTATTTTCTGTTCGGCCATCAATACAAGCCTTCGCTGGTGATGAACGGAGTTTGCAAATCGCCATGGTTCCGCAAGAGCATTACAAAGACCTCGACGCACTTGATACCTATAGTGTGCAAGAACTGCAGATGTTCTACGTCCCTCCCAGGCAAAAAGATGAAAAGGCGATCCTCTTTTATCGATCCGCGGAAACCAAAGTGGAGAAAGAAATCTGGTATGGTGCTGATTCTGCACTCGACAGGATCCAGCCCATCCATCTGCCCAGATACTACACGGAAGGATTAAAAAGGTTGTTAAGGCGCCAAGGCGTACCCTTCAAACAGACTGCTCGACAAGCTCAGTTCTACAACAGGATCTGGAACGTCCCCGGAACTTAGCAAAAATTGCCCGACGGGAGAATGGAAACGATCGGGCTTGGATATGTTCAATCCAAGAAACGGGAGCGATTCCATGGCTGCTACGTTATACATGATTTCGATGAAGAAGGAGATGCTCTGTTAGAAGACGCTAACCCTGAACCAAAACGAAGTCTCGCCCTGAAAGTGCCAAGTCCGTCGTTCGAAGAACAGATGGGTAAGCTAATAAGGGAAGCGGTTCAAAAGGTCCGGGATGACCATAGCCGTGAAATGGCCATTTACGAGAAAGCCAAGACGCAGCGCCTCCTTCAGCAGGCTACGGAGAATGACGATGCCCTTCGTCGGCAGCTTCATACAAAAGACCTGACGCAGAGGCAAAAACAAACTAAAGAATGGAAAAAATGTCCGGCAGCGGCAAAGCGGGTCCAAGAAGCCACGCGATCGAGAATTGAGCAGCCGGGATTCGTCTCTTATAAAGAAAATGAGTCGAGCATATTCTTTTCCCCAAGATAAGACAATGAAGATATTCGATCTCATCATGAAATATTAGATGATGACACTCTCGGAGTCCAAACACCCCGAATAAGCAGACGGGGCCTCTCATCCGGATTATTGCTCCTATCACCGAGCGATAGGACATCCTCTTGAAGATTGCTTCACCTTTAAAAACTGGGTTGAAGACCAATATCAACTCGGCAGGTTCGCTCTATCCAGCAGTTGGAGGGTACCCCCACCGCAAAAGCATATACCAAAAGCAACGTATATGGCGAGAGAAGAACCAAATCAACATCGGTCTTGGAAACGATCTTGTACCTGTCACGTGATAACACTGTCAGAAGAAGGAGTGCTCAAGAATATGGATGACCTGTCCTGGTGCTTCGAAAATGAGGGTAAAGAGGAATTGATCTCGTAATTTCCACCGGCGCCAAAAGAATTGGAGGATGGAATACATACTACTGCGGACAACCTAAGAAAAATCGACTTAAGGATGGCAAACGACCCAAGGCCTACGTTCGTCAGTGAGCTGTTGTCCGAAGAACAGGTAGCTACCCTAAGAGACATGCTTATGCAGTATAAAGACTGCTTCGCATGGAACTACTCCGAGATGCCGGGGCTAGATCCAGAGATAGCTGTGCACAAATTGGCGATATCTCCGGACGTCAAGCCGATCAAACAAGCGCCGAGAAGAATGCGGCTCGAACTTGAAATGAGCATCAACGCCGAGGTCATGAACCTAATCGACTTCGGCTTCATCCAAAAAGCTCAATACCCCGACTGGATTGCCAACATTGTCCCAGTAATGAAGAAAAATGGGACGGTACGCATCTGCGTAGACTTTCGGGAGCTCAACAAAGCTTGCCCAAAGGATGATTTTCCTGTACCGGTTACCGAGCTGATGATAGATAACACGTCCACTCACGAAGTTTTCTCCTTCATGGACGGCTCATCAGGGTACAATCAAATAAAGATGCACCCCGAAGACCGAAAGCATACCGCTTTCCGGACCCCGCTATGCATATTCTGCTACAAAGTGATGCCTTTCGGTCTGAAGAACGCCGGCACTACCTTCAGAGGGTAATGACGAAGATTTTTGACGACCCCATACATGAAATCGTTGAATGCTATATTGACAACCTCGTGGTGAAAAGCAAATTGCACGAGAAGCATTGGGAGCATCTGAAAATAGTATTCCAACGTCTTCGGAAATACAATCTGAAGATGAACCCGCTCAAATGCGCGTTTGGAGTTTCCTCCGGCAAATTCCTAGGATTCATCGAACGACATCGAGGCATCGAAATAGACCCGTCAAAGATCAAGGCGATTATGGAAATGCCCCCGCCGAGAACTCTCAAGCAACTGCGGTCTCTCCAAGGGAAGCTCACGTATATCCGGCGGTTCATAGCTAATCTCTCCGGAAAGTGCCGTCCTTACAGTCATCTAATGAAGAAAGGGACTCCGTTCGTTTGGGATCGCAAATGCCAAAGTGCACTGACGAAATCTAGCAATACCTGCAGAATCCGACGGTACTGACCGCTCCAGTCAAAGGAAAGCCTCTCATCCTGTGCACAACAGCCCTTGAAGGTTCTTTAGGCGTGCTATGGGCACAAGAAAATGACCAAGGGAAAGAGAGAGCCCTCTACTATTTGAGTCAAGTTCTCCTGGGGGCAGAAAATAACTACTCCTCCATCGAAAAACACTGCCTGGCGTTAATCTTCACGATAACGAAGCTCAGACACTACGCATTGGCGCATGAGGTCCACCTCATATCAAAAGTGGATCCTCTCAAATATTTGATGTCAATGGTCATACTAAGAGGGCGGCTCGCTAAATGGTCCCTCCTTTTGATGGAGTTCTCGATAACTTATCGTCCCTTCAAGGCAGTGAAAGGCCGGGCCATCGCCGACTTCCTCGCTGAGCATCCGATACCTGCCGATTCACCCCTAAATTGCGAACTGCCAGATGAGCATGTGTTTGACACGATCGACAGGGAGAAAGAAGGGAGTGATACCCGATGAGAACTCTACTTCGATGGAGCATCTTCCATGAAGAAGCGAAAGCACAGCACCCCTATAATCAAATCGGGGGTAGGCCTCATCTTCATGACGCCACAAGGAGGGATAATGCGCTTTTCCTTTTCCTTAACAGAGCCAAGGACAAACAATGAAGCCGAATATGAAGCTTTTATAGCAGGTCTAGAGATCGTCGTCGACATGGGAATCGAAAAACTCCTCATATACGGAGACTCTCAGCTGGTCGTTAGTCAAATAAACGGTGACTATCAAATGTGTAAACCAGAGTTGGTAAATTACGGTGAGAGAGTGCAACAATTGCTGACTCAAATCCCTTCCTACACCCTGAAAACCATACCGCGAGAGGAGAATAGCAAAGCAGACACGTTAGCTAAACTCGCTAAAGAACTGGCTGATGAAAACCTCAATGACGTAAGGATCGTGGTACAAAGCCGCCGGGTTCTTGCACCGGCAGAAATATCTCCGGAGTCGTTTGAAGAAAAGGGAGCGACCAAGCAAATGACCCTACAAACAAAAGACCTAGAAAAGGCTAAGGACTGGAGAGAAGTTTTTATATACTACTTCAAATCCCGTCAAACGCCTGAAGATGCATCCTCGAGACATCAGCTCATGAAACGAGTTCTGTCTTTCGCCTTCGTCAATAACACGCTGTATAAGAGATCGTTCGACTCTCTATGGCTGAGATGCTTGGGACCGAAAGAAGCAAGGAGAGTTGTCCAAGAAACTCACGACGGACTCTGTGGTTCTCACCAAACTGGGCCGAAGATGAAACTGAAGATCAAAAGGATGGGCTACTATTGGCCCATAATGATCCAAGACTGTCTCGAATACGCGAAGCAATGCCACTCGTGCCAGATTCATGGGGACTTTATCCACCAGCATCCAAATTTGCTACATCCAATGGTAGCTAGCTGGCTGTTCAAAATGTGGGGAATTGACATAATTGGGCCCATTGAACCAGTATCGTCCAGAGGACATCGGTTCATACTGGCGACAACTGATTACTTCTCCAAGTGGGCAGAAGCAGTACCACTAAGAGAAGTGAAGACGGAGAATATCCTCCATTTCTTCAAGACACACGTCATCTATCGGTTCGGCACTCCACGACCGATTATCTCCGATAACGGGCCGGCCTACAGAAGTCACAAAATCAGCCGCTTCGCACAACAACATAATATAGACTGGAGATACTCTTCGGTCTATAATCCCCGAGCTAATGGTCTAGCTGAGGCTTTCAACAAGAACTTAACGAAGATCATAAAGAAGACGGTGTCTCGAAATAAAAAGGACTGGCACAAGAGACTACATGAAGCTCTCTGGGCGTATCAAACTACGTTCAAAACGGCCATAAACACAACGCCGTATGCATTGGTATTCGACACTGAAGCAGTACTCCCCTTGGAGATAGAGCTACCCTCCTTACGAGTGGCTGTTCATTACGAACTAACGGACGAAGACAATACTCATCTTCGGCTTGAGGAGCTCGACGCCCTTGACGAAACCCGGCTCATGGCTCAGCAAAACTTGGAAGCATACAAAGCAAAGACGACGTGTTCATACGAGAAATCGACTAGGCCGAGAACATTCCGCCAAGGCGAACTCGTGCTAGTGGTCAAGAGACATATGATCCTTAATCGTGCCAAACGGGGGAAATTCGAGCCGAATTATGAGGGCCTGTACATCATAGACAAGGTCTACCAAGGTGGGGCTTACTTGCTCATGAATATGCACGGTGAAAGACCCTTCAGGCCAATAAACGGCTGGTTCTTAAAAGAATACTACGCCTGACGAGTCACGGCTTAGGTCAACGATAGATGACGACGCCTATGTCCGCTCGCTATCTTTCCAAGCCTAAACTCTATAAGTAGTATCCGATGAAAGCTCGCCTCGAAAACGTGCGACGGACCGTAATGTCCTTAAACTAACAACGGACCGTAATGTCCTTAAACTAGCAATGGACCGAAACGTCCTAAAACTAACGACTGACCGAGACGTCTATAAACTACTACGGACCGCAGTATCCTAAGGCTGACGCAAAAAAATAAAAAATAAAAAGGAAAGAAAAGAAAAGAAAAAAACGGTACGTCCATAAGTGAAATGGGCATGGTTGAAAACCCGAAAGGACTCCGTGAGTAAAAACAGCAGGGCTAGCGGCGAGTTTGTGAAAACCTGAAAGGGCGCAATCTTGTTAAAAGACACTTGCAAGGTCCTCTCGACCTTGTAAGGAGAAAACACCTTCGTGAGATCCTTGCGACTCATAAAGGAGCAACACACTTAGAGATCCCTACGATTCCTAAGTAGAAATTACACTTACGAGATCCTCACGACTCGTAAGGATGACCTTCTTATGAGACCCTCACGGCTCATAAGATTCAAAAGCCTTAAGCTACAGGGATCTAAACATGTTCTTAAGCCATCACCTTTCCCAGATTGCCTTACAAGCAGTTCAATATTGATCCTTGTATACAATTTACGGGCACAAATGATCATTTCCTTCCCGAGTCCCACCAACGACGAGGAATGCCCTCATTTGATGGACAAACACTTGTAGGTCCTCTCGATTTACAAGGAGAAAATACTCTTGCAAGATCCTTACAACTTATAAGAGAACATACACCTACGAGATCCTCACGACACGTAGGGAGAAACACCTTTATGAGACCCTTATGGCTCATGAAGTCAAAAGCCTTAGTCGACAATATCCTAACCCTGACTGCTAAGCCACCTTTGTTCGAACTGACAAAGGAAAATGATGATTCGCTCCTGAAAATATCTCAGTTGTAGCGATGCTGATGCCTAAATCGGTATCAGATCCCAAGTCTCATACTCGCGGCAAAAGTCAGCGAGCCAAAAATGCATATGAAATAGCCGAAATGATGGGGTAACTTGCAACAAAATAAGCAAGTAAAAATATATGCATACAAAATAGCCGAAATGGTTGGGCAACTTACAATAAAAAGTAGCGAGTAAAATAAAAATAGCCGAAATGATTGGGCAATCGCGACTTTCGCGATATAAAAATCTGAAATGATAGAGCATCGCGGAAAGAAATTAAAAAAAATGAAATGAAACTTTTTGCCCTGCAGGTAAGTCCATACTGACCCCTGTACACAATCCATGGGCATAAACGAAAAGGGAACCATATATCCCAACAAACTCCATCAAAGGGAGAGTCAGGTCTCAGCGGCAATATCTGCATCCCAGAAGACCAGCAACGGCGTTCCTTCTTATGCTAGCAGGGCACGGACGTGACACAACGAAACGGAGCCATGGCAAAGTCCCTAGTTCCAAATCTTAACGGCAACATCTACAGCCTAAAAATCAGCAATGGTGATTCTCCTCATTCCAACAGGATTCGGACGCAACGTTAGCAAAGCAGAGCCATGGCAAAGCCCCTAGTTCAAAATCTCGAAGATTCACAGAAAGCCTAGATACTATCTCGGAGCCACGGAAGAGTCCCTTGTTCCAAGTCTCGACGGCCGCATCTACAGCCTGGAGACCCACAACAGCGTTCCTCCTCATTCCAGCAGGATTCGGACACGACAATCAAGCGGAGCCATGGCAAAGTCCCTAGTTCCAAATCTCGACGGTTCACAGATAACCTAGAGACCACCTCGATATTCGTCTCGTTACAGCAGACGCAACATTAGCAAAGCGGAGCCATGGCAAAGCCCCTAGTTCCAAATCTCGAAGGTTCACAGAAAGCCTAGAGACTATCTTGGAGCCGCGGCAAAGTTCCCAGTTTCATGACTCGGCGGTGCACAGACAACCGAGAGTCAACTCCTGATCCCGTATACTACGGCCAAAGTCAATCCTGACCCCGTGGAAAACGGCCAAAGTCAACTCCTGACCCCATATGGCTAAAGTCAATCCTGACCCCGTGGAAAACGACCAAAGTCAACTCCTGACCCCATATGGCTAAAGTCAATCCTGACCCCGTATGGCTAAAGTCAATCCTGATCCCGTATGGCTAAAGTCAATCCTGACCCGTATGGCCAAAGTCAACCCCTGACCCCGTAGAACACAGCCAAAGTTAATCCTGAACCCGTGGGAAATGGCCAAAGTCAACCTTCGACCTCCTCGTCAAAGCAATTCTTTGATTCGGGAGCAGGTCAACTCATCAATCACTTACGAGCCCTTTCGACTTGTAAGGAAGAAAATTCTCTTGGGAGATCCTTACAACTCTCAAGAGAAAAACACACTTAGGAATCCTCACGATTCCTAAGGAGAAAATACACCTACGAGATCCTCTCGACTCGTAGAGAGAAAAATCTTTATGAGATCCTCACGGCTCATAAAGTTGGAAAGCCTTAAGAGGCAGATCTGAACCTAACTCCTAAGTCATCGCTGTCCTACAAGGAGATCAAAATAGATTATCTACAAAACGCATTTGCTGAAAAGGGACACCTCTTCAAGGTGAACTGGTATAAGGGGAACAGAAGCCACCAATAGAAGCTCTGCAGCAGGAATAGCAACTGTAATGACCCCCTCCACACCTACTGGTGTCTCATCGAGGATATTTACAGAGTCCACGGTCAAGACGCTACTCGAGCTCAGTTTCCCTGCCATGGCCGAAGTCCCTGCAAAGTTTTACGAAGATAAGAAGACATAGAAAGCAAAACAAATTACTTGCCAAAGGAAAAATACAGAAAATGTGCATACTGATACGCCAAGATGCCTCGAGTATAGCTTTTTCAAGCCGACGTTCCTTCCTAAGAAGGTATGCTCGCCGGGGTTCTAGGGTAGATTCATAGCCGCCGGTCCACAACGACAACTCATCTTCAGAAGCGGCTGAGATAGGCTTTTTGAGGGCTATCTCGCCCCCTGCTCTAAATGACCTATAAATACTCGTCGTATAGATGGAGGATCTTCGTAGAATATTACTGCAGGATAGGAAATCTTCGAGACGCGCATGTTCTCGGTCTCATCCTGGGAATGCCTTCTAGCCTCAGCCAATTGTGCGGCTTCCTCGGAAGATGAACCTGGAAAAACAAGACTATCATCCGGCTCTTGCATAGATATTAGTTCATCTTGAACGATAGGCTCAGATTCCATTAAAAAGTCAAGCAGACTGGTGACTGTCTTCTTCCTCCGCTTCGACCCAGAACTAGCGCTGGAAGATGATCGCTTCCTTCCCTTCGGCGCTTTGGTTCGACGTTGCCCAACCTCGCTTCCAGTATCCTCTTTTAGCGGTGCTACCGATGATGACACTGCTATCGATGACGCTGCAACTGATGGAACTGTTACAGACGCCTCATCAGAATCCCTTGCCTGAGCTCTAGTACGCATCGGCATACCAACTGTGGGTGGAGTCAGGCCTGCATCCACCGCCTCAGGAATAAGTAAGGCACCAATACCCCTCAAAGGAGGGCGAACCATTGTCCGCGGTCACGGCGGGACTCCCATAGCTTGGATTAGGAGCTCTATATCCAAAAAGTATCCTCCTCTCCTCAGCAATAATGGGACTAACTCGGTGGCGGTACCAACCCGTAAAAGCCTCCATACACCTTGGAATGTAGTCGGCCTCAAGGATCATAAAGTGAGAGACAGTGTTCAGCCGCATGAAGTGATGAGTGGCATCACGAACAACTTCCAAAGACGAGCTGGGCTCCACTATGAATGCCTCAAAGGGAACACCCTGGTTATAACCCAATTATCGGGCAAAGCAGTGTGGATTATACCGCATAAAAAGAACCGCATCGTTTCGATGGAACACCAAATAACCCGGTCTGATTGAATACAAGTGCATGGCTTCCCTAGGCTTCAAGGATGGTGCTCCCTCTTTCGATAAATCAAACAGCTGTTGAATCGGTCCCGAAGGAGCAGAGAGGACTCGATCATTGAATATCATCCCGCCTATGTTGGCATAAGGATTAAGCAGCACACGAAGAGCCCCTAACTGAGTCGGATTAGGAGCAGAAGCGTACAACAACCTCATGAGCCGCGGGAAGGTATAAGCATCATAAAAACCCGGTCTCTGGTGCTCAGCGAATGTCCCTAACACATGCATCTCAATTCACGACGTAAAATAATGAAGAGAGAAACTCACTACATCCACACCCGGGGTCGAGGTATTGGCCGCAGTACTCAGCCTATGGTACAAGTGTGATAACCCTGCAATGCCCACGGCTAGTTGTGTCCCTTCGGCAATGCGATGAGCAGGATAAATGACCGAGGCTCTCATAAAGCGACGATGCGTTGGAACGACAAACCAACTGAGCCAAAGGCTGATAAAACCGACGAAGAAAGTTTCTTCATCCATACCGGGAGCCGCAAGCGACTCAAAAGGTACGACCGACAAAATTGGGATGTAAAACTATGGCAAATCTTCTTCTTTAGCCGGTAGCTTATTTAGCCCTAACCCGAAGGGGTCGTTAATATTCGCGAATTTTGGAGCCTCCTTTGATAGGACGTCTCTACGAAGGAAGCATACGATAAAACTCTTAAAAGTGAGGCCCTGTTCCTCTGACTCTACAAACAGCTTCTCGAAAATACCCAGAGTCTTGATTAGACTTGGATACTTATGACGGACGGCATTTTCGATCGACAAGCCGTCAAGCGTAGCAGGCACAGTTGCGAATGCATACTCGTCAGAAGGCAGCAATTCTTCATAGGGCGCTCCCCTGATCGGCAATCCAGAGATCACGCGAAACTCTTCCAAAGAAATCGAAACTTCGCAATCCCCTAACAAGAAAGTGTTGGTGGGAAGATTCCATTGATTTAGGAAAGCTTTAACCCAACAGACATGGGGAGACTTGTAATGAAAGAGAGACGCGTACACCTCCTGATAAAGCCCAACCTTCTGCAGTCGCGCACGATGGGCGGACAAGATATAACGAGCCCAGAGAAGATAGCCTGTTGGATGGCGAGGGGTAAGCCCTATCTTATAGACTTGTCCCCAGGGCTAGGCTTCATCTTGGCAAATACGACGCCTCAAGATGTCTATGGCTGGCAAAAGGTGGTTTGGTATCCCAGTTGTCGACGGCTCAAGCCGGCCCATAGGAGTCCAATCCAGCACCTCCACGGCAAAGGCAGTCTGCGGACGCTCCATCGGTAAGAATGGGTGGAGAGGCTCTGTTGGCACCTCGCAAAGAAAGCTGCGGCGGCCCCGAATGATATGCTCGTACCAGGTTCCCCACAAAAGCAGGTTGGTGCAATCCGGGTCATAAGCCCTAATCATTGCCATCACTTCTTCGTCGGACGGTGATTGAGGAAAAGCAGCCTCCGAGCGGGTAAAGGGAAAGTATGGAAGAGAAGCCATTGTTCCTGAAATAAGGGAAGGGAAAACTGTTAATGGAACCCACACGTGCATATATATATATATATAGACAATGGAAGAAAACGACAAGCAGCTTATTCCATGGGACCATTGACTGCAAAACACATGGGCCCCACAAAATCAATATGGCGGCTCACTAATGACGAGGCAGGGTAATCATTATGAGAGCAAAAGGAAGATTCTCAATAAATGAATAGTAGAGTTCAAACATCTCTGCACATTCCTCCAAGGAAAAGCCTATCATGAACTCTGTGCAAATCAAACAAAATCTCTCCTAAATTTTTTTGTCAAGAACAATTGAGGATAAAAATCCCAAGAGGTCTTCTTGTTAGAACTAAGTTCTCTGAGAGAATTAAATTCCTTTTGAACAGAGGAATTAAATTTCAAGAAAATTTTCAGAGTTGAGCTCTCTGGAATGGAATTAAATTCCAGAAGAAAACAAGTACCATCATCAATCCCCTAAAAGCAGAAAAACGCCTAACATTGGGGCTTACTACCTAAAGATCGTGCATTCTTAGAACTTGGAAAGATGAGTTTTTATTAAAGGGAAAAACCCTTGGTGTGGATTTAAAATCCAAAGAGAGTTTTATAAAAAGTTCCTCGAACGTTCAAGATCCTTACCTGAAAAAGGATTCTTTTTTGTTGACAGAGTTAAACTCTGGATTTTGTTTTGTTGAACAGAGAACTGAGCTCTGAGGAACAGAATTAAATTCTCAAAGAGAACGAGGAAGGAAGAAGATGAAGGAGTGGAGGCGCTGCTGAAGAGACCCTTGCATTTATAAGACATGATAGGAAACGGTTCATCCTCCCCGTTCCCTAGGCAAATCCAACGGCCACAAAGGTTACAGCGTTACACTCACGTGCAAACACGTGAGAACAACGCTGTGGGGGCATTTGTTCCCTTATGGGAACTGAATAAAACATACAAATAAAGCAGCAAGGAAAACCCCCAAAGGGGGCATCACGTGACCGGGTCTCACGTGCAGGCACGCGACCTTTTACAGGCAAAGCCTATAGGCGCTGAATGAAATAAACAATTGGAAATGCTTAATCAGTAGGGTCACATGCCAACACGTGATGGGTTCCTGAGCCCTCTGAACTAATAAAATTAAATTCTAATTAAATACTTTATCAGTGGGGTCACGTGCTAACACGTGATGGGTTTTTGAGCCCTCTGAACTAATAGAATTAAATTCTAATTAAATGCTTAATTGATGGGGTCACGTGCCAACACGTGATGGGTTCCTGAGCCCTCTGAACTAATAAAATTAAATTCTAATTAGATGCTTAATCAGTGGGGTCATGTGCCAACACGTGATGGATTTCTAAACCCGTTGAACCAATAGAATTAAATTCTAATTAAAAGGAATCAAAAGCCCTAATTGGAAAAATATTTCCCTAGATCTTTCCAAACAGAAAAGATTGCATTCTGTAAAGTGGAGCATCGTTGGATTAAAAATCCAATGGTGATTAAAAAATCACCAATTTATAGAAAGATTATGTACAAGGAAATATTTTTCTAAAAATTTGCCAGGAACAACAAATAAAATATCTTATGGATTAAAAAATCCAATGGTGAATAAAATTCACCGAATGATCTAAAAGATCATGTTGGTTATAAAATCAATCAAAAACTCTCAATGAGAAATTGGTTGAACAATAATTCTTTTCTTTCTCCTATAAATAGGAGCCAAGAAGAGAAGAGAAAAAGAAGGATACAAAAAAGAGAGAGAAAAGACAGAAGAAAAAAAAAGAAAAAAGAGAATTTAATTCTCCAGAGAAGAAGATCTCTTCAGAGGAAAAGAAAAAAAGAAAACTCTGGGTAAGAGAAGGAAGGAATTCATTCTATAAGCTCCCACAAAACAAAAGAGAATTTAATTCTCAAACTAAGAGTTTAATTCTTCTAAATAAGAACTCGGTTCTTCCTTTGGTTGAAGATCTGCAGAAGCAGATCTCCCCATAAGCTGAGAATTTAATTCTCATCGGGAAGATTCTGCCATGCAGATCTAAAACCTAAGGGAAGACCTATGTTCAAAGAATTCTATTCTCCCACAAAGCATATAGGAATTTAATTCCTCCAACAAAGATAGGGTTTAACCCTTAATATAAGAACTTAGTTCTTTCTTATGGTAATAGATCTGCAGAAACAGATCTCCCCATAAGTTGAGAATTTAATTCTCATCGGAGAGATTCTGCCATGAGGATCCAAAACTTAGAGGGAGAATTGGGTTTAAAGAATGTAATTCTTTCAAACACATAGGAATTTAATTCCTCTAAATAAAATTAGGGTTTAACCCTATAAAAGAATTTAATTCTTAAACAATAGATTTAACTTTCCATGCACGTAAAAGAGATCGGTACCCAAAATGATCACGTGTGTCCACGTGACTCCCCCCTCCTTCAATGATCAAAAGAGAACGAACGAAATTAGGTCACGTGCTCCCATGTGACCCCTGATCAAACTTCTCAAAATAAAAAGGGAGTAAAGCCAAGGCAGAATAGATTTTGGGCGTCTCACGTGTTCCCACGTGACCCTTAGCAATTATCAAAGAAAAGAAGGTTTCTACCCAAAGGCAATGCCCGCCTAAAGAATGCCTCACGTGTCTCCACGTGACCCTTGACAAACACCCTTTTAAAGAGAAAATAGGGGAAAACTGAAGGATTAATATCCAACTCATGGGTACCCTCACGTGTCCCCACGTGATGATCATAAAAGATCAAGTTTCTAATGCTTATATGCATATTCTGGGAGCAAAAATAGAAGAAGTAAGGCCCAATCTTCAGGCGCCTCACGTGACCCCACGTGAGCGCTTCATTCCGAGTGTTTAACACTACTTTAAGCGCATCACGTGGGAACACGTGATCGTCAAGTATACTCTAGTGTTTAACACTGTATTCGAACCAGTCTTAGCCCAAATTAGCTAAGTCCCAGAGGCAAGATCCCTTGAAACTGAACCCCAATTATACTCTTGTCTTCCAAAATTGATCATCCCACATGACATTCAAAGTAATTCCCAGAGCCTTTCAACCAACGTTGGTTCAAGGGTACATCTCTTCATACCTTTGATATATGTCGTTGTAATCCTTCAACGTCTTCAGAGAGGTGACGGGTCCCGACAACCAGACATTATACGGACTGTGGGGTTCTTAAACTCATGGAGTATGTTGTCCTTAAACTTTATGGACTGTGAGGTCCTTAAACTCATAGACTCTGATGTCTTTAAACTTTACAGACTATGATGTGTTTAAACTGACATGGACTATGATGCCCTTAAACCCACTGGACCGCAATGTCCCTAAACTAAAACAATAGAGCCCAAATGCTCTTTTGTTGGATCTAAATGATCCTGTTAAGTTGATCTTAGTCTAAAATTAGACTAACGTATCCTTAACAAACGTTTAAGTTGATCTTAGTCTCAAATGAGATTAACGATCCTTAAACCTAACCCCAAAACCCAAATCTAAGAAAATACGGATTTGGACTAATCCACGCCCTATGGGCGACAACATAAATTAGTCTCCGTATACAATCCATGGGCAACCAAAAATAAAACAAACATACACGACACGAAGTGACATCTGGAGAAGGAGAAAGTGGTTACCGCGATGCGGTGGTGTAATTAACTGCAGGGGCTTGCGCATGCAGGGAAGAACGTCCCCACAATCAAAAACCCCTCAAACGAGGGGGAATCTGACGAAATCTGCTATAACGGCCACATCTGTCTAAACCTCTGATATATAGTGCCATAAATCAACTTGGCATCTTCGGAAAGGTAGACGGATAAAACCAAATAGCATTTGCCCCCAAATTCAGGCAAGACGACCTACGCGGTTTTGTCTCTGTTTTCGGCGGTAAACACCCCGCTTCCTAAATTTCATAAAATCAGGAACGTAACAAAACCAACAATGCTACCCACGGTAAGGAAATATCTTCCCATAGTCACATGGCGGCTGTCAATCAGTAATCAAGAACAACAATATAATTATTTGTCTCTAAACATGTCCAAATAGCCACAAACAACAACAAGAAATAGTAGCGAAAGAAATAAAGATTCAAGGAATAACCAACCATCAATAAGAGCTATATCAGTGAGATAGTCCTTACTGATCGGTAGTCCTATAGAAGTACTCACGTGCTAAGTCAAGTATTTGGGCCATGCAAAACCCAGACGTTAGTGCGTCATAAATATCATAATAATAGTAATAACCAAAACAGTGTGCTATACAGGATGTCACATGCAAAATAAGCTATAAGTATAAACAAACAATCACATATATTAAAACAGCATACTATAGGCATGTCACGTGTATCCTAAAATCTGTGTTTCCAGGTTATCTATCCTAACGGTATTTGAAACCAATTAATATAATCCTTCTCGTAACTCAATATTATCCTGTGCGTGCCTGGGACCATGGTCATGATTCTCGGGGCTAAATCCGAGATGTGCCGCTAGGCAGTAAAACAATGTCATGTATAGATGAATGATGTCGGTATCATTATTCCGGGGCCCGAAGCCCGTATCGACTGATCATTCTGTGAAAAGTAGTGAACTGTTGAGTTACAAGTTAGGTTTTATTCTTGATTTCCCCCTTTCCCCCAGGTTTCGTGTTCAAGTCAAGTATCAATAGAATGTTTACCTAATGCCAACACAGGAATAATCGTGTGCATGCCTTGTCTTGCAAAACAATAAGTCATGTCAATCAGGATAACAGGTCAATATTGTTGGCATTGGTAAGTATTATAGGTAACATGTATTAACATGATAACAAAAATAGTACAGTCTGGCAGATTACAAGCATATCAAGGATAACATAATCATATCATATACAAGACCAAGATAATAGTATTAACATGGATAGCATATTCAATCCGATTAATAACTATAAAAGTGGTGTTGATTAACCATGCATAAGAAAGTTCCGTTCAAAATTCAGAATCACCCTGATTTGTAAAATAGCTTAAAAATAACAAACGTCCTCTAAAAAGGACGTGTCATATACCAAAACAATGCTAATTCAATAAGATTTTCATTTTTATAAGTTAAAGTATCTTAGATTGTTCCTACAAAAAGTTATGAATGTTCGAAATTGATAGTTTGTTGCTGGAATTTCCCTGGACAACAGTTCAAAGGTATTTTCATTTACAGTTTACGTTATTTAAACAATTTATTTTTCAAGTAAATATTTCACAAGATTGTAGTATTCTGAGTTAGCTTCATAGCAAACTAAAGAACATGTGCTAATGATTTTTCTATAATTTATAATGAATTTTATAAGGTAAGGTGTACAGTAAATTCCAGATTTGTCGTATCCGCTTGGCAACGACGTTTCATGTGTAAACTATAATATTTTTAAACTATATTTTGCATAACGTTGTAAAATACAGATTATAAACTAATTAACGATATAAGGATTATATAGATATAAACGGTAAAATGATAATAATAAGAAATATTACGACAATATATATATATATTTATAGATATAATTATAATATGTCGCAAGTTGTAAACTTGCATACACTGTATATTATAAAACTGATTAACGTTAAATAAATACTGTGTATAAATTATATAGATATAGTTGTATGATAATAATAATAATAGTATGACAACATATAAGTAAATTGCTTAAACTATAGTATATAACAAGTTGTAAACTTGCCTCGAAACAAACGCGAAAAACGGAAGCAACACGACGCTATATAAATCAACACAAAGTTTTGATGGCTCGGTTAAATTTCTAGGATACGGCTGGAGTTGCATCGGCGAGGATGGGCATGGGCTTGAAGAACGAAGAAGGAGAATATATAAATTGATGATGAAGAGATTTAGTTAGAGAAGAGAGAGAAAGAGATATGTTATGTGGAGAGAGAGAGAGAAAAGATGAGGAAGAGAGAGAAAGTTTTCTGTTTTATAAAATGTAAAGTATATAATAGTGTATATATATATATATATATATATATAGTTTATATTAGGTTATAAATATATATATTATAGTTTAATACTACTAAAGATAATATCAAACTACACTCCATCTCCACCAAAATCTCACAAAAATATATTTTGGAAAAATAATACATATACATAACCTTTTTAACCATAATGCAAGAATATTATGTAAATATCTCATACCCCTTATTTAAGATTTTAAAAGGATTTAAATATGTTTGAATCTATGAAATATTTGGTATCCAGATTCTATTAGATTTAAGAGTAATATATAAAAGTCAAAATAAAATATGGGATGCTTAAGCATATGATGACAGTTAACAAATATAAATTATCCTTAACGTGTGGCTACCAGAAGATATAAGCATATGATTTAGATATTACACACACACACACATACACAAATATTATACTAGATTTGTTAGATATAGTGCCCTCAAAGTCAATTATTGGATCGCAGGCACGTGATTGCAATGATTGAGGAGGACCTATGCCGGTAGCACAGTCTTACTCAAGATGATAGTATGCTATCTGGTTTGCCTTTATCAGTCGTGTATAGGTTCAGGTGACTGATCACGATTACACGTTGATAGAGCCCTTAGGATCTTGCTTGACTACCAACAGTATGATGGCGATCATATACGTGAGAGTTGGGTGGTCTATAAGCACATCCTTAATAGTGGTCCCTAGTCGTGGGAGTTTCGAGACAGGGCATCGATACCCCGGAGTAGACTAGTGTATACAGTCGAGACCCCGACGAGGGGCGGTGGCCGGTTTCACAAGCCACTGGTGTCAGTTGGATCACCTAAGATGTATACAGGTGCTCATTGGGTTATGAGTACACCGGACAGGACTCGTCGGGAACCTGCTAGTTGGTATTATACATATCGTCAGATAGCAGTTCCCTGGTGACATGTGTACAGGTTAGTTCATTGACCTGAGGTCTCATTTGTCTCGTGTGAGTTCCCACTGTGCTTTGATTTCTACCCTACCACGGCTCAAAGGAGTCGTGCAAACAGGTAGTTTTTGGGTACAGTCCCGAGCCACATGGAGGCACGTGAGCGGATCGGCAGGGGATTTGTCTCTCCTGGTATTAGGGGTGAGATCATGCTGTGTCTAGGAAAGCCATTACACCAAGTTCTTGGCCAAGACAGGTGAGAATTACTGGTAGGTACTCCGGTAGTTTCTCAGGGTGTTCAGGGCTTGTCTCCGACACGACTTATACCGCTATTGGGGGTCTGACGTTACCAGCCCCTAGGCCGGATATGCGATACTCATAGACGAATGGACCGGACTGTATATACATTGTCACTGTTAGGATCAGTAGGGTTTCCGGATGAGTTCGCTCATCGGCCTCCCTTGAGGTCAGTCCATGGGCAGCCGTTACGCATAGCTAGTGCCGCTGATGGCTTGTGGTTAAACCCACTGCCAAGGTACTGACGAGTCATTAGAGTCCCCCATAGATAGTTTCCTAAGTTCGGGCGAAACGTTGTAGAGACCGTATGGTTTTATGGCAGGGTTCGGAAAATGCACGTGCGTTTACACATGTGTCATATTTCAGGCAGATAATACTGGTGGGCTTTGGTTTAAGCCAGATCCAAGTATTATACTGTGTAGATATAATATCATTGTCTCAGTTGCATTTGTATTCGGTCGTAATACAAATGCGGGTATGTTTATACTGTTACGGGGTTGTCCTGAAATTCGTTTCGGGATCGCTTTTGGAAGTTGCCAGTTTCCAGTTTTCTATCACCCGTATTGAACATTCGGTTAAATACGGATTTATCTTTTCTTGAGGTGAGTCATGAGTGTGGAAGGTTCTAGAAGCTTCTTGTTTTTGGTGACTAGGTTCATGAATCATTCACTTGCATTAATTGAATGGATGACTAGATTAATGACTCATTCTTGCATTTAATGTTATGCAAGAT
This sequence comes from Agapanthus africanus, assembly GCA_030015575.1. NCBI lineage: Eukaryota > Viridiplantae > Streptophyta > Magnoliopsida > Asparagales > Amaryllidaceae > Agapanthus > Agapanthus africanus. Next base: position 645,811,362 of record JASDDO010000022.1, on the reverse strand, counting down.
GTCCTTAGTGATTCATCATTCCTTTAATGAAGTGATAAGGATTCATGGTTGTAGTCACCCTCTCCCTTGCTCCTACACTCACCCCCCCCCCCACCTACATATTGTGGCCGGCCCCTCCATGATAGATGAGAGATTGATTTTTGGGAAAAAGATTATGATAGTTTTGCTTCATGAAATTTCATATAGCTCATTTTTCCATCACCCGATTCCAAAAGGCAACTTCATTAACCGTTTGTCCATGGCTTTGGACGAAGCGAGACAAAGTGTTCTACTCATTCTCTACATCAATCTTGGTCATCTCTTTCAGCAAACTTGATGACCGAGTTGCCTCGGTTCAGAGGCGGGAGCCCGTTTAAAGATCCGTTGACGTGGTGCCACCTGGACGAGAAGATCGGAGATCGACGAGATTAGAGCTGCCGCAACGGAGCATGGGATGATGGTTAAAGAACGAAGGACTCGGATCGTTTGGTATAACCTTTCTACCCTCTTTGTAGTTTGTTAGTTTAGCGTTAATGGCAGATCCGGGTTATAGTATGCGATAGCGCCAGTTATAAAAGTTTTTGTTCCGCATTTGGCGTCTGAAAGACGGCCGGGGCGCTACCGTAGACTTACATGGTATCAGAGCCTCGCCATTAAGCTTTACTAACTTGTTCTAACGCGTTTAAAATATCGATCGAACGGAATTTTCAAAATCGCAATTTCTAGTGTTAAAGTTTCTGTTAATTTTAAATCTGGTCTAAAAATCATTTTGACCATACCAAAAAATTAAGCAGGCTTTTTATAGGAAGCAGAAGAAATTCAATCAAGTGAACCGACCGTACGGCCGCGGAAACGCGGTCAAAGCCTAGCTTTGACCGTGGAAACGCGGCCGTCTTGGTGATTCACTTGGCCATTTTTCTTCTGGTGTTTCTTTGTTGGAAATTATGGTTTCTAGAATTGTTCTTTTGGGCCCAGATTTTGTTACTGTACAGCAGATGTACGTGGGGTCCACTTCGGAAAGTTTTGTCGATCGAAATTTAAACGTGTTAGTTTACAGTACTTACATTATATCTCTGACCGTGAATGTCATTCGAGCGGTAAATTGCGTCTAATTGCTATAGTCCTTTTAGACGGATTTGCGAACGTGACATTCGCGTTGATGTTCTGTGTTGTGCTGTGATGTTACGAGTTTGTCGTGGTGGATAGCAGTGTGCAATGCTAGTGCAGTTTGGATTTATTTGTACATTTGATATTGCGGGGCGAGCGTCCAACATGTGGACTGCCGTCTCTGCCAGTTTGTATAATATTCTTTTGGGGCACGACCGGGCTGAGGTCGATGTACCCGTTGTACATATTTTTCATTTCTGTACTAGGTTTACCCCGCGACGGAGTGCACGGATAGCCGGGTTCTGGAAGGCAACGGGTCCGCATCTCATGGCTTTGAGAGGCAGAGGGGCCTCACTCTAGAATTGGCAGACTATTCGCCGCACTCGTAGGGGGTACAGGTTGACCCAAGGAGGGGTGCTCAAGTTACCGGATTCCGTGAAGTGCGGGGTGGTCCATTCATTATGCTGTAGGGGGCTGCCTCACTTCAGGTTTTGGCGGGTAACTTGCCGCACCAGTAGGGGTCTAGGTTTCATTGCACAGGCTATCCACACGACCAGGGGAACGTCGGGTTTCAGTAGTGGCTCTGTGAAACCCGGGGATCCCAGATTATCTGTATTGTTCTGTGATGCTTATTACTTTTCTGTAATGTTGCATATTATCACGCCTGGAGCGATTATTGTATATTGGTATATATACTAGTAGATATTGTATATGTTTTACACCCGCGCTAGTCCAGTCCCCGCTCTGTCGTTAGTTAAGTAACCTAACGGGTGATGCGGGACCCAGTGACGAATGCGGATGGCATATACGTACATTTTATTTTCGTTCTTTTCTGGTGTGATTAATTGATGGGACTGCGTTGATTCTGATCAATGCAAAGGAAAACAAACCTGTTTGGATGTTGTTGGAACAAATTTAAAATGTGTTATTACAAAGATGTTTCCTTTTGTTTTGCGTAGTAGTATTCGGTTGGAATATCCTGCACCTCATTCGACGGGGTAAGGGCCGATATCCCTTCACCGAGAGTGACCCCTTGGGCAGAAGTTTGCGTCAGGGTAATAACTTCACTATAGTCGATTACATGTTGCTATGCATCGCGGTATTCAGTTGGAATATCCTGCACCTCATTCCATGAGGAAAGAGCCGAGATCCCTTCACCGGGAGTGACCTCTTTAGCAAAGGTTTTCGCCACTATATTTTTATAAAAAAGCTATCAGGTTCCTTTAACGAGATCAAGTTCATTACGTTAAAGGTTTTTCACCAAAAACCAGCCGTAGCCCTCCATCATTTCTTATGGATGGTCAGTAGTATTCAAGCTATATTTGTTGGCTTTCGTCAAGGCATAGTGTTTGGTAGCTGCTGGGGTATTCATTTATTGCATAGATAGATGAGTTGGTTTGGGACAGTCGTATTACCTTGTTGGCTTTCGTCAAGGGTATGTACGGGTGGGTTCGAATTAACAAGATAATGACAGGCAGAACTTGACATGTGACTTATGATTTGTTGGCTTTCGTCAAGGTCATAAGAACATGGGGTAAAAATCATATCGGGAGTTTCTAAAGAAACTGAAACTTGCCAGGCATGCGCATATCTTCTAGAGTGTGATAACGTGAGTGGATTCCGTCACGTTATCATGCAATGAGAGTTGGATCCCGATTCCTACTGATGAGTTGGTTTACTCTTCGGGTGATCCCGATTGATTCTTCTTTCAGCTTTGGAGGAGAATTTGACAGTACAGTGGGAGGTTTCCGGATTAGATAAAGTGACAACCATTCTGATCTAGGTTAGAGTGCACGCAGAGTGTTTCTTTTCTCTCTCTCTTTAGCAGCGACCTTTGACCGACCCTAGACTATGACTCAGTGACCAAGTTAACCGAACCTTCTTAAAAATACTGGCTTTTGGATTGTCTAAGTTGCATAAGTCATTGCCACTCCTTCTTCTACCCTTTGCATTTCTCAGAATACCCCGTATTACTACGGACATCCACTTCCATTGGATAGATCTATCATATGGTTATATACGAACTCGAAGGGACTTCTTCGAAGATGGATCCAGGTTCAGGAGAAATAGAATTGGTTTATTCAGTTGTCTTTTATTATCACCTTCTCTCAGGTTGCGGGGGCTCCTTGGTTTAGGAGAGTACACCTATTACGCTTATTGGATAGTCTTCTTCCAAACGATAGGCAGGTGCCGAAAGGTAGGGAATGAAGAAAACCAATTAACCTAAGTAGGGTGTACAGAAGGTAATATGTAAAGACAAAATAAAGGGATTAGAAAGAGGGCAAAGTAAATTGCGACTGTTATCATTCACGACCAAACCGCGTACTTCATCGCCACTCCTATTTCACCTTTAAAAGAATAAGGTATTATTCAGTTGTCTTTTATCATCACCTTCTCTCAAGATGTGAGTACTCCTAGGTTGAGGAGGGTACACCTATTATGCTTACTGGATAGTCTTATTCCAAACCATAGGTTGGTGCCGAACGGTAGGGAAAGAAGAAAACCACTTAGCCTAATGAGGGTGTGCAGAAGGTAACGACTAAAGACAAATAAAGGGATTTGGAGAGATGGCAATGAAATATACGGTTATAGTCATGAATTGGATTATGGAAGAGGCATTACTAGAAATACCAGGATACCCCTACGAAACATTTTCATGTTTCAGTGCGTTGTTGAAGGAAAACTGATTTCCCAATTAGATACTTACTCCAGGGTATGTATTTACCAGCTATGATTCTCACATCTGTATGGTTTTACAAATGATGAGTGGGAGTAGGTTATTGGGAACAAGGTGATCATCCTCATTATATCAGAATTCTTTGTAATTGGTGATATTTGAGGAAGTCGCCTGGGTTTTTGCCGGACGGCATGTATTTGGTTTTGAGTATCCGCTGTTGTGCACCAATTTCAAAATGATATATCTGTACGTTTATTTTTATAAAGTGAGATATAACCTTTTGAAATTATGTCCGTGACATTTACCTATATCAGTTGACGATTGGGTAAGGAGCATTGAACAGCGGAGTAGTTCTTAACCATAAGTACAGTTTTCAACCTACGACGCACAGGTTTTGAGTTATTCAACTCAGCGGACTTATACAGAGTATTGTATGTTGTCTAGTGTCCATCAGGATAAAGGGGTAGGTCATCTTACTATGTTCTGTTTACTTATGACTTCTCTAGTTTTTAGACAAGTGTTTCGTAGAAATACAAGGTCTAAGTTTTGAGAAGTTGTGGGTATAGGAATAAAGTAGAGAACCAGATATCGCAAGTATCGAGATTCTTCAAAGAGATCGAACATGTAGATTCTTGTGATTGGTATTCAGTTGATAGTAATGGTTTTGAGAAACTTGTTTCTCTTTCGGGTTACTCATAATTGGATGTATTCCTAAGTTGAGTAATGCTGATTAGCCTCTCTCCATTGAGTTGATATGCACCGGGGACAGCTGCATGTTTTGAATCTGGTTCCAATTAAAATAAGTGTCAAAGTTTCTATATTGGATATAGGTGAGTTGTCCAGCTTATGCTTAAAACCAGACTCTGGATAACTCAAGGCACGTTTCTATAATGGCAGTTTGTGGGTTGGCCCGGGCTATGTCGAGGGTTGACTTTCTACAATCTGGATGATCAATAGTGATATTGTTCTTGACTCGCCACAGTTTTAGTAAAATGGATTTTTTCAGAAAACAGTAGTGGGAGTATGGTAGAACTGGAAGTGATTCCAGAACCGCAAACGATTACGGAAAATTTAATAGGACCTAAAGCTTCAATCAGGTTTGACATTCCATTAGCCACTCCGCAGATATGGTGGGTAACCTCAGACACCCGAGAGGTACTCCGGTAGCCTCAAGGACGGTGACAGGGAGGTTTTTGTTTACCCAGACTTGACACTACTGTTGTTCCAGACTATGAGACCCGGCAGGAGGTTAAGTATAGCGTCGTTCTAAACTAGCTTTAGAAGTGCACGTGTATATTATTCTGCCAGAGGGTTGTTGTGGTCAGTGGGAGCAGCGGAAGCATAGTGGGCAAGTAGCTTATGTCTATTTATAGACTTGAGCAGTTATAGCGGAGATAGATCATCTAATTTTGATGTGACAGTCATGGGTTTGACTTCATCAGAATAGGGGATGGATCTGTAAAGAAGGTAGTAGGGTGTGATGTCCCAGTATTATGGATGTCATACACAGAGTAGGAAGTAAAATTCCTATACTACGATCGGTTGTACTGTGGTCGTCACACAGTTGTTTCTCCAGACAGGATATGGATATAATATCTGACATTCTGGTTTCTAGATCTATGGTTTTAGATTTGGATTTGGGTAGTTTCCCAATATGGGTACTTTGACAGTATTCTAATAGTTTTCAGAAAAGATGACTCCTGGCATGGTGGTGTACCTGCAGGTGATGGAGTCACCCTCTCTAAAGGTGTCTTCCAGACTAAAGGGGAGAGGGATGTGCATGATTGGCAGATCACTTGCTTAGGCAATTGAGTCAATCGAGAGATGTCAAGTACCACACCAGATGTTGTTTTGCACTAGATGTGATAAGTTTGTATTAATCAAATCCTGGAGAAACATAAGGAGGCAGTTTTAGAACATAAGTGCATGTTCTACGGATTTGATGACGGCAGCCTCCTTCGGAGACGGTTATCATTTCAGGCTTCAAAGGTGACATGGATGACAGAGTGATTGTCAAAGTTATAGTTTTCCCTCTGACGAAGGGGGCAGTATTATGGACAGGTGGTCCAAAAGGATACTGTGGAGAGGCATGGTGCAGGATACTGACTAGGTTCAGTTGACGATACAATCTAAGAATGGATTTGGAGTTCATTTATGAACTAGGTCCCATCAGATATCCAGACATATTCTAAGACAGGTATTACTCGATTCGGGAGATGGCTTTCTCCGCGAACTTGAGATTAAGAGAGGCATAGAAAGAAACATCAATGCGGATCCACTCACTGAGGCTATTTCTCGAATACAAGAGTTTTACGAACGGGCTTTGTGAAACTGATTAGTAGAGGAGTTGGGTGTTCGGTATCACACGGGCTGTGAGTATGCGACATCGCAATAATTAGCCTTAAGTGCAAGTGGGAGATTGTTGGATATAGTGCCCTCAAAGTCAATTATTGGATCGCAGGCACGTGATTGCAATGATTGAGGAGGACCTATGCCGGTAGCACAGTCTTACTCGAGATGATAGTATGCTATCCGGTTTGCCTTTATCAGTCGTGTATAGGTTCAGGTGACTGATCACGATTACACGTTGATAGAGCCCTTAGGATCTTGCTTGACTACCAACAGTATGATGGCGATCATATACGTGAGAGTTGGGTGGTCTATAAGCACATCCTTAATAGTGGTCCCTAGTTGTGGGAGTTTCGAGACAGGGCATCGATACTCCGGAGTAGAGTAGTGTATACAGTCGAGACCCCGACGAGGGGCGGTGGCCGGTCTCACAAGCCACTGGTGTCAGTTGGATCACCTAAGATGTATACAGGTGCTCATTGGGTTATGAGTACACCGGACAGGACTCGCCGGGAACCTGCTAGTTGGTATTATACATATCGTCAGATAGCAGTTCCCTGGTGACATGTGTACAGGTTAGTTCATTGACCTGAGGTCGTCATTTGTCTCGTGTGAGTTCCCACTGTGCTTTGATTTCTACCATACCACGGCTCAAAGGAGTCGAGCAAACAGGTAGTTTTTGGGTACAGTCCCGAGCCACATGGAGGCACGTGAGCGGATCGGCAGGGGATTCGTCTCTCCCGGTATTGGGGGTGAGATCGTGTTGTGTCTAGGAAAGCCATTACACCAAGTCCTTGGCCAAGGCAGGTGAGAATTACTGGTAGGTACTCCGGTAGTTTCTCAGGGTGTTCAGGGCTTGTCTCCGACACGACTTATACCGCTATTGGGGGTCTGACTTTACCAGCCCCCTAGGCCGGATATGCGATACTCATAGACGAACGGACCGGACTGTATATACATTGTCATTGTTGGACTCAGTAGGGTTTCCGGATGAGTTCGCTCATCGGCCTCCCTTGAGGTCAGTCCATGGGCAGCCGTTGTAAGTCCATGCTACCGCTCCCGGTACTTACGGGCTTGCGGAAATGACGAAAAACGATTTTTCTAGAGGAGGTAACATGGACTCAAAACGGATCTTTGTTAAACTATCTACCTAACAACCTAACTAGGAGTTGTTAACTACTCGGTTAGAGGGTTATACCTTTCTTTCTTGAACTCCTTCGTCTTCAACTCTCGATGGTGTACGGATCGGCTTCACCCCGTCGTCTCCTTGCGCCGAAGATCGATCCACCCGAAAGCTTCTACCTTTGGCTTTTTCTTCGAACTTTGAAGAAACTAGTTCACTCGGTTTGCTAAACCTTGTGAACTAGAGTGAGTAGAGGAGAGTGTGTTGGGATTTTTCTCTATGGTTCTTGCTTCTCAACACATGAGACAAGTGAACCATAGACTAGAGAGAGGGAGAGCAAGAGGAAGAGGGTGAGAGCTCAAAACAAGAGAGAGAAAGGAAATGAGAGAATGAGCAAGACTTTTTCCCTCTTGGCTCTCATAATCCAAAGCCATCATAACAAATAATAGCAATCAAGTATTATGTGATGGTTTAAGTCAAAATGGCCATATCATTTCATGCACTCATTTTGCACAAGAGAAACAAGCAAGCAAAAGTCTTTGCCATGAAATGATAGCTATTGTCATGATGATGGTCAACTAGTCCAACCTAGTCAACAAAGTCAACAAGTCAACAAAGTCAACCCCTCAACAACCATGTCACTATAATACTTAATTAATATTAATGTTAATCATATATCATATTCTCATTAGGGTTGAGCAAAAAGTCAACAGTCAACAGTCAGCAACCCTAATGAGAATCCTCTGCCTCTGTCTCTCCGTCAACTGTGCATACACACCTGCATCCGCGTTCCGAGGAACATGAATACATACGAGATAAAACCAATCCCAAAATGTACACTAGGATCTGGCTTAAACCAAAGCCCGCTAGTGTCAACTGTCCGGACACCAAACGTGCACAAGTGCACGGATGTGACCGAACCCTGTCGCAAAACCATGCGACCAGTCGCAAAGCCATGCGACCTCTACTCTTTTGCCTAAAGGCGAATAGCGCTCTGTGTGGGAATCTAAAGACTCGATACTATGCTGGCAGTGGGTTTAACCACAGACCGCAAGCGGCACTAGCTGTGCGTAACGGCCCCCGGGTAGATGCCGACAAGAAGACTGACGAGGTGAAACCCATCTGAACTCCTACTGAGCCTGAATGTGACAATCTCCATACAGTCCGGTCTGTTCGTCTGATACATCGCATGGCGGGCTTAGGGGGCGGTAAACGTCAGTCCCCTAATAGCGGTACAAGTCGTGTCGGAGTGAAGCCCAGAACACCCTGAGATAACACTGGAAACCTACCAGTATATCTCGCTTGCCCTGGCCAGGGACTACTCGTGTAATGGCTCTCCTAGACACAGCGCGATGTCAACCCCCAATACCGGGAGAGACGAATCCTGTCTAACCGTCACTGCCTCCAAGTGCTTCGGGACTGCACCCAAAAACTACCTGTTTGCACGACTCCTTTGAGTCGTGGTAGGGTAGTAATCAAAGTACAGTGGGAACACACTCGAGGCGAAGTGACAGTGTCAAGTCAGCGGACTAAGCTGTACTCATGTCACCTGGGAACTGATAACTGACGATAGGTATAGTACCAACCAACAGTTCCCGACGAGTCCTGTCCAGTGTACTCGTAACCCAACGAGCACCCGCATACTATCTCCAGTACGACGTACTGATGGCTGTGGGACAGACCATCTCCCACACTGGGATGAGAAGCGCATACGCTAGTCTACTCCGAAGTATCGATGCCCTGTCTCAATAGTCCTGCGACTAGGGACCTGCATAAGGATGTGCTTATAGATTACCCAGCCCCCACTAGTGTGACTGCCATCACAACGCTGGTAATCAAGCAAAGATCCTAAGGGCTCCACTAATGTGTATAGGTGATATACTAAAATAAACACATGTACACATTGAAGTAGAAACAAACCAAGTAGCATACTACTATATTGAGCAAGATTGTTTATACAAGGTGAATATCCCAAGCTTCCATTAAGTAATATACAAACTAGTATGATACAGTAATGGCCTCTAGGGCATATACACTAACAGCCGTTACGCACAGCTAGTACCGCTGACGGCTTGTGGTTAAACCCACTGCCAAGGTACTGACGAGTCATTAGAGTCCCCCACAGATAGTTTCCCAAGTTCGGGCGAAACGTTGTAGAGGCCGTATGGTTTTATGGCAGGGTTCGGAAAATGCACGTGCGTTTACGCACGTGTCATATTTCGGGCAGATAATACTGGTGGGCTTTGGTTTAAGCCAGATCCAAGTATTATACTGTGTAGATATAATATCTTTGTCTCAGTTGCATTTGTATTCGGTCGTAATACAAATGCGGGTATGTTTATACTGTTACGGGTTTGTCCTGAAATTCGTTTCGGGATCGCTTTTGGAAGTTGCCAGTTTCCAGTTTTCTATCACCCGTATTTAATATTCGGTTAAATACGGATTTATCTTTTCTTGAGGTGAGTCATGAGTGTGGAAGGTTCTAGAAGCTTCTTGTTTTTGGTGACTAGGTTCATGAATCATTCACTTGCATTAATTGAATGGATGACTAGATTAATGACTCATTCTTGCATTTAATGTTATGCAAGGTGTCATTAGTGATTCATCATTCCTTTAATGAAGTGATAAGGATTCATGCTTGTGGTCACCCTCTCCCTTTCTTCTACACTCACCCCCCCACCTACATATTGTGGCCGGCCCCTCCATGATAGATGAGAGATTGATTTTTGGGAAAAAGATTATGATAGTTTTGCTTCATGAAATTTCATATAGCTCATTTTTCCATCACCCAATTCCAAAAGGCAACTTCATTAACCGTTCGTCCATGGCTTTGGACGAAGCGAGACAAAGTGTTCTACTCATTCTCTATATCAATCTTGGTCATCTCTTTTAGCAAATTTGATGACCGAGTTGCCTCGGTTCAGAGGCGGGAGCCCGTTTAAAGATCCGTTGACGTGGTGTCACCTAGACGAGGAGATCGGAGATTGACGAGATTGGAGCAGCCGCAACGGAGCGTGGGATGATGGTTAAAGAACGAAGGACTCGGATCGTTCGGTATAACCTTTCTACCCTCTTTGTAGTTTGTTAGTTTAGCGTTAATGGCAGATCCGGGTTATAGTATGCGATAGCGTCAGTTATAAAAGTTTTTTTTCCGCATTTGGCGTCTGAAAGACGGCCGGGGCGCTACCGTAGACTTACAAGATTCACATGGATTTAGTTTACAAATAAATATTAATAAAATATAACCATAATGGGTTTCACACATGCGGGTCGAGTCGGATAACCATTTCTACTATTCAAATCAATCACAACCCTAATAAATAAATAAAAATGTATAAAGCAAGATTTAAAATACCGATTAGTGTCATATGAACGTGCTAGGGTGTTACATTATACCCAACTACAAAAGAATTTCATCCTCGAAATTCACGAAACAGGAAATGACAAGAAGATACGGTTCTAAGGAAAGAGGTGTGGAAACTTTTGTCAAATCTTGTCTTCACGTTCGCAAGTAGATTCTCCATACGAACGATTCCCCAACGAAACAAGTACTAAAGGGATTACTTTATTCTTAAGAACTTTTTCTCGTCGATCCACGATAGCCATCGGTTGCTCTTCATAAGTCAAATCTTCTCTCACTGTTGGTTCCGAGTGATCATGGACGTGTGTTTCATCTCAAGCATACCTGCGGAGTTAAGATACATGAAACACGTCATGAACACCCGCCAAGGATGGTGGTAAAGCCAATCGATATGTTACCACTCCAACGCTTAATGATATCGAAATGCTCCACGAATCGAGGACTATGCTTTTCTCGACTACCAAATCAGATTACTCCCCTAGTCGGTGATATCTTCAAGAAAACAAGATCACCAACAGCAAACTTTAAATGTCTTCTTCCAGTATCAGCCAAACTTTTCTGTCAATTTTGTGCCACCTTCATAAGATCACGAATCAAGTTAACTTTCTCCACAGTTTGCACAATGAGTTCCAGTCCTCACAATATTCTTTCTCCAACATTGTCCCAACAAATAAGCGAGCGACACTTGCGACCGTACAATATTTTGAATGGAGCCATCTGTATAGTCGCCTGAAAACTGTTATTGTATGAAAACTCCACTATATGTAAATGATCCTTCCATGAACTCTTGAAGTCTAACATTCAAGCTCTCAATATATCTTCAAGAGTTTGGATCGTCCTCTCAGACTGTCCATCTGTCTGAAAATGATAGGCCGTACTAAATTTCAAGCGAATTCCCAAACTTTCTTGTAGAATCCTCCAAAAATGTGATAGGAACCGGGTGTCACGATCAGAAACAATACTCACCGGTAGTCCATGCAATCTTATAATCTTCTGCATGTACCACTCTGCCAAAACCTCTGTCGACTGACCAACTCAAAATGGTATGAAATGAGCTGCATTTGCCAGTCGATTGACAATCACCCAAACTGCGTTATTGCCCATTGGACTCCGTGGTAAGGCTGTCACGAAATCTATGGTTATATATGTTGGCTATAGTGCCTTCAAGTCAATTATTGGATCGCAGGCACGTGATTATGATGATTGAGGGAGGACCTATACCGATAGAACAGTCTTACTTGAGATGATAGTTTGCTATCTGGTTTGTCTTTATCATCTATTACATATTGATAGAGCTCATAGGATTCTTGCTTAACTACCAGCATTATGATGGCGATCATATACGTGGGAGCTGGTAGTCTATAAGCGCATCCTTAAATATCCCTAGTCGTGGGAGTTTCGAGACTGGGCATCGATACTCCAGTGTAGACTAGTGTATACTGATCGAGACCCCGACGAGGGGCGGTGGCCAAGTCTCACAAGCCATTGGTGTTAGTTTGTTCACCTAAGATAGTATACAGGTGCTCATTGGGTTATGACTACACTGGACGGACTCGCCGGGAACCTGCTAGTTGGTATTATACCTATTGTCAGATAGCAGTTCCCAAGTGACATGTGTACAGGTTAGTCTGTCGGCCTGAGATCGTCATTTGTCTCGTGTGAGTTCCCACCGTACTTTGATTACTACCCTACCACAGCTCAAAGGAGTCGTGCAAACAGGTTTTAGTTAGGTACAGTCCCGAGCCACATGAAGGCAGTGAGCGGATCGTCGGAGATTCATCTCTCCCGGTATTGGGGTTGATGTCGTACAGTGTACGGGTGGCCATCAACAGAAAACCTTGGCCAAGGTAGTTGAGAATTACTGATCTAGGATCAGTAGTTTCTCAGGTAGTGATGGGTTTCATACCGACACGAATTATCGCGTTGTTAGGGGTCTGACTTTATCCACCCCCTAGACCCGATATGCGATACTCTTAGATGAACAGACCGGACTGTACGGATATTGTCACTGTTAGGCTCAGTAGGGTTCCTGGATGAGTTCGCTCATCAGCTTCCCTTTCGCTCAATATCTCGGCAGCCGTTACGCACAGCTAGTGCCACTGACGTGCTTGTGGTTAAATCTACAGCCAGCGTATTGATGAGTCGTTAGAGTCCCCCCACAGAAAGTTTTCCAAGTTCGGACGAAACGTTGTAGAGGCCGTATGGTTTTATGGCAGGGTTCGATCATATACGTGCACTTGTGCACGGATCATGATCGGACAGATCATACTGGTGGGCTTTGGTTTAAGCCGGATCCTAGCATTAGATTTGTTGGATTACTTTCGTCTCATTGCATTCGTATTCAGTAGGAATGCGGATGCAGGTATGTATATACAGGTGAGGGGTGTTCTTATGATCCGTCACGAGTTTACTTTAGATGTTGCCATTCTCTTTTTGGATTAAAACATTTGGATTAATGTTTATTAGTGGTAATTATGAGCTCAAGTCATCATCAGGAGCATTAATTGTGTCATGTGCATGGGTGATGACTCATGGTCTTTTTATTTGTGCAAATGTCACCTTTTTGATTGATTAGGGTGTTGAAATGATATGACGAGAGAGAGGGCGGCCATGAGGCAAAAGGGGTTGGTCTTGAGATTATTAGAGAGCTCTCTCACATTATCATTCCAACACAATAACAAAAGAAAGCTCTTCTTCTTCTTTCTTTTTCTTCTTGAGCTCACAATCTCCATTAATGGCTTCATCTTCAACCTCCATCCATACAATCTCATGTGTTGAGAATCAATGGATGTTTAGAGACAAACTAATCACACACATTCTCTACTTCACCTTGGACATGTCGGCTAGCAAACTTCATGTCCGAGTTGCTTCGGTTTGAAGCGGGAGCCTGTAAAAAGACTTCTTGATGTGGTGCCCTTTTCGACGAGGAAACCGGAGATCGACGAGATCGGAGATGCCGCGAGGAGATAAGGATGGTGGCTAAATACTGAAGGACACAGATAGATCGGTATAGCCATTCTAACTTCTTAGCAGTTGCTAGTTAACGGTTAATGGAACAATCCGGGTATTTGGTTATGGTAGCGCCAAGTTTTGAAAAGTTTACTAGCTTGTTCTAACATGTTTAAAATATCGATCGATCAAAATTTCCAAAACCGCAATTCTATTTTCCAAGTTCCTGTCGAAATTTTTTTTGTGGTCGAAAAATTATTTTCAGTATGTCAGAAAATCATGCAGGCATTTTTAAGACTACAGAAGAAATTTGGTCGACTGAGCCCACTAAAACACCGCAGAACCGCTGCATAACCTACGTTTTGGCCGCGGTTCCGCTGCTGTTTTGGGGCTTCAGTGCACCATTTTTCTTCTGGGTGTCTTTCATATGGAATTGTGGTTTCTAGAATATTTTGTTTTGGCCCAGATTTGTTTGAGTGCTGGGTTTTGTACTTGGGGCCATTTCGAGAAGTTTTGTCGATCAAAATTTTAAATACGTTAGTTCACAGTACTTACATTTCTATCTGTGACCGTGAATGTCATTCGAGCGGTAAATCTTGTCTAATTGCTATAGCTCTTTTAGACGGGTTTGCGAACATGACATTCATGTTGATGTTTTGTATTGTGCTGTGATGTTGCGGATTTGTCATGGTGGATAGCTTGGATGCAATGGTAGTACAGTTTGGTATTATTTGTACATTTGATATCGCGGGGCGAGCTTCCGACATGTGGATTGCCGTCACTGTCTATTTGTATATTATTCTTTTAGGGCATGACCGGGCTGAGGTCGATGTACCCATTGTCCATATTTTCTTTTCTGTACTAGGATTACCCTGCGGTGGAATGCACGGATAGCCGGGTTCTAGAGGGCAACGGGCCATCTCATAGCTTTGAGACAGAGGGGGCTTCACTCCAGAATTGGCGGGCTATTCGCCGCACTCGTAGGGGGTATAGGTTGACCCAAGGTGGGGTGCTCAAGTTATCGGATTCCGTGAAGTGCTGGATGGTCCATTCACTTTGCTGAAGGGGGCTGCCTCGTTTCTGGTTTTGGCAGGTAACTTGCCACACTCGTAGGGGTCTAGGTTTTCATTGCGCAGGCTATCCATAGGACCAGGGGAACATCGGTTTTCATTTGTGGCTCTAAGGAAACCCGGGGCTCCCAGATTATCTGTATTGTTCTGTGATGCTTATTACTTTTCTGTGATGTTGTATTTATCACGCCTGGAGCGATTATTATATATTGCTATATATATACTAGTAGATGTTGTATATATTTTACACCCGCGCTAGTCCAGTCCCCGCTCTGTCGTTAGTTAAGTAACCTAACGGGTGATGACGGGACCCAGTGGCGAATGCGGATGGCATATACGTACATCATATTTTCGTTCTTTTCTGGTGTGATTAATTGATGGGACTGCATTGATTCTTATCAATGCAAGGATAAAAAAAACCTATATGATGTTGTTGGAACCAAATTTTTAAAAAACTGACATTACAAACGTTTCCTTTTGTTTTGCACAGTGGTATTCGGTTGTGAATATCTAGCACCTCATTTGACGAGGCAAGGGCCGAGATCCCTTCATCCGGAGTGACCCCTTGAGTAAAAGTTGGCGTCAATGTAATAACTTTGCTATAGTCGATTCTTTTGCTTTGCATCGTGGTATTCAGTTAGGAATATCCTGCACCTCATTCGACGAGGAAAGTGCCGAGATCCCTTCACCGGGAGTGACCTCTTTAGCAAAAGTTTTCGCCACTATATATTTGTACAACCACTTGGATTCCTTCAACGATATCAGGTTCATTACGTTAAAGATTTTTCGCCAAAAACCAGCCGTAGCCCTCCGTCATTTCAGACGAGTATTGCTTAGTATTCGTGCTACGTATGTTGACCTAGTCAAGGCGTAGTGATCGGTAGCTCTGTAGTATTTTTCTGTTGCATGGATATGCGATTGGTTAGGACAGTCGTACGGTCATGTTGACCTAGTCAAGGGCTCGTACGAGTGGGTCTAATTAATCCAGGATAATGACGGGTTGAACTTGACTTGCGACTTATGATATGTTGACCTAGTCAAGGTCATAAGCCGCTGAGGGTAAAAACACACATCGGGAGTTTCAAACAAACAGGAAACTTGCCAGGCATGCGCATACCTTCTGGAGTGTGGTGACTTGAGTGGCTTCCATCAAGTTATCATGCGATGATAGTTGGATCCCGATTCCCACTGATGAGTAGGTTTACTCCTCGGGTGATTTTAGATGATCCCGACTGATTCTTCTTTCAGGTTTGGAGGAGAATTTGAGGAAACAGTGGGAGGTTTCCTGATTAAATAAAGTGATTAACCATTCTGATTTAGGTTAGAGTGCACGCAGAGTGTTTCTTTTCTCTCTCTCTTTGACTGCAACCATGGCCCGACCCTATACTATAACTCCGTAACCAAGTTAACCGAAATTTCTTAAAACACTGGCTTTTGGATTGTCTGAGTTGCATACATCATTGCCACTCCTTCTTTTACCCTTTGAGTTTCTCCAGAACACCCCGTATTATTACGAACATCCACTTCCATTGGATAAATCCATCGTATCGTTACATACGAACTCGAAGGAACTTTTTCGAGGATGGATTCTGGTTCAGGAGAAATAGGAATAAGGTTTATTCAGTTGTCTTTTATCACACCTTCTCTCAGGTTGTGAGGGCTCCTAGGATTAGGAGAGGGTACACCTATTGTGCTTATTGGATAGTCTTCTTCCAAACCATAGGCAGGTGCCGAAAGGTAGGGAATGAAGAAAACCAATTAGCCTAAGTGTGGTGTACAGAAGGTAATATGTAAAGACAAATAAAGGGATAAGAAAGAGGGCTAAGTAAATTGCGACCGTAAACATTCATGAACAAACCACGTATTTCATCGCCACTTCTACTTCACCTTTGTATTTCTCCAGAACACCCCGTATTACTACGTAGATCCAATTCCATTGGATAAATCCATCGTATGCTTATATACGAACTCGAAGGAACTTGTTTCAGTTCGAGGATGGATTCTGGTTCAGGAGAAATAGGAATAAGGTTTATTCAGTTGTTTTTTATCATCACCTTCTCTCAGGTTACAAGTACTCCTAGGATTAGAAGAGTACACCTATTATGCTTATTGGATAGTCTTCTTCCAAATCATAGGCTGGTGTCGAACGGTTGGAAATGAAGAAAACCATTAAGCCTGAGGGAGTGTACAGAAGGTAATGAGTAAAGACAAATAAAGGGATTTGGAGAGATGGCAACGAAATATATGGTTATAGTCATGAATCTGATAATGGAAGAGGCATTACTAGGAATACCCGAATACCCCCTTTAAAACATTTTCATGTTTCAGTTTCACTGTGCGTTGTTAATATAAAACTGATTTCCCAATTAGACCTTTACTCCAGGGTATGTATTTACCAGGTATGATTCTCACATCTGTATAGTTTTACAGATGATGAGTGGGAGTAAGTTATTGGGAATTAGGTGATCATCCTCATTATATCAGAATTCGTTGTAATTGGTGATATTTGAGGAAATAGCCTGGGTTTTTTTTTTGCTTTTTTGCCGGAAGGCAAATATTTGGTTTTGAATATCCGTTGTTATGCACCAATTTCAAACTGATATATCTGTACGTTTATTTTATAAAGTGAGATATAACTTTTTGAAATTATATCGATGACATTTACCTATATGAGTTGACTGTTTGGTATGGAGCATTCAAGTAATTCTTCATAACCACAGTACAGTTTTCAACCTACGACGCACAGGGTTTGAGTTATTCAATTCAGGGGACTTATACAAAGTATTGTATATTGTCCAGTGTCCATTAGGATAGAGGGGTTGGTCTTCGTACTATATTCTGTTTGCTTGTGACTTCTCTAGTTTTTAGACAAGTGTTTCGTAGAAATACAAGATTTAAATTTTGAGAAGTTATAGGTACAAGAATAAAGTAGAGAACCATGTGTTGCAAGTATCAGGATTCGTCAAGGTGATCGAAAA
Source organism: Agapanthus africanus (assembly GCA_030015575.1). NCBI lineage: Eukaryota > Viridiplantae > Streptophyta > Magnoliopsida > Asparagales > Amaryllidaceae > Agapanthus > Agapanthus africanus. The sequence continues at coordinate 645,793,769 of JASDDO010000022.1, read as the reverse complement.
TGTAGATACTTGTGTTTGGTATTCGATTGATAGTAATGGTTTTGAGAACTTGCTTCTGTTTCAGGTTACTCATATCTGGATGGACTCCTAAGTTGAGTAATGTTGATCGGTCTCTTTCTATTTATTTGATATGCACTGGAGACGGCTGCATGATTTGAATCTGGTTCCTATTAAATTAGTGCCTCTATTTCTATATTGTATATAGAATGGTTCATATCTTAACGTTGTTAAGGTACGGGGAGTTGTCCGGCTTATGCTTAAAACCAGACTCTGGATAACTCAAGGCACGTTTCTGTAATGGTTGTTTGTGGGTTGTCCCGGGTTTTGACGAGGGATAACTTTCTACCATCTGGAAGATCGATAGTGATATTGTTCTTGACTCGCCACAGTTTTAGTAAAATAGATTTTTTCAGAAAACAGTAGTGGGAGTATGGTAGAACTGGAAGTGATTCCAGAACCGCAAACGATTACTAAAAAATTTAATAGGACCAAAAGATTCAATCAATTTTGACATTCCACTAGCCACTCCGCAGATATGGTGGGTAACCTCAGGCACCCGAGAGGTACTTCGGTATCCTCAAAGACAGTGATAGGAGGTTCTTGTTTACCCAAACTTGACACTACTGTTGTTCCAGACTATGAGACCGGGCAGGAGGATGAGTATAGCGTCATTCTAAACCAGCTTTAGAAGTGCACGTGTATATGACTCTGCCAGAGGATTGTTGTAGTCAGTGGGAGCAGCGGAAGCGTAGTGGATAAGTAGCTTATGTCTATATATAGACTAAAGCAGATATAGCGGAGATAGATCATCTATTTCTGATGTGACAGTCATGGGCTTTGACTTCATCAAAATAGGAGATGGATCTGTTAAGAAGGTAGTAGGGTGTGATGTCCTGGTAGATGGCATACACAGAGTAGGAAGTGAAATTCCTATACTACGATTGGTTATACTGTGATTGTCACACAGTGGTTTCTCTACAAAGGATAGGGATATTATATCAGGCATTCTGATTACTAGATCTATGGTTTTAGATCTAGATTTGGGAAGTGTCCCAATCTGCGTATTTAGACAGTATTTAAAAGGTATTTTAGAATGGACGACTCCTGGCACGGTGGTGTACCCGCAGGTGATGGAGTCACACACTCTCTCTAAAGGTGTCTTACAGACTAAAGGGGAGAGGGATGTGCATGATTGACATATCACTTGCTTAGGCAATTGAGTCAATCATGAGATGTCAAGTACCACACCAGACGTTGTTTTTGCACTAGATGCAATAATTTTATATTAATCCAATCCTGGAGAAACATTCGGAAGCAGCTTTAGAACATAAGTGGATGTACTAGGGATTTGATGACGGTAGACTCCTTCGGGAGGCGGTTATCATTTCAAGCTTTCAAGGTGACCTGGATGATAGAGTGGCTGTCGGAGTTATAGTCTTTCCCTCTTCTGAGGGACAGTATGTTGGACAGGTGGTCCAAGTGGATACCGAGGAAGGCAAGGCGCAGTATACTGATTGAGTTCAGTAGACGATACAGTCTAAGAAGAAATACTAGATTTGGAGTTCATCTGTGAACTGGGTCCCATCAGATATCTAGACAAATTCCAAGACAGGTATCGCTCGTTTCGGGAGATAGCTTTCTCCGCGAAGTTGAGATATAGAGAGATATAGAAAGAAACATTAGAGCGGATCCACTCACTGAGGCTATTTCTCGAACACATTAGTTTCATAAACAGGCTTTGTGAGACTGATTAGTAGAGAAGTTGGGTGTTTGGTATCACACGGGCTGTGAGTATGTGACATCGCAATAATTGGCCTTAAGTGCAAGTGGGAGATTGTTGGCTATAGTGCCCTCAAGTCAATTATTGGATCGCAGGCACATGATTATGATGATTGAGGGATGACCTTTACCGATAGAACAGTCTTACTCGAGATGATAGTATGCTATCTGGTTTGTCTTTATCATCTATTACATGTTGATAGAGCCCATAGGATTCTTGCTTGACTACCAGCATTATGATGGCGATCATATACGTGGGAGCTGGTGGTCTATAAGCGCATCCTTAAATGTCCCTAGTCGTGGGAGTTTTGAGACTGGGCATCGATACTCCAGTATAGACTAGTGTATACTGATTGAGACCCCGACGAGGGGCGGTGGCCAGGTCTCACAAGCCATTGGTGTTAGTTTATTCACCTAAGATAGTATACAGGTGTTCATTGGGTTATGAGTACACTGGACGGACTCGCCGGGAACCTGCTAGTTGGTTTATACCTATTTTCAGATAGCAGTTCCCAGGTGACATGTGTACAGGTTAGTCTGTCGACCTGAGATCGTCATTTGTCTCATGTGAGTTCCCACCATGCTTTGATTACTACCCTACCACGGCTCAAAGGAGTCGTGCAAACAGGTTTTTGTTGGGTACAGTCCCGAGCCACATGGAGGCAGTGAGCGGATCGTCGGAGATTCGTCTCTCCCGGTATTGGGGGTTGATGTCGTACAGTGTACGGGTGGCCATCACCAAAAAACCTTGGCCAAGGTAGTTGAGAATTACTGATCTAGGATCAGTAGTTTCTCAGGTGGTGATGGGTTTCATACCGACACGAATTATTGCGTTGTTAGGGGTCTGACTTTATCCACCCCCCTAAACCCGATATGCGATACTCTTAGACGAACAGACTGGACTGTACGGATATTGTCACTGTTAGGCTCAGTAGGGTTCCTGGATGAGTTCGCTCATCGGCTTTCCTTTCGCTCAGTACCTCGGCAGCCGTTACGCATAGCTAGTGCCACTGACGTGCTTGTGGTTAAATCCACAGCCAGCGTATTGATGAGTCATTAGAGTCCCTCCACAGAAAGTTTCAAGTTCGGGCGAAATGTTGTAGAGGCCGTATGGTTTTATGGCAGGGTTCGATCATATACGTACACTTGTGCACGGATCATGATCGGACGGATCATACTAATGGGCTTTAGTTTAAGCCGGATCCTAGAATTAGATTTGTTGGATTATTTTCGTCTCATTGTATTCGCATTCAGTAGGAATGCGGATGCAAGTATGTATATACAGGTGAGGGGTATCCTTGTGATCCGTCACGAGTTTACTTTAGATGTTGTCATTCTCTTTTTGGATTAAAACATTTGGATTAATGTTTATTAGTGGTAATTATGAGCTCAAGTCATCATGAGGAGCATTAATTGTAGCATGTGCATGGGTGATGACTCATAGTCTTTTTATTTGTGCAAATGTCACCTTTTTTATTGATTAGGGTGTTGAAATGATATGAGAAGAGAGAGGGCAGCCATGAGGCAAAAAGGGTTGGTCTTGAGATTATTAGAGAGCTCTCTCACATTATCATTCCAACACAATAACAAAAGAAAGCTCTTCTTCTTCTTTCTTTTTCTTCTTGAGCTCACAATCTCCATTAATGGCTTCTTCTTCAACCTCCATCCATACAATCTCATGTGTTGAGAATTAATGGATGTTTAGAGACAAACTTATCACACGCATTCTCTACTTCACCTTGGACATGTCGGCTAGCAAACTTCATGTCCGGGTTGCTTCGGTTTGAAGCGGGAGCCCGTAAAAAAACTTCTTGATGTGGTGCCCTTTTCGACGAGGAAACCGGAGATCGACGAGATCGGAGATGCCGCGAGGAGCTAAGGATGGTGGCTAAAGACCGAAGGATACGGATCGATCGGTTTAGCCATTCTAACTTCTTAGCAGTTGCTAGTTAACGGTTAATGGAACGATCCGGGTATTTGGTTATGGTAGCGCCAAGTTTTGAAAAGTTTTTGTTCCACATTTGGCCTCGGAAAGACGGCCGGAGCGCTGTTTTAACCCAACAATATGTTCCCACTTCCATTGAGAAATCGGAAATGGTTGCAACAAATCAGCTACTCTTTGATATTCAGCCTTGACTTGCTGGCACACCAAGCACCTCGACACATAACGAGAAATCTCTCTTTTCATGCCTTCCCACCAAAAATGTTGTCGCAAATCTCTATATATCTTCGTGCGACCTGGATGTACTGAATATATAGAACTATGAGCTTCCTTCATGACTTCTTTACTAGGCACACACAAACGACTTCCATATGTTAACGAACCGTCTTCATGAACTAATAAATATGTTCGAAGTCCCGCTTCTACTTGTCCTCAAAATCTCTGTAATCTAGGATAATGCGACTGTGTTGTCTTAATGTTATCAATTAAGGATGATTGTACTTGTAGCTGTATCAACTGTTTCGAAAAATCTAGTAGTACAAGCTCTAACTCGAATCTCTGAAAATCTGCTATGATCTCCTTCTGTTCAATCAATGTCTGAATCGCTGGCAACCGACTTAAACCATCCGGTACTACATTAACTTTCCTCGGATGGTACTTTAGATCAAGATCATAGTCGGACATCAGCTCCAACCATCTACGCTGCCTCATGTTGAGCTCTTTCTATATAAACAAGTACTTTAGGCTCTTGTGATCAGTGAACACCTCTACCCTTTTGCCCAATAAGTAGTGTCTCCAAATCTTCAGCGCAAAAATAACTGCTGCTAGTTTCAAGTCATAAGTTGGGTAGTTCTTCTCATGAGTCTTTAATTGCCTCGACGCATAAGCTACAACTTTTCCATGCTGCATCAAGACACATCTCAAGACTTTCCCAGATGCGTCGCTGTGAATAACTAATCCTTCGGAACCATCTAGCACAGTCAAAATAGGAGCGGTTGTCAACCTTTGCTTCAGCACTTCAAAAGCTAACGCACAGTTCTCGGACCAAACAAATGGTACCTCCTTTCATGTTAGCTTGGTTAAGGGTTCTGCTATCCGAGCAAAGTTCTCCACAAACGTTCTATAATATCCAGCAAGCCCAAGGAAACTTCCGATCTCCCCTACATTCTTTAGAATTGGCCAATCATAAACAGTTGCAATCTTTTCGGAGTCAACTGCAATTCCATTTCTGGATACAACATGACCTAAGAACTTCACTTCTTTGAGCTAAAACTCGCATTTGTTTATCTTAGCATATAACCTTTATTGTCTCAACGTCTGCAGTGCTATTCTCAAGTGCTCTTCATGCTCTTCTTTACTTCTCGAATATACCAGAATGTCATCAATGAATACTACAATGAACTGATCTAAAATGGCGAAAAGATCATATTCATCAAGTCCATAAATATCGCCGGTGCGTTAGTAACTCCAAATGGCATCACTAAATACTCGTAATGCCCATATCGAGTTCGGAACATTGTCTTGCAAATGTCTTCTTCTTTCGCCCGAACTTGATGATACCCTGATCATAAATCCAACTTCAAGAATACTCTCGCGCCACTGAGTTGATCGAATAATTCACCTATGTGAGGGATTGGGTATTTATTCTTAATAGTCACCCGATTTAACTCTCGATAGTCGATGCATATCCTCCGCATGCCATCTTTCTTCTTGATTAGAAGAACTTGAGCTCCCTATGGTGAACTACTGCTGCGAATCCAAACTTTTTCTAATAACTCAGAAACTTGTCTCTTTACCTCTTCCAGTTCCACCGGTGACATCGGATAGAAGTCTTCGAATTGGCGCTGCTACAGTAATAAGATCAATCGCAAACTCCACATCTCGTTTAGACGATACACCTGAGATTTCCTTAAACACATCCATGAAATGCCGAACTACCATCAGCGCTTCATCAGCAACTTGTCCACGAACTTCACCTTCATGTACACACAAACAGTTCCCCTTATCATGAATTTACAAGTTTGTTCTAAGACTTGTGGGTTGTTAGCTGTTGGAGATAGTGCCCTCAGAGTCAATTATTGGATCACAGGCACATGATTGCAATGATTGAGGGAGGACCTATCCCGGTAGGACAGTCTTACTCGAGATGATAGTATGCTATCTGGTTTATCTTTATCATCGTGTACTGTTTTAGGTGACCTGACAGGTCGCAATTACACGTTGATAGAGCCCTTAGGATTCTTGCTTGACGGCCAGCAGTATGATGGCGATCATATACGTGGGAGCTGGGGTCTATAAGCACATCCTTAAAAGGTCCCTAGTCGTGGGAGTTTCGAGACTGGGCATCGATACTCCATTAGTAGACTAGTGTATACAGTCGAGACCCGGACGAGGGGCGGTGGCCGGTCTCACAAGCCACTGGTGTCAGTTGGTTCACCTAAGATGTATACATGTGCTCATTGGGTTATGAGTACACCGGACAGGACTCGCCGGGAACCTGCTAGTTGGGATTATACCAGACGTCAGATAGCAGTTCCCTGGTGACATGTGTACAGGTTAGTTCATCGACCTGAGATCGTCATTTGTCTCGTGTGAGTTCCCACTGTGCTTTGATTACTACCCTACCATGGCTCAAAGGAGTCGTGCAAACAGGTTTTAGTTGGGTACAGTCCCGAGCCACATGGAGGCAGTGAGCGGATCTGCAGGGGTTCGTCTCTCCCGGTATTGGGGGTGAGGTCGCGCTGTGTCTAGGAGAGCCATTACACAAAGCCCTCGGCCGAGACAGGAGATTTACTGGTAGGTATTCCAGTAGTATCTCAGGGTGTTCTGGGCTACACTCCGACACGACTTGTACCGCTTTTGGGGGTCTGACTTTTACCAACCCCCTAGGCCCGCCATGCGATACTCATAGACGAACGGACCGGACTGTACGGATATTGTCACTGACAGGCTCAATAGGGTGTCAGGATGAGTTCGCTCATCGACGTCCCTTTTGGTCAATAGCTGGTGGCCCGTCACGTATTGGCTTATAGCTCTGACGTGCTAGTGGTTAAATCCACAGCCATAGTATTGACGAGTCTTTAGAGTCCACCACACATTCAGTTACTCAAGTTTCGGGCGAAACGCTGTAGAGGCCGTATGGAGATATGGCAGGGTCCGATCAGATACGTACGGTATTGCACGGATCAGGATCGGACGGTTTGTACTAGTAGCCGTATGGATATATGGCAGGGTTCGATCAGACACGTGCGGTATTGCACGGATCAGGATCGGACGGATATTACTAGCCGGCTTTGGTTTAAGCCGGATCCTAGTTTAGTACAGTGTAGATTTTGTCTCATTGAATTTGTATCCGGACGGAATACAGATGCGGGTGTGTATGCACAGTATAGGGGTTTTCCTGTAATTTATTACGGGACCAGTTTTCTGCAGTTGCCAGTTTGCATTCCGTTCCGGTCGGTTTTCCTTTGTTCTTTCCCGGCCGGACTTTTCTGATGGAGGGTGTTATTTGCAAGTTTGCAAATAACACATTGTGGAGGATTTTCTTGCAAATGTATTAATTATGAAAGCATCTTTTGATACCATTCTTATCCATCATTATCACTTGCTTTTTGTTGATTAGAAGTGATTTGGAGTTGATGTGAGATTATTATGATGATGTTTAGGATATGGTCACCTCTTACCTTTTACTACACTCACCTCCCTCTTGAATTTGGTATTTCTTCCTCCACCATTCTCATTTGGAGATGGTTGAACACATTTGAGAGAAAAGAAGATGAGAGCTTCATTTTGAGAGTGTAGCATTTTGATCTCTTTTCATGCTAGAAAAATGCAAGCACCATTTTTCTTATCTTGATTCCTCCATCATCATCAAGGCAACATAACCCCAAAGAGACATAGCACTACACATTCTACAGCAAACCTTGGGCACGTCGACTTGCCAGCTTCGTGCCCGAGTTGCCTCGGTATTGAGGTGGGAGCCCGTAAAAGATGCAGGCGACGTGGTGTCCTTCCGGCGAGGAGGCGACGACATGGAGACAGGACTTTCCGCGGGAGATCGGGACGATGAAGAGAAGACCGGAGGACTCGGATCACTTGGTATACTTCTCTTCCCATCTCTTGTTAGCTAGTATTAGGTTAATGGTTACGATCCGGGTTTTTTCATTGTCCGCGGTAGCACCAGTTTCCAAGTAAGGAAAAATTTTGATTCCGCATTTTGGCCTCGGATAGACGGCCGGGGCGCTGCCGTGGCGTAACATGGTATCAGAGCCACGTCATTAACCTAGTCTAGCTTGCTCTAGTATGTTTGAAGACCCGATCGAACAAAAATCCCAAAAACCGTATTTCGTGTGCATCAGGTTTCTGTCGAAATTTTTTGGACTCTAAAAATTTTTCAGGTTATTGCAGAATGATGTGCAGGGAAGTATAAGAATTCTGGTAAAATTTGGTCGCCTGAATCCATCATCCCACCGCGGAACCGCGGCCAAAGCCATGCTTGGGCCGCGGTTCCGCCGCCATTTAGGCTCCTCACTGCACCAAATTTTTCCAGATTGTCTTATACTAGAAAATAGAGTTTCTAGAATATTATTTTTGGGCACAGATTTTCTGTAAGTGCTACAGTAATGCTTTGGGGCCCACTTGGTAAATTTGTTCGATCGGATATTTTAAACATGTTAGTTCACAGTATTTACATTATATCTGCGACCGTGAATGTCACTCGATCGGTAAATCCTGTCTAACTGCTATAGCCCGGTTAGACGGATTTGCGAACGTGATTTTTACGTTGATGTTCTGTGTTGTACTGTGATGTTGCGGATCGGTCGTGGGGATAGCCTGGTTGCAGTGGTAGTACAGTTATGTTTTTTTTGTACATTTGATATTGCGGGGCGAGCGTCCGACATGTGGACTGCCGTCACTGCCTGTTTGTATTATTCTTTTGGGGCACGACCTGGTTGCGGTCGATGTACCCGATGTATGTATATTTTACCTTCTGTACTAGGATTACCCCGCGGAGGGGTGCACGGATAGCCGGGTTCTAGAGGGCAACGGGCCCGCATCTCATGGCATTGAGACGGAGAGGGCTTCACTCTAGGATTGGCGGGCTATTCGCCGCACTCGTAGGGGGTCTAGGATTTCATTGCACAGGCTATCCACACGACCAGGGGAACGTCGGGTTTCAGCAGCGGCTCTGTGAAACCCGGGGCTTCCAGATATCTGTATTGTTCTGAGATGCTGTATATTTCTGTGATGTTGCATTCTTATCACGCCTTGAGCAAATATAATATATTGGTATATATATTAGTAGATGTTGTATATGTTTTGCATCCGCACTAGTCCAGTCCCCGCTCTGTCGTTAGTTAAGTAACCTAACGGGTGATGACGGGACCCAGTGGCGAATGCGGATGGCATATACGTACATCATTATTTTTGTTCTTTATTGGTGTGATCAATTGATGGGAAGGCGTTGATTCGGATCAATGCAAGATAAACAAACCTATTCTGATGTTGTTGGAACACTTTTCAAAAAGCTGTTATTGCAAGGACGTTCACTTTTGTTTTGCGTCGTGGTATTCATTTGGAATATCCTGCTCCTCAGTCGACAAGGCAAGGGCCGAGATCCCTTCACCGGGAGTGACCCCTTGGACAGAAGTTTGCGTCAGGGCATTAACTTCACTATAGCCGATTACTTTTGTTTTGCATCGTGGTATTCAGTTGGAATATCCTGCACCTCATTCTACGGGGAAAGAGCCGAGATCCCTTCACCGGGAGTGACCTATTTAGCAAAGGTTTTCGTCACTATATTTTTATAAAAAGTTATCTGGTTCCTTCAACGATATCAAGTTCATTACGTTAAAGGTTTTTTCGCCAAAAACCATCTGTAGCCCTCCGTCATTTCAGATTAGTATTGCTTAGTATTCGCGCTACATTTGTCGTTGCTATTCGCCGAGGCGTAGTGTGCGGTAGCTCTGTAATGCTTTCTGTCGTATGGATATATGGATTGGTTAGGACAGTCGTACAACTTTGTTGATTATTCGTCAAGGGTCGTGCGGGTGGGTTTAATGCAATCAAGATAATGACGGGTTGAACTTGACTAGGACCTTTTGATTTGTTGATTATTCGTCAAGGTCACTTGGGTCCTAGGGGTAAAAATCACATCGGGAGTTTCAAAAGAACTGAAACTTGCCAGGCATGCGCATACCTTCTGGAGTGTGGTGACTTGAGTGGATTCCGTCAAGTTATCATGCGATGATAGTTGGATCCCGATTCCCACTGATGAGTTAGTTTACTCCTCGGGTGACCCCGACTAATTCTTCTTTCAGGTTTGGAGGAGAATTTGAGGTACAGTGGGAGTTTTCCTGATTAGATAAATTGGTAACCATTCTGATCTAGGTTAGAGTGCACGCTGAGTGTTTCTTTACTCTCTCTCTGGCAGCGACCATTGACCCGACCCTAAGACTATGACTCAGTAACCAAGTTGACCGAACCTTCTTAACACTGGCTTTTGGATTGTCAGAGTTGCAGACCTCATTGCCATTCCTACGTTTACCCTTTTCTCCAGGACACCCCGTATTACTACGAACGTCCACTTCCATTGGACAAAACCATCGTATGGTTATATACGAACTCGAAGGAATTCGAGGATGGTTTCCGGTTCTGGAGAAAACGGATAGAATTATTCAGTTGTCTTTTCCCTTTTACCTTCTCTCAAGATTGTGAGTACTCCTTGGTTTAGGAGATAGCACACCTATTACGCAAATTGGATAGTCTTCTTCCAAACCTTAGGCTGGTGCCGACCGGTAGGGAATGAAGAAAACCAATTAGCCTAAACGGTGTGCAGAAGGTATTAAGATTAAGACAAAGCAAGGGATTAGTAAGAGGGCAAAGTAAATTGCGACTGCTATTCACGACCGAACCAAGTATTTCTTCGCCAATCCTAAATCACCTTTGTATTTCTCCAGGACACTCCGTATCACTACGAAGATCCACAGTTTATTTGGATACTCCATCGTATGGTTATATACGAACTCGAAAGGAACTTGTTCCAGTTCGGGGATGGATTCTGGTTCAGGAGAAATAGGAATAAGGTTTATTCGGTTGTCTTTTATCTTCACCTTCTCTCGCTTTGCGAGTGCTCCTAGGATTAGGACAGTACACCTTTTATGCTTATTGGATAGTCTTCTTCCAAACCATAGGCTGGTGCCGAACGGTAGGGAAGGAAGAAAACCATTTGGCCTAAAGGGGTGTGCAGACGGTAATGACTAAAGACATATAAAGGGATTTGGACAGATGGCAAAGAGATATACGGTTACAGTTGTGAATCTGGATAATGGAAGAGGCATTACTAAGTATACCGGAATACCCCACCGAAACATTTCAATGTTTCAGTTTCACTGTGTAATGTTAAAAGAAAACTAATTTCCCGATTAGACACTTGCTCCAGGGTATGTATTTACAAGTTTGATTCTCATATCTGTATGGTTTTACAGATGATGAGTGGGAGTAAGTTATTAGGAATTGGGTGATCATCCTCATTATATCGGGATTCGTTGTAATCGGTGATATTTGAGGAAGTCACCTGGGTTGTTTGCCGGACGGCAAATATTTGGTTTTGAATATCCGCGGTTATGCACCAATTTCAAATTGATATATCTGTACGTTTATTTTTATAGAGTGAGATATACCTTTTGAAGTTATGTCGATGACATTTACCTATATCAGTGGATGGTTAGGTAAGGAGCATTAAACAGCGGTGTAATTCTTCTTAACCATAAGTACAGTTTTCAGCCTACGACACACAGTGAATGAGTCATCAGACTCAAGGGACTTATACAGAGTATTGTATGTTGTCCAGCGTCCATCAGGACAGAGGGGTTGGTCCTCGTACTATATTCAGTTTACTTATGACTTCTCTAGTTTTTAGACAGGTGTTTCGTGGAAACACAGGGTCTGAATTTTGAGAAGTTATAGGTATATGAATAAAGTAGAGAACCAGGTATTGCAAGTATCGGGATTCTTCAAGGTGATCGAAGATGTAGATACTTGTATATGGTATTCAGTTGATAGTAATGATTAAGAGAACTAGATTCTCTTTCAGGTTACTCATAATTGGAAGCATTCCTAAGTTGAGTAACGTTGATCGGCCTTTCTCCATTTACTTGACATGCACTGGAGACAGCTGCATGATTTGAATCTGGTTCCAATTAAATCAGTGCCTCTGTTTCTATATTGGATATATAACAGTTCATATCTTGACATTGTTAAGGTACGGGGAGTTGTCCGGCTTATGCTTAAAACCAGACACTGGACAACTCAAGGCATGTTTCTGTAATGGCTATTTGTGGGTTGACCCAGGCTATGACGAGGGTTGATTTTCTACCATCTGGAAGATCAATAGTGATATTATTCTTGACCCGCCACAGTTTTAACAAAAAATGGATTTTTTCAGAAAACAACAGTGGGAGTATGGTAGAACTGGAAGTGATTCCAGAACCGCAAACGATTACTTAAAATTTGAGAGGAACCTAAAGATTCAATCTGGCTTGACATTCCATTAGCCACTCCGCAGATATGGTGGGTAACCTCAGGCACTCGAGAGGTACTTCGGTATGCTCAAGGACGGTGGCAGGGAGGTTCTTGTTTACCCAGACTTGCCATTGCTGTTGTTCCAGACTGTGAGACCCGGCAGGAGGATGAGTATAGCGTCGTTCTAAACTAGCTTTAGAAGTGCACATCTATATGACTCTGCAAGAGGGTTGTCGTAGTCAGTGAGAGCAGCGGAAGCATTGGTGGACAGTTGGCTTATGTCTATTTATAGACTAAAGCAAATATAGCGAAGGTAGATCATCTATTTCTGATGTGACAGTCATAGGTTTGACTTCATCAGAATAGGGGATGGATCTGTTGAGAAGGTAGTAGAGTGTGATGTCATGGTATTTGATGACATACACAGAGTAGGAAGTGATATTCCTATACTACGATCGGTTATACTTTGGTCGTCACACAGTGGTTTCTCCACATAGGACTTGGATATTATATCGCACATTCTGGTTACTAGATCTATGGTTTTAGATCTAGATTTGGGTGGTTTCCTAATCAGGGTACTTAGACAGCATTCTAAGAGTATTTAGAATGGTCGACTCCTGGCACGGTAGTGTACCTGCAGGTAATGGAGTCACCCTCTCTAAAGGTGTCTTACAGACTAAAGAGGAGAGGATGTGCATGATTGGCAGATCACTTGTTTAGGCAATTGAGTCAATCATGAGATGTCATGTACCACACCAGATGTTGTTCTTGCAGTAGGTGCAATAAGTTGATATTCATCCAATCCTGGAGAAACAATCGGAAGCAGTTATAGAACATAAGTTGATGTTCTAGGGAATTGATAACGGCAGCCTTCTTTAGGAGACGGTTATCATTCCAGGCTTCCAAGGTGACCTGGATGACAGAGAGGTTGTCAGAGTTATAGTTTTCCCTCTGACGAGGGGCAGTATTTTGGACGGTGGTCCAGGCGGATACTGAGGGAAGGTATATAGCAGGATACTGATTAAGTTCAGTTAACGATACAGTCTTAGAAGTTTGGATTTGGAGTTCATTTATGAACTAGGTCCCATCAGACATCCAGACATTCCAAGACAGGTATTGCTCATTTCGGGAGATGGCTTTCTCCGCGAACTTGAGATATAGAGAGACATAGAAAGAAACATCACAGCGGATCCACTAACTGAGGCTATTCCTCGAACGCAATAGTTTCGCAAACGAGTTTTGTGAGACTGACAAGTAGAGGAGTTGGGTGTTCGGTATCACACGGGCTGTGAGTATGCGACATCGCAATAATTAGCCTTGAGTGCAAGTGGGAGATTGTTGGAGATAGTGCCCTCAGAGTCAATTATTGGATCACAGGCACGTGATTGCAATGATTGAGGGAGGACCTATACCGGTAGGACAGTCTTACTCAAGATGATAGTATGCTATCTGGTTTATCTTTATCATCGTGTACTGTTTTAGGTGACCTAACAGGTCGCAATTACACGTTGATAGAGCCCTTAGGATTCTTGCTTGACGGCCAGCAGTATGATGGCGATCATATACGTGGGAGCTGGGGTCTATAAGCACATCCTTAAAAGGTCCCTAGTCGTGGGAGTTTCGAGACTGGGCATCGATACTCCATTAGTAGACTAGTGTATACAGTCGAGACCCCGACGAGGGGCGGTGGCCGGTCTCACAAGCCACTGGTGTCAGTTGGTTCACCTAAGATGTATACAGGTGCTCATTGGGTTATGAGTACACCGGACAGGACTCGCCGGGAACCTGCTAGTTGGGATTATACCAGACGTCAGATAGCAGTTCCCTGGTGACATGTGTACAGGTTAGTTCATCGACCTGAGATCGTCATTTGTCTCGTGTGAGTTCCCACTGTGCTTTGATTACTACCCTACCATGGCTCAAAGGAGTCGTGCAAACAGGTTTTAGTTGGGTACAGTCCCGAGCCACATGGAGGCAGTGAGCGAATCTGCAGGGGTTCGTCTCTCCCGGTATTGGGGGTGAGGTCACGCTGTGTTTAGGAGAGCCATTACACAAAGCCCTCGGCCGAGGTAGGAGATTTACTGGTAGGTATTCCAGTAGTATCTCAGGGTGTTCTGGGCTACACTCCGACACGACTTGTACCGCTTTTGGGGGTCTGACTTTTACCAACCCCCTAGGCCCGCCATGCGATACTCATAGACGAACGGACCGGACTGTACGGATATTGTCACTGACAGGCTAAGTAGGGTGTCAGGATGAGTTCGCTCATCGACGTCCCTTTTGGTCAATAGCTGGTGGCCCGTCACGTATTGGCTTATACCTCTGACGTGCTAGTGGTTAAATCCACAGCCATAGTATTGACGAGTCTTTAGAGTCCACCACACATTCAGTTACTCAAGTTTCAGGCGAAACGCTGTAGAGGCCGTATGGAGATATGGCAGGGTCCGATCAGATACGTACGTTATTGCACGGATCAGGATCGGACGGTTTGTACTAGTAGCCGTATGGATATATGGCAGGGTTCGATCAGACACGTGCGGTATTGCACGGATCAGGATCGGACGGATATTACTAGCCGGCTTTGGTTTAAGCCGGATCCTAGTTTAGTACAGTGTAGATTTTGTCTCATTGCATTTGTATCCGGACGGAATACAGATGCGGATGTGAATGCACAGTATAGGGGTTTTCCTGTAATTTATTACGGGACCAGTTTTCTGGAGTTGCCAGTTTGCATTCCGTTCCGGCCGGTTTTCCTTTGTTCTTTCCCGGCCGGACTTTTCTGATGGAGGGTGTTATTTGCAAGTTTGCAAATAACACATTGTGGAGGATTTTCTTGCAAATGTATTAATTATGAAAGCATCTTTTGATACCATTCTTATCCATCATTATCACTTGCTTTTTGTTGATTAGAAGTGATTTGGAGTTAATGTGAGATTGTTATGATGATGTTTAGGATATGGTCACCTCTTACCTTTTACTACACTCACCTCCCTCTTGCATTTGGTATTTCTTCCTCCACCATTCTCATTTGGAGATGGTTGAACACATTTGAGAGAAAAGAAGATGAGAGCTTCATTTTGAGAGTGTAGCATTTTGATCTCTTTTCATGCTAGAAAAATGCAAGCACCATTTTTCTTATCTTGATTCCTCCATCATCATCAAGGCAACATAACCCCAAAGAGACATAGCACTACACATTCTACAGCAAACCTTGGGCACGTCGACTTGCCAGCTTCGTTCCCGAGTTGCCTCGGTATTGAGGTGGGAGCCCGTAAAAGATGCAGGCGACGTGGTGCCCTTCCAGCGAGGAGGCGACGACATGGAGACAGGACTTTCCGCGGGAGATCGGGACGATGAAGAGAAGACCGGAGGACTCGGATCACTTGGTATACTTCTCTTCCCATCTCTTGTTAGCTAGCATTAGGTTAATGGTTACGATCCGGGTTTTTTCATTGTCCGCGGTAGCGCCAGTTTCCAAGTAAGGAAAAATTTTGATTCCGCATTTTGGCCTCGGATAGACGGCCGGGGCGCTGCCGTGGCGCAACATTTCCCCTGGTCGTGTGGATAGCCTGTGCAATGAAATCCTAGACCCCTACGGGCACGGCAAGTCACCCGCCAAGACCTGAAGCGAGGCGGTCCCCTCCAGCACCGTGAATGGACCACCCAGCACTTCACGGAATCCTTTGCGTAAGATTTGTTGGAGATAGTGCCCTCAGAGTCAATTATTGGATCACAGGCACGTGATTGCAATGATTGAGGGAGGACCTATCCCGGTAGGACAGTCTTACTCGAGATGATAGTATGCTATCTGGTTTATCTTTATCATCGTGTACTGCTTTAGGTGACCTGACATGTCGCTATTACACGTTGATAGAGCCCCTAGGATTCTTGCTTGACTACCAGCAGTATGATGGCGATCATATACGTGGGAGCTGGTAGTCCATAAGCACATCCTTAAAAGGTCCCTAGTCGTAGGAGTTTCGAGACAGGGCATCGATACTCCATTAGTAGACTAGTGTATACAGTCGAGACCCCGACGAGGGGCGGTGGCCGGTCTCACAAGCCACTGGTGTCAGTTGGTTCACCTAAGATGTATACAGGTGCTCATTGGGTTATGAGTACACCGGACAGGACTCGCCGGGAACCTGCTAGTTGGTCTTATACCAGATGTCAGATAACAGTTCCCTGGTGACATGTGTACAGGTTAGTTCATCGACCTGAGATCGTCATTTGTCTCGTGTGAGTTCCCACTGTGCTTTGATTACTACCCTACCACGGCTCAAAGGAGTCGTGCAAAAAGGTTTTAGTTGGGTACAGTCCCGAGCCACATGGAGGCAGTGAGCGGATCTTCAGGGGTTCGTCTCTCCCGGTATTGGGGGTGAGGTCGCGCTGTGTCTAGGAGAGCCATTACGCAAATCCATCGGCCGAGGCAGGAGATTTACTGGTAGGTATTCCAGTAGTATCTCAGGGCGTTCTGGGCTACACTCCGACACGACTTGTACCGCTTTTGGGGGTCTGACTTTTACCAACCCCCTAGGCCCGACATGCGATGCTCATAGACGAACGGACCGGACTGTACGGATATTGTCACTGATAGGCTCAGTAGGGTATCAGGATGAGTTCGCTCATCGACGTCCCTTTTGGTCAATAGCTGGTGGCCCGTCACGTATTGGCTTATACCTCTGACGTGCTAGTGGTTAAATCCACAGCCATAGTATTGACGAGTCTTTAGAGTCCACCACACTTTCAGTTACTCAAGCTTTCGGGCGAAACGCTGTAGAGGCCGTATGGAGATATGGCAGGGTTCGATCAGATATGTGCGGTATTGCACGGATCGGGATCGGACGGTTTTACCTAGCCGGCTTTGGTTTAAGTCGGATCCTAGTATAGTACAGTGTAGATTTTGTCTCATTGCATTTGTATCCGGTCGGAATACAGATGCGGGTGTGTATGCACTGTATCGAGGTTTTCCTGTAATTTATTACGGGGCCAGTTTTCTGGAGTTGCCAGTTTGCATTCCGTTCCGGCCGGTTTTCCTTTGTTCTTTCCCGGCCGGACTTTCCGATGGAGGGGGTTATTTGCATTTTTGCAAATAACACATTATGGAGGGTTTTCATGCAAATGGTTTGATTATGAAAGCATCTTTTTATTCCTTTCTTTTCTATCATCATTTCTTACATAAAGGTGATTAGAAAGGATTAGAGTTGATTTGAATTGGATTTGACCTTGTTATCATTCCTTTTGGATATGGTCACCCCTTCATGTATCCTACACTCACCTTCCTTCTTGGGTTGGTTTTATTCCTCCACCATTTCTCATTTAGGGGGCCGGCCACTTCTTGTGAGAGAGGAGAATGGTTCATTTCATTTTTGGTGAGGGTGTGGGAAAAATTATTCATTCATATCATTCTTCCATTGCCACAAAAATCCCCAAGTTCATATCTTGTTGATTCCTCCATCAAGGCAACTTCACAAACCCTATGAGGCAAAGTGATTCTACACTACTTCCACAGCAAACCTTGGGCACGTCGACTAGCCAGCTTCGTGCCCGAGTTGCCTCGGTATTGAGGCGGGAGCCCGTAAAAGATGCAGGCGATGTGGTGCCCCCTTCGGCGATGAGGCGACGATATGGAGACAGGACTTTCCGCAGGAGATCGGGACGATGACGAGAAGACCGGAGGACTCGGATCACTCGGTATATCTCTCACCCCATCTCTTGTTAGCTAGTATAGGTTAATGGTTTACGATCCGGGTTTTATTGTCCGCGGTAGCGCCAGTTTCCAAGTAAGGAAAATTTTTGATTCCGCATTTTGGCCTCGGTAAGACGGCCGAGGCGCTGCCGTGGCGCAACAATGGTATCAGAGCCACGCCATTAACCTTGTCTACCTTGCTCTAACGTGTTTACAAGTTCGATCGATCAGATTTTCCAAAAACCACATTTCCATGTCGCACTTTCTGTCGATTTTTTCTTGCTCTAAAAATTATTTGGTACATTGGAAAATTACGTGCAGGGTTTTTTATAAATTCTGTGAAAATTTGGTACGCTGATGTTACTGTAGAGCGGCGGTTTAGCGGCCAAAACCACGTTTTGGCCGCGGAACCGCCGCCGTTTTGTGGCCAAACCGTACCAAATTTCTACAATGGTTTACTGACATGAAAATAGGGTTTCTGGTATATTCTTTTTGGGCCCAGATGTTTTTGAGTGCTACAGTTGTGCTTGGGGCCCACTTCGGAAAATTCAGTCGATCGAAAATTTTAAACATGTTAGTTCACAGTATTTACATTATATCTGCGACCGTGAATGTCACTCGATCGGTAAATCCAGTCTATCTGCTATAGCCCTTTTAGACGGATTTGCGAACGTGATATTCACGTTGATGCTCTGTGTTGTGCTGTGATGTTGCGGATCTGTCGTGGTGGATAGCCTGGATGCAATGGTAGTACAGTTTGTTTTATATGTACATTTGATATTGCGGGACGAGCGTCCGACATGTGGACTGCCGTCACTGCCCGTTTGTATTATTCTTTTGGGGCACGACCTGGTTGCGGTCGATGTACCCGGTGTATGTATATTTTACTTTCTATACTAGGATTACCCCGCGGTGGGGTGCACGGATAGCCGGGTTCTAGAGGGCAACGGGCCCGCATCTCATGGCATTGAGACGGAGGGGGCTTCACTCTAGGATTGGCGGGCTATTCGCCGCACTCGTAGGGGGTACAGGTTGACCAGGAGGGGTGCCCAAGTTACCGGATTCCGTGAAGTGCTGGGTGGTCCATTCACGGTACTGAAGGGGGCTGCCTCGCTTCAGGTTTTGGCGGGTAACTTGCCGCGCCCGTAGGGGTCTAGGATTTCATTGCACAGGCTATCCACACGACCAGGGGAACGTCGGGTTTCAGCAGCGGCTCTGTGAAACCCGGGGATCCCAGATATCTGTATTGTTCTGTGATGCTGTACATTTCTGTGATGTTGCATTTTATCACGCCTTGAGCGAAAATTATATATTGGTATATATATTAGTAGATGTTGTATATGTTTTGCATCCGCGCTAGTCCAGTCCCCGCTCTGTCGTTAGTTAGCTAACCTAACGGGTAATGACGGGACCCAGTGGCGAATGCGGATGGCATATACGGACATCAGTATATTTTCGTTCTTTGTGGTGTGATCCATTGATGGGACTGCGTTGATTCAGATCAATGCAAGCTAAACAAACCTATTCTGATGTTGTTGGAACATTTTTCAAAAAGCTGTTATTGCAAGGACGTTTACTTTTGTTTTGCATCGTGGTATTCAGTTGGAATATCCTGCTCCTCAGTCGACGAGGCAAAGGCCGAGATCCCTTCACCGGGAGTGACCCCTTGGACAGAAGTTTGCGTCAGGGCATTAACTTCACTATAGCCGATTACTTTTGCTTTGCATCGTGGTATTCAGTTGGAATATCCTGCACCTCATTCTACGGGGAAAGAGCCGAGATCCCTTCACCGGGAGTGACCTCTTTAGCATTGGTTTTCGTCACTATATTTTTATAAAAAGTTATCCGGTTCCTTCAACGATATCAAGTTCATTACGTTAAAGGTTTTTCGCCAAAAACCAGTCGTAGCCCTCCGTCATTTCAGATTAGTATTGCTTAGTATTCGCGCTGCGTTTGTCGTTGCTATTCGCCGAGGCGTAGTGTGCGGTAGTTTTGTTGTGCTATTCTGTCGCATGGATATGTGGATTGGTTAGGACAGTCGTACGACTTTGTTGATTATTCGTCAAGGGTCGTGCGGGTGGGTTTAACGCAATCAAGATAATGACGGGCCGATCTTGACTAGGACCTTTTGATTTGTTGATTATTCGTCAAGGTCACTTGGGTCCTAGGGGTAAAAATCACATCGGGAGTTTCAAAAGAACTGAAACTTGCCAGGCATGCGCATACCTTCTGGAGTGTGGTGACTTGAGTGGATTCCGTCAAGTTATCATGCGATGATAGTTGGATCCCGATTCCCACTGATGAGTTGGTCTACTCCTCGGGTGATCCCGACTAATTCTTCTTTCGGGTTTGGAGAAGAATTTGAGGTTACAGTGGGAGGTTTCCTGATTAGATAAAGTGGTAACCATTCTGATCTAGGTTAGAGTGCACGCTGAGTGTTTCTTTTCTCTCTCTCTTTGGCAGCGACCAATGACCCGACCCTATACTATGACTCAGTGACCAAGTTGACCGAACCTTCTTAACACTGGCTTTTGGATTGTCAGAGTTGCAAACCTCTTTGCCACTCCTGCTTTTACCCTTTTCTCCGGGACACCCCGTATTATTACGAACGTCCACTTCCATTGGACAAAACCATCGTATGGTTATATACGAACTCGAAGGACTTCGAGGATGGTTTCTGGTTCTGGAGAAAACGGATAGGACTATTCAGTTGTCTTTTCTTTTCACCTTCTCTCAAGTTGCGAGTACTCCTTGGTTTAGGAGTAGTACACCTATTACGCAAATTGGATAGTCTTCTTCCAAACCATAGGCTGGTGCCGACCGGTAGGGAATGAAGAAAACCAGTTAGCCTAAACGGTGTACAGAAGGTATTAAGTTAAGACAAAGCAAGGGATTAGTAAGAGGGCAAAGTAAAGTGCGACTACTATTCACGAACAAACCAAGTATTTCTTCGCCAATCCTAAATCACCTTTGTATTTCTCCAGGACACTCCGTATTACTATGAAGATCCCAGTTTATTGGATAATCCATCGTATGGTTATATACGAACTCGAAAGGAACTTGTTCCAGTTCGGGGATGGATCCTAGTTCAGGAGAAATAGGAATAAAGTACATTCAGGTGTCTTTTATCTTCACATTCTCTCGCGTTGCGAGTGCTCCTAGGATTAGGACAGTACACCCTTTATGCTTATTGGATAGTCTTCTTCCAAACCATAGGCTGGTGCCGAACGGTAGGGAAGGAAGAAAACCATTTGGCTTAAAGGGGTGTGCAGAAGGTAATGACTAAAGACATATAAAGGGATTTGGAGAGATGGCAAAGAATTATACGGTTACAGTTGTGAATTTGGATAATGGAAGAGGCATTACTAGGAACGCCAGGATACCCCATCGAAACATTTCAATGTTTCAGTTTCACTGTGTACTGTTGATGGAAAACTGATTTCCCGATTAGACACTTACTCCAGGGTATGTATTTACCAGGTATGATTCTCACATCTGTATGGTTTTACAGATGATGAGTGGGAGTAAGTTATTGGAAATTGGGTGATCATCCTTATTATATCGGGATTCGTAGTAATCGGTGATATTTGAGGAAGTCACCTGGGTTGTTTGCCGGACGGCAAATATTTGGTTTTGAATATCCGCGGTTATGCACCAATTTCAAATTGATATATCTGTACGTCTATTTTTATAGAGTGAGATATACCTTTTAAAGTTATGTCGATGACATTTACCTATATCAGTGGATGGTTAGGTAAGGAGCATTAAACAGCGGTGTAATTCTTCTTAACCATAAGTACAGTTTTCAACCTACGACACACAGTGAATGAGTTATCAGACTCAAGGGACTTATACAGAGTATTGTATGTTGTCCAGGGTCCATCAGGACAGAGGGGTTGGTCCTCGTACTATATTCGGTTTACTTATGACTTCTCTAGTTTTTAGACAGGTGTTTCGTGGAAACACAGGGTCCGAATTTTGAGAAGTTATAGGTATTTGAATAAAGTAGAGAACCAGGTATTGCAAGTATCGGGATTCTTCAAAGTGATCGAAGATGTAGATACTTGTATATGGTATTCAGTTGATAGTAATGATTAAGAGAACTAGCTTCTCTTTCAGGTTACTTATAATTGGAAGTATTCCTAAGTTGAGTAACGCTGATCGGCCTCCTTCCATTTAGTTGACATGCACTGGAGACAGCTGCATGATTTGAATCTGGTTCAATTAAATCAGTGCCTCTGTTTCTATATTGGATATAGAACAGTTCATATCTTGACATTGTTAAGGTACGGGGAGTTGTCCGGCTTATGATTAAAACCAGACACTGGACAACTCAAGGCACGTTTCTGTAATGGCTGTTTGTAGGTTGACCCAGGCTATGACGAGGGTTGACTTTCTACCATCTGGGAGATCAATAGTAATATTGTTCTAGACTCGCCACAGTTTTAATAAAAATGGATTTTTTCAGAAAAACAGTAGTGGGAGTATGGTAGAACTGGAAGTAATTCCAGAACCACAAACGATTACTGAAGATTTGATAAGGAACCTAAAGATTCAATCTGGTTTGACATTCCATTGGCCACTCCGCAGATATGGTGGGTAATCTCAAGCACTCGAGAGGTACTTCGGTATGCTCAAGGACGGTGGCAGGGAGGTTCTTGTTTACCCAGACTTACCATTGCTGTTGTTCCAGACTGTGAGACCCGGCAGGAGGATGAGTATAGCGTCGTTCTAAACTAGCTTTAGAAGTGTACATCTATATGACTCTGCCAGAGGGTTGTCGTAGTCAGTGGGAGCAGCGGAAGCATTGGTGGACAGGTGACTTATGTCTATTTATAGACTAAAGCAGACACAGCGGAGATAGATCATCTATTTCTGATGTGACAGTCATAGGTTTGACTTCATCAGAATAGGGGATGGATCTGTTGAGAAGGTAGTAGGGTGTGATGTCATGGTATTTGGATGACATACACAGAGTAGGAAGTGATATTCCTATACTACGATCGGTTATACTTTGGTTGTCACACAGTGGTTTCTCCACAAAGGACTTGGACATTATATCAGACATACTGGTTACTAGATCTATGGTTTTAGATCTAGATTTAGGTGGTTTCCCAATCTGGGTACCTTGACAGCATTCTATGAGTATTTAGAATGGACGACTCCTGGCACGGTAGTACACCTGCAGGTAATGGAGTCACCCTCTCTAAAGGTGTCTTACAGACTAAAGGGGAGAGGGATACGCATGATTGACAGATCACTTGCTTAGGCAATTGAGTCAATCATGAGATGTCAAGTACCACACCAGATGTTGTTCTTGCAGTAGATGCAATAAGTTGATATTGATCCAATCCTAGAGAAACAGTTGGAAGCAGTTTTAGAACATAAGTTGATGTTCTAGGGATATGATAACGGCAGCCTCTTTTAGGAGACGGTTATCACTCCAGGCTTCCAAGGTGACATGGATGGCAGAGTGGCTGTCAGAGTTATAGTTTCTCCTTCTGACGAGGGGCAGTATTTTGGACAGGTGGTCCAAGGCGATACTGAGGGAGGCATGGCGCTGGGTACTGATTAAGTTCGGTTATCGATACAGTCTAAGAAGTTTGGATTTGGAGTTCATTTATGAATTAGGTCCCATCAGACATCAAGACACATTCTAAGACAGGTATTGCTCTTTTCGGGATATGGCTTTCTCCGCGAACTTGAGATATAGAGAGACATAGAAAGAAACATCCTGCGGATCCACTCACTGAGGCTATTCCTCGAACGCAATAGTTTCGCAAACGGGTTTTGTGAGACTGACTAGTAGAGGAGTTGGGTATTCGGTATCACACGGGCTGTGAGTATGCGACATCGCAATAATTAGCCTTGAGTGCAAGTGGGAGATTGTTGGAGATAGTGCCCTCAGAGTCAATTATTGGATCACAGGCACGTGATTGCAATGATTGAGGGAGGACCTATCCCGGTAGGACAGTCTTACTCGAGATGATAGTATGCTATCTGGTTTATCTTTATCATCGTGTACTGCTTTAGGTGACCTGACATGTCGCTATTACACGTTGATAGAGCCCCTAGGATTCTTGCTTGACTACCAGCAGTATGATGGCGATCATATACGTGGGAGCTGGTAGTCCATAAGCACATCCTTAAAAGGTCCCTAGTCGTAGGAGTTTCGAGACAGGGCATCGATACTCCATTAGTAGACTAGTGTATACAGTCGAGACCCCGACGAGGGGCGGTGGCCGGTCTCACAAGCCACTGGTGTCAGTTGGTTCACCTAAGATGTATACAGGTGCTCATTGGGTTATGAGTACACCGGACAGGACTCGCCGGGAACCTGCTAGTTGGTCTTATACCAGATGTCAGATAACAGTTCCCTGGTGACATGTGTACAGGTTAGTTCATCGACCTGAGATCGTCATTTGTCTCGTGTGAGTTCCCACTGTGCTTTGATTACTACCCTACCACGGCTCAAAGGAGTCGTGCAAACAGGTTTTAGTTGGGTACAGTCCCGAGCCACATGAAGGCAGTGAGCGGATCTTCAGGGGTTCGTCTCTCCCGGTATTGGGGGTGAGGTCGCGCTGTGTCTAGGAGAGCCATTACGCAAAGCCCTCGGCCGAGGCAGGAGATTTACTGGTAGGTATTCCAGTAGTATCTCAGGGCGTTCTGGGCTACACTCCGACACGACTTGTACCGCTTTTGGGGGTCTGACTTTTACCAACCCCCTAGGCCCGACATGCGATGCTCATAGACGAACGGACCGGACTGTACGGATATTGTCACTGACAGGCTCAGTAGGGTGTCAGGATGAGTTCGCTCATCGACGTCCCTTTTGGTCAATAGCTGGTGGCCCGTCACGTATTGGCTTATACCTCTGACGTGCTAGTGGTTAAATCCACAGCCATAGTATTGACGAGTCTTTAGAGTCCACCACACTTTCAGTTACTCAAGCTTTCGGGCGAAACGCTGTAGAGACCGTATGGAGATATGGCAGGGTTCGATCAGATATGTGCGGTATTGCACGGATCAGGATCGGACGGTTTTTACTAGCCGGCTTTGGTTTAAGCCGGATCCTAGTATAGTACAGTGTAGATTTTGTCTCATTGCATTTGTATCCGGTCGGAATACAGATGCGGGTGTGTATGCACAGTATCGGGGTTTTCCTGTAATTTATTACGGGGCCAGTTTTCTGGAGTTGCCAGTTTGCATTCCGTTCCGGCCGGTTTTCCTTTGTTCTTTCCCGGCCGGACTTTCCGATGGAGGGGGTTATTTGCATTTTTGCAAATAACACATTGTGGAGGGTTTTCATGCAAATGGTTTGATTATGAAAGCATCTTTTTATTCCTTTCTTTTCTATCATCATTTCTTACATAAAGGTGATTAGAAAGGATTAGAGTTGATTTGAATTGGATTTGACCTTGTTATCATTCCTTTTGGATATGGTCACCCCTTCATGTATCCTACACTCACCTTCCTTCTTGGGTTGGTTTTATTCCTCCACCATTTCTCATTTAGGGGGCCGGCCACTTCTTGTGAGAGAGGAGAATGGTTCATTTCATTTTTGGTGAGGGTGTGGGAAAAATTATTCATTCATATCATTCTTCCATTGCCACAAAAATCCCCAAGTTCATATCTTGTTGATTCCTCCATCAAGGCAACTTCACAAACCCTATGAGGCAAAGTGATTCTACACTACTTCCACAGCAAACCTTGGGCACGTCGACTAGCCAGCTTCGTACCCGAGTTGCCTCGGTATTGAGGCGGGAGCCCGTAAAAGATGCAGGCGATGTGGTGCCCCCTTCGGCGATGAGGCGACGATATGGAGACAGGACTTTCCGCAGGAGATCGGGACGATGACGAGAAGACCGGAGGACTCGGATCACTCGGTATATCTCTCACCCCATCTCTTGTTAGCTAGTATAGGTTAATGGTTTACGATCCGGGTTTTATTGTCCGCGGTAGCGCCAGTTTCCAAGTAAGGAAAATTTTTGATTCCGCATTTTGGCCTCGGTAAGACGGCCGGGGCGCTGCCGTGGCGCAACAACCTACCACACTACCGCTGTTCTACTCGAATAAATTAAAGCAGGCCTGTCAGAACTTCTTCAAGTAAACATCTTACACCTGATCAGCCTTGAAGCGGTCTGTACCAGCTCCCGCTGGGGTTAATCTCGAACTACTGCAATCATCATATGCTCTCCTGTGTTTCTTTTTGTTTTTCGAAATGCAAACCGACCGGTCACTACGGAACAAGGGAAAAGATATAACGCGGTTGTTAGATTCAAGTTCACGATAAGACATAAATTCATTAGCAATAAAACCGAGAGAAAACAAAGTAGCACAACGAACATAAGTCAAGAAAATGAATCGAAATAGGGCTCCAGGTTAGCTAAATAATATACCGTATTGTAACCATGCCACGGTATATAGTTACAATCACATAACTCCATCCAAGTCGCCTAAATCCTAATATCAGAATCGAAAGAATAAGGGGGAGAAACAATAAGGAATCAGGAGGATTCCAAGTTGAGATGCAATGTCATTTCCATATTGTCGAGATAAAAGAGTTTAAGGGAAAGATAAGATTCAAGAATTTGAATGGCAAGACAATAATATAGCAGGACATGTTACTAAAATTCTGGATCTTAAAGACAATGTATTGGGTACCATACCCAATTATAAATTGAACCAAGCCCCAACTAACCTAAAACCTATGGCTCTGATACCAACAAAACCTTGTCATGCCCTGCTTCCCAAAATACATAAAATCGGGAACGTAACAAAACCAACCATGCTACCTAAGATAAGGAAATATCCTCTCATAGTCACATTGCGGCTATCAATCAGTAATCAAAAACAACAATATAATTGTATATCTCTAAATATGTCCAAATAGCCACAAACGACAACAGGAAATAGTAGCGTAAGAAATAAATATTCAAGGAATAAATAACAATCAATAAGAGCTGTATCGGTGAGATGGTCCTCACTGATCGGTGTTGAAGTACTCACGTGCTAAGTCAAGTATCTGGGCCATACAAAAGCCAGGCGTCAGTGCATCATAAATATCATGATAATAGTAATAACCAGAACAGTGTGTACAGGATATCACATGCAAAATAAGGTATAAGTATAAACAAACAATCATAGATATCATAACAGCAGGCTATAGGTATGTCACGTGTGTCTTAAAGTCTGTATTTCTAGGTTATCTATTCTAACGGTATTTGAAACCAATTAATATAATCCCCTTCGTAACTCAATAGTATCCCGTGCGTGCCCAGGACCACGGTCATGATTCTCGGGGCTGAATCCGAAACGTGCCGCTAGGAAGTAAAACAATGTCATGTACAGATAAATGAAGTCAGCATCATTATTCCGGAACCCGAAGCCCATATCGACTGATCAGTCTTTGGAAAGCAGTGAACTGTTGAGTTACAAGTCAGGTTTCATTCCTGATTTTCCCTTTTCCCCCAGGTTTCGTGTTCAAGTCAGGTATCAATAGAATGTCTACCTAATACTAACACAGGAATAATCGTGCACATGCTTTGTCTAGCAAAATAACAAATCATATTAATTAGGATAACATGTCAATATTGTTGGCATCGGTAAGTATTACAGACAACAGGTATTAACATGATAACAAAAACAGTACAGTCTGGCAGGTTACAAGCATGTCAAGGATAACGTAATCATATCATGTATAGGACCAAGATAATAGCATTAACAGGGATAGCATATTCAATCTGATTAATAACTATAAAAGTGGTGTTGATTAACTATGCATAAGAAAGTTCCGTTCAGAAATTCAGCGTCACCCTGATTTATAAAATATCTTAAAAATAATAAACATTCGCCAAAAGGGACTTGTCATATACCAAAACAAAGCTAATTCAATAAGATTTTCATTTTTATAAGTTAAAGTATCTCAGGTTGTTCCTACAAAAAGTTGTGAACGTTTGAAATTGAAACTTTGCTGCTGGAATTTCCCTAGACAGCAGTTCAGAGGTATTTTCATTTACAGTTTACGTTATTTAAAAAATTTATTTTGCAAGTAAATATTTCATAGGGTTATAGTATTCTGAGTTATCTTCGTAATGAACTAAATAGCATGTGCTAATGATTTTTTTTATGATTTATAATGAATTTTATAAGGTAAGGTGTACAGTAAATTCTAGATTTGTCGTATCCGCTTGGCGACGACGTTTCATGTGTAAACTATAATATTTTGAAACTATATTTTACATAATGTTATAAAATACAGATTATAAACTAATTAATGATATACGGATTATATAGATATAAACGGTATAATAAGAAGAAGAAGAAATATTACGACGATATATATATTTATTTATTTATAGATATAATTATAGTATGTCGCAAGTTGTAAACTTGCATACACTATATATTATAAAACTGATTAACGTTAAATAACTACGGTGTATAAATTATATAGATATAGTTATATGATAATAATAATAATAATGGTATGACAACATATAAGTAAATTGCGTAAGCCATAGCAAGTAGCAAGTTGTAAACTTGCATTGAAACAAATGCGATGAATGGAAGCAACACGTCGCTATACAAATCAACACCAAGTTTTGATAGCTCGATTAAAATTCTATGATGCAGCTGGAGTTGCATCGGTGAAAATGGGTGTGGGCTTGAAGAACGAAGAAGGAGAATATATAAATTGATGAGGGAGAGATTTAGTTAGAGAAGAGAGAGAGAGAGAGAAATATGTTACGTGGAGAGAGAGAGAGAGAAAAGATGAGGCAGATAGAGAGAATGTTTTCTGTTATATAAAATCTAAAGTATATAATAGTGTGTGTGTATAGTTTATATTAGGTTATAAATATATATTATAGTTTAATACTACTAAAGATAATATCAAACTACACTCCGTCTCCACCAAAATCTTACAAAAATATATTTTGGAAAAATAATACAAATACGTAATCTTTTTAACCATAATGCGAAAATATTATTTAAATATCACATACCCCTTATTTAAGATTTTAAAAGGATTTAAATATGTTTGAATCTAAGAAATATTTAGTATCCAGATTCTATTAGATTTAAGCGTAATATATAAAAGTCAAAATAAAATATGGGATGTTTAATCATATGATGACAGTTAACAAATATAAATTATCCTTAACGTGTGGCTACCAGAAAATATAAGCATATGATTTAGATATTATACACACACACACACACACATACATATATATACATATTTATTATACTGGATTCACATGAATTTAGTTTACAGATAAATATTAATAAAATATAATCATAATAGGTTTCACACATGCGGGTCGGGTCGGATAACCATTTCTACCATTCAAATCAACCGCAACCCAAATAAATAAATATATATATAAAGCAAGATTTAAAATACCGATTAGTGTCGTATGAATGTGCTAGGGTGTTACACATCCAATGAGCACATGTATACAATCATCGGTGTCAAACACCAATGGCTATGGGATCAGCCATCATCCCGTACATGATCATGAAACGTATACACTGGTCTAAACTGGAGTACCAATGCCCGGTCTCGATACTCCTACGACTAGGGACTTTCAAGGATGTGCTTATAAACTACTCAGGCTCATTAGTATGATCCTTATCATAATCCTGGGATTCAAGCAAAGATCCTATGGGCTTTATCATTATGTATTAGTGATACGTTATAACGAGTAAAATATATGCTCATGAATGATAAATACAAATCAAATAGCGTACTATCATATCGAGCAAGACTGTTCTTGGTATTGGCCCTCATCGAATCCAGTAATTGTATTCTTGCAACTACGATATTTGCCTTGAGGGTGCCTATATCTAACAAGTTTCGGAGAAGCTGAAGGCCGCGAGGCTTGACGAAGCCAACCGGTCTCTCCAGGCCTAAGTTGGCGAAATCACCGAGCTATTCAACGCGATGAAGGGGCAGTGGGACTCGACAAAGAGGAAGGCTCGGGCGGCCGAGGATTCGGCGACACAGGCCATGGAGATGGTGAAAAAGGCCGTGGAGAACTACAAGTCGTCCGACCAGTTCTACCTCGACCTAGCCGATGCCGCGGCCGTAGGATGGCACAATGCCCTCAACGCCGTCAAGAAAATTCTACCCAAGCTGGACGTAAGGAGCTCCACGCGCGGTACCATATTCCTGAAGAAGAGCATAGGGCAGAGACGGAAATTTGGTCGCCGTCAAAACTGCTGTTGCTCCTCCTCCGCGGTCCAATGAGGTCGCGGCTTTGGAGGCCGCCTTCGAGCTGGCTCAGGTGGTCAACGATGAAGATTGGTGAGAGGGCTATCCCGAGGAGAAGCCCTGAAGCCCCCGTTCTTTTTATTTTTCATTTTTGTTTTCTTTTGTAAGCCTCTGGGCAGTTTTGTAAAGCCAAGGAGCTCATAATACCTGGTACTTCAATTTTGAAATCAATGAAGACCTTTTTGCTCATCTGCAATATGTTTGCATCTTTTATTTGGACTCGCTTTGTACTATAAAAATTTCATTTTTATTTTCCAAGTATAGATAGATCGGTGTCCCATTTTCGCCCCTTGGAAACGAGTTAATGTGAGTAGAGCGAACATTAGGTCGGTATCCCCTCCCTTCACCCCTTGGAGACGAGGTAAGATAAGTAGAAGGCTTAGGATTCATCAGCTCAGGTCGTGCTGAGAATGAATGTGCCTATGTGCCGAGCAAGAATCTACTTGCGCGAGGACTTGGGATTCATGGCTTAAGTCGGGTAGGAATCTACTCGCCGTGAATGGGTGCGACGAGCAGGATGCTGTCCGCCAGCCTCGTGTGGGGTCTCAAGATTCACAACTTAGGTCAGGTAGAATTTTTCCCGCTGCGAATGGATGTGCCTCTGAACCGAGTAAGAGTCTACTCGCGCGAGGACTTGGGATTCATAGCTTAGGTCGGGTAGGAATCTACCCACCATAAATGGGTGTGCCTTCGAACCGAGAAGGAGTCTACTCGCGTGAGGACTTGGAATTCATAGCTTAGGTTCGGTAGGAATCTACCCGCTATGAATGGGTGCGGCGAGCAGGATGCTGTTCGCCGGCCTCGTGTGAAGTCTTATGATTCACAACTTAGGTCGGGCAGGAATCTGCTCGCTACGAATGGGTATGCCTCCAAACTGAACAGGAGTCTACTCACGCGAGGACTTGGGATTCACAGCTTAGGCCGGGTAGGAATCTACCCGCCGTTAATGGATGTTCATCACGAAAACCTACATTTCAATACCGCTCATTCATTATTAATTTTGTGATATATCGGTACTATTAATCCGTATCTGATCAATAAGTACAGATTACTAGTATTCATAACAAAACACTGGAAACACAATCAAATCCATGGATACGACATTTGTGAGTCGACACTGCAACCGGAATGGAAAACCGATCAATATTTAAGAAAATTTTGCAAAACAATTCAAGAGTACACATTATTTTATTCAAAATGGTCAAACATGATATAAGTTGTATATGAACACTATATTTGGGTGCATGAACCTTGGTGGGCAGTAATGATGTAGTGTGAACATATTGTGCAAGTGGGCAAGTGGATGAGCAAGTGGGCTTGGCATGATGAAGTGATAAAAGTGTGATGTGTGATGTGATATGTAAAAGCTTGCATTTCCCTCAAATCTACAGATTAAAACTCAAATTGATATAGAAAAATCAAACAATGCCAGAGAGATCATAGAGAGAACATAAGATCACCATAAGAAGACGTGCCCTACCACTTGAAGAAAAACCGCCAGAATTTGGCATTTCCTCACTACTGGCGGTCCCACCTCCACCAAATTACTCCATTTTTCTTCTGGTCATTCCAAGTTGTCATATCATCTCAATTTTATTGTTTATTTTTGTTAATGAAGTGCCTAAATATACCAGAACAAAGAGCGGGCTTGGGGGTCATAGTTTATCACACTTCATACCATTTTTCATTCTACATTTTTGTAATCTTATTCTAGTTCTTTGTACATAGTAGCTTGGTTTAGTTGAGTTTTTTGCTTTTATCTAATCTTGCAACCTCTTAAATGAGCTTGCAAGATTAGATTTTAGTATTTTAAATTCATTATATTGTACTTGTATTGAACTTAACGAAGATTTTAATTTGATGCATTTTGGTTCTTAGTATCTCTTTAACTTCAATTTCATTTCTTGCACTTTACTTACTTGCGATGTTGTTTTATTTAATTTCTTCTCTCTTTTGTTCTCTTTTTATGTTTGTGATGGATAGTGAGTAGTGATCTTGTTAGGGAATGAGAATGGTTGTTTAAAGTTAAGATTTTCTTTACTCGTTTACTTTGTCCAAAACTTACTAATTGAACTTCGCCCAAACCTCACGCAAACGCTTCGTTAGGCACCATATCCTACCAAGATAGTAGTGATTTCTAAACGTGACCGGTTGCGTTTGGTTTTTCCGGAGGCGAAAATTAAGAGACAAGAACGGAAGGACAAAGGTCAATAAGCCGGATTTCGCAAATACCGTGCTTAAGCACCCTAATCCACGTTGTTGCCGATTACTCTAGCTTCAATAGTCAAGTGAGGCACAAAGAAATGAGTACGGATTTTTCTAACTTAAACTAACCTATTTCTATCCCTAATAAGCGTTTTGTTTGCATATATACAAAACACATAAGTTAGAATCAAATTTTTCCAACCTTTGGCTTAACTCGTGAGAAAAAGAACGTAAAATGCACCATCTCCATGCAGACGGCCCGTACTCATCACGGCTAGCTACACGCGACACCGTCTCGATTGCGGTTTCTTTAAAACTTTAAATACGACACACGAAATCCCTTTCAATCAATGGGTGCGACGGGCAAGATGCTGTCCGCCAGCCTCGTGTGAGGTCTTAAGATTCACAATTTAGGTTGGGCAGGAATCTACCCGCTGTAAATGGGTGTGCCTCCGAACCGAGCAGGAGTTTACTCGCACGAGAACTTGGGATTCACAGCTTAGGTCGGATAGGAATCTACCTGCTATGAATGGGTGTGATGGGAAGGATCCTGTCCGCCGGCCTCATGTGAGGTCTTAAGATTCACAACTTAGGTCGGGTAGGAATTTGCCCGCTGTGAATGGGTGTGCCTCCGAACCGAGCAGGAGTCTACTCGCGCGAGGACTTAGGATTCATAGCATAGGTCGGATAGGAATCTATCCATTGTGAATGGGTACGACGGGCAGGATGCTGTCCGCCGGCCTCGTGTGAGGTCTATCTAGGAAATGAGAAAAACAAGTTCAGATTACAAAAAAGCGGGAATCTTTTTATTAAAGAAAATGCCAGTTCATCAATACAATTTAAGCTTTCCTGCATTGAATGGTCGTCCCACTTTGGAGAGAATTTGTGCAGCTTCCCTTGGTCCTCAAATTCATTGCAGCGGAGGACTAGGTCTATTGACTTGAACGCTCGATGTTTGACCCGAGCATTGTAGTACCGAACGGTCTGTTGCTGGTATGCGGCCATCTTTATTTGAGCCCGGTCTCTTTTCTCTGGCAGGATGTCCATATTGCTTCGCAGGGCTTAGACATTGGCTTCATCATCGAAATGTTCAACCCGATAACTGGGTAGTCCGATCTCTGTGGGCACCATGGCTTCGGTGCCATAGCACAGACTGAACGGGGTTTCTCCCATGGGGGTTTTCTTTGAATTCCGCAATGCCCAGAGTACCGGGGGAAGTTTTTCAACCCATCCGCCTTGTCTCCCTTCCAGCCGGGCTCTGAGTCCCCTGATGATTCCTCGGTTAGCTATCTCGATTTGCCCATTGCACCGGGGATGGGCAACCGCGGAGAATTTCATCAATACGTGGTACTTGTCGTAGAACTTCTTGACCTTGTCGTTTTCTAAGTTGGTTCCGTGGTTGGTGATAATACATCTTGGGATTCCAAACCGAGCAATGATGTTGTTCTCCAGGAACTTTTTCGTGGAAGTCGCGTCTGGCTTTCTGACCGGCTTAGCTTCAACCCACTTTGTGAAGTAGTCGATGATGACGAGGATATATTTGTTTCCTCCGGTCTCTGTTGGGAGTTTGTCGATCATGTCCATTCCCCACTGGGAAAATGGCCATGGAAAGCTTAGCAGCGTCAGCTCGGTTGCTGGTAGCCGAGAAAGGATGCCAAAGAGTTGGCACGGTTTGCATCGTCTAACAAGTTTCTTCGCATCGGCATGGATGGTCGGCCAATAATAGCCCTGCAGAAGTATCTCCTAGATCAAATTGCGGGCTCCCTGGTGAGCGCCGCTAACTCCTTCATGTATCTCTTGAAGTACGTACCTAGCTTCATCGGAATCGATGCATCTGAGCTAGGGTTGTGTGTAAAACTTCTTATACAAGTTTTCCTTGCTCCATATGAAGTGACGAGCTTTAATACGAAGCTTTTGGGCCTCTGCTCGGCCTTCGGGAATCGTCCTGTCTCTGAGGAACTCTATCAGGGGCTTTCTCTAGTTCGGGATATTTTCTTGAGTCGTGTAGACTTTGTTGACCACCTCTATATCCTCGACGTTGGGCCGCAACAAGACTTCGAAGAGAATGTTCCTCTTATGATTGGCTCAGTATGAGGAAGCAAGTTTGCTCAGTGCGTCAGCTTCGACGTTCAGGCTTCAAGGAATCTGGTCCACTTGGACTTCGTTGATGTTTTTCCTTTGCCTTTTTACCTCGGCAAGATATTTCATCATGAGGGGTTCTCAGGTTTCGAAACGTCCGGTCACTTGGCCGATGACTAATGTGGAATCGCTGCGGATTCTAATTTTCTTTAGCCCTACCCCTGAGGCAATTCGTAGACCGGCCAATAGGGCTTCGAACTCCGTAGAGTTGTTCGAGGCATTGAAGTCTAACCGCAGAGAGTACATCATCTCGTCTTCATTGGGGTCACGGATGATGAGCCCTGCTCCGCCTCCCTGTTCGGCGGAGAAACCGTCCACATAAAGTACCCAGTCCGGAAGCGGACCGAGCTTTTTAAACTCGGACACTACTCTGGTGTTTCATCTCTGTTGGGGATGGTGCATTCGACCACAAAGTTGGCTAGGGCCTATGCTTTGATGGCTTGCCTTGGCCGGTACTGGATGTCGAATTGTGACAACTCCCATATCCATTTCTCCAAGCGGCCCGCCGACTTGGGGGAACCGAGGATGCTCCCCAGAGGTCGGGCAGAAAGGACGATGATTGTATGGGCTTGGAAATAATGCCGAAGCTTCCTGGAGGTGGCGACAAACGCCAGGACTATCTTTTCGATGACCAGGTACCTTGTCTCTGCGTCCTTAAAAACATAGCTGACGTAGTAGACCGGTGTCTATACTCCTTCGGATTCTTTGATGAGTACCGAGCTGGCTTCTTGGTCGGAAACGGCCAAATACAGCAACAACTCGTCTAATTCGGCCGGTCGAGTGATCAGAGGAGGTGTTGAAAGATGTTCCTTGAGCTGCACAAAGGCAACCTGGCACTCTTCGGTCCACTCGAATTTCAGAATCTTTCTCAAAGCTTTGAAGAACAAGAGGCATTTTCCCCAGATCTGGATATGAAACGACTTAGGGCGACCCCCCTGCCTGTGAGTTGCATAATCTCCACATTGTTCATGGGTGGCTTCATGTCGATGATTGCCTAGATCTTCTCCAGGTTTGCTTCGATTCTTCGGTGGGTAACCATGAACCCGATGAACTTTCCGCCCATGACGCCGAAAGCACACTTCGCTGGATTCAGTTTCATTTTGTACTTCTACAGTACCTCGAAGGTTTCGCCGAGGTCTGTGGTATGCCCGGCTGATCTGGTGGACTTCACAAGTATGTTGTCGACGTAGACTTCCACATTCCGCCCGATCTGTGAATTGAACAGCTTGTTCACTAGCCGTTGATAAGTTGCCCTTGCATTTTTAAGGACGATAGGATTACCTTGTAGCAGTAGACCCCCGATCAGTGGTGAAAGCGGTGAGCTCCTCGTCGGCTGGATCCATCCGAATTTGATTATAACCGGAGAATGAGTCCATAAAACTTAGTAGCTCATGACCGGCCGAACTATCTACCAGCTGATCTATCGGAGGAAGCGGATAGTTGTCCTTTGGGCAGGCTTTGTTCAGATCGGTGAAGTCGACGCACATACGCCACTTCCCGCTCGTCTTTTTGACCATGACCGCATTGGCTAGTCAGGACGAATAGTCCAGATCCTTGATGAAACTGGTTGCGAGCTGTTTGTCCACTTCTTCCTCAATTGCCTTTTTCTTGATAGGAGAGAAGCTTCTTTTTTCTGTCGGACTAGCCGGGCTTTTGAATCAACCCTGAGCTTATGAGAGATCACCTTGGGGTCAATCCTCGGCATGTCCATGGGAGTCCAAGCAAACATGTCGGAGTTGTCTCGGAGGAATTGTACGAGGTTGTCTTTTGTTTCCCTAGTCAAGAGGGGCCCGATTTGGAAGGTCTGGTTGCTGTCCCCCTCGTTGAGGGAAACCTCAATCAGAGCTTCTACCGGGGAACCCCGGATTTCTTTCTTGTCATCCTGTGTATCCAGTGATTCCCGAGGATCACACGATCCGTCGATCAGATCAACTTCTTTTTCCTCAGAAACCGCAGTGGCAAGATATACCCTGGCGATTTGCTGGTCTCTGTAGGCCCGGCCTATCCCACCCTCGCTCAGAGAAAACTTGAGGGCATAGTAGTAGGTCGAGATCTGAGTTTGAAGGGCATTTAAGGTCGGGCGACCTAGAAGAATGTTGTACGAGGAAGGAACCCGTGCGACGAGGAAACTCACCATCATTATTCGGGTTCTCCCGACCTCTCCAATGTTGAAAGGGGGAGTGATTGTCCCCTCTGCTTGAACAAAGTGGTTGGTGAATCCTGAGAGAAGATACGAGGTTAGTTGAAGATCAAACGAGTTTAATCCTATACGTTGGAAGCAGTCGTAGAATAGGATGTCCGCCGAACTTCCTGAGTCGACGAGGATTCTCTTGACTTCGTACTTATTCACCCAGGCCGTAATCACTAGGGGATCATTGTGCAGGACAGATATGCCTTGTAGGTCCTCATCAGTGAAGGTGATTGAGGTAACCTTCTTACCCTTTTTGGAGGGGGAAGCATTTAAGGTCATGATTGACCGGATACGGCGGGTGTCCTCGTTGCTCGAGCCAACGGAGACGAGCATGATCTATCCAACTATCAGCTCTCCTATAGGTTGTTACTTGGCTTGCTTCCTATCCGCTTGACGTTTGTCTCGCAGGTATTTCGCCAAGTAACCGGAGTGGATCAGCTCTTCGTTGTAGTCGCTTAGCTGATTACAATTCTCGGTCGGGTTCCCTTGCATCCGATGATAGGCGCAAAATGGGCCACGGAGTCGTTTGCCCGTCCTTTGCATCATCGGTGGCAGCTTGAAGAATATCCCACTCTTCGCTTTTTTTAACAGCTCGGCTTGTGAGGCGCTTAGAGGTGCATAATCATAAAACCTCAGAGAATAGGGTTTCGGACGATCAGGCTTCTTTTTTTCTTCCCGGTCTCTTTTCTTTTGGTCTCCCGGGTCTCCTTGGTGGAGATTAGCGTTAACCTCGGACTCGAATTGGATTTCTCGCTCGGTCCAAACTTTCACCTCAGCCATAGTCTTGGGTTGCGCCAATGCAAAAGAGTGGAGCCACTCTTTGTGTCTAAGACCAGACCTCAGGGTGGTTATGACCGTATCATCCCGGTGCTCGGGCACCACTAAGAGAGTATTGTAGAACCGGGTAATATAGCCCTTAAAAGATTCCCCATCCTTACTCTTGATGGTGAATAGGTAGTCAACCGATTTCTTCTATCATTGGTTGCCGATGAAATGGCTGAGGAACTGCATGGTCAATCCGTCGAAGATCGAGATCGAGCTTGGAGTCAGGCCACGGAACCAGTCTCGTCCTGCTCGAATGAGGATGGTAGGGAATGCTCGGCACTGTGCAGCGTTCGAGTTATCCTGATAGCTCATGAACACGGTAAACGTGTCCAGGTGATCCTTCGGGTCGGAATTACTGTCAAACAAAGCTACTTTGGGCAGCTTGTTCCGGGAAGAAACATGTGTCTCAGCAACTACTCAGTGAATGGCTTCGTGAGAGAGTCTAAGGAATATTTCATCGAACCACCAGGTTGGCGGGTGGCAAGATGCATGTCTTCGATCTTCTTCTCGAGGACGTCGATACCCCGAGAATTCTCCTTGGTCGGAGTCTCCGCTGTACCCGCTTCAGGCTTGGGCGACGGAACAACTTTTGCTCCGTTCTATGACGTTCTTGAGATCTTCGCTATGACGCCTTCGTGGCTCCCCTCGACGAGTGCCATGCATGCGGTTTTGGTAGTCGTGGTGACATCGGGCTCTCCGGAAATTAGGCGATCCGACGTTACCTCGGAGTGCGAGGGAGCTCGGTGAGCATTGAAGCGATAACTCAGTTGATCCTGAAACGGGGGTGATGGACTGTTTGGTGCCCATTGAGCCGGGGAATATTTGTTCCTCCCTGCGCTCGACGGTACGTGATCCCTTCCTCGTACGGTGCCTCGACCGCCGAAGTTGGCACGCCGATATTCCGCAATGTTAAGGTTGATCAGGGCACCGATCGAGGCATTTACACCGGGATGTGTGTGATGGGCCGCCGCTGTCTCCTATCCGCCATCGTTCTAGGATGCAATAGTGGCGGCTTGAAGGGCGACAGTTTGACCGCGAGCGATCGTGTCCATCACCACTGCTAATCAGTCGATCCGGATAGTTAGGACTTCGACAACGTCAGGAATTGATGGAGCGGAACCACTCCCGTCCCCCGTTGCAAAGTGCGCGATGGGGGGATCGCATGCCCGTCGTCGGAGACGATCGACGGTGGTTCATGCTGAGATCTTCGTTGCGGTGCTCGCTTGTCATTGGGTTGAAAGTAGAGAGCAACTTTTTGGTGGAAAAGTTTTTCATTCCCACAAACGGCGTCAACTGATGGAGGTCGGAATCTCCCTCAGATATTGTCATCCGTCGATCTGGTGGCGAGCGAGATGAAGTGCTAAGATTTGGAGAAAGTGTGGATCTCAATGGGATTGCTGGTTGGTGTTATCACCAAGCTACCTGCAAAAGAAGTCCTGGGGTGGGAAACTACCTTAGGACCCTCCGACGATCAAGTCAGAACCGGGGAATATTTGGGCAGAGTAACGGCGTATTGGATTGCCTTGCCTTAATCATCTGGAGGGGGGTTTATATAGGGGTCACATGGAGAGAGCCGTTGCGAGATCCCCGCCGTCAGTTCCGCCCATGCATCATGTTCGCATTAATGGCAAGATACGCTCCCATGAGACGCGAGACGTGGGGTAGTTGACTCTGTCATGGCGGGAGATGCGGAGCCGTTACGAAGGAGCTGTTATGAGAGAGTTCGGTAAAGGGGAAGTTGAAGAAGCTTAATACGAAGAAGCTCGGGCTTAGCGCTATCGGTCTAGAGTTGATCGAGACGACAAGGAGGCTGAGGAAGTCGGCTCTAGGATAGTTCAGAGACGAGCTATTGACCGGTGGTTGGTCGAAGAAGGAATGCACCCAGGAGAGGCCCCGAGACGTCGGAGCCTATTCCTCGGACTGTGCCTCGAAGGCGAGGTACCGGGAATGTTCCCTTCACATTATACTTATTCCGCTTCAGCAGCCTCCAGGAATCCAGTTGGCATACATGAATGACACGTCATCTGCTACGTTCCGTGATAGAGGGAATCCCCATTTACGAGTATCATCAGTAAGTTATTTGTAGTTTTCTTTCACGGGAGCACGCTATTTAGTACTATTTGGAATTAGTATTTCGCACATGTGATGCGTGTTGCATCGTAAGTGTAATTAAAAGGTAAATTGTATGAAGTTAGTTACTAAGATAGATTTGTGGAATTGCTTATTGAAAGGGATGTGGGGTTAGTTGGGATTTTGGATTTTTTATTGTATTTTAATGAATTACAAATAAGAGTACCAAATTTGCGAATCAATTTTAGGTCGGTATTCAAGAATCTCGAAGACAAAGCACAGCTCATCGAACCGTTCGCCTGTCTGAGCTTGACGTGTCTCCCATCCAACAGTCCGTAGTACCGAGAGTCAAATCTGACCGTTTATTCCTCTCACGAACCCCTCTATTTAAATAGCGCTCGCACGGTCAATTTTGCCCTTTCCTCTCGCAAGGTACTCTCCCTTCTCGCTCTCATTTTCTAGGGTTAGGTTTTTTTTATTTAAGCTCCCATCACTCTCTATACATCGATTTAGGGTTTCGCTTCGAATTTCCATCAGATCGGCGTTCATCAGCAGTATCGATGGTGAGGGGAGGAAGCAGGAAGAAGAACAAGAACAAGGACAAGGAGCTGGCGGCGACGCCGCCGTCGCCACCGCCGGAATCTCCGGCGGCGAAACCGACGCCCTCCTCTTCGAATCTGAAGCCTGCGAAGAAAATCACGAAGAACAGGAATAATATCGATGTGCCGAATGGAGCTGCCGTAACTGCTACATCTGCTTCTGCTAGCAGCGGCAAGAACGAGCGATCGAAGGAGAAGAGCTCGGGGTTTATTTTCATGTGCAACGCGAAGACGAAGCCGGAGTGCTATAAGAACAGGGTTTTCGGGTTGCCGAAGGGGAAAGAGGAGCTGGTTGGGAGAATTAAGAAGGGGACGAGGCTTTTCTTGTATGACATTGATGTGAAGCTCATGTATGGGATTTACAGGGCTGCATCTAACGGCGGGATGAATTTGGTGCGGGGAGCATTCGGCGGGGCTTACCCTGCTCAGGTGAATCTCTCATTTCTTTCAATCTCGCTATTTTTCTGAAGAATGATTGATTGGGGTGAAACGTTTGTTTATCTTCATGTCAAAATCTCAATTTGGTACTTTTAGCTAGACACAATGGTGATTGTTGATGAACTCAAAGTGAGCCGGCATCTTGTATGGATCCTGTTTAATGAGGTTGCTGGAGCTTCATGTTTCTTTGTATAGCATCACATTTGCTTCATTGAGTATTACTTTTTGACGTGACTCTTTTTTTCTTTGCATTTTTTCATATGGATTCTTGTCCTATATTTCACATAAACAATATGCCCACTTTAATTTGCTTGAAGAACGCCTTCGATTGATTTGAGCATATAAATTGCATTATTAATAAGTACCATTTACACATGCGTGCACAAATGCATGCGCACGCTCTTCAATATTTCCATGAAATTTAAAAGTATATTATTGTTAAATGATTAGAAATCACCTTAAAATTAGGAACTAAGTTAATAATGGCGACTCTAAAATTTATCAACCATCAAAGTTAAATCTTTCCTTTGTGATGTTTGAAATTGCTGTGTTAATTTACTACAATAGAAGGATATTACTATAAAATGGAATTTATCATTATAGGATTGGTATGGCATATGTGTAAAAATATTATATTTATTGCATGCTATTCTAACGTCAAGCAATTCTTTTTCCGCAATTTATTTATCCCATTTGTCACCGGAAAACTTTAATGCAACATTACTACTATTCTCCATCCGAGTTCGAGTTTTGGTGCATCCATCTTTATATTAATCTTGATATTGATGATATTTTCCTTTTTTGATGCGACGTTATATAGCTGAACATTACAAACACATTGCTAGTGCTTTTTTATGATTGGTTGCTCTTTGTCACATATTTGGTGAGGAATCCCCGTAGAAATAGAGCTATTGATGAGGAAATACGTGTATTTTACATTTGATCCTCATGCCATTTCTTTGTTGTCATTGGGCTCCAATGGGTTAATACAATACAGAATAATCTTTAAAACAGCTATAGGGGCCCTCTTATATGGAATATGTTCCTTTTTGAACTAGGAATTTGAAATTTATTTAGAGGGATTAACTTTAGGTCGACATCCATTCGTAAATTTTATTATATCTTTATCGAAGTTTTGCTTCATAGCCGATCCCATTTGAATGGGAAAAGGCTTTGATGGTGGTGGTGATGATGATGATAGGGCCCCTCTTATAGATATAGTAGATTGCTTGATTATCTTCAAAGCCAAAATATCAAATTAGGAACGTGTTATACCCATCACAATGAGAAAAAAAAAATGATTACATGATGCATTAAATTTATAATGAAAATTCCCAATAATATATGTATTTCCGTCAAGAACCTACACCACACTGTGATGAGGAAATGTGTGGATTATGCACCTGGTTCAGTTCACCTT
The DNA here is from genome assembly GCA_030015575.1 of Agapanthus africanus. Taxonomy (NCBI): domain Eukaryota; kingdom Viridiplantae; phylum Streptophyta; class Magnoliopsida; order Asparagales; family Amaryllidaceae; genus Agapanthus; species Agapanthus africanus. Next base: position 645,751,672 of record JASDDO010000022.1, on the reverse strand, counting down.
TTTTGTCATCTTTGGGCTCTAAAGAATTCACTTGCTAGAACCTGATGTCGGCTCAATGTACAGCTTCAAAGTCAAAGTATCAAATTTGTGAAGTAATTAAGTCGTCTCCATGAGAAAGAAAAATTCTATAGTGTATTAAAACTCGTGAAAAACCCTCCACTTACAAATATTATGTCTCTTTGTCAAGAACCTACACTGCTATACTTCACATTGATGAGCAAGTGTGTATTATGCAATTGATTTATTTGCCATATTTTTGTGGTCTTTGGGCTCTAAAGAATTCTTTTGATGTCAAACAATTTATAAAACAGTTAGAACCCTCACGGAGATAAAATGTATAGCTTCAAACTCAAAATATCAAATTAAGGAAGTAATACAACTGTTCCCGTTAGAGAGAAAAATCTGATGATGTATTGAAATTTGTGAATAGACCTGCACTTACTAGCAGTATATGATTCTCTGTCAAAAAAATCTTCACTACACATTGATGAGAAATAGAAGGCATGGATTATGCATTTGATTCACTTGCCATTTCTCAACGTATTTGGGCTCTAAGGTTCCATATGATGGAAAGTAATATATTATTTAGCACAGATTTCTTGTGGAGGAGACGTATTTGTATTGGATATGCATCCATTTCGGATTTGTTTAGAATGCTTTTGGAACTCGTATTGGCACATTCAAAAACTTATATTATGTTCTAGATGTAGCGAACATTCATGACCGACTAAAACATCAATTATTGATACACCAAAATAAATAGATATTTGTACTTTTAGTTTAGATTTTCTAATATAATTTTTTTTATTAATACGTTTATATATTTTAAACAACAAAAACTTCGCGTATCCTAATGAATTGTATCCTTAATTTTTTGGAAATTTGCGGATCCGTAAATCCGACTCGTATCGTGTCCCGTATCAGTATCCGAACCCATGCTATATAGGTAATTTATACAACAAATGTAACTCTCCGATGGATCCAGTTATAGCTTAAAAGCCACAAGTATGAATGATTGAAGCAATAAATTTGTTTCCATGAGTGAGAGGTTGGAACAAAACTTGTGAAGAAACCTCCACTTACAACTAATGATATTTGTTTCTACATCAAAAACTTCAGACTTGAGATTTATGCATAGCTAATGATAATTTGTTTCACCGTTCTTTAATCATTATGTCCCATTTACTCAGTTACAAGAAGACTTCAATGCATCAAAGCTTCTGCATTTTCTATAGATGCAAAGTTGAGTTTTAATGCATCCTTATACGATCCACCATAAATACTATTATATGCAGCCCATTGCGAATACCATCACTCAAAATGCTTGGCATCCTTGGCACTAATTTTTTTGTAACTGGACAAGTAATAAGCTAATAAATGCATTGAACTTACCCTTCGCAAATGTGCTATTGTGAAGATTAATCGTCTCCTTTTAGCCTGATTAGTGTTAAGTTTGTATATCCGGTAAAACTAATTATCTGGCATATAACCTTTTTACATTGAGTAATTTCTTGGTGTTTCGATAATTTATATTCCTATGTTATCTTGATGTGTTGCTTTGTTTGCTGCATTTGCAAGGTGATCCTGATTTCATGGGGTAAACTTATCTTGTTTCCTTTTTGTTTTCATTACACCGAATCTGATTATATACTTCTTCACCATCCATCCATTTGTTTATCCTGTCTCTCATTCTATGTTTTTGTTGTTTCGAGTTGTCAACTATTGCAACCCCCATTAAAATTTCACATAAAACTTTATGACATGTTATGCATAACCCTTTTTTATGGAATCTTATGCATAACCCTGAACAGCGTGTATCTCACATAAATCTCGATGACATGTAATTCATGTTATATATTTGCATATTCATCTCCACCCCCACTCGTTCCTTCTTCTATTGTGTTTGAAAGCGATTTTTTCCTTATTCTCGACGATGCAACCTAATATGTCGTTCATTATCGTCCAGGTGAAATTTAAGATCGATAAAGATTGCCTACCTCTTCCCGAGAGTATTTTTAAGAAAGCTATACTGGAAAACTACAATTCGAAGAACAAATTTCAACCGGATCTCAATTCCAAGCAGGTACTTTTTTTAAAAAAATTTTATGATGAAAGGGATAAGAAAGTTCATAGGAAAATCTCCTGATAATTACACCTGAAACACGACGTAGTTTTTGGCATGAATTTGTAATGGTTGAAGACTTGAATGTTAACAATCAATTTGGATATATTCATCTAAAAAGATTTGCTTATGTTTAGTTATTAAATCCCCATTACCATGAAAAGTTTGACTTGTGACAAGATCTTCAAAAGTTCAAAGGCATGCAAGATCAACTCTATTTATTTCGGGGGAGAACTGGATCCTGCATGGGTCTGAGCTTGTAGCTAAAGAAAGGTGTATGTCCTATCTTTGTGATGTTCCAAATGATGTTTAAAAAACCGACAGTCTTATAGGCTTGTCTGTATGACTGAAATACCGGTAGAACGAAATATTTAAAACTATATACAATTTAAAATTTGCATTTTAACCCTATAAATTATATATATAATAATATAAGAGAATATTACATATATGAATATCATGCAGAATACTGATGAGCTGGTTGGTATTTACTAATGTATTGATGCCTGATCGGCGTCGAAATACAGGCCGGAATTTCCCCAGCATACCAGTTTACTTAGATTGATGGTTCCCAATTCTTAAATATTTGAGGTTGAATGCAGGTCCACAAGCTGATATTGTTGTTTCAGCCTATTTCAGCAGTATCTCAGCCTCCACCTCCCCAATACGTGCAGGATGCATGTGCACGTCCACCCACACATCTGCCTCCACCTGCCGACCCGTACAGGTCCTTAGCGCACATACCCCCTGCGTATTTGCCGCCACCTGAGGACCCATACAGAGCACACGCTCGCCTCCCTCCCTCTCATCTTCCCCCACCTGAGGATTCATATAGATCACATGCTCATCTCCCTCCCTCTCAGTTGCCGCCTCCCGAGGACCCATACTGGCCATCTGCGCATCTCATCACCTCTCAGTTGCATTCTCATTTACCGCCGGCTGAGGACCGGTATAGGCCATCTGTGCCTCTTGCTTCTTCTCAATTGCTGCCACCTGAGGACCCGTATAGGTCTAGAAGACACGTGGCACCTGCTTATTTGCCTCCTCTGGAAGACCCGTACCTTGCTCGTGCTCGTGCTCCTGTTCCTGATTCGCGATATGACCCTTACTATCAAGCGGCACCTTATGCGCGCCCCCCTGTTTCTGAATCTCAACCTGCTGATCCATATTATGCTTCGCCAGCTAGCTACCCATATGGTCAAGTCGAAGCTGCACGTGCTTACTACACTGAGAACTCGGCCGCTTCTAACAGGTATGCAACCACACATGTATGTTTACATTTATACTACGTTCTTTTATTTAAAATGCGTGATTTTGCTTGCTTGCTAGTTTTTCATCGTAAGTTATCACTTGATTATGTTGTGCTTTTGTGGCAGGTATACAGTTGAAAATGCTTTTGGGTTCGAATTTGGGTTAGGGATCAAAGTTGTTGAAGTTCTCATGTTTTGAGACATTATATTTTAGGGGACAAAATTTGGGATTTGGCAAGTTTTTCAAACTAATTAGGGATTTAGGTAGCTTGGAAAACTATTTAGGGAAATAGCAAGTTTGGATCAAATCGGAGACACCTAGCCGCTACGTAGGATTAGCGGGTGGTAGGCTTGGCAAGTTAGAATCCGCACTTGCAAAGTGCGGATTCCAACTTGTGCTTTTTGGACCCAGAGAGACCAAGTTGAATCCGCACATGCAAAGTGCAGATTCAACATTGACATCGAAATGCAAGTGGATTGAAGTGGGTTTACCTGTATAAGAACTTCGATTTTGGGAAACACGGTCTCATTACTGCTCAATGCACAAATTAGTTCCCCCCCGTAAGGATATGAAAGAAATTAAATGTCCATATTGGAAGCCACATATATCTAAAACGGGTGTTGCAAGAGAGAACGAAAGAAATTGCTGATCGCCGCTCATCCATCCAACTCCAACTGGAACGAGACACTAATATGAATATTTTTAGAGGATGCTATTCTGCAGACTATCTTTTTAACATGATATTCTTATAGGTTCAGCTATAGGGCTGTAAATGTAATAGAAAAGTTAAGTCTCAATATAGCTCATTCAATACATCACCTCCGTCGTAAATTTTGACTAAAATTCTTGTAAAACATCGCTAAAATAAACGTATCCCCATATGAAAGCTAACTCGACGCCCACACGGCGGAGACACAATCCATGCAAAATATACGTCTAAAATTGAAGAACAAGTATAAAGCAATAAACATTGTATATAAGAACAAGTACAAAAGTGAGTGTCATAGTAAGCATGACAACACGTGAAATCCTAGATCTACTATGACGGCGCTGCGATGGACCAGGTATATCCTCTGGTTGTTGTGTAGCTGGCTACGTCTGGGTTGGTCCATAGCTCGACCAGATCCAGGTTGGTACGTAGTTCTCTAGAAGGTCCAGTTTCATCTCTACGTCGGCGACGTTGATAAGTCAGGGTCACTGGTCGTGGAAGAAGAGGTGGAGGATGATCTGGACGTCTTAATGGACGTTGTTGAAAGAAACAAGTGACTGATTTCAATATGGTCTCGATCCCACTAGTTGATGTCTAGTGTCCACGTATTACGATGTCCGTGATATTGTAAACATGAAACAATTCTTTGGTCTGTAATATAGATAAATAAATATCTCAAATATATAATCTTAAGAAAGCCAACAAAAAATAGAAATTAATAACAAAATTTTCCATTTCACGCTCAACGGGTCCCTGCGGCTCATGTTACTCGTGGAGGACACGCTGTCTGAATGTACTGTCGTGTTATCCTCCAGTACCGGCGCATATAATTCGCTATCGGTAACTCCGGTTCTCTCTGGTGTTCGATGAGCAGAGCACGTGTATTCAATTGAAAGATGTAGATATGTTGAACAATCCTCCAATTTACAGCTGATCTCCCTCTTCGTCCGACCTGATCGATCTATTCTACCTAATCTTGGATGTGGTACAAGTCCAAACTGTCGTAATACATGGTCGGGGACATGATATGGGACGATGCCGAAACATATAATAGTTGTCCAGGCACGCCAGATATTGGATCCCTCTAAACATAAATCCGGTAAAGCTTGGTAGACATCCGCTGTATATGGGATCCAAAGTACAGCTCGGTCTTGGAGCATATCTAACTCATTTCGGTAAAACTCTAAGGACCTGATGGGTGTCTTTATCCCTTGTCCGACTAACGTTAAATTTGCAATGCTACAAAAAAGCAATGTAATTCAGGACTCACTTACGATTCACAAAAATTGCAAATAATGATTTTAATTAGATAACTTAGAGTATTATCTGCACCCTAATGGTTGATCTCTTTCTAGTTGCACCTTCTCGATCAATGTAGGACAACCAGTGGATAGTCGGGTCCAGTACCACATCTGCAAATATCATACTTTAGTAGATACCAATATATTTAAATTGATAACGAAATCTATTAAACATCACATTTTTACCTAAAGAAGATAAAGACAACACTTATTGTGTTGCGCTCCTGCAGAGGGATAATGGTCAACTCATACAGATAAGCTAGCACGACGCTCTCCCACGACGTGCCACACACGTCTAGATCAGCTAATAATGGTAGCCACATGAGATGTTTCATATTCTTCGACGCATCGGGAAATAATGATGTTCTGAACTGATTAAGAATATAAGTCCTTATGTACTGCATGATCTCCGTCTGATCTGCATCATCTACAGGCACATCGATTGCATCGTGAAGCCATGTAAGCTTCAGAGCACCTTTCAATTGTGCGGGAGCTTGACTAAGATACTCCATACACAGCTGCAGCCAGTCGTGCCTCGTCACCGGTGGACCATCGATATGCAAGCCAAGAAGTACAACATCTTGAAGGGTGATCGTCATCTCCCCACGGGCAAATGAAATGTGTTGGTCTCCGGCCTCCACCGCTCGGCTAACGCTGTAATGAGAGGGTGGTCGAGACGAATGTAGTCAATTCTCGAGTAATAAAGGAATCCTCCACGTGCTAACTCAGCCTGCACACGCACATCGTCAATCGCTCATGACCTCACTTGCTGTAAGTGAGCAGTACATGTCAAAACGATGTTCTTCTGCACATTAAACAAACTTGTTAGAAATATACAATTAGAAGCAAGCACACATATTATATTAAATTGAATTAATTTCTTACCGTCGCGCATATCGTCGCCTAATGTCGGCGCGATGGGTATAAAACAGACGGATCTATAGGTCCAGGGTTCGTAGATACGAGATCTGTAAATATTAATAATTCGAAGATAAGTACCAATTAGACATCAACGAAAACAATACGTAACTGAATATAGGATACAATACATCACCGAACACAATACGTAACTGAAAATATGATACGGTATATCACCGAATACAATACGTAATTGAAAGTCCCTTCTACAATACGAAACTTAATATAGGATACAATCACATAACACAATACACAACTTAATATAGGATACAGTATATCACCAAACACAATACGTAACTTAATATAGGATATAGGACATCATTGCGGTTGATTTTGAAGTTGAGGTGGAAGGTCAGAGCGTCGTGATTTTTTATGACCATAGTTTTTGCAATTGCTGCACATGTTTTGTCTTTTTACCTCTTCGTGTCCATCCATAACACCCTTGATACGACTACTTCGTGGCCTGCCTTTCTCTTGTATTACTGGATGGGAATATACATGGCGCACGATATTTCTCCTAGTGCCGTTTATCTGGAACATAGCTAAATACTCTTGTATCGATGTATTTTCATGATACAAGCTAAGCATCACTATTGTATTCTCGTCATAGGCTACTTTAACACCTTGTGTAGTCTTAACTTGTGATCGGAATCTTCCATACCAAATTGATCTTATACTTTCTCGGATTTATCTGCGTGGCTGCATAAATCTTTTGCTTCAACTTATTGTACGTGCACGATTTATCAACGCTCATCATTTTACTTTTTCCACCAACGTAGTTCGGCCGACCACTAGTTTCAATGTTTATGGTTTCGTTATAATGACAAATCAACACATTTTCATTTGCCATCGTATCTAATATTAACAATGATTGTGAAATTATCCAAAGTTCAAGGAACAAACTTATACACTATAACAACATTCACAACATTCAATTCCATATTTAATTGAAATCCAGGGTTTATGAAATTTACCCTAACCCTCACCCTAAATACACCCTAAACTATTATTTTTTATTACACTAAAATACCTTAACCCTAAACTTTAATACATCGCCTCCCATCCCCAAAATACCCTAACCATAACACTAACACCCTATAATATATCCTAACCCTAATTAACCATCACCCTAAACTATAATTAAAATTATCATTTAAAATAAACTAATTTAAAAACCTAAATTAAAATAATATCTAACAATTTTTTTTAAAAAAAAATACTCCCTGTCGAGGAGGAGGGGGGCTCGGCCACTGGAGGATCGACGAGGAGGGAGCTCGTGATGGAGGCGGCGCGGGTGGTCGACGATTGATTGATAAGGCCGTAGGAGAGGGAGAGGGCTTTGGAGGAGGGGGCTAGAGATCGCGAGAGGAGAGAGATCGCTGAAGATCGAAGGATCACCGAGATGAGAGGAGCGACGGGAGAAAGAGGAATGAAATATGAGAGAGAGAGAGAAGAGTGTGAGTAATAAGGGGTGGTGTCACAGGCTGCAGTTTTGCAACCCGTGACCATATAGTTGAATCTGCACTTTGAAAGCGCGGATTCAACTTGAGACCCAAAGTTTAATCCGCACTTTCAAACTGCGGATTTAACTTGTGCCCAGTTTTTCCAACTGCTCATCCCACATGGCGTCTATGTGGTATTGATTTGATCCGAACTTGCTATTTCCCTAAATAGTTGTCAAAGCTACCTAAATCCCTAATTAGTTTGAAAAACTTGCTAATTCCCAAATTTGTCCCGAGAGCTTGTCATGCTTTGAGTTTACGTGTGATGCCATTCTTGATTCTGGTGGTCCAAGGGTACTGTTTGCAATTTAATATTTTTGTCATGTTAAAGTGGGTGTTATTTCTGGTATCTTTTTTGTATCTAATAATAACCTTATCATCACCTATTTTGCTTGCTCTCCGTGACTCCCAAGTCCCAAGTATATAGAGACATACTTTGGCTTACAGATATAACAGCTCACAAGGTAAGCAGATTACAGACAATCACTTGATACACAATTTATACGCATGCACGCAATAAGGTTCTTTAATCCAAAGAACAGAACCCTTACCAAGGTGGTCGAAAACACAATGACATCGATATAGGTCGCATAAGCATCTTGATGACATTATACATAAATGCATGTAGCATCAATGGTTTTTATGCTCGGAGTCCTTGCGACCTTCTTATCCAATCCTAACCTCCATTGTAATCCACATAAGAGCGATGCCATTCAAGGATAGAAATTTGGGTAATTCGGAAAGAACGCATCCCAAGAAAAAATTGATGTAGTTGAAATGAGAATGTTAAAAGATAGGATAAGAACTGAGTGTGTACTTGCATGAATATGGAGGTGGTTTTCTATAAAGGATAAAATGAAAGAGAACTTATAGAGATGGTTTGAGATTAACCTGCAAAGAACAATAAACACACCTGTTAGGAAAAGTGATGAAACTATGGTTAATTCTATCACAATTATTTTATTTCTGATTGTTACTCCAGTTGTGTAAAACAAGATTTAAAAGTCTGATCAATTGTTGCCTAACTGTTTTCTTGCGATCAAATGCTTGGAATAATATTACAGGCAGGGTGGTCTCATAGTTAGTTCTTTGTGAAATATGCAAGCGAATGACCATTTTATCGGGCCCATATAGGATAGGGTAATGAATCAGACATCCAAAGCCCAAACGCAATAACCAAATTCAATATTTATCTGATAAAGGCTCATTATCCTTTATCTGTCTCCCTATCAACATTTTTCCTTTGTGTTTTCCCATTTTAGGCATCTTTTTAAACGTTGTATGCATGTCCCTATGTGTGTGTTAGAACTCTATTTTTCAATATTTATCCGATAAAGGCTCATTGTTTTTTATTTGTCTCCTTATCAACACATTTTTTTCCATGTTTTTCCTAGTTTTTAGGTATCTTTTTTGACGTATGTTTTATGTATGCATGTCCCTATGTGTGTATTAAAGTTCTTTTTTTGTGTGTATAATCCATTTTATGCATTATTCATTGACAGACAAAATGAGAACTAAATCTTGTTTATTACACTGTTCTAGAGTTTTGAGCTAAAACTGATGTACTATTACACTAAATGTCTTGATGCATGTATCAATCTCATCAGCCATGGCTATAGGCTGCCCGCGGATCCAAGCATAGCAGCTCCTCCTTCAACTCGAGACTTTCAATTTCTCGTCCCTCGTGTAGCAGACGAACCATACCGACCCGAACATCTTATCGGATCCACTCCAAGTGCGGAGCAGCCTCTTCTAAACAACAGCAATTATGTTCCAATAGCAACCTACAATCACCCGATGTATGTCATCGCTGAGGGCCAACTTAATTCATATATTCCAAGCCAGCAGCTAACTACAGCCACTGTTACTGCTTCGTCTCTCAATCCATCAGCAGGTGCTCCTCCAGCATATCGGTGATGAGCATCTCCGTTATTTTCCTGGTGATGTCTAAGACATGAAACGCTGCTTTCGTTATGGTTTTATTTAACAGTTGGAGTCCATTGCATCATGTAGGAACGAGATTGTATGTTTTGTGATCTTTCTGGTACTGGGTACAAGCATTCTGAATTGCATTATCATTGCGTTATCTTTCAATGTTTGGATTAAATAATTTGCACAGGACCTCCTCATAGTTTACCTATATAACTTTTATACCCCTGGGGTGACTTGCTGATTCATACACTTCCTGGCATAAGTGGTATTCTGGCCGTGATATTGATATTGATGAGGTATTGGTACTTCAGTCGATACTGTCATGACTTCAGTTTTCTATATTAAATAAATATATTTGGTATTATTTTCTTACAAAAGCTTTTTATAATGTGTGTGTGTGTGTATATATATATATATATATATATATATATCTCCTTCTGTGGTGGTAATGATCGGTATAGTGGTATATCCAGGTACTAGTTGTGAACCGGTACATCGATTAGAAAAAAACCAATTCTTCAAACATTACACCGATAAGCAAGTGCGAATTATTTAGACAAATCGTTTCTTAACGTAATGTTTTGGAAAACTTGAATGGTTTTTTTTCGCAATTGATCCTCGTGATTTCCATGTGTCAGTATTTTTTCTTTGTGGACATTTATTAATCAGGGTGAAAGGGTACTAAATTTAAGGTGCAGAAATGGGCTTGGCTATCAATGAGCAATGGTTCAAGTGGAAAGGCATTTCTCTCTTTCGGGAGAGCGCAGGGTATAGATCCCTACTGGGCAAGTGGTCATAATTTAACACATTCGGATGCAAATTCGTGGGTCCCTTAAGTGTGTGCATGCTTGTGATGTGTGTTCGCACCCATTTTAGGGTTCATCCAATAGATGCGCATCTATTAAATGATGCGATACGCGCAAAGCATGTGCGTATGACAAAAGCCATCGTATGCGATGTGAATACAGGCAAAGCATGTGCGTATGACAAAAGCCATCGTATGCGATGTGAATACAGGCAAAGCATTTGCGCATGCATTATCAGTGTGTATGTATTTGGTTTGTATTTGGTATGTATTTGATTAAGCTATCTTTAGAAGAAAATTTTCTATAAATTAACAGGGAATCAATCAAATTTGATTGGAGATTAATGATTCAATCGGCCCAAACACTCGAAATTGATATGATATAAGTCAATTTAGATTTATTTGTTGATCAATCACAATTGATTCGGGTTTAACGATCCAATGGCGCGTAAGCAAAGACACGAGGGTGAATGTTCGTTGGTACCTCAAGCCTATTAAACGTTAGTTTCTCGCACTTCTTTTGAATTAACCTTCCCCTTTTGGCGGTAGTAGTAAGTTAGTGGTATGATATACAAAAGATTCTTTCTTTTCGACCTTAGCGAGTGGGTAGCTCAACACGAGGTGGTCCTTAATTTCCGGAAGTTATCCTAAATTGAAATAAATCAATTTAAATCTGTTTGTTCATAACAAACGTGACAAATCAAACAAAATTGATCTTTGGATCAATAATCCAATAGTGCGCATGCATCCAGAATCAAATTGAGATAAAAACTCATCTAATTGTTGGGAACAAACCCTAACAATTCTTCTCCTATAAATAGGAATCCCATCACAATGAAAAGGGGGATTCTGATATTTTTGCTTTGTTGAAAGAGAGCCCCCCGCCCCATAAACTGAAGAGCTCTTTTCATCTTCTCTGCTAAAACCGAAGCTTTCTTCGAAAAAAATCATATATAACGAGATAATCAGGAAAAAAGGAAAGTGGATCCTCTCTTTTTATAAAAGCTATTGTTTTTTGAGAATGAAGCTGGTGCTTCTCTAAAATAAAGTTCAAACGATCTTAGAGTTTATCTCTCCTACAAAAATCTATTGCTTTTCATGAAAGGTCTATTTTAAGGTCTAAGACTTTGGGTAGAACATCTATTAAAAGATATTCACATCACATAAAACCGAAGCTATTGCTTCCTTGAAAATTTAATTTCATAAAATTTAAATGCATCGTATGAATGCATCTAAAATCAAACAACAGAGAATTTAATCTCTATGAAAGCTAAAACTTTCTATGTGATAGTGCACGACTTAGGGTGTAATCTATTTACATGCGCATCGTGTGATCTGCACATGCGCATGTGCATTCTATTCTGATTCGCATCCTATACAGATGCACACCACATACAAATACGCATCGCATACTCATGTATGTTCCTCTCAAAGGGAAAGAATGAATGTTCCATGCGAAGCACACGCGCGCTCTATGGTGCACATGCGCACCTGACCAGCAAGACATAACTTGGATTCTTAGTCGATATACATTAAGTATAGAAGTTTATGCTTCATATATATATGACTGATTAAGTTAATCTTAGTCTATAAGAAGACTAACGATTCTTAATTAAAATATTTAACTTGACCTTAGTCCCATGTATGACTAATGATTCTTAGCTAAATCTTCTAATTTAATCTTAGTCTCATATATGACTAATGATTCTTAGATCAAAACAAATACCCCTTAAACTGATGGACATCATTCATATGAGATATGCGTCTTACGTTTGCCCCAAATATAATATATACGGATTTGGACTAATCCGCGCCCTACGGACGACGACATATATTAGTCTCCGTATACTACTCAAGGGTAACCCTAAAATAAACAAAGCATAACACGACACATGATGAATTCTGGAGTAAAGAAAGTTGTTACATTATCGCCAACCGATAATGTAATTAACTGCATGGGATTGTGTCTGCAGGAAAACGCGTCCCCACAATAAAAAAAACCCTCATATATAATCGGGAATCTGATAATTCTGCTATAATGGTCGCATCTATCCAAAGTTCCGATATACGGTGCCATAAATCAACTTGGTATCTTTAGAGATGTGTATAAATATATTCCATATAGCATCTACCCCCAGATTCAGGCTGGACGTGCTCCCGGCGCCTCAGTCCGGTTTCCGGCGGTAAACAGATTCTGGCACGCCCGGTGGGACCTTTTTCTCTTTTCATTCCATACTTTGTGTGTCGTGTTTCGCGAACCAATCGTGGTATATATATATATGTTTATGTTGCCTTAAAATATTTGGGTTACTAAAGCCAATATTTCGTTTCCATACAGATTGCATTATCCAACAAGAAGTGTGATTGCGCTATCAACTGTTACACTGGCATCACCCTGTCTGGTGTGATCATGTCTGGGCAGGTTATAGCCCCACTGCTGTGCATTCCGATGGCTCAGGTCCAACAGACATTGAATAGGCTCATGTTCGGACAATTTTCTCCACTCCCCACTATTGGTGCCTCAACGCCAAGGGAGGAAATTCCAAGGAAGTTGGTCTTTGATAGGATGGCTACTATCTCGCTCTGGCAACAAACCTACCAAATCTGAAAGTTTGGTTCGGGCTCAAATTTTGTGGTCACACTGGAAAAGAAGCCTACGATATCTAAGAAGGCGGTCTTCGAGAGGCTAGCCCTCCCAGCTTCCATACGCTCCCAAGGTGATCTGCCTTCCGCAGATTGATCCCTCAGACTACCTTTTCACCAGCAACAAAGAGATCTGTGTTTAAGCGCTTGACACCGGCTGAGGTCTCCAAGCAACACATGGGGCATACTGAAGAAGCTTCTAAAGTTGAAGAAGCTCCCGTCATAAGAGCTGCTCGGCGTCGCTGCTGGCGTCAACAGAGATAGGCTGGAGGCAGTTCTCCATCCGGGTTAACACCATCAGCCTCTATGCTGATCATCCACGCTGCTGTTCTAACCGAGAACAGTTTCGAACCCTTGAAGATGGTGAAGAGGAACTCGCCCACCGCAGTGCTTAAGAAATCTCCACCATCTATGAAAATACCAAGGGAATCCAAGTCTGTACGCTCAACCCCACGACTATCCTTGACAATCCACAGGATTTGGAAGGAAGTTCAGGGATCCACCATCGATCCGAGCTATTCTCCTCGGGTCAAGAAGCTGAAAAGTCAACCACGTCGTGACAATTCTCCTCCTAACACTAAGATTGTTCTCCCGAAGATGGTCCCTCGCAAAAGAAGGAAGACAGAGAAGGTTCATACACCTGAATCAAACTCCAAGGGCCGATATTCTAAACGCTCCAAGTCTGGGGGCATGATAGTTCATACTGTCTATATGATGAACTCCAAGGAAAAGGAAGATTGCCGTACCTCCATTTCCTATAGACCAATCACCCAGTCTATAACAAAGAATCAACGAAAACTGCAAGAAATAATGGCTCAAGCGGCGAAACTCATCACTCCGCCGTCTAATACAAATTCGGACGACGCTTCCAAAGAAAGGACGAGTCAGGAGTCGGATACTGACTACCTGAGGCGCGTCCTCGATAAAAGAGATGAAAAAGCTGCAGAAATGAATGCTAGGATAGACAAGATGGCCCTCCTATTTCAAAGCATGGTCGGGATGATGGCTCAGCTTGAACAGCCAGCAGAGGAACCGCTGGTGGATATTACCGACGATAAGGTGGACACATCAAATTCTCCGCAAATCCCACCATCCGCGAAGGAGGAGACGATCTCCAAGTCACATCTGGATAAATATATTGCCCAGCAATTCAAAGCACATCAAGCCAACGAAGTTGCAGGCAAACCGATCAAGACTGGTTGACAATATCTCGCATGGTACGACCAAATACAGTACTCTGCAGGATATACGATCCTGACACTCCCTATATATAAAGGAACCGGTAATCCGAAACAACATGTCACTCAATTTAGATCCAAGTGTGATAATATTGGAGGCAATGATATTATGCTCTTTCATCAATTCATTAGCAGTCTCTTGGATATAGCTTTCGAATAGTATGCAGAACTTCCGAATGACTCCATCAAGATCTTTGCTGAGATGGAGCTCCTCTTCATGCGGAGGTTCGCTAGTGCAAGTGGACGCACTACCGTGACTGCAATGATCAATAAAAAGCCCAGACTAAATGAGACATGGGCCAATATGCCATGAGATAGCGAAATCTCTGGTCTAAACGCATGCATCCCATCGCCAAAGCTCCAGCTGTAAGCATGTTCGTAGGCACCATCGATAAAAAGGAACAAATTTTCCCATACCTGGTAATTTTCAAGCCTACGACTTTTCAAGAGCTCATCGACAAGTTGGCTCCTCTGGATGCGATAGATTAAGGTCCTTTGTTGTCTGGCGGAGAAGCTCGGAATAACATGGGCAAGAATAAGGCGGCGTTTGTCGCCAATACTCAACAACAAACATGTGGCTTCAAGGCAGGAGGTCGCCGAAATGATAATCGCTCAGGTTCCTCCCTTGAAGAGAAGATAGGACATGATTATTCCTTTCCCCGTAATAAGACGAGGAAATTATTTGACCTAGCCATGAAGAACAAGATGGTGATGTTGTCCGAGACCCGGCATCCAGCACAATCCAGCTCGTGTAACGACCCTAATTACTGTCCTTATCACCGGCTCGTCAGCCACCCGATTGAGGACTGCTTTTTCTTCAAGAACTGGGTTGAAGACTAGTATAAGTAAGGTAAGATCAAGCTAACGACAACTGGAAAGTGGAACCACCACAAAAGCACACCCCTAAGAAAGCGGATATGCATGGGGCATCCTGTTCTAGGGTGGCAGAAACTCTGTGGGAGATGGTTCTCTTGCCAAAAACGAAGAAGAAGTTGAAAGACTTGCATGCATGCTCTGCAATCCGGTGGAAGAGCCCGATTGAACCTCAGATTATCGAAGAGATGTTGAAGCCATGTCTCATTCCGAAGATGGCTAATGAGGGAAAAGACCCCAAATCGAATTGTCTAGCAAAAAGAAAAAGAAGGCGAAGAAGCTCGTGCAGCCAGCTGAGTATATGGACAATCGTATGGACTTACAGAAATATATTGATGCACTGGAAGAGCACAAACAGATAGCGCAAACGCCCATAATGTTCGAAAAATTCCTGCAACACATCCTTGAAAGCAATGATGTAGAAAAGGGAGATTCGGCAGAAGAAGAAGAGGGACATGCGACAAGTTGCCACATGACTACTCATACATTCCACATGGTTTCTTACACACAAGTAAGCAATGAGGAAGAGAATACGGTTCCCCTCACTCTTGAAGTTGAGCAAGAAGAAGATGCAATGTCGACAGACAATAGGGCTACGTTAGGACAAAATCAGCGCCCAATGGTTCAATCCCCTCCCAAGAAGATTCGATTGATAAGCTGCTGATAGACGCTTTCCAAACAAGTAAAAAGAATCAAAGGTGTGAAATGACCCTATATGAAATGTCCAAGCAACGACGTTTGAAGAAAAAGGCTGCGGGGGAGGAAAATTACTTAATTCCTCAACTGAAGAAGAATTCGCCGCCGAAAAAGAAAAGTAAGGTCGCAGCCGAGAAACGTTTCGCTAAAATCCTACCAAAGGAGATGAAGCTGTTGTGTCTCCTGATGCATACGTTAGGAGTCTCTTATTTTAGGGGAGGAGAGGACTATCCGAGATACTGCTTATATCACCGGTTGGTTACTCGTTCCATTGGCGAGTGCTGTGAGTTTAAGAAATGGTGGTGTCGTTATATCTCTCATGACAAGAGGTTAAAGAGAGAAAAGCGAAGGGTAAAGGCTCGACTGCTTGAAGACGATGGTCCCAAAACCGGCAATAAAATAGGGTCGGTGGTAGAAAGTTGTAACATGGCCGACGCTCATTCTTCAGAAGAGGGAACTTCCGTGGTTCCTACCTTCGGGAGTGATTCCGAAGATGAACTCTCATTCAACCCTCACTATACAGGCTTCTCGTTAGAAGAAGAGGAAGATACAGAAGGGCGTGACAATATACAATCGCAAAATCGCACCCTGCCCGAAAAAAGCCTTGGACCCGCTAACAAAACCTTAAGAAAGCAGAATAAGGGAATAGAAAAGGTTGTTGAAGAGATCAACGCAGATGAAGAATTCGCCAAAGATCTCACTACAAAGGATCTGCTTAAGAAAAATAAGATAGATTATAATATCCTAGCACACTTGAAAAAGTTGCCATCGCATCTAAGCATTTATGATGCTCTTCTTCTATCGAAAGGACTTCGGGATGTTCTCATCAAGGCGCTGGAAGAGTCTGAGCAGTTTCCAAGCGTTCTTTGCAAAAGAAGATATGAAAGGCAAGCTCGCAGAAGTTAATACTGCAGACATTACATTCAGTGAAGAAGACTCACTGCTGGGGACCTTCGAGCACAACTGACCGCTCTACGTGGTTGGATACCACGGCGATAAGAGGATAAATAAGATACTCATCGATAACGGGTCTTCGGTCAACCTATAAAATCTGAAATTGTTCAAGAACTGTCTATGGATGTCCGATATCTCAGCCGGGAGAAGATCACTATTTCCGGGTTCGATTCACAATTTTCACAGACGCTGGGGTCCATTGTTTTAACATTCTGCTTCGGACAGCTCGTCACGGACGTCAAGTTCCATGTCATTGAAGCCAAAATGTGTTATAAAGCCTTGCTCGGTAGACCCTGGCTACACAAGTATAATATTATCTCTTCTACGCAATACCGGTGTATGAAGTACTTTAAGGATGGTAAAGAGCATGCCGTCGTAGGAGAACTCAATCCCTTTTCGGTAAATGAAGTGCGAAATTATGAAGACGCCAAATACTTCCTTCCAGACTTTGAAGATATGGAAAAATGTGGCAAATCGGAAAACAAACAGGAGCAAATGGCCAATGTCCCAGTCTTTGGAAGCGATTCGGAAGAAGACAAGGAGATAATGTTCTCAGGTCAACCACAGATGGAAAGTAATCAACCGACTTCATCAACCTTTATTCCAGTCTTCGGTAGCGATAATGCCGTGTTTTCCACTCATCCGTGGGTAAAGACTCTTGATGAGGAAGATCAATTCCTGTAGGTTACCAGAGGAAGATCAAGTCTTGCAGGTTACCATAGTCCTATCACAACACTATAAAGTGCTCGACACCATCAACGTTGATAATGTGGAGGAGCTAATGACTTTCTACGCACCTCCTAGAAGAAACCAGGATATAAAGATAAATGTGGAAAAGACTCGACCTAAGTCTTGATAGACCGAAGTCCGTTCTCATGCCAAGATACCGTGTCAGGGGTTTTGAGGACTTCTTGAAACGACAAGGGATATTGACCGAACAAACCATTCGACATGCCCGATTCTACAAGAGAATCTGGGAAACACCAGGGACTCGTGGAGTCAAGGCTGATGGAAAGTTCGATACTACGAGTTTAGAATATATCCAACCCAAGAAGTAATGGAAAACCCATAGTTGCCACATGTCACGACCCAAATTTAGTTCGTGACCGGCACTTAAATCACGAAACGTCAAAAGGCGCTACGTAAATTAAGTAAGCCGAAACCCAGAAATCTAAACCCTTTTTAAATAAAATTTCGGGCAGCATCTCCCTTATATATTTTGATCGAAAACAGATATCCATGATAATATAAAAGGTATCCCCAAGCGGGAGCTAGCTCTTCGCCAATCGGCGGGGTCACAACCACGCAAGACAGAATATAAGTATACGACGCCCAACGGCGAAGATCAACACAAGGAAAAATGTAAAGCAAGACACCAAACCCACCAAGTGAACATATAACCCATCCCTCAAGTCTCGCAACTACAAGTCTTGCTGTCACGACCCGAAAGAGCACGTGACTGGCCCTTGAATCCTATGAAGTCTATAGGACCCCATCTGATCCAAGTAAGCCAAAAACCCAGAAATCTAAAACCATTTAAGGAGTAATTAAAGGAAAAACTGGTTTTTAAGAGGTAAAGAAAACATGTTTTGAAAATCAAAGTTTTTAAATAACTAAGCCGAATATGCATTTCTAAAATGTGTAACCTTTCCTGAAAATTTCGGCAGAGTTTCCTTTGTAAAAACTGGCCCCAAACGGGGTACAACAAGAATAACATAAATATGAAATGATAAAAGGCATCCCCAAGCGGGAGCTAGCTCTTCGTCAATCGACGGTCACAACCACGCAAGCAATAATAATATACAACGCCAAAGGGCGAGAATCAAAACCAAAAAGAAACTCAAAACAGCCAGAAAACCGTAATACTACAAGCGCGACTCTAAGGTCGAAATAATACAACACTGTCTCTAAGTCTAAAACAATATACAAGTTTTGGTTGATGGAATTTCTAGATACAATGAATAATACAGGAACAATGGCGGTTCTGATACAAAAGAACCCACCTACCCAAGCAAGTCACCCGTATGGAAGCAGTGTGCCAGAAATGCCGCTATGGAACCTGTACGGCAAAAACTTGCAAGGACCGTGGCACAACGGGGGTGAGTTTCCAACTCGTGAATAGAAAATATCTACAAGCAGAGATCGAATGTATGACCCATCCTAGGTCAATACGATCAGATATAAATAAACCTCAATATGAATAAGTTTGAAGCATGCTAAACTGGCAATGTAATCTCTATACATGAGTGTAGTGCCAAGTGCTCGTGCCAGTGCCTCAAGTAATAGCATATCATGAATGTGAGGTATGATCAATGTAATCAAATCTGCATGTACGTGGATCCCGTCCACTCGTCACCCAATGACAATAACCATCATGCATGTAAATATCATCAGCATATGCATGGAAATATGAGGATATAAACCACCTGTGTCCCTCGCGACACGTCAAAGTCATGGAACCAGAGTGCCCAGTATCGACACTCGAAAACATCATGAAAACTGTGCCCAGCATCGGCACGTAAATCCTCATATATCGGGCTCCGTCAGTCCGGATCGGCCCACGGGCTCTGTCTGCGGTATCGGCCCTTGGCCCCGGCAGTACGCCCATATCCATCTATCGACTCTGGTCAGTATCCTCCGGATAACCGCCAGGTCCAACCAATCACCGGTAGGTGCTCGCCACCCTGCCAAGCTCATCGTCGACTCTACGAAAAACATTTCTTGCCCCGGGGAACCATACCGGGTCCACCATGTACCCGCAATCGGCCTCATCCGCCTCCTCGAATCGGGTTTCACATGTCGCTCTCAGCACCGAGAAAACACATGGTGGACGCACTGAAATATCATATCAAGGGTAACCGGGTTTTAAAACAATTACATATTCTCCTTTTGAAACACCCACGGTTCCCAATAAAACAGAAATATCATGGAAACAACATATCTCAATGCGTATAATCAGAAAGCATGATGTATGCGACATGTAAAGAATGTAAGCAACATACACGGAATGCAACAGTACTACAGTGTAGTGACATGGCAATTATCGATGACGAAGTGTGTGAGCCGGCAAACAAGTGTACGTGGAACATACGCATCATCGATAATGGTGCCGGTGTCCTAGCAGCATGACTGAAATATATCAACAATACAAGCGATGCAATGCAAACAACATAATATGCGGAATCGAATAATCAACGCAACAGTAAAGAACCTGCCTCAATAAATATATCATGCAGCCTTGCCTTTTTAAATAAGACGAATCGGGGTTTTTAATAAAATAAGGGTTACGGTGTTTTAAGAAAAGATGCGTCGTTTAAAAATATCCGTAGAATCCCTTTTTGTCTATCTTTAAAATATCCCCGATTCGTTAGTTTTGAAATAGGTATGACTCGGGTCAGTCTAATGTCTACTAAGTAATCTAAACAGGAGGGGTATGAAACCACCTACATCTGAGTCGATATACATATAAATATACAATAGTCGGTGATCTCGCCTCAATAGTATCACGTACGATACGGTATATCATATAACCTCCTCGAGTCATGAGTGCGGATCTAACATCAATATAAAGCTCGTACGGTAAATCGTCGTACGACATCCCAATAGCTAGGTACGGGTCAATATCACATTCATCTCATCATGTATCAGGTATCATTACCATCATATCACATAATCTATGGTACAAATCTAAGTCTAGTACTATCGATACCATCTATATAAATATGAATGCGGGGTAAAACACATGCCCAAAGGCCCGCTAAACTATCATGTCGCACCTCAAATACAACTCTGGCATATCGCCGAATCTCACGGCCTCAAATCCCGTATATGAACACATAGTCCCATACCCATGTGTAGATATACACACCTCCAAATGCGCACAGATAGATGAAAGAATGTATGCAAGTATACGTGTACGTGTATGTGTAGGTGTAACCACTACTCTAGGGTTTCGCACTATACTAAACCAATACATCCTTATCATCAATAATTCCATTATTACCATCAATAATAATCTTAAAGAACACATAATAAATATATGTGTGTATACGTATTCGTATACATCACTACGGACTGCGGGGGTGCTATACGCCATCCACCCGACTTCTCCCCGTAGATATAAATCTACTCACCTTGCTTCTCATGTGTCGGTGCCGATGTCGCCATCTTCATCTTCTTTGCCTCAACATCACGTAGGGTACCTACAAGTATATCACAATGTTAAAGCACATAAAAATCACATCGGAAACCAAAACAACACACGCTACTTGCATAGGTAAAAACCTATCGCTTCGCATGTAAACACGATCAATATCCACTTGTCGTTGACGTCCAAACGCCACCCGACAGAAACGAATCACCAAATACAAAAATCCATGCTAAAACAAGTCGTAAATCATGCGCCAACATAGGAAAATCAACCCAGATTTCACCCTAGATGGAATCAGTCAAAACTAGACATACCCAGGGTCAAGACTGGAGGAAATAGGGCCATACACCAAAATCGAGAAGGTTCCCTCCTGCTTTGGCCGCAAATTGCGGCCAGAAGGAATTAATTGGCGGCCAAGGGAATGAGTTGGGGGCTAGGGTTTAGTGTGGTGGTTCCATGGTACGTGCACATCTCACTGTCAACTCAGTTTTATTTTTGGGGTCTCGGGGTGATAGCAGATTACACAAAACACTCCCAGATTTACAGTTTTTCTCCGACATTGTCTCATAAATCCGTATTCTGGTTCTAGTTCCAGGTTTGGGTCTAAAATAACATCACACAAGGGGTTCTAAGGTCACAACAAGCCTCAATTTCACTTTGATTTCAGATCAAACCCTAAACCCTAACTAGAATTCTCAAAAGTCCTCAAAACGACACTATATCGACATGAAACTAGAATGGATACACAAGAAATCAAAATACTAAACTAAAGGTGCAGAATTTACCTCCTTTGGCAACTCAAGAAAATTCTTGAGTTGCTCAAAGTCCTCCAAATCCAATCTTGCTAGGTTCAATGTGTAGCTAGTGAGCTTGGGAGTAAGTTTTGTGAAGTGGGAATGGGGTTTTAGGGTTGATTTCATTGTGGATCTAGGGTTTCATGAAGAGGGAGAGAGATAGAGGGAGAGGGAGCAGCAGCAGCTCAAGTGGAAGAGGGGAGAGAAAATGAGAAGGGAAATGATGGGGGGCATGGGTCAAAAGAGGTTTGACCTAGACATTCTCTCTCATCATCATACTTACTTTTTCTTTTCTCCATAAATCCTTCTCACTCAAATAGTGAACCCAAATGAACAACCATGGCAACAAAAATATAACACAAGTGTAACAAGTGTGGAAAATGATATGTGCACATTTTTGCACAAAAATGCCAAAAAGCCGATTAGCGATTTTTAATCGCGATTAGCACTAAATTAGCATATAACTAATCATAAAAACTTTAAAATGGCATAATTCCATAAAATACCCTATTTTAAAATTTTCCTTAATTTTTTCTCATTTATTTGTATTTAATTATACCAGAATATTAAAATATTCATTAAAATAATATTTAATTATAAAAATTCCCAAAAATAATATTTTATTATTTTGAAACGTTACACTTGCTAAGTCTTATTACTTATACAAATACTAGTTTCTGATTTGATGGAGTAACTAGATACAACAGGAATAATAATACGAGAGTGGCACGGTCCAACAGGTACCACCTACCAAATCAAATCACCCGAATACAGCTGTGTGCCAGCGATGCCGCTACTGATCCATGCGGTTAACCTGCAAGAACTGTGACACAATGGGGGTGGGTTTCCAACTCGTGAGTAGAAAACATCATCAGGTAGAAATCGAAATAAACAACGATTCATAGGTCAACTATATCATAAAGGTAATACTATGATATCTAGGGTGACCGTATCTGCATATGTGCCAATACATAATCAATGCCTATCAGCAAGTGGATATCATCCAACCATATAATCAAAAGCCTGTATGCATGTGGATCTCATCCACGTGTCAACCAATGACACAATAATATCATGCATGTAAATATCATAAAAGCATATGCATGTAAATATGAGGATATAAATCAACGTGTGTGTCTCGTGACACATCAAAATCATGGAACCTGAGTGTCCAACATCGACACCCGAAATATTATGAAATACTCGTGTCCAGCATCGACACGTAAATACATATATATCAGGCTCCGTCAGTCCGGATCGGCCCATATCCATCTCTCGACTCCGGTCGGTATCCCTCAGATAACCGCCGAGTCCAAATACTATCACCGGTAGGTACCAGCCCTCCTGCCAGGCTCATCGTCTATACCACGAAAATCACCTCTTGCCCCGGGGAACCATACCTGGTCCACCATGTACCCGCAGACGGTGCCTACCGCTCCTCGAATCGGGTTTCTAACACAAGTCTCAGAACCGAGAAAACGCATGGTGGATGCACTGAAATATCATATCAAGAGAAACCGGGTTTTCAAACAATACATAATTTCTTGAAATACCCCCACGGTTCTCAAATTCATAAATCACATGAAATCCATATCTCAATGCATAAATCCATGAAATCTGAGTATGCAACATAAAACAGCAATACGAGCATATTAAGGGAAAACTGCTCTTTTAAATGAATCTCGTTTTAAAATATATCATGCGGTTCCCAATTCCTCCGAAATTAAGTGCAACATTATATGAGGTGTACATGTAACTATAGCAAGATATATGTATCTACATGTAAGCAAGTATGTATGATGCATTTCATAAGCGCAATAGCACAATAATCAACGTCTCATTGTCAAATAACAATACAATACCACTTAGGAGTATATGTACCTATAGCAAGGTATGTGAGTGTATATGTAAGTATGCATGCATGATGTACATGTAGCTGTAGCAAGGTATGTGGGTGTACATGTAAGTATGTATGCATGATGTACATATAGCTGTAGCAAGGTATGTGGGTGTACATGTAAGTATGTATGCATGATGTACATGTAGCTATAGCAAGGTATGTGGGTGTACATGTAAGTATGTATGCATGATGTACATGTAGCTATAGCAAGTATATCATAGCATGATGTAGCAACTCTACTGTGTAAGTAACATAGCAATTATCGATGAAGAAGGTGTGTGAGCCGGCAAATCTGTATAAGTGTAACATACGCATCATCGATAATGGTGTAGGTGTACTAGCACAAGTATAGGTAATGAAATGAGAATGACATGAACGTAGCATAAGATACATCGCAAGCGAAAATGCTAAAAGGTATATGTATCTACCACATATCCGAGTCGGTGAATCTATCAATCGGCATCCAGCCTCATAACATCACGTACGGTAAAATCTATCGTACGGCATATCACTCAAGATTCACAACATTATATATGTCTATATACTTATATCCCAGGTCACATCCGTATCCATCTCATATCGTGGACTGACAAAGGTATCAACTATCTCAAATCGACTCGCATCCATATAATGACATATCACACTAAGTCATCATATCACATCGTATACTCGTTTCTCTTTCAATTCGTACCTATCATGATTCACTTCTCATTTCATACTCTCATATATCACTATGTTCATTAGTGTCAACTTTTATCATATTATCGTTTATTAAATCTTATAATCATGTCCGTCGCATATTATTTATCAGGATATAATAATCAAACGATCTTCCATATCAATGTTTGCGGGGGTGCTATATGCCATCCACCCGACTTCCCCCGTAGATATAAATATACTTACTTGCTAAACTCCTTGCTTAGCCGTAGTCGAGGCGCTTCGTCGTCTCGGAATCCACGCGAAGGTACCTACAATCAATACGAAATTGCAAAGCTATTAACATCAAGTTCCGAAATCTAATACGGCACGCGGTGTGCTCATAGGTTAGAACCTATAGCCTACGCATGCAAACCAACCAAACAACCCTCGTCGTTGACGTATAAATGTCCAACGACGGAAATCCAAACCCAAATACAAAACCAAGTTTTAGAAACCGCATAACACTAAATCAGCAACAAGGGAAAACACCTCCAGATTTTGACTCAGGTAAAATTAGCCAATTCTGCACATGGGGTTACTCTAGATATAGGATAACAATGCCACAGACCAAAAATCACACATTTTCACCATAACTTAGCCGCAAATTGTGGCCAAACCCATTAAATCTGCGGCCAGAAAAGAAGAGAATGGGCTCGGGTTTCTAGGGTAGGTTCCTGGTTGCCTACACGTGTCTCTGTGTTCGCTAAATATTTTTCAAGTCCTCCAGGTCATAGCAGATCACAAAATCCTAACACAAATCACACAAAATACGATATCAGCCAATTTCAAAGTTAGTATGTTGGGTTTATGTCTCAGATCTTGGCCAGTAAAACACTCTCTAAGGTCAAGTAAACACTCACTACACCTCAACTTATCATTTAACAACAACTTATAATTTTCCAAGATCACATAACCTATTAATACCGATTTCTAACTAAACTAGGATATATAACACAAATACTTAACTAAAAGTGTATGGATTACCTTGTTTGCAACCAAAGAACTTTCTTGAGTTGCCTAAGTCTTCAAAATCCAAACTTGGAAGGTTCAAGGGGTTTAGTATAGTGTTGAGCATGTTTTATGTGAAAGAGGCATAAGGTTTTGGCAAGTATTTGGAGATGTGGCATGGGGTAGTGAGGGATTGAATGAGAAGCAAAGAGATGATGAAATAATGGGGAATGAAGGATTTGGGGCAGCCAAGTTAACCCTTTCTCTCTCTTAGCCTCACTCTCTCACAACAAATATCTCTCCCTACACTCACCTCTCTCACAAATATCCATTCTTGTTTCTTTCACAAATATCTCTTTTGTCCATAGCATCAATTTGATTCTATTCACACTCAAACTCTTCTCTCTTTACATTTCCTTTCTCATTATCTATCTCACAAAACTCACAAACACACACATGCACATGACATGGTGCAAAATCATGAAAAACGTAAGAACACGGATTTTATTCAAAATCCGATAAATATCATTAAAATAAATAAATCATTTTATTCTCCGATAAATTTCCAAATATTGGTATACACTTATACCACTTTACGAAAATCCTAATTTAGCAAATCGGGTAGTTTTCGCGAAATATATTATTTTAATATTAAATTTCAAAAAAATAATATTTTATATTTCTGAAATGTTACACCACACTATAGCACTCTCAAGTGATGACACTCTGCCAAAAAATGACACGGCTGAGCAAGGAGAAGGGCCCGCACAAAGAAGTCCATACCCGTCGCTAGAAGAGCAGATTGATAGAATAATAAAAAAAACCTGTCAAGCAAGCAGGGATAATCAAAGCCGTAGGATAGCCGAATATGAAATGGCTAGATAGTAATGCCTATGTGAAAATGCTGCGGAAGAAATGAGACATGAGTCTCCCCAACCTCGGCTGCCTCCACCTTCCTTCTCAAGAGGAAGATTCCGAGCTAATGAAGATAGAAGCAAGAGATGGTCGCTGTCAATACTCAAAGGCAACGAAATAATCCCAGGATGCCCGTCCACCAAAAAGAGGTCAGCTACAGTCCCTCCTTAATAGAGAAGATGGGGCGGAATTATTATTTCCCTTAAGATAAGATAAGGAAGATATTCTGCCTTGTCATGAAGTATCAGATACTGTCACTTCCAAGACCTCGACGACCCGAGCAAACAAACAAAGTCGACCACCCAGATTATTGCCCATATCACCGGGTGATAAGCCACTCGATCGAAAACTGCTTCGTGTTCAAGAATTGGGTTGAAGACCAGTACAAGTAAGGCATATTCGTGTTATCTAACAGCTGAAAGATAGCCCCGCCACAGAAGCATGAACCAAAGAAAACTTACGCCATCAGATTGAGACCTGCTCAACCTAGAAAACGGACGCGAACCCATACCTGTCACATGGTAAAATTTTCAACCAAAAGAGAAGATGAAGACATGATTCAACTCTTCGAATGTCTCACAAACGAAGATGAAGAAATCTCGGAACTGTCGCCAGCACCAAAAGAGCTGGAAGATGGAATCCATACCATAACGGATGAGCTGAGGAAGATAGACTTCGGAACGGAGAATGATCCGAGACCAAAATTCGTTCGCAAGTTTCTATCTGAAGAGCGGATAGCTACTTTGAAGAACGTGCTTATGGAATACAGGGATTGTTTTGGAACTACTCCGAGATGCCGGGATTAGATCCAGAAATAGCAATACATAAGCTGGTCATAAAACCAGAGGTAAAGCATGTCAAGCAATTTCCAAGAAGGATGCGGCTCGAGCTTGAGATGAGCATCAATGTCGAAGTCAAGAAACTCATAGACTTCGACTTTATACATAAAATACAACATCCGGATTAGATTGACAACATTGTCCACGTAGTAAAGAAGAATGAGACAGTTCGGATATGCGTGGACTTTCGAGATCTCAACCGGCCTGTTAGGAATATGTATGCCCTAGAGACCATTATTGTATATGTGATGTATATGATAGTGGATGCTTGGACATATATATAGAGGACTTTCTTGCTCGACATGATAGTATGCTATCTGGTTACTCGTTATCTTAATATGTTGACTGGTATTATTTACTGTCTTTCTCTCACATGTTGATAAAGCCCTTAGGATATGTACTTGACTACCAGGATTATGATAAGAACATACTAATGAGGCCAGAGTTGTCCAAAAGTACATCCTTTAATCAGTTTCTAGTCGAGGGAATATCGAGACTAGGGTATCGATATTCCAGAGTAGACTAGTATGTACGTTTCTTGTCCTTTAGAGGGAGATGGCTGATCCCACAACCATTGGTGTGTGACATCAAAGATTGTACACATGTGCTCATTGGAGAATGGGTACACCGAACAGGACTCGCCGAAGACTCCTAATTGGTAGTATACCTATCGTCAGATAGCAGTCCTCCGGTGACACTGGTACAGGTTAGTCTGTAGACCCGAGATCGTCATAGAGTCTTGTGTGGCTCCCACTGTGCTTTGATTTCCTCCCTACCACACTCAAAGGAGACGTGCAAATAGGTGGATTTTGGGTACAGTCCCGAGTCACATGGAGGTAATGAGTGATAGGAATGGTTTTGTCTCTCCCGGTATTGGGGGTTGATGTTGCGCTGTGCTCAATTGGCTATAACTGGAAGTCCCCGGTCAGGACTGCTGCTGAGATTTACTGATAAGAGTTATCAGTAGTTTCTTGAACCGCTATAGGCCAGACATCAGCATGACTTATCGCGTTATTGGGGTCTGACGTTTACCACCCCTAGACATGATATGCGACATATCAGACAAAGAGACTGGACTGTACGGTAGTGTTACTGATAGGCTTCATGGAGAGTATGGACGAGCTTGCTTGTTGATCTTCTTATCGCTCAATACCCGAGTAGCCGTTACGTCCAGCTAGTACCGCTGACGGTTTGTAGGTGACTGATGTGATCATCACCTATTGCTGGCGTATTGATGAGTCTTTAGAGTCCCACATAGAAGTTTTCTGGTTCAAGCGAAACGAAGTAGGGCACATATGTTAATATGTGCGTGGGCCTAATTAAATACGAGTATGTGATACCGTATTATAATCTAGAAGTTATCTTTTATCGGTTAGGTTATATGTGATATAACCAGATTATCGAATCAAGTGTTGGTTTGATAATGTGATACAACAACAACAACTGAGCCTTTTATCCTAAGCATATGGGGTAGGCTACATGAACCAACATGAGAATCATGCCGAGTCCAGCACATGAATCCTCTGCCTCCACTCACTCATATCGAACAATATACTTTCATTGAGTCCTTTGGAAACCATATCGTTTCATATCACCTCCCTCCATATTTTCTTCGGTCTCCCTTTTGCCCTTTTGCCATTGCCCATATCGAGAGTATTTATTCGTCGAACTGGTGCTTCCATAGGTCTGCGTCGCACATGACCAAACCATCTTAGTCGGTTTTCCCGCATCTTCTCCTCCACAGGTGCTACACCAACTTTTGCACGAATATCCTCATTTCGCACCTTATCTTTTCTAGTGTTACCGCACATCCAACGAAGCATGTGCATCTCCGCTACGTGCATCTTCTGTGTATGATGCTTCTTAGGAGCCCAGCATTCTGTACCATATAATAAGGCAGGCCGAATAACGCTCCAATAAAACTTCCCTTTCAATTTTAACGGAAAGTTACGATCACACAAAATCCCTGTTGCACTCCTCCATTTCAACCAACCAGCTTAGATCCTTTGATTAACATCACTATCGATCTCCCCATTCTTTTAGATGATGGAACCTAGATATCTAAACTGGTCGCTCGGTGATATCTCTTGCCCTTCCAGTGTTATACCAATATGGTTTTGACTTCTCTGGTTACTAAATTTGCAATGCATATATGCTGTCTTGGACCTGCTCAATCTGAATCCCCGAGATTCCAATGTTTGCCTCCATAATTCCAATTTGGCATTAACCCCTGCTTTCATCTCATTTACTAGAACAATATCATCAGCGAATAGTATACACCAAGGTACCTCATCTTGGATAGTTCTAGTAAGCTCATCCATCACAATGGTAAACATGAATAGACTTAATGCAGATCCTTGATGTAAACCAATTATAATCGGAAAATCACTCGTTAAGCCGCCGCAAGTTCCGACATTTGCCACTACTCCATCGTACATATCCTTGATTATATCAATATACTTGACGGGGACCCCCTTCTTCATCATTGCCGTCCATAATACCTCTCTAGGTACCTTGTCGTACGCTTTTTCTAAATCAATAAATATCATATGCAAATCTCTTATCCTCTCTCGAAAACGCTCGACAAGTTGACGAAGCAAATGAATAGCCTCTATCGTCGATCGTCCAGGCATGAACCCAAACTGGTTATCTGTTATCTTAATATCCTTCCTTAGCCTGTGTTCAATCACTCTCTCCCAAAGTTTCATGGCGTGACACATAAGTTTTATTCTACGGTAGTTTGAGCAACTTTGAATGTCACCCTTGTTCTTGTAGATAGGTATAATGATACTTTTCCTCCATTCATTTGGCATCTTTTTTGTCTGCCAAATTTTATTAAACAGATCTGTCAGCCATTTAACGCCTATTTCTCTTAAGCATCTCCAAATCTCGATAGGAATCCCGTCAGGACCAACCGCTTTTCTTAAACTCATTCTGTTCAAAGCTTCTTTAACCTCAGGTAGTCTTATTTTACGCATGAAATCACGGTTTATATCTTGAGATTGAATGACAAGTCCATCCAAATTCTTAGTAAAGCTCTCATTGAACAATTTGTCAAAATAATCTCTCCACCTTTCCTTGATATCCTCATCTCGAACTAAAACCTTCTGATTTTCATTTTTGACACACTTCACCGTACATAAGTCTCTAGTCTTCCTTTCCCGCATCCGACGAATCTGGTATATATCATTTTCATCCTCTTTAGTGTCTAATTTCTCATATACCTCCTTGTAGACCTTAGATTTAGCTTCCCGAACAGCTTTCTTAACTTCCTTTTTAGCCATTTTATACTTCTCAAATCTCTCCACATGTAACACCCTAGTTCATTTATATCAGTTCTACTTTGAGCATTTCTTTATTTTCCTGATTTATTGTGTTTTGGGCGCGAATGGTGTATTTGACATCTGTATTTTGCATCCGACCCGACCCGCTTGCTGTAAACCCGTCTTGATTCCTGTTTATGATTTATCCTAGCTTGTTGTGTGGATCCGTGCACTTTCATTATTTTATACTGCATACTGGCATTAAATCTGGCATCTGCATTTTTAATATAACATTTAAAGTCACATCAAAATATTTTTTAAAAAAAATATCTAGCATGGCCTGTATGATACCCTTAACCCTGTCGTAGCATTTGCACCTCTTGTTCTCGTCCCGTTCAAGTGAAACAGACTCGTTTGGATGACTACGTGCACGTGCGTGCATCCGTTCTTGGGGTATACATTTTCGTTACCCGGATATCCAATTTTGGTTTTGGTTGACACGTATATTTTTCGTATTTTAAAACTGGATTTTTAGACCCGACCGGGCGTGTTTTGGACTATTTTTATATTAGCCAAATATTAAATAATATTTAACAGTTATATTAAAGATTTTCCTAACGAAAATAATCTTTTTAAAATTTTAAAAGAAATCTTTTTTAAAGTTTAACAGCTCTCTCTCTCCTTCTCTCTCTCACACACCCGTGACTCTCTCTCTCCCTCTCTCTCACTTCTCGCATATACTGTTCCTTCTCGAATCCCCTCACCTCCCTTCTCTCATTTAGCGTCACCTCCCTCCTTCATTCTTTCTTCTTTTTAAAAACCCATGCAAACCCCGTGACGAGGAAACCCCAAACCCTAGCCCTGCCGTGTCTCGCCGTCGCCCTCGCTGCCTCCACCCTTGTCACCTCACCTCTCTAGTCTCCCTCTCCTCCTCGCCCTCACCCTGACGTTGAACCCAGAACCCTCGACCCATACCCGTCGCCTGCACCCACGTTGCCGAATTTTCCTCGCCGTAGTCGACCACCCCTCGTCTCCACCTTCTTCCCTCTTCTCTCCTCCTCCCCAAAGATCTCGTGCAAGAAACCCTCACCCGACTTCAAGAAACCCATAACTCTTCCCTCGCCTGCACACCCCGCCTTACCGCCGGCGACCACGTCGTCGTTTCCTCATCCTCATCCCGTCGCCACCACTTTCTCTCCCCTCAATGCAAACCATCACCACCTCCTCAAACCCCAGATCCTTTCCCTGCATAGAACCCTAACCCAAGCCTTCGCCACGGCCACTGCCAACGCCGCGGATCTCGCCGTCGACGGCCCATCATCATCGTCTTCGTCTCTCCTACCTCGTATCTGTCCACAACCACCAAAACTCCAGACCACCTTCTTCTTCTTCTTCTTTCTTTTTTCTTTCTTGATCTCGGTTCTTTTTCCGGTGATCACCCGCCGGAGCCGTGCTCGTCGCTTTCGATCCAGGCGATCCAGTGAACGTCCCTTGCCTGCGTGATTACCCTCTTGCCTTGCCTGGACCCGTCCCGCATGCTGTGTGTGCGTTGCAACGATTACCCGACGTCGGACATGCCGTACGCGCCCGTCGTGTGTTCCGTTCAGGCAAGTTTATCTTGCTACATGCTATAATACTTATCTTGCATCCATATGACTACAAATATTACATGTTGATTGCATTATACATCCATACTAATGTTTTACTGTTTTTGGATACCCATATGCATCCATATCATTTAATATACATGTAGCTGCATCTACAGATCATATTAATTCATGTTATTATTGTAGTAACACCCCATACTTGATAATGTGCATTCTACATAGTCTTAGAGCTGTAGTTGTAACCCCTGATAGATAATTGAGCATCCATGTTTTATTGTGTATCCATACCATTAATTCCGCATATCTAGTTGCATGCCATATTACATTAACTCATATTATTGTTACATTAGTACCCCATGTTTGATAATGTGCATCCTACATAGTCATGATGTAACCCCTGATAGATATTAGTGCATCCATGCATTTATCGTACATCCGTATTCTACCCTGATTCAATACTTGCTACATTTTACTGTTGAGCACCCATTTGTTACACTGTGCACTACTTGACATGACCTGATACACCACTACTTGACCTGTTACCTGATCATGTTTCTAATGCCAAAAATCCTGACATGTTGTCCTGACGGACATATCCTGTTGTCTGTATAGACAAACCTGTACCTGCTTGATCCTGTATTGGCATTAGCTCCAGATTATCAATACCTAACTTGAACACATAACTTGGGGGTATGGGGAAATCAATGATGAAACCTGACTTGTAATTCGACAGTTCGATACTTATACTGATCAGTTTTATGGGCTAGGCCAGCCCTGGGATGCTGCTGCTGACATCATTCATCTGTACATGTTTCCTGTTTAGTGCCTAGCGGCATGTCTTGGATTTCAGCCCGAGAATCTGGACCGTGGTCCCGGGTATGCACGGGATACTATTGAGTTACATCTATGATTCATTAAATTGATTTCACAGACTTGAGATTGGTTAACCCAGTAGCACGGTTTAGTTTTATCGCTGCACTTCACCTATACTGTTACACTTCACTGTTCGATATCTCTGCTTACTTATTACATTCATGTTACCATTTATAATTCATGCTTGCATATCCTGTTACCCCCTGATTAATTTTATTATTGATATTGTGACGCGCTGACGTCTGGGTTTTGCATGGCCCAGATCTGCTACCCTTTTCGCAGGCCGAGCAGGAGTATTTCAGTCGACAGGCCGAGCAGTGGGGACCTATTAGTATTCTAGTTTAGTTTCCTTTCAGCATTTTTTTTGTTTCCTGATGTGAGCCCGTATTTGGGACGTACTTTCCAGATTGTTATTGTTACTTGGATTTATTGCTTCCGCATATTATTTCTTGACTCGTTTATTCTGGCATATGGACATGTACTAGATAATTTATTTTATCTTTACTGTTCTTGATATCTTATAGACAGCCATAATGTGACTGTGGAGGGATGTTTCCTAGCCACAGGTAGCATGGTTGGCTCTGTCACGTGCCAATCTTAGCACACTCTGGGAAGCGGGGCGTGACACCACATCTCTACTTTTCTTCAAATCTTTATAAGAATCCCTTTTAATTTTAATTGCAGCCTTTACTTCTTCATTCCACCATGATGTGTCCTTAGATGGTGGAGCATCACCTCTCGACTCACCAAGTAGATCTCTACCTATCTTCTTGATACAACTAGCCATTTTGTTCCATGTTCTGTCTGAATCATCTTTCAACTGCCAATCCGCTTCTTGGACTACACGATCTATAAAAGCCTTTTGGTTACCTTCTTTCAATCGCCACCATTTAATTCTAGGCTCTACCTTACGTCTAATCTTCCTAGGTCCTCTTCTAAATCGAAAATCTAGAACTAAAAGTCTATGTTGAGTGGTTACACTCTCACCTGGCACTACCTTACAGTCGATACAACAACCTCTATCTATTCTTCACGTCAGAAAAAAGTCTATTTGACTAGCACTTGATCCGCTCCTAAAAGTGATAAGGTGGGACTCTCTTTTCCTAAACCAGGTGTTTGCTAAGATCAAGTCATAAGATAAGGCAAAATCTAGAATCGAGTCACCTACTTCATTACTTTGTCCAAAACCAAAACCTCCATGGATAGTATCAAACCCACTACGACTAGTACCTATATGTCTATTAAGATCACCACCAATAAATAACTTCTCTCCACTAGGTATACTTTGCACTATCTCATCTAAATCCTCCCAGAATAGACGCTTACTAGCGTCATCAAGACCTATTTGTGGTGCATAAGCACTAAAAACATTAAGGATCTCTCCACCTAGAATAAGCTTAACCAGTAAAATTCTATCACCTTTTCTCCTAATCTCAACTACATCCTCAAGCAACCGTCTATCTATGATTATATCTACCCCATTACGATTTTTATCTCTACCCGTATACCAAAGCTTATAATCCCAAGGCTCTATAACTCTACTTTTTTCACTTACCCACTTAGTTTCTTGCAAACACATAATACCAACTCTCCTCCTAATCATCACCTCCACTGATTCTATTAGTTTACCTGTAAGGGAACCTATGTTCCAGGAAGCCAGACGGAACCTATGAAACCCTTGCTTATTTGTCACTACACCCGGGGTCCGATGTAGCGCGCAGTTTCTGGATGATCCGATGTAGCGCGCCGTTTCTGAACGACGACCCATGCTTATTTGTCACTACACCCGGGGTCCGATGTAGCGCGCCGTTTCTGGACGACGACCTAGAAGCCCTTACATACTTAACACTACATCCGAGATCCGATGTAGCGCGTCGCTGAGTAGGGGACGCCCCAACGATATTCTTATTATGGTTCATGTCATAGAATGTGACAAAATTTTACGTTGGTTGTCACAAGCCTACCACAACCCTTACCCTTTCTCATCCGGACTTGGGACCGACAACGGTGGATTTGATTCGATAATATGATACACAGATAAATGATATTAGTCGGTCATATGTGATATAACCGGCTCATTAAATCAAGTGTTGATTTAATAATTTGATATAAATTATATTTGATATAATTATATATTAACTAATATCATTAGCTCACTAATTGCTTATCTTTATATATATATATATATTAATATATATATATATATATATATATATATATTATTTAAAGCATGGCATGCATTTTCTATTTTTAGAAAATAGAAAAATGAGGTGTAATTGTGGAGATATTTAAGATATGGTTCAAGGCATGGTTTGTTCATTTCTTTATTCATTTTATTTGCACTGTTGAAGCATGGTGCATTTGTTTATTGATTTATCATCCATGTTTCAATAATATGTGAAGAGATGAGTAGACATTCATTCTCACTTGGCTTGGTTCTTGAGTTCATGCCTTAGCTTTTTCTTGAGCTCTTGCTCTCTTGATCTCCACAGTTTCTTCATCTCACCTCCAAGCTCAAAACCCTCACATGTGATGCGAATCATTGAGCTTGTGAGATCTCTAGTGAGCTTCTAAAACCCCTACTTCACCATCCTACACTTGACTAGCACTCAAGTGTAGTGTGTTGCCTTCACCAAATAGTTTAGTGAAGAGATATCTTGAACTAGTGAGCTTCGGATGGATTATCTTAGGCACGAAGGTCGTCGGAGCAAGCTCGATCCAACTTGAAGTGGAGCCTAGTGGAGTCGCGTGGACTACTACACAGAGCTAAAGAAGAGAAGGACTCGATCTATAGGGTATAATATCTTTTCCTTCTCTTTAGCTTTTCTTGTTATCAAACCTAAAACCCTAATAATCTAGTTAAAGATCTTGTTTAGTCTAGCTTAGCACCTATAAAAATTTGAATTTGGCATGGTTGATACTTGTAAAACCTCATGGTGGTGTTAGGGCAGTCTTTCATAGTATCAGAGCCAAAACTAGAATATTAGACGATGTTAATAGAAACACAAAACCGAAACAACTCCGAAATTGTAACTTGAAACCCCATGTTTCTATCGATTTTAAAATGATCTCAGAATTTTTTTTAAATAAGTGCAGAATGTTGCATATGACATTACTAGAACACCATACAAATTCGAGACCAAATTTACAAAGTTGACCTGGTGAAAATCCTTAAATTCCCGGCCTGACCGGTTTTTGAGTTTCTGTTTTGGCTCGTGTTTGTTTGGTGTTTTGGTCTGTAGATTTTGTGGTTTCAGGTATTGTTTGATTAGCCAATTTGCATGTGATGTTAACAGTTCAATTGGGGCTAATATGGAGTGCTTCGTAGTCGTGTTTTTAACATTGTTTCAGGTTTTAGTTTGATATGGATGTAGTAGTTGGAATCCACATTTAATTAATTTTATGAAAACTAGTTAGTGTTTATAAATCTAGCGTTTTAGTCTCGGTAGATCGATTGCCACGATGTTTCGATTCGGATCGAAACTCCGTTGCAATCGCGTATCGTACGCGAATACTCGTCGAATAACTTTACTAGATAGCCTCGCCCCATTGCCCCAACCAAGTGACTGTAGGAGAACCCCATTGTCAATATCACCCACTCGGGTGCTCGCGGCCACGGTGTTCCGCCTAAGTGTACTTGGTCGACGACATCGGGGGTGCGGCCATCTACTATAGTTTCCGATGTGTATTCGATCGGGTAATCGGAAATCTTGTTGAATTACCCGACTAAATTATTGAAAAGTGTTTTTGATATGAGAATAAAATGTGGGGTTTATAGGTTAGGCATGGAATTCGGAGTATGAGATATTCCGAGTTTATGATGTCTAAGTGATATGTGGATTCTAATTATTGCAGTTTTACATTTCTTTTCTGCGACAGTAAGTGTAATATGTAGGGTATCCCGATCTCGTTGCTATATATCAATGAGTTTTCTGGATACGCATATTTACTTACGTTGATGATATATGATATTATATGTCGCTGATATGATATATTGGATCGTCGTGATTGAATAGTCGGGGGTTTTATGTGAGATGGGAGTTTTTCAATTTTCACTGATGTAAAATTTTTATGTAATATTCTTTTATCGGGACACATCCGGGTTGAGGATGATGTCACCACTGATGTATATTATTTACTTTTCCGCATTAGGATTGACCCAAGGTGCGGAGTATAAGTAACCAGGTTCTAGAGTCCAGTGGGAGACCATATCAAGGAGTTGAGACCGGGTCTCCTAACTCTAGAATTGGTAGGGTTACTTGCCGCTCTCATAGGGGTCTACGGATGTGGGTTTGGTTATTCATCACGACCGTGGAATACGTGTTTTACATTACTAGCTAAATTTAAAACACGGAAATCCTAGTATATCCAATATTTCATATGTTGCTTCTGCTGCTTGGTTCTGTGATGTGATCATATGACTGCGTGAGAAGAATGTTATATTATATATATGATATATAATAAACGTTGCTTATGTTTTGCACCCGCGCTAGTCCAGCCTCTGCTCTGCCGGTAGTTAAGTAACCTAACGGTGCATGACGGGGTCCAGTGGCGAATGCGGATGGCATAAGCGTACATTCTATTTTCGTTTCATTTTTCTTTGATGTTTAGGAAATATTAAATGATGGGATTTCATTAATGAGATTAATGAAAAGAAAGAAACTAAAAGATGTTGTAGAATCAAATTTTCAAAAATGGTAGCTCTAGTTTTTGCTTTGCATAGTGGTATCCTTGATGAATATCCAGCACCTCATTCGATGAGGAAAGAGCCGAGATCCCTTCACCGGGAGTGACCTCTTTAGCGAAACTAGCAAATGCTACAACTAACTCAGTTTTGTTTTTTATAGCTTCTCTAGTTCTTACTTTGCATAGTGGTATTCCAGAATATCCTGCACCTCATTCGATGAGGAAAGAGCCGAGATCCCTTCACCGGGAGTGACCTCTTTAGCAAACCTAGAAAAGCTTAAAAAACACTCCTTTTCAAAATCATTAGATTCTACAACGATATCAAATTCGTTACATTAAAGGTTTTTCTCAAAACCAGCCATAGCCCTCCATCATTTCAGATA
Source organism: Agapanthus africanus (assembly GCA_030015575.1). Lineage (NCBI taxonomy): Eukaryota > Viridiplantae > Streptophyta > Magnoliopsida > Asparagales > Amaryllidaceae > Agapanthus > Agapanthus africanus. The sequence continues at coordinate 645,713,671 of JASDDO010000022.1, read as the reverse complement.
AGTGCCATTTAGTATTCGTGCTACGTTTGTTGATTATGTTAAGGCGTAGTGTGCGGTAGCTAATTAGTACTTATCTGTAACCATATGATGCAATTGGATTAGAGTAGTCGTACGACTTTGTTTACTATGTTAAGGGTCGTACGGGTGGGTTTAATCCAATCAAGAAATGACTGGTTGAACTTGACTAGCGCTTATGATTTGTTGACTATGTTAAGGTCATAAGTGGATAGGGGTAAAAACCATTATTGGGAATTTCAAGTGTTAAAATTTGCAATGAGATTGCATACCTTCTATGAGATAATTGGATCCCGATACCCACTGCGAGTAAGAGTTACTCCTGGGAGAGTTTGACACTTTACAATTAGCCGATCTAGTAGGTGTCTAGAAAGGTGTCAACGGGGTTATGCCTCTACGGAAACGGGGTTTATTTTAATTAAGTCCGTGCGAAAACACGGGGAACCTCCCTCGGAGTACCGATACCTGTCTAGCCGAACGATTGGCGAACCTGTAGATAGTAATTAATCCCGGCTAATCTTACCTTTTATGGTTTTAAGGAAGATTTGATAAAAACAGTGGGAGCCATCCTTATTAGATAAGATAATAACCAATCTAATCTTGCAAAGAGCGCACGCTAATGCGCTTCCTTCTCTCTCTCTCTCCAGGAAGCAACCAATGTCACGCCTTAATCAAGATAATAATATGAATGTATTGACCGGACCCGCTTATTATACTAAGCCGGGGAACGTTGGTTCCTTAGGATTAGAGGAATATCAGGATTCCCGCGCCACCCGTACGAAGAAACAACATGTTGATGCATCTTCTTCGGGTGTGTTCGTTACCGAGAACTGTTTCTCAGTTTGTTCTACGTCCTGGGTATTGGATACCGGATCAGGATCCCACGTATGTAATTTGTTACATGGGTTAAAGAAAGGTAGAGAACTGGAAAATGGTGATAAATCCTTAACAGTAGGCAATGGTGCAATTGTTGCAGCCAAGGCAGTTGGCGAATATCACCTTATATTACCAACTGGTAATACATTGATTCTGAATGACTGTTACTACGTACCAAAGATGATTTGTAATATTATATCGGTTTCTTTGCTAACTAAAGAAGGATATAATATCACATTGGAGGATAATGTTGTGAACATTTTCCGAAATCAAGTGTTGATTGGATTTGGTACGTTATGTAATGGTATATACGTTCTTAATCAAAGTACAGTTCTTAACGTACAAAACACAAATAAGAGGAAAAGTTCAGAAATGAACAAAGCCTTCTTGTGGCACTGTAGACTAGGTCATATCAATGTGACAAGACTGGCTAAGTTGCATAAAGATGGATATTTGAATCCGTTTGAATTTTCATCTTATGAAACTTTCCAGTCATGTCTCAAAGGCAAGATGACCAAAACTCCGTTTACTGGACACGGAGAAAGAGCTACTGAACTCTTGGGACTGATACATAGTGATGTATGCGGTCTTATGTCTACACATGCCAAAAATGGTTTCTCGTACTTCATTACATTTACCGATGATCTCTCAAGGTTCGGACATGTGTTCTTGATGAAACACAAGTGTGAAGTTTTTGAGAAATTCAAGGAATACAAGTGCGATGTTGAAAACTAGACGGGTAAGAGTATTAAAATCCTTCAATTAGATTGGGGAGGAGAGTACTTAAGCATGGAATTCCGTGATTATCTAAAAGAGAATGGTATTCTCTCTCAGCTTACTCCTCCGTATACGCCACAACATAAAGGTGTATCAGACCGGAGAAATCGCACCCTATTAGATATGGTGCGCTTTATGATGAGTACTGCTGAGTTGCCTATTTATTTTTGGGGATATACGCTTGAGACAACTGCATACCTATTGAATCAGGTTCCATCAAAATCTGTGCCTAAAACGCCATATGAGATAAGGAGTGGAAAGAGACCGTATCTTAAAAGAGTTAGGATATGGGGTTGTCCGGCCTATGTTAAAAGGCAAAATCCGGACAAGCTCGAGGCAAGGTCAGTTCTATGTAAGTTTGTAGGATATCCAAAGAATTCACAAGGATATATCTTCTACCACACTGAGGAACAAAAGGTGTTTGTTTCTCAATATGCCACCTTTTTAGAAAAGGAATTTCTTGTAAAAGAAATTAGTGGCAATGAGGTAGAACTTGAAGAAGTTCCAGCAGTACAAACTACAACTGACGATTTGGTAGAACCAGAGGATCCAATAGTACCCAACGAACTCCAGCCACTCCGCAGATCTAGTAGGGTTTCTTATCCACCTAAGAGATACTACGATTTTCTTGTAGACGGTGGGAGCGAGGATTGCATCATGGAAGATGATGACCCGACTAGTTTCGAGCAGGCCATCACGAGTGGGGACTCTGTGAATAGCTGGATGCTATGCGATCTGAGATGGAATCCATATACACAAACAAAGTATGGACTTTGGAGGTTACTTCTGAAAGGGTAAAACCCATTGGGAGCAAGTGGATCTTCAAAAGAAGATTGGTGTAGATGGAAAAGTTGAGACTTTCAAAGCTAGGTTTGTAGCAAAAGGTTTTCGTCAACGACCTGGCGTCGATTATGATGAAACATTTTCTCCTGTCGCTATGCTTAAGTCCATTAGGATCCTACTTACCATTGCTGCATACCATGACTATGAAATCTGGCAAATGGATGTCAAGGCCGCTTTTCTAAATGGTGATTTAGAAGAGAGAGTGTACATGACACAGCCAGATGGCTATGTAGACAGTGAGAGCGGCGGAAAGATGTGCAAGCTGCTTAAATCCATCTACGGATTAAAGCAAGCATCACGGAGCTGGAACATCTGTTTTGATGAAGCCGTCAAAGAGTTTAACTTCATAAAAAACGTAGATGATCCTTGTATATATAAGAAGGCTGTAGAGAGTAAGGTGGTCTTCCTCGTATTGTACATGGATGACATACTCTTGATAGGGAATAATATTCCTATGCTACACTCGGTCAAGCTCTTCTTATCACATAAGTTCTCCATGAAAGATCTAGGTGATGCCTCCTATATCCTGGGGATAAAGATCTATAGAGATAGATCTAAACGGATGTTGGGATTGTCCCAATCCAGATATATAGACACCATACTATAGAGATTTAGTATGGAAGATTCCAAGCGAGGTAATTTATCTGCTTGCTCAGGAATCACTCTCTCCAAAGAGATGTCTTCCAAGACTGATTTGGAGAGGGCTCGCATGCAAGGGATACCCTATGCTTCGGCGATAAGCTCTATCATGTATGCGATGTTATGTACCAGACCGGATATAGCTTACTCACCAGGTGTAGTGAGCAGGTATCAATCAGATCCCGGGGAGAAACACTGGACAACAGTGAAGAACATTCTTAAGTACTTGAGAAGGACTAAAGAAATTTTCTTGGTGTATGATAACGGTGAACTCCAGGTAGAGTCCATTATCGATTCGAGCTTCCAGAGTGATAAGGACGACAGTAAGTCGGTCTCGGGTTTTGTCTTTACCCTCAACGGAGGGGCGGTGTGTTGGAAGAGTTCCAAGCAAGACACTATAGCAGAATTGACGATGGAGGCTGAATACATCGCTGCCAATGATGCTGCTAAAGAAGCTGTCTGGATGAAGAAGTTCATTGCTGAGCTTGGTGTGGTTCCATCCATTGAGCATCCAATACCTGTGTATTGTGATAACAATGGAGCTGTGGCTTTGGCCAAAGAACCCAGGTCCTATCAGAGATCCAGACATATTCTTAGACGGTATCACCTGATCAGGGAGATAGTAGATCGCCGGGAGATCGAGATCAAGAGAGTTGACATGAAGGAAAACGTAGCGGATTCACTCACGAAGGCTCTCCCCCAGATGCAGTTTGAGAGACTTTTTGGGATGTTGGGTATGAGGTACTACAACACATGGCCTTAGTGCAAGTGGGAGATTGTTAGGAATATGTATGCCCTAGAGGCCATTATTGTACATGTGATGTATATTATAGTGGATGCTTGGATATATATATATAGAGGACTTTCTTGCTCGACATGATAGTATGCTATCTGGTTACTCTTTATCTTAACACGTTGACTGGTATTATTTACTGTCTTTCTCTCACATGTTGATAAAGCCCTTAGGATATGTACTTGACTACCAGGATTATGATGAGATCATACTAATGGGTCCAGAGTGGTCCAAAAGTACATCCTTTAATCAGTTCCTAGTCGAGGGAATATCGAGACTAGGGCATTGATATTCCATAGCAGACTAGTATGTACGTTTCATGTCTCTTAGAGGGCGATGGTTGATCCCACAACCATTGATGTGTGACATCAAAGCTTGTACATAGGTGCTCATTGGAGAATGGGTGCACCGAACAGGACTCGCCGAGGACTCCTAGTTGGTAGTATACATATCGTCAGATAGCAGTCCTCCGGTGACACTGGTACATGTTAATCTGTAGACCCGAGATCGTCATAGAGTCTTGTATGGCTCCCACTGTGCTTTGATTTCTTCCCTACCACGCTCAAAGGAGACGTGCAAATATATGGATTTTAGGTACAGTCCCGAGCCACATGGAGGCAATGAGCGATAGGAAGGATTTCGTCTCTCCCGGTATTGGGGGTTGATGTTGCGCTATGCTCAATTGGCTATAACTGGAAGTCTCTGGCCAGAGCTGTTGCTGAGATTTACCGATAAGAGTTATCGGTAGTTTCTCGAACCGTTAAAGGCCATACATTGGCATGACTTATCACGTTATTGGGGTCTGACATTTACCACCCTTAGACATGATATGCAATATATCAGACGAAGAGACCGGACTGTACGGTAGTGTTACTGATAGGCTTTATAGAGAGTATGGACGTGCTTGCTTGTTGGTCTTCATATCGCTCAATACCCGGGTAGCCGTTACGTCCAGCTAGTACCGCTGACGGTTTGTAGCTGACTGATGTGATCATCACCTACTGCTGGCGTATTGACGAGTCTTTAGAGTCCCATATAGAAGTTTCCTAGTTCAAGCAAAACGAAGTAGGGCACATATGTTGATATGTGTATGGGCCTGATTAAATACGAGTATGTGATACCGTATTATAATCTGGCAGTTATCTGTTATCGGTTAGGTTATATGTGATATAACCAGATTATCGAATCAAGTGTTGATTTGATAATGTGATACACATATAAATGATATTAGTCGGTCATATGTGATATAACCGGATTATTAAATCAAGTTTTGATTTAATAATTTGATATAAGTATATATTAACTAATATCATTAACTCACTAATTGCTTATCTTTATATATATATATTAATATATATATATATATATATATATATATATTATTTAAAGCATGGCATGCATTTTCTATTTTTAGAAAATAGAAAAATGAGGTGTAATTGTGGAGATATTTAAGGTATGGTTCAAGGCATGGTTTGTTCATTTCTTTATTCATTTTATTTGTACTATTGAAGCATGGTGCATTTGTTTATTGATTTATCATCCATGCTTCAATAATGTGTGAAGAGATGGGCAGCCATTCATTCTCACTTGACTTGGTTCTTGAGTTCATGCCTTAGCTTTTTCTTGAGCTCTTGCCCTCTTGATCTCCTCACTTTCTTCATCTCACCTTCAAGCTCAAAACCCTCACATGTGATGTGAATCATTGAGCTTGTGAGATTTCTAGTGAGCTTCCAAAACCCCTACTTCACCATCCTACACTTGACTAGCACTCAAGTGTAGTGTGTTGCCTTCACCAAATAGTTTAGTGAAGAGATATCTTGAACTAGTGAGCTTCGGATGGATTATCTTAGGCACGAAGGTCGTCGGAGCAAGCTCGATCCAACTTGAAGTGGAGCCTAGTGGAGTTGCGTGGACTACTACACGGAGCTAAAGAAGAGAAGGATTCGATCTATAGGGTATAATATCTTTTCCTTCTCTTTAGATTTTCTTGTTATCAAACCTAAAATCCTAATAATCTAGTTAAAGATCTTGTTTAGTCTAGCTTAGCACCTATAAAAATTTGAATTTGGCATGGTTGATGCTTGTAAAACCTCATGGTGGTGCAAGGGTAGTCTTTCACGGTCATGCCCGAAGGATGAATTTTCCATACTAATCACAGAATTGATGATCGACAATACCTCCACTCACGAGATTTTCTCGTTTATTGATGGATCTTCCGGATACAATCAGATAAGGATGGACCCTGAAGATTAGAAGCACACGGCCTTCCGTATCCCGCTATGCGTGTTTTGTTATAAGGTGATGTCTTTCGGCCTAAAAATGCTGACGCCACATACCAAAGAGCTTTGACAAAGATATCCGATGAACTTATACATGACATATTTGAATGCTAAATCGACAATCTGGTGGTCAAGAGCAAGTCTTATGAAGAACACTGGGAATATCTTAGGACTGTTTTCAAACATCTCAGAAAGTACAAGTTGAAGATGAACCCGCTGAAGTGAGCCTTTGAAGTTTCTTCTGGTAAATTCCTTGGGTTTCATATTTCGTCATCGAGGGATCGAGATCGACCCCTCCAAAATTAGAGGTATTACATAAATTCCCCTACCAAGAAATCTGAAACAGCTGCTGTCTCTCCAAGAAAAGCTCACTTACATCTGACGGTTCATCGCGAACCTCTCTGGGAAGTGTCGACCATACAGTCACCTCGTGAAGAAGGGAACTCCTTTTATATGGGATCACAAATACCAACAAGCACTGGAGGAGATCGACCAATACCTGCAGAATCCGCTAGTATTGGCCGCCCCGGTTAAGGGAAAGCCCCTTATCCTTTATACAGCTGCCTTTGATGGTTCTTTAGGTGCACTATGGGCACAGGAGAATGACTAAGGAAAAGAAAGGGATTTGTACTATTTAAGTTGAGTCTTGCTGTGAGCAGAAAGCAATTACTTTCCTGTCGAGAAGCACTGTTTGGCGCTGATCTTCACCGTCACGAAGCTTAGACATTATGCCTTGGCACATGAAGTCCACTTAATATCAAGAGTGGATCCGTTTAAGTACCTCATGACTAAAGATATATTAACAGGAAGACTCGCAAAATGGTCCTTTCTACTTATGGAGTTCTTGATAACTTATCGCCCCCTCAAAGTGATAAAAGGGCAATCTATTGCCGACTTTCTCGCCGAGTATCTAATCTCAACCGATTCCCCAATAAATTGTGAGCTGCTGGATGAGCAGATATTCAATGCGACCGACAGTGAACAAGAAGATAAAGTAAAGGCTCGTTGGGAGCTTTACTTCGATGGGGCATTTTCAATGAAACCACGGAAGAAGAACACCACGATAGTCAAATCTAGGTGGGTCTTATCTTCGTGACTCCTTAAGGCGAGATACATCGCTATGCCTTCTCGCTAACAGAACCAAGGACCAATAATGTGGTAGAATATGAAGCTCTCATTACCGGTCTCAAAATCGCAATAGATATGGGCATTGAGGACCTCCTCATATATGGAGATTTTAAATTAATAGTCAGTCAAGTAAATGGTGACTACAGGACGTGTAAGCCAGAACTGATAAGGTACGGTGAAAGAGCACAACAGCTACTAACACATACATATATAATGGAAAATGTGTCGCGGGCGGAAAACAGCATGGCGGATGCATTAGCCAATCTGGCCAAAGAAATTGTAGATGAAATCCTCGACGACATGAGGATCACCGTCCAAAGCCGTAAGGTCCTAGCGCCAGCGGAACTCCCCTCAGTTTCTCTAACATAAGCACTTGAAAAAGATGAAACGCTTGAAGGTGAAGTTCTCCAAGCCCAAGAAGAAGAAAGCGAGGATTGGCACCAAGTCTTTATAGACTGTTTCAAATCTCAACAAGTGCCTGAAGATGCATCACAGAGGCATCGGCTCACTAAATAGGCTCTGTCACTTGCTTTCGTCAACGAAACTCTCTATAAAAGGTCTTTTGATCACCTATGGTTAATATGCTTAGGACCAAAGGAAGCCAAAAAGGTCATCTAAGAAATCCATGACTGACTCTGCAGATCTCATCAAGTCGGTCCGAAGACGAAGATTGAGATTAAAAGAATGGGCTATTATTCGCCCACGAAGAATCAAGATTGCATCGAATATGCAAGGTGATACCATTCTTGCTAAATACACGGGTATTTCATACATAGGTATCACAATCCGCTGCATTCAACTGTAGCCAGCTGGCCATTCGAGATGTGGGGAACGGATATAGTTAGCCCCATCGAACCAGCGTCATCTAAAGGGTATCGGTTTATTCTCGCAACAACCAATTACTTCTCCAAGTTGGCAAAGGAAGTACTACTCAGGAAAGTAAAGACAGAGAACATCCTGCACTTCTTCAAGATTCATGTCAAATACCGATTCGGATTTCCGCGACGGATAGTCTCAGACAACGGACCAGCATATCGAAGCCACAAGATAAGTCACTTCGCCCAACAATATAAGATAGACTGGAGATACTCCTCCGTATTTAACCCCCGAGCCAACGGCCTAGCTGAGGCTTTCAACAAGACCTTGACCAAACTCATAAGGAAAACGGTGTCCAAGAATAAAAATGATTGTCACAAAAGGCTATAGGAAGCGTTATGGGCCTACCGAACGACGTTCAAGATGGCTACGAAAACGACACCCTATGCATTGGTGTTCGGAATTGAAGCTGTGCTCCCATTAGATATTGAACACCCCTCTCTGCGAATGACCATTCAACAGGAGCTCACTGAAGAGGAAAATGCTCGCCTTCGGCTTGAAGAACTTGACGCGTTGGATGAAACATGTCTTGTAACACAACAAAGCCTCGAAGCCCACAGAGCAAGGATGACCCGGGCATATGGAACACTATCCAGACCAAGAACATTTCGTCAAGGCAAGCTCATATTGGTGGTCAAAAGATCGATGATTCCCAACCGTGCAAAACGTAGGAAGTTTGAGCACAACTATAAGGGCCCCTACATTATAGAATATGTCTATCAAGGTGGAGCATACATGCTGATAGACATGTATGGAGAAAGACCTCTTCGACCAATAAACGGTCGATTCCTCAAGAAATATTACGCTTAAAAAGTTGCGACTCGGGTCAATGATACATGACGACCCTTGTGTCTGCTCGCTCTCTTCCCAAGTTTAAAACTTTGAAAGCCCTACCGGATGATGGTATCTCAAATACACCTCGCCCTATGGTATGGATTATATAATCAACCATATAGAATCCACGGGCATGAACGATCTATGTCCCGAATGGACTATGATGTCCTTAAACTAGTATGTTGCCCTGCGGCGGATCTACATATTGACTACCATATACTATCCTTATACTACCCATAGCAAAGATTGCACCTCCAAATACCAGAAAGATGGACCGTAATGTCCCTAAACTAATATGTTTCATTACGGTAGATCTCCATATTGATTACCGTATACAATCCACAGACATAAAAAATCCCTACCTCCACCAAGTCCCACTGGCGAGGCTACACCTAAAGTCCCACCGGCGAAGAAGCTCCACCAACGATGCGGCCGTTAAGAAAAACGGCATGTCCACAAGAAAAATGGGCACTGATGAAAACTTGAAAGGGCTTCGCGAGTAAAAGCAGCAAGACTACCGGCGAGCTTGTGAAAACCTGAAAGGGCGCAAACTCGTGAAAACAAAGGAAAATACACTTGCAAAGTCCTCTCAACCTTGTGAGGAGAAAATTTCCGCGTGAGATCCTTACGATTCACAAAGGAGTAACACACTTAGGAATCCCCACCATCTCTACAAAGAAAATACATTTACGAGATTCTCTCGACACGTAGGGAGAAATACTTCTATAAGACCTTCAGGGCTTATAGAATCCAAAAGCCTTAAATTACAGGGATCTAAACCTGTTTCTTAAGCCATCATAACCCTATAAAAATTATGTCCTACAAGTGGTTTAATATCGAATCTTGTATACAATACACGGACGTAAATAAATGTGTTCCCAATCAAGTCCCACCAAAGGCGGGTGATATCCCTCGATATAGTGAACTACACTTGTAAATCCTCTCGACTTGTAAGGAGAAAATACTTTTGTAAGATCCTTATGAATCGCAAGAGAAAAACCCACTTAGGGGTATTCATGACTCCTAAGGAGAAAATACGTCTATGAGATTCTCTCGACTGATCGGGAGAAAGTCACTTTATGAGACCCCCACGACTCATAAAACTTGAAAAGCCTTGGATTATAGGGATCCCAAAACCTGTTTTCTAAGCCACCACTGTCTAAATGGGCAAAGATAAATGATGATTCGCTCCTTGTATTACGCTTTAGTGTTAGCGATACTGATGTCGAACGACACCCAAAGTCCCATGTTCCAAATTCTTGACCCCTAAGTCGCTAAACTGGAAAACAAAAAAAAAGGAAGAAAATATAAATATAAATAAAATAAAGGAAATAGCCGAAATGATTGAGCACCGCGAATAAATAGCCAAAATTATTGGGCAATTGCGACTTTCACGATAAGAAAAACTGAAATGATAGAGTATCACAAAACAAAAAAAATTATGCCTTGCAGGTATGTCAGTATTGACTTCTGTAGAAAATCCACGGGCGCAAACATATGAAAAAGAGCAACGCGTTTTGCCATGTTTTGTTAAAAGAAGAAACGAGTCTCAACAACTATACATGTAAGCTTAAAGACCATTGGACGTCGTCTCACCTCGAAAGGGTGTGGTAATGACTTCCCTGGGGCTCCAAATAGAGCCTAACCTCAAGGTAAAGCGCCATAGTGACGCCTAACGCTGAATCATCTGATAGCTATCTATACATTCGCCTAAGAAAATTACTTGAGACGTATTCCTGGATCTGAGTGGATGGGAGATACGGCAAGTGCGTAGCTACTCAAATCAGCGAACTAAGTGGACGTGAGCCGAGAAGAAATCAGCTAACGCAACGATGCAACGAACCACACCCAGTACCATAAATCTAAAGGACTCTTGTATTAATAAGGGTTATGTATGTTTAACGTTAGGCTAAGTTTATTCATCAAAGGAGAATAAACTAACGCTCCGGGACAAGTACATAAACTAAACCAGGCCATTTCAGCACAGTGATAAAAAGTGCGACCTAAAAGAACGTCATTCTTTTATTAATATCATCAAAAATAAGGATACGTCTTGTACTAAAAAGGAGAGTATCTTTCATTCACAAGTCAAAATTGATGAATGATACGACTCGTGGAAAACAAAAAAGGGATACAATAAAGCAACTAAGAAGGTGGAGCCCTTGACAAATCAACCATGCGATTATTGTTTTGTTGATGTTCTTTTTCTCGCTCTTCCAGGATAGCTAATAAGGCTTTGGCCTTTTTCCTTCTGTCAGCGGCGTTCGGCGATCCTGTTGTTAATTCCTCACTTATCAGCTCTATATCTCTCCACCATTGTCTCCATTGCTGCGATTTCTTTCTCCAAAGCCAATCCTTGGGCCATAGCATGGGCGAGGACTTTTCGGAGTATGCAAACCCGATTAATATAGGTTAACTGCTCCCCTCTCAAGGGGTCAAGTTCTTTAGCAGCTATGAGACCCTCTGACTTCTTTCGAGCTAGCTTTTACTCTTCAGATTGAATAAAGGCAACGCATTGATCGACCCGCTCACCCAGCCGAGCCCTCAATGATGATGCTTCTAGGATGGGGCATTGAGATTCAAGTTCATGGAGAAGGGCTTCGAGTTTCTGGAAATTATCCACCCAAGTACGAACCAATGTTTCCTCGTGATAAATACTAAAAGTGGCCAGCATGAGGTTGACCACTTCGGAAAATTCTCCCGCGGAATAGGAAACCCCGGCATGAAGATCCTTGATGAAAGCCATTAAAACCCCGATATGAAGATCCTTGATGAAACCCCGGCATCTGAGTACTGCAATCAAAAATCATTTCCCCTATGAATATTACTCTCCTAAGATGAACTAAAAAGAATGAGCAAGAGATGAACTTACCAACGCTGGACTCAGATGCTGGGCGCAGCATTGGACCAAGAGTTAGCCTTTCCAGAAGAGCCCCGGCGCACCGTGATATTATCAGGTTCGTCTTTGAAATTCCAGATGGTCAACATAAGAGTTAGATCAATACGGAAAACGAGAGATGGTAAAATCAAGAGGAAAAAGTTACCTTCCGTTATCACTCCTGGGAGGATCCGTGGAAGTTCAGAAGCGTAGGAGGAATAGCCAAGGTCATGATGCCAGTTGAAGCAGACCCCCCCAAACGGAAGGTTACCAGCACCTATAGGGGCAATTGTCATTGACTCGCGACCGATAGAATAGCCGTCACAGCTGCGTCTGAAATAGAGAAGATGTTAGCAAGCACGCTTGATAGAAATTAAAGAAAATGCAAAATTCTTGATGAGATGTAATATACCAGTGGGTCCTACAGGAGTCGGTAAAGTAAGAGCCATAACCATCTCTATAGGGTTGCTAACTTCGACGCCCGTCTAGACAGAGCCGCTCACGTTTGTCTCCATTTCTGTGGAAGAGACAGAATTAAGAGCAGGATCCACATCCGTCGAAACGATGATCGTTGTCACCGCGCTGGTTTCCCCGGCAGATATCTGGGATCCGCCCATAGAAACAGTGGCGTCTGGAGTAACACCTATGTGTTCTGGGGAGTCAGCTGCAGGATCATGGGTTTCAGAATCAGAATACTCAGATTCAACCATGTTGATAATCGCTGGCTCCATGGTCTCGACTGGTGGAATCTCACCTTTTTCGGGAACATCCGGGGGAATCTGATTGCTGTAACTAGCATCATCTATAAAGACCGCGGTAAAAACATACTTCAACAGAGTGATAAGATGATCATTCGGGTCAAAATCAAAAAAGAAAACAAACAAGTCCATTATACCTAAAGAAGCCCGATGCTCAGCCTCCTTATAGAGACGACGCACTTCCTCTTCTCGAGTCGTCCGCACAGACCTCCTGTGAGCAGCCGATAAGTTGGCCACCTCATCACCAGAATATTCAGATTTGGATGCAGATGGAATCGAATGTTTCAACGCTCTTTCTCGAGATAATATAGCAGGGTCATCAACTAGGGCTGCCAGTCTTGAAGAGTGTGCAGCGGTTAGAGAAGGGGAAACATCTACTATACGAATCCCGGCTGTAGAATTCCTTATAGTAAGAAAGCGTTAGAAAATGTACAAGATAAACCGTGCATTACAAATGCAGAACATGAGAAAAGGTGGATCATACCAGGACCCTAATGGCCCTTCGCCTTGCTTCTTCCTCCTCCTGGAGCATATTGTATGAGGCTTAGGTGGCATATTCAGTGGAAATTGCTTTACAATATGGATTATTAAGATATATATGAGATTATTTATTGCAAAGCACGTAAACAAAGGCGAATAGAATATACCGATTGCCGCAACAGCCTTATGTGCTTCCTTTTGGGTTGTTCGTTCAAAGGAGGATATAGCTTTCTGAAGATTGGCATCATCATCCTCTTCCACTGATTCCACCATAGCCATCGACAGATTCCTCGACTTTCGCTTCTAAAGGATCAAGACTCATGTTTGTTCCATACTCAGCTATACCCGCGGTCAAGGGAGTACAAGCCTTTTGATTAAAAGCAGAGTCGGCTGAGGCCATGGTTTTATTCTTCTTACGAGAGTTAGAAGGGGACTTGGAAGCTCTTTTCCTTCCTACGGGTGCTCTTAGCCAACGCTTTCCAATATCTCCAATGTCAGACTCAGGCGATAAGCCAGTCGCCACGTCAACCTTGGCAACCGAACTTGGCACGGTTCAAAAGTTGTAACATCAGTCGGCAAAGCACCACCAAAAGGTATTGGTTCGCCAGAAGACCGAGGAGCAGCAAACTATGAGGCGTGCTTCCTACCAGTAGTTTTCCTCTTTCTGGATCTCAGAACACTATCAGTATGAACATCCTTAACGTTTTGAGTTGTCCGAAATTTGGAAGCGCTAGGAGGGGCTTCAGGATTATTTCCTTCTTGTGGCAGAGTTAGAAGAGTAATAGATCGCGGCTTCAAAGGAAATTCATGATCTTTTGTCTTTATTTCAGTACGACGCCCGAGGAAAATATGAACTTCGTGACCGATAATTCCACTCATGGAATCCGCGTACCACTGCCTACAATTATTCAATAGTTGGGGAACATGGGTGGGATCAGCAATCCTGAAACAAGAGTCGGTGGCCAACCTCATGAAGTGATGAATTGCATGTTCTGTCGACTCCATCGAAAAAGCAGGGCGACGGTGAAAAGCCTCGAGAGGAACACCCAGTTCGTACCCGAACTGCTGAGAAAATCGAAGAGGGCGATAAGGCCCATGGGTAACCATGTTACTCCGCCGGTAAATCAAAAATCCAGGCCTAATGGAGTAAAGATGAGCCCTCTCCCTGGCATGTAAAGCTAGGACCCCGTCTTTTATTATGTGTAAATAAGGTTGATCAGCGTGAATAGGACGTATGCTGGTAAATACTACATATTCCTCGAAGAAGACACCCTTCTTTGTCTTAAGATTATCTGGTTTAATACACATTCCTCGGTGATCACTGTTCGACACGATGCCTGCAGCTTGAATAATTCTCATCACCAATGAAAAGCGGTTGGAATTAAAGATAGCAGGTCGCGTGTGTTCTCTATACGTACTACGCACACACAAACTAATCCAGGTGCCGAAATAATGAAGCGGCATGAATACATGTTCTGAGTCCGAATCATTCGAGTTGGCCAATTCACTTAAACCTTGATATAAGTAAGCTAGCCCCGAAATGTCAATAGCCAACTGAGCTCCGAATAGGATGTGATACGCCGGATAAAATACAGAAGCACGCATCAGGGGAGGGTCTATAGGAATCACAAACTAACACAGCCATAGGCTTATGAAAGAAAGATTCTTTATCGATTCCCAGTGCAGCGATGTCCTCAAGTTTAGAAGAAAACTTTCCGGGAAGGAAGAATTCTTCTAACGGAGCATCATCATCCCGTAATCCTTCTTTGCTTAAACCAAAGGATTCTCAAGATCTGCAAAGTCACCGCTGTTGTCTCTCAAAATACTTGGACGCACAAATCTGGATATAAACGCCTTAAAAGTGACCCCTTGTCATTTAGACAGTATATCCAACTCCTCGAATATTCCTAACACTTTTTGAAGAATTGCATGAATGAAAGTGATAGCGTTTTCGTCTATCCACTCACCCTTATCCGGGGTTGCAGAAAAACCAAATTCATCCCGGGGCACTATCTCTTCGTAGTGTTCCCTGATGATAGGTAATCCAGAGATCTTCTGAGACTCCAGCAAGGATATAGACACCTCATGGCCCGACAACATGAATGTGCTCGTCATTGGGTTCCACTGCTCTATGAATATCCTAACCCACCAAGGTTGAGTTTTGGGGTATTCAAACAAAGACACATATACTGCCGGAAAAAGTCCAGTTCGTCGCAGTAAATCCTTCTCAGTAGACAGGATATATCTGACCCAAGTGACGTAATTAGGAAGATAACACAGAACTAACCCCACACCATAGGGTACTCCCCAGGGTCGTGCTTCTTCTTGACTTATACGACGTCCAAGAGTATCCACGACCATCTTTTTTGTAACTCCATCCGAAGAGGGCTATAACCGATTACAGGCCGTCCAATTATTCATCTCCACTGTAAAGACAGTCGGTACAACATCGGTATAGCGGAAAGGCCCAAGCGGATCAGACGACACCTCACACTGAAAACTAACACGTCCCCAGATGATTTGATTATACCAACCGGCTCAGAGTCGAAGATGTTGCTGTATAGGATCACGAGTTCTGATCATCTGAATAACCTCCTTATCGACAGGCTCATTTGGCTGCGAATTTGTCGGACGATCATAATTGAAGTCGGCTGGTGAAGACATCGTGCCTGAGAAGAAAAACCAAGAAACATTAGTTCACAAAACAAAAACTATTATGTGAAGGGTCAAGACTTAGAACATGCATCTTATGAAAAATCTAAAGATTTTTCTAAGTATGTGATGCGCAATCCACCAAGGTGCACATACCCTACAAAAATCCAAAGGATTTCTCTAAGTAAAAGATATGCAGCCCAAAGAGGTGCGGGCGACCTATGAAAATCAAAAAAAAATTCTAAAGTAATAGATGCGAAGCCAAAAGGATGTGCATTATTTAAAAGAAGCAAAAGCGAGTGCGCATTTTACTTTGATGGGACGTGTTTTACCTATCAAATCAAAGAAAAGGGGGAGCAAAAACTTCGCTGAAGAGCACTAGCTCCGAAGAAAAACAATAGTTCTTAAAATTTTAAGAAAGAAAAGAAAGGGGCGCAACCTCGTTTAAGGGAGGAAGCCCCTATTTATAGGGTTCAGAAGTCGGTTCGATTTCTTGTAGATCTCGGAGCAGATCTGACGGTTCGCAGCTTGACACCGATATACACACATGCAAGCCACGTGTGCACAGTTGGTGGGGGCATTTGTTTGCACCCATTTTAGGGTTCACCCAATAAATGCACACCTATCATACGATGCGACACATGCAAAGCATGTGCGCATGGCAAAGGCCATCGCATGCGATGCGAATACAGGCAAAGCACATGCGCATGCATTATCAGTGCGTATATACGTGGTTAAGCTATATTTAGAAGAAAATTTTCTATCAATTAACAGACTTAACGAATCAATCAAAATTGATTCGGGATTAATGATCTAATGGTGCGCAAGCACCCTAAATTGATATAAGTTAATTTAAATTTATTTGTTGATCACAAACTTAACAAAACAATTAAAATTGATTTGCGGATCAACGATCCAATGGTGCGCAAGCACCATAAATTGATATAAATCAATTTAAATCTGTTTGTTCATAACAAACATGGCAACTCAAACAAAATTGATATTTGGATCAATAATCTAATGGTGTGCATGCATCCAGAAATTGATATAAATCAATCAAAATCAAATTGAGATAAAACTCATCTAATTGTTGGGAACAAACCCAAACAATTCTTTTCCTATAAATTGGAACTCACTCACAATGAAGAGGAGCATTCTGATCTTTTGCTTTGTTGAGAGAGAGAGACCCACATAAAATGAAGAGCTCTCTTCATTCTCTTTGCTAAAACAGAAGCTTTTTTCGAAGAAAACCCTAGTTAACGAGGTAATCAGGAAAAAAAGAAAAGAGGATCCTTTCTTTTCATAAAAACTATTGCTTTTTCATAACGAAACTAGTGATTCTCTAAAATAAAGATCAAATGATCTTAGAGTTTATCTCTCTCCTATAAAAAAACCCATTGCTTTTCATGAGAGATCTATTCTAAGGTCTGATAATTTAGGCAGAACCTCTATTAAAAGATGATCACACCACATAAACCGAAGCTACCGCTTCCTTGAAAGTTTTTACTTTCACAAAATTTAATTGCACCATATGAATGCATCTAAAATCAAACAAAAGAGAATTTAATCTCTATGAAAGCCAAAGCTTTCTTTATGATAGTGCGCCCTGACTTAGGATGTAATCTATTTACATACGCATCGTGTGATCTACACATGCGTATTATCTGAAACCAACCAAATGCGTATCCAATATAAGTGTGCATCCTATTCTAATTCGTATCCTATACATATGCGCATCTAACCCAGATGCGCACCACATTTAGATGCGCATCCTATGCTCATGTATACCCCTCTAAATGAGAAAGCATGAATGCTCCATGTGAAGCACGTGCGCACTCTATGGTGCACATGTGCACCTGACCAGCAAACCATGGTTTGGATACTTAGTCAATATACATTAAGTATAGAAGCTTATGCTTCATATATATGACTGATTAAGTTGATTTTAGTCTACAATAAGACTAATAATTTTTAATTAAAATATTTAAGTTGACGTTAATCCCATATACGACTAATGATTCTTAGCCAAATCTTCTAAGTTGATCTTATTCTCATATACGACTAATAATCCTTAAATCAAAATAAGTATCTCTTGAACTGGTAGACCTTATTCATATGAGATATGCGTCCTAAGTTCATCCTAAATTTAATACATACAGATTTGGACTAATCCGCGTCTTACGGGCGGCGACATGTATTGTTTTCCACATACTATCCAAAGGCAACCCTAAAATAAACAAATCATAACTCGACACACGATAATTTCTAGAGTTGAGAAAGTTATCGCTTGGCGATAACGAAATTAACTGCAGGGGCTTGCGCCTGCAGAAAAACGCGTCCCCACAAAGAAAAACCCCGCACATATGAGGGGGATCTGATAAATCTGCTACAACGGTCGCAACCATTCAAATCTTCGATATACGTTGTCATAATTCAACTTGGTATTTTCGGAGAGGTGAATGGATATGTTCCATATAGTATTTGCACCTAGGTTCAGGCTGGACGCGCTCCCTATACCTCAGGCCGGTTTCCGGCTGTAAACAATGTGTGTTTGGGTGTGATGTGTGTGTGTGTGTTATGTATGTTGTTTGCAAACGTTAGGTAGGGGTGATGCCAAAAAAGAGAGAAATTATCGCTGAAAATAGCTAATGAATAGTAGCTAACAATGGTGTAAAGATGTGGACATTTGTTAATCAGGGTGGGTTAGTGACCAGTCTGAAGGATGTGTATTGATGAGTGTTGCATGGCTGCATCCATTTAAATTAAACAAGGTTGACTTTGTGTATTTCACAAAATTTTAGTTGCAAGGTTAAGGCCATTTTTCCAAAAAAAAAAATTAAATAAATAAAATAAAGCCACATTGCTTATAATATTATGACAGGAACCTTCTCATTAAATCATTAAGTTTCAAATAAAAACGGATCTAGGATCTAAGACTTCGATGAAAAAAATATTTGAAGTTGTCCCTTTCTAATTTATTACTATTTTATTTCTATTTTATCGTTGTCCTCTCTTATTGCAACCGATCTGACCATCGCCACCTTTCGATAGTCCATACTTGCAAGGCAAAGCCGCAAAGGGTCAGAGTGGCATATTTTTGTTTGCAATCAACACCAAAATTTATTGGGTTAATAAAGATTGCTGCAAATCGGTGGAAGAATAAAATTATAAGAATAAATCAACATAGATATATAGGTTTATATTCATACATTAAATTTTAATCCTGTGCACCACAGCATTTTGTTACTGCATGCGTTTTCGAATAGTGAGTTATTATTAAAGGAAGGGAGTAGCTTTCTTTCTTTGAATGAATTCGATCCTTCAAAATCTTACAAATAGTAGAGAAGAAAGACATATGAAACAAAAAAAACTAAATTCCGCAAATTTCAATAATGATTGAAACAGAAAACAGTAAGACGGATGCATTAGCCAAGTTGGCCAAAGAAATGGCAGATGAAAGCCTCGACGACGTGAGGATCACCATCCAAAGCCGTAAGGTTTTAGCGCCGGCTGAATTCCCTTCGAAGTCTCCAACAGAAACACTTGACAAATATGAAATGCTTGAGGGGGAAGTTCTTCAAGCCCAAGAAGAAGAAGGCGAGGATTGACGCTAAGTCTTTATAAACTACTTCAAATTCCAACAAGTATCTGCAGATGCGTCCCAGAGACAGCAACCCACTAAACGGGCTCTGTCATTTGCCACCATCGACGGAATTCTCTATAAAAGGTCATTCGATCACCAATAGCTAAGATGCTTCAGACCAAAAGAAGCCAATAAGGTCATCCAAGAAATCCATGATGGACTCTGCGGATCCCATCAAGACGGTTAAGATTAAAAGAATGGGCTAATATTGGCCCACGATAATTCAAGATTGCATCGAATATGCAAGGCGATGCCATGCTTGCCAAATATGCGGGGATTTCATACATCAGTATCCCAATTCGCTGCATCCAACTGTTGCCAGCCGGCCATTCAAGATGTGGGGAACGGATATAGTTGGCCCCATCAAACCAGCGTCATCTAAAGGGCAGCGGTTTATTCTCGCCATAACCGATTACTTCTCCAAGTGGGAGAAAGCAGTACCGCTCAGAGAATTAAAGACAAAGAACATCCTGCACTTATTCAAGACTCATGTCGTATACCGGTTCAGAGTCCGGCGACGGATAGTCTCAGACAATGACGGACCAGTATATCGAAGCCACAAGATATGTCGCTTCGCCCAACAATATAAAATAGACCGGAGATACTCCTCCGTCTATAACCCCTGAGCCAACGGTTTAGCTGAGGCTTTCAACAAGACTTTGAACAAACTCATAAAGAAGACGGTGTCTATGAATAAAAAAGATTGGCACAAAAAGTTACAGGAAGCGCTATGGGCCTACCGAATGACATTCAAGATAGCCACGAAAACAACACCTTATGCATTGGTGTTCGGAACTAAAGCAGTGCTCCCATTACAGATTAAACTCCCCTCTCTGCGAATGGCAATTCATCAGGAGCTCACTAACAAGGAAAATGCTTACCTTTGGCTTGAAAAACTTGACGCGTTGGATGAAACCTGTCTTGTAGCACAACAAAGCCTCGAAGCCCACAGAGCAAGGATGACCCGGGCATATGGAAGACTAGCCAGACCGAGAACATTTCGTCAAGGAAAACTCGTATTGGTGGTCAAAAGATAGATGATTTCCAGTCGTGCAAAACGTGGGAAGTTTGAGCCCAACTATAAGGGCCCCTATGTTATGGAACATGTCTATCAAGTTGGAGTGTATATGCTGATAGAGATGCATGGCGAAAGACCTCTTCGACCAAAAAATGGTCGATTCCTCAAGAAATATATACTTACAGAGTTGCGACCCGGGTTAATGATAGATGACGACGCTTGTGTCCGCTCGTTATCTTCCCAAAATCAAAACTCTGAAAGCCTACCAGATAATGGTACCTCAAATACACCGGCCCTCCGGTATGGATCATATGACCAACCGTATACAGTCCATGGGCACGGACGATCTATATCCCCTATGGACCGCAATGTCCATAAACTAATGTGTTGCTCTACTGTAGATCTTCATATTGATCACCATATACAATTCATGAGCATAAACGATCCATATCTCCTCCAAGTCCTACCGATACCTGAAGTCTCACCGACGGCGAAACTCTACCGAGTTAGTCGTTTTAAAAAAACGGCATGTCCACAATCAAAATAGGCACGGATGAAAACCCGAAAGGGCTTCATGAGTAAAAACAGCAGGGCTGCAGGCGAGCTTGTGAAAACCCGAAAGGGTGCAATCTCGTGAAAAGAAAGAAAGATGCACTTACAAAGTCCTCTTGACTTTATAAGGAGAAAATCCCCGCGTGAGATCCTTAGGACTCACAAAGGAACAACACACTTAGGAATCTCAGCAATCCCTAAGGAGAAAATACACTTACGAGATTCTCTCGACTCGTAGGGAGAAATACTTCTATAAGAACCCCACAGCTTATAGATATCAAAAGCCTTAAGTTACAAGGATCTAAACATGTTTCTTAAGCCATCATAACCCCATAAAATTTATGTCCTACAAGTAGTTCAATATTAACTTTTGTATACAATCCACGAACGTAAATAAATATATTTCCAACTACGTCCCACCAAAGGCGAGTGATATTCCTTGAGATGGTGAATGGCACTTGTGAGTCTCCTCAACTTGCAAGAAGAAAATACTCTTATAAGATCCTTCCGACTTATAAGAGAAAATAGCATTAAGGAATCCCGACGGTTTCAAAGGAGAAAATACACCTACGAGATTCTCTCGTCTCGTAGGGAGAAATACCTTTATGAGATCTATAAGGCTTGTAAAGTCAAAAAGCCTTAGTTGGCAAGAATCTAAACATGTCTTCTAAAGCACCTTTGTCCAAACAGACAATGGTAAATGATGAGTCGCTCTTGGCATTACGCTTCAGTATTAGCGATACTGATACCGAATGACACCCAAAGTCTCATGTTCCAAATTCTTGACCACTAAGTCGCTAAACTGAAAAACAAAAAAAATAGCCAAAATGATTGGGAACCGTGAAAAATAGCCGAAATGATTGGGCAATCGTGACTTTCGCAATAAGAAAAGCTAAAATGATAGAGCATCGCAGACAATAAAAAATGAAACGATATAAAATAAAAAAAATTCCGCCCTACAGATTCAGTATTGATTCCTGTAGACAATCTACGAGCATAAATATATGAAAAAGAGTAGCATATTTTGCTATGTTCTGCTAAAAGAAGAAACAAGTCTCAACGGCTATACATGTAAGCCCAAAGAGCAATGGGCATCGTCTCATCTCGGAAGGGTGCGTTAATGAATTCATGGGGGCTCCAAATAGAGCCTAACCTCAAGGTAAAGCGCCATAATGATGCCTAACGCTGAATCATCCGACGGCTACTTATACATTCACCTAAGAAGATTACTTGAGACGTTGTATCCCCGCTTCTGATTGGATGAGAGATACGGCAAGTGCGTAGCTACTCGAAAAAACGATCTGAGTGGACGTGAGCCGAGAAGTAATCAGCTAACGCAATGGTGCGATGGACTACACCCAGTACCACAAACCTAACGGACTCTGGTATTAACAAGGGTTATGTATATTTAACGTTAGGCCAAGTTTATTTATCAAAGGAGAATAAACTAATGCTCCGGGACGAGTACATAAACTAAACCAGGTCATTTCAGCACAGTGATAAAAAGTGCGACCTAAAAGAACGTCATTCTTTTATTTATATCATCAAAAATAAGAATACATCTTGTACTAAAATGGGCAGTGTCTTTCATTCATAAGTCAAAATTGATGAAAAGAAACGATTTGTGCAAAACAAAAAAAAGAGGGATACGATAAAGCAATTAAGAAGGTGGAGCCCTCAACAAATCAGCCATGCGGTTATGCTTTTGTCGGAATTCCATTTCTCGCTCTCCTAGGGCAGCCAATAGAGCTTCGGCCTCTAACTACTGCCGGCGGCGTTCTGCTAGCTTGTCGTCAATTCCTTACTTGTCAGTTCTATGGGTCTCCACCGTTGTCTCCATGGCGGTAATCTCTTTCTCCAAAGCTAATCCTTGGGCCATAGCATGAGCGAGAGATTTTCGAAGTACGCAGACCTGTTCTCTGATAAAAATTGAATAATAAATAAAAAGCAACGGGAAAACCCCCAAATGAAGCATCACGTGCCCACACGTGATAGGCACTGCGCCTCACGTGCAGACACGTGACCCCCATATACAAAGTATATAGTCGCTTTACTAAAATAAATAATTGGCCAAGGAAAAAACTCACGTGATGACACGTAACGCTCTTTGGTGGGCTTAGTTGGTGAGGTTACATGCTACACGTGATGGGCTCCTAAGCCTTCTGAACCGATAGAATTAAATCAAAGGCTTTATGCTTAATTTGGAGAGGTCACGTGCCACACGTGATGGGCTCTTAAGCCTTCTGAACCGATAGAATTAAATCAAAGGCTTTATGCTTAATTTGGTGAGGTCACGTGTCACACGTGATGGGCTCCTAAGCCTTCTGAACCGATAAAATTAAATCAAAGGCTTTATGCTTAATTTGGTGAGGTCACGTGCCACACGTGATGGGCTCCTAAGCCTTCTGAGCCGATAGAATTAAATTCTAATTAAAAGGAATCAAAAGCTTTATTTGGAAAATATTTCCTTGGATCTTTCTAACCAAAAAAGATTATGCTCTGTACAACAGAGCGCCGTTGGATTAAAGATCCAATGGTAATTAAAGATCACCAATCTACAGAAAAATTCTGTACAGGAAAATATCTTCCTAATCTTATTAAGAAGAACAAATAAGATATCTTCTGTAAAACAGAAGTTCTTGGATTAAAAATCCAACAGTGAATAAAATTCATTGATTGATCTAAAAGATCTTTTTGGCTGATTATAAAATCAATCAAAATCTCTCAATGAGAGATTTTCTAAACAAATTGATTCTTTTCTTTCTTTTATAAATAGGAGCCAAGAAGGAAAAAAATAAGGAAGAAGAAGAGAGAAAAAACCCCTTAAAAGCAAAAAAAAAGAATTTAATTCTCTAGAGAGAAGAAGATCTCTTCAAAGAAGAGAGAAACTGTAGGTAAGAGAAGGAAGGAGATCACCCCATAAGCTCCCACAAAACAAAAGAGAATTTAATTTTCAAACTAAGAGTTTAACTCTTCTAAAAAGAACTTAGTTCTTTCTCTGGTTGATGATCTGCAGAAGCAGATCTCCCCACAAGTTGAGAATTTAATTCTCATTGGGGAGATCTGTCATGCAGATTCAAAACTTAGGGGGAGAATTGAGTTTAAAGAATTTAATTTTTTCAACATAGGAATTTAATTCTTCTAAATAAAATTGGGGCTTAACCCTATAAAAGAATTTAATTCTTAAATAAAGGATTTAACTCTCTATGCACGTAAAAGAGATCAACATCTAACATGATAAATGCCAGATCACGTGCGCCCATGTGAGCCCCCCCCTCAATGACCAAAAGAGAACAATTGATATCAGGTCACGTGACCCCTAAGAAGTGCTCAACACTTATAAAAGAGAAAAAGGAATTAACCCTATCTTTGGGACGTCTCACGTGATCCCACGTGACCCCTGAGAAGTTCTCAACACTTATAAAAGAGAAAAGGGAATAAACACAATTTTTTTGGGGCGCCTCACATGGCCCCACGTGACCCCCAAGCAGTGCTTAACTTCTATAAAGCAGAAAAGGAATAAACCCTATTTTTTGGGCGCCTCACGTGATCTAATAATGCTTAGCAGTCAGAAAAGAACAAGGGAATAAACCCATAGGAGCAGCGCCAATTTCAAGCACCTCACGTGAGCGCATCAAATTCTTAGTGTTTAACACTATTTCAAGCGTCTCATGTGACCCCACGTGAGCATTCTCAAATTCCAGTGTTTAACACTGCCTCAGAGTATCACGTGGGAGCACGTGAGTGTTGAATAAATATGTTAGTGTTGAACATTATGAAGGGATAACATTAGCCAGAATCAGACCAAATGTTCCAAGGACCATCAATTAAGCTCTTCATGCTCAGGGTTTCCAAAGCCGATTTCAAGACAGCTAATAAGCTCCTAACGGATGACATCTAAACTGATGTTCATCCCACTTCCCGAAATCGGGACATTGGTTCAAGGGTTCATCCCACTTCCCGAAATCGGGACATTGGTTCAAGGGTACATCTCTCCATACCTCTGATACATGTCGTTGTAATCATTCAACGTCTTCAGAGAGATGGGGGGCCCAATAACCAATAACTATACATGCATCCCCAAACTGGTTAAACCAGAATCCCATGGATTACGGACTGTGGGGTCCTTAAACTCATGGACTATGATGTCCTTAAACTTTACAGACTATGATGTCTCTAAACTACCATGGACTGTGAGGTCCTTAAACTCATAGACTATGATGTATTTAAACTTTACAGACTATGATGTCTTTAAACTGTCACGGACTATGATGTCCTTAAACTTCTGGACCGCAATGTCCCTAAACTAAAACAATAGAGCCCAAATACTCTTTTGTTGGATCTAAATGACCCTGTTGAGTAGATCTTAGTCTAGAATTAGACTAACGTATCCTCAACAAATGTTTGAGTTGATCTTAGTTTAAAACAAGACTAACGATCCTTAAATCTAACCCCAACCCAAATCTAAGAAAATATGGATTTGGACTAATCCACTCCCTACGGGCGACAACATATATTAGTCTCAGTATACAATCCACGGGCAACCGAAAATAAAACAAACATACACGACACGAAGTGACCATCTGGAGAAGGAGAAGGTGGTTACCGCGATGCGGTAGCGTAATTAACTGCAGAGGCTTGCGTCTGCAGGGAAGAGCGTCTCCACAATCAAAAACCCCTCACAATGAGGGGGAATCTGACGAAGTCTGCTATATCGGCCGCATCTGTCTAAACCTTCGATACATGGTGTCATAAATCAACTTGGCATCTTCGGAGAGGTGGATGGATAAAAACAAATAGTATCTGCCCCCAAAATTCAGGCCAGACTTCCCAACATCCCGGCCGCGTCTTTCGGCGAAGAACAGATTCTGGCACGCCTGGTAGGACCATTTTCTCTTTCCACTCCACACCTCGTGTGTCATGTTTTGCGAACGAATCGTGATTTGCTATGGTTGCCCCTGTATTCGGGGTACTAAGATTTGGTGTCTTGCTCCGTGCAGAAAACAGAAGATCAATGGATTCCAACTGCACCAACTGCAACAATTCCCGCTCTGTCCTTGCCGGAGGAGTGACTTATGGGCCTCAAGCGGCCTCCATTTTCAAGATGCCAGTGGAACAGGTGATGCAAGCCACCACTGGGCTGTTCTTCGGGACCATGCTCCCACCAATGAGCTTCAACACCCCATTACCGTCGCAAGAAGCTCCGAAGAAGTCGGTCTTTGATCGGCTTACAACTACCGCGGCCTGTAACACCCGAGCCCAATAATACTACTTATATTACTAGTTGAGGGTTATTTATTGCTCATTCCAATTTTCCTGATTGTTTGGTGCTTTTTGCTAAATTTTAACCGGTTAAGTCATTTTGGCACATAACAAATTTTAACTCCTAAAATGAAATTTAAAATGTCCATGTTGGCCTACTCGTCGCCACTAGTCGCGTGGTAGCGTCCGCGTGTCGAGATTCCGTCCCGTTCGGCTAAACGGGCAAGTTTGGACGACTACGCACGCGTGCAAGTGTCCGACTTGGGGGCATGCATTTTAATCATTAAACACCTCTTTTCAAAAGTTGGAACCCGCTTAAAATCCTATAATTTGAATTTGGAACATTTGGGAGCAAACCGGGCTCGATTTGGAAATGTTTCATTTCGCGCCAAAAAGGCCCATTTTAATTTAATATCTTTAAACTGTATATTTACGAATATATCTTACCTTAACAGTTTTAATCCCCACTAAATCTTTAAATTGGATTTTCTAAACCTCCCCAGCCAATCGCGAGCTTGGGATCCTTTCTCGTGGGCCCCGCATTCAATCTCTCTCTCCGCCTCTCTCTATCTCTTTCCTCCCTATTTTCTTTCTCTCTCTCACTCTAAATCTTTCTCTCTCTCTCTCCAATCTCTCTCTCTCTCTTCCTTTATAATCTTCCCATGCAGCCGCCTCCTTCTCTTCCCCGCTCGGCCACGAGAAACCCTCAGAACCCTAACCCTAGCCACCTCGTAACCGCGCCGCCGACCTCCCCACGACCTCGCCGTCGCCGCCCTTGCCACCGCGAGCCCAGCCGCACCTCCTACCTCCTTCCTCCGCCGCTTCCCGTGCCTGCACCCAACCCCCGACGCCTCCACTCGGCCGCAGAGCCCGACGTCGACGCCGCCTCCCGTCGCCAACGACTCCCGCGATTCCCTCTCCTCCTCCTCGTCGCAACCTCCTCGTCGCCTTCCCTCTCCCTTCGCCGGACCACCAACAGACCCGAGCCCAGCCCTACTACCCTCTGCAGTTCTCCGGAGAACGCGCCGACGATCCTCGCCGTCGTCACCAGCGCCACCTCCGTCTCCCCCTTGACCACCGGAGCAGACCAGCACTCCTCCACTCGTCGCAACACCCTCTCCAGCGAACCCCGAGGCCGTTCAAGTCTTCGCAGCCGCCGTCGCTGCCTCGCCGGCGTTCCAGCGCCGTCGAGCCCTCCCGGGTCACCCTGGTATATCTCTCTGTAAGCTTCCTCATCTTTCCCTTTGTGCATTAACCCCCGCTGATCGTATTACGTTTATCATTGTTGCTAACTTCGTTGCCGATGTTTTTGCCGGAATCCGACCGTGCCGTCTTTTGAACCCGACACTCCAGCGAAGTACCCCTGGTCCGTGTGATCCCGTTGTTCTCTGTTGGGACTCGATCCGTGGCCCGTGCTACCATATCGTGTTTTCTGACATCGCATCCGTGTTCCAGTTTGCAAAACCGTCGAGGCAAGTATCTGAATACTTGCTTTAACATGCTAGCGTGCGAGATCTAGTCTTGCCACGCAGTTGAATTCATACTATATAATACTACAACTTAATGATGGTAATTGATATTATATTATAAGTTAGAATTGACAGTTGCAGTTATCTTTAACATGGAATCGTTATAATAGTTTCTCGTAATTAATCAACCCACTATCAATCCATATTGCAACTAAATAAAACAATTGGATCATATCTGCTTTGATTGTTCACGAGACAATTATTATACTTAGTGTAAATTCATGTAGCTTCATTACTTTATGATTGTGGATATTGCTTCACCTTGTGGCTATTGCACCCCAAAGGTGCTTGAACCTGTTAATAAGAGAATACAAAACATCATTGTGTTTACATGGAATAATATGGTTATTTACTGTTTCCTGCTGCTGTTCATTATTTGATTGTATACCTGTTGTGAGCACATACCCGATTGCACTGCATATTGGCCTGACCCTGCTACACATGACATATACATACATACCGACTCATCCTGTTGTACCATGACATGACTTGTTTCATGATCTCATGCCTAATGCCGACAAACATGACCATCCCTGCTGTCTATCCAGACAGACCTACTTTTATTGATCATATGTTGGCATTGATCCTTGACTACTGAATACCTGACCTGACATACATAACTTGGGGGTATGGGGAAATCAAAGATGAACCTGACTTGTAACTCGACAGTTCACTACCGTTCGAGTGTACACATTCCTATTCTGTGCCTAACGGCATGTCTCAGTTTCGGCCGAGAATATTGTGGCCGTGATCCCGGGTATGTACGGGGTAATACCGAGTGTACACTTTCCTATTCTGTGCCTAACGGCATGTCTCGGTTTCGGCCGAGAATATTGTGGCCGTGATCCCGGGTATGTACGGGGTAATACCGAGTGTACACTTTCTTATTCTGTGCCTAACGGCATGTCTCGGCTGCAGCCGAGAATATTGTGGCCGTGATCCCGGGTATGTACGGGGTAATACCGAGTGTACACTTTCCTATTCTGTGCCTAACGGCATGTCTCGGCTGCAGCCAAGAATATTGTGGCCGTGGTCCCGGGTATGTACGGGATACTATTGGGTTACATCTACGATTCATCAATTGGTTTCAAAGACTATAGAGTAGAAACCTGATAGGACAGTTCAGTCACCATTGCACTTTATCCTGCTCTGTTATTGTACTGCTTTATTCATGTTCATACCTGCACTGCTTATTACCATGTTTACATTATATACTTGATGTCTTGACGCGCTGACGTCTGGGTTTTGCATGGCCCAGATTCCGTACCACTGTCGACGACCGAGCTGGAGTACTTCAGCCAGCAGGCTGATTCGAGTTCTATAGTGGTCAGTTCATTTATTGCATTTTATTCCCAGGTGTGATCCCGCATTACGGGACGTACCCTTCTATTATTGTATTGGATCATTAGCTTCCGCACTTACTGTTTATTGATTCCTGTTATTATGGATTTGGACATGTGTTAGATTAGTATTTTATCTTGTTCTTGATATCCTTACAACCGTAATGTGACTGTGGATGGATGCTTCCTACCCACAGGTAGCATGGTTGGCTATGTCACGTGCCCAATCTTGCGTACTCTGGGAAGCGGGGCGTGACATGGTTCTTTTGGTATCAGAGCCATAGGTTAGTCGGGTTGATTCTTTTGTAGTTCGGTATTGTACCCAATACACGAATCAGAATGCCCGTGTTTAGGAAACATGTCCAGCCACATTGAATGTTTTACCATTCTTGAATCACATTCTTCCTGATTATATCTTTTACGACGTGCAAACTTACTTTGCGTGTCGACTCGGAAACCTGATTTCTTGTTATCCCTAGGACTTGGGCGACTTGGGTGGAGTTAAGTAATTGCGGTTATGATACCGCGGCATAGCTACAATGCAGCACTCTATTTAAGTATCTTGGAGTTCTAGCCTTGATCCACATTCAGAATCTATCATCATGCTAATGTTGGGTGTTTTGAGTTCAGGATTATGACAGGTAAGAAGTTGAAGACATACCGGAGGCGTGTGAACGAAGCCGCCATGCTTGGAGAGATAAGAGGAATACTGGAAATCAAAGAAACAGACCGAGCTGATCCAGCAGCACGCGGACTTGTTTCAGGAAGGTTTGCAGATCGTTCAGCGGTCTGTAAACGAAGTTGGAACTAGACCAGTCAACCGAGTAAGGACCGTAGCAGATTTCAGACGGTTGGGTCCTACTACTTTCACTGGTCTGGAGGAGCTGTTGCCAGCCGAGCAGTGGCTAGTAACACGGAGAATTTACTGATTGCGGTACAGATCCCAGAAGACAAGAGAGTAGATGTGGTGCGCATTCAGCTGGTGGATTACGCCCGAGAGTGATGGCTTGTGGAGGAGACCCGCTTGCCTAGGCCGATCAGTTGGGCGGATTTCTCTAAAAGTTTCCTGGAGAAATTCTTCCCGCGGACCGCACGGGAGGAAATGGAAGAGAAGTTCATCGGACTAAGGCAGAATGGAGCAGCCGTGGACGTGCATGCAGCAGAGTGGACGAGACTCAGTAGCCTCGCTGGACCTTTCGCGGCCAACGATGAGGACAACGGTTGCGGTAAGGAAGCAGTTCTGTCGGGCCAGTCGAGTTTAGGACTAGGCCGACGAACAATGTTCTTGCGGCTATGGTAGTGGATAGTGATGAAGAGCCGGCAGTTGTCCGCGACTTTATGGATGTGTTTGAAGACATTTCGGGCTTACCGCCGAAGCAAGATGTGGAGTTTGCGATTGACCTTATTCCTGGTGCAGCGCCAGTATCAAAATCTTATTATCCGATGGCACCGGTGGAATTGGAAGAAGTTAAGAAACAAGTGGGTGAATTACTCGAGAAGGGATGGGTTCGAAGCAGAAACTCACCGTGGGGAGCTCCAGTTCTTTTAGTAAAGAAGAAGGATGGCACGAGAAGGATGTGCATTGATTATCGAGAATTGAACCGGGTGACTATTAAGAACAAGTACCCGATCCCTCGCATTGGAGAACTTTTGAGCAGCTCAGTGGCGCGAGGGTATTCTCGAAACTGGATTTGCGATCAGGATATCATCAGGTCCGAGTAAAAGCAGAAGACATTTGCAAGACGGCGTTTCGAACTCGATATGGACATTTCGAGTATCTAGTGATGCCCTTCGGAGTGACTAATGCGCCAGCAATATTTATGGATTTGATGAACAGGATCTTTTCACCGTTCTTGGACCAGTTTATTGTGGTATTCATTGACGACATTCTGGTGTACTCGAAGAGTCCGGAGGAGCATGCTGAGCATTTAAGGATCGCACTGCAGACGCTGAGACAAGAGAAGTTATCTGCGAAGATGTGTAAGTGTGAATTCTGGCTGGAAGAAGTGAAGTTTCTGGGGCATGTCGTGTCGGGCGATGGAATCGCCGTCGATCCCGAAAGGATTTCAGCAGTTCGAGATTGGCCTATTCCAAAGAATGTTGTGGAGATAAGAAGTTTCCTTGGACTCGCCGGTTACTACAGAAGATTTGTGGAGAACTTCGCGCGTTTAGCTGAGCCGTTAACCAAGCTTACGCGTAAGGAGGTACCGTTTGTTTGAACGGATGGATGTGCTTTAGCCTTCGAGACGTTGAAGCAGAAGTTGATAACCGCCCCGATCCTGACCGTACCGGATGATTCAGGAGGACTGGTGATTCACAGCGACGCATCTGGAAAAGGATTGGGATGTGTTTTAATGCAGAATGGGAAAGTCGTCGCTTACGCATCGAGACAACTGAAGACTCATGAGAAGAATTATCCGACTCATGACTTAGAGCTTGCAGCCGTGATCTTCGCCCTGAAGATTTGGAGACACTACCTTTTGGGCGAGAGATTCGAAGTCTTTACGGATCACAAGAGTTTGAAATATGTGTTCACTCAGAAGGAGTTGAACATGAGGCAACGCAGATGGTTGGAGCTGATGGCCGACTACGACCTTAATCTTAAGTACCATCCGGGAAAAGTTAACGTCGTGCCAGATGCGCTAAGTCGGTTACCAGCAATTCAGATATTGACTGCACAGAGAGAGATCATTGCGGATTTTCGGAGATTTGATTTGGAGGTTGTGCTACCACATGCTACAGGACAGTTGATGCAGTTGCAAGTACAGTCGTCCTTAGTTGAGAAGATTAAAGCGACACAATCGCAGGATCCTAGACTGCAAAGGTTTCGAGAGCAGGTTGAAGCCGGACTACGAACCGATTTACTGATCCACGAAGATGGTTCGTTGAGATATGGTAGTCGTGTGCGTGTGCCAAAAGGAGATGTGCGTGAAGAGCTCATGAAGGAGGCACACAGTTCAGCTTACTCCGTACATCCAGGAGGGACAAAGATGTACCGAGATTTTCGACAGCACTTCTGGTGGGAAGGTATGAAACGGGAAATTGATCGCTTCGTGGCTAAGTGCTTGGTGTGTCAGCAAGTCAAGGCTGAACACCAACGGGTTGCTGGTTTGTTGCAACCACTTCCGATTCCTCAGTGGAAGTAGGAACATATAACCATGGATTTCGTGACGGCTTTACCGCGGAGTCCAAAGGGCAACAATGCTGTATGGGTGATTGTCGATCGGTTGACCAAGGCAGCTCACTTTATTCCTTTTCGGGTTGGTCAATCGACAGAGACTTTGGCAGAGCGATACATGCAGGAGATTGTCAGATTGCATGGAGTGCTGGTAAGCATCGTGTCCGATCGGGACACTCGATTCTTGTCGCACTTTTGGAGGAGTTTACAAGAAAGTTTGGGGACTCGATTGAAGTTCAGCACGGCTTATCATCCTCAGACTGATGGACAATCAGAGAGAACGATCCAGACCCTTGAAGATATGTTGAGGGCTTGCATGTTGGACTTCAAAGGTTCTTGGGAAGATCATCTACACCTGGTGGAGTTTTCGTACAACAATAGCTTCCAAGCAACTTTTCAGATGGCTCCGTTTGAAGCACTGTATGGTCGTAAGTGCCGTTCACCTGTTTGTTGGGATGATGTTGGTGAACGAAGGTTACTAGGACCAGATTTGGTGGTACAGACAGTCGAGAAGGTGAATACAATCAGGAAGCATATGAAGGCAGCTCAAGGCAGACAGAAAAGTTGGGCCGACACGTCAAGAAGACCTCTAGAGTTCGCCGTGGGTGATTTGGTATTCCTGAAGATATCACCGACTAGAGGGGTGTTTCGTTTTGGAAGTCGGGGAAAGCTTAGTCCTCGATTCGTTGGACCCTTCGAGATTTTGGAGCGTGTTGGAGAGGTATCGTACCGGTTGGCGTTACCACAGTCATTAGCAGGAGTTCACGATGTGGTTCATGTGTCTCAACTACGGAGGTATGTTCGTGATGAGACTCATGTCTTGGATCATTCAGAGTTTACTGTACGAGAGGACCTAACCTTTGAGGAGCGACCAGTGGAAATCCAGGATCGAAGAGAAAAGGTTCTTAAGAACAAGGTTATCCCTCTTGTGCTAGTTTCTTGGGGTAATCGATCGCATGGAGAATCCACTTGGGAGCGAGAAGACGAGATCCGGCAGAAATTCCCCCACCTCTTCCAGTAGTTAGCTATCTTGTACTCTTGGAATTTCGAGGACGAAATTCTTTTGTAGTTGGGTATGATGTAACACCCGAGCCCAATAATACTACTTATATTACTAGTTGAGGGTTATTTATTGCTCATTCCAATTTTCCTGATTGTTTGGTGCTTTTTGCTAAATTTTAACCGGTTAAGTCATTTTGGCACATAACAAATTTTAACTCCTAAAATGAAATTTAAAATGTCCATGTTGGCCTACTCGTCGCCACTAGTCGCGTGGTAGCGTCCGCGTGTCGAGATTCCGTCCCGTTCGGCTAAACGGGCAAGTTTGGACGACTACGCACGCGTGCAAGTGTCCGACTTGGGGGCATGCATTTTAATCATTAAACACCTCTTTTCAAAAGTTGGAACCTGCTTAAAATCCTATAATTTGAATTTGGAACATTTGGGAGCAAACCGGGCTCGATTTGGAAATGTTTCATTTCGCGCCAAAAAGGCCCATTTTAATTTAATATCTTTAAACTGTATATTTACGAATATATCTTACCTTAACAGTTTTAATCCCCACTAAATCTTTAAATTGGATTTTCTAAACCTCCCCAGCCAATCGCGAGCTTGGGATCCTTTCTCGTGGGCCCCGCATTCAATCTCTCTCTCCGCCTCTCTCTATCTCTCTCCTCCCTATTTTCTTTCTCTCTCTCACTCTAAATCTCTCTCTCTCTCTCTCCAATCTCTCTCTCTCTTCCTTTATAATCTTCCCATGCAGCCGCCTCCTTCTCTTCCCCGCTCGGCCACGAGAAACCCTCAGAACCCTAACCCTAGCCACCTCGTAACCGCGCCGCCGACCTCCCCGCGACCTCGCCGTCGCCGCCCTCGCCACCGCGAGCCCAGCCGCACCTCCTACCTCCTTCCTCCGCCGCTTCCCGTGCCTGCACCCAACCCCCGATGCCTCCACTCGACCGCAGAGCCCGACGTCGACGCCGCCTCCCGTCGCCGACGACTCCCGCGACTCCCTCTCCTCCTCCTCGTCGCAACCTCGTCGTCGCCTTCCCTCTCCCCTCGCCGGACCACCAACAGACCCGAGCCCAGCCCTACTACCCTCTGCAGTTCGCCGGAGAACGCGCCGACGATCCTCGCCGTCGTCACCAGCGCCACCTCCGTCTCCCCCTCGACCACCGGAGCAGACCAGCACTCCTCCACTCATCGCAACACCCTCTCCAGCGAACCCC
Source organism: Agapanthus africanus (assembly GCA_030015575.1). NCBI lineage: Eukaryota > Viridiplantae > Streptophyta > Magnoliopsida > Asparagales > Amaryllidaceae > Agapanthus > Agapanthus africanus. The sequence goes on along the minus strand of JASDDO010000022.1, from coordinate 645,679,096 downwards.
GAGGCCGTTCAAGTCTTCGCAGCCGCCGTCGCTGCCTCGCCGGCGTTCCAGCGCCGTCGAGCCCGCCCGGGTCACCCTGGTATATCTCTCTGTAAGCTTCCTCATCTTTCCCTTTGTGCATTAACCCCCGCTGATCGTATTACGTTTATCATTGTTGCTAACTTCGTTGCCGATGTTTTTGCCGGAATCCGACCGTGCCATCTTTTGAACCCGACACTCCAGCGAAGTACCCCTGGTCCGTGTGATCCCGTTGTTCTCTGTTGGGACTCGATCCGTGGCCCGTGCTACCATATCGTGTTTTCTGCCGACATCGCATCCGTGTTCCAGTTTGCAAAACCGTCGAGGCAAGTATCTGAATACTTGCTTTAACATGCTAGCGTGCGAGATCTAGTCTTGCCACGCAGTTGAATTCATACTATATAATACTACAACTTAATGATGGTAATTGATATTATATTATAAGTTAGAATTGACAGTTGCAGTTATCTTTAACATGGAATCGTTATAATAGTTTCTCGTAATTAATCAACCCACTATCAATCCATATTGCAACTAAATAAAACAATTGGATCATATCTGCTTTGATTGTTCACGAGACAATTATTATACTTAGTGTAAATTCATGTAGCTTCATTACTTTATGATTGTGGATATTGCTTCACCTTGTGGCTATTGCACCCCAAAGGTGCTTGAACCTGTTAATAAGAGAATACAAAACATCATTGTGTTTACATGGAATAATATGGTTATTTACTGTTTCCTGCTGCTGTTCATTATTTGATTGTATACCTGTTGTGAGCACATACCCGATTGCACTACATATTGGCCTGACCCTGCTACACATGACATATACATATATACCGACTCATCCTGTTGTACCATGACATGACTTGTTTCATGATCTCATGCCTAATGCCGACAAACATGACCATCCCTGCTGTCTATCCAGACAGACCTACTTTTATTGATCATATGTTGGCATTGATCCTTGACTACTGAATACCTGACCTGACATACATAACTTGGGGGTATGGGGAAATCAAAGATGAACCTGACTTGTAACTCGACAGTTCACTACCGTTCGAGTGTACACATTCCTATTCTGTGCCTAACGGCATGTCTCAGTTTCGGCTGAGAATATTGTGGCCGTGATCCCGGGTATGTACGGGGTAATACCGAGTGTACACTTTCCTATTCTGTGCCTAATGGCATGTCTCGGTTTCGGCCGAGAATATTGTGGCCGTGATCCCGGGTATGTACGGGGTAATACCGAGTGTACACTTTCTTATTCTGTGCCTAACGGCATGTCTCGGCTGCAGCCGAGAATATTGTGGCCGTGATCCCGGGTATGTACGGGGTAATACCGAGTGTACACTTTCCTATTCTGTGCCTAACGGCATGTCTCGGCTGCAGCCAAGAATATTGTGGCCGTGGTCCCGGGTATGTACGGGATACTATTGGGTTACATCGACGATTCATCAATTGGTTTCAAAGACTATAGAGTAGAAACCTGATAGGACAGTTCAGTCACCATTGCACTTTATCCTGCTCTGTTATTGTACTGCTTTATTCATGTTCATACCTGCACTGCTTATTACCATGTTTACATTATATACTTGATGTCTTGACGCGCTGACGTCTGGGTTTTGCATGGCCCAGATTCCGTACCACTGTCGACGACCGAGCTGGAGTACTTCAGCCAGCAGGCTGATTCGAGTTCTATAGTGGTCAGTTCATTTATTGCATTTTATTCCCAGGTGTGATCTCGCATTACGGGACGTACCCTTCTATTATTGTATTGGATCATTAGCTTCCGCACTTACTGTTTATTGATTCCTGTTATTATGGATTTGGACATGTGTTAGATTAGTATTTTATCTTGTTCTTGATATCCTTACAACCGTAATGTGACTGTGGATGGATGCTTCCTACCCACAGGTAGCATGGTTGGCTATGTCACGTGCCTGTTTCCTGATTTAAAATCAGGAAAGCTTCTGTGGAAAGCTTCTGTGGAAAGCTTCAAAAGGGGGTCACGTGCTTACTCGTGACTAGCGGTCACGTGTTGGCACGTGACACCTAAAAACGTCATTAAGGCAAGTTCAATTCCCTGACTGCGAAGAAGGAAAAGAAAAGCTTCAAGGAGAGTCACGTGCTCCCACGTGATCAGGGTCACAGGGCGACACGTGACGTTTAAATGCAAGCGTCAAAGGCACGTCGGGTAACTGACCAAGTCAAGAAAAAGGCTTCAGAAGAAGTCACGTGCGCCCACGTGACCAGGGTCACGTGTTGGCACGTGACGTTTAAGGCAGCAAACGCATTCTTCAGAACAACCAAAGAAAGAAAGTTCAAACAAGGATCACGTGCTCACACGTGACCAGGGGTCACGTGGTAACACGTGACGGCTGAGCAGCAGAAGAGGGCAGAACGCAGAAAGAAAGAGGATCCTTCATTCCGAAGGGGGTCACGTGCTCACACGTGACCATGGATCACGTGGTCACACGTGACCGGCTTTCAAAGCCCATTTTATCAACAGAATTAAATTCTGAAAGAAATTCAGATCTTGCCAAAGGAACGCAACTATATGCATCCAATCAAGTCAAAGATTCAGAGGTCATTTATTTATGGAAAATCTCGGGTTTGGAAAGATTTCCCCCTTAAATTTAACCAAAATAAAAAGGGAGAATCTCTGGGTTTGAAATCCAACGGTGAATAAAATTCACCTAATAATCCAAAGGTCCAGAATGAACAATGGATGCAAATCAAATATCTCCATGAAGATTCGTCAAAAACTGATTGACTCGGCTGCTTCTCCTATAAATAGGGGCCAAGAGATACAAAAAAAGGGGACACATGCGCAGAAAAGAGAAAAGAAAAAAAAGGAGGAGAGCTTTGATACTTTGAAAAGACTCGGATCTTCTGCAAAAAACCCTAGGTAAGAAAGGGAAGGCTTTTTGAAAGAGGGGGAATTTAATTCCCAACAGAGTTTAACTCTGATACATAAAACAGAAGAGCACATTTCTTCTCTCTTTGATAGAGGATCTGCAAAGTGCACATCTCCCCTTTAGGTTGAGAATTTAATTCTCAATGGGTTGAGATCCTGCCATGCAGATCCAAAACATAGAGAGGGAACGCAAGCATGAGAATTTAATTCTCGCAGAACTATAGGAATTCAATTCCTTTAAAAAATAAAATTAGGGCTCGACCCTGTATCATGGGAATTTAATTCCTTCAAAACAAAAGAAACAGGGTTGAACCCTAACTAAGAATGTGGTTCTGTGGAAATAACAGGAATTTAATTCCCTCAATTATAATTCTTTAAAATGGGAAGTATAATTCCTTGAAAGCTTTTATTAAGGGTTGAACCCTCTTCAGTTCTCCACATAAACGAGGAATTTAATTCCTACAGAAAATTCAGAGTTTAACTCTACAAGTCCTCAAAAGGAAATAGGAATTCAATTCCTCTGAAATTTAATAGTTCGAGGAATTTAATTCCTGAAAGAAACAGATCCTCTAAAAAAAACATAGAGGTAGGGTCACGTGCCACCACGTGACCCCCCAAAAACCCCTACAGAAAGCCCCTTTGAGGCAGCACCCCACGTGACCCACGTGACCTTGGCAGAAACTCTAATATACAAGCATTTGAATGCCCATCACGTGAGGGCACGTGATGCTTTGAAAGAAGTGATAATTTCAGCAGAACAACTGAAGGGAGGGCGCTCTCACGTGCTGCCACGTGACCCCTCTTACCTTAGTGTTTAACACTAAAATTAAAACTCTCAAGCCCAGTGTTAAAACACTGTCGGGCCTTGGCATTCAATGCTGGTTAAAAAGCCTTATCGGCAGTGTTCAACACTGATCTGTTTTAGTGTTTAACACTAATTTGAGAAAGCCTTAGTACTGGTGTTTAACACCAATTATCTCTTAGTGTTGAACACTAACTCATCAATCTTATCCCCAGTGTTCAACACTGATTGCTCTGAAATATTTAACACCAGGCTTTGGCCCAATTGGCTAAAGGGATAGAGGCAAACATTCTCCCTCAATGGAACAACAAAGAGTCAATATTCCAGACCTGACTGGACTTAGCCCAAGCTGGCCATAAGTCCTCAATCTGTGATTAACTGAGCCGATGGGCTCATGACATAATCGAACAGTCTTGACCCAAATTAGGCCACGGACTATCTAATCCACCCCGGTTCTAGGGTACATCTCTTCACTCCTTTGATATTTGGCATTGTAATCCCTCAATGTCTTCAAAGAGGTGACGGGTCCCGAAGACCATTCATGACATGGACTGTGGGGTCCTTAAACCCATGCATGATACAAAAATTCCTGGGTACGTGGAACGTGGATAACGTCACTCTTTGACCCCGCGGGAAACGTCCAGAGCGGATCCTGGTCCTCGCAGAGCACGGCAGTGAACCCGTGTGAAGCATCCAGAGCGGAGCCTGGTCCTCGCCTAGCACGGCAGTGAACCCGTGTGAAGCATCCAGAGCACATACCGGACTGTGGAGTCCTTAAACCCATGGACTATGACGTCCTTAACCTTGACCGAGATGTCTTTAAACTACCCATGGACCGCAATGTCCTTAAACTACCCATTGACCGAGATGTCTTTAAACTACCCATGGACCGCAATGTCTTTAAACTACCCATTGACCGAGATGTCTTTAAACTACCCATTGACCGAGATGTCTTTAAACTACCCATTGACCGAGATGTCTTTAAACTACCCATGGACCGCAATGTCCTTAAACTACCCAGGGACCGCAATGTCCTTAAAACTAGAACAATAGAGCCCCTATATGCTCTTTTGTCGGATCTAAACGGTCCTGTTTAAGTTGATCTTAGCCTCAAAGATGGCTAACGCGTCCTTAAACCTTCAAGCAGACTGGACTATGAATCCCCCTAATTAACTCTGGCTCGAGGGTCCATCTCTGAACTCCTCTGACATCCGCCGTTGTAATCCTTCAACGTCGTCAGAGAGGTGACGGGTCCCGACGGCCACATATACGATGGACCGCCACGTCCCTAAACTGGAACGTTAAAGTCCAAACACTCTTTTGTAGGATCCAAATGATCCCGTTAAGTTGATCTTAGTCACAAAGTTAGACTAACGCATCCTTAACAAACGTTTGAGTTGATCTTAGCCCCAAGCATGGCTGACGTATCCTCAAACCAAACCCCCAAACCCAAATTTAAGATAATGCGGATTTGGACTAGTCCATGCCCTACGGGCGACGACATAACTCAGTCTCCGTAGACGATCCACGGGCAGTAAAACATAAAACAAAACCCACGACACGAAATGACCATCTGGAGAAGGAGAAAGTTGTTACCGCAATGCGGTAGCGTAATTAACTGCAGGGGCTTGCGCCTGCAGGGAAGAGCGTCCCCACAATCAAAAACCCCTCAACGAGGGGGAATCTGACGAAGTCTGCTACATCGGTCGCATCCGCTCAAACCTTCGATACAGGTGCCATAAACCAACTTGGCATCTTCGGAGAGGTGAACGGATAGCATCAATTAGCATCTGCCCCGAATCTCAGCGCCAAGACATCGCAGCCCTGCGCGCCGTCTTTCGGAGGGGAACAGATTCTGGCACGCCCGGTGGGACCTTTTCCTCTTTCCACTCCACACTTCGTGTGTCGTGATTCGCGAACCAATCGCGGTTCGCTAATAGTTGCCCTTGGGTTTCAAGATACTAAGAATTGGCGCCTTGCTTATTGCAGAAAGCAAAGGATCGATGGCTTCTACTTCTGCGAAATCCTCCAATTGCTCGAGCTGCAATCGCGACCAACGCTTTGCCTCGCCAGGAGGTGTAGCCTATGGACCCCAAGCTGCTTCGTTGTTCACAATGCCGGTGGACCAGGTGACTCAAGCCACTACCGGATTGTTCTTTGGGACTATACTCCCACCATCAAGCTTCACGGTGCCGGTGTTGACAAAGGAAGCGCTCAAGAAGTCGGTCTTTGATCGTCTTGCCCCTGCCGCGGCTCCTCTCAACGAGTCGCCCGATGCCAACGCCTCAGTCTTCTCTAGATTGGGCCAGAAATCCTGCGAATTCATCATAAGGCCTACAATCTCGGAGGAGGCTGCTTCTAAGAAAGTGGCCGCTCCTGCCCTCGAAATCGCCAAGGCGGCTTCTCCGGCCAAAAGGTCGGTCTTTACAAGGTTGACGGCTTCAGTTTCCGCTCCCGCTGCACAAAGGACATCGGTCTTTGACAGGCTAACACCGACAACGACCCCCCACCTACACAGGGGGCAAGACGAAACCATTCTTATATCTGACTCTACGCCGTCTGCTCGACGTGCTCGACGTCGTCATTGGCGCCGAATAAGGAAGGCTGGGGGCAACTCCCCCTCTGGATTGACTCCACCAGCCCCGGCGGTAGAAGTTAATGCTGCTGTTCCAACTGGAAACAGCTTTGAAATGCTAAATAAGGTGCGAAGGAATTCCCCTACCGCAGTGCTGAAGAGGTCTCCTCCCCCATCAGAAAAGGTTGTGGAAATAGAATCAGAACAGCCCCGATCTCCTCAACGGCTGTCTTCCAAAATCTATAAGGTTTGGCGGCGGGCCCGGGACTCAATCGTCGATCCAAACTTCTCCCGCCAGCATAAGAAGCTGAAGATCCAACCAAAAGCTGGTCACCAGACGAAAACCCAAAAGGCTGTTTGGACGCCCACCTCGATGGCCCCCTCAACCTCCATGGCTCATAAAAGGAGGGAGCCCGAAAAGATCCCTCGACGTGCAACGACGGCTAAAAGCAACAAGCCCGGACACCCTAAGTCTGGGGGCATGATGGTCCACACCGTATACATGGCCTCTGGAAAGGAGGAGAGCCGCACTTCTACAGGCCACCGACCGCTAACCCGATCCGTAACGAAATCCCAGGAGCAGCAACAAAAGCTCCAAGAAATGATGAATGCTATGGCCGCGCTCACCGGGCCGAAGGAAAACCCTGAAGCGTCCTCAGACGCACGCCGGGAGGAAGAAACCGACGCTGAATTCCTTCGCCGGACGCTGGAGAAAAGGGACAAAGAGGCTGCTGAACAAGCGGCCAACATACAACGGATGGGCCTTCTCTTTCAAGATGTGATAGGAATGATGATCCAGCAAGACTTACCAGCCGAAGATCCTCCGATTATTCTGGAGGACGACCGAGGAGAGACGTCAAATCCACCTCCAGCCCTCTCAACGGCCAAGGAAGAGACGATCTCTAAGGCTGACTTGGCTGACTATATAGCCCAGCAAATCCGGGTCCATCATGCAACTGAGGCAGCTGGTCAAGTCGTGAAAATGGGGCGGCCGTATCCAAGCTGGTACGATCAAATCAAATACCCGCAAGGCTATACGATACCGAAATTCCATGTGTATAAGGGGACCGGCAATCCTCATCAACACGTCGCCCAGTTCCGGGCCCTCTGCGGTAACACCGGCGGTGACGATAAACTGTTACTCCGGCAGTTCGTTGGCAGCTTATCAGAAACAGCATTCGAATGGTATTCAGAACTTCCGAACGATTCTATCAAAACGTTCGCTGAAATGGAGTTGTTATTCACTCAGCGGTTCGCAAGCGCCAGCGAGCGCACTCCAATTACTGCTTTGATTAACGCCAGGGTAAAGCCAAGCGAAACCTGGGTCCAGTACGCTATACGCTGGCGGAATTTGTGGTCGAGATGCGAGCAACGCATTGAGGAAGCACCCGCAGTGGGTATGTTCGTGGGAACCTTGGACCCCCACGCAACCATCTCCCAGTTTATGATGTTTTTTAAGCCAACCACCTTCCAGGCTCTAATTGACAAGTTGGCTCAGATGGACCAGATGGGTCATAGGCCACCTCCCCCGAAGTTGGAACCTCGGAATGATAAGGGTAAAGGAAGGGCCACCTTTGTCGCAAATGCCCAACAGCAACCTGACGCCCCAAAATCGGCAGATCAACTGGAAGAAAGACGCCGGTATTATAATGAAAAGATGAAGCGTCCCTACTCGTTCCCACGAGACAAGACGAGACGGTTATTTGAGCTGGCAATACGCAACAGACTTATTAACCTCCCGAATCCAAGGCGACCGCCACAACCCACCGAGGTGAATAACCCTAACTATTGCCCTTACCATCAAACGGTAAGCCATCCGATTGAAGATTGCTTCGTCTTCAAAGGATGGATCGAAGATCAATACCTCCAGGGGAAGTTTGTACTGTCCGAAAAGTGGAAGGTGAACCCGCCACAACCACATACTCCTAAAAAGGCAGACACACCGGGGGCAACCTGCTCCTTTATCGAAGAAGTTCCATGGGAAGTCGCGCTATCAACGAAGACCAAAAGGATGCTAAGAGACCTTCATGCGTGTCCTGCAATCGAATGGAAAGACCCTCTTGAACCTCGAATTATCGAAGGAGCAGTGAAGCCCCGCGCAACTACGGAGACTGCTGATAAGGGCCCAAATACTCACACCCAGCCGTCAAAAGCTTCGAAGAAAAAGAAAAAGAAATCCAAGAAGCCCGCGAAGCTTGGAGACGAGCGAACAAACTTGCAGAAGCAAATCGACGCGCTAGAAGAATATAATCAGAAGGCACGAACTCCTGTCACACTGCAAGAGTTCCTCAGCCACATCTTTCAAAAGGACGATGATGGAGAAAACTCGTCGGACGAATCCGAGGGATATACGGCAAGTTGCAACATGATCTCCCACTCGTTTATCGATGATGAGAAAACTCCTATCACTAAGAAGCTGAAGGCGGAACCCGAACCAGAGCGTATGAGGCTGACAACTGATATGATCAATGCCTTCCTAGACGAGATTCGTCTAAAAAGTAAAGCGGATCAGGAGCGCGAGATGGCAACATCAGGAGGAACCAAATGCGGGCGACTGAACGAAAGAGTTGAGCTACCCCTGCCAGAGCGAAAGGCATCCGAAATGGACAAGAAGATATTCAAGACAAGGAAAAGGTTCGCCAAAGCCATGTCAATGGGAATGAGGCTACCCCCCTCGGAAGGAAACACGCACGATGGGGCGGAGAAACACCCCGATTACTGCGCATATCATCGGAAAGTCTCACACCCCACAGAGGAGTGCGACGCCTTCAAGATATGGTGGCAAGGATATGTTGCTCACCGGCAACATTTCAAACGCATGAAGCGCAAGAGCCGTCGGGAGCGAAGAAGCGCTGTTGACGGACCCAACAGAATTACTGGCAACTGCTATATGGCTCATACCGAGGGATCGCAAGTCCTCACCTTTGGGAGCGACTCTGACGAAGAAGTGACTCTGGGCCCTCTCTTTGAAGAATCCGCGCTAAGGAAAGATGAGGAATCAGAAGCCTGCGGAAACACTCAGCTGCGCAATCGTACGCTCCCAGAAAAGAATCTCGGACCTACGAACAGAAAAGATAAGGGAAAGGAAAAGGTCACTGAAGATATCACGTTGGATGACCAAGTCGCGAAAGAATTGGCTGCCAAAGACCCTCCTAGGAGGAGTAAAGTGGACTATAACATCCTCGCGCATCTAAGGAAGCTACCTTCCCAGCTTAGCATTCTCGACGCCCTCCTATTATCAAAAGAAGCACGGGACTCACTAATTAAAGCACTACAAGAACCTGAGCAATTCCAAGCCTTTCTCGCCACCCAAAAGATGAGAGACGAACTGGAAGAAGTGCATACGGCCGACGTCACTTTCGGTGATGAAGACCTCCTTCTCGGGACGTGCGACCATAACCGTCCCCTGTATGTCTCCGGATACTGCCATGATATCAAGATAGGCAAGATCTTGGTGGATAATGGATCCTCTGTCAATCTCCTTAATGTTCGGGTGTTGAAAGAAATCTGCATGAGTGTGCAACATCTCGCTCGTGACAAAATCACTATTTCCGGTTTCGATTCACAATCGTCACGGACTCTCGGGTCCGTGATATTAACGTTACGCTTTGGACTTCTCGTCACGGATATCAAATTCCATGTCATTGACGCCAAGACCTGCTACAATGCCTTGCTCGGCCGTCCTTGGTTACACGAGTACAACATCGTCCCTTCTACACAACATCAGTGTATGAAGTATTTTAAAGATGGTTTCGAGTATACTGTGACGGGTGAGCTGAACCCATTTTCCGTGAACGAAGTCCGCAAATACGAGGATACGAAATACTTCTTGCCAGACTTTGAGGATACAGAAAAGTGTCACGACTCGGAGAACAAGGCCGCCGCCACCATCCCTGTTTTCGGAAGCGATACCGAAGAAGAAGAAGAGATAGTTTATACGGGGCCAGCTCAACGCAACAACCAGAGGACGCCCATCCCCATACTGGTCTTCGGAAGTGATTCGGAGGATGAGGTCAATGCCGTATTCTCCAATCGGCTTTCAATGCAAGCACCCCTCAGCGATGGCCATAACTTGCAAATCATCATGGTACCGCAAGAAAACTATAAGGACCTCGACACGCTTCAAGCTCACAGTGTGCAAGAGCTGCAAACATTTTGCGTCCCCCCCAGGCGAAAGAGTGAGAAGATGATCCTATTCTATCGATCCTCAGAGTCGAAAGTAGAGAAAGAGATCTGGCACGGCGCAGATGCTGCATGCGACAGACTCCAACCCATCCGACTGCCCAGATACTATACGAACAGATTAAAGAAGCTATTGAAGCGTCAAGGAGTACCCTTAAAACAAACTGTTCGACAGGCTCGGTTCTACAACAGGATTTGGGATGTCCCTGGAACCCAACGCAAATTGCCCAACGGGAAGATGGAAACACTTGGGCTTGGATACGCGAGAACCGGAAAACGGGAGCGGGCCCACAGCAGCTACGCTATATATACCTTTGACGAAGAAGAGGACGCCCTGTCAAGAGATGCCGATCCCTCGTCAAAACCAGACCCTGCGATTGAGGCACCAAGTCCGTCGTTTGAAGAACAAACGGGTAGGCCTATAAGGGAAGTGAGTCAGAAAGCTCGAGAAGACCACAGCCGCGAAACGGCCATCTATGAGAAGGCCAGGACGCAACGTCTATTTCAACAGACTGCAAAAGACAAAGACGTTCATCCTTGTCAACCCATCATGCGAAAGACCCAATGCGGAGACGGAAATAAGTCGAAAAGCGGAAAGAAGAGCCGACAACAACGACGCAGGATTAGAGGGTTACGTGATCGGGTACTGCACAGCTCGGATTCGTCCTTCATAGAAAAGATGAGTCGAGCGTACTCCTTCCCCCGAGACAAGACGGAAAGATTACTCAAGCTCGCCCTAAAACATCGGATGATCACGCTTCCAGAGTCTAGACACCCCGAACAAGCTAATAAGGCCTCTCGCTCGGGCTATTGCTCTTATCACCGGGCCGCAGGACATCCTACCGAAGACTGCTTCACCTTCAAGAACTGGGTCGAGGACCAGTACCAACGGGGCAGATTCGCTTTATCCAAAAGCTGGAGGGTAACGCCGCCACGAAAGCACGAACCCAAAGCCGCAAGAGCAAAACCGGATCCACCTCAGTCCTGGGAGCGGATTCGTACCTGTTATACGATTACGATATTAAAAGAAGAGCCCGAGAACATAGATGACCTTCCCCGGTGCTTTGAGAACAGCGATGATGAGATGATCTCAGAATTTCCGCCAGCTCCAAAAGAACTGGAAGACGGTATACATACTACCGCAGATAACCTCAGAAAGATTGAGTTGGGATCGGCAGAGGACCCGAGACCAACATTTGTCAGCGAGCTACTCTCTGAAGAGAGGGTGGCCGCGTTAAAGAACGTGCTTCTACGGCATAAAGACTGCTTCGCGTGGAACTACTCTGAGATGCCAGGATTAGATCCGGAGGTCGCTGTGCACAGATTAGCAATATCCCCAGACATCAGGCCAGTCAAGCAGGCACCAAGAAGGATGCGGCTCGAGCTTGAGATGAGCATCAACGCCGAAGTCAAGAAACTGATCGATTCTGGATTTATTCAAGAAGTCCAATATCCCGATTGGATCGCCAATATCGTCCCGGTGATGAAGAAGAATGGGACGGTGCGTATATGCGTGGATTTCAGGGATCTCAACAAAGCCTGTCCAAAAGATGATTTCCCGGTGCCGGTAACCGAGCTAATGATAGATAACACGTCTACTCACGAGATCTTCTCCTTTATGGATGGTTCTTCAGGATACAATCAGATAAAAATGCATCCCGAAGACCAGAAGCACACCGCTTTCCGGACCCCTTTGGGTGTATTCTGCTACAGGGTTATGCCCTTCGGTCTAAAGAACGCCGGCGCTACCTATCAAAGGGCCATGACAAAGATCTTCGATGACCTCATACATGACATCGTCGAGTGCTATATCGACGACCTCGTAGTAAAGAGCATGTCATATGAAGATCACTTAAAGCACCTAGAGACTGTATTTCAACGCCTTCGGCAATATAATTTGAAGATGAATCCCCTCAAATGCGCGTTTGGAGTCTCCTCGGGAAAATTCTTGGGATTCGTCATCCGACACCGAGGTATTGAGATAGATCCGTCAAAGATTAAAGCGATCATGGAAATGCCCCCGCCAAGAACCCTCAAACAGTTGCGGTCTCTCCAAGGGAAGCTCGCATACATCCGGCGATTTATCGCAAATCTTTCAGGCAAATGCCGCCCCTATAGTCACCTGATGAAGAAGGGAACCCCTTTCGTCTGGGATAAAAAATGCCAAGGTGCACTAGACGAGATCAAGCAGTACTTGCAGAACCCGCCGGTATTGGCCGCGCCGGTCAAGGGAAAACCCCTCATTCTTTATACAACCGCCCTCGAAGGTTCCTTGGGCGCATTATGGGCGCAAGAGAACGATCAGGGGAAAGAGAGAGCACTCTACTACTTAAGTCGAGTTCTACTGGGGGCAGAAAGCAATTACTCTCCCATTGAAAAACATTGCTTGGCGTTAATCTTCGCGATAACAAAACTCAGGCACTATGCGTTGGCACACGAAGTCTGCCTCATCTCGAAAGTGGATCCTCTTAAATACTTGATGTCAAGAGCCATATTGACGGGACGACTTGCTAAATGGGCCCTGCTCTTGATGGAGTTATCGATAACATATCAACCTCTCAAGGCAGTGAAAGGCCAGGCCATTGCCGATTTCCTCGCTGAGCACCCGATACCGGCCGATTCTCCTTTGAATTGTGACTTGCCGGACGAGCATGCATTTGATGCGATTAGCGGTGGAAGCGCCCGATGGGAACTTTATTTCGATGGAGCGTCCTCTATAAAGAAACAAAAGCAAGGTATCCCAATGATCAAGTCAGGGATAGGCCTCATCTTTGCGACTCCACAAGGAGGGATAATGCGCTTCGCCTTCTCCTTAACAGAGCCGAGGACAAACAATGAAGCTGAATACGAGGCCCTAATAGCAGGTCTCGAGCTTGCCATTGACATGGGAATTGAAGACCTCCTCATATACGGGGATTCTCAGCTGGTCGTTAGTCAAGTGAATGGCGACTACCAAACGTGCAAACCGGAGCTGGTGAAGTACGGCGAAAGGGTGCAACAACTATTGTCCCAAATTCCTTCCTACACTTTGGAGAACATACCACGCGCAGAAAATAGCAAAGCAGACGCGTTGGCCAAACTCGCTAAAGAACTGGCTGACGAGAACCTCGATGACGTCAGAATCGTGGTACAAAGCCGTCGAGTGCTCGCCCCGGCAGAAATATCTCCGGAATCATGCAATGAAAAGGGAGCGACTGAGCAGATGACCTTACAAATAAAGGACCATGAGAAGGCTGAAGACTGGAGGGAAGTCTTCATAGACTACTTTAAGTCCCGCCGAATGCCCGAAGAAGCGTCTTCAAGACATCAGCTCATGAAACGAGCTCTATCTTTCGCTTTTGTCAACAATACCCTGTACAAGAGATCACTCGATTCTCTATGGCTGAGATGCTTAGGACCTGACGAAGCAGAAAAAGTCGTTCAAGAAGTTCATGACGGACTTTGCGGTTCTCACCAAGCAGGCCCAAAGATGAAGTTAAAGATTAAACGAATGGGCTACTACTGGCCCACAATGATCCAGGACTGCCTCGAGTATGCGAAGCAATGCCACTCGTGCCAGATTCATGGAGATTTCATCCATCAACATCCAAATCCGCTACACCCAACGGTGGCCAGCTGGCCATTCGAGATGTGGGGGACTGACATAGTCGGCCCCATTGAACCAGCATCATCTCGGGGACACCGTTTTATCCTGGCGACAACTGATTACTTCTCCAAATGGGCAGAAGCAGTACCACTGAGGGAAGTGAAGACGGAGAATATCCTCCATTTCTTCAAAACGCACGTCATCTATCGGTTTGGAACCCCACGGCGGATTATCTCCGATAACGGGCCAGCCTACAGGAGCCATAAGATTAGCCGCTTCGCGCAGCAGCACAATATAGACTGGAGGTATTCTTCAGTTTACAACCCGCGAGCCAACGGTCTGGCCGAGGCCTTCAATAAGACCTTGACGAAGATCATAAAAAAGACCGTCTCCCGGAATAAGAGAGACTGGCACGAGAGGCTGCAAGAAGCCCTTTGGGCTTATCGAACTACATTCAAGACGGCCACAAATACAACGCCATACGCGTTGGTATTTGGGACGGAAGCAGTACTCCCCCTCGAGATAGAGTTACCCTCTCTACGAGTGGCAGTCCACCACGAACTGACCGACGAGGAAAATGCCCACCTTCGACTTGAGGAGCTTGATGCCCTCGACGAAACCCGACTTATAGCGCAACAACATCTAGAAGCCTACAAAGCAAAGATGACGCGCTCGTACGAAAGATTGACCAGGCCAAGGGCGTTCCGCCAAGGCGAACTCGTGCTGGTAGTCAAAAGACCTATGATCCCCAATCGTGCCAAGCGGGGAAAATTCGAGCCAAACTATGAAGGCCCATACATCATAGACCAGGTTTACCAGGGTGGAGCCTATCTACTCGTGGACATGCACGGTGAGAGGCCTTTCAGGCCAATAAATGGCCGCTTCTTGAAGAGATACTATGCTTAGTGAGCCACAGCCTGGGTCAACGATAGATGACGACGACTATGTCCGCTCGCTATCTTCCTAGGCTCAGACTTTACAAGCAGTAGCTGGCCTTCCCATAACGACGGACCGAAACGTCCTTAAACTAACGAGGGACCGAAACGTCCTTAAACTAACAAGAGATCGAAACGTCTTTAAACTATGAACGGACCGAAACGTCCTTAAACTATCAATGGACCGAAATGTCCTTAAACTAACGATGGACCGAAATGTCCTTAAACTAACGACGGACCGAAATGTCCTTAAACTAACGATGGACCGAAATGTCCTTAAACTAACGACGGACCGAAACGTCTTTAAACTAACGATGGACCGAAACGTCCTTAAACTAACGACGGACCGAAACGTCCCTAAACTACTGCCGCAGCATCCTTAGGCTGGCAAGATAAAAAAAGAAAAGAAAAAAAAAAAAAAAAAAAACGGTACGTCCATAAAGCAAAATGGACACGGATGAAAACCCGAAAGGGCTCCGTGAGTAAAAACAGCAGGGCTACCGGCGAGTGTTTGTGAAAACCCGAAAGGGCGCAGCCTCGTTAAAAGACACTTACAGGGTCCTCTCGACCTTGTAAGGAGAAACCACCCGCGTGAGATCCTTACGACTCATAAGGGAGAAACACACTTAGGGATCCCCACGATTCCTAAGGAGAAATTACACTTGCGAGAGCCTCACGACTCGTAAGGAGAATTCTCTTATGGGATCCTCACGGCTCATAAGATTTGAAAGTCTTAAGTTACAGAAACCTTAACCTGTTCTTAAGCAACTCCCACAACCTTCGATATTGCCCTACAAGCGGCTCATACTGACCCTTGTATACAATCCACGGGCGCGAATAGACATTTCCCTAACAAAGCCCCACCCGTGACTAGGGATATATCTACGTGGTGAACAACCCTCGCAAGTCCTCTCGACTTATAAGGGGAAAATCCTCTTTGTAAGATCCTTACGACTTACAAGAGAACATGCACTTAAGAATCCCCACGAGATTAAACCGTGGATCATACCAATCAAGACGTAATAAATTCGTCAATTAATCTTTCTTCCGCTGGGTCTCGGCTTCATGTTTTGTTATTGCTATGAGACGGGTCTCCGCCTGAGACTGTTGAGCCTGATACGAGGCGAGCCGACTCTCAAGCTCCTTTTCAGCAATTTTGTGAGTTTCAACCATCTCGCGAGTAAAAATAACGGCTTTATCAATAGCTACCACCTCCCTGATAGCTTCTTGAAGCACCCGCCAAAGTTCATACGCACGAGTGGTCTTAGCCATGAGTTCATCTTGAAGTTCCCCCAAAGCATTTGAAGCTAGCTCCTTCTCCGAAAATTTTCGGTTAAGCCTCTTCTCACATGACTGTAGATTCGCGGCGCATCGTTCGATCAGCCCCCGCAAACTCGTCTTTGCAGCCACAACCTCTGAGGGAAGGCGTGTGCACTCGAGACCATGTAAGCAAGCCTCCACTCGACGACAAAACTAAATCCAGACATGCACCAATATTTCATCATGGTAAGTGGCGAGAAAGGGCAGAGAAGTGTTGGCTTCAGCAGCAAATTCTTCGGCTGTAATCGAACTACCAGCACGAAGATCTTCGATAAGAGCCGACAAGGAGTGAAGGCTTTGCTTCGCCATCCGTTCAGATGCGCGCCGGGCGTAAGGGCCGGGTGGCATAATGATCCAAGATTCCAGCGGGATAAGAGCGGGCAAAGCTGTCAAGATTCATGAACAATCAGTGAGATTTGCAAACAAAGAATAGATGGAACAACGTCAAAACTTTACTTACCCACAGTCATGCAAGGATGGTTTAAAAGATCCCCGGGCCCGTCGAGGATCTCAACTTCGTCGTCAGCATCCAGAACTACAGAAGACATTAGCATCGTTATACGAAATAATGATAATGTAATGAGGGGGTCAAATAACACCGACCTTGCCCAGAAGAGAGGACGATGCGTTGCGGGGATATTGCCTGCGGGGCAGCCATCTCCAGCAGATGCTGAAAAGACTTTCTGGGGGATAGATCCGCAATGGACGCCGCCAATCCTCGTAATTCTGAAAAGACAGAAAGATTCAGATAATAGAGAGATTATTAAAAAATATATATAAAAGACTACTTTCGATGCTCCTCCCGCTTTGAACTGGAGGGATAGCAGCTTCGGCAGCCTCCTCCGTACCCTCAGGTACATCACCGAGGACGTGGGCTGGTGTAACAGCTTCCAATTGAGGGGCAGCGGCCACCGCTTCAGGATCCAATGGAGGGACGGTGGTCTCGATTACCTATTCTACAATCTCCGAGCCGTCACTAGAAAGATCCATTAAATCTGTAGCCATGAGGATGCCTTTTCTGGGAGAGCAAGCATCTGGAAAACAGAAGCCACCAATGGAAGCTCTGCAGCAGGAATAGCAGCCGTAACGAACTCCTCCGCATCTACTAGTGCCTCATCGGAAACATTTACAGAGTCCACAGTCAGGACACGACTTGAGCTCAAATTTTCTGCCATGGCTGAAGTCCCTGCAAAGTTTTCACAAAGATAAGGAAATATAAAATACGATACAAAAGAAAAAATACAGAAAGTGTGCATACCAATGCGCCAGGGTGCCTCCAGTATGGCTCTTTCAAGCCGTCGTTCCTTCCTCAGGAATGTGCTCGCCGGGCGTCAAACGTAGACTCATGTCCACCAATCTTCGCTGCTAGCTCATCTTCGGAGGCAGCTGAAATGGGCTGCTTGAGAGCTATGTCATCTTCCGGTCGCAGGGAACCCATATGAACCCTTCGCAATGATGGAGGATCTTCGTAAAAGATGACCGGGGGGAAAGGCCTCTTCGGTACGCACACGTTCTCAGTCTCATCCTGGGAACGCCTTATAGCCTCAGCCAATTGTGCGGCTTCCTCAGCAGATGAACCCGGAAAGAGAAGACCATCATCCGGCTCTTATATGGATATTGACTCGTCTTGAACAATAGGCTCGGATTCCAGCAAAAGGTCGAGCAGACCGGTGACCGTCTTCTTCTTCCTTTTCGCGCCAAAGCTGACACCAGAAGAGGAGGATCGCTTCTTTCCCTTTAGTGCTTTGATACGGCGCTGCCCAACCTCGCTTCCAATGTCCTCTTTTGGTAGTACTACCGAAGATGACACTTCCATTGATGAACTACTGCTGTCACCTTGTCGGAAGCCTTTGCCTAGGCTCTAGTACGTATTGGCATGCCAACTATAGGAGGAGTTGATTCCGCATCCGCCACCTCAGGAATAAGTAAAGCACCGGTACCCTTCAATGGAGGGCAAACCACTGTTTGCGGTCATGGAAGAACGCCCATGGCTTTGGTCGGGGCAGGAACTCTATATCCGAAAAGTATCCTCTTTTCCTCGGCAATGATGGGACCAACTCGGTAGCAGTACCAACCAGTAAAAGCCCCCACACACATTGGAATGTAGTCGGCCTTGGGGATCATGAAGCGAGAGACGGTGTTCAGCCGCATGAAGTGATGGGTGGCATCACGAACAACTCCCAAAGACGAGCTAGGCTCCACCATGAATGCTTCGAAGGGAACACCCTGGTTGTAACCCAATTGCCGGGCAAAGCGGTGCGGATTGTATCGCATGAAAAGAGCCACATCATTTCGACGAAACACCAAATAATCCGGCCTAATCGAATACAAGTGCATAATTTCCTTAGGCTTCAAGGATGGTGCTCCCCCTTTCGATAAATCGAACAACTGTTGAATAGGTCCCGAAGGAGCAGAGAGGACTCGGTTGCTGAATATCATCCCGCCTTCATTAGGATATGGGTTAAGCAATACACGAAGAGCCCCTAGCTGAGTCGGATCAGGAGTAGAAGCGTCCACTAACCTCATGAGCCGCGGGAAGGTGTAAGCATCATAGAAACCCGGTCTCTGGTGCGCTGCGAATGCTCCTAACATGTGCATCTCAATCCACGACGTAAAATAATGAAGGGAGAAACTCACCACATCCACACCCGAGATTGAGGTATTGGCCGCAGTGCTCAGCCCATGGTACAAGTGCGATAACCCTGCAATGCCCACAGCCAGCCGTGTCCCTTCGGCAACGCGATGAGCGGGATAGATAACAGAGGCTCTCATGAAGCGTCAATGCGTTGGAATGGCAAACCGGCTGAGCCAAATGCTGATAAAACCAACAAAGAAGGTCTCCTCATCCATGCCAGGAGCCGCAATCGAATCAAAAGATACGGCCGATAAGATTGGGATGTAAAACTGTGGTAAATCTTCTTCTTTCGCCGGTAGCTTATTTAGCCCAAACCGGAAGGGGTCGTTAATATTCGCAAATTTCGGAGCCTCCTTTGATAGGACATCTTCACGGAGGAAGCAAGCGATAAAACTCTTAAAAGTGACGCCCTGTCCCTCCGACTCCGCGAACAGCTTCTCGAAAATACCTAGAGTCTTGATTAGACTTAGATACTTATGACGGACGGCATTTTCGGTCGATAAGCCGTCAAGCATGGCAGGCACAGTCGCGAATGCATACTCATCGGGAGGCAGCAACTCTTCATAGTGCTCTTCCCTAATCGGCAATCCAGAAATCTCGCGGAACTCTTCCAGGGAAATCGAGACCTCGCGATCCCCTATCAAGAAAGTGTTGGTGGGAAAATTCCATTGATTTAGGAAAGCTTTAATCCACCAGACATGGGAAGACTGATAATGAACGAGAGACGCGTACACTGCCTGATAAAGCTCGACCTTCTGCAATCGCGCACGATGAGCAGACAAGATATAGCGAGCCCAGAGAAGGTAGCCCGTTGGATGGCGAGGGGTAAGCCCTATCTTATAGACTTGTCTCCAGGGCTGGGCTTCACCTTGGCAAAGACGACGCCCCAAGATGTCTGGCAAAGGCTGGTTTGGTATCCCAGCTGTCAACGGCTCAAGCCGGCATGTAGGAGTCCAATCCACCACCTTTACTGCAAAAGCAATCTGCGGACGTTCCATCGGCAAGACTGGGCGAAGAGGCTCTGTTGGCACTTCGTAAAGAAAGCTGCGGAGGCCCCGAATGATATGCCTATACCAGGTACCCCATAAGAGCAAATTAGAACAGTCTTTGTCATGGGCCCGAATCATCGCCGTTGCTTCTTCGTATAACGGCGATTGCGGAAAAGCAGCATCTAAGCGAGTAAAAGGGAAGTAAGGGAGAGAAGCCATTGGTCCTAAAACAGGGAAAATGAAAAGACCATTAGCGAAGCCCCCTATATATATATGTATATATATATATATGTATATGTATATATGTATGTATATATGTATATGTATGTATATATGTATATATGTATATGTATGTATATATGTATAGTAACAAAAGAAGACGACAAAATGTCTGTTTTGCGGGACCACTACCTACGAGACACACGGACTCCACAAAATCAATATGGCGGCTCACCAATGATGAGACGAGGGAATCATTACGAGAATAAAAGAAGACCCTCATTAAATAAGCATTGGGATTCACACAAATTCTTAAAAAAATTCTGTTAAACACGCAAAAAACTCAAATTTGTGCGAATAAGGGTAAAACACTATGAAAAGATTTTTCAAGAACACTGAGGAATCAAATTCCCGAAGGGCCTTCTTGATCTTTCAGAGCTAAGCTCTTTGGTGAGGAATTAAATTCCTTTTATGCAATGGAATTAAATTCCAGAAACCCCATAAAGAGGAAAGGAAAAATCAAATGTCATGCCCAAGACATTGAGAGTTTTTAGTCAAGAATCACATCTTTGGATCTCTAAGAGATGAGTTTTAGAGGAGAGCAAAACTATCATGTTGGATTTAAAATCCAGAGGATTTCTTTGCAAAAAAGGGGTTCTGTGATGATCAAGAGCTTAACCTAAAAAGGGTTCTTTTTGGCAGAGTTAAACTCTGGAAATTTTTAATGAACAGAGAACTAAGCTCTGAAGAGGAGAATTAAATTCTCAAAAGAAGCGAAGAGGGAAGGAAATGAAGGAATAGAGTGTTGGAGATAGTGCCCTCAGAGTCAATTATTAGATCACAGGCACGTGATTGGAATGATTGAAAGGGGACATATACCGTTAGAACAGTCTTACTCAAGATGATAGTATGCTATCTAGTTTATCTTTATCATCGTGTACTGCTTTAGATGACCTTACAGGTCACTATTGCGCGCTGATAGAGCCCTTAGGATTCTTGCTTGACGGCCAGCAGTATGATGGCGATCATATACGTGGGAGCTGGGGTCTATAAGCACATCCTTAAAAGGTCCCTAGTCGTGCGAGTTTTCGAGACAGGGTATCGATACTCCAGAATAGACTAGTGTGTACAGTCGAGACCCCGACGAGGGCGGTGGCCGGTCTCACAAGCCACTGGTGTCAGTTGGTTCACCTAAGATGTATACAGGTGCTCATTGGGTTATGAGTATACCGGACAGGACTCGCCGGGAACATGCTAGTTGTCTTATACCAGACGTCAGATAGCAGTTCCCTGGTGACATGTGTACAGGTTAGTTCATCGACCTGAGATCGTCATTTGTCTCGTGTGAGTTCCCACTGTACTTTGATTACTACCCTACCATGCTCAAAGGAGACGTGCAAACAGGTTTTAGTTGGGTACAGTCCCGAGCCATATGGAGGCAGTGAGCGGATCTGCAGGGGTTCGTCTCTCCCGGTATTGGGGATGAGGTCGCGCTGTGTCTAGGAGAGCCATTACACGAAGTCCTTGGCTAAGGCAGGAGATTTACTAGTAGGTATTCCAGTAGTATCTCAGGGTGTTCTGGGCTACACTCCGACACGACTTGTACCGCTTTTTGGGGTCTGACTTTTACCAACCCTCTAGGCCCGCCATGCGATGCTCATAGATGAACGGACCGGACTGTACGGATATTGTCACTGATAGGCTCAGTAGGGTGTCAGGATGAGTTCGCTCATCGACGTCCCTTTTGGTCAATACCTGGTAGCCCGTTACGTATGGCTAATACCTCTGACGTGCTAGTGGTTAAATCCACAGCCAAGAGATTGACGAGTCTTTAGAGTCCCCCACAGACCGTTTCTCAAGTTTCGGGCGAAACGCTGTAGAGGCCGTATGGAGATATGGCAGGGTTCGATCATATACGTGCGGTATTGCACGGATCATGATCGGACGGTTAATACCAGCGCGCTTTGGTTTAAGCCAGATCCTAGTATTATACAGTATAGATTTTGTCTCATTGCATTTGTATTTGGTCGGAATACAATTGCGGGTATATATATACAGTCACGGGGTTTTCCTGTAATTTATAACGGGATCAGTTTTTTTGAAGTTGCCAGTTTGCTTTCCGTTTCGGCCATTTTCCTTTGTTTCTTTCTTTGGCTGAAAATTGGTGGAGAAGGGGTTATTTGCAAGCATGCAAATTTGAATAGTGGAGGGTGTTTCTTGTTAATGGTAGCTTCATGATGGTTCAACCATCATTTGACTTCTATGTTCATGATGGCTTGACTTGTGAAGATATGATAGTTGATAGATATGGGTATAATTGTTGAGGTGACTTTCTTCATGATTATCATCATTCCTTTTCTTTGCATTATTGATCCACTCCCTTTCTCTCCCCTCTCTCATTCTTCATGAATCCAAGGCCGGCCACGAGATGATAAGGGGCTGTCCTATTTTTGGTGTGGGGTGGTTCTCATTTTGTTTGCACAAAATTCCCTTTGTTCATCCAAAAACTTGCATCTCATTCCTCCACCAAAAAACCATGGCAACTTCAACCCCAATGAGACAAAGCTTTCTACACTTCATCTACAGTATCCTTGGGCACGTCGACTCGCCAACTTCGTGCCCGAGTTACCTCGGTCCATAGGTGGGAGCCCGTAAAAGAATCCGGTGATGTAGTGCCCTTCCGATGAAGAGATGAAGACCAGACATTCCGCGGGGAGATCGGGACGACGACGAGAAGACCGAAGGACACGGATCGCTCGGTATATCTCTCTACCCCTTCTCTTGTTAGCTAGGAGTAGGTTAATGGCCCGATCCGAGATTTTAGTGCGCGGTGGTGTCGGTTCTAAAGTTAAAGAAAAGTATCATTTCCGCATTTTGGCCTCGTACAGACGGCCGGGGCGCCGCCATGCACTTACACTGGTATTAGAGCCACGCCATTAACCTAGTCTAGCTTGCTCTAACATGTTTACAAGTTCGATCGAACGGATTTTCCGAAAACCCGCATTTTCTGGTTCAATTCTCTGTCGAATTTTTTTTGGCTCGAAAAATTATTTGGAGCATTGCATAAATTCGAGCAGGTGTTTTTAAGCTTTCTGTAAAATTTAGGTACAGTGATCCTACAGTATGACCGCGGAACCGCGGCCAAACCCATGTTCTAGCCGCGGTTCCGCCGCAATAAAGTGTGAACACCGTACCAAATTTCTACAGTGGCTCTCTGTGTTGAAAATGGGGGTTTTGGAATATTCTGTTTGGGCCCAGAATTATTTGGAGTGCTACAGTTGTGCTTGGGGCCCACTCCGGAAAATTTAGTCGATCGAAAATTTTAAACATGTTAGTTCACAGTATTTACATTATATCTGCGACCGTGAATGTTATTTGATCGGTAAATCCTGTCTTACTGCTATAGCCCTTTTAGACGGATTTGCGAACGTGACATTCACGTTGATGTTCTGTGTTGTGCTGTGATGTTGTGGATTGTCGTGGTGGATAGCCTGGATGCAATGGTTGTACAATTTGGTTTTTATGTACATTTGATATTGCGGGGCGAGCGTCCGACATGTGGACTTCCGTCACTGCCTGTTTGTATATTATTGTTTTGGGGCACAACCGGGCTGAGGTCGATGTACCCGTTGTATGTATATTTTACTTTCTGTACTAGGATTACCCAGCGGAGGGGTGCACGGGTAGCCGGGTTCTAGAGGGCAACGGGCCCGCATCTCATGGCTTTGAGACGGAGGGGGCTTCACTCTAGAATTGGCGGGCTATTCGCCGCACTCGTAGGGGGTACAGGTTGACCCAAGGAAGGGTGCCCAAGTTACCGGATTCCATGAAGTGCTGGGTGGTCCATTCACGTTGCTGAAGGGGGCTGCCTCGCTTCAGGTTTTGGCGGGTAACTTGCCGCGCCCGTAGGGGTCTAGGATTTCATTGCACAGGCTATCCACACGACCAGGGGAACGTCGGGTTTCAGTAGCGGCTCTGTGAAATCCGGGGATCCCAGATATCTGTATTGTTCTGTGATGCTTATTACATTTCTGTGATATTGCATTTTATCACGCCTTGAGCGATTATTATATATTGATATATATACTAGTAGATGTTGTATATGTTTTGCATCCGCGCTAGTCCAGTCCCCGCTCTGTCGTTAGTTAAGTAACCTAACGGGTGATGACGGGACCCAGTGGCGAATGCGGATGGCATATACGTACATCATTATTTTCGTTCTTTATTGGTGTGATCAATTGATGGGACTACATTGATTTGGATCAATGCAAGCTAAACAAACCTATTGTGATGTTGTTGGAACAATTTTCAAAAAGCTGTTATTGCAAGGACGTTCTCTTTTGTTTTGCACAGTGGTATTCGGTTATGAATATCCAGCACCTCAGTCGACGAGGCAAGGGCCGAGATCCCTTCACCGGGAGTGACCCTTGGACAGAAGTTTGCGTCAGGGCAATAACTTCACTATAGTCGATTACTTCTGCTTTGCATCGTGGTATTCAGTTGGAATATCCTGCACCTCATTCTACGGGGAAAGAGCCGAGATCCCTTCACCGGGAGCGACCTCTTTAGCAAAAGTTTTCGTCACTATATTTTTATAAAAGCTATCAAGTTCCTTCAACGATATCAAGGTCATTACGTTAAAGGTTTTTCGCCAAAAACCATTCGTAGCCCTCCGTCATTTCAGTTAAATGTTCGGTAGTATTCAAGCTATGTATTTTGACCTACGCCAAGGCATAGTGATTGGTAGCTACCGGATATTTATCTGTTGCATAGATAGATGCGTTGGTTTGGGACAGTCGTACAGCCTTGTTGGCCCTAATCAAGGGCTTGTACGGGTGGGTTCAAATTAACCTGGACAATGACGGGTAGAACTTGACATGTGATTTATGATTTGTTGGCCATAGTCAAGGTCATAAGAGCATGGGACAAAAATCACATCGGAAGTTTCTAAAGAAACTGAAACTTGCCAGATATGCGCATACCTTCTGGAGTGTGATAACGTGAGCGGATTCCGTCACATTATCATGCGATGATAGTTGGATCCCGATTCCCACTGATGAGTCGGTTTACTCCTCGGGTGATCCCGACTAATTCTTCTTTCAGGTTTGGGGAAGAATTTGACGTTACAGTGGGAGGTTTCCTGATTAGATAAATTGATAACCATTCCGATCTAGGTTAGAGTGCACGCTGAGTGTTTCTTTTCTTTCTCTCTTTGGCAGCGACCATGGCCCGACCCTTGACTATGACTTAGTGACCAAAATTGACCGAACCTTCTTAAACACTGGCTTTTGGATTGTCAGAGTTGCAAACCTCATTGCCACTCCTACTTTTACCCTTTTCTCCAGGACACCCCGTATTATTACGAACGTCCACTTCCATTGGATAAAACCATCGTATGGTTATATACGAACTCGAAGGAATTTATTCGGGGATGGTTTCCGGTTCTGGAGAAAATGAATAGGACTATTCAGTTGTCTTTTTCTTTTACCTTCTCTCAAGTTGCGAGTGCTCCTTGGATTAGGGGACAGTACACCTATTACGCAAATTGGATAGTCTTCTTCCAAACCATAGGCAGGTGCCGACCGGTAGGGAATGAAGAAAACCAATTAGTCTAACGATGGTGTACAGAAGGTATTAAGTTAAGACATATAAAGGGATTAGAAGGAGGGCAAAGTAAATTGTGACTGCTATTCACGACCAAACCAAGTATTTCATTACCACTCCCACTTCACCTTTGTATTTCTCCAGGACACTCCGTATCACTACGAAGATCCACAGTTATTTGGATACTCCATCGTATGGTTATATACGAACTCGAAAGGAACTTGTTCCAGTTCAGGGATGGATTCTGGTTCAGGAGAAATAGCAATAAGGTTTATTCAGTTATCTTTTATCTTTACCTTCTCTCAGGTTGCGAGTGCTCCTAGGATTAGGACAGTACACCCATTATGCTTATTGGATAGTCTTATTCCAAACCATAGGCTGGTGCCGAACGGTAGGGAAGGAAGAAAACCATTTGGCCTAAAGGGGTGTACAGAAGGTAATAACTAAAGACATATGAAGGGATTTGAAGAGATGGCAAAGAAATATACGGTTACAGTTGTGAATCTGATAATGGAAGAGGCATTACTAGGAATACCCGGATACCCCTTCGAAACATTTACATGTTTCAGTTTCACTGTGTACTGTTAATAGAAAACTGATTTCCCAATTAGACACTTACTCCAGGGTATGTATTTACCAGGTATGATTCTCACATCTGTATGGTTTTACAGATGATGAGTGGGAGTAAGTTATTGGGAATTAGGTGATCATCCTCATTATATAGGAATTCGTTGTAATTGGTGATATTTGAGGAAATCGCCTGGGCTGTTTGCCGGACGGCAAATATTTGGTTTCGAATATCCGTCGTTATGCACCAATTTCAAATTGATATATCTGTACGTCTATTTTTATAGAGTGAGATATACCTTTTTGAAATTATGTCTATGACATTTACCTATATCAGTGGATGGTTAGTGTCACGACCCGAAAGTACAGAACGTAACTGACACTTAGATTACGAGACGTCTAAAGGCGTAACGTAACCTAAGTCAGCCAAAGCCCAGAAAAATCTAAACCAAAATCAAAAGAGAGTGAAGGAAAACCTTACATGAAAACGATTTGTTTAATCAATTAAGTTGCATGAAACCCTTTTTAAAAACATCAAAAATTTCCGAAAATTTCGGCAGAGTCTCCCCTGTATTTTCTATCCCCCAAAATGGGTACAACAAGATATATATATAACCTGTAATCATAAATGGCATCCCCAAGCGGGAGCTAGCTCTTCGCCCAAGGCGGATCACAACCACACGCAATATATAAGTAATATAAAAAAAAAGAGCATAAAAGAAATGCAAAATACCAGAAAACACACATCGGCTCAAGTGAGCTCGACCCAAAAGAAACCACAAATATACAAATCTCTCAGTCTCATCACTAGGTCGCATATACAAATAGAAAGTGGTAGATGGAGAATACTAGATACAATGATAGAGCAAAAAGAAATAAAGTGTGCTCGCAACCCACCTACGGGCGATGTCGCGAGTCTGAGCAAAAGGAGCTGATGATAAGATAGCCGCCGCTACAAGACTGATGAGTCCGACCTGCAAGACACTGTGGCACAACGGGGGTAAGTTGCCAGCTCGTGAGTAGAATATAACATCTAGTAAGGCAATAGTAAGAATGCACGCAATGCGTCACAACATGTATGTCCATATGTGATATAATATCTCTAGTATGCATGCACATGTATGCAATGTCATTACTAACTCTTTAAGTGTTTTAAATGCTAAGGGTACTGCATTCTTAATTTTAGAAAATGAATATCTGTATAATAGCTAAGTACCATCAAGAAATCATCTGAAAACCCGTGTCAAGCATCAACACCAAATATGAAATCATATCTGTCTCAATATCTCACTGTAACAAGTCTCAAATATCGGGCTCCGTCAGTCCGGATCGGCCCATATCATCAAATCTCACGACAACGGTCGGTATCCTCCAGATATCCGCCGCGCCAGACATCACCGGTAGGTAGTCTTCCCCTGCCAGGCTCATCGTCTACAACTCGATCTTCTTGCCCCGGGGTACCATACCGGGCCCACCATGTACCCGAGACGGTTCATCCACTCCTCGAATCGGGTCTCGAAATCCAACAGAAAACATGAAAACTCATGGTGGACGACACATACATCACGAGAAAACCGCAACTTTGTTTTAAAAATGATAAATATAAGCTTTTGTTAAAGTCTTGCGGTTTTTCCCCAAAAATCCAGAAATCGCAGCAATACTGAAATCCTCAAGAAAATCATAATGTCCATCATGTTGTATATGATAAATGTCTATGATATCAAGGTATGCGATGTGAATTGTGGCTAGAAATCTATGTAAGAATGATGATGATGCGAGGTATATACATGCTATGCAAATTCATATATCATGTACGATGCAAGTGGCGAACTGAGCTAAACGGGTTCTATAGTGCACGTGGCATGGCAATTACCAAAGGCGTGTGTGTCACATGAATAGTGTGCGTGCAACAGATGCCAATGGTAATGGTGTTCGTGTCCTACGAAGGGATATCGCATAGTGTATATGAATGTCCATGCAATCTAGTATACTATTAACTATAAGGGTATGCATTGTAATGAAGAGGTAAGCTAACTAGCAATACAAGTCTTGCAAGAAATAAGGTAATTCTAACTAGGGGGCGCCTCGCGCCATCCATACGATTCCCCCATAGATGAATATATCTACTCACCTGAATGCCTCGCTAATCCGATCCGACCACCGCCTTGCCTTTACGCGCCGTGTCCGATGTTTCCCCGACCGATGCTATATTTGCACAACACCAAGCATAAGATTACATATCCTAAAACGATGCAAGTCACAATATACAAATATCGACGCTCTCGAATTAAACATAACGTGCACTCGGTGCGCGGGAAAACACACGAAAATCGCTAAATCTTAACTAGAATCGTCATTTCGGGGAAATCGACAAAACTAAAACCCGGATAGACAAAACCCTGCATTCACGCACTCTAATAGTCGTATACGAAGCTAATTATATCGCTAATATAACGCAATTAGATCGCATCCTAATTTTTATAAAAATCTAGTAAGCAATTTCATACCGATTCGACGCAAATATCGAAATTTTATTGATCTAGCGAGCGTAACATCACACAATTAACCATTCTAACTAATTAGATAACCAAACCCTAGCTTAACTCCATCAACCATGCTACAAACCCTAATTTGGAATCAAATCCCTCTCTTGATTTTCATGAACAAGTAATTACAACTAAATTAATACTTCAAAATTCAATTTTAGCACATTTAAACTACAAGTTAACAAACTAGTTTAGAAATTTCACCTCACAAATTGAACCTTAGTTTGCTCAAGCCACCAAAGATGCCTCCTTTCTTCAAGTTTTGGACTAAATTGGTTTGGGGAGAGAGTGGATTAGGGTTGTGGTTTGAATTTATGAAGAAAATGGTGAATTTTTATGGATTTTTCTTGATTTCTCATGATTTTTGAAGCAAGAATTGAGGTGAAAAGAGGGGGAGCTGCAGCAGCTAGCTCGGCCAGGAGCAAGGGAGGGAGGTTGTGGGAGTTTTGTGGAAGTTTCTAGGTCAAAAAAACCCTTTATGTTCTCATTTAATGCTTTTCACATTAACTTTTTACAAAAAAAACCCCATTTTACATCATTTTTTCACTAAATTTCCAACCATAAAACCAAAATCTTATAAAGTTATGATACAATTTATTAACACTCTATTTTAGCTTATAAAGATTCCTAATTATGAAATTTACCTAATTAAATTTGTATTTATCACTAATTTAATGTATTTTTAAAAGCTTAAAATAATAAAAAAAATAATTAATTATGAAAAAAAATTTATAACTAGAAAGTTATAAGTGACATTTTAGTGACAAAATTATAGTACTATCTTATCTAAATTTTGTATAATTAGGTCTACAATGAAAAATACCTAATTTGACTTTTTACGGAAAAAGCCGAAAAATTAGCCGATTACCGAAAAACTGCCTAAACGATTTTCGAAGGGTTACAGTTAGGTAAGGAGCATTAAACAGCGGTGTAATTCTTCTTAACCATAAGTACAGTTTTCAACCTACGACACACAGGGAATGAGTTATTAGACTCAAGGGACTTATACAGAGTATTGTATGTTGTCCAGTAGGACAGAAGGGTTGGTACTCGTACTAGATTCTGTTTACTTGTGACTTCTCTGGGTCTTAGACATGTGTTTCGTAGAAACACAAAGTCCAAGTTTTGAGAAGTTATAGGTATAAGAATAAAGTAGAGAACCAAGTATTGCAAGTATCAGGATTCTTCAAGGTGATCAAAGATGTAGATACTTGTGTATGGTATTCAGTTGATAGTAATGATTAAGAGAACTTGCTTCTCTTTCAGGTTACTCATAATTGGAAGTACTCCTAAGTTGAGTAATGCTGATCGGCCTCTCTCCATTTAGTTGACATGCATTGGAGACAGCTGTATGATTTGAATCTGGTTCCAATTAAATCAGTGTCTCTGTTTCTTTATTGGATATAGAACGGTTCATATCTTAACGACGTTAAGGTACGGGGAGTTGTCCGGCTTATGCTTAAAACCAGACTCTGGATAACTCAAGGCACGTTTCTGTAATGGCTGTTTGTGGGTTGACCCGGGCTATGGCGAGGGTTAACTTTCTACCATCTGGAAGATCAATAGTAATATTGTTCTTGACTCGCCACAGTTTTAATAAAAAAAGGATTTTTTCAGAAAACAGTAGTGGGAGTATGGTAGAATTGGAAGTGATTCCAGAACCGCAAACGATTACTGAAAATTTGATAAGAACCTAAAGATTCAATCTGGTTTGACATTCCATTGCCCACTCCGCAGATATGGTGGGTAACCTCAGGCACTCGAGAGGTACTTCGGTATGCCTCAAGAACGGTGACAGGGAGGTTCTTGATTACCCAGACTTGCCATTGCTGTTGTTCCAGACTGTGAGACCCGGCAGGAGGATGACTATAGCGTCGTTCTAAACTAGCTTTAGAAGTGTACGTCTATATGACTCTGCCAGAGGGTTGTCGTAGTCAGTGGGAGCAGCGGAAGCATTGGTGGACAAGTGGCTTATGTCTATTTATAGACTAAAGCAGATATAGCGGAGATAGATCATCTATTTCTGATGTGACAGTCATAGGTTTGACTTCATCAGAATAGAGGATGGATCTATTAAGAAGGTAGTAGGGTATGATGTCCTGATTTTTGGATGACATACACAGAGTAGGAAGTAACGTTCCTATGCTACGATCGGTTATACTTTGGTTGTCACACATTGGTTTCTCCACATAGGACTTGGATATTATATAAGACATTCTGGTTACTAGATCTATGGTTTTAGATCTAGATTTGGGTAGTTTCCCAATCTGGGTACTTAGACAGCATTCTAAAAGTGTTTTAGGATGGACGATTCCTGGCATGGTAGTATACCTGCAGGTGATGGAGTCACCCTCTCTAAAGGTGTCTTACAGACTAAAGGGGAGAGGGATGTGCATGATTGGCAGATCACTTGCTTAGGCAATTGAGTCAATCATGAGATGTCAAGTACCACACCAGATGTTGTTTTTGCACGAGCTGCAATAAGTAGATATTGATCCAATCCTGGAGAAACTATCGGAAGCAGTTTTAGAACATAAGTGGATGTTCTAGGGATATGATAACGACAGCCTCATTCGGGAGACAGTTATCATTCCAGGCTTCCAAGGTGACCTGGATAACAGAGTGACTGTCAGAGTTATAGTTTTCCCTCTGATGAGGGGCAGTGTTTTGGACAGGTGATCCAAGGAGACACTGAGGGAGGCATTACGCAGGATACTAGTTCAGTTGACGATACAGTCTGAGAAGTTTGGATTTGGAGTTCATTTATGAACTAGGTCCCATCAGATATCCAGACATACTCTGAGACAGGTATTGCTCATTTCGGGAGATGGCTTTCTCCGCGAACTTGAGATAAAGAGAGACATAGGAAGAAACATTAGGGCGGATCCACTCACTGAGGCTATTCCTTGAACGCATTAGTTTCGCAAACGGGTTTTGTGAGACTGATTAGTAGAGGAGTTGGGTGTTCGGTATCACACGGGCTGTAAGTATTCGACATCGCAATAATTAGCCTTGAGTGCAAGTGGGAGATTGTTGGAGATAGTGCCCTCAGAGTCAATTATTGGATCACAGGCACGTGATTGCAATGATTGAAAGGGGACCTATACCGTTACAACAGTCTTACTCAAGATGATAGTATGCTATCTGGTTTATCTTTATCATCGTGTACTGCTTTAGGTGACCTTACAAGTCACTATTGCGCGCTGATAGAACCCTTAGGATTCTTGCTTGACGTCCATCAGTATGATGGCGATCATATACGTGGGAGCTGGGGTCTATAAGCGCATCCTTAAAAGGTCCCTAGTCGTGGGAGTTTTCGAGACAGGGCATCGATACTCCAGAGTAGACTAGTGTGTGCAGTCGAGACCCCGACGAGGGGCGGTGGCCGGTCTCACAAGCCACTGGTGTCAGTTGGTTCACCTAAGATGTATACAGGTGCTCATTGGGTTATGAGTACACCGGAGAGCACTCGCCGGGAACATGCTAGTTGTTCTTATACCAGACGTCAGATAGCAGTTCCCTGGTGACATATGTACAGGTTAGTTCATCGACCTGAGATCGTCATTTGTCTCGTGTGAGTTCCCACTGTACTTTGATTACTACCCTACCACGCTCAAAGGAGACGTGCAAACAGGTTTTAGTTGGGTACAGTCCCGAGCTACATGGAGGCAGTGAGCGGATCTGCAGGGGTTCGTCTCTCCCGGTATTGGGGGTGAGGTCACGCTGTGTCTAGGAGAGCCATTACACGAAGTCCTTGGCCAAGGCAGGAGATTTACTAGTAGGTATTCCAGTAGTATCTCAGGGTGTTCTGGGCTACACTCCGACACAACTTGTACCGCTTTTGGGGGTCTGACTTTTACCAACCCCCTAGGCCCGCCATGCGATGCTCATAGACGAACGGACCAGACTGTACGGATATTGTCACTGACAGGCTCAGTAGGGTGTCAGGATGAGTTCGCTCATCGACGTCCCTTTTGGTCAATACCTGGTAGCCCGTTACGTATGGCTAATACCTCTGACGTGCTAGTGGTTAAATCCACATCCAAGGGATTGACGAGTCTTTAGAGTCCCCCACAGACTGTTTCTCAAGTTTCGGGCGAAACGCTGTAGAGGCCGTATGGAGATATGGTAGGGTTCGATCATGTACGTGCGGTATTGCACGGATCATGATCGGATGGTTAATACTAGCGGGCTTTGGTTTAAGCCGGATCCTAGTATTATACAGTGTAGATTTTGTAAGTCGATGTACAACACCCCACGACTTGCGGGGAGGCGGAAATATAAAAAACGATCTTGTTCTTTGCTTAAACATCGACTAACCGCATGAATCGAAGCTAAACGATAACTAACATCAAACATAGAAGTTCTAAACTACTATGTGAAGTGATTAAACCTAAAGAACCGTGTCCTTCGTCTTTACGAACTCCACCTCCTCCTCGACCTTCTCCAAGTAGTAGACGATCCACCACGAGAGCTTTACTCCAAGCTTTGCCTCTAAACTTGAGGCAACTAGGTTTCTTTAAGTGCTAATCAAAGTACCTAGATGATATAGAGTGAGGGTTATGGTTTAATTAGTCCAACTAATCCTTGTACTCAACACATGAGAGGGGAGGATTAGGGTTTGAAGAGAGAGAGCTTGAGGAGAGAGAAGATGAACATAATAATGAAATGAGAAAATGAGCTATCATAATATATATCAAGCATTATTGTTTTTCAAGAAAAGAAAATAAAATGATTTACAACCATGCTTGATAAATATCTAATGGCGATTCATCTCCATGAGTCATTAAGCAATTATGAAGCATTAATGACATGGATGAATCATCCATATGACTCACTAATCTCATTCAATGTATATGCCACCTAAACCTCCTTAGTCACCATCTTCTAGAAGCTTCTCGCGCAATTACGAGAACGCCCCTCCTATCCGTGAAAACACGGAAAATCTTTAGACTGTATAAATCCAATAACCGGATACTGGTAACTGGCTTAAACCAAAGCCGACTAGTAAAAACTGTCCGAAAGTCGTACGTGCGTAAACACACGTATGCGTCCGAACACTTGTCGTAAAACCATACAACCTCTATATCGTTTCGCCCGGAGTAGGGAAACTCTCTGTGTGGGACTCTAGAGACTCGACTACTACGTGTTAGTGTATATGCCCTAGAGGCCATTACTGTATCATACTAGTTTGTATATTACTTGATGGAAGCTTGGGATATTCACAGTTGTATATACAATCTTGCTCGAAATGGTAGTATGCTACTTGGTTTGTCTCTGCTTTAATATGTGCATGTGTTTCTTTTAGCATATTGCTGATATACATATTAGTAGAGCCCTTAGGATCTTTGCTTGATTACCAGTGTTGTGATGGCGCTCGCACTCGTGGGAGCTGGGTGATCTATAAGCACATCCTTATACAGGTCCCTAGTCGTTGGACTATCGAGACAGGGCATCGATACTCCGGAGTAGACTAGCGTATGCGCTTCTCATCCCAGTGTGGGAGACGGTCTGTCCCACAGCCGTCAGTACGTCGTACTTGAGATAGTATACGGGTGCTCGTTGGGTTATGAGTACACTGGACAGGACTCGTCGGGGACTGTTGGTTGGTATTATACCTATCGTCAGTTATCAGTTCCCAGGTGACATGAGTACAGCTTAGTCCGTTGACTTGACACTGTCACTTCGCCTCGAGTGTGTTCCCACTGCACTTTGATTACTACCCTACCATGGCTCAAAGGAGTCGTGCAAATAGGTAGTTTTTGGGTGCAGTCCCGAAGCACTTGGAGGCAGTGACGGTTAGACAGGATTCTTCTCTCCCGGTATTGGGGGTTGACATCGCGCTGTGTCCAGGAGAGCCATTACACGAGTAGTCCCTGGCCAGGGCAAGCGAGATATACTGGTAGGTTTCCAGTGTTATCTCAGGGTGTTCTTGGCTTCACTTCGGCATGACTTGTACCGCTATTAAGGGACTGACGTTCACCGCCCCCCTAGGCCCGCCATGCGATGTATCAGACGAACAGACCGGACTGTACGGAGATTGTCACATACAGGCTCAGTAGGAGTTCAGATGGGGTTCACCTCGTCAGTCTTCTTATCGACATCTACCTGGGGACCGTTACGTACAGCTAGTGCCGCTTGCGGTCTGTGGTTAAACCCACTGCCAGCGTAGTGTCTAGTCTTTAGAGTCCCACACAGAGAGCTATTCGCCTTTAGGCAAAATGAGTAGAGGTCGCATGGTTTTGCGACAGGGTTCGTTCACATTCGCGCACTTGTACACGTTTGCTGTCCGGACAGTTTATACTAGCGGGCTTTGGTTTAAGCCGGATCCTAGTATATGATTTGAGATTGGTTTTTCTCAGTGTATTCGTGTTCCTCGGATCACGAATGCGGGTGCGTATGCACAGTTGCTTGAGATTAAGGGAGATGACCTTGATTAGGGTTAATGGCTATTGTCATTTTATTAACCCTAATGTTTATGTGTGTATTATTGTTAATTAATAATTAGTTTAATAATTGTCCATGGTTATGGTTGTTGACCATTTGACTTCTTTGACTTGTTGACCTAGGTTGACACTTTGACCATCATCATTTCTTTTGGAAGATGCTTTTTGATCCTCACAAATTGAAATGATAATGGTCATATCATGATTAACCATGACAATTATCTAGCTAATTATTTAATTAAAATAATACACATATACTTGTGAGAATGGTTCAATTATTCTCATTCTATCATATCCTTTCTCTCTCTTGTTCTTCCTCTCCCTCAAGCTCTCTCCCTCTCATGTGTTGAGAAACACTTGAGCTTGAGAAAAACCCTCTCTTGATCTTCTCTACTCTCATCTAGGGTTGAAAGACTAGCACATCTTGAACCCTAGTGACTTCTAGATTGGAGTTGAAGCCAAAGGTTGAGGCTTTCAGGTGGATCTTTCTTTGACGGGAGAAGACGACAAGGTGACCTCCTTCCACTACTTCTAGGAGCAAGAAGAGAAGGACAAAAGACCAAAGGTATAACCTTTCTACCACTTAGCTACTTTCAAGTTAGCTTTAGCAAGTTTTTGTTTAGTAAAGATCCTTAAAGCATAGTCCATGTTGCCTATAGTTGATAAAAATCCGATTTTTATTATGTTTTCCGTCTTCCCGTAAACACCGGGGTGGGCAACGTGGACTTACAGTGGTATCAGAGCCTAACTAAACATAAACTAGTTAGGTAGTAAAGTGTGTCGAAGTTCGAAACGAAAAAAATTGAAAAACCAAACTTTTCAAAACCCTAGTTTCTGTTAAAAATTTTTCTGGTCAAAACAAAATTTGTTATACTGCTAAAATCGTCTCAGGGTTTTTTAAAGATAACCACCAAAAACGAGCCAGAGATCTGACCAAAGAACCGCGGTTCCGCGGCAATAGCAAGCTATTGCCGCACAACCGCGGCCGTCTTGTCTCCTCTCTGCATCGATTTTGGTGCAGTGTATCTCTGGCTTGGTTTTAGGATTTTTGAGATATATTATATGTGCCCAGATTTTCCAGAATAGAAATTTATTTTTGGGGGCCTATAATTCCGTATTTTTTTCGAACTTCAATACACTTTGACTATAAAGGTTATATCTGTGATGTTTGCATGTATTGAACGTCGGCTAATCGCTATATGTCGATTAGTCGGGGTTATACATCTCTGTGATCTGTGATTGATATTGGTATGTGTATATGAATGGGTTGGATTGTCGCGGGTGAATAGCCGGGATGGATGTGAGATGAGTGTTGCTTTTCTTTCATTCATTTGTAATATGTAAATTGATGTAATATTATTATTTGTTTGGCCGCACAACCGGGTCGGGGTTGTAGCCGCCATTGTATAATTCTTTTTACTGTTTTTTGCTCCTAGGATAGACCCATGGAGGGGGTGCACAAACTACCGGGTATCTCGAAGTGCCGAGTGGCCTACTCACGGTGGTGAGGGAGGTTGCTTCGCTTCGAGTACTTGGCGGGTAGTTTGCCGCACCCGTAGGGGTCTTGGGTGGGGTATTTGGCTATTCACCGCGACCGTGTAATCCGTTTTTCGTTGCAGGCTCGAACGGATTGCGGATTCCTAGTATATCCAATGTATTCATCTGTGATCTGTAATGTCTATCATTGCTATATATTTTTATATGATAACTATTTAGGCGTTGCTTATGTTTTACAGCCGCGCTAGCCCAGCCCCCGCTCTGTCGTTAGTTAAGTAACCTAACGGGTGATGACGGGGCCCCGTGGCGAATGCGAATGGCATAAGCGTACGTCATATTTTGGTTGTTTTCTGCAATGGTAGGATTAAATGATGGGATGCATTAAAAGAACTAATGCAAGAAAATAAACCAAGTAAAAGTCGATTGGAACACTTTGAAAACCACTCGGTTCTTTTCAAAACTAAACTTTTAAACGCGGAGCTTGAACCACTCCTTTTAAAAGCTATCTCGTTCCATCGATTATATCAAGTTCACTACGTTCACGGTTTCGCCAAAACCATCCGTAGCCCTCCATCATTTCAGTTAAATATACGATAGTATTCAAGCTATGTATTTTGACCTCACGCCAAGGCATAGTGATTGGTAGCTGCCGGATATTTATCTGTTGCATAGATAGAATGCGTTGGTTTGAGACAGTCGTACTGCCATTTTGGCCTACGTCAAGGGTAGGTACGGGTGGGTTCAAATTAACCAGGATAATGATGGGAAGAACTTGACATGTGACTTATGACATTTTGACCTCACGCCAAGGTCATAAGAGCATGGGGCAAAAATCCACAACGGGAGTTTCATAAGTACTGAAACTTGCTAGCTTTGCATACCATTTGGAGTGTGATGATTCTGGTAGGATTCCTTCGGTTTTATCACGCGATGATATTTGGATCCCGATCCTACTGTGAGTATATGCTACTCCTCGGGAAAACTCTCACTTAACGATCAATGCTATAAACCTAGTAGGTGTCTAGAAAGGTGTTAGCGGGGCTACGCCCACAGGGAAAAGATGTTACTTAATTAAGGAACTTCGCGAAAGAGTTGGAAAACCTCCCTCGAAGTACCGACACTGGTCTGGATGAACGGTTAAGCAAATATTGTACGGTGAGAGTAATCCTGGCTAATCCTTTCTTTACGGTTTGAGAAGGGATTCGAGAGACAGTGGGAGCCATCCAGTTTAGACAAATTAAAAACCACTCTAAACTTGCAAGAGCATCATGCTAAAGTGTTTCTTTTCTCTCTCCTAATTGCAGCGACCATTCAAGATGATCGGACTTAAGTTATTACTAGATAAAAACATATTGACAGGGCCAAACTACAAAGATTGGCTCAGGAATGTCAAGATGGCAATCACTTACGACAAGTTGGGGTATGACCTTACCACCAAAGCACCCCCTGTCCTAGGTCCCACCTCCAGCGTCGCGGATAAGGAAATCCGTAAGACATGGGAGATAGATTGCGCGAAGGCCAAATGCCTCGTATTAGCCTCGATGGACAATGAACATCAGCGGAGGCACGAGAATATGGACCTAGAGTCCATATTTCTTCATACAAAAGAACTGTATGGAGAGCAGTCTCGTATCGCAAGATACGAAGTGTCGAAGAAGCTATTTTCGGCAAGGTTGGCCGTCGGATCATCGGTAGCGGAACACGTGCTTAAGATGATTGGCTACATTGAGGAGCTCGCGGACCTTGGGACCACGTTGGAGAATGAACTCTATACTGATTTGATTCTCCAGTCCCTTCCTTCCACTTACGCCCAGTTTATTCTGAACTACAACATGCAAGGAAAGGAGGTAGAACTTTCCGAACTTCTGAACATGTTGAGGAGTGCTGAGGGCACCCTACAGAAAGGTAGGGAGACATCCGCTTTGTTTGTAGGAGGATCTTCCTCTTCTAGATCCAAGGCGAAAGCCAAGGGTAAGAAGAAGAAAGCCCCCGCCAAACCAAGAGGAGGTGTCGGTAAAGTGGATACGAAGGGAAAAGGTAAAGCAACAAAGATAGCAGGGAAGCTAGTGGGGAAGGAAGAATGCTTCTATTGTCACAAAAGTGGTCACTGGAAACAGGATTGCAAGGCTTGGAAAGCCAGAACACAGGATTTGAAGCGAGTTGCAGCTTCAGCTTCAGGTGTGTATGTTATTGAAAACTGTCTATCAATAAACTCTACTTCCTGGATATTGGATACCGGATCAGGATCTCATATCTGTAATTCTTTGCAGGCGTTGAGAAAGCGTAAAGTTTTGAAGGCAGGTGACATGACCCTCAGAGTTGCGAACGGTGCTAGCATGGATGCTGAGGCCGTGGGGGACTATCACCTGGGATTGTCAGATGGACATTTTTTAGTTTTGCGTAGTTGTTATTATGTACCAAATGCAACCTGTAATATCATTTCTGTATCTTTATTATCCAAAGAAGGTTATGAATTTGCATTTGTAAGTAATGTAGTGAACATTCACCTTAATCAAGCTTTGATTGGGTCAGGTACATTGAACAATGGTATATATGTATTAAACCAACCACAGATTTTCAATGTCCAGAATACACACAAAAGAAAGTCTCCAGAAATCAATAAAACTTTCTTATGGCATTGTAGACTGGGTCACATCAATGAGAGAAGGTTGACTAAGTTACACACAGAAGGATATTTGGATTCGTTCGAATATCAATCGTATGCAACTTGTCAATCCTGTCTTAAGGGAAAGATGACAAAGACTCCGTTCACTGGACACGGAGAAAGAGCGAGCGAGCTCTTGGGACTCGTACACAGCGACGTGTGCGGTCCAATGTCTACACATGCACGAAGCGGTTATTCTTACTTCATTACTTTTACGGATGATTTCTCAAGGTTCGGACATGTCTTCTTAATGAAGCATAAATCCGAAGCTTTTGATAAGTTCCAGGAATATAAGAATGAAGTAGAAAAACAAACAGGCAAAAGTATAAAGACACTGAGATCTGATCGAGGTGGTGAATACTTGAGTGCCGAGTTCCTGGGTTACTTAAAAGAGAATGGAATTCTCTCTCAGCTTACTCCTTCATACACTCCGCAACATAATGGTGTATCGGAGAGACGGAACCGAACCCTATTGGATATGGTACGGTCCATGATGAGTAACGCTGAGTTGCCGCGATCATTCTGGGGATATGCGCTAGAATCAGCTGCATACCTTTTGAACCGAGTTCCAACTAAGACTGTGCCTACCACACCATATGAGATATGGAGTGGGAAGAAACCCTATCTTCAATACCTGAAGATTTGGGGATGTCCAGCTTTTGTAAAAAAGCAGCATGAGGACAAGCTCGAGGCACGCTCAGTACTATGCAAGTTTGTGGGATACCCAAAGAACTCCAGGGGGTATCTTTTCTATCACGCAGAGGAATAAAAAGTCCTTGTTTCTCATAATGCCCATTTTCTGGAACATCAGTTCTTAGAAAAAGAAATAAGTGGGAGCGCAATAGAACTGGAAGAAATTCCAGAACCACAAGCTATTACTGAAAGCTTAGTAGAACCAGACGGTTCGAAAGATCAAGACATTCCCACGCCACTCCGCAGGAGTAGTAGGCAGTCTCATCCCCCCGAGAGATACTATGGTTTTCTCATTGACGGGGATAGAGATGATTGCATCATAGACTGTGATGAGCCTACTAGCTTCCAGCAAGCCATTCAGAGCGTCGACTCGGTAAAATGGCTGGATGCAATGCGGACCGAGATGGAGTCCATGTACACCAACAAAGTATGGACGTTGGACATTGCTCCAGACGGGGTAAAACCCGTAGGATGCAAGTGGATCTTCAAAAGGAAGATTGGTGTAGATGGACAGGTTGAGACCTATAAAGCTAGACTGGTAGCAAAGGGTTTTCGTCAGCGACCTGGTTTGGACTATGACGAAACCTTTTCTCCAGTAGCTATGCTGAAATCCATTCGGATCCTTCTTGCCATTGCTACCTTCCACGATTATGAGATTTGGCAGATGGACGTAAAGACAGCTTTTCTAAATGGTCATTTAGAGGAGTGTGTCTATATGGATCAGCCAGAGGGTTTCATTCAGAGTGGGAGCAGCGGAAAGGTGTGCAAGTTGCTTAAGTCCATTTATGGACTAAAGCAGGCATCGCGGAGTTGGAACATCTGTTTTGATGAGACGGTCAAGGAATTTGGCTTTATCAAAAATCCAGATGAACCATGCATCTATTGTAGATTTGTAGCGAGAACTGTAGTATTCCTCGTTTTATACGTGGATGACATTCTCTTAATAGGAAATGACATTCCTATGCTACAATCTGTCAAGGGGTTCTTATCACACAGGTTCTCCATGAAAGACCTGGGTGATGCCTCATACATTCTGGGTATCCGGATCTACCGTGACAGATCCAAGAGGATATTAGGACTTTCGCAGTCCAGGTACATCGACGCCATACTGAAGAGATTCAGTATGGAAGATTCCAAGCGCGGTAATTTACCGGCTTGTCACGGGATCACCCTCTCCAAAGAGATGTCTCCCAAGAATGATTTGGAGAGGGATCGCATGTCTATTATACCCTACGCTTCTGCGGTAGGCTCTATAATGTATGCGATGTTGTGTACCAGACCGGATGTGGCTTATGCACTGAGTGTGGTAAGCAGGTATCAGTCAAACCCAGGGGAGAAACATTGGATAGCAGTAAAGAACATTCTCAAGTACCTGAGAAGGACTAAGGAGATGTTCTTGGTGTATGGCGGAAAAGACCTACAGATTGAGGCCTTTGCTGACTCCAGCTTCCAGAGTGACAAGGATGATTCCAAGTCCATGTCGGGTTTTGTCTTCACCCTCAATGGAGGGGCGGTGTGTTGGAAGAGCTCCAAACAGGAAACCGTTGCAGACTCGACGATGGAAGCAGAATACATCGCTGCATCTGATGCCGCAAAAGAAGCTGTCTGGATGAGGAAGTTCTTGGGAGAACTTCAGGTGGTTCCGTCCATTGTTGACCCAATACCTCTGTATTGCGACAACAACGGGGCTATAGCTTTAGCGAAGGAACCCAGATCCCATCAGAAATCCAGACACATCTTAAGGCGGTATCACCTAATCAGGGAGATCGTGGATCGCCAGGAGATCGAGGTCCGGAGAGTTGCATCAGAGGATAACACAGCAGATCCATTCACCAAGGCCTTGCCCCAGACTCAGTTCGAGCGGCTGATCGAGATGATAGGTTTTCGATACGCCAGTACATGGCCTTAGTGCAAGTGGGAGATTGTTAGTGTATATGCCCTAGAGGCTATTACTGTATCATACTAGTTTGTATATTACTTGATGGAAGCTTGGGATATTCACAGTTGTATATACAATCTTGCTCGAAATGGTAGTATGCTACTTGGTTTGTCTCTGCTTTAATATGTGCATGTGTTTCTTTTAGCATATTGCTGATATACATATTAGTAGAGCCCTTAGGATCTTTGCTTGATTACCAGCGTTGTGATGGCGCTCGCACTCGTGGGAGCTGGGTGATCTATAAGCACATCCTTATACAGGTCCCTAGTCGTTGGACTATCGAGACAGGGCATCGATACTTCGGAGTAGACTAGCGTATGCGCTTCTCATCCCAGTGTGGGAGATGGTCTGTCCCACAGCCGTCAGTACGTCGTACTTGAGATAGTATACGGGTGCTCGTTGGGTTACGAGTACACTGGACAGGACTCGTCGGGGACTATTGGTTGGTATTATACCTATCGTCAGTTATCAGTTCCCAGGTGACATGAGTACAGCTTAGTCCGTTGACTTGACACTGTCACTTCGCCTCGAGTGTGTTCCCACTGCACTTTGATTACTACCCTACCACGGCTCAAAGGAGTCGTGCAAACAGGTAGTTTTTGGGTGCAATCCCGAAGCACTTGGAGGCAGTGACGGTTAGACAGGATTCGTCTCTCCCGGTATTGGGGGTTGACATCACGCTGTGTCCAGGAGAGCCATTACACGAGTAGTCCATGGCCAGGGCAAGCGAGATATACTGGTAGGTTTCCAGTGTTATCTCAGGGTGTTCTAGGCTTCACTCCGGCACGACTTGTACCGCTATTAGGGGACTGACGTTCACCGCCCCCTAGGCCCGCCATGCGATGTATCAGACGAACAGACCGGACTGTACGGAGATTGTCACATACAGGCTCAGTAGGAGTTCAGATAGGGTTCTCCTCGTCAGTCTTCTTATCGACATCTACCTGGGGACCGTTACGTACAGCTAGTGCCGCTTGCGGTCTGTGGTTAAACCCACTGCCAGCGTAGTGTCGAGTCTTTAGAGTCCCACATAGAGAGCTATTCGCCTTTAGGCAAAATGAGTAGAGGTCGCATGGTTTTGCGACAGGGTTCGTTCACATTCGCGCACTTGTGCACGTTTGCTGTCCGGACAGTTTATACTAGCGGGCTTTGGTTTAAGCCGGATCCTAGTATATGATTTGAGATTGGTTTTTCTCAGTGTATTCGTGTTCCTCGGATCACGAATGCGGGTGCGTATGCACAGTTGCTTGAGATTGAGGGAGAGGACCTTGATTAGGGTTAATGGCTATTGTCATTTTATTAACCCTAATGTTTATATGTG
Source organism: Agapanthus africanus (assembly GCA_030015575.1). NCBI lineage: Eukaryota > Viridiplantae > Streptophyta > Magnoliopsida > Asparagales > Amaryllidaceae > Agapanthus > Agapanthus africanus. The sequence continues at coordinate 645,635,634 of JASDDO010000022.1, read as the reverse complement.
TATTATTGTTAATTAATAATTAGTTTAATAATTGTCCATGGTTATGGTTGTTGACCATTTGACTTCTTTGACTTGTTGACCTAGGTTGACACTTTGACCATCATCATTTCTTTTGGAAGATGCTTTTTGATCCTCACAAATTGAATTGATAATGGTCATATCATGATTAACCATGACAATTATCTAGCTAATTATTTAATTAAAATAATACACATATACTTGTGAGAATGGTTCAATTATTCTCATTCTATCATATCCTTTCTCTCTCTTGTTCTTCCTCTCCCTCAAGCTCTCTCCCTCTCATGTGTTGAGAAACACTTGAGCTTGAGAAAAACCCTCTCTTGATCTTCTCTACTCTCATCTAGGGTTGAAGGACTAGCACTTCTTGAACCCTAGTGACTTCTAGCTTGGAGTTGAAGCCAAAGGTTGAGGCTTTCGGGTGGATCTTTCTTTGACGGGAGAAGACAACAAGGTGACCTCCTTCCACTACTTCTAGGAGCAAGAAGAGAAGGACAAAAGACCAAAGGTATAACCTTTCTACCACTTAGCTACTTTCAAGTTAGCTTTAGCAAGTTTTTGTTTAGTAAAGATCCTTAAAGCATAGTCAATGTTGCCTATAGTTGATAAAAATCCGATTTTTATTATGTTTTCCGCCTCCCCGTAAGCACCGGGGTGGGCAACGTGGACTTACACTACGCTGGTAGTGGGCTTAACCACAGACCACAAGCGGCACTAGCTGTACGTAACGGTCCCCAGGTAGATGTCGATAAGAAGGCCGATGAGGAAACCCATCCGAACTCCTACTGAGTCTGATGTGACAATCTCCGTACAGTCCGGTCTGTTTGTCTAAGACTATCGCATATCGGGCCTAGGGGGGCGGCAAGCGTCAGTCCCCTAATAGCGGTATAAGTCATGTCGGAGCGAAGCCCATTACACCCTGAGAAACTACTGGAACCTACTAGCAAATCTCGCTTGCCCTGGCCAGGGACTTTGCGTAATGGCTCTCTGACATAGCGCGATATCAACCCCCAATACCGGGAGAGACGAATCATGTCTAACCGCCACTGCCTCCAAGTGCTCGGGACTGCACCCAACTGCTACCTGTTTGCATGACTCCTTTGAGCCGTGGTAGGGTAGCAATCTAAGAACAGTGGGACACACTCGAGGCGAAGTAGCAGTGTCAAGTCTGCGGACTATGCTGTACTCATGTCACCTGGGAGCTGTTTACTGACGACTGGTATAAAACCAACCAACAGTTCCCTGTGAGTCCTGTCCGGTGTACCCGTAACCTAACAAGCACCTGCATACTATCTCCAGTACGACGTACTGACGGCTGTGGGACAGACCATCTCCCCAACTGGGATGAGAACCGTACACACTAGTCTACTCCGGAGTATCGATGCCCTGTCTCGATAATCCAACGACTAGGGACCTGAATAAGGATGTGCTTGTAGACTACCCAGCCCCCATTAGTGTGACTGCCATCACAACGCTGGTAGTCAAGCAAGATCCTAAGAGCTCTATCAATACGTATACTCACATATTAAGATAGAAAAACCAAGTAGCATACTACCATGTTTAGCAAGACTGTTATATACATGTGAATATCCCAAGCTTCCATTAAGTAATATACAAACTAGTATGATACAATAATGGCCCCTAGGGCATATACACTAACAATCTCCCACTTGCACTAGGGCCATGTACTGGCATATCGAAGACCGATGATCTCGAGTAGCCTCTCGAACTGAATCTGAGGTAGGGCCTTTGTGAATGGATCAGCAATGTTCTCTTCAAAAGCAACTCTCCGAACCTCGATCTCCCGACGATCAATGATCTCCCTGATCAGGTGATACCGCCTTAAGATGTGTCTGGATTTCTGATGGGACCTTGGTTCCTTCGCTAAAGCTATAGCTCCGTTGTTGTCGCAATACAGAGGTATTGGATCAACTATGGTAGGAACCACCTGAAGCTCTGTTAGGAACTTCTTCATCCAGACCGCTTCTTTTGCGGCATCGCAAGCAGTAATATACTCCGCTTCCATAGTCGAGTCAGCAACGGTGTCCTGCTTGGAACTCTTCCAGCACACCGCCCCTCCATTGAGGGTAAAGACATAACCTGACATGGACTTGGAATCGTCCTTATCACTCTGGAAGCGGGAATCAGCAAAGGCCTCCAACCTGAGGTCTTTTCCGCCGTAAACCAAGAACATCTCCTTAGTCCTTCTCAGGTACTTGAGAATGTTCTTTACTTCTATCCAGTGCTTCGCCCCTGGGTCTGACTGATACCGGCTTACCACGCTCAGTGCGTAAGCTACATCTGGTCTGGTGCACAACATCACATACATTATAGAGCCTACCGCAGAAGCGTAGGGTATAATAGACATGCGTTCCCTTTCCAAATCAGTCTTGGGAGACATCTCTTTGGAGAGGGTGATTCCGTGACAAGCCGGTAGATTACCGCGCTTAGAATCTTCCATACTGAATCTTTTCAGTACAATGTCGATATACCTGGACTGCGAAAGTCCCAACATCCTCTTGGATCTATCACGATAGATCCGGATCCCCAGAATGTAAGAGTCATCACCCAGGTCTTTCATGGAGAACCTGTGTGACAAGAATCCTTTGACAGATTGTAGCATAGGAATGTCATTTCCTATCAATAGAATGTCATCCACGTACAAGACGAGGAATACGACACTTCTGGCTACAACTTTACTATATATGCATGGTTCATCTGAATTTTTGATAAAGTCATATTCTTTGACCGTCTCATCAAAACAGATGTTCCAACTCCGCGATGCCTGCTTTAGTCCATAAATGGACTTAAGCAGCTTGCATACTTTCCCGCTGCTCCCACTCTGATTGAAACCCTCTGGCTGATCCATATAGACGCACTCTTCTAAATTTCCATTCAGAAAAGCCGTTTTTACGTCCATCTGCCAGATTTCATAATCATGGAAGGCAGCAATAGCAAGAAGGACCCGAATGGATTTGAGCATAGCCACTGTAGAAAAAGTTTCGTCATAGTCCAAACCAGGTCTTTGGCGAAAACCCTTTGCAACAAGTCTAGCCTTATAGGTTTCCACCTGTCCATCTACACCAATCCTTTTCTTGAAGATCCATTTGCATCCTATGGGTTTTACCCCATCTGGAGCAAAGTCCAAAGTCCATACTTTGTTGGTGTACATGGACTCCATTTTGGTCCGCATTGCATCTAGCCATCGTACCGAGTCGCCGCTCTGTATGGCCTGCTGGAAGCCAGTAGGTTCATCATCATCTATGATGCAACCCTCTCTATCCCCATCTATGAGAAAACCGAAGTATCTCTCAGGCGGATGAGACGGCCCACTACTCCTGCGGAGGGGTGCGGGAATGTCCTGTTCTTCTTGAACTACTTGTTCTACCAAACTTTCAGTATTAGTTTGTGGTTCTGGAATTTCTTCCAGTTCTATTTCGCTCCCACTTATTTCCTTTTCTAAAAACTGTTGTTCTAGAAAATGGGCATTACGAGAAACAAAAATATTTTGTTCCTCTGCGTAAAAGAAATAATATCCCTTGGAGTTCTTTGGATATCCCACAAACTTACATTTTACTGATCGTGCCTCGAGCTTGTCCACATGCTGCTTTTTAACAAAAGCTGGACATCCCCAAATCTTCATATGCTGAAGATGGGGTTTCTTCCCACTCTACATCTGATATGGGGTGGTATGCACAGTCTTGGTAGGAGCCCTGTTCAGAAGATATGCCGCTGAATCCAGCGCATAACCCCAAAAAGATCGCGGTAACTCAGCATTACTCATCATGGATCGTACCATATCCAATAGGGTTCGATTCCGTCTCTCCGATACACCGTTATGCTGTGGAGTGTATGGATGAGTAAGCTGAGAGAGAATTCCTTTCTCTTTTAGGTAACCTAGGAACTCGGCACTCAAGTATTCACCACCTCGATCAGATCTTAGTGTCTTGATACTTTTGCCGGTTTGGTTTTCTACTTCATTCTTATACTCTTGGAATTTCTCAAAAGCCTCGGATTTATGTTTCATCAGATAAATGAATCCGTACCTTGAGTAATCATCTGTGAAAGTAATGAAATAGGAAAAACCATCTCTTGCATGTATAGACATTGGACCACATACATCGCTGTGTATGAGTCCTAAGAGCTCGCTCGCTCTTACTCCATGTCCAGTAAAAGGAGTTTTTGTCATCTTTCCTTTGAGACAAGATTGACAAGTGTCATAAGTTTGATATTCGAACGAGTCCAAATATCCTTCTCTATGCAACTTAGTCAACCTTCTCTCATTGATGTGACCCAGTCTACAATGCCATAAGAAAGCTTTATTTAAATCTGGAGACTTTCTTTTTAGTGTGTTCTGGACATTGAAAATTTGGAGTTGGTTTAACACATATATACCGTTTTCCAGTGTACCGGACCCAATCAAACTATGATTAAGGTGGATGTTAACAACACCACTTCCAAACGTGAAATCATAACCTTTATTTGATAAAAAAGAAACAGATATGATATTACACGTTAAGCTGGGTACACAAAAACAGTTATGTAAAACCAAAATGTGTCCACTCGTCAATCCCAGGTGATAATCCCCTACGGACATAGCTCCCACGCTAGCTCCGTTAGCAACCATCAGGGTCATATCACCTTCCTTCAGCACTCTACGGTTTCTCAGTGCCTGCAATGAATTGCAAATATGAGATCCTGATCCGGTATCCAATACCCAGGAAGTAGAGTTGATTGACAGACAATTCTCAATTACAAACACACCTAAAGTCGAAGCCACAGCTTGCTTCGGTTCCTGGTTCTTGGCGTTCCACGCCTTGCAATCCTTCTTCCAGTGCCCTTTCCTGTGACAATGGAAGCACTCATCCTGGCCCACTACCGGTACCGCAAACTTTTTCTTTCCCTTCCCTCCCACCTTACTAACACCTCCTCTAGGTTTTGTGGCGGCCTTCTTCTTCCTTCCTTTGGCCCTAGCCTTGGACCCTGAAGAAGATGCACCGCTAACAAACATAGCGGGTGTTTCCCTTGCTTTCTGCAAGGTGCCCTCTGCACTCCTTAACATGTTCAGGAGTTCCGGAAGTTCAACTTCTTTTCTTTGAATGTTGAAGTTCAGGATAAACTGGGCGTAGGTGGAAGGAAGGGACTGGAGAATAAGGTCTATATAGAGCTCATTATCCAAAGTCGTCCCAAGGTCTGCGAGCTCTTCTATATAGCCGATCATCTTTAGGACATGTTCTCCTACCGATGACCCGACAGCCAATCTCGCTCGAAACAAGTTCTTAGAGGTCTCGTATCTTGCTATACGAGATTGCTCTCCATAAAGTTCCTTTGTATGGAGAAATATGGCATCTAGTTCCATATCCTCGTGCCTCCTCTGATGTTCATTGTTCATCGAGGCAAGCACGATGCACTTGGCTTTCGCGCAATCGAAATCCCAGGTTTTGCGGATTTCCTTATCCGCATTACTGGATTTGGGACCAGGGACAGCAGGTGCCGTAGCGGTGAGGACGTACACCAATTTGTCATAGGTCAAAGCCATTTTGACATTCCACAGCCAATCTTTATAGTTTGGCCCTGTCAGTATATTTTTCTCTAAAAGTAACTTAAGTCCAGTCATTTTCAGGGTCGCTGCAATTAGGAAAACTCTTTAGCATGATGCTCTTGCAAGTTTAGAGTGGTTTTTAGTTTATCTAAACTGGATGGCTCCTACTGTTTCTCGAATCCTTCCTCAAACCATAAAAGAAGAATTAGCCAGGACTATTCTCACTGTACAATTCTTGCTTAACCGTTCAGCCAGGCTAGTGTCGATACTTCGAGGGAGGTTTTCCAACGCTTTCGCGAAGTTCCTTAATTAAAGAACCTCTTTTCTCTGGGGGCGTAACCCCGCTGACACCTTTCTTGACACCTACTTGGTTTATAGCATTGATCGTTAATTGACGAATATCCTGATAAGTAGCATATACTCACAGTAGGATCGGGATCCAAATATCATCGTATGATAATGTTGAAGGAATGCTACCAACATTCATCAAACTCCAAATGGTATGCATTTCTTTGCAAATTTCAGTTTCTTTAGAAATTCCCGATATAAGTTTTTGCCCCATGCTCTTATGACCTTGGCTTTGGTCAAAATGTCATAAGTCACATGTCAAGTTCTACCCGTCATTATCTTGTCAATTTGAACCCATCCGTATATACCCCTGACTTTGGTCAAATGATAATACGACTGTCCCAAACCAACTCATCTATCTTATGCAACAAATGAAAACCCAGCAGCTACTAAACACTATACCTTGACTTTGGCCAAAATGCATAGCTTGAATACTACTGAATACCCAAATGAAATAACGGAGGGCTACGAATGGTTTTGGCGAAACCGTGAACGTAGTGAACTTGATATAACCGAAGGAACCTGATAGCTTTTAAAAGGAGTGGTTAAAGCTCCGCATTTAAAAATATTTGTTTTTAAAATTAACCGAGTGGTTTCTTTTAAATTGTTCCAACGATTAAACTTTTGGTTTATTTTCTTTGCATTATAAATAATGCGTCCCATCATTAACCTATCATTGCAGAAAACAACAAAAATACAACGTCCTCTTATGCCATCCGCATTCGCCACGGGGTCCCGTCATCACCCGTTAGGTTACTTAACTAACGACAGAGCGGGGGCTGGGCTAGCGCGGGTGTAAAACATAAGTGGCGTTTAAATAGCTATCATATATAGATATTGTACATTCGTCAGACGCAATAATAGGCATTCCAGATCTCATATGAACTTTATTGGATTTGCAAGCAATCCGCGTTTGTTTAGAGCCTGCAACAAAAGACGGATTACACAGTTGTGATGAATAGCCATTACCCCATCCCAGACCCCTACGGGTACGGCAAACTACCTGCCAAATACCCGAAGTGAAGCGGTCTCCCTCAACAAAGTGAGTAGGCCACTAAACACTTCAAAGTACCCGGTAGTTTGTGCACCCCACCTTGGGTCCATCCTAGGAGCAGAAACAGTAAAAATGAAATAATACAACGGTGGCTACAACCGCAACCTGGATGCGCCCCACAAAATAATATTACAACATATTACAATTACATCGAATGAATTAAAATAATAGCCCATCACAAACCCCGGCTATACATCACAACAGTCCAACACAGTTCATATACACAAACAGATAAAATCCATTACAGAAATGTGCAACCCCCTGCCAACCGACATACTAGCAGTTAGGGGAGGTTTACGAACACATTATACAAACACAGATATAATCCAACAAGCAAATACCGTATAATTTCGATCGATTAAACACATTTAATTTTGCTCCAATACTTCTCTGTAAATCTGAAACCTGAGCAAAAATTAAAAAATTCCAGAAAATACCAAATATCACAGAGAACCAACACAGGAAAATTGGGCTGATGAATCGGCAACTCGGCGGCGGAATCGCGGCGGATCGGTGGGATCCGCGGCGCTTTAGCCGATTCATGAGCCCAGTTTTCTTGGGTGTTCTTATACTATCATTTAAGGCTTTCTGAAGGTCCCTGAAAAATTTTTGGATCTCATTTAAAAATCGACAGAAAACTCATGATATCGGGGTTTTCCGGTTTGTTTTTTCCGTTCGAAATTCATACAATTTTGCAAGTGAGTTATTTATTGTTTAGCGAGGCTCTGATACCACTGTAAGTCGATGTACAACACCCCACGACTTGCGAGGAGGCGGAAATATAAAAAACGATCTTGTTCTTTGCTTAAACATCGACTAACCGCATGAATCGAAGCTAAACGATAACTAACATCAAACATAGAAGTTATAAACTACTATGTGAAGTGATTATACCTAAAGAACCGTGTCCTTCGTCTTTACGAACTCCACCTCCTCCTCGACCTTCTCCAAGTAGTAGACGATCCACCACGAGAGCTTTACTCCAAACTTTGCCTCTAAACTTGAGACAACTAGGTTTCTTTAAGTGCTAATCAAAGTACCTAGATGATATAGAGTGAGGGTTATGGTTTAATTAGTCTAACTAATCCTTGTACTCAACACATGAGAGGGGAGGATTAGGGTTTGAAGAGAGAGAGCTTGAGGAGAGAGAAGATGAACATAATAATGAAATGAGAAAATGAGCTATCATAATATATATCAAGCATTATTGTTTTTCAAGAAAAGAAAATAAAATGATTTACAACCATGCTTGATAAATATCTAATGGCGATTCATCTCCATAAGTCATTAAGCAATTATGAAGCATTAATGACATGGATGAATCATCCATATGACTCACTAATCTCATTCAATGTATATGCCACCTAAACCTCCTTAGTCACCATCTTCTAGAAGCTTCCCACGCAATTACGAGAACGCCCCTCCTATCCGTGAAAACACGGAAAATCTTTAGACTGTATAAATCCAATAACCGGATACTGGTAACTGGCTTAAACCAAAGCCGACTAGTAAAAACTGTCCGAAAGTCGTACGTGCGTAAACACACGTATGCGTCCGAACCCTTGTCGTAAAACCATACGACCTCTATATCGTTTCGCCTGGAGTAGGGAAACTCTCTGTGTGGGACTCTAGAGACTCGACTACTACGCTGGCAGTGGGTTTAACCACAGACCGCAAGCGGCACTAGCTGTACGTAACGGTCCCCAGGTAGATGTCGATAAGAAGGCCGATGAGGAAACCCATCCGAACTCCTACTGAGTCTGATGTGAAAATCTCCGTACAGTCCGGTCTGTTCGTCTAAGACTATCGCATATCGGGCCTAAGGGGCGGCAAGCGTCAGTCCCCTAATAGCGGTATAAGTCGTGTCGGAGCGAAGCCCATCACACCCTGAGAAACTACTGGAACTTACCAGCAAATCTCGCTTGCCCTGGCCAGGGACTTTGCGTAATGGCTCTCTGACACAGCGCGATATCAACCCCCAATACCGGGAGAGACAAATCCTGTCTAACCGCCACTGCCTCCAAGTGCTCGGGACTGCACCCAACTGCTACCTGTTTGCACGACTCCTTTGAGCCGTGGTAGGGTAGCAATCTAAGAACAGTGGGACATACTCGAGGCGAAGTAGCAGTATCAAGTCTGCGGACTATGCTGTACTCATGTCACCTGGAAACTGTTTACTGACGACTGGTATAAAACCAACCAACAGTTCCCTGTGAGTCCTGTCCGGTGTACCCGTAACCTAACGAGCACCTGCATACTATCTCCAGTACGACGTACTGACGGCTGTGGGACAGACCATCTCCCCAACTGGGATGAGAAGCGTACACACTAGTCTACTCCGGAGTATCGATGCCCTATCTCGATAATCTAACGACTAGAGACCTGAATAAGGATGTGCTTGTAGACTACCCAGCCCCCACTAGTGTGACTGCCATCACAACGCTGGTAGTCAAGCAAGATCCTAAGAGCTCTATCAATACGTATACTCACATATTAAGATAGAAAAACCAAGTAGCATACTACCATGTTTAGCAAGACTATTATATACATGTGAATATCCCAACCTTCCATTAAGTAATATACAAACTAGTATGATACAATAATGGCCCCTAGGGCATATACACTAACAGATTTTGTCTCATTGCATTTGTATTCGGTCGGAATACAAATGCGGGTATATATATACAGTCGCGGGGTTTTCCTGTAATTTATTACGGGATCAGTTTTTTTGAAGTTGCCAGTTTGCTTTCCGTTTCGGCCATTTTCCTTTGTTTCTTTCTTTGGCTGAAAATTAGTGGAGAGGGGGTTATTTGCAAGCATGCAAATTTGAATAGTGAAGGGTGTTTCTTGTTAATGGTAGCTTCATGATGGTTCAACCATCATTTGACTTCTATGTTCATGATGGCTTGACTTGTGGAGATACGATGGTTGATAGATATGGGTATAATTGTTGAGGTGACTTTCTTCATGATTATCATCATTCCTTTTCTTTGCATTATTGATCCACTCCCTTTCTCTCCCCTCTCTCATTCTTCATGAAGCCAAGGCCGGCCACAAGATGATAAGGGGCTGTCCCATTTTTGGTGTGGGGTGGTTCTCATTTTGTTTGCACAAAATTCCCTTTGTTCATCCAAAAACTTGCATCTCATTCCTCCACCAAAAAACCATGGCAACTTCAACCCTAATGAGAAAAAGTTTTCTACACTTCATCTACAGTATCCGTGGGCACGTCGACTCGCCAACTTCGTGCCCGAGTTGCCTCGGTCCATAGGTGGGAGCCCGTAAAAGAATCTGGCGATGTGGTGCCCTTCCGATGAGGAGATGAAGACCGGACATTCCGCGGGGAGATCGGGACGACGACGAGAAGATCGAAGGACACGGATCACTCGGTATATCTCTCTACCCCTTCTCTTGTTAGCTAGGAGTAGGTTAATGGCCCGATCTGGGATTTTAGTGCGTGGTGGTGCCGGTTCTAAAGTTAAAGAAAAGTATCGTTTCTGCATTTTGGCCTCGTACAGACGGCCGGGGCGCCGCCGTGCAATTACATGGAGGAGTTGCAGAGACGAGACCCTTGCATTTATAAGGCATGATGGAAAACGGTTCATCTGCCCCGTTCCCCTAGACAATCCAACGGCTGTAAAAGTGACAGCGTTGCACTCACGTGAAAACCACGTGAGAACAATGCTGTGGGGGCATTTGTTCTCTGATAAAAATTGAATAATAAATAAAAAGCAACGTGAAAAACACCCAAATGAAGCATCACGTGCCCACACGTGATAAGCACTGTGCCTCACGTACAGACACGTGACCCCTATATACAAAGTATATAGTCACTTTACTAAAACAAATAATTGGCCAAGGAAAAAAATCACGTGATGACACGTGACGCTCTTTGGTGGGCTTAGTTGGTGAGGTCACGTGCTATACGTGATGGGCTCCTAAGCCTTCTGAACCGATAGAATTAAATCAAAGGCTTTATGCTTAATTTGGTGAGGTCACATGTCACACGTGATGGGCTCCTAAGCCTTCTGAACAGATAGAATTAAATCAAAGGCTTTATGCTTAATTTGGTGAGGTCACGTGCCACACGTGATGGGCTCCTAAGCTTTCTAAACCGATAAAATTAAATCAAAGGCTTTATGCTTAATTGGGTGAGGTTACGTGCCATACGTGATGGGCTCCTAAGACTTCTGAGCCGATAGAATTAAATTCTAATTAAAAGGAATCAAAAGCTTTATTTGGAAATATTTCCTTAGATCTTTCTAAACAAGAAAGATTTTGCTCTGTACAACAGAGCGCTGTTGGATTAAAGATCCAATGGTGATTAAAGATCACCAATCTACAGAAAAATTCTGTACAGGAAAATATCTTCCTAATCTTGGTAAGAACAACAAATAAGATATCTTCTGTAAAACAGAAGTTCTTGGATTAAAAATCCAACAGTGAATAAAATTCACTGATTGATCTAAAAGATCTTTTTGGCTGATTATAAAATTAATCAAAATCTCTCAATGAGAGATTTTCTAAACAAATTGATTCTTTTCTTTCTCTTATAAATAGGAGCCAAGAAGGTAAAAAAAAAGAAGGAAGAAGGAGAGAGAAAAACCCCCTTGAAAGTAAAAAAAAAAAGAATTTAATTCTCTAGAGAGAAAAAGATCTCTTCAAAGAAGAAAGAAACTCTAGGTAAGAGAAGGAAGGAGATCACCCCCATAAGCTCCCACAGAACAAAAGAGAATTTAATTTTCAAACTAAGAGTATAACTCTTCGAAAAAGAACTTAGTTTTTCCTCTGGTTGAAGATCTGTAGAAACAGATCTCCCCACAAGTTGAGAATTTAATTCTTATCGGAGAGATCTGTCATGCAGATTCAAAACTTAGAGGGAGAATTGAGTTTAAAGAATTTAATTCTTTCAACATAGGAATTCCTCTAAATAAAATTGGGGTTTAACCATATAAAAGAATTTAATTCTTAAACAAGAGATTTAACTCTCCATGCACGTAAAAGAGATCAGCATCTAACATGATAAATGTCAGATCACGTGCGCCCACGTGAGCCCCCCCTCAGGCCAAAAGAGAACAATTGATATCAGGTCACATGACCCCACGTGACCCCTAAGAAGTGCTCAGCACTTATAAAAGAGAAAAGGGAATAAAACCTATCTTTGGGGCGCCTCACGTGATCCCACGTGACCCCTGAGAAGTGCTCAGCACTTATAAAAGAGAAAAGGGAATAAACCCTATTTTTTGGGGGGCGCCTCACGTGGCCCCCAAGCAGTGCTTAACTTATATAAAGCAGAATGGGAATAAACCCTATTTTTTTGGGCGCCTCACGTGATCCCACGTGACCCAATAATGCTTAGCAGTCAGAAAAGAACAAAGGAATAAACCTATAGGAGCAGCACCAATTTCAAGCGCCTCATGTGACCCCACGTGAGCGCATCAAATTCTTAGCGCTTAACACTACTTCAAGTGTCTCACGTGACCCCACGTGAGCATTCTCAAATTTCAGTGTTTAACACTGCCTCAGAGTATCACGTAGAAGCACGTGAGTGTTAAATAAATATGTTAGTGTTGAACACTATGAAGGGCTAACATTAGCCAGAATCAGACCAAATGTTCCAAGGACCATCAATTGAGCTCTTCATGCTCAGGGTTTCCAAAGCCGATTTCAAGACAGCTAATAAGCTCCCAACGGATGACATCTAAACTGATGTTCATCCCACTTCCTAAAATCGGGATATTGGTTCAAGGGTACATCTCTCCATACCTCTGATACATGTCGTTGTAATCCTTCAAAGTCTTCAGAGAGATGGGGGGTCCCAATAACCAATAACTATTCATGCATCCCCAAACTGATTATCCCATAATCCCATGGATTATGGACTGTGGGGTCCTTAAACTCATGGACTATGATGTCCTTAAACTTTACGGACTATGATGTCTCTAAACTACCATGGACTGTGAGGTCCTTAAACTCATAGACTATGATGTCTTTAAACTTTACAGACTTGATGTATTTAAACTGTCACGGACTATGATGTCCTTAAACTTCTGGACCGCAATGTCCCTAAACTAAAACAATAGAGCTCAAATGCTCTTTTGTTGGATCTAAATGATCCTGTTGAGTAGATCTTAGTCTAGAATTAGACTAACGTATCCTCAACAAATGTTTGAGTTGATCTTAGTATAAAATAAGACTAACGACCCTTAAACCTAGCCCAAACCCAAATCTAAGAAAATACGGATTTGGACTAATCTACGCCCTACGGGCGACAACATAAATTAGTTTTCGTATATAATCTACAGGCAACCGAAAATAAAACAAACATACACGACACAAAGTGACCATCTGGAGAAGTAGAAAGTAGTTACCGCGATGCGGTAGCGTAATTAACTGCAAGGGCTTGCGCCTACAGGGAAGAGCGTCCCCACAATCAAAAACCCCTCACAATGAGGGGGGATCTGACGAAGTCTGCTACATCGGCCGCATCCGTCTAAACCTTCGATACATGGTGTCAAAACCAACTTGGCATCTTCGGAGAGGTGGACGGATAAAACCAAATAGCATATGCCCCCAAAATTCAGGCCAGACGTCCCAACGTCCCGGTCACATCTTTCGGCGGAGAACAAGACCCATTTATCATTGGTTAATCGTTCCTCTCTCAAGCGGCTAAGTTCTTTAGCAGCTGCGAGACCCTCTGACTTCTTTCGAGCCAGTTTTTGCTCTTCAGATTGAATAAAGGCAATGCATCGCTCGACCCGCTCACTTAGCTGAGCTTTCAGTGATGACGCTTCTAGGATAGGGCGTTGAGATTCAAGTTCATGGAGAAAAGCTTCGAGCTTTCGAAAATAATCCACCTAAGCACAAACCAATATTTCGTCATGATAAATACTGAAAGTGGCCAGCATGAGGTTGACCACTTCGGCAAATTCTCCCACGGAATAGGAAACCCTGGCACGAAGATCCTCGATGAAAGCCATTAGAGATTGTTCACCACTCGCCGCTAATCGGGGAGAACATGTCGAGCATACGACCCGCTAGCATATGAGTTTCCGAGGCTTAAAAGGAATCACATCCACCGAGGCTTCTACAAGCGACAGGTCAGGAAGTGCGGAAGGCTCTTCTAAGTCCTCATCATCTAAAAGTTGCAATACTGCAATCAAAAATCATTTCCCCCCATGAATATTACTTTCTCAAGAGAAACTGAAAAGAATGAGCGAGATATGAGCTTACCAACGTTGGACTCAGATACCGGGCACAACGTTGGATCGTGAGCTAGCCTTTCCAGAATAGCCCTGGCAAGCCGTGATATTCCCAGGCCTGTCTCTGAAATTCCAGATGGTCAATGCAAGAATTAGATCAATACCGAAAATAAGAGATGGTAAAATTAAGGGGAGAAAGTTACCTTCCGTCATTATTCCTGGAGAGATCCGTGGAAGTTCGAAAGACGCAGGAAGAATGACCAAGGTCGTGATACCAGTTAAAGTAGACCCCCCGAGTGGAAGGTTGCCAGCGCCTGTAGGAACAATTGCCATGGACGTTGCGGCCGATAGAATAGACATCACAACAACGTCTGAAATAAAGAAGATGTTAGCAATCATGCTTGATGGAAATTAATGAGATGTAATATACCAGTGGGTACTACGGGAGTTGGTAGAGTAACAACCATAACCATCCCTACAGGGCTGCTAACTTTGACACTCGTTTCGATAGAGCCTCTCACGTTTGTCTCCATTTTTGTGGAAGAGACAGAATCAAGAACAGAAGTCCCATCCTTCGAAAATGTGACTGCTGTCGCTGCGCTAGTTTCCCCGGCAGATAGCTGGGATCCACCTACAGAAGCAGTGGCGTCTGGAGTAATATCCATGTCTTCTGGGAAGTCAACAACAGGATCGTGGGTTTCAGAATCGGAATACTCAGATTCAACCACTGGCTCCATGGTCTCGACTAGCGGAATCTCACCTTCTTCAAGAAAATCCGGGGGAATTTGATCGCTGGAACTAGCGTCAGCTATAAAGACCGCGATAAAAAAATACATCAAGAAAGCGTTAGGATGATCATTCGAGTCAAAACAAAAACAAAACAAACAGGTCCTTTATACCTAAAGAAGCCCGATGCTCGGCCTCCTCACGGAGACAACGCTCTTCCTCTTTTCGAGCCGTTCACAAGGACCTCCTGTGAGCAGTTGATAAGTTAGACATCTCATCACCAGAAGATTCGGGGTTGGAAGCGGATGGCATCGGACGTTTCAATGCCCTCTCTCGAGATAATCTAACCGGGGCATCAACCAGAGCTGTCGGCCTTGAAGAACGTGCAGCGGTTGGAGAAGGGGAAACGTCTACTATATGAATTACTGTTGTAAAAGTCCCTGCAAAAGGAAAGCGTATAAGATAAATCGTGTATTACAAATGCAGAACACGAGAAAAGGTGAATCATACCAGGACCCCTAATGGCCCTTCGCCGTACTTCTTCCTCCTCCTGAAGCGTATCATACGAGGCTTGGATGGCCTCCTTGATGGAAATTGCTGTAAAAAATGGATTATTATGATATATATGAGAATATTGCAAAGTGCGTAAATGAAAGCGAATGGGATATACTGATTGCTGCAATAGCCTTTATCGCCGCTTCCTTTTGGGCTGTTCGTTCAAAGGCAGATATAGCTTTCTAAAGATTGGCATCATCGTCTTCTGCCACTAATTCCACTATAGCCATCGCAAGATCGATGGATTCCTCGATTCTCGCCTCTAAAGGATCAAAACTCATGTTTGTTCCATATTCAGCTATACCCACGGTCAAGGGAGTACAAGCCTCTTGATTAAATACATAGTCGGTTAAGGCCACGGTTTCTTTTTCTCACGAGAGCCAGAAGGGGCCTTGGAAGTCCTTTTCCTTCCTATAGGTGCTCTTGGTCGACGATGTCCAACATCTCAAATGTCATATTCAGGTGATGAGCCAGCCGCCACATCAGTTTTGGCAGCCGAACTTGGCTGCAATTTGAAAGTCGTAACATCAGTCAGTGAAGCACCGCCAAAGGTATTGGTTTGCTAGAGGACCGGGGAGCAGTAGATGATGAAGCGCGCTTCCTACCAGTAGTTTTCTTTTTTCAAGATCTCGGAACGTTATCAGGATGAACACCCCCAACGTCATGAGTCGTTCAAAGTTCAGACACACTAGGAGGGGCTTCGGGTTTATTCCTTGTTCCCTTCCGAAAGACGCGACAGAGACGCGATAGACGTCTTGCCTGAAATTTGGGGCAGATGCTAATTGGTGCTATCCGTCCATCTCTCCGAAAATGCCAAGTTGATTTATGGCACCATGCATCGAAGGTTTGAACGGATGCGGCCGATGTAGCAGACTTCGTCAGATTCCCTCTCGTTTGAGGGGTTTTTGATTGTGGGGACGCTCTTCCCTGCAGGCGCAAGCCCCTGTAGTTAATTACGCTACCACATCGCGGTAACAACTTTCTCCTTCTCCAGATGGTCACTTCGTGTTGTGTGTGTTTGTTTTGTGTTTGGTTGCCCGTGGATTGTATACGGAGACTAAGTTATGTTGTCGCCCGTAGGGCGTGGACCAGTCCAAATCCGTATCTTTCTTAGATTTGGGTTTGGGGGGGTTTGTGTTTAAGGATGCGTTGGCCTCATTTGAGACTAAGATCGACTTAAACGTTAGTTAAGGATACATTAGTCTAATTTTAGACTAAGATCGACTTAACGGAATCGTTTAGATCCGACAAGAGAGCAATTGGGGGCCCTATTGTTTAGTTTAATGACATTGCGGTCGATAAGTAGTTTAAGGACATTGCGGTCCAATGTTAGTTCTAAGACGTTGCGGTCAAGGTTAAGGACGTCATAGTCCATGGATTTAAGGACTCCACAGTCCGGCGTTAGTTTTAAGACATCACGGTCAAGGTTAAGGACATCATAGTCCGTTGTTAGTTTTAAGACATCCCGGTCAAGGTTAAGGACGCCATAGTCCATGAGTTTAAGGACCCCACAGTCCGTGAAATATATGGTTGTTGGGACCCATCACCTCTCTGAAGACGTTGAAGGATTACAACGACAAATATCAGAGGAGTGAAGAGATGTACCCTTGAACCAAGGTAGATTAAGTGATCTGTAGTCCAGTTTGGAACCAAAACCAATTAATTATATTATGAGCTCATTGGCCCAGTTAAGTCTGGATTGAGGACTTATGGCCAACTTGGGCCAAGTCCAACTGAGTTTGACCCTTTATTGGACTATTTGATATTTGTTTGGTTTTAGTCCATATTGTTTTCATCTTTAATTTCCTCAATTTTGAGATTCAATTGAAGGAGAGGCTTTGCCTCTAGAAAATTGGCCAATTGGGCTAAAGCTAGTGTTAAACACTAAAGACCAACAGTGTTGAACACTGGAGATAAGATTATCAGATTAGTGTTAAACACTAGAAATTGTGATTCTCAAGTTAGTGTTAAACACTAACAAATAACAGTGTTAAACACTGGCAACCAAATTATCGGTTTAGTGTTAAACATTAACAGGGATGGGGGATCACATGGGAGCACATGATGGCCTCAGAAAGTGGGGTCGGATCCCCTTCATTTTGTTCTGCAGATAAGTGTTCAACACTTTTTTAATTCTCACAGTCATCACGTGTGGGCACGTGATGGGGGCTCGTGCTCTAGTTTATTAGAATACTCATTAGGGGTCACGTGGTGACACGTGAGGGCGCCCCAGAGCTTCTTTTCTGTAGATCTTTACAGGGGTCATGTGGAGGCACGTGACCCTGGTTCTTTTCTGTTTAAAGTTCTGTTTGTCTTTTTAAGAATTAAATTCTTCATAGGGTTAAACCCTAGCAATAATTTTAGAGGAATTAAATTCCTATTTTCTTTTGAGGAATTATATTCTTAAGTAGGGTTAAACCCTTATTTTCTTTCTGTAGGAATTAGATTCTCATATGTGTAAAGAATCAAGTTCTGATATAGGGTGAAACCCTAATTTCATTTTAAGGAGAATTAAATTTCTGTGAGTTTGAGAGAATTAAATTCTCAATTAGGGTAAAACCCTAGTTCTGTCCATTTTGAAGGAAGTAAATTCCTATAATTTTGGAGAATTGAATTCTCATATAGGGTTAAACCCTAATTTTATCCTGGAGGAATTAAATTCCTAAAACTTTGTGAGAATTAAATTCTCAGAACTCAATTCCTCCTCTATGTTTTAGATCTGCATGGCAGGATCTCGTCCCAATGAGAATTAAATTCTCAACCTATGGGGAGATGTGCGCTTTGCAGATCTTCACCAGAGAAAGAACTAAGTTCTTTTTTATAAAAGAGTTAAACTCTGAGAATTAAATTCTCTTTTTGAAGCCTTTTTCCCCTTTCTTTTCTTACCTAAGGTTTTTCTTTTTAGAGAATCAAATTCTTCCTTCTTTTCTCTCTGAATTTTCAAGATTCCAAGGCTCTATCTCTCTCTCTTTTTATAACTCTCTCCCTTGGCTCTTATTTATAGGAGAAGGAACAGAATCAATCTGTTTAGTAAATCTTTCATTGAAAGATTTGATTTATTTTCATCATTAATCTGGGCTTTTATATTATTAGGTGAATTTTATTCACCGTTGGATTTTAAATCCAAAGATATTCTTTTTGTTATTTCGGTGAGATTTAGGGGGAATCTTTCCATGTCCAAGATTTTTTCATAAATTGGTGATATTTAATCACCTTCGGATTCTTAATCCAACGGTTTTACATAATTCTTCTCCATTTTGGAAAGATTTAAATGATCTTATTCAGAATTTAATTTTGTTGAACAGCAGGGCTTTTAAAGCCAGTCACGTGTTGCCACGTGACCTATGGTCACGTGTGAGCAAGTGACCTTTGGTCATGTGCAAGCACGTGACCCTTTGTCACGTGTCAGCACGTGACCCCGGGTCACGTGAACACGTGACCCCGGGTCACGTGAACACGTGACCCCGGGTCACGTGAACACGTGACCCCGGGTCACGTGACTCCTCTTCTGCGCTCTGTTCTCTGCCGCTGCTCTAACCATCACGTGCCAACACGTGACCACTGGTCACGTGTGAGCACGTGATGCTTCCTCTGACGCTCTTTCCTGATTTTTAATCAGGGAATAAATGCCCCCACAGCGTTGTTCTCACATGTCAGCACGTGAGTGCAACGCTGTCACTTTTGTGACCGTTGGATCCATCTAAGGACTCGGGGAGATGAAGCGTTTCCATCACATTCTATAAATATAGGGGTCTCTTCAGAAACGCCTCCATTTTTCTCATCCTTCTCCTTTGAGAACTTTCTTCTTTTGAGAATTTAATTCTCCTTTTCCAGAGCTTAGTTCTCTGCTTCAAACATTTTCCAGAGTTTAACTCTGTTCAAGAAAGACTCTTTCTTTCAGGTAATGATGTTGATCGCAGAACCTCCATTTTTAAAAAAAAACTCTCTGGATTTTTAAATCCTCATCAAAGGTTTCACCCTTTTAACATGAACCCATTTTCTTCAAGTTCTTCAACAGGAATATAAAACCATTTAATCTTCAAACAGTAGATCTCTTAGGGTTCATCTGATCTTTTAGGGAGATGATGATGTCGGTTGTTTTCCATGGAATTTAATTCCATCCCCAAGGAGTTCTGGCTCTGGAACAAAATTTTCTGGGAATTTAATTCCCTTTTTCAAAAAGGAATTTAATTTCTTTGAAGAACTTAGTTCTTCCCAGGGAACTTCATGGGTTTTCTTGCCCTGAGTCGTCTTCTTCACAATCAAGAAGAAGTTTGTAATGAATCTTCATGATCGTTATTTCAGGTATTATGGATGCCCATTTGTATGATCTTGATTCTTACGGAAATATTCGCGCACTGGGCCGCAGCCAGAACCAGGAGTTCACCAACGCTCAGTGTGCTGAGGTCATGAGCCGTTTCGACGAGTACAACGGTCAGTTACTCCCTCGTCGCTCTTCTCTTTTGAAACTCATCGTGCTGGCGTTCTGGGAGGCGCTCCCTCTCTTTTGCACCGGCGTACCGCTCGGGGCATTGGATGTCGCCGAGGATAAAGTGCATTTGGTGTATCTGATGAGCATAATCTCGAAGAGGAGGCTAGACAATCTCATTGATCTCTTGCATCAGGCTTTTCAGCAGTCGGCCATACTTGCTGCTTATCGGAGGGTGGAGGACATCCGTGAGGATCCCGATGCTTGTGATCGCGAGAGAAAACATACTAGGATGGTTCGAAATGCCTGGAAGATCTTGGACAAAGTCACTTTTGAGTTTCTTAATCCATGCCCCGAATCTGAGGTCTTGCCATTGTAATTGTTTCTTCTTATTTTTGTATGAACTTTTAAAGTATGAGTGATAAGTTTTTCCTTCCCTTCTATGTTTGCATGCCTTCTTTCTGGGATTTTGTTATATTGTCATTGTTGCTGCTGACGAGTTCGGCGTGTGAGGCACCATTTTACTTTTCAGCGCATATCAAGTTTGGTGCTCACGTGCTCTGCACGTGGGGCCCTTTTGATGGGGCTGTTTAATTTTTCATGCCATATTTTTATGCACAGTATTAGATGCAGAAAAGGAGCCTTGGAAATAGTCCCATCTCCTTGATTGCCAATGCCTTCCCTTTTTTGGGCCTTGGAAATAGTTCCACCATGCAATATTCTTCGAGCGCAGCGTTTAATGCCCCTCTTTATAACCTGAGGTCATGGTCTTCTTTGTTTCTTCCCAGATAAATCTATTCTCACTTTAGTGTGATTTATCCTGATAAAACAACTGAGTGCCATGACCTGCAACCGCCCCCATGCTCGTCGACAGCCATGGGAAGTACCTATCGAGGAGATAATTCCTCACTTTGCTGCACGACTGGTGGATCCCCTTGTTACCGACGACGAATGTGATTCGGCGATATATGATCTCTTGATCCGCAGGGGGTCCCCCCTCCTAATGGGGTCCCTTTGGCTTCGGATGATTCTTGCTGTCGTGATTGCTGACATCCCACCTCACCCAGCGGAGATGACCCTGGCGATGCTTGACGCGGCTGAAGACAAGCTCGAGTGTTTTCACGAAGCATGCCTGATTACTCAGGCTTTGAAAGATTGCTCGGTTCACCTGTTGGGCCAGATAAGAGCCCGGTGGGCTATTATGTCTGCTTTTGCGGACAAACATGGCGCCAATCGGTGGGGAGCGACTCCTCACGAGAACCGTCGTTTCGATGTGTTGGAGAAGGCAGAAAGAGAGATGGAGAATTTCGCTCTTTGTTTTGTTAACCCTTGTGCCACTGATCCTTTGTTTGGTGACCTTTTTCCGCTAGCGTAGTATATTCAAATTAGTGTACCCCTTTTTTATTAGTTGTTGCATGCTTTACATTGAATTTTCATGTTTGTTGTGCCCTCGTACGTGTGTTTTGCCTGCGTAAATGAGCTTCATATTCCTCCCATGAGAACTTTCTTTAATTGCGAGTACTATCATTATGTTGCATGGACATCATAGCTTCGGGTATTAGTTCTTTTTGAATATCATATAGTCGTAAATGCATGCTTGATAGGGTCCGCATCGGAAATTTCCCTTTTTGCCTCCCATATCAGGTGATGTGTGCGTGTTTCAGATCGACTATTGCCGTCAAATAGAGGTTTGTTCATACAGTCTTGAGCGTACATGTCCTACTCCAGAGGCTGTGGCTGCGAAGGTGAGCTTACGGGGCTTGATCGAGCGGTGCGCGGCGAATATGGTATCATGCGAGAAGAGGCTCGGCCACAAATTCTCGGAGAGGGGGCTGGCCTCTAAGGCGCTGCACGAGCTCCAGGCCAATCTTACAGCCAAAGCCAACAAAGCGTATAAACTCTGGCGAGTACTTCAAGAGTCTATCAGAGAGGTGGTGGCCCTTGATAAAGCTGCCGTGTTCACTCGCGAAAGGGTTGGGGCTCACAAGACTACCGAGAAAGAGTTCGAAGGCCGACTTGCCTCGTATCAGGCCCAGCAGGCTCATGCGGAGGCCCGTCTTCTGGCGATACTGAATCACGAAGCCGTGACCCAGCAAATGAAGGATGAGCTAGTGAAGTTGCTAAGTCGCCCGCCGGCCTGAAGACTTGTATCTTTTTCTTTCTTTTGTACATACTCCTGAATGAGAGTATATATTTTTTGTTTTTTCATGAATTGTACTTTGTATCCATTTTGGTTTATGAATAAAAGACATATTTTTCTTCTCAATGGTGTGTCTCTTTTTATTGAATGTGTTCTGCGGGCAATTTATCTTGGTCTCCTTACAGGGCAGCGATGGCTTAGGATTCAGGGTTAAGATCTGCCTCCTAAGACTTTTGAGCTTTATGAGCCGTGAGGGTCTCATAAAGAGTTTTTCTTCTTACAGGTCGAGAGGATCCCATAGGTGTAATTTCTCCTTAAGAATCGTGAGGATTCTTAAGCGGGTTTTCCCTTGGGAGTCGTAAGGATCTCACAAAAGAGTTTTCTTCCCTACAGGTCGTGAGGACCCGCAAGTGCTGGGTATGGTCGCCCTTATCCGTATTTCACGGGGTCAGGGGTTGGTTTGGGATGTTTTCCGGGGTACCGTAGTTTAAAGACATCGCGGTCGAGGTTAAGGACATTGTAGTCTGTGGATTTAAGGACTCCACAGTCCAATGTTAGTTTTAAGAAATCACGGTCAAGGTTAAGGACATCATAGTCCATGGATTTAAGGACTCCACAGTCCGATGTTAGTTTTAAGACATCACGGTCAAGTTTAAGGACATCATAGTCCGTGGATTTAAGGACTCCACAGTCCGATGTTAGTTTTAAGACATCACAGTCAAGGTTAAGGACTTCATAGTCCATGGATTTAAGGACTCCACAGTCCTACGTTAGTTTTAAGACATCACGATCAAGGTTAAGGACATCATAGTCCGTGGATTTAAGGACTCCACAGTCCACGAAATGTGTGGTTACCGGGACCCGTCACCTCTTTGAAGACGTTGAGGAATTACAACACCAAATATCAAAGGAATGACGAGATGTACCCTTGAACCAAGGTAAAATCAGTCGAGAATCATCATGGTTGATCGTTAGTTTTAAGACATTGCGGTCGAGGTTAAGGACATCATAGTCCGTGGATTTTAAGGACTCCACAGTCCAATGTTTGCTCTGGATGCTTCACACGGGTTCACTGCCGTGCTCTGCGAGGACCAGGCTCCGCTCTGGACGTTTTCCACGGGGTCAAAGAGTGACGTTATCCGCGTTCCACGTGACCAGGAATTTTGCTCTGGATGCTTCCCACAGGTTCACTACCGTGTTCGGCGAGGACCAAGCTCCGCTCTGGATGCTTCACACGGGTTCACTGCCGTGCTCTGCGAGGACCAGGATCCGCTCTGGTCGTTTTCCACGGGGTCAATGAGTGACGTTCTCCGCATTCCACGTGACCGGGAATTTTGCTCTGGATGCTTCCCACGGGTTCACTACCGTGTTCGGCGAGGACCAGGCTCCACTTTGGATGCTTCACACGGGTTCACTGCCGTGCTCTGCAAGGACCAGGATCCGCTCTGGACGTTTTCCACGGGGTCAAAGAGCGACGTTATCCGCGTTCCACGTGACCAGGAATTTTGCGCTAGATGCTTCACACGGGTTCACTGCCGTGTTCGGCGAGGACTAGGCTCCGCTCTGGACGTTTTCCACGGGGTCAAAGAGTGACGTTATCCGCGTTCCACATGACCAGGAATTTTGCGCTAGATGCTTCACACGGGTTCACTGCCGTGTTCGGCGAGGACTAGGCTCCACTCTGGACGTTTTCCATGGGGTCAAAGAGTGACGTTATCCGCGTTCCACATGACCAGGAATTTTGCGCTAGATGCTTCACACGGGTTCACTGCCGTGTTCGGCGAGGACTAGGCTCCGCTCTGGACGTTTTCCATGGGGTCAAAGAGTGACGTTATCCGCGTTCCACGTGACCAGGAATTTTGCTCTGGATGCTTCCCACGGGTTCACTGCCGTGTTCAGCGAGGACCAGGCTCCGCTCTGGACGTTTTCCACGGGGTCAAAGAGTGCGTTATCCGCGTTCCATGTGACCAGGAATTTTGCGCTAGATACTTCACACGGGTTCACTGCCGTGTTCGGCGAGGACTAGGCTCCGCTCTGGACGTTTTCCACTGGGTCAAAGAGTGACGTTATCCGCGTTCCACGTGACCAGGAAATCTGACTTTGTCTGTATTTCACGAAGTCGGAATTTGACTCTCGGTCAGCTGTACGCCGCCGAGTCATGGAACTGGGAGTTGCCGCTGTTCCGCTTTGCTTGATATTGTATCTGCTGTAATGAGACGAATGTTGAGACGATCTCTAGGTTATTTGTGGCCCGTCGAGACTTGGCCTCATCTTCTAATGAAACCTGGGGAGGAAGGGTGTGGCTCCTTCTTTGTTTGCGCCCTTGGATTGTATACAGGGATTGATGTAACATCACCTATAGGGCATAAATTTCATTTTTATTTTATTTCTTTTCCCGCGATGCTCTATCATTTCAGCTTTTATATCGCGAAGGCCGCGATTGCCCCATCATTTCGGCTATTTTTCGCGGTGCCCAATCATTTCGGCTATTTATTTCATTTTTACTCGCTGCTTTTTATTGCGAGTTGCCCAATCATTTCGGCTATTTCATGCATATATTTTTACTTGCTGCTTTTTATTGCAAGTTGCTCCATCATTTCAGCTATTTCATATGCATTTTTAGCTCGCCGATTTTTATCGCGAGTGTAGAGCTTGGAATCTGGTGCCAGTCTCAACATCAGCATCGCTACAACTGGAATATTGCCAGGAGCGAATCATCATTTGCCTCTGTCAATGTCGAACAAGGGTGGCTTAGTAAACAGGGTTAGAGTCCTGATGACTAAGGCTTTTGACTTCATGAGCCGTAAGGGTCTCACAAAGGTATTTCTCCCTACAAGTCGTGAGGATCTCGTAGGTGTGCTTTCTCCTTGGGAATCATGAGGATTCCTAAGTACGTGTTCCCCCGTAAGTCGTAAGGATCTTACAAAAGGATTTTCCCCTTATAAGTCGAGAGAACTCGTAAGGGTTGTTCACCGTGCGAACATATCTCCAGTCACGGAAGGGACTCGGTTAGGGAAATGTTTATTCGCGCCCATGGATTGTATACAAGGGTCAGTAAGAGCCACTTGTAGGGCAATATCGAAGGTTGTGTGGGGGTTGCTTAAGAACAGGTTCAGGTCTCTGTAACTTAAGACTTTCAAATCTTATGATCCGTGAGGGTCTCATAAGAGAGTTCTCCTTACGAGTCGTGAGGATCTCGCAAGTGTAATTTCTCCTTAGGAATCAAGAGGATTCCTAAGTTTGTTGCTCCTATGTGAGTCGTAAGGATCTCACGCAGGTGGTTTCTCCTTACAAGGTCGAGAGGACCCTGTAAGCGTCTTTTAACGAGGTTGCGCCCTTTCGGGTTTTCACAAACACTCGCCGGTAGCCCTGCTGTTTTTACTCACGGAGCCCCTTTCGGGTTTTCATCCGTACCCATTTTGCTTATGTATATACCGTCTTTTTTTTATATTCTTTTTATTTTTCTAACGAGGTTGCGCCCTTTCAGGTTTTCACAAACACTTGCCGGTAGCCCTGCTGTTTTTACTCACGGAGCCCTTTCGGGTTTTCATCCGTGCCCATTTTTCTTATGGACATACCGTTTTTATTTTTATTTTTTTTATTCCCCTTTTTGTATCGGTTTCGGGATGCTGGAATCCGTCGTAGTTTATCGACATCTCGGTCAACAACTAGTTTTAGGACATAGTGGTCCATCGTTAATTTAAGGACGTTGCGGTCCGTTGTTAGTTTAAGGACATTTCGGTCCGTTGTTAGTTTAAGGACATTTCGGTCCGCTGTTAGTTTAGAGATGTTTCGGTCCATTGTTAGTTTAAAGACGTTTCGGTCCGCTGTTGCAGAAGTCCGGTCACTACTTATAGAGTTCGGGCTTAGGAAGATAGCGAGCGGACATAATCGTCGTCATCTATCATTGACCTAGGCTGTAACTCATTAAGCGTAGTATTTCTTTAGGAAGCGACCGTTTATTGGCCTGAAAGGCCTTTCACCGTGCATATCTATGAGTAGATAGGCTCCACCCTAGTAGACCTTGTCTATGATGTATGGGCCTTCATAGTTCGGCTCGAATTTTCCCCGCTTGGCGCGATTGGGGATCATAGGTCTTTTGACCACTAGCACGAGTTCGCCTTGGCGGAATGCCCTTGGCCTGGTCAATCTTTCATATGAGCACGTCATCTTTGCTTTATAAGCCTCCAGATTTTGTTGCGCTATGAGCCGGGTTGCATCAAGAGCATCAAGCTCCTCAAGCCGAAGGTGAGCATTTTCTTTGAGTGGACTGCCACCCGTAGAGAGGGTAACTCTATCTCGGGGGGAAGTACTGCTTCTGTACCGAATACCAACGCGTACAACGTTGTGTTCGTGGCCGTCTTGAACATGGTTCGATACGCCCAGAGAGCTTCTTGCAATCTCTCATGCCAGTCTTTCTTGTTTCGAGACACCGTCTTCTTTATGATCTTCGTTAAGGTCTTGTTGAAAGCCTCAGCTAGACCGTTAGCTCGGGGGTTATAAACTGAGGAGTATCTCCAGTCTATGTTGTACTGTTGTGCGAAGCGGCTGATTTTATGGCTTCGGTAGGCTGGCCCGTTATCGGATATGATCCGTCGTGGAGTCCCAAACCGATAAATGACGTGCGTCTTGAAGAAATGGAGGATATTCTCTGTCTTCACTTCCCTTAACGGTACTGCTTCTGCCCATTTGGAAAAGTAGTCAGTCGTCGCCAAGATGAAACAATGTCCTCTGGACGATGCTGGTTCGATGGGGCCGATTATGTCGGTTCCCCACATTTCGAACGACTAGCTAGCCACTGTCGGATGTAACGGATTCGGATGCTGATGGATAAATTCCCCATGGATCTGGCACGAGTGGCATTGCTTTGCATACTCGAGGCAGTCCTGGATCATCATGGGCCAATAGTAGCCCATCCGTTTGATCTTCAACTTCATCTTCGGGCCTGCTTGGTGAGAACCGCAGAGTCCGTCGTGAACTTCCTGAACGACTCTTTTCGCTTCTTCAGGTCCCAGACATCTCAACCACAGAGAATCAAATGACCTCTTGTATGGAGTATCACTGACGAAAGCGAAAGACGGAGCTCGTTTCATAAGCTGATGTCTTGAGGACGCATCTTCAGGTGTTCGACGAGATTTGTAGTAGTCTATAAAAACTTCTCTCCAATCCTCGGCCTTTTCCTGATCTTTTATTTGTAGAGTCATTCGCTCGGTCGCTCCCTTTTCTTCGGACGACTCCGGAGATACTTCTGCCGGAGCAAGGACCCGACGGCTTTGCACAACGATCCTCACGTTATCGAGGTTCTCGTCGGCCAGTTCTTTAGCGAGCTTGGCTAATGCATCCGCTTTGCTATTTTCCGCACGCGGTATGCTTTCCAAGGTGTAGGAGGGAATTTGAGTCAGCAATCGCTGTACTCTCTTGCCATACTTCACCAGCTCTGGCTTACACGTCTGGTAGTCGCCGTTTACTTGATTAACAACTAATTGGGAGTCTCCGTATATGAGGAGGTTTTCAATTCCCATGTTGATGGCGATCTCGAGGCCTGCTATCAAAGCTTCGTATTCAGCTTCATTATTCATCCTCGGCTCTATCAAGGAGAAGGCGAAGCGCATTATCCCTCCTTGTGGGGTCACGAAGATAAGGCCTACCCCTGATTTGATTATAGGGGTGCTTTGTTTGCGCTTCTTTATGGAAGAAGCTGCATAAAAATAGAGTTCCCATCGGGTATTACTACCGTCGATCGCATCAAACGCATGTTCGTCTGGCAGCTCACAATTCAGAGGGGAATCGGCCGGTATCGGATGCTCAGCGAGGAAATCGGCGATGGCCTAGCCTTTCACTGCCTTAAGAGGCTGATAGGTTATCGAAAACTCCATTAAGAGCAAGGCCCATTTAGTGAGCCGACCTGTCAGTATAGCCTTTGACATCAAATATTTGAGAGGGTCTACCTTCGAAATGAGACGGACTTCATGCGCCAACGCATAGTGCCTGAGCTTTGTTATCGCGAAGATCAACGCCAGGCAGTGTTTTTCGATGAGGGAATAGTTGCTTTCTGCCCCTAGGAGAACTCGACTTAAGTAATAGAGAGCTCTTTCTTTCCCTTGGTCGTTCTCTTGTGCCCATAATGCGCCTAAGGAACCTTCGAGGGCGGTTGTATAAAGAATGAGAGGCTTTCCCTTTACCAGAGCGGCTAGCACGGGCGGGTTCTGTAGATACTGCTTGATCTCGTCCAGCGCGCATTGGCATTTGTGATCCCAGACGAACGGGGTTCCCTTCTTCATCAGATGACTATATGGACGGCACTTGCCAGAGAGATTGGCTATAAATCGCCGCATATACGCGAGCTTCCCTTGGAGAGACCGCAATTGTTTGAGAGTCCTTGGCGGGGACATTTCCGTGATCGCCTTGATTTTTGACGGATCTATCACGATACCTCGGTGCCGGACAATGAATCCTAGGAATTTGCCTGAAGAAACCCCGAACGCGCATTTGAGAGGGTTCATCTTCAAGTTGTATTGCCGAAGTCGTTGAAACACGATCTTCAGATGCTCGAGATGTTCCTCGTACGATTTGCTTTTCACCACGAGGTCGTCGATATAACATTCGACGATTTCATGTATGAGGTCATCGAAGATCTTTGTCATGGCCCTCTGATAGGTGGCACCGGCGTTCTTTAGACCGAAGGGCATCACTTTGTAGCAAAATATCCCCAGTGGGGTCCGGAAAGCGGTGTCCTTCTGGTCTTCAGGGTGCATCTTTATCTGATTATATCCCGATGAGCCGTCCATGAAGGAGAAAACCTTGTGAGTGGACGTGTTATCTATCATAAGCTCGGTGACCGGTATTGGGAAATCGTCCTTCGGGCAGGCTTTATTGAGATCCCGGAAGTCCACACATATGCGCACTGTCCCATTCTTCTTCATTACCGGGACGATGTTGGCGATCCAATCAGGGTACTGAACCTCTTGGATGAAGCCAGAGTCGATTAGTTTCTTGACTTCGGCATTGATGCTCATTTCAAGGTCAAGCCGCATTCTTCTCGGCGCCTGTTTGACTGGCTTGACGTCCGGAGATATGGCCAGTTTGTGTACAACAATCTCTGGATCTAATCCTGGCATTTCGGAATAATTCCACGCGAAGCAGTCTCTATGCTGCATAAGCACGTCTTTTAGTGCAGCCACCTTTCTTCAGACAGCAGCTCGCTGACGAATGTCGGCCGCGGGTCGCTTGTCGTCCCCAGCACAATTTTCTTGAGCTCATCTGCAGTGGTATGTATTCCATCTTCCAGCTCTTTCGGTGCCGGCGGAAACTCTGCAATCATCTCGTCATTATTGTTTTCGAAGCACCCAGGAAGGTCATCCATATCCTCGGGCTCTTTTTTTGATATCATTATCATATGACAAGTACGAGTACGCTTCCAAGATCGATGTTGATCTGGTTCTATCCTCGCTGTATGCGCGGCTTTTGGTTCGTGCTTCTGTGGCGCACTTATCTTCCAGCTGCTGGATAGAGCAAACCTGCCTTGCTGATACTGATCTTCAACCCAGTTCTTGAAGGTGAAGCAGTCTTCGAGAAGGTGTCCTATTGCTCGGTGATAAGAGCAATAGCCCGGATGAGAGACCTCATTAGCTTGCTCAGGGTGTTTGGACTCCGGAAAAGGAATCATTTGATGTTTTAAAGCGAGATCAAGTATCTTCTTTGTCTTGTCTTGAGGGAAAGAATATGCTCAACTCATCTTCTTCATGAGGGACAAATCCGGACCGCCCAATTCCCGATTACGTGACTTTCCGGTCCTGCTTTGTCGTTGTCGAATGCCTTTTTCCGCTCCTTGCCTTATTTCTGCCTCTGCGTCGGGCCTTTTGCACAGCCGGTTGACAGGGAGGAGTATTTTTATCTTTTGCAACCTATTGAAGAAGACGTTGCGTCCTGGCTTTCTCGTAGATGGCCATTTCATGATTACGGTCGTCCCGAGCTTTTTGATACGCTTTCCTGATAAGCTTGTCCATTCATTCTTCAAATGACGGACTTGGCATTTCGATGGCAGGATCTAATTTTGGTATGGGTCGGCGTTTTCTGACAGGGCGTCCTTTTCTTCATCAAAGTTATATATGACGTAGCTACCATGGACTCGTTCCCGTTTCCCGGATTTTACATATCCAAGTCCGAACGTTTCCATTCTCCCGATGGGCAACTTGCGCTGAGTCCCAGGGACATCCCAAATCCTGTTGTAGAACCGAGCTTGTCGAATAGTCTGTTTTAAAGATACCCCTTGGCGTTTCAATAGCCTTTTTAGTCCGTTCGTGTAATATCTGGGCAAACGGATGGGTTGGAGCCTGTCAAGCGTAGAATCCGCGCCGTGCCAGATTTCTTTCTCCACTCTTGTTTCCGTGGACCGATAGAATAGGATCGCCCTTTCACCTTTTCGCCGGGGAGGGACGTAAAATATCTGCAGGTCTTGCACATTGTAAGCTTCAAGTGTGTCCAGATCTTTGTAGTGCTTCCGTGGAATTATGGTAATTTGCAAATTCTGATCATCACTAGGGAATGCTTGTATTGACGGTCGACTGGAGAACACAACATTAACCTCACCTTTCGAGTCGCTTCCAAAGATCGATATAGGGGCGGACGGTCCCGGGTTGTTGCATCGAGATGGCCCAGCATAGACTATCTCTTCTTCTTCTTCGGTATCACTCCCGAAAACAGGAATGGTGGCGACGGCTTTGTTCTCCGGTTTGCGACACCTCTTTGTATCCTCGAAATCTGGCAAAAAGTATTTTGCATCTTCGTACTTGCGGACCTCGTTCACGGAGAATGGGTTCAGCTCTCCTGTTACGGTATACTCGAGACCATCCTTGAAATACTTTATACACTGATGTTGCGTAAAAGGGATGTTGTACTCGTGTAACCAAGGACGACCGAGTAAGGTATTGTAGCAGGTCTTGGCGTCAATGACGTGAAACTTAATATCTGTGACGAGTAGTCCGAAGCGTAATGTTAGTATTACAGATCCAAGAGTCCGTGATGATTGAGAATCGAAACCGGAGATGGTAATCTTATCACGAGCGAGGTGTTGAATGCTCATGCAGATTTCCTTCAACACCCGAACATTAAGGAGATTGACGGAGGACCCATTATCAACCAGGATTTTGCCTATCTTGATATCGTGGCAGTATCCAGAGACATATAGGGGACGGTTGTGGTCGCACGTCCCAAGGAGAAGGTCTTCATCACCGAACGTGACATCGGCGGTGTGCACCTCTTCCAGTTCATCCTTCATCCTTTCTTCGGCGAGGAAGGCTTGGAATTGCTCGGGCTCTTGCAGCGCCCTGATTAACAAATCTCTCGCTTCTTTTGATAATAAGAAGGCGTCGAGAATGCTGAGCTGAGAGGGTAGCTTCCTCAGGTGCGCTAGGATGTTTTAATCCACTTTACTCTTCTTGGGCGGGTCCTTGGCCGTCAGCTCTTTCATGACTTGGTCATCTAAAGCTATATCCTTAGCGACCTTTTCTTTTCCCTTATCTTTTCTAGTCGCGGGCCCGAGATTCTTTTCTGGAAGAGTGCGATTGCGCAGCTGAATGTTTTCGCAGGCCGCTGGTTCTTCCTCCTTCCCTAAGATAGATTCTTTAAAGAGAGGGCCAAGAGCCATTTCTTCGTCAGAGTCGCTCCCAAAGGTGAGAACCTGCGATCCTCCGGGTTTGACCGTGCGACAGCTGTCGGTAGTTCTTTTGTGCTCCTCGGTCGTACTTCTCTGCTCCCGACGAGTTTTGCGTTTCATCCGTTTAAAATGTTGCCGGTGTGCAACATATCCCTTCTGCCATCTTTTAAAAGCGTCACACTCCTCGGTGGGGTGTGAGATTTTTCGATGATATGAGCAGTAATTAGGATGCATCTCTTCTCCACCGAGAGTGTTTTCTTCCGAGGGTGGTAGCTTCATTCCCATTGATATGGCTTTAGAAAACCTTTTCCCCGTCTTGAATCTGTTTTTATCCGCATCGGATGTCTTTTGATTTGGCGAGAGCGCTTCGAATCTTTCGTCTAGTCGCCGGCGTTTGGCTCCTTCCGATATGGTCATCTCACGCTCTCGATCGGCTTTACTTTTCAGACGAATCTCATTCAGAAAGGCGTCGATCATCTCGTCTGACGGCCACACAGATTCCGGCTCAGGCTCTACCCCCAGTTTTTCTATGCAGGGCGCTTCTTCACTGTCTAGCGATGAATGAGAGATCACATGGCAACTTTCTACGTAATCCTCAGATCCATCTGACGAGTCTTCCCCATCGTTTTCATCTTCAAGGACGTGGCTGAGGAACTCTTGAAGCGTGATGGGGGTCTACGCTTTCTGATTATATTCTTCCAGCGCGTCGATCTGTATCTGCAAGTCCGTGCGCTTGTCATCAGGCTTCACGGGCTTTTCGGATCTCTTCTTCTTTTTCACAGATTTCGATAGCTGGGTGTGAATGCTGGGGATATCACCACCGGTCTTTGGAGTTGGGCGCGGTTTTAGCATCCCTTCGATGACTTGAGGTTCAAGCGGGTCATTCCATCTGACCGCCGGGCATGCATGAAGATCATTCAGCATCCTTTTGGTTTTGGATGAAAGCACGGCCTCCCATGGGGCTTCTTCAACGAAAGAACAATTTGCCCCCGGTGTGTCCGTCTTCTTTGGAGTGTGCGGTTGTGGCGGGTTTACTTTCCACTTCTCGGACAACGCAAACTTGCCTTGTAAGTATTGATCCTCGATCCATCCCTTAAAGACGAAGCAGTCCTCGATCGGGTGACTTACCGTTTGATGGTAAGGGCAGTAATTGGGGTTATTCACCTCGTTGGGTTGTGGCGATCACCTTGGATTCGGCAAGTTAATAAGCCTGTTGCGCACAGCCAGCTCAAATAGCCTCTTCGTCTTGTCCCGTGGGAACGAGTAAGGACGCTTCATTTTTTCATTGTAATAGCGTCGTCTCTCCTCCAGTTGATCGGTTAGCTTTGGGGCACTGGGTTGCTGTTGAGCGTTCGCAATGAAGGTCGCCTTCCCTTTACCCTTGTCATTCCGAGGTTCCGGTTTCGGGGGAGATGGCCTGTGACCCATCTGGTCCATCTGGGCCAGCTTGTCGATCAGAGCCTGGAACGTGGTCGGTTTAAAGAACATCATGAACTGTGAAATAGTTGCATGAGGGTCTAGAGTGCCCACGAACATGCCTACTGCTGGTGCTTCTTCGATGCGCTGCTCGCACTTCGACCACAGGTTTCGCCATTGGATTGCATATTGGACCCAAGTTTCACCCGGCTTCACTCTTGCATTGATCAGAGCCGTTATTGGAGTATGCTTGCTGGCGCTTGCGAAACGTTAGGTAAACAACAACTCCATTTCAGCAAATGTCTTGACGGAGTCGTTCGGAAGCTCGGAGTACCATTCGAACGCCGTCTCCGACAAGCTGCCGACGAATTGGCGGAGCAGGAGCTTATCGTCGTTGCCGGTGTTACCACAAAGAGCCCTGAACTGGGCAGCATGTTGATGGGGATTGCCAGTCCCCTTGTAGACATGAAATTTCGGGATCGTATAGCCCGGCGGGTATTTGATCTGATCGTACCAGCTCGGATATGGTCATCCTATTTTGATGACTTGGCCAGCTGCCTCAGTTGCCTGGTGGACTCGTATTTGCGGAGCAATGTAGGCATCCAGGGCAGCTTTGGAAATTGTTTCCTCTTTGACTGCTGAAAGAGCCGGTGGAAAATTCGACGTTTCTCCTCTTTCATCTTCAAGGACAATCGGAGGATCTTCAGCAGGAGGATCTTGCTGGATCATCATACCCACCATATCCTGGAACAGAAGGGCCATTCGTTGTATATTAGCTGCTTGTTCCGCCGCCTCTTTATCTTTCTTTTTCAGTATTCTCTGAAGGAACTCGGTGTCAGTTTCTTGATCCTGGCGTTGATCCGAGGATGCTTCGGGACTTTCTTCTGGCTCAGCGAGTGCGGCCATCGCAGTCATCATTTCTTGGAGCTTCTGCTGCTGCTCCTGACCTTTAGTCACCGATCACGTAAGCGGTCTATGACCTGTGGAAATGCGGCTGTCCTCTTTCCCGTACGCCATGTAGACGGTGTGCACCACAACGCCTCTGGACTTAGGGCGTTTAGGCTTACTGTCTTTGACATTTGCCGCAGGCGTGGGGATTTTCTCCGGCCTTCTCCTCTTGTGGGCAGTTGACGTTGAGGGGGTCGTTGATGCGGGCACCCAGGTGGTTGTCGTCCTTTGCGGTTTGATCGGGCGGTTCTTTTCTTCCTTAACTTTCACCCTCTTTTGCCGGTGAGAGTGATCTGGAATGATTACTGAGTCCTGAACTCGTCGCCAGACCTTGTAGATTTTGGAGGACAGCCATTGAGAGGGCTGCTCTGGCTTTTCTGGTTTTGCTTCCACGACGGTCTTTACCGGTGGAGGAGATCTTTTGAGAACCGCAGTTGGCGAATTTCTGCGTACCCTGTTTAGCAGCTCAAAGCTGTTCCCGGTTGGAACAGCAGCCTCAATTTCCACCGTTGGTGCTGGTGGGGTTAGCCCGGAGGGGGAGTTTCCCCCAGTCTTCCTTATCCGGCTCCAGTGACGACGTCGGGCGTGACGAGTTGTCGGTATTGGTTCAGTGACGGGAGTGTCTTTCCCCCTGTTCAGGTGAGGGGCTGTTGCCGGTGTCAGCCTCTCGAAGACTGACGCCCGTTAAGAAGTTGTGTCCAACCGGTCAAAACGGATTTCTGAGCGGGAGCAGGAGCAG
The DNA here is from genome assembly GCA_030015575.1 of Agapanthus africanus. Taxonomy (NCBI): domain Eukaryota; kingdom Viridiplantae; phylum Streptophyta; class Magnoliopsida; order Asparagales; family Amaryllidaceae; genus Agapanthus; species Agapanthus africanus. The sequence continues at coordinate 645,600,862 of JASDDO010000022.1, read as the reverse complement.
GCGCAGTCAGTCTCGCAAAGACCGACCCTCTGGGAGGAGAAGCCGCCTTGACGACTTCAGGGGCATCTATCTTCTTTAGGGTGGCTACCTCAGGTATTATGGGCTTCTTGGCGGGCCCATCAGAGTTCAGGCTCAGCTGGTGAAGACCGATGCATTGGAATTGGACGACCCGTTGAGAGTGGCCGTGGTAGTAGCAAGTCGATCGAAGACCGACTTCTTTGAAGCTTCCAATACGGGTACTGGGATGTTAACATTCACCGGCGGGAGCATGGTCCTAAAGAACAGACCGGTGGTGGCTTGAGTTACTTGTTCCACTGGCATAGCAAAGATGGAGGCCGCTCGAGGCCCGTAAGCCACACCTCCAGGTGAGGCGGAGCGTTGGTTGCAGTTGCACTTGGAGCAGTTTGAGCAGTTGGACGCCATTGCTGTTTGATTTCTGCGCCAAGCAAGAGACCAAATATTAGTAACTTGAAAGCCGAGGGCAACCATTAACAAACCGCGATTCGTTCGCGAAGACGACACACGAAGTGTGGAGTGGAAAGAGGAAAAGGTCCCACCGGGCATGCCAGAATCTGTTCCCCTCCGAAATACGCGACAGAGACGCAATAGACGTCTTGCCTGAAATTCGGGGCAGATGCTAATTGGTGCTATCCGTCCATCTCTCCGAAAATGCCAAGTTGATTTATGGCACCATGCATCGAAGGTTCGAACGGATGCGGCCGATGTAGCAGACTTCGTCAGATTCCACCTCGTTTGAGGGGGTTTTGATTGTGGGGACGCTCTTCCCTGCAGGCGCAAGCCCCTGCAGTTAATTACGCTACCGCATCGCGGTAACAACTTTCTCCTTCTCCTGATGGTCACTTCATGTCGTGTGTGTTTGTTTTGTGTTTGGTTGCCCGTGGATTGTATACGGAGACTAAGTTATGTTGTCGCCCGTAGGGCGTGGACTAGTCCAAATCCGTATCTTTCTTAGATTTGGGTTTGGAGGGTTTGTGTTTAAGGATACGTTGGCCTCATTTGAGACTAAGATCGACTTAAACGTTAGTTAAGGAAACGTTAGTCTAATTTTAGACTAAGATCGACTTAACGGGATCGTTTAGATCCGACAAAAGAGCAATTAGGGGCCCTATTGTTTAGTTTAATGACATTGCGGTCGATAAGTAGTTTAAGGACGTTGCGGTCCAATGTTAGTTTTAAGACGTTGCGGTCAAGGTTAAGGACGTCATAATCCATGGATTTAAGGACTCCACAGTCCGGCGTTAGTTTTAAGGCATCACGACAAGGTTAAGGACATCATAGTCCATTGTTAGTTTTAAGACATCCCGGTCAAGGTTAAGGACGTCATAGTCCATGAGTGTAAGGACCCCACAATCCGTGAAATGTATGGTTGTTGGGACCCGTCACCTCTCTGAAGACGTTGAAGGATTACAACGACAAATATCATAGAAGCAAAGAGATGTACCCTTGAACCAAGGTAGATTAAGTGATCTGTAGTCCAGTTTGGAACCAAGACCAATTAATTATATTATGAGCCCATTGGCCCAGTTAAGTCTCGATTGAGGACTTATGGCCAACTTGGGCTAAGTCCAACTGAGTTTGACCCTTTATTGGACTATTTGATATTTGTCTGGTTTTAGTCCACATTGTTTTCATCTTTAATTTCCTCAATTTTGAGATTCAATTGAAGGAGAGGCTTTGCCTCTAGAAAATTAGCCAATTGGGCTAAAGCTAATGTTAAACACTAAAGACCAACAGTGTTGAACACTGGAGATAAGATTATCAGATTAGTGTTAAACACTAGAAATTGTGATTCTCAAGTTAGTGTTAAACACTAACAAATAACAGTGTTAAACACTGGCAACCAAATTATCGGTTTAGTGTTAAACATTAACAGGGAGGGGGGATCACATGGGAGCACATGATGGCCTCAAAAAGTGGGGTCGGATCCCCTTCATTTTGTTCTGCAGATAAGTGTTCAACACTTTTTTAATTCTCACAGTCATCACGTGTGGGCACGTGATGGGGGCTCATGCTCTGGTTTATTAGAATACTCATTAGGGGTCACGTGGTGACACGTGAGGGCGCCCCAGAGCTTCTTTTCTGTGGATCTTTACAGGGGTCATGTGGAGGCACGTGACCCTGGTTCTTTTCTGTTTAAAGTTCTGTTTGTCTTTTTAAGAATTAAATTCTTCATAGGGTTAAACCCTAGCAATAATTTTAGAGGAATTAAATTCCTATTTTCTTTTGAGGAATTATATTCTTAAGTAGGGTTAAACCCTTATTTTCTTTCTGTAGGAATTAGATTCTCATATGTGTAAAGAATCAAGTTCTGATATAGGGTGAAACCCTAATTTCATTTTAAGGAGAATTAAATTCCTGTGAGTTTGAGAGAATTAAATCCTCAATTAGGGTAAAACCCTAGTTCTGTCCATTTTGAAGGAATTAAATTCCTATAATTTTGGAGAATTGAATTCTCATATTGGGTTAAACCCTAATTTTATCCTGGAGGAATTAAATTCCTAAAACTTTGTGAGAATTAAATTCTCAGAACTCAATTCCTCCTCTATATTTTAGATCTGCATGGCAGGATCTCGACCCAATGAGAATTAAATTCTCAACCTATGGGGAGATGTGCGCTTTTCAGATCTTCACCAGAGAAAGAACTAAGTTCTTTTTTATAAAAGAGTTAAACTCTGAGAATTAAATTCTCTTTTTGAAGCCTTTTTCCCCTTTCTTTTCTTACCTAAGGTTTTTCTTTTTAGAGAATCAAATTCTTCCTTCTTTTCTCTCTGAATTTTCAAGATTCCAAGACTCTATCTCTCTCTCTTTTTATAACTCTCTCCCTTGGCTCCTATTTATAGGAGAAGGAACAGAATCAATCTGTTTAGTAAATCTTTCATTGAAAGATTTGATTTATTTTCATCATTAATCCGGGCTTTTAGATTATTAGGTGTATTTTATTCACCGTTGGATTTTAAATCCAAAGATATTCTTTTTGTTATTTCGGTGAGATTTAGGGGGAATCTTTCCATGTCCAAGATTTTTCCGTAAATTGGTGATATTTAATCACCTTCGGATTCTTAATCCAACGGTTTTACATAATTCTTCTCCATTTTGGAAAGATTTAAATGATCTTATTCAGAATTTAATTCTGTTGAACAGCAGGGCTTTTAAAGCCAGTCGCGTGTTGCTACGTGACCTATGGTCACGTGTGAGCACGTGTGAAGCACGTGACCTATGGTCACGTGCGAGCACGTAACCCCTTGTCACGTGTCAGCATGTGACCCCGGGTCACGTGAACACGTGACCCCCTGAAGGGACTCCTCTTCTGCGCTCTGTTTTCTGCCGTTGCTCTAACCATCACGTGCCAACACGTGACCACTGGTCACGTGTGAGCACGTGATGGTTCCTCTGACGCTCTTTCCTGATTTTTAATCAAGGAACATTCCTTTCTTGTGGCTGAGATGGAAGAGTAATAGATCGCGGCTTCAAAGGAAATTCACGATCTTTCGTCTTTATTTCAGTGCGACGCCCGAGGAAAATATGAGCTTCGTGGCCGATAATGTAACATTTCAAAGAAATAAAATATTATTTTTGGGAATTTTTATAATTAAATAATAAATATTATGAATATTTTATTAGTGCGGTATAATTAAATACCGATAAATCGGAAAATATTTGGAAAATTATAGAAATTACTGAAATGAGGATGTTTTATGTGATTTAGGCAAATTATGAATTTTTATAATTAATTATATACAATTTTAATGCTAATCGCGATTAAATATTTCTAATCGTGCATTAAGCCGGATTTGTGCACATGACACGCACCATATCATTTTTCACACTTGTTACATTTTCTTACCATGATTCTTTTGTGTATGGTTTATTTGTTTTGGGGGTTTTAAAAGAAAAGAAAAGATAAAGGAAAACAAAAGAAAAGAAAATGAAAACATTAAAGAATGTGGCATGGTGAGGGGTATGGGTAAGAGAGAGAGAGAGTGAGAGGGGTTCTTTTGACCTTAGCCTTTTCTCTTCATTTCTTCATCATTTCTTCTTCTTCTCCTCTCATGGCAGCCCACTTCCTCCCATCTCCTCTACCTCCACACTACTACACCAAAAATCCATCAAAACATCATCCCCACTTCATTAAGAACATGCACAAGCTCCCCATATGCACTTTGGACCAAGAAAGCAAGGATTTTGAGCACTTGGGGTAACTCAAGAAATTTCTTGAGTTGTCAAATGAGGTATATTCATCACCTTTATTGTAGTATTTCATTTCTTTTAGCACTTATGCATGTTTCGATGTGTTAAAGTGAGGTTTTGTGAGCTTTGAAAATTTCTAGAGAGGGTTAGGGTTTTCTTTGAGTTGTGTTGTGCTAATGGGCTTTAGTGATGACCTTAAACCCCCCTAATGTCCAAACCAATCATGAACTAAAACCTAAAACCCAAAACTGAAAGTTTTCGTATCGGTTTTGTGAACTTTTACGCCTACAGGGAATCTGGAGTGACCCGGGAAATTTATGAGAAAAGCAAACAACTCTATTGACCAAATTAAGACCCTAGGAGACCTCCCTGCAAGTACGAGACCTCAATTCCCTCCCATGGCCGAGCAGGCCGGAATTATAGGGGATGTAGTCGGCCACTTGGTAAAGTTAGGTGCCCAGGTTGCTTTTGTAGGTCATATACCCTATATACATCATCCCAGTATTATTTGCTTACCCCAATTTCACCTGAACCAAAATCTGGGAGTGAATTCTTGAGTTGCTGTTTTGATTCGGGGTTATGTTTTACGTATTTTGAATTTTAGTTTTAGTAATTATGTTTTGTATCGGTCACTTGACGTTTGTACGTCTATATCGGGTGTTTTTGGGCTCTTTTGTGTGAGTAAACCATAGGTTTTGACCTATGTGAGATTCGTGTGTCTTTTTAGTTTTGAATTGAATTTTAATATAGCACGATACGTTATAATATGTAGGTACCGTCATGAGGACTTCGAGACGACAAGCAAGAGCTTGGCGACATCGGCAAGCGAAGATCGAGGTGAGTAGATCTATATCTATGGGGGAAGTCGGGTGGATGGCGTATAGCACCCCCGAAATTTGATGGAAACCGTTCTATAGGATACGGTCGTAGAAACCTAGATTACAAAACTAGGGTTATGGTTTAAAAGATGGTTAGAGATGATATTAGTGATAGAATATATATTTTGAGATAGGAAATGAAAGCTAAGGATATGAAAAGTGAATGTGAATCACGACTTATAGATAAGTAGTCACACTAGAATAAGTTTGAGTTTTAGAGTGGCATGACATTAGATTGTATATGTAAATTGACTTGATGTAAGATGACTAAAAGTGATGAAAATAATATACGATGTGATATGATGATTTGACTGATATGTCGGAATACGGATGCGAGTCGATTGAGATGATTGATACTTTGTCAGTCCCCTGATATGAGGTTGTTATGGTTGTGGCTTGGGGCATAGGTATATGGATATATATATATGTATACATGTTGTGAATCATGAATGATAGGTCGTACGTGACATTAGGCCGTACCCTCATTGTCATATAGGCTGATAGGATCCCTAATGGTTTAATGCCGCCGTACGATGATTTTCCGTACGTGATGAGTTTGACTTGATGATTGATCCATACCTTTGACTAGAGGAAGCTGTACGATGGATTATACCATACGTGATGTTGTGAGGCCGGACGCCGATTGATAGATTCACCGACTCAATCATGTTAGATACGTATACTTTATAGCTGTTAGCTGATGATTTACCTTATGTTGCATTCATGTCATCCTCATTTCATTGCTTATACCTGTGCTAGTACACCATTATCGATGATGTGTATGTTACACTTACACAGATTTGTCGGCTCACACACTTCATCATCAATAATTGCCATGTCACTACACAGTAGAATTGCTGCATCATGATATGACTCCTTGCATAATTTACTTGCTATAGTTACATATGCACATTTATACGATGTTGCATTTGACCTTGGAGAAATTGGGAACCGCAGGATATATTTTAAAAATGGAATCATTTTAAAGAGCGGTTTTCCCTTAATATGTCACATCATTGTTCCATGTTGCATGATATACGGATATGCTTACATTTCTATCATATGTTGCATACATCATGCTTTATGATTTTACGTATTGAGATATGCTGTTTTCATGAGATTTCTAGATTTGAGAACCGTGGTCATTTTAAAAGAAAGTATGTATTGTTTTAAAAACCCGGTTTCTCTTGATATGATATTTTAGTGCGCCCACCATGCGTTTTCTCGGTTCTGAGATGTGTGACATGTAAAACCCGATTCGAGGAACTGGACGAGGTCGATTGCGGGTGCATGGTGGACCTGGTATGGTACCCCAGGGCGAGAAAAGATTGTTGTGCAGTAGACGGTGAGCCTAACAGAGGGACTACTAGCTACTGGTGATAGTATTTGGGCTCGGCGGATATCCGGAGGATACCGACCGGAGTCGAGAGATGATATGGGCCGATCCGGACTGACGGAGCCCATGGGCCGATCCGGACTGACGGAGCCCGAGATATGAGGATTTACGTGTCGATGCTAGACACGGGTTTCATGATGTTTTAGAGTGTCGATGTTGGACACCCAGGTTCCATGATTTTGATGTGTCGGGAGGGACACCCGTTGATTTATATCCTCATACTTTCATGCATATGCTTTTATGATATTTACATGCATGATATTGTTGTGTCATTGGTTGACTCGTGGACGGGATCCATATGCATACAGACATTTGTTAGTGATATGTATGCCCTAAAGGCCATTACTGTACATACGATGTATATTGTAGTGGATGCTTGGACATATATAGGGAGGACATTCTTGCTCGACATGATAGTATGCTATCTGGTTGCACTTTATCTTAACATGTACTCTGATTGTCTTTATGTTACATGTTGATAAACCCCTTAGGATGAGTACTTGACTACCAGGACTATGATGCAGATCATACTAGTGGGGACAGTGTAGTCCTTAAGTACATCCTTCAAATGTTCCTAGTCGTAGGTGTATCGAAACAGAGCATCGATATACCAGAGTAGACTAGCGTATAGCTTCTCGACCCATGTAGATGGGCGATGGATGATCCCATATCCATTGGCGTTTGACATCAGAGACAATATACGGGTGCTCAGTGGAGACTGGGTACACTGGACGGACTCGCCGAGAACTCCCAGATGCTATTATACCTCACGTCAGATGGCAGTTCTCTGGTGACACTGGTACAAGTTAGTCTGTAGACCCGAGATCGTCATAGAGTCTTGTGTGATTCCCACTGTGCTTTGATTTCCATCATACCACATCCAAGAGGGTGTGCAAAACGGTGGCTTTTGGGTACAGTCCAGAGTCACATGGAGGCAATGAGCGATAGGAGGGGTTTCGTCTCTCCCGGTATATGGAGTTGATGTTGCGCTGTGTTCGATTGGCTATAACAGGAAGTCCTTGGCCAAGGCAGCTTCAGAAATATACTGGTAAGTGTTATCATTAGTTTCTCGACCCGTTATGAGCCTCATATCGACACGACTTATCTGTAGTTTCTTGACCCGTTATGTTTAGCAGACCGCTTGCGGCTTGTGGGTGTTTGATATGATCACCACCTACTGCCGGCGTATTGACGAGTCTTTAGAGTCCTACATAGGGGTTTTCTGGCTCAAGCGAAACGGAGTAGGAGCACATATATGATATGTGTGGGACCAAGATTGATACGATATGAGATACCATATTCTATTCTCGCGATTTGTGACATTGATCGGTTGTATACGATATAGCCGGAATATCGGATCAAGTGTTGATTCGATAAGTTGTTACACATGATATTAGTCGGTTATAGCCGGATAATTAAATCAAGTGTTGATTTAATAATTTAATGTATAATTATATATTTGATATATTACATTATATTAACTAGTATTAGCTCACTTATGATTTCTTTTCTCACATTGGATACATTCATGTATATGTGATATATGTTAAATGTATCATACTTGGTTACATATGCAACTAGGGTTTGTAGAGACTAAACCATGCTAGGGTTAAGATTAGGGTTTTTTTATTTATCTTTAAGTTATTCAAAAAGTATGGATAATTGTCATGGTTGATAATTATTGAAAGCTTGTAGAAGCTTCATTTTCTTCTTTGACTTTATCCAATCCTTTTGTCTAGCTTGAGATATTTTTGACCTAACCTTTAACCATAGCTTTTGGTTAACTCTCTACAAGGGTTAAGCATGACATGCTTAACCCTTGGTTGCATTTCTAACCACACATATAATTCATTTGGATGAATTATTATGAGGAGTTCTAGCTTCTTCTTATTCCTCCTCCTAAAAAAGCTTGCTAGCTTCAATTATGGTTTAAGAAAAAGTGTGAGAAAATCAATTCTAAAGTGAGCTCACTTCCTACTTCATCATCCTCTACTACTTGCCATGTAGTATAGGGTGTTCTCTTCACAAAGTTCTTGACCTAGTGAAGGAATAGCTTGAGTTAGTGTCTCCCCGACGTAGATCATCTTCGGCCTCGAAGTCTTTGAAGCAAGCACGTTCGTTTCTTTAACGGAGCCTCTCTAGAGTCCGGAGTTTGCGATCGCAAGGAAGGGGGCTACTACACGGAGCTATTGAAGTGAAGGAACGGTCTACAAAGGTTGTATTTCTCGCTCTCTTTACTTATCGCAAAGTGTTTGCATTCATGTCCCGTATTATTTCTAGTAGACGATTCTAGTTAGGGTTATCTAAATCGGCAAAATTTTAATTTGGCATGGACGATGCCTCCCGAAACCTTGTTGCCGTCGTAGGTAACCCTTCAGTGGTATCAGAGCCATGCTAGAAATTAATACGGATTTTGTTAAGATCACGAAACCGAAACAACTCCGTAACTTGAAACAGAAAATTAATGTTTCAAAAGGTTGTCAAAAATTTTTTTAAACAAGTACAGAGTGATGTATGAGATATATCATGAACATCGGCTTCAGGACATTTGGTGAAAAATGGGCCGGCCACCATAGGTCCTATATCGGCCAAAACCGAGCCCCCTCCCCTGGAATTTTGCCTGTGTTCCAGTGACTTGATTTTGATGTTTCAGGTGTTGTTTATTTTTGCTAATTTTGCATGTGATGTAATTTTACACTATAAGCAATTTGGAGTGTTTCGTATTCATAGTTTTAATATTGTTTCGAGTGTTTCACGTATTGTCTAGGCGAGGTTAAAGGGTTCGATCGAATGTTAAAAACCCATTTTTCCAAGTTTAACGTACTCGGAAAAACATGCAAGTGATTCTTTGGACCCTCTAGAAGAACGAAACCTTAACTCGATTATATGGCTGTCAAAATCATCACTTGAACCCTAGGGTTTATGATAGTTTAGCATTTCATATGTGAGGCGTTGGTTTAACCCTTTCTACGGCTGGTTCATAGGTACTGTGGCATCTTCTGGGTATTACTAAAACCGTGCTCAAGTGTTGAGCTGTCGGGAAATTGTGGGACTTTGATGAATCGATCAAAAAGTTTATCGTCGTCTGGATATTATGTGATGGGATACAATATTTGGAATCCACAAGTAGTTATGAGATAACTAGTTTGAATGTTATAAATCTAGCAGTTTAGTCTCACATGATCGGTTGCCACGGGATTTTGATGTGATCAAAAGTCCGTCACAATCACGTAGCATACGCGGATACTCGTCGGGTAAACTTAATAGATAGCCATGCCCTGTAGCCCCAACCAAGTGACTGTAGGAGAACCTCGTCGCCAAAAGCATCCGTTCGGGTGCTCACGGCAGCGGTGTTCCGCCTTAGTGCACTTCATCGACGGTATCGGGGGTGCGGCCGTCTACTAAAGTTTCCGACGAGCATTCGATCAGGATGTCGGGAATCTTGTTGAATTGCCCGACTAGATATTGAAAAGTGTTTTCGAGATCCAGACTAAAATGTGGGGTTAATTGTTAGGCATGCGATGTCTAAGGAATTCATATGGTTAGGCATGCGATGTCTAAGGTTGTTGCGGATTCCAACTGTTGTAGTTTTTCACTTTCTTTTCTGCGACCGTAAGTGTAATATGTGGTGTATCGCCGGTTTCGGTGCTATATGTCAACGACAATTGGGATACGCATATTTACTTACGTTGATGACATGTAATGTTATGTGTTGCTAGGATATGTTATATTGGATCGTCGTGTTTTGAATAGCCGGGGGCTTTATGTGAGATGAGGGTTTTTATTTTCATTCATGTAAAATTCATTGTATGTAATATTCTTTTATTATGGCACTTCCGGTTGAGGATGATGTCACCATTGTATATTATTTACTTTTCCGCATTAGGATAGACCCAAGGCGGGGAGCACAAGTAACCAGGTTCTAGGGTCCAGTAAGAGACCATCTCGAAGAGTCGAGACCGGGTCTCCTAACTCTAGAATTGGTAGGGTTGCTTGCCGCTCTCGTAGGGGTGTAGGGGTGTGGGATTGGCTCTTCATCACAACCGTGGAATCCGTGTTTTATACAGGCTTAAAATAAAACACGGAAATCCTAGTATATCCAATATTTCATATGTTGTTCTTCTGCTGCGATATCTGTGATGTGATCATTTGATATGTTGAGATGGATATATGATATAATATATGTGATATATTATATAGACGTTGCTTATGTTTTACACCCGCGCTAGCACTGCCCCGCTCTGCCGTTAGTTACCTAACCTAACGGTGCACGAGGGGACATCGAGGCGAATGCGGATGGCATAAGCGTACGTTTTATTTATCTGTGATGTTTAGGTAACTTAAAATGATGGGACTTTATTAATGAGATTAATGAAATAAAAGAAACCTAAAGATATTGTGAAATCGAATTTTCAAAAACAGGTAGCTCTAGTTGTTGCTTTGCATAGCGGTGTTCCTTGTAGAACATCCAGCACCTTATTCGATAAGGAAAGAGCCGAGATCCCTTCACTGGGAGTGACCTCTTTAGCAATAACTGGCAAATGCTACAACCTTCGGTTTATCTTTTAATTGTTTTTATAGTTTTTGCTTTGCATGGTGGTATTTGTGAAATATCCTGCACCTTATTCGATAAGGAAGAGCCGACGATCCCTTCACCGGGAGTGACCTCTTTAGCAAAACTAGTAAAAGCCTCAATAACACTCCATTTAAATCATTTGATTCTACAATTATATCAAGTTCATTACGCTCATGGTTTTCTTACAAACTTGCGTAGCCCTCCGTCATTTCAGATAAGTCCTACTTAGTATTCGTGCTACGTTTGTTGACCTCCGTCAAGGCGTAGTGTGCGGTAGCTGACTAGTATTTATCTGCTTATGCATATGATGCAGATTGGATTAGAGTAGTCATGCGGTCTTGTTGACCTCCGTCAAGGGTCGTACGGGTAGGTTTGATTAAATCAAGAAATGACGGGTTGAACTTGACGTGCACCCTATGGTTTGTTGACCTCCGTCAAGGTCATGGGATGCTTGCGGTAAAATATTATCGGGAATTTCAAGTGTTGAAATTTGCAATGATATTGCATACCTTCTATGAGATAGTTGGATCCCGATACCCACTGCGAGTAAGAGTTACTCCTGGGAGAGTTTTACACATTACAATCAGCCGATCAAGTAGGTGTCTAGAAAGGTGTCAACGAGGTTACGCCTCTGGGAAAATGAGGTTTACTTTAATTAGGTCCGCGTGAAAGCACGGGGAACCTCCCTCAAAGTACCGACACTGGCCTGGCTGAAAGATTGGCGAACTTGTAGGGTGTAATTAATCTCGGCTAGTCTTTCCTTTTAGGGTCTGAAGGAAGATTTGACTTAAATAGTGGGAGCCATCCTGATTAGATATATTAATAACCAATCTAATCTTGCAAGAGCATACGCTGAGTGTTTTCTTCTCTCTCTCTCCAGGTAGCGACCATGTTACTCCTTAATCAAGATAATAATACGGATATATTGACCGAACCCGCTTGTAATACTGAGCTGGGAACGTTGGTCCCGCTCCAACTTATAATTGTTATAAGACCGAGCAGGAAATAGGGGATTACCAGGATTCCCGTGCTGCCCAAACGAAGAAAGTGCATGCTGATGCATTTTCTTCGGGTGTGTTCATTACAAAAAAATGTTTTTCAGTATCTTTTATGTCCTGGGTATGAGATACCGGATCAGGATCCCACATATGTAATATGTTACATGGGCTACAGAAAGGAGGAGAACTGAGAATGGGTGATAAGTTTCAAGAGTTGGAAATGGTGCAAGTGTTGCAGCCAAGTTTGTTAGCAGTTATCACCCTTTATTACTAGAATCATTGATTCTGAACGAATGTTATTAGATACCAAACCTGATATACAACATCATATCAGTCTCTTTATTAGTAAAGAAGGATATAATTTTGTATTGTTGGATAATGTTTTGAACATTTCCTATATCAAAAGTTGATCGGTTCAGGCACGTTATCTAAAAGTATATACGTTCTAAATCAAACTATAGTTCTTACTGTATAGAACACACACACAAGAGGAAGAGTTCAGAAATGAATGAATCCTTCTTGAGGCATTGTAGACTAGGTCATATCAATGTGACCCGACTAGCTAAGTTACATAAAGATGCATATTTAAATCAGTTTGAAATTACATCTTGTGAAACTTTCCAGTCATGTCACAAAGATAAGATGACAATAGCTTCGTTTATTAGAAACAGAGAAAGAGTTGGTGAACTCTTGGGATTGATACATACTGATGTATGAAAGTCTCCTGTCTACACATGCCAGGACTGGTTCTTTATACTTCATTACATTCAATGATGATCTCTCAAGATTCACACATGTGTTCCTGTTGAAACACAAGTCTGAATCTTTTGAGATATTCACAGAATATAATTTAGAAGTAAGAACCAAAATGGATATAAGTATTATGTCCTATGATGAGATCAGGGAGGAGAATACTTGAGCATGGAATTCCTGGATTATTCTAAAGGAGAATGAGATTCTCTCTCAGCATTACTCCTCCGTATACACCACAGCACGTTGTTATATCTGGGCGGAGCAATCGCACCCTATGTGATATGGTGTGCTTTATGATGAGTACTACTGAGTTACCTATTTTCTTTTGGGGGTTATGCACTTGAGAAGCTGCATACCTATTGAATAGGGTTCCAATCAAATCAGGTGCCTACCACTCCATATGAGATATGGAATGGGAAGAGCCCATGTCTTAAGTCTGTTAAGATTTGGGGTTGTCTGGCCTATGCCAAAAGCAAATTCCGGACAAGCTCAAGGCAAGGTCAGTTCTGTGGAAGTTTGTTGGATATCCTAAGCATTCGTAAGGGAATATCTTCTACCACACTGAGGAGCAAAAGTTGTTTTGTTTCTCAACATGCCACCTTTGAGAAAGGGAATTTCTTATGAAGAAATTAGTCGTCATGAGATAGAACTGGAAGGAGTTCCAGCTATACAAACTGCAGCTGATGATTTGGTAAACCCGAAGAATTCAATAGCTTTCCAACGAACCTCATCCTCTCCGCCGATCTAGTAGGGTTCCTCATCCGCCTGAGAGATACTTCGGTATCTCTATGATAGTAGGAGCGAGGATTGCATCATGAGATGATGACCCAACTTGTTTCGAGCAGGCCATCAGGAGTGGGGACTCTGTGAGAATGGCTGGATGCTAAGCGATCTGAGATGGAATCCATATACACCAACAAAGTATGGACTTTGGTTGCTTTATCTGAAGGGTTAAATCCCCATCAGGAGCAAGTATATCTTGAGAAGATTACTTGGTGTACATGAAAAAGTTGAGACTTTCAAAGCTATGTTTAAGTCCATCTAGATCCTACTTGCCATTACTACATACCATGACTACGATATCTGGCGGTTGGGTGTCATGATCTCTAAATAATGATTTAGAAGAGAGCGTCTATAAGTACACAGCCAGAGGGCTTCGTAAACAGTGGGAGCAGCGGAAACGTGTGCAAGTTGCTTTAATAGGTTAAAGCAGGCATCGCGGAGTTGGAACATCTGTTTTGATGTGGTAGTCGAAGTGTTTGACTTCATCAAAATAGTAGATGAACCTTATATATACAAAAAGGTAGTAGGAAGTATGGTGATGATCCTCGTATTGTACGTGGATGACATACTCTTGATAGGAAAGGAGTTTCCTATGCTACGCTCGGTCAATCTCCTCTTATCACATGGATTCTCCATATAGGATCAAGGTGATACCTCCTAAATCCTGGGGTTTTGGATCTATGAGATAGATCTAATTGGATATTAGGATTCTCACTAGATGTAGTGAGATGGTTTCAACAGATCATGGGGAGAATCACTGGATAGGATCCAGGGTGGTAACGTCGACTGAATGTCAGTCACGGGTATTGTCTTTACCCTCAGTGGAGGGACGGTATGTTGGAAGAGTTCCAAGCTAGATACCGTGGCATACTAGACGATAAAGGCTAATACATTGCTACCTAAGATGCTACCAAAGAGTCAGTCTGGATGTATATTAGTTCATAAGATGAACTTCGTTCCTACCATTGTGTGACAATGGAGTTGTGGCTTTGGCCTAGGAACCCCTGTCCCATCAGTGATCCAGACATATTCTTAGGCAGTATCACCTAATCATGGAGATGGTTGATCTCCAGGGTAATCGAGATTAGGAGAGTAGATACAGAGGAGAACAGGGCGGATCCACTCACAAAGGCCTATTCCCAGTAGAGACTTTGATGGGATGGTTGAGCATGAGATACTTCAACCACTGCTGATTGTTGGGTATGAGATACTACAACAGATGGCCCTAGTGCAAGTGGGAGATTGTTAGTGATATGTATGCCCTAGAGGCCATTATGTACATACGATGTATATTGTAGTGGATGCTTGGACATATATAGGGAGGACTTTCTTTCTCGACATGATAGTATGCTATCTGGTTGCACTTTATCTTAACATGTACTCTGATTGTCTATATGTTACATGTTGATAAAGCCCTTAGAATGAGTACTTGACTACCTGGACTATGATGCAGATCATACTAGTGGGGACAGTGTAGTCGTTAAGTACATCCTTCAAATGTTCCTAGTCGTAGGTGTATCGAGACAGGGCATCGATATACCAGAGTAGACTAGCGTATAGCTTCTCGACCCATGTAGATGGGCGATGGATGATCCCATATCCATTGGTGTTTGATATCAGAGACAGTATACGGGTGCTCAGTGGAGACTAGGTACACTGGACGGACTCACCAAGAACTCCCAGATGCTATTATACCTCACGTCAGATGGCAGTTCTCTGGTGACACTGGTACAGGTTAGTCTGTAGCCCCGAGATCGTCATAGAGTCTTGTGTGATTCCCACTATACTTTGATTTCCATCATACCACGTCCAAGAGAGCGTGCAAAACGGTGGCTTTTGGGTATAGTCCCGAGTCACATGGAGGCAATGAGCGATAGGAGGGGTTTCGTCTCTCCCGGTATAGGAAGTTGATGTTGCGCTGTGTTCGATTGGCTATAACAGGAAGTCCTTGGCCAAGGCAGCTTCAGAGATATACTGGTAAGTGTTATCAGTAGTTTCTCGACCTGTTATGAGCCTCATATCGACACGACTTATCGAGTTACTGGGGTCTGACGTTTACCACCCCTAGACGAGATATGTGACATATTAGACGAAGAGACCGGACTGTACGGTAGTGTTACTGATTGGATTCGCAGGAGTGTGAGCAGGCTTGCTTGTTGATCTTCTGATCGCTCAATACCCGGGTGTCCGTTACGTTTAGCAGATTGCTTGTGGCTTGTGGGTGTTTGATATGATCATCACCTACTGCCGGCGTATTGACGAGTCTTTAGAGTCCTACACAGGGGTTTCCTGGCTCAAGCGAAACAGAGTAGGAGCACATATGTGATATGTGCGGGACCGAGATTGATACGATATGAGATACCGTATTCTATTCTCGCGATTCGTGACATTGATCGGTTGTATGCGATATAGTCGGGTTATCGGATCTAGTGTTGATTCGATAAGTTGTTACACATGATATTAGTCGGTTATAGCCGGATTATTAAATCAAGTGTTAATTTAATAATTTAATGTATAATTATATATTTGATATATTACATTACATTAACTAGTATTAGTTCACTTATGATTTCTTTTCTCAAATTGGATACATTCATGTATATGTTATATATGTTAAATGTATCATGCTTGGTTGCATATGCAACTAGGGTTTGTAGAAACTAAACCATGATAGGGTTAAGATTAGGGTTTTTATTTATCTTTAAGTTATTCAAAAAGTATGGATAATTGTCATGGTTGATAATTATTGAAAGCTTGTAGAAGCTTCATTTTCTTCTTTGACTTTATCCAATCCTTTTGTCTAGCTTGAGATATTTTTGACCTAACCTTTAACCATAACTTGTGGTTAACTCTCTACAAGGGTTAAGCATGACATGCTTAACCCTTGGTTGCATTTCTAACCACATATATAATTCGTTTGGATGAATTATTATGAGGAGTTCTAGCTTCTTCTTCTTCCTCCTCCTAAAAAATCTTACTAGCTTCAATGGTGGTTTAAGAAAAAGTGTGAGAAAATCAATTCTAAAGTGAGCCTATTTCCTACTTCATCATCCTCTAGTACTTGCCATGTAGTATAGGGTGTTCTCTTCACAAAGTTCTTAACCTAGTGAAGGAATAGCTTGAGTTAGTGTCTCCCCAACGTAGATCATCTTCGGCCTCGAAGTCTTCGAAGCAAGCACGTTCGTTTATTCAACGGAGCCTCTCTAGAGTTCGGAGTTTGCGATCGCAGCGAAGGGGACTACTACACGGAGCTATTGAAGTGAAGGACCGTTCTACAAAGGTTGTATTCCTCGCTCTCTTTACTTATCGCAAAGTGTTTGCATTCATATCCCGTATTATTTCTAGTAGACGATTCTAGTTAGGGTTATCTAAATCGGCAAAATTTTAATTTGGCATGGACGACGCCTCCCGAAACCTTGCTGCCGTCGTAGGTAACCCTTCAACATTAATCATATTGTTGGATGATATCCACATGCTTATAGGCATTGATTACCTTGTTGGCACATATACAGATACGGTCACCCTAGATATCATAGTATTACCTTTATGATATAGTTGATCTAGGAGTCGTTGTTTATTCGATTTCTACTTGTTGATATTTTTTTACTCACAAGTTGGCAACTCACCCCCATTGTGCCACAGTTCTTGCAGGTTGACCGCATGGATTAGTAGCGGCATCGCTGGCACACAATTGCATTCTGGTGTTTTGTATTGGTAGGTGGGACATTTGCATCGCGCCCACTCTTGTATTTACCATTCATATTATATCTAGTCAACTACATCAATCAAAATTAGTAATTGCATAAGTATTGAGACTTGGTAAGACTTGTGGTTGCGAGACTTAGAGCGAAGGGTATTCCGCTACTTGTGGTTTTGATATCTCGCTTTATTCATTATCTTTTATGTTGATTTTCGTCGTTGAGCGTCGTATACTTATATTTATGCTTTGCGTGGTTGTGGATCCGCCGATTGGCGAAGAGCTAGCACCCGCTTGGGGATGCCTTTTAGATTATCATGTATTGTGGTTTTGGATCAAAAAATACAAAGGAGGTATTGTCCAAATTTTTAAAAGACGAAACATGTTTTCAAACTGGTAAATTTCACTTACATTATTCATGTTCCTTTTCTATGCATGTAAGAAAACTTGATTTCATTTTACCTTTATTTCAAAACTTCACCTATTTTATTTTCGTTAAAAAGGTTTAGATTTCTGGGTTTCAGCTTACTTAAATTACGTTACGCCTTTATACGTTGCATGATTTAAGTGCTGGTCATGAGCTTATATTTTGGATCGTGACAAAGTTTGTAACGTTTTGAAAATCGTTTCGGTGAAATTTCGGAAAATCGGTAAAATAAGGGGGTTTTCTGTAAAAAGTCAAAATGCAAATATCTTTATTATAAAATTAAATATACATATTCTAGCTATGTAATTGCTAGTATTTGGTGTTTATTGAGCCACTGGTGAAATTTCAAATTTTCTGAAAATTTTTCCGAAATTAATTATTTTAATATTATTTTAAGCCGTCACTAATACATTTAATTAGGGAAAATTACAAATTGGAATGAGTTGAAACAAATTTTTTGTATCATAACACATTAAACAAAATTTTATCATATGGTTTTTGAAACGAAATCGTTTGCCAAAACGGTTTAGAAAATATCGAAGAAAAAGGCTTTTTCCGGTGAATTTAGTGTTAACGGGAATTGGGGTAATACATTTATCTTTTTCCCTAACCCACACACCCACACCTCACCCTCTCTCCCTCTCCCCATGTGGCCGGCCCCACGATGACAGCCCTCCCCCTCTCCCTCTCTCCAATCACTTCTTTTGTCAAAAGAAAAGAAAAGAAAAGAGTAGGAAATGATAGAATGAGAGTGGACTTTGACTAGAGTGGACTTTCCCCACCTCACTCTCTCTCCTCCCTCACCCAAAACCCCAAGAATTCTGGCCGAAACCTGAACCACAACAGCCCCAAATTCTTCATCTCATTTTCCATCAAAATCCCCAAAATTTCTATCAAAAATCCACCCTTTTTCTCAAAAATTCAAAGCTAATTCTAAATCCAAGCTTTACCCATTATTCTTTAGCTATTCAAGCATGGATCTTGGAGCATGAAATCATTGTTGGAGGCTAAGATTTTTGCAAGTTTGATCTCAAGCTTGTGAGGTATAATCATAACCTTATGCTTAATTTGTTGTTAAATTACTTGAATCTAGCTATTAGGTGTTAAATTAGGGTTTTAAATTTCAAGTTTGAAATTTAAAGAAAGGGTTTTGATTACTAAGTTAGGGTTTAGGTCAATTGATCATGATCTAATTGTGTGGTTATTATCTAGTGGGCATGCTAAAACAAAGCTAATTACTAGGTTACTAATTGTTTATTTGTAAATTGTTCTAATATTGCTAAATTGCTAACTAGGTTTTTGGAAATTTATTAAATGGTTTAGATTAAAATATGATTAAGGTTTCATGACATTATTAGCATTATAAATTTTGGTTTAATACTATTGTATATGCAAAACTAAGCTTAATGGATGAATTGTGAAATTTACTTTAAAAAGTGTTAAAATTGATATGTTTGCAAACTAGAATTTTGGAGTTTATGAAATTTAATGAGATTAAATTATGGGAATTGTTTTTATGACTTATTTAAGATATTTAGTGAATATTGTGGCCACTAGATTCGTTTATACATCGAGTTCTGTACTAAAACGGTGATTTATGCTTGCTAGATTTTCGGAAAAATGACTTTTTAAGTGAAATTGGAGTTTTTGTGAATTTTAAGCTATTTTATATTATAATTAGTGCTTGTAATTATACAAATGAATGTGTTGGGAGCTTTCTCGATGGTTTGGCGTTTGTACGCCGACGTCGAAGGTTTTTAGGTCGATTTGTGAAAGCAACCTTAGGTTTTGACCTATGTGGGTTTCGTGCGTCGTTTTGGTCATGAGTCGGATTTTAATGCGATATGGTGCGTTATGATATGTAGGTACCCCATGTGGACTTCAAGACGATAAGCAAGCGCGTGGCGAAGTCGGCACCGGCGAGCGAGGACCGGGTGAGTAGATTTATATCTACAGGAAGAAGTCGGGTGGATGGCGTATAGCACCCCCGCAGTTCGTGGTGATGTATACGAATACGTATACACACATATATATATTGTTTTTATATTGTTTGAGTTATTGATGATAAATATGGATATTTGGTGTTCTTGGATGATTGAGTGCCGCGAAACCCTAGAGTAGCGGTCGCACACACCCATCCATACTTGCATACTTTCTTCTTTCTTTTGTGCACATACGGGAATATATAGTTATGTGTTCACATAGGTATGGGACTATGTGTTCACATACGGATTTGGGGATGATACTTGGGATTGAGATGAGTCGATGATATTTGTGTTGAGATTGTGATATCGGTGATATGGCAGGATTCGTACTTGAGGTACGTCCTGGTGTTATAGCGAATCTTGGGGCGACGATACGGGTGAATAATATTATAAATAGGTGGTCGACATGTGATCGTGATAGGAGATATGTTATGCTAGGATATTGGTCCTAGGCTGTATTGGGCGATGTATACCCCTTGATGATGATATGTGCTGATGATATCGGTTTGTACGAGACTGTCGATCAGTAGTCAGATCATGACTATATTGATGATATTAGTATTGTACTAGACATAGGTCAGTACCTTAGACTATGATCTTTGATAAAGAGGATACCGGATGAATAGTATGATGAATATGATTTTGACCCGTACCCAGATTTGGGATGCCGTACGACGGATTTACGTACGATCTA
This sequence comes from Agapanthus africanus, assembly GCA_030015575.1. Lineage (NCBI taxonomy): Eukaryota > Viridiplantae > Streptophyta > Magnoliopsida > Asparagales > Amaryllidaceae > Agapanthus > Agapanthus africanus. Next base: position 645,580,466 of record JASDDO010000022.1, on the reverse strand, counting down.
TATATTGATGATTGATCTGCACTCTTGACTTGGGATGTATGATTATAGATATGGTATCGGATATGATATTATTGAGGCGGGATCGCCGACTATACATATACAGGTATGTATGTGTATCTACTCAGATGATAGGTGGTTTCCTTACCTGTAGTTCAGTCGTATAGTTTAGTGTAGTTGTTAGATTAGATTAGACTCCTACCTATTTCAAAACTAGCGGATCGTGGGTATTTTAAAAAAGACAGGTCAAGGGATCTACGGATATTTCAAAAGACGTATCCTTTCTTAAAACTACCGTAGCGCTATTTTCAAAACCCCACGATTCTTGTTATTTCAAATGGCACCATTGTTCAATATTTAGCTCCCGCTCATTTTGGTTGCTCGCTCCGCATCGCATACTTACATTGTTATTTCATATTGCATTGTTGACATTATGTTGTTAGGACACCAGCACCATTACCGATGATGCGTATGTACCACATACACTTATTTGCCGGCTCACACACATCTTCATCGGTAATTGCCATGTCACGTACACCTTAGAAAATATTATTGCTTAACTTAGCTTGATAGCCAGTAGTTTGACATAATATTAGTGTACATACTTTATATGCCAGCTTAGATATTGTAGTTGTTACTTGTCGTTTCATGCATACCGTTATTCATTGTTATGCCGCATTCATGGATTCTCATGCATATATTCACTATTTTACATGCTATTGAGGTTTTGGATTCGGATTTCCATGAGATTTTCTGGATTTTGAGGAAAACCGCAAAAACTTAAATAAACCTTTCTCTCTTTTAAAAATAAAAAGTGCGGTTTTCCCATGATGCATGAGTCGTCCACCATGAGTTTGCTGATGGATTTCGAGACCCGATTCGAGGAGTGGAGGAACCGTTTCGGGTACATGGTGGACCCGGTAAGGTACCCCGGGGCAAGAAGCGCGTGATGATGACGTTGTGAGCCTGGTAGGGGAGCACCACCTACCGGTGATTTTACCCGACGCGTCGGATATCCGGAGGATACCGTCGTGGTCTTGAGATGGATGGTAGGGGCCGGTCTGGACTGACGGCGCCCTAGATATTGTGATTGAGACATTGAGATTTCGAGATATTGAGGTACAGAGACTGTGATACAGAGATATCGAGATATTGGGATTACGTTTTGTGCCGATGCTAGGCACTGTTTTATGCTGATTTCATTATGATACCTTATTTTAAAGATACAAAGGAAATCTCACAAATTTATGAAAACAGTTTCTTCATTTACATGTACTCTGTTTTCATGCATTCATACCTCATTCATATGATATATTGCTACCTGAGGCACTGACACGGGCACATGAGATTACACTCGGGTTAGATATTTACCCTAGCCTTGTTATAGGTTGCATGTTATATATATTGAGGATATATTATGATCATTGACCTATGTTGCGTTATTTATGCGATTTCTATTCGTAGATGTTTTTCTATTCACGAGTTGGCAACTCACCCCCGTTGTGCCCCAGTTTCTTGCAGATTTGCCGTACAGGTTTCTTTACGGCTTGCGGGCATAGTTTCCTTCGGGTGATTGGCTAGTAGGTGGGTTTACTTGTATCGTACCCCCCATTATATAACCTGTATATTATTACTCTGTTGTATCTAGAAGTTCCATCAACCAAACATGTATTTATTTTTGAGATAGAGACCGGTGATGTTATTCCTTCGACCTTAGAGTCGCGCGTTATATTTCTGCGGTTTTCTTGTGGTTTTGAGTTTCCTTTTGAATTTTGATTCTCGCCGTTGGCGTTGTATATTATATTGCTTGTGTGGTTGTGACCGTCGATTGACGAAGAGCTAGCTCCCGCTTGGGGATGCCTTTTTATTGATTTCGTATACTATTCATGTTGTATCCTGTTTGGGGACCAGTATTTACAAAGGAGACTCTGCCGAAATTTTCAGTAAATTTTGATGCTCTTAAAAACCGCATAATTCGGCTTATGCTATTAAAACTACTTGTTTTAAATTGGTTTTTCCTTCACTCTACTACTTTTCTTGGTTTGGATTTCTGGGTTTTCGGTTTACTTAGATTACGTACGCCTCGAGACGTTTCGTAGTTTAAGTGTCGGTCATGTTCCGTACTTTTGGGACGTGACAAAGTTGGTATCAGAGCGCTAGGTTTAACCTTGGTTCGAGTCTATGTTTGACTATGCGGAGTCTAGGGCGTGTATATATTTCGGAACCTAGGCTTGACCTTACGTGACTTAGACTTGAACAGGGGGGTATTAGACCCAAACTTTCGTTTCATAGGTTGACCATGATTGATGGAGTAGCTAGCTTGAGTAGAGTGACGTACCGTACGTATGTTCTATGGCATATTTACGATACGATACTCTACTTAAGAAACCTTAGGATGTACATATTTGAGACTTATGATTCTTTTCGTTCTCTTGATCATACATCCATTTGAGATCCTTGATTCTATTCGTTTCCATGATCATACTCTCATTGATGCTGTTTCTGTTTATGATCATGTATCCATTCTAGATCTGTCATTTCGTTTCATGCGCTTGATCTGTTTTCATCGATGCACGCTTAAGGTTCATGTCACCATAGTTTGAGCGCAGATTGAGCTGCTGCTAGTGGTGCGGTCAGGGCGATCTCGTCATGGACGAAGACTGACCTTTGTGTTTTCTGGTGACATGGGAATGTCTCGATGTAGTGTTGTGTTGTGACCTCTCGGATGAGGCGAGTGTTGGGTTTTGCACCGGATGATCAGGCCATTGTTAGAGCTGCCAGTTGCGAGAGGACTGTTGATGTACAGCCTACCTCAGAGATTGTGATGTCGTCTACCGTGCAGATAGATGACCCAGCTGTTGCTGAGATTGATGTGATATCGCCTCCAGACTTTACGAGATAAGATCGCTGGAGCTTTCAGGCAGAGATGCGACAGATGGAAGCTAGTTTATCCTGAGTTGAGAGACGAAGGTGATTCGTCAGATTAGATGTGCCGACGCAGGCCCAGTTGAGTTGAAAATTTCCAGTGTGGAGAATCTTACTCAGACGTAGAGTAGATCGATTCAGAGGTGACGTTGTTCGTTGGATGATCCGATAGGAGGTCAGTAAGCTGACCAGCTTCGGATAGAGGACCTCACCCAGATGAGTTGTAAATTGATCGAGAACGGACGAGTAGAGAGTATTCCTCCGATGGTTATAACGAGTTCACGAGGACGTGTTCGGCCAGATATCTACTATAGAGCGACGAATATACCGAGGTCGTGATTTCGAGTTCGTGTGAGAGACTCCGGATTGGCTGTAGCCGAGAACAATTGCAGTGCGCAGACAGCATGACGTGACGTCGAAGCGGACGATAATAAAGGCGAGTGGAACAAGAGGTTCGTGCGAGACGCTGACGAGCTGTTGTTACTCCCCGTCGAGATTACTGATCTGATATCCATACAGAGGCGTTGGGATGCGGCCAGTTCTTGAGGAAAAGTTGTACTGAGAACGCAGATGTCCAGAAAACAAAAAAGGATTATGCAAGAGTACCAGCCTCCGTATAGTTCGGCATAGGCGAGATCAGAAGAGACCCTGAGCAGGTTCCTTCTAGGATACTGCTGCGATGAGATTTGAACCGAGGATCAGTTGTGTCGCGTGTATTCAGAGGGCCAGAGGCCGACGTAAGTGACGTGCTACTTTATGAGTGATCATGCTAATTGGCCGAGAGATGACCAGAGAAGTGCCAGAGCGGAATCATTTCCGTTAGCACACCTAACCGGGCCGATGAGCCGAAGGATTGCAAGATTGGTAATCCACAGAGAAATGAGGACCCAGAGGCAGATGACGCCAGACCATGAGCAGGAGGCAAGCAGATGTTCTTACTCTGCCAGTTTTGGGCGCACCGATATTTTTTTCGACATTGTAGGAGGTGTACCTCAATTTCATTTGTGTGATCTGCGTTTGTGATCTAAGTATCACACTTATATCGTTTGGATTTGAGTTTTGATGATTGAGTTTCATGATAGTGGTTTTCGTGCACCATGGCTGCACCTACTGGGTATTTACATTTTGTGCATAGTTATTGCACTTGATATATATTTTATACACCGTTGGGTTGATTTGCAATTTGTGCATATCTATTGCACTTGATGTCGATTTTGTGCCTTGGTAGCACGTGGTTATGATTTCATGGACTTCATACAGTTGATTTGATTTTTAACTCGGTATAGCTCATATATGCTTGTAGTGCATTGATACATGTTTTGTGCATGCAGTGCATACGTTTTGATTTTCATACACCTTGGTACACTCGGTGTTGCTTTTATACACATTTGAGTTATTGATGGGTTTTCGTGCACTGGATGCACCCGATGTGTATTTCGTGCACTGGATGCACTGTATTTGTATTTCGTACACTGATTGCACTAGATTTGTATTTCATGTGTTTGTTGCACCAGGTGGTTATTTCGTGCGTTGATTGCACTAGATTTATACTTCGTGCATTGGTTGCACCGATTTATGCCTTTGAACATTCGTTTTACCAGAATTGTGTTTTCATGCGCGTTGGCACTTGCCGTTAGTGCATGCTACTGCACTATATGCTTTTACGGACCCGACGCGCTTGGATTGGATTTTGCGCATATTAGACTCTTGATTTTGGATTTTTGTGCGCATCGGATGCACTTGAGTGAGATTTTTTTTCGTGCATGATGGATGCTGTTGATTTTGATTTTCGCGCATATTGGGCGCATGATAAAAGATGTGATTTTGTGCACACCGGATGCACTCGATTGGGATTTTCATTCGTGCATGCACAAGGTTATTGCGGGTTCGTTGGGTTGGGGCTCGGATCTTGGGAAGAGGAAGGTGATGTAACCCTTCGAAAATCGTTTAGGCAGTTTTTCGGTAATCGGCAAATTTTTCGGCTTTTTCCGTAAAAAGTCAAAATTGATATTTTTCATTGTAGACCTAATTATACAAAATTTAGATAAGATATTACTATAATTTTGTCACTAAAATGTCACTTATAATTTTCTAGTTAAATAAAAAAAAATTCGTAATTAATTAATTTTTTTTATTTTTTTAAGCCTTTTTAAATACATTTAATTAGGGATAAATACAAATTTAATTAGGTAAATTTCTAAATTAGGAGTCTTTATAAGCTAAAATATGGTGTTAATAAAATTGTATCATGTCTTGCAAACTTTTGGTTTAAAGGGGGGAAAATTATGAAAAAAATGATGAAAAAAGGGTTTTTTTGTAAAAAGGTTGATATGAAAGCATTAAATGATATCATATGATGTTTGTTTGACCTAGAAACTTCTTCAAAACTCCCACAACCTCCCTCCTCTACCTCAGGTCGAGCTCAACCTGCTGCAAACCCCATTTCCCTCTCTCTTTCTTGCTTCAAAAATCATGAAAAAATCAACAAAATCCACCGAAATCAACACATTTCTTCACAAATTCAAACCATAATCCTATTCCACCTCTTTCCAATCCTAATTTGCTTTAAAACAAGGTGAAAGGAGGCATCTTTCAAGGTCAAGTGCAAGTTAGGGTTCTACTTGTAAGGTATAATTCTTATCTAATGTTCAAATTGTGGTTTAAAATTGCTAGATTTAGTAGTTTTAGTGTGTAATTTGGTTATGAATTCTTGTTTAGGAAATTCTAGTAAATGTTTGGTGTTGTAATTAGGGTTTGTAGCATGGTTGATAGATTAAGTTAGGGCTTTGATTACCTAGTTGGTTAGAGTGGTTAACTGTGTAAGGTTACGCTCGCTAAATCGATAAATTTCGATGTTTGTATCAAATCGGCTAGAAATTCGCTTACTAGATTTTTGTAGAAAATAGAATGCGGTCAATTTGCGTTAGGTTAGCAATATTATTAGCTTCGTATAGGATTATTAGAATGCGCAAACGCGGTGTTTCGTCTAGTCGGGTTGTAGTTTTGTCGATTTCCCCGAAATGGCGATTTTAGTGAAAGGATTGCGATTTTCGTGCGTTTTTCCGCGCACTGAGTGCATGCTACGATTAATTTGAGAGCGTGGATAATTGTATGTTGTGACTTGCATTAAGTTAGGTTTTGTAATCTTATGCTTGATATTGTGCAAATATAGGATCGGTCGGGGAAACTTCGGACACGGCGCGAAAAGGCAAAGCGGTGGCCGGATCAGATTAGCGGGGATTTCAGGTGAGTAGATATATTCATCTATGGGGGAATCGTCTGGATGGCGCGATGCGCCCCCCTAGTTAGGATTACCCTACTTTTTTCTAGATTATATTGTTAGTTAGCCTATCCATTCATGTACACTGCATACCCTTATAGCGAACAGTATGTTAAATTGCATGGACATTCATCTCTACCTATGCGATATCATTTCGTAGGACACAAACACCTTACCATGGGCATCTATTGCACGCACACTATTCATGTGACACACACGCCTTTGGAAATTGACATGCCACGTGCACGATAGAACCTGTTTATCTTAATATCGTCACCTGCATTCATACTTGATATATGAAACTGCATCGCATGCACATATCTCGCATCATCATCATATTTACATAGAACTCTACCCAAAATTCACATCATACACATTGATATCATAGACATTTATCATATATATAACATGTGGACATTATGATTTTCTTGAGGATTTCAGTTTTGCTGCGATTTCTGGATTTTTGGGGAAAACCGCAAGAATTTAACAAAAGCTTATATTTATCATTTTTAAAACAAAGTTGTGGTTTTCTCGTGATGTATGTGTCGTCCACCATGAGTTTTCATGTTTTCTGTTGGATTTCGAGACCCGATTCGAGGAGTGGATGAACCGTCTCGGGTACATAGTGGGCCCGGTATGGTACCCCGGGGCAAGAAGATCGAGATGTAGACGATAAGCCTGGCAGGGGAAGACTACCTACCGGTGATGTCTGGCGCGGCGGATATCCGGAGGATACCGACCGTTGTCGTGAGATTTATGACATAGGCCGATCCGGACTGACGGAGCCCGATATTGAGACAGATATGATTCCTTTTTGGTGTCGATGCTTGACACGGGTTTTCAGATGATTTCTTGATGATATTTAGCTATTATACAGATATTCATGTTCTAAAGCTAAGAATTCAATAACCTTAGCAGTTAAAACACTTAAAGACTTAATAATGACATTGCATACCTGTGCATGCATACTAGAGATATCATAGCACATATGGACATGCATGTTGTGGTGCATTGCGTGCATTCTTACGATTGCCTTATTAGATGTTATATTTACTCACGAGCTGGCAACTCACCCCCGTTGTGCCACAGTGTCTTGCAGGTCGGACCCGTCAGTCTTGTAGCGGCGGGCTATCTTGTCATCAGTTCCTTTTGCTCAGACTCGCGACATCGCCCGTAGGTGGGTTGCGAGTATACTTTATTTCTTTTTGCTTTACCATTGTATCTAGTATTCTCCATCTACCACTTGTATTGTATATGCGACCTAGTGATGAGACTGAGAGACTTGTATATTTGTGGTTCTTTTGGGTCGAGCTCACTTGAGCCGACGTGTGTTTTCTGGTATTTTGCGTTTCTTTATGCTCTTCTCTTGATATTACTATTATATTGCATATGGTTGTGATCCGCCTTGGGCGAAGAGCTAGCTCCCGCTTGGGGATGCCATTTTTATGATTACAGGTTTATTATCTTGTTGTACCCATTTTGGGGGATAGAAAATACAGGGGAGACTCTGCCGAAATTTTCGGAAATTTTTGATATTTTAAAAAGGGATTCTATGCAACTTATTTGATTTAAAAAATCGTTTTCATTTAAGGTTTTTCCTTCACTCTCTTTTGATTTTGGTTTAGATTTTCTGGGCTTTGGCTGACTTAGGTTACGGTACGCCTTTAGACGTCTCATAATCTAAGTGCCAGTCGCGTTTCGTACTTTCGGGACGTGACAAAGTTGGTATCAGAGCGTAGGTTTTACCTTTCTGAGTGTAGGACGACTTTGGTAGATGGAGTAGGTGACTTAAGCAGAGTGGCGTAGCGTGGGTATGATCCGCGGCATACTTACGATACGGTACTCCGTCTAAGTAACCTTAGGACATAATTGCTTGTATTTCCTTTCTTGATTCCTTGCATTCCTTGATCCAATTGCAATGTCCTTATCGGTCCTGTTTCTTATTCCAGCTTCGATGCCGCCAAAGACTACGAGAGCTCAGCGGGCTGCCGCTAGGGATGAGATTCGAGCGAGCTCGTCTGAGGCGAGGATCGAGCGGGAGGATACGCCTACCCCTCAGGGTCCCACTGATCCGTCTTATCCTGACCGTATTGCCAGATTAGAGGCCGGCATGCAAGAGTTGCGGCAAATGATGGGATCTTTAGTTGAGTCCAGCCGGGCACAGAGATCCGAGGACGTTCCTTCCACCGCACAGACCACGATCGTACCTGCTGCACAGATGGTCACTCCTGCTGCTACTACGGAGACTATCCCTGTTTCACTACAGGAGTTCATGAGATTGAGACCTCCAGCTTTTACAGGTACAGATGCGACAGAGGACCCACAGGCATTTCTTGATAGGATGGCTCGGATTTGTCGTTCGTTGAGGTGTTCTGAGGATAGATTGGTGGAGTTTGCGAGTTTTCGTCTGGAGGGTCTTGCCCAGACATGGTACGACTCAGTAGAGAGAGGCCGAGCTGCAGGTCTGCCTTCTATGACCTGGGATGAGTTTACAGCTGCATTTCTTGCCCGTTTTCTTCCGGAGAGTGTCCGAGATGCTCGAGCCCGTAGTTTTGAGTCTTTGCGCAAGACTCCTGGGATGACAGTGTCGGAGTATGATATACAGTTTACCCAGTTGTCTCGATATGCTCCATACCTAGTAGACACAGAAGAGAAGAGAATAAAGAGGTTTGTGCGAGGGCTTGATACACAGCTATTCCTTGCCATCGGCACCCAGCACTTTGATACATACGCAGCCGCGATGGATGCAGCCTTACTTTTGGAAGAGCGTATTTCTGAGGCTCCGGTCGCTTCTGGGCCGAAGAGGATCCGTACTGATACGCCAGCTCAGCGGCAGATGGGCAGACATCGCGATAGATTATTTCCAGGAGATGGCGGAGGCAGAGGATTGAGACGAGGTCAGTTATTTGGTTCATATCCACAGACCCAGCAGTCGTCTCCAGGATGTTTTCGGTGTGGGAGTCAGTATCACCGTGTCAGAGACTGTACCATGGGACGTCCAGGCGCGGCGACAGTCCCGCATGTGACTTTACCACCTTCACCACCATCGCAGAGAGCTTTACTTCCTACTCCTGATGATGCTTCACGCCAGCCAGATGCTTTTAGAGGCCGTGGGCGTGGCGGTCCGGTTCAAAGAGGACGAGGCGACAGAGGCAGAGGCAGAGGCAGAGGTAGAGGCAGAGCACAGACAGCTATTAGTGGTGGACATGCCCGAGTGTTCGCATTGACTCCTCAGGATGCACAGGCATCCAATGCCGTCATGACAGGTACTCTACCAGTATGTTCCTTTGATGCACGGGTATTATTTGATCCAGGCTCTACACATTCCTATGTTTCTACATATTTTGCACCGAGGTTGGGCCGAGAGTCTTCTCCGTTAGATCAGCCGCTTGTCGTTATTACCCCGGTAGGCGAGTCTTTTGTTGCCCGTTTTGTGTACCGATCGTGTTCCGTTCGTATCGGGGAGAGAGATTCTTCAGTTGATTTGATTCTCCTCGATATGTTATACTTTGACGTTCTTCTTGGTATGGACTGGCTAGCCACCTGTTATGCATCCGTGGACTGCCGTGAAAAGGCAGTCAGATTCAGTTTTCCTGGTGAGCCGGTTCTTATTATTCAGGGAGATCGTAGCGCTACCCTTCTCAGCTTGATTTCTTCTCTTCGCGCTGGTCAGCTCTTAAGGAAAGGGTGTCAGGGATTCTTAGCCTATATTTGTGATACTAGCTCCATAGAGGTTCCGTTGGACCAGGTCCCTGTTGTGAGAGAGTTTCCTGATGTATTTCCTGACGAGCTGCCTGGTCTGCCACCAGAGCGCGAGATTGAGTTCTGTATTGACTTGATCCCCGGCACGGGGCCTATTTCTATACCTCCTTATCGGATGGCCCCGGCAGAGCTGAGAGAGCTAAAGGATCAGTTACAGGACTTGCTGGACAAAGGGCTCATCCGACCGAGTGTGTCACCTTGGGGTGCTCCCGTCTTGTTTGTTAAGAAGAAGGACGGAAGTATGCGTTTATGCATTGATTATCGTCAGCTGAACCGGGTTACTGTGCGGAATAGATATCCCCTACCCCGCATTGATGACTTATTTGATCAGCTCCAGGGTGCAGGGTTCTTCTCAAAGGTTGATTTACGATCAGGTTATCACCAGTTGCGGGTTCGGAAGGAGGATATTCCGAAGACAGCTTTCCGTACTCGATATGGTCATTACGAGTTCTTGGTGATGTCGTTTGGGCTCACCAATGCCCCAGCAGCTTTTATGGATTTGATGAACCGCGTATTCAGGCCGTATCTCGATCAGTTCATCATTGTGTTCATTGACGACATCTTGGTTTATTCTCGGAGCCGGGAGGAGCATGAGCAGCACTTACGTATCACATTGCAGACTTTGAGGGAGCATCAGCTGTTCGCCAAATTCTCCAAGTGCGCATTCTGGCTAGACAGTGTCCATTTCTTGGGTCATGTGGTGAAGAGAGACGGTATTTGTGTGGACCCGAAGAAGATCGAGGCAGTTCAGCGTTGGCCTAGACCAGTATCAGTTACAGAGGTTCGCAGCTTTCTAGGTCTGGCCGGCTATTATCGACGTTTTGTCCAGGATTTCTCCCGCATTGCTGCACCGTTGACCGGGTTGACCCGGAAGGGGGTTCCTTTTGATTGGACCCAGGCATGTGAGGATAGCTTCCAGCAGTTGAAGACTCGTCTGACTACTGCACCAGTGTTAGCATTGCCTTCAGGATCAGGCGGGTTCGTGGTATATTGTGATGCTTCTAGAGTGGGGCTGGGATGTGTATTGATGCAGCACGACAGAGTTATCGCGTATGCTTCTCGGCAGCTGAGGAAGCATGAACAGAACCACCCCACCCATGATTTAGAGATGGCTGCAGTGGTGTTTGCACTCAAGATCTGGAGACATTACCTATACGGTGAGTCGTGCCAGATTTTCACTGACCACAAGAGTTTGAAGTATATCTTCCAGCAGCGAGACCTGAACCTGAGACAGCGCCGTTGGATGGAGTTGGTGAAAGATTATGACTGCGAGATTCTATACCATCCGGGCAAGGCGAATGTGGTGGCAGATGCTTTGAGTAGGAGGCCCGGAGGTAGTTTATCTTTTTTGAGCGCAGTACAGATGCAGTCGACGGCGGATTGGCAGGTTTTATGTGATAGCAGAGTGCAGTTCGAGTTTACTTCTACAGGGGGACAGCTGGCCCATTTCAGAGCACGCCCACAGTTACTTGACCGTATCCACGAGGCACAGTCCGGCGATGCCCGTACATTAGAGATCATTGAGCAGATTCGACAAGGCAGAGTTTCTGAGTTCGTGATTGATGATCAGGGGATACTTCGATTTGGGACTCGACTGTGTGTGCCAGATTCAGAGGGACTGAGGCATGATATTCTCGAGGAGGCACATAGATCAGTATACAGTGTTCACCCAGGTTCCACCAAGATGTACCGTGATTTGAGAGAGGTTTACTGGTGGGACGGGATGAAGAAGGATATTACAGATTTTGTGGCGAGATGCCTGACTTGTCAGCAAGTCAAGGCCGAGCACCAGAGGCCAGCCGGCGAGTTACAGCCTTTGCCCATCCCTGAGTGGAAGTGGGAGCAGGTCTCCATGGACTTCGTTGTGGGTCTACCCAGGACCAGTCGAGGGTATGACTCTATTTGGGTGATTGTGGATCGACTGACGAAAGCGGCTCACTTCCTGCCAGTGAAGACCACTTTTGGATTTTCTCAGTACGCCCAGGTTTATATCGATGAGATAGTACGACTGCATGGTGTTCCGACTTGCATCGTGTCCGACCGTGGCACCCAGTTTACCAGCCGATTGTGGCAGAAACTCCAGGAAGCTTTGGGCACCCGATTGAGTTTTAGCACAGCCTTTCATCCGCAGACTGACGGTCAGTCGGAGCGTACTATTCAGACTCTTGAGGACATGCTCAGAGCTTGTGTTTTAGATTTCGGTGGTAGCTGGGATCGTCATTTGCCTTTGATCGAGTTTTCCTACAATAATAGCTTCCAGGAGACGATTCAGATGGCACCTTTCGAGGCTTTATATGGGAGGAGATGTCGATCGCCTGTATGTTGGACAGAGCTTAGGGAGAGCAGTATTTTGGGGCCTCAGATCGTACAGGAGACGACCGAGAAGATACAGCTGATTCGGGACAGGATGAGAGCGGCACAGAGCAGGCAGAAATCTTATGCTGACAGGCGTCGTCGCCGACTCGAGTTCACTGTTGGCGATCATGTTTTCCTGAAGGTCTCTCCGATGAAAGGTGTCATGAGATTTGGGCGGAAAGGGAAACTGAGTCCTAGATATGTTGGTCCTTTCGAGATCCTAGAGCGTGTTGGTCCAGTCGCTTATCGGTTAGCTCTTCCGCCCAGCTTCCCCGATGTTCACCCCGTATTCCATGTCTCGATGCTCCGCAAGTACCTTCATGATCCTTCCCTGGCGATCCAGCACCAGACGATCCAGCTAAAGCGTGATCTTTCTTTCACCGAGCAGCCGGTTGTCATCTTGGATCGGCAGGTGAAGAAATTGAGGTCGAAGGTCATACCGTCTGTCAAGGTTCTTTGGCGTGGCCCGAACAGCGAGGAGGTCACCTGGGAGACCGAGGTCGAGATGAGGAAGAGATATCCCCATCTTTTTGAAGTTACGCGTAGTTAAATTCTAAATTCGGGGACCGAATTTCTTTAAGGGGGGAAGATTGTAACCCTTCGAAAATCGTTTAGGCAGTTTTTCGGTAATCGGCAAATTTTTCGGCTTTTTCCGTAAAAAGTCAAAATTGATATTTTTCATTGTAGACCTAATTATACAAAATTTAGATAAGATATTACTATAATTTTGTCACTAAAATGTCACTTATAATTTTCTAGTTAAATAAAAAAAAATTCGTAATTAATTAATTTTTTTTATTTTTTTAAGCCTTTTTAAATACATTTAATTAGGAATAAATACAAATTTAATTAGGTAAATTTCTTAATTAGGAGTCTTTATAAGATAAAATATGGTGTTAATAAAATTGTATCATGTCTTGCAAACTTTTGGTTTAAAGGGGGGAAAATTATGAAAAAAATGATGAAAAAAAGGGTTTTTTTGTAAAAAGGTTGATATGAAAGCATTAAATGATATCATATGATGTTTGTTTGACCTAGAAACTTCTTCAAAACTCCCACAACCTCCCTCCTCTACCTCAGGTCGAGCTCAACCTGCTGCAAACCCCATTTCCCTCTCTCTTTCTTGCTTCAAAAATCATGAAAAATCAACAAAATCCACCGAAATCAACACATTTCTTCACAAATTCAAACCATAATCCTATTCCACCTCTTTCCAATCCTAATTTGCTTTAAAACAAGGAGAAAGGAGGCATCTTTCAAGGTCAAGTGCAAGTTAGGGTTCTACTTGTAAGGTATAATTCTTATCTAATGTTCAAATTGTGGTTTAAAATTGCTAGATTTAGTAGTTTTAGTGTGTAATTTGGTTATGAATTCTTGTTTAGGAAATTCTAGTAAATGTTTGGTGTTGTAATTAGGGTTTGTAGCATGGTTGATAGATTAAGTTAGGGCTTTGATTACCTAGTTGGTTAGAGTGGTTAATTGTGTAAGGTTACGCTCGCTAAATCGATAAATTTCGATGTTTGTATCAAATCGGCTAGAAATTCGCTTACTAGATTTTTGTAGAAAATAGAATGCGGTCAATTTGCGTTAGGTTAGCAATATTATTAGCTTCGTATAGGATTATTAGAATGCGCAAACGCGGTGTTTCGTCTAGTCAGGTTGTAGTTTTGTCGATTTCCCCGAAATGACGATTTTAGTGAAAGGATTGCGATTTTCGTGCGTTTTTCCGCGCACTGAGTGCATGCTACGATTAATTTGAGAGCGTGGATAATTGTATGTTGTGACTTGCATTGTGTTAGGTTTTGTAATCTTATGCTTGATATTGTGCAAATATAGGATCGGTCGGGGAAACTTCGGACACGGCGCGAAAAGGCAAAGCGGTGGCCGGATCACATTAGCGGGGATTTCAGGTGAGTAGATATATTCATCTATGGGGGAATCGTCTGGATAGCGCGATGCGCCCCCCTAGTTAGGATTACCCTACTTTTTGCTAGATTATATTGTTAGTTAGCTTATCCATTCATGTACACTGCATACCCTTATAGCGAACAGTATGTTAAATTGCATGGACATTCATCTCTACCTATGCGATATCATTTCGTAAGACACGAACACCTTACCATGGGCATCTATTGCACGCGCACTATTCATGTGACACACACGCCTTTGGAAATTGACATGCCACGTGCACGATAGAACCTGTTTATCTTAATATCGTCACCTGCATTCATACTTGATATATGAAACTGCATCGCATGCACATATCTCGCATCATCATCATATTTACATAAAACTCTACCCAAAATTCACATCATACACATTGATATCATAGACATTTATCATATATATAACATGTGGACATTATGATTTTCTTGAGGATTTCAGTTTTGCTGCGATTTCTGGATTTTTGGGGAAAACCGCAAGAATTTAACAAAAGCTTATATTTATTATTTTTAAAACAAAGTTGCGGTTTTCTCGTGATGTATGTGTCGTCCACCATGAGTTTTCATGTTTTCTGTTGGATTTCGAGACCCGATTCGAGGAGTGGATGAACCGTCTCGGGTACATGGTGGGCCCGGTATAGTACCCCGGGGCAAGAAGATCGAGATGTAGACGATGAGCCTGGCAGGGGAAGACTACCTACCGGTGATGTCTGGCGCGGCGGATATCCGGAGGATACCGACCGTTGTCGTGAGATTTATGACATGGGCCGATCCGGACTGACGGAGCCCGATATTGAGACAGATATGATTCCTTTTTGGTGTCGATGCTTGACACGGGTTTTCAGATGATTTCTTGATGATATTTAGCTATTATACAGATATTCATGTTCTAAAGTTAAGAATTCAATAACCTTAGCAGTTAAAACACTTAAAGACTTAATAATGACATTTCATACCTGTGCATGCATACTAGAGATATCATAGCACATATGGACATGCATGTTGTGGTGCATTGCGTGCATTCTTACGATTGCCTTATTAGATGTTATATTTACTCACCCCCGTTGTGCCACAGTGTCTTGCAGGTCGGACCCGTCAGTCTTGTAGCGGCGGGCTATCTTGTCATCAGTTCCTTTTGCTCAGACTCGCGACATCGCCCGTAGGTGGGTTGCGAGTATACTTTATTTCTTTTTGCTTTACCATTGTATCTAGTATTCTCCATCTACCACTTGTATTGTATATGCGACCTAGTGATGAGACTGAGAGACTTGTATATTTGTGGTTCTTTTGGGTCGAGCTCACTTGAGCCGACGTGTGTTTTCTGGTATTTTGCGTTTCTTTATGCTCTTCTCTTGATATTACTATTATATTGCATGTGGTTGTGATCCGTCTTGGGCGAAGAGCTAGCTCCCGCTTGGGGATGCCATTTTTATGATTACAGGTTTATTATCTTGTTGTACCCATTTTGGGGGATAGAAAATACAGGGGAGACTCTGCCGAAATTTTCGGAAATTTTTGATGTTTTAAAAAGGGATTTTATGCAACTTATTTGATTTAAAAAATCGTTTTCATTTAAGGTTTTTCCTTCACTCTCTTTTGATTTTGGTTTAGGTTTTCTGGGCTTTGGCTGACTTAGGTTACGGTACGCCTTTAGACGTCTCGTAATCTAAGTGCTAGTCGCATTTCGTACTTTCGGGACGTGACAGGTGAGGACGATGAGAGGAGGCGACGAGGTCGAAGGTGGAGGCGAGGTCGTGGAGACGGCAACGACGAGGGCGCGGGCTCTCGTGTGGAAGAGGCGGGAAAAAATTTAGAAGAAGAAGGAGGTGAGTGTAGTGAGAAGGGGGTGATGGGATTCTCGTGGTGGAGGTTAAAGAGAATATATAGAAGAGAGAGAGAGAGAGAGGTTAGGATTTTATTTTAAAATATATTTTAGTTATAAAAAAAATTTAAACATATATATAATTATATTAACAGTTAGAAATATAAAAAAAATATAATATTAGTTAATTTTGAGATTTTGGCAAATACAAACTTACTTCAAAATATGCTCAGGTCGGGTCTAAAATTACGGTTTGAAAATACGGATAATATACGTAGTGACCAAAACCAAAATAAGATATCCGGATAACGAAAATGCATACCCCCAAGAACGGATACACGTAGCGTGCACATAGCTATCCAAACAAGTCCATTTCACTGAACGGGACGAGAACAAGATGTATGGATGCCACCACAAGGTTTGGGGTATGATAAAGGCCATGCTAGATATTTTTTTAAAATATATTATTTGACTTTAAATGTTATATTGAAAAATGCAGATGCCAGAAATAATGCAGTTATACAACATGAAAGTGCACGAATCTTCAAAACTAGCCGGGATAAATCATAAACAGGAATCAAAACGGGTTTCCAGCATGCGGGTCGGGTCGAATGCAAACACAGATATCAATTATATTGTTCGCACCCAAAACACAATAAATCAAGAAATAGCAATAAATAAATGAATGCCCAAAATAGAAGTGGTATAAATGAACTAGGGTGTTACATTATACCCAACAACAAAAATAATTTCGTTCTCGAAATTCCCGGAACAAGAAAAGATAAACAAACATGAATCTACGAGAAGAGGTGTGGAAACTTCTGTTGAATCTCATCTTCTCGTTCCCAAATCGATTCTCCGTGCGAGCGATTCCCCCATGAAACAAGTACGAGAGGGATAACCTTGTTCTTGAGGAGCTTTTCTCTTCGATCAACAATTGACATCGGTCGTTCCTCGTATATCATGTCCTCCCTTACAGTCAGCTCCGAATGATCTAACACGTGTGTTTCATCTCGAACATACTTACGGAGTTGAGATACATAAAACACGTCATGAACGCTCGCCAAAGATGGTGGTAAAGTCAATCGATAAGCCACTTCTCCAATACGCTCAATAATATCGAAAGGCCCCACGAATCGAGGACAAAGCTTGCCTCTACTCCCAAAACGAATCACTCCTCTAGTCGGTGATATCTTCAAGAATACAAGATCACCAACAGCAAACTCTAGAGTTTTTCTCGATGTATCGGCCCAACTCTTCTGTCGATCCTGTGTTGTCTTCATGTGATTCCGGATAGTATTAACTTTCTCCACGGTTTGCATGACAGGATCCGGTCCCAACAATCTTCGTTCTCCAACATCGTCCCAACAAACGGGTGAGCGACACTTGCGACCATACAATACTTTGAATGGAGCTATCTGAATAGTCGCCTGAAAGCTATTATTGTACGAAAACTCCACCAAGTGTAGATGATCCTCCCACGAGCCCTTGAAGTCTAACATGCAAGCTCTCAACATGTCTTAAAGAGTTTGGATCGTTCTCTCCGACTGGCCATCTGTCTGGGGATGATAAGCAGTGCTAAACTTCAATCGCGTCCCCAAACTTTCCTGTAAGCTCCTCTAGAA
Source organism: Agapanthus africanus (assembly GCA_030015575.1). NCBI lineage: Eukaryota > Viridiplantae > Streptophyta > Magnoliopsida > Asparagales > Amaryllidaceae > Agapanthus > Agapanthus africanus. The sequence continues at coordinate 645,562,757 of JASDDO010000022.1, read as the reverse complement.
GTGTGATAAGAATCGGGTATCACGATCGGAAACGATGCTCATAGATACTCCATGCAATCTCACAATATCCTGCATATACCGCTCTACCAACGCTTCCGTTGACTGACCAACTCGAAACGGTATGAAATGAGCTGCCTTGGTCAGTCGATCAACAATCACCCAAATTGCATTATTGCCCTTTGGACTCCACGATAAAGCTGTCACGAAATCCATGGTTATATGTTCCCTCTTCTATTGGGGAATCGGAAGTGGTTGCAATAAACCAGCTACCCTTTGATATTCAGCCTTAACTTGCTGACACACCAAGTACTTCGCTACAAAACGAGCAATCTACCTTTTCATGCCTTCCCACCAGAAATGCTGTCATAGATCACGGTATATCTTCGTGCCAACTAGATGTACGGAATATGCGGAACTGTGTGCCTCCTTCATAACTTTTTCGCGAATATCTCCTTTCGGCACACACAAACGGCTACCATAACGCAACGAACCATCTTCATGAATCAACAAGTCCGTTCGAAGTCCCTCTTCAACCTATTCTCGAAACTTCTATAACCTTAGATCGTGTGACTGCGCTGTTTTAATACTCTCGATCAAAGATGACTGTACTTCCAGCTGCATCAAATGTCTCGAAGAATGCGGTAGCATGATCTCCAATTTGAATCTCTGAAAATCTTCGACAAGCTCCTTTTGTTTAGTCAACAACCGAATTGCTGGCAACCGACTAAGCGCATCCGGCACTACATTAACTTTCCCCGGATGGTACTTAAGATCAAGATCATAGTCAGCCATCAGCTCCAACCATCTACGCTGCCTCATATTAAACTCTTTCTGCGTGAAAACATACTTTGGGCTTTTGTGATCGGTGAATACTTTGACCCTTTCACCCAGTAAGTAGTGTCTCCAAATTTTCAAAGCGAAAATCACTGCTGTAAGCTCCAGATCATGAGTTGGGTAATTCTTCTCATGGGTCTTCAACTGTCTCGATGCGTAGGCTATAACCTTCCCATGCTGCATTAAAACACATCCCAAAACTTTCCCAGATGCGTCGTTGTGAATCACCAATCCTCCGGAACCGTCTGGTATGGTCAAAATAGGAGCGGTTATCAATCTTTGCTTCAACGCCTCAAAAGATGACACACATCTATCCGTCCATATATACGGTACCTCCTTTCGCGTAAGCTTGGTCAAAGGCTCAGCTAAACGAGCAAAATTCTCCACAAACCTTCTGTAATATCCAGCAAGTCCAAGAAAACTTCTGATCTCCGCTACACTCTTCGGAATCGGCCAATCTTGAACTGCTGCAATCTTCTCGGGATCAACGGCGATTCCATCTCCGGATACAACATGCCCCAAAAACTTCACTTCTTCAAGCCAAAACTCACACTTGCTCATCTTTGCATATAATCTTTCATGCCTCAATGTCTGCAGTGCGATCCTCAAGTGTTCTGCATGCTCTTCTAGGCTCCTCGAGTAGACCAAAATATCATCGATCCGTGCACAAGTGCACGTATATGATCGAACCCTGCCATAAAACCATATGACCTCTACAACGTTTCGCCCGAAGCAGTGAAACCCTCTGTGTAGGACTCTAAAGACTCGTCAATACACTGGCAGTGGGTTTAACCACAAGCACGTCAGTGGCACTAGCTATACGTAACGGCTACCCAGGTATTGAGCGAAAGGGAGGCCGACGAGCAAACTCATCCTGAACCCCTACTGAGTCTAACTGTGACAATATCCGTACAGTCTGGTTCGTTCGTATATGAGTATCGCATATCGAGTCTATGGGTGGATAAAGTCAGACCCCTAATAACACGACATTTAGTGTCGGTATGAAGCCCATCACCACCTGAGAAACTACCAATCCTAGATCAGTAATTCTCGACTACTTTGGCTAAGGATTTCTGGTGATGGCCACCCGTGCACAACTGCGACATCAACCCACAATACCGGGAGAGACGAATTCCCCGACGATCCGCTCACTGCCTCCATATGGCTCGGGACTGTACCCAACTAAAACATGTTTGCACTACTCCTTTGAGCCATGGTAGGGTAGTAATCAAAGCACAGTGGGAACTCACACGAGACAAATGACGATATCAGGTCGATAGACTAACATGTACACATGTCACCTAGAAACTGCTATCTGACAATAGGTATAATACCAACTAGCATGTTCCCGGCGAGTCCATCCAGTGTACTCATAACCCAATGAGCACCTGTATACATCTTAGGTGAACAAACTAACACCAATGGCTTGTGAGACCAGCCACCGCCCCTCGTCGGGATCTCGATCAGTATACACTAGTGTACTCTGCCCAGTCTCGAAACTCCCTCGACTAGGGACATTTAAGGATGTGCTTATAGACCACCCAGCTCCCACGTATATGATCACCATCATACTGCTGGTAGTCAAGCAAGAATCGTATGGGCTCTATCAACATGTAATAGTGATCTATAATTCCACCTAATGCTGTACATGATGATAAACCAGATAGCATATTATCATCTTGAGTAAGACTGTTCTACCGGTATAGGTCATCCCTCAATCGTCATAATCACCTACCTGCGACTGTGATAATTGCCTTGAGGGCACTATAACCAACACTAAGCTCTGGTATATGCAGCACTCACATGTACCGCACGTGAGGCGCTAGATCGGTGTTAAACACTGAACTTTGGAGGCGCTCACATGTGAACACGTGAGGCGCTCCAAAGTGGGAGCTGTTTTCTGGGTTTTATTCTTTCTTTCATTTAAGTGCTAAACACTTGGTTCCTGTGGTGCTCACGTACGAACATGTGAGGTGCCCTCAAAATGTGAGCGCTGTTTTTGGGTCTATTCCCTTTTTCATATAAGTGCTAAGCACTTGACTGGGGGTCACGTGGAAAATACGTGACTGCCCTAAGAGGCACTTCTTGTTCTTCTTTTAGGCGCTCGCATGGGAAACACGTGACTGCCCTAGGAGGCACTTCTTGTTCTTTTTAAATGCTCGCATGTGAAACACATGACTCAGTCTCAGGCATTCTTTTTTATTCATCAGAGGTGCTCACGTGGGGAAACACGTGAGGTTTCGTTATAGTGTTGAACACTAATGAATCACCGGTCTTTCCTTCTATGTGCATGAAGATTTTGATCTCATATTAATGATGCTGGGATCTAAGTTTAGAGTGTTCCCCTCCGAAAGGCGGCCTAGACTTTGCGTCTCGCCTAAGATTCGGGGCAGATGCTATATGGTTTTATCCGTCTACCTCTCCGAAGATGCCAAGTTGATTTATGGCGCCGTATATCGGAGGTTTAGACGGATGCGGCCGATGTAGCAGACTTCGTCAGATTCCCCCTCAGGGTGAGGGGTTTTTGATTGTGGGGACGCTCTTCCCTACAGGCGCAAGCCCCTGCAGTTAATTACGCTACCGCATCGCGGTAACAACTTTCTCCTTCTCCAGAATTTCACTTCGTGTCGTGTGTGTTTGTTTTGTTTGTGGTTGCTCGTGGATTGTATACGGAGACTGAGTAATACCGTCGCCCGTAGGACGTGGATTAGTCCAAATCCGTATTTACTTAGATTTGGGTTTGGTGTTTTTTTTAGTTTAAGGATGCATTAGTCGCGTTGCGGCTAAGATCAACTTAAACATTCGTTAAGTATACGATAGTCCTGTTTGAGACTAAGATCAACTTAACGGGATCGTTTAGATCCGACAAAAGAGCATTTGGGCTCTATTGTTCCAGTTTAGGGACGTAGTGATCCATTGCATGTATGGTCGTCGGGACCCGTCACCTCTCTGACGACGTTGAAGGATTACAACGACAAATGTCAGAGGAGTTCAGAGATGTACCCTTGAGCCAAAGTTGATTGGGGGAATTTATAGTCCAATTTGGGACTAAAGTCCGTTTGAAGGTTTAAGGATGCGTTAGCCATATTTGAGGCTAAGATCAACTTTAAACGGTTGTTAAGGATACATTAGTCCAGTTTGGGACTAAGATCGACTTAACGGGATCGTTTAGATCCTACAAAAGAGCATTTGGGCTCTATTGTGCCAGTTTAGGGACATGGTGGTCCAATACCAGTTTAAGGACATGGTGGTCCATCATTAGTTTAGGGACGTTTCGGTCCGACATTAGTTTAGGGACGTTTCGGTCCGATATTAGTTTAGGGACATTTCGGTCTACGAGTTTAAGGACCCCGCAGTCCATATGGGTGTGTGGTCGTTGGGACCCGTCACCTCTTTGACGTCGTTGAGGAATTACAACGATGGATATCAAAGGAGTTCGGAGATGTACCCTTGAACCGGATGTGGATTGGTTTAGGAGAGCCGTTTTGCTCAGTTAATTTAGTTTAAGGACTTATGGCCACGATTGGGCTAAGTCCAGTTAAAAATGTCCAATATTTTATTTGCATTTATTTTTATTTTTATTTGGGCTTTGCCCAGAAAAGATGCAGGGCATCAATTTGTTTTGGGCTCTGCCCTTTATAAATGATGCAGAGCATCAATTTCATTTGGGCTCTGCCCTTGTATAAAGGATGCAAATCATCAATTTATTTGGGATCTGCCCATTTATTGCCTTGCAGTTTAGTTTGGCCTATCAGGTCATTTTGATTTGGGCCTGGCCCTTTAAGTAATGCATTGCATTTGTGCAAAGCACTGTTAATTTGAGAATCTTTTAGATTCAAGAACCGATGGTTCATAAAAGAAGTGCAAAGCACTATTTGATTTAGATCTTAGAAAAAACAAGTTTTTTCTTGTTTTTCTTATCTCAGAGAACAAATGGTTCATAAAAGTGCAAAGCACTATTAATTTAAGAACTTTTTAGGTTCAAGAACCGATGGTTCATAAAACAAGTGCAAGGCACTATTTGATTTAGATCTAAGAAAAAACAAATTCATCTTGTTTTTCTTATATCAGAGAACCAAAGGTTCATGAAAGTGCAAAGCACTATTAATTTAAGAACCTTTTAGGTTCAAGAACCGATGGTTCATAAAACAAGTGCAAGGCACTATTTTATTTATTTATTTATTTATTTATTGTTGAAGATCCATGATCTTATTCATAAGAGAATTTTCTCTTCTTTTAAAGGTTTTTACCTTTTTTTTTATTCTTCAAGAGTTCTCAAGAGTTCTCTTCTCTTTTTTTTTAGGAAGATGTTGATCCTTTTGAAATGAGGTCTGGGGTCCTTTTTATAGTGCTCATAAATTAGTTAAATTTGTTACATAAATCTTTTTCTGAGTGATTTGGGGAATTTTCCCCACCGTTGGATCTTTGATCCAAAGGCCCCTGCCTTATACAAGAAAATCTTTTTGTTTTAACAAGATTTATTCTGTTTTGCGCAACTCCCCCAGTGAGTGACACGTGTCGCGCAGTGAAGCGCTTGCGCAACTGCGCAGACACGTGTCGCGCAAAAAAAAAAATTATTTTTTTTTACTGCGCAGCGCGCGCCGCGCAGTTGCATTTTTTTTTTTTAATTTTTGCTTTTCATTTATTTTCTCTTTAATTTTCAAGACAGAACTTTGCTCTGATTGAAGAAAAACAGAAGCATTGCTTCTTTTCCCACCTTTGAATTTGAACAGAACTTTGCTCTGATTGAGGTAAACATAGAGAATTTCAAGTTTCTTGTTTTATAAGAATTAAATTCTTTTTACAGGGTTAAACCCTAGTTTTATCAGAGAAATTAAATTCCTATATACTTTTGTAAGAATTAAATTGTTTGAACTTAGTTCTTTCCCCTAAGTTTTGAATCTGCATAACAGAATCCCTGTGAGAATTAAATTCTCAACTTGTCGGGAGATCTGCTTCTGCAGACCTCAACCAGAGGAAGAACTAAGTTCTTTTTTTTGAAGGGTTAAATCCTTGGTTTGAGAATTAAATTCTCTTTTGTTTTTGTGGGAGCTTTTCGGAAAGCTTATGGGGTGGTCTCCTCTTTTTAGAGAATTAAATTCTCTTTGTATTTCTCTTCCCCTCTCTCTCTCCTTCTCTCCTATTTATACGAGAAGAATAAGAATCAATTTGTTAAGAGAATCTCTCATTGAGAGATCATGATTGATTCCATAATCTTTTAGATCAATAGGTGAATTTTATTCACCGTTGGATTTTTAATCCAAAGCCTCTCTGTGTAACAGAGAAGATTTCTTGTTTGTTTAACAAAATTATGACTATCTTATTAGTTTTAACAAGATTAGAATTTTATTCTATCATAACTTTTAGTTTAATAAGATCAGAAATATATTTTCTTAATATAGAATTTAATTCTATCAAATGGATATCTCGTTAGTTTAACATAGAATTTTATTCTTATCATATGAATATCTTGTTAGTTTAACAAGATTAGGAAAATTTATTCCTATGAAAGAATTTTATTCTACCAGATGATCACCGTTGGATTTTTGATCCAAAGGTCCTCTGTTTAACAGAAAAGATCTTTCTAGTTTGAGAAAGATCAGGAAAATATTTCCCAAATATAATTTAATTCTATCAGATGATTTAATTAGTGATATTTTATCATCAACGGATTTTAAATCCAGGATTCTCTATTAGACAAAGATCTTTCCATATTAGAAAGATCAGGAAAAATATTTTCCAAATAGGATTTAATTTTATCACATAGAATTTAATGGGAACATTTTAAATTGGGTCGCTCACACGTCGGAGTTTTCTCAGAGGAATTGTACGAGGTTGTCTTTTGTTTCCCCGGTCAGGAGGGACCTGATTTAGAAGGTCCAGCTGCTATCCCCCTCATTGAGGGGAACTTCTGTAACATTTCAAAAAAATAAAATATTATTTTTGGGAATTTTTAAAATTTAATATTATTTTAATGAATATTTTAATATTTTGGTATTATTAAATACAAATAAATGGGAAAAATTTAGGAAAAATTATGGAAAATTCTAAAATAGGGTATTTTATGGAGTTATGCCATTTTTAAGTTTTTATGATTAGTTATATGCTAATTTAGTGCTAATCGCGATTAAAAATCGCTAATCGGTTTTTAGCAATTTTGTGCAAAACATGCACATATCTTTTATTTTCCTACACTTGTGCATTTTCTACCATGGTTTCTCATTTGGGTTTACTATTTGAGTGAGAAGGAATTAAGATAAAAGAAAAAGAAAATGAAAAAGGAATAAAGAAAAGAGAGGCATGGGCATGTATTAGGTATGGTCTTCTTTTGACCCAAGGACCTTAGCCAGTTTTCCCCTCTCATTTCCCTCATCTCTCCCCTCCATTTCTCAGCTGAAGCTTTGCCCTTCTCCCTCTCCTCTTCAAGCCCCAAATCACCTCAAAAACATCACCAAAACCCTACCCCTATTTCATAAAAAGTGTACACAAGCTCAAGATCTACACATTGGACCAAGAAAGCAAGGATTTTGGCTACTAGGGGCAACTCAAGAATTTTCTTGAGTGGCTGTTCATATCAGATTTTTGCATTTTCATACCGCCCAATTTTTATCACATTGCATATCGGTAGGTACTCTTGAGCCGTGTTTGCTAGTCAATTGCAGGATACAGGTTCTCGGCTCTAAACGGTGAAATTCATGGAAAAACACGACAAAACCCGGGTTCCTGCCAACCACAGATAAAATACGGATCTCCGCTCTTTATCCGTCTGTTGCCACACACCAGTTTAAGAGACAAAATGGCAAATCAATATCATTTTCATGCACAAGGCTCAATGGCAACACAAGATCCAAGAAATCTACGCGGAGCTCGAGGAAATCACGACAAAAAGATCCACATCAAATCACCTTTTGCTCAACAGAAATTCTGGAAAAATCGTGAAGAAAATATATATACCAGAATAAAGGGCACACAGAACAAGGGAAGCACAAGAAAAACGAGGGCCCAACTCCTCCATACGGCCGCGGAACCGCGGCCAATGGGGGGTCTAGGCCGCGGTTCCGCGGCCATACAGGCGCCGCACTTGATGGTCTGTTGGGGGTAGATTTGTCTTTTTACATGGGTCCAGAATGTTGCCCTAGAATTTCTGTTGCCTGCCTATAAATAGTCCAGAACTTGCCAAAGCCAAGGGGGCTTAATCTTGTATTTTTTAGGGTTTAGAATACTTGTTTCTTCTTCCTCTTCTCATCTCTTCTCCATTGAAAAACTTGTAGTGAGCTTTTGTGAGTGAAGAATGATGAATAAAGAAGTTCCTTTTGTTATTATATCTTGTCTTGTTCTTTAGTTAAATTATTATTGCTTGTAATTTTCATTTGTTAACTTAGTTGTTGTTATTTCTTGTTGTTTCTTTCTTTTCTCTTTTCCTTTATCCTTAAACAACCATGACGCTTACGCTTAATCCTTGCCAAGGTGAGGTCGCAAATAGCTAGTTGTTATCTTCTAATCTCCTTCTTTCTATCTTCCTCTTTTGTTTTGTTTTCTTTTCATTATGATGTGTGAGTAGTTTCATACTTGTTAGGGTAGGATAAGGGAAGTTTGAGAGAAGGAAATCTCTCTCACTCTTTCCTTGCCCAACATCTTAAATCGACTCCCGTTAATTGAACCACAATCCGCTCCTTACGGCACCCTATCCTACATGATAGCGGTGATTCCATAGTGAGACCGGTTGTGGTTGAATTAATCGGAGGTTATGGCTAAGAGCCAAGAACGGACGGACAAGCACCAAAAGGAAGAACTTAAGCGTTGGAAAGCCTAGCTTATACTCGCAAGTTCCTTCCTAGTCGTGCTAATCCCCGTTGTTGCCGATTACCGTAACACCGATATTAAGAGTGGCAACGAAAGAAGTGAGCGACTCCTAACTCAAACTAACCTAATCCTAACCCTAACGAGCTCTCTTTACATATCATTTTAACACTTAGTTAATCACAAACAAATCTGGAAAATCGGACTTAACTCGTTAAAACACATAGAAAGAGATTCCCATCTTCCTGCGGACGACCCGTACTCAACCGGCTAGCTACAAGCGAAACCGTCTTGATTGCGGTAATTAACTAAACTTGAACACGCATAATCTCTACCAATCAAATGGCGCCGTTGCCGGGGAGACGGTAGTTTATTTCTTTGTGTAATTTCGGGTTAACTTGTGAATATAAATATAACCGAAAAAAAAAATATACTTTGTAAAAAAAATCATTTTGTTATTTTTGATTAGTTTTTGTGCAAGTGTGCAGGATAATACGGAGTTCGAGTTCAGTGCCAAAAACGTGGGAAGATAGACCCATATTTCGCAGCTACACCGCGACGGATCAAAACGAAGCAAACGGTCTACTGTAAAAATCTGGAGCAGTTCCAGTAAGCAAATCCAGATTCAGGAAATCCAGACAAGCAGAGGACACCCAAAGAAGCCCAGAACAGAAAACTGAAGCCCCAACTCCCCAGTACTGCCGCGGAACCGCGGCATAAGCAAGCTTAGGCCGCGGAACCGCGGCCGTTTAGGGAATTCAGTGTGCCAAAATTTTTGTTAGTCCTCCCGATCTTTCCCCCACTCCTCTGAACTCCACTAAACTGTGTTTTCTGTAGCATTCTTTGCGCAAACTCTCTTCCCCCTTCTAATAAACTGTTTTTGTGCAGGATTCTTTGCGCCGCGCTAAAAAATAAAATTTGTTTACAGTTGATTTGTTACCGCTTTGCATTCATTAATACGGACTTAAGGGGCTTGAAACCAATTCAGATTGGGTGGGGATTTCATCACCCTTCCCAGGACCCCAGAAATCACAAAAGCATATGCATTGACCATTGTTAATTAAAAAATACTAGACTCAGCCCTAAGGACTTCGCGCTCAATAGGACAGAGGACTAGTTACAGGCATCGGCCGTTTATCCTATCTGACTTTTGCGGTGCCTAGGCAAGTGTGACGAAGGCAAGTGGTTATTTAATTAAGGAACTTCGCGAAAGCGTTGGACAACCTCCCACTTACCTGGCACTTATCTGGCCGCATTAGACGAAGAAGAGGCGGTTTGAGGTCCTATTTCTAGCCCTCTGGAACAGTTAAGAGCTGTCTAGCAGACCTAGGTGACCCTAAATCTAGGTGAGATTGTGCATATCTTATTTGTGATTGTTTAAAGCCGTAAGTCCGTACATATTTCTGTAAAGCTCTTTCTAAAAAAAAGAAAAAAAAAAGAAAAAATCAAAAACTTTTATAAAAAAAAAACTTGCCCTTTCTCGCCAAATCCATTTTTCACCCACCACCCATCGTTTTCTTCATTGACGTTTTCTTACCCTCACCTTCTCCGCTTTGACTATACTAAAATCGTTTAGTGTATGTCCGCTTGGACTCGGGACACTAGCGCCCGCCTAGTCCGCGTTACGTTAGTCGCTACCGACTACACGATCGACTCAGACGTCGAAACTCCGTCCACGCCTCTTTCACCCCTTCCTTTGCCGGCCAACTCCGACGTTGACCGGAATTCTGTTCATACATCTTCACCTTCACCATCACCAACCTCTTCTTCCGCGATGTCAGGATTTAATCCGAACATCTCTTTGACTACCCCTAGATTGGCTCCACCTCCTACGGAGACCAATAACCCACCACCACCGCCTGTTGTAGCGCCACAGCGAATCGCGCTCCAGGATCGTTTCTATCCCACTCGTTCTGCACTTCCCACCTGCCTTTCTCTTCCACTGGCCAATGAGGATAATTTTGAAATTAAGCCTCACTTCATCAACATGCTTCCACGATTTCATGGGCTTGAATCTGAAGATGCCTATATCTTCATCAATAAATTTCAAAACGTTTGTGCCATGATGAAAACTACCCAACTGTCGGACGATGCTATACGTGTACGGGTCATTCCGTTCACTTTATGCGATCTTGCTGAAAAATGGCTGTATAGCACCGCTTCCCACTCCATAACCAGTTGGGATGAGTTTTTTAAAGCGTTTCTCAAAAAATTCTATCCGAATCATAAAACCGCAAGGATTCGCAATGAAATCAACCAATTCTCTCAGCTTCCTTCTGAACCCTTCTGGAAGTGCTTTGACCGGTACAAAGACCTTCTTGTTCAGTGTCCTCACCACGGTATAGAGAAATGGTAACTTTGCCAAACCTTATACGAGGGCCTGAACCCAGCAACGAAGCAGTTGTTGGAAACCATCTGTCAGGGCCACTTCCTATCGAAATCTGACGAGGAAGCGTGGCAGTTCTTTGACGACCTTGCGGAGCAAACGCTACAATGGGAGAGCACCAGACCGACTTCTTCTTCTTCTACCTCCACTTCTACCGGTCAGTCTAGGGTAGGAATTCACCAACTTGATGTCTCTATTGCGATGAAAGCTGAAATGGCTGCAATAACGAGAAAGCTTGAAGCAATAGAGAGCAAATTTTCTTCTCCTGCTCCTGCCCCTGTCCTCCCTCTTCGTACCATTTGCACTTGTTGTTCCGATCCTTCTCACTTGACCGAAGAGTGTCCTTACAATCCACCATCGCAAGGACAGGATCAGGTTAATGCTGCATTCCAGCAAAGACCGAGGAATGATCCATACTCTTCCACCTACAATCCCGGTTGGAGGAACCACCCCAATTTCTCCTGGAATCAGAATCAGAATCAATTCCAAGGCAACAATTTCCAAAGGGCCCCTCCGCCGCAACAACAAACTCAGTTTCAGCAGCCCTTCCAACCCCAACCTTTTCAAAATCAGATGAACAACTTTGCACCCAACAATTCTTTTTCACCAAACAACTTTGTTCCGTCAAACAACGATAAGGTTTCCTCGCTCGAACGAAGTCTGGAGGCGTTCGTTAAACAATCGACACAATCCACCGCCAACATCCAGTCTTCCATTCAGTCCTTAGTGCAACACACTGCCGCTCACGGGCAAAGCATCAAGACCATCGAGGCCCGGATTGCACAGCTGAACGCGGCCTTAAGCGAGCGAGAGAAGGGGAAGCTCCCGTCCCAGCCTCTCCCAAATCCCGGTCACCCACATAATGCACATGTTGCTCTTGAACAACAAAACCATAATGTGAGTGCCGTGACCACACTGAGATCGGGAAGGATGCTGCAAAACAACATTGGCAAACGGATCAACGATGACACCACGGCCGCTGCTTCTTCTTCTTCTTCTTCTTCTTCTTCTCCTGCTTCTTCGTCTTCTGAGCCTATTCTCCATTCTTCAAAAGGCTCTCCTTCTTCTTCTTCTTCTTCTTCTTCTTCTTTGAACGGACCCACTTCTCACTCCACGAAAACACCTGTTCTGGGATCCGTTCCAACTCCACAATCTCCTCCTCCAGCATTAGACTCAACCAATTTTACAAATGTTCCATTTCCAAACCGGTTGAGATCTAATAAACAAAATCCTCAGATGGAGAAGATTCTGGAGTTGTTTAAGCAGGTTAACATTAACATTCCTCTTTTAGATGTTGTCCAACAAGTCTCGTCCTACGCAAAAATCTTAAAGGACTTGTGTACGAAAAAGAGGAAATCTCAGGTACCAAAGAAAGTTTTCTTGGCTAATGCTGTGAGTGATGCTCTTACCTAATCTTTACCACAAAAACGGAAGGACCCTGGCTGTCCTACGATTTCTATTACCATTGGGGATAAGAACATCAACCGCGCACTATTAGATCTTGGTGCCGGTGTTAACCTGCTTCCGTACTCAGTATACGAGCAATTAGGCGTAGGAGAGCTGAAACCCACACACTGCACTCTCCAAATGGCCGACCGATCGAGCACCCATCCTAAGGGTGAGCTAGAGGATGTGTTAATCAAAGTCGGGGACTTCATATTCCCCGTTGACTTCATTGTATTAGACACACAGCCTGTAGCTAACCCCCGAAATCAAATTCCGGTGATACTCGGTCGCCCATTCCTTGCAACCTCAAATGCTGTGATCAATTGTCGCAATGGTTCGATGAACCTCTACTTTGGAAACATGACGATTGAACTCAACATTTTTAGGTTGGGGAATCAGCCCGCCGAACCTAATGCTCATATACTGGACGTCTGCTTGATCCAGGAGATCACCCCTGAAGAGTGTGAATTCGAGGAGTTTCTGTTCGAACACGATAAACTTGACGCCACTAGTGCGTTCCTTTTCGAACCTGCTGCTGTTTCTGCGCCCGACAACGACTACGAGTGTTTCACGTTCTCGAACGATCTTAGCCGCGCACAACCCGAATTTGAATCTTTCGAATTTCCGGATGAGTTACCTGAACCATCCAACTCGGTCGCCTACACTCGTTTTGAACCTTTGCTAGAGTCCTTTGAGTTCGAGACCTCTGCACCAACCTTGCCTTCAATCGTTTCACCTCCATCGCTCGAACTCAAGCCTTTGCCGTCTCACCTTAAGTATGCTTACTTAGGTGAAAACGAGACCCTCTCTGTCATCATCTCGGCTTCTCTAGCTCCAGAGCAAGAGAAAGCCCTTCTCGCGGTCTTGCACAGCAACAGGCAAGCTTTTGGCTGGTCAATGGCGGACATCAAGGGGATTAGTCCCCTGATCGTTGAGCATCACATTCATCTGATGGATGATGCCAAACCAGCCCGGGATCCACAAAGACGTCTCAATCCAGTCATGAAAGAGGCTGTGAAGAAGGAGATCGTAAAATGTCTAGATAGTGGTATCATTTACCCTATCTCTGATAGCCAGTGGGTTAGCCCCATCCACGTTGTCCCTAAGAAATCAGGTATAACGGTCATAACCAACGAGGCGAACGAGTTAATCCCTACTCGCACCCAAACTGGGTGGCGAGTATGCATTGATTACAGAAAACTCAACGCCGCTACGCGGAAGGACCACTTTCCGCTACCTTTCATTGACCAAATGCTTGAACGATTGGCCGGACACGAGTACTACTGCTTTCTTGATGGCTACTCCGGCTATAATCAGATTCCCATCGCCGAAAAAGACCAGGACAAGACCACATTCACTTGTCCTTTCGGCACGTTTGCATATCGTCGCATGCCCTTTGGGTTATGCAATGCGCCCGCTACCTTCCAGCGGTGTATGATGGGAATCTTCTCAGACATGGTGGAAAAATTTCTGGAGATTTTTATGGATGATTTCTCCATCTTCGGCGATTCCTTCAACGAGTGTTTGCTGCATCTTGACGCTGTCCTTACCCGATGTAAGGACAAGAATCTCACTTTGAATTGGGAGAAATGCCACTTCATGGTGCGCGAAGGTATTGTCTTAGGACATATCATTTCGCAAAATGGCATAGAGGTTGACAAAGCAAAGATTGAGGTCATTTCCAATCTACCTCCTCCCAGATGCGTCCGAGACATTCGAGCCTTCCTTAGCCATGCCGGTTTCTATAGACGGTTCATCAAGGACTTTAGCAAGATTGCTAGGCCCTTGACTCTTTTACTGGCCAAGGACACGCCATTCGACTTCAACTCGAGCTGTGTGACTGCATTCGAGTCATTGAAACGCTCACTCACTTCTGCTCCCATTCTTTCTTCACCTGACTGGACGCACCCATTTGAGATTATGTGCGATGCATCCGACTTTGCCATTGGTGCTGTCCTTGGACAACACATCAACAAGATGCCGCACGTAATTTATTATGCGAGCCGAACACTGAACGACGCCCAACTCAATTATACAACAACTGAGAAGGAATTCTTAGCTGTTGTATTTGCTTTAGAACAGTTTAGGCCCTACCTCATCGGCTCTCCAGTCATTATCTACACAGACCATTCTGCTCTGCGCCATCTTTTTGCGAAGAAAGATGCAAAATCTCAGTTAATACGTTGGATCCTCTTGCTTCAAGAGTTTGACCTTGTCATTAAGGACAAACGGGGATGTGAAAACGTAGTTGCCGACCATCTCTCACGACTTCCTTCTTCGCCTTCGCTTCCAATTCCGATCAACGACGTTTTCCCGGATGAACAGCTCTTGACAGTATCTTGCGAACCCTGGTTCGCAGATATTGTGAACTATTTGGCCACGGGATTACTACCGACTGAATGGTCAAGTCAGGACAGACTTCACTTCTTATCCCAAGTAAAACACTTTTACTGGGACGAACCCTATTTGTTCAAGTACTGTCCCGACCAGATTATTCATCGGTGTGTCCCTGACGATGAATTCAAGAGTGTGCTGTCGTTTTGCCACGATCAAGCATGTGGCGGGAATTTTGGCACCAGAAAGACAGCTGAGAAGATCTTGCAATGTGGTTTCTACTGGCCACAACTCTTCAAAGACGCTCATGACTATTGCAAGACTTGCTCCCGGTGCCAACACATGGGCCGGATATCCCGGAGGAACGAGATGCCGCTCCAACCGATCTTGGTTGTGGAGATTTTCGATATTTGGGGGATAGATTTCATGGGGCCGTTTCCCAGCTCTTTTGGGAACCTGTACATCCTTCTCGCTGTTGATTACATCTCTAAATGGGTCGAGGATGTGCCCAGCCGGACTAACGACAACAAGGTTGTCGTTAGGTTCCTTAAAGAAAACATTTTCTCCCGGTTTGGGCACTCCCGAGCGATCATTAGCGACAATGGAAGTCATTTCTGCAATAAGACTTTCGAGGCCTTGATGCGGAAATATTCCATTAATCATAAGCTCTCTACGCCCTACCACCCCTAAACCTGCAGGCAGGCCGAAGTCTCAAATCGGCAAATCAAGCAGATACTGGAGAAGACGGTTTCCAAGAACCGTAAGTATTGGTCGCTAAAACTCACTGATGCCCTTTGGGCATTTCGAACCGCTTATAAGACCGACCTTGGCATGTCTCCCTATCGGCTTGTGTACGGAAAAGCCTGCCACCTACCTGTCGAAATAGAGCATCGCGCATTTTGGGCGATAAAGGAGCTGAATCTGTCTCTCGAAGATGCGGGCAGCCATCGGAAGCTGCAGTTGAATGAATTGAGCGAGCTTAGGGATGAGGCTTACGATAACACGGTTGTCGTTAAGAATCGAACGAAGGTGTTTCACGATAAACACCTTTTGCGCAAAACCTTCATACCTGGTCAGCAGGTACTGCTTTACGACACCCGACTTCACTTCCATCCAGGAAAGCTCAGATCTCGCTGGAAAGGGCCGTATTTTGTGCGGAATGTATATCCGCAGGGCGCTGTGGATTTGGAGAATCCAAAGGACGGTTCATTTTTCAAAGTGAACGGACACCGACTAAAACCGTACCTAAGCGCCGAACCAACAAAGGAGCTCCTGTTCTTACAGGAGCCGGTTTACCCTGCATGATCTTCCTCTGCCTACCACCAAACTTCGGTTATCCAGCCAAGAACAGTGGACACTGTTCCAAATAAGTTTGGGGGTATGTATAAAGCCTTTTGTATATATATGTGGATATTCTTTTCCATTCTTTTTCTTTTTTTTTAAAAACAAAAACAAAAAAAAAATTTGTATCGCTAACCGACAATTTTGACCCTTCAAATGATCTCTTCATGC
Organism: Agapanthus africanus; assembly: GCA_030015575.1. Classification (NCBI taxonomy): domain Eukaryota; kingdom Viridiplantae; phylum Streptophyta; class Magnoliopsida; order Asparagales; family Amaryllidaceae; genus Agapanthus; species Agapanthus africanus. The sequence goes on along the minus strand of JASDDO010000022.1, from coordinate 645,546,445 downwards.
AATGACAGTGAGGACACTGTCCAGTTTAAGTTTGGGGGTACGCTCGGTACGCATTTCTTACCTTCGCATTCATATGTATATTTTGCATCTGCATATTAAAATCCATAAAATCCATAAAAATCTGAAAATTTTCTAAAAACATAAAAACTTTTCTGTCAAGTTAGCTAGTGGGAGGACTCTGATTCAACATTTCGACGGTTTTGTTTGATAAAATAAGAATAACTAAATCTTATGTTTAGATTTTGAAAACCTGAAAGATAACTCTTCTTTGAAGTTAACTATAGCTGATATACGTCTTTACATCACACTACACGTGTCGTGAGTTTTTGGAAATTAGATGACAAGTCTTTTATGTTTAAAAACTTTTAATAGATAAATGATTTTCTGAGGATCAAATAGGTTTGTTCTGAAATAAGTAATATCAAGAATAGTTTATGAAGTGAGTGAATATGAAGGAATGTTATTGATGCCTTAATTGGAACTAAGTCTGAAAAATAACCCATCTGAAACTTGATTGGAATGATTACACACCGAACCCACTAAACACGTCTTTTATCCAAAAAATATTTTCACGCCAAACTGTCTTTTGTTTTTGGACCTAGGTAACTTGAGTAATTAAGTCCGCTGGGGTGTTTCTACATCTAATGCCCTAAAACCAACTGGTTTGGGTGCATTGGCCCAAAGCTCGCTAAGAAGCCTAGACAGTCCAGATTAAAACAAATTCAAGCAAGTGTTCTCTCCGAGTTAAAATTCCTAACGGTTCTTTGTGTGAGAATAATCTTGATAAAAGACAGGCTTTTATAAAAATTTTAACGGAGATATGAAGGTTTTATTCTATGATAAAGACTATTGCACGTTCACAGAGGTGTGTATGAAATGAAAACAAGAAAAAGGTGGAGTGAAAAATAAGACCTAGTTTCCTGTTAAGGAAGATAGAAATTCTGAAGTTGAAACCTTACTGGAAAACGAAACTTGAAAAATGCTTAACTCTTTATAAAATTTATGTGATCCTTTCAAAATTCTTATCCGGGCTTTATTATGAGGACTTTATTCGACCTTTCTGGAACTTAACGACACTATTTGCACTGCACGTGAAGACATATAAAAGCTGTAGTTAAATAAGAAGCGATGTGTGAAAAATAAAGGTTCGATAGTCTAGACTTAGGATAATAGAATTGTTATTTTCTAAAACAAAATTTTAGGGTTTGAATCTTAGTTATTTTACAAAACCAACTTGACCGGATTTTGTGGGTAGTATCCGCTGAAAACCCTAAGGAGACAACACTCCTTCTACTAGGGACACCTAGAGGTTTAACGGCTTGTTGCACATGCTCAATGCAATCGCGTTCCCTGCGAAAGTGAGGTTAGGAAATTTTTTGTGAATAAATTGGCTTTGCTCGGGACGAACAAATGATAAGTTTGGGGGTATTTGTTCATATCAGATTTTTGCATTTTCATACCGCCCAATTTTTATCACATTGCATATCGGTAGGTACTCTTGAGCCGTGTTTGCTAGTCAATTGCAGGATACAGGTTCTCGGCTTTAAATGGTGAAATTCATGGAAAAACACGACAAAACCCGGGTTCCTGCCAACTACAGATAAAACACGGATCTCCGCTCTTTATCCGTCTGTTGCCACACACCAGTTTAAGAGACAAAATGGCAAATCAATGTCATTTTCATGCACAAGGCTCAATGGCAACACAAGATCCAAGAAATCTACGCGGAGCTCGAGGAAATCATGACAAAAAGATCCACATCAAATCACTTTTTGCTCAACAGAAATTCTGGAAAAATCATGAAGAAAATATGAGAAATACATATACCAGAATAAAGGGCACACAGAACCAGGGAAGCACAAGAAAAACGAGGGCCCAACTCCTCCATACGGCCGCGGAACCGCGGCCAGGGGTCTAGGCCGCGGTTACGCGGCCATACAGGCGCCGCACTTGATGGTCTTTTGGGGGTAGATTTGTCTTTTTACATGGGTCCAGAATGTTGCCCTAGAATTTCTGTTGCCTGCCTATAAATAGTCCAGAACTTGCCAAAGCCAAGGGGGCTTAATCTTGTATTTTTTAGGGTTTAGAATACTTGTTTCTTCTTCCTCTTCTCATCTCTTCTCCATTGAAAAACTTGTAGTGAGCTTTTGTGAGTGAAGAATGATGAATAAAGAAGTTCCTTTTGTTATTATATCTTGTCTTATTATTTAGTTAAATTATTATTGCTTGTAATTTTCATTTGTTAACTTAGTTGTTGTTATTTCTTGTTGTTTCTTTCTTTTCTCTTTTCCTTTATCCTTAAACAACCATGACGCTTACGCTTGATCCTTGCCAAGGTGAGGTCTCAAATAGCTAGTTGTTATCTTCTAATCTCCTTCTTTCTATCTTCCTCTTTTGTTTTGTTTTCTTTTCATTATGATGTGTGAGTAGTTTCATACTTGTTAGGGTAGGATAAGGGAAGTTTGAGAGAAGGAAATCTCTCTCACTCTTTCCTTGCCCAACATCTTAAATCGACTCCCGTTAATTGAACCACAATCCGCTCCTTACGGCACCCTATCCTACATGATAGCGGTGATTCCATAGTGAGACCGGTTGTGGTTGAATTAACCGGAGGTTATGGCTAAGAGCCAAGAACGGACGGACAAGCACCAAAAGGAAGAATTTAAGCGTTGGAAAGCCTAGCTTATACTCGCAAGTTCCTTCCTAGTCGTGCTAATCCCCGTTGTTGCCGATTACCGTAACACCGATATTAAGAGTGGCAACGAAAGAAGTGAGCGACTCCTAACTCAAACTAACCTAATCCTAACCCTAACAAGCTCTCTTTACATATCATTTTAACACTTAGTTAATCACAAAAAAATCTGGAAAATCGGACTTAACTCGTTAAAACACATAGAAAGATATTCCCATCTCCCTGCGGACGACCCGTACTCAACCGGCTAGCTACAAGCGAAACCGTCTTGATTGCGGTAATTAACTAAACTTGAACACGCATAATCTCAACCAGGGAGATGGGTCTAGACTTAGGATAATAGAATTGTTATTTTCTAAAACAAAATTTTAGGGTTTGAAAAATATGTGTTTTAACGATTTACCGTACGAGCCTATATTGATGATAGATCCGCACTCATGACTCGAGGATGTCTTACGATATACTGTATCGTACGCGATATTATTGAGGCGGGATCACCGACTATTATATCTATATATATCGACTCAGATTTAGGTGGTTTCCATACCTCTCCCGATTGACTAGATACTTAGATCTGTAGTTTGCATAGTAGATTCTTCACTGTGGTGTTGATTATTTGATTTCCGCATATTCATGCTATTCACATTGCTTTGCATATGTTTATTGCTATATTATTATCATGCTGTTAGGATACCAGCACCATTATCGATGATGCGTATGTTCCACGTACACTATTTGCCGGCTCACACACTTCATCATCGATAATTGCCATGCCACTACACTGTAGTACCGTTGCATTCATGATATGATTCTTGCATGGAATATTGTACACTTATACCTGTACACATACATAAATGATTCTGACTTGATTAGAGATTTGGGAACCACAAGATATTCTTCAAAACTGATTCATTTTAAAAAGAGCGGTTTCCCTCGACATGTGCACATTACTATTCCATGTTGCGTGACCTACTGATATGCTTACCTTTCTTTACATGTCGCATACATCATGTTTTGATTATACGCATTGAGATATGTTGTTTCCATGATATTTCTGGATTTGGGAACCGTGGGTATTTCAAAAGAGAATATATAATTGTTTTAAAAACCCGGTTACCCTTGATATGATATTTCAGTGCGTCCACCATGTGTTTTCTCGGGGCTGAGAGCGACATGTGAAACCCGATTCGAGGAGGCGGATGAGGCCGATTGCGGGTACATGGTGGACCCGGTATGGTACCCCGGGGCGAGAACGGTTTCGCTGTGTAGTAGACGGTGAGCCTGGCAGAGGGACTACTACCTACCGGTGATTGTATTGAGCTCGGCGGATATCTGGAGGATACCGACCGGAGTTGAGAGATGGACATGGGCTGACCCGTACTGCCAGGGCCGATACCGCAGACGGAGCCCCATATGGATGAGGATTTACGTGCCGATGCTAGGCACAGGTTTCATGACGATTTCCATGATTTTAATTATATCCTCATATTTGCATGCATGATGCTTATTGTCATTGGGTGACAGGTGGACGGGATCCACATATATACAGACTTTTATTACATTGATCATATTTCATTTGTATATATAACAGGGTATGAGGGCGCTGTTATAAATACCATTACACCAATATTAGTGGTATGGGACGCTAATATATGTGTATTGATATTAATTTGATACTTCATCATATTTACTTCATGCAGACATACCTTATATTTATGACATGTTATTACCTGAGGCACTGGCATGAGTACTTGGCACTACATACATGTTTAGATGTTACATTGCCACCTTATCATGCTTCAGGCTTATTCTTTGAGGTTTATATATCTGATTGTATTGACTTAGGATTATGTCTTGAATTCTATTTCTGCTTGTAGATGTTTTCTATTCACGAGTTGGCAACTCACCCCCGTTGTGCCACAGTTCTTGCAGGTTTTTGCCGTACAGGTTCCATAGCGGCATTTCTGGCACACTGCTTCCTTGCGGGTGAATTGCATTTGGTAGGTGGGTTCTTTGCATCAAGAACCACCATTGTACTTGTATTATTCCTTGCTACAATTCCATCAACCAAAACTTGTAGATCGTTTCAGACTTAGACACTAGTGATGTATTATTTCGATCTTAGAGTCGCGCTTAGTAGTATTGCGGATTTCATGCTTATTGAGTTTCTTTTGGTTTTGATCCTCACCATTCGGCGTTGTATATTATATTGCTTGCGTGGTTGTGACCGTCGATTGACGAAGAGCTAGCTCCCGCTTGGGGATGCCTTTTATCATTGTATATATATATATATATATATATATATATATATGTATATATATATATATATATTGTTCTTGTTGTACCCCGTTCAGGGCCAGTATTTACAAAAGAAACTCTGCAGAAATTTTTAGAAAAGACTGTACTTTGTTTTAAATGCATATTCGGCATTGTTATTTAAAAACCTTGACTTCAAACATGTTTTTCTTCAATTCTTTAAACCAGTTTTCTTTATTTACTCTTAAAATGGTTTTAGATTGCTGGGCTTTTGGCTTACTTGGATCAGATGGAGTCCTATAGACTTCATATGGTTCAAGGGCCAGTCACGTGCTCTTTCGGGTCGTGACAAAGTTTGTATCAGAGCGCTAGGTTGACCTTGGTTTGAGTCTAAGTTTGACTATGTGGAGCCTAGGGCGTCTATATATATACGGAACTTAGACTTAGTCAAGGGGGTATTAGACCCGAACTTTCGTCGCGTAGGATGACCCTAGGTTGATGGAATAGGTGACTAAAGTAGAGTGACGTACCGTGGGTATGTTCCGCGGCATACTAACGATACGCTACTCCGCTTAAGGAGCCTTAGGATGTACATTTCCTTGCACAGTATTATATTCCTTCCTATGATCTATCCTCATCGATATCGGTTGTGTTTTGCTGCCACGATTGCACAGGCAGAGTGAGCTACGGCTCGAGTTGCGTCAGTATGAGCTCGTCGTGGACGAGGACTGACCAGGGCGTGATTCCATAGATTTACAATTGCATTGAGAGGCGTCGTCTTATTGTGTTTTCGCGCCATGAGCGTTTGACAGACCGCTTTCACGAGATTTCTCGGATGTGCCGATTGGTACCAGAGGATCGGGCTACCGCTAGAGGCAGCTAGATGTGATGACCATTGATATATCGCTTATTCATGATGATTGAGGCATTGTTCAGCGTGCAGACAAGCGAGACAATTATTGTTGCGAACGAAGAGATGTCGCCCAGACGATTGGAGCTACTGCAGCATGAGTATATACTTAGAGATATGATGGACGGTCGCTAGTCACCAAGGGTGGATGACTAGAGCATGTGGTTCGTTCACTTACCGATGCGAAGTCATCAGATTGATTGATTCCAGATAGAGACGACTTCACGCAGGTTCGTTGAGAGTCGATAGAGACGATCGAATGTCAGAAGCCCGTTTTCCAAGTTTAAAGTATACGGAAAGACATGCAGACGATTCTATGGACCCTCTAGAAGAATGAAACCCTAACTCGACTTAATGACCATGTGAAAGCCTTTAAAGCTTAGGGTTTGCGGCAGTTCCGCGGCGCCATTAGTGAGGCTTGGGTTTGCCCTTCTACGGCTGGACCATCGACGCTGTAGCATGTACTCAATACTATTAAACTGTACTCGAGATGTTGATCTCTTGGGGGATTATGAGGTTCTGGCGAGTCGATCGGACGATTCGACATCATTCGGATATCATGTGATGGGACATTGCTTGGGAGACTCCAGATACGAGTATAGCCGTTGGAGCACAGTCCATGCAGCCACGATGAGACGAGTCTGAATCAGTCGACATTGAAGCATAGTAAAGCAAAGAGTTTGCAAGAGATTTCGATGAGATGACGTTCCCCTCCGCTGACATCAGAGATGCGATACGCATGCAGAGGCATTGTATATGGATATACCTTCCAGAAAGAGGCGCTATGAGTATGCAGCCATTCCGAAACAAGATTTAGCTTTGGCAAAAGACGATGACTTCCGGGCAATTCGGCAGAAAAGAGATATGCGAGAGACTTCGGATCGACCGTAGCCAAGAACATTGCAGTGCGCCGATAGAGATGTGACGTCGAAGTGGACGGTAATACGGACAAGCGAGACAAGAGGTTCGTGCGAGACGCTGACAAGCTGTCATTACTTTCCGTCGAGACCAGAGACCTGATATGCTTACAGAGGCGTTGGGATGCGACCAATTTCCGAGAAAATGCTGTGCCGAGGACGCAGATGTCCATCGAGCGAGAAGAGACTATGCAAGAGTACCAGCCTCCGTACAGTTCGGCATAGGCAAGATCGGAAGAGACCTTGAGCAGGATTCCTTCCAGGACACTGCTGCAATGATATTTGCACCCAGGATCTGATGTGTGATGTGCATTCAGAGAGCCAGAGGCTGACGCCAGTGATATGCTGCTTTACGAGTAGTCGTGAGGATTGACCGAGAGATGACCAGAGAAGTGCCAGAACGGAATCGTCCCCGTTAGCACACCTGACAGGGCCGATGAGCCGATTGATTGCGAGATAGGTAATCCACAGAGAAGTTAAAGACCCAGAGTCAGAGGAACCCAGACCGTGAGCAAGAGGCAAGTAGATATCTTGCGCTGCTAACATTGGATGCACCGACTCCTTCTCAACTTTGAAGGAGGAACTACCGGCGGCGGTATTTATGATTTGTGATTTTGTGATTCGATTATCACGTATCCGTCATCTTGGATTTCGGTATTTTGGGCGTTCTGTTTGCATGATTTAGTTTTGATGACTGAGTTTCATGATATTTGTTTTCTTGCACCTACTGGGTATGTATATTTGCGCATAGTGATTACATTTGAGATATTGATTGTGATTTCATGCCTATTTTATGCCAGTAATGTGATTTACGTTTCCAGCATAGTTTTCATGCACCTTTAGTGTTTTGGTATACGATCCTGGTGCACGCCAGATGCACTGAATCGGGATTCTTCGTGCATGTCAAATACACCTGATTTTACTGCCAGACACACACGTTGCCTATGACAGATGTTTCGTGCACAACCGTTGCACCTAGATATTGTTTTGTGCCCATGTATGGCACATATATGGATTTTGATTTTCTTGCGCACCAGACGCACAGGATATTCTTATACATACCTTTTTAGGATTGATTTCTTATAGAGAAGTACATTTTTATGATATTAACTGTGTATTGATGTTTTCGGAGCCCCGACAATTTGGATCTTTACTGAAATGTTTTAGTATTTGGGGGTTTAAATTTAAATTCGGGGACCGAATTTATTTAAGGGGGAAAGATTGTAACATTTCAAAAAAATAAAATATTATTTTTGGGAATTTTTATAATTTAATATTATTTTAATGAATATTTTAATATTTTGGTATTATTAAATACAAATAAATGGGAAAATTTTTGGAAAAATTATGGAAAATTCTAAAATAGGGTATTTTATGGAGTTATGCCATTTTTAAGTTTTTATGATTAGTTATATGCTAATTTAGTGCTAATCGCGATTAAAAATCGCTAATCGGTTTTTAGCAATTTTGTACAAAACATGCACATATCTTTTATTTTCCTACACTTGTGCATTTTCTACCATGGTTTCTCATTTGGGTTTACTATTTGAGTGAGAAGGAATTAAGAGAAAAGAAAAAGAAAATGAAAAAGGAATAAAGAAAAGAGAGGCATGGGCATGTATTAGGTATGGTCTTCTTTTGACCCAAGGACCTTAGCCATTTTTCCCCTCTCATTTCCCTCATCTCTCCCATCCATTTCTCAGCTGAAGCTTTGCCCTTCTCCCTCTCCTCTTCAAGCCCCAAATCACCTCAAAAACATCACCAAAACCGTACCCCCATTTCATAAAAAGTGTGCACAAGCTCAAGATCTACACATTGGACCAAGAAAGCAAGGATTTTGGCTACTAGGGGCAACTCAAGAATTTTCTTGAGTTGCCAAATGAGGTAATTTCTGGATCATTAGCTTAGTTTATGCATTACTTATACCTCATATTTAGATTGAACCGATATTGTGTGTTTTTGTGGACTTGAGGAAAACCTAGTTAGGGTTATGGGAAATTGAGAGTGGTGTGGTGAGATTGAGCTCAGTTGAGGTTATATAAAACCCCAGTGCATGAATGGAGACCCAAAAACTGAGAGTTGAAACCCGGAATACGGATTTAGAAACCGATATCGGAGAAATTATGAAATCTGTGAAGGTTTTATTGAATCTGCTTTCACCCGAGACATCCTAAAATAAAATTGATTGGACAGTGAGATGTGCAGGCACCCTAGAACCACTACACAAGACCCCAACCCCTAACTCATTTTCCCGGCCGCAGATTTATTCTGTTTGGCCGCAATTTGCGGCCATACCTGCACCAAATTGAGTCGTTTTTGTTCCAGAGCTCCTACATGTATAGATTAGACCCCTGGCATGTATAGATTTGTCTAATTTGACCTAGGGTGAAATCTGGGACCCTTTTCTACAGTTGCTGTTTTGATTCTGTTTCTGAATTTCGTATTTTGAATTCTGGAATTGTGTATCCGTGTTTTACCTCGACTATTTGGCGTTTATACGACGATATCGAGGATTGATTGATAGTTTTGGAAGGCGTTGTCCATAGGTTCTAACCTATAGACCTTAGTGTATCGTTTTGGGGTTTCGTATGCCGTTTTAGTTTTGAATTGGTTTTGATACGCATTTGCGATACATTAATGTGTGGGTACCCCATGAAGACTTCGAGACGACAAGCAATGCGTGGTGACATCGACAGATAAAGGCGCAAGATGAGTAGATTATATCTACATGGGGAAGTCGGGTGGATGGCGTATAGCACCCCCGCAGTCCGTAGTTGATATACTGTATTTTTATTTATAATAGTTAGGTGTATTATGGATAGTTTAGGGTTGGAAGCAACTAGTGTAGTTCATAGTCGCGAACCCTAGGATAGATTTACACCTACACGCACACCCTTGCATATTCATTATACTTGCACTGTGTTTGATGATTTTGGATAACTTTGGAGATGAGTCGATGATGTTGGGCATTGTGCCGCGAGATCGGTGATTTGATGTGATTCGTATTTGGGATACGATATGTGATCTCTAGCAGGCCTTGGGACGTGTGCATACACACGCAGTGATAGATGGTATCGATTGTACTAGACTTAGATCAGTACCCCAGATTATGTGATATGATGATAGTGATACCTGAGATATGATGAGATAGTGTGATATTGACCCGTACCCAGCTATTAGGATGTCGTACTATGATTTACCGTACGAGCCTATATTGATGATAGATCCGCACTCATGACTCGAGGATGTCTTACGATATACTGTATCGTACGCGATATTATTAAGGCGGGATCACCGACTACTATATCTATATATATATCGACTCAGATTTAGGTGGTTTCCATACCTCTCCCGATTGACTAGATACTTAGATCTGTAGTTTGCATAGTAGATTCTTCACTGTGGTGTTGATTATTTGATTTCCACATATTCATGCTATTCACATTGCTTTGCATATGTTTATTGCTATATTATTATTATGCTGTTAGGATACCAGCACCATTATCGATGATGCGTATGTTCCACGTACACTATTTGCCGGCTCACACACTTCATCATCGATAATTGCCATGCCACTACACTGTAGTACTGTTGCATTCATAATATGATTCTTGCATGGAATATTGTACACTTATACCTGTACACATACATAAATGATTCTGACTTGATTAGAGATTTGGGAACCACAAGATATTCTTCAAAACTGATTCATTTTAAAAAGAGCGGTTTCCCTCGACATGTGCACATTACTATTCCATGTTGCGTGACCTACTGATATGCTTACCTTTCTATACATGTCGCATACATCATGTTTTGATTATACGCATTGAGATATGTTGTTTCCATGATATTTCTGGATTTGGGAACCGTGGGTATTTCAAAAGAGAATATATAATTGTTTTAAAAACCCGGTTACCCTTGATATGATATTTCAGAGCGTCCACCATGTGTTTTCTCGGTGCTGAGAGCGACATGTGAAACCCGATTCGAGGAGGCGGATGAGGCCGATTGCGGGTACATGGTGGACCCGGTATGGTACCCCGGGGCGAGAACGGTTTCGCTGTGTAGTAGACGGTGAGCCTGGCAGAGGGACTACTACCTACCGGTGATTGTAATGAGCTCGGCGGATATCTGTAGGATACCGACCGGAGTTGAAAGATGGACATGGGCTGACCCGTACTGCCGGGGCCGATACCGCAGACGGAGCCCCATATGGATGAGGATTTACGTGTCGATGCTAGGCACAGGTTTCATGATGATTTCCATGATTTTGATTATATCCTCATATTTGCATGCATGATGCTTATTGTCATTGGGTGACAGGTGGACGGGATCCACATATATACAGACTTTTATTACATTGATCATACTTCATTTGTATATATAACAGGGTATGAGGGAGCTGTTATATATACCCTTACACCAATATTAGTGGTATGGGACGCTAATATATGTGTATTGATATTCATTTGATACTTCATCATATTTACTTCATGCAGACATACCTTATATTTATGACATGTTATTACCTGAGGCACTGGCACGAGTACTTGGCACTACATACATGTTTAGATGTTACATTGCCACCTTATCATGCTTCAGGCTTATTCTTTGAGGTTTATATATCTGATTGTATTGAATTAGGATTATGTCTTGCATTCGGTTTCTGCTTGTAGATGTTTTCTATTCACGAGTTGGCAACTCACCCCCGTTGTGCCACAGTTCTTGCAGGTTTTTGCCGTACAGGTTCCATAGCGGCATTTCTGGCACACTGCTTCCTTACGGGTGAATTGCATTTAGTAGGTGGGTTCTTTGCATCAAGAACCACCATTGTACTTGTATTATTCCTTGTATCTACAATTCCATCAACCAAAACTTGTAGATTGTTTCAGACTTAGACACTAGTGATGTATTATTTCGACCTTAGAGTCGCGCTTAGTAGTATTGCGGTTTTCATGCTTATTGAGTTTCTTTTGGTTTTGATCCTCACCATTCGGCGTTGTATATTATATTGATTGCGTGGTTGTGACCGTCGATTGACGAAGAGCTAGCTCCCGCTTGGGGATACCTTTTATCATTGTGTGTGTGTGTGTGTGTATATATATATATTGTTCTTATTGTACCCCGTTCAGGGCCAGTATTTACCAAAGAAACTCTGCCGAAATTTTTAGAAAAGACTGTACTTTTTTTAAATGCATATTCGGCATTGTTATTTAAAAACCTTGACTTCAAACATGTTTTTCTTCACTTCTTTAAACCAGTTTTCTTTATTTACTCTTAAAATGGTTTTAGATTGCTGGGCTTTTGGCTTACTTGGATCAGATGGAGTCCTCTAGACTTCATATGGTTCAAGGGCCAGTCACGTGCTCTTTCGGGTCGTGACAACTTCGATCAGGGCTTCTACCGGGGATCCCCGAATTTCTTTCATGTCATCCCATGTATCCAGCGATTCCCAAGGATCACACGGTCCGTCGGTCAGATCAACTTCTTTTTCCTCGGGAACCGCTGTGGCGAGACATACCCTGGCGATTTGATGGTCTTCATAGGCTTGGCCTATCCCACCCTCATTCAGAGGAAACTTGAGCACAAGATGGTAGATCGAGATCTGAGCTTGAAGGGCATTTAAGGTCGGGCGACTTAGAAGGATGTTGTACGAGGAAGGAACCCGTGCGACGAGGAAACTCACCATCATTATTCGGGTTCTCCCGGCCTCTCCAATGTTGAAAGGGAGCGTGATTTTCCCCTCAACTTCAACGGAGTGGTTGGTGAATTCTGAGAGAAGATGCGAGATCAGTTGAAGATCGGACGGGTTTAATCCCATACGCTGGAAAGAGTCATAGAATAGGATGTCCGCCGAACTTCCTGACGACGAGGATTCTCTTGACTTCGTACCTGTTCACCTGGGTCGTGATCACTGGGGGATCATTATGAAAGTCTACCCTAGCACCACCATGAGGTTTTAGTAGTATCAAGCATGCCAAATTTTAAATTTTACTAGGTGCTAAGTTAGAATAACAAGATCTTTACTAGAAGATTAGGATTTAAACCTATGACGATATAAAAACTAAAGAGAAGGGAAGATTGTTATACGCTCGTTGATCGAGTCCTTATCTTCTTTAGCTCCGGGTTATAGTCCACGCGACTCCACTAGGCTCCTCTTCGAGTTGAACGAGCCTCCTTTATGATCTTCGCGCCGAAGACGATCCACCCGAAGTCCCTATAGCTCAAGTTACCTCTACACTAAACTCTTTTAGTGTAGGAAACACACTAGTATAAGGTGCTAATCTACACTAGGATGATGAAGTAGGGATGTTGGTTTGCTCACTAGTATGTTCCAAACTCTATGATTCACATTACATGTGAGGGGTTGGAGTTTTGATGCAACTAGAGGAAGAAGAAGAAGAGAGCAAGAGAGTGTGAGCTCAAGAAAATGGCTAGGTCTCAAAAGAATGAATGAATGAATGGCTCAACATGAAAACCCCTCACTTATTCAAGCATCCATTATTTTCCAATTGAAAAATAGAACCATGCTTGAATAGTGAGTCAAGAGGAAATAAAATATAGTAAAAAACCTTACTCATCCATACTCTCTATGTCTTCTCTTTTTCTACCTCATTTTTCCATTTTCCAAAAATAGAAAAACAACCGTGCTTCATTTAATAATAAATATATATACATATATATATATATATATATCAAATATATATTAATATATATATATTAATAAAGCAATTAGTAAGATAATAATATTAGTTAATATATAATTATATCAAATATAATTTATATCAAATTATTAAATCAACACTTGATTTAATAATCCGGTTATATCACATATGACCGACTAATATCATTTATCCGTGTATCACATTATCAAATCAATACTTGATTCGATAATCTGGTTATATCACATATAACCTAATTTGATAACAGATAACTGCCAGATTACAATACAGTATCACATACTCTTATTTAATCTGGCCCTCGCACATATCAGCATATGTGCCCAACTCCGTTTCGCTTGAACCAGGAAACTTCTGTGTGGGACTCTAATGACTCGTCAATACGCCAGCAGTAGGTGATGATCACATCAGTCACCTACAAGCCATCAGCGGTACTAGCTGGACGTAACGACTACCCTGGTATTGAGCGATATGAAGATCAACAAGCAAGCTCGTCCATACTCTCCATGAAACCTATCAGTAACACTATCATACAGTCCGGTCTCTTCGTCTGATATGTCGCATATTATGTCTAGGGATGGTAAACGCCATACCCAAGTAACGTGATAAGTCATGCCGATGTCTGGCCTATAACGGTTCGAGAAATTACTGATAACTCTTATCAGTAAATCTCAGCTGCAGCCCTGGCCAGGGACATCCAGTTATAGCCAATCGAGTATAGCGCAACATCAACCCCCAATACCGGGAGAGACGAAACCCCTCCTATCGCTCATTGCCTCTACATGACTCAGGACTGTACCCAAAATCCACCCGTTTGCACGTCTCCTTTGAGCGTGGTAGGGAGGAAATCAAAGCACAGTGGGAGCCACACAAGACTCTATAACGATCTCGGGTCTACAGACTAACCTGTACCAGTGTCACCAGAGGACTGCTATCTGACGATAGTTATACTACCAACCAGGAATCCTCGGCGAGTCCTATTCGGTCTACCCATTCTCCAATGAGCACCTGTGTACAATTTTTGATGTCACACACCAATGGTTATGGGATCAACTATCGCCCTTTAAGGAACAAGAAATGTACACACTAGTCTACTCAGGAATATCGATGCCCTTGTCTCGATATCCCCTCGACTTGGAACTGTTAAAGGATGTACTTTTGGACCACCCTGGCCCCATTAGTATGATCTCATCATAATCCTGGTGGTCAAGTACATATCCTAAGGGCTTTATCAACATGTGAGAGAAAGACAGTAAAGAATACCAGTCAACATGTTAAGATAAAGAGTAACCAGATAGCATACTATCATGTCGAGCAAGAAAGTCCTCTATATATATGTCCAAGCATCCACTATAATATACATCAATGTACAATAATGGCCTCTAGGGCATACATATTCCTAACAATCTCCTACTTGCACTGAGACCATGTGTTGTAGTATCTCATACCCAACATCCCAAAAAGTCTCTCAAACTGCATTTGGGGGAAGGCATTCGTGAGTGGATCCGCTACGTTGTCCTTCATGTCAACTCTCCTGATCTCGATCTCCCGGCAATCTAATATCTCCCTGATCAGGTGATATAGCCTAAGAATATATCTGGATCTCTGATGGGACCAGGTTCCTTGGCCAAAACCACAGCTCCATTGTTATCACAATACACAGGTATTGGATGCTCAATGAATGGAACCACACCTAGATCAGCAATGAACTTTTTCATCCAGACAGCCTCTTTGGCAGCATCGTTGGCAGCGATGTATTCAGCCTCCATCGTCGAGTCTGCTACGGTGTCTTGCTTGGAACTCTTCCAACACACCGCCCCTCCATTGAGGGTAAAGACAAAACCCGAGACTGACTTATTGTCGTCCTTATCACACTGGAAGCTCGAATCGGTAAAGGACTCCACCTGGAGTTCACCGTTACCATACACCAAGAACATTTCTTTAGTCCTTCTCAAGTACTTAAGAATGTTCTTCACAGCTGTCCAGTGTTTCTCCACAGGATCTGATTGATACCTGCTCACTACACCTTGTGAGTAAGCTACATCTAGTCTGGTACATAACATCGCATACATGTTAGAGCCTACCGCCGAAGCATAGGGTATCCCTTGCATGTGAGCCATCTCTAAATCAGTCTTAAGAGACATCTCTTTGGATATAGTGATTCCTGAGCAAGCGGGTAAATTACCTCGCTTGGAATCTTCCATACTAAACCACTTTAGTATGGTGTTTATATACCTAGATTGGGACAATCCCAATATCTGTTTAGATCTATCTCTATAGATCTTTAACCCCAGGATATATGAGACATCACCTAGATCTTTCATGGAGAACTTATGTGATAAGAAGAGCTTGACCGAGTGTAGCATAGGAATATCATTTCCTATCAAGAGTATGTCATCCACGTACAATACGGAGAAGACCACCTTACTCTCTACAGCCTTCTTATATACAAGGTTCATCTACATTTTTTATGAAGTCAAAATCTTTGACAGCTTCATCAAGACAGATGTTCTAGCTCCGCGATGCCCGCTTCAATCTGTAGATGGATTTAAGCAACTTGCACACCTTTCCGCTACTCCCATTGTCTACGAAGCCCTCTGGTTGTGTCATATACATGCTCTCTTCTAAATCACCATTTAGAAAAGCGGTCTTGACGTCCATCTGACTGATTTCATAGTCATGGTATGCAGCAATGGCAAGTAGGATCCTAATGGACTTAAGTATAGAAACAGGAGAAAAGGTTTCATCATAGTCGACGCCAGGTCATTGACGAAAACATTTTTCTACAAGTCTAGCTTTGAAAGTCTCAACTTTTCCATCTACATCAATCTTCTTTTTGAAGATCCACTTGCTCCCAATGGTTTTCACCCCTTCAGGAGCAATTTCCAAAGTCCATACTTTGTTGGTGTACATTGATTCCATCTCGGATCGTATAGCATCCAGCCATTTTACAGAGTCTCCACTTACGATGGCCTGCTCAAAACTAGTCGGGTCATCATCTTCCATGATGCAATCCTCGCTCCTACCGTCTACGAGAAAACCGTAGTATCTCTCAGGTGGATGAGGAACTCTACTAGATCTACGGAGTGGCTGGGATTCATTGGGTACTATTGGATCCTCCGGTTCCACCAAATCGTCGGTTGTAGTCTGTGCTGCTGGAATTTCTTCCAGTTCTACCTCATTGCCACTAATTTCTTTTACAAGAAATTCCTTTTCCAAAAAGGTGGCGTGTTGAGCAACAAACACCTTTTGTTCCTCAGTGTGGTAGAAGATATGCCCTCACTAATGTTTGGGATATCCTACAAACTTGTACAGAACTGGCCCTGCCTCGAGTTTGTCCTGATTTTGCTTTTTGACATAGGCTGGACAACCCCATATCTTAATGAAATTAAGACATGGTCTCTTCCCCTCCCATATCTCATATGGGATGGTAGACACTGATTTGGTTGGAACTCTATTCAATAGGTATGCAGCTGTCTCAAGCGCATATCCCCAAAAAGAAATAGGTAACTCAGCAGTACTCATCATAGAGCGTACCATAACTAATAAGGTGTGATTCCTCTGCTTCGATACACCGTTGTGCTGTGGTGTATACGGAGGCGTAAGATGAGAGAGAATCCTATTCTCTTTTAAATAATCACGGAATTCCGTACTCAAGTATTCTCCTCCACGATGAGATCGAAGGACTTTAATACTTCTGCTCATCTGGTTTTCAACTTTGCACTTATATTCCTTGAATTTCTCAAAAGCTTAAGACTTGTGTTTCAACAAGAACACATGTCCGAACCTTGAGAGATCATCGGTGAATGTAACAAAGTACGAAAAACCATTCCTGGCATGTGTAGACATAGGACCGCATACATTACTATGTATTAGTCCCAAGAGTTCAGTAGCTCTTTCTCCGTGTCTAGTAAACGGAGTTTTGGTCATCTTGCCTTTGAGACATGACTGACAAGTTTCATAAAATGAAAATTTGAACGGATTCAAATATCCATCATTATGCAATTTAGCCAGTCTTGTCTCATTGATATGACCCAGTCTATAGTGCCGCAAGAAGGCTTCGTTCATTTCTGAACTTTTTCTCTTGTTTGTGTTCTGTATGTTAAAAACTATACTTTGATTTAGAACGTATATACCGTTACATAACGTACCAAATCCAATCAACACTTGATTTTGGAAAATGTTCATAACATTATTCTCTAATGTGAGATTATATCCTTCTTTAGTTAGCAAAGAAACTGATATAATGTTGCACATCATCTTTGGTACGTAGTAACAGTCGTTCAGAATCAATGTATTACCAGTTGGTAATACAAGGTGATAATCGCCAACTGCCTTGGCTGCAACAATTGCACCATTCCCTACTGTTAGAGATTATCACCCATTCCCAGTTCTCTACCTTTCTTTAGCCCATGTAACAAATTATATACGTAGGATCCTGATCCGGTATCCAATACCCAGGACGTAGAACAAACTGAGAAACAGTTCTCGGTAATGAACACACTCGAAGAAGGTGCATCAACATGCTGTTTCTTCGTACGAGTGGCGCGGGAATCTTAATATTCCCCTATTCCTACGGAACCAACGTTCCCCAGCTTAGTATAATAAACGGGTTCGGTCAATACATCCATATTACTATTTTGGTTAAGGCGTGACATTGGTTGCTGCCTGGAAAGAGAGAGAGAGAAGGAAACGCATTAGCATGCACTCTTTGCAAGATTAGATTGGTTATTATCTTATTTAATCAGGATGGCTCCCAATGTTTTTATCAAATCGTCCTTCAAACCATAAAAGGTAAGATTAGCCAGGATTAATTACACCCTACAAGTTTGCCAACTGTTCGGCCAGGCAAGTATCGGTACTCCGAGGGAGGTTCCCCGTGCTTTCGCATGGACTTAATTAAAATAAACCTCGTTTCCCTATAGGCATAACCCCGTTGACACCTTTCTAGTAACCTACTGAATTAGCTAATTGTAAAGTGTAAAAACTCTCCCAGGAGTAACTCTTACTCGCAGTGGGTATCGGGATCCAACTATCATATAGAAGGTATGCAATCTCATTGCAAATTTCAACACTTGAAATTCTCGATAATTGTTTTTACCCCTAGCTTCCTATGACCTTGACGGAGGTCAACAAACCATAGGTCTCTAGTCAAGTTCAACCCATTCATTTCTTGATTGAATTAAACCCACCCGCACGACCCTTGACGGAGGTCAACAAGGTCGTACGACTATCCTAATCCAATCGCATCACATGCGGCAGATAAGCACTAATCAGCTACAGCACACTACTCATTTACAGAGGTCAACAAACGCAGCACGAATACTAAATAGTATTTATCTAAAATGACGGAGGGCTACGCAGGTTTTTAAGAAAACCATGAGCGTAAGGAACTTGTTATCGTTGTAGAATCAAATGTTTTTGAAAAGGAGTGTTGTTTAGACTTTTGCTAATTTCGCTAAAGAGATCACTCCCGGTAAGATCTCGGCTCTTTCCTCATCGAATGAGGTGCTGGATATTCTTAAATACCACTATGCAAAGCAAGAACTAGAGAAGCTATCAAAAACAAAACCGAGTGGGTTGCAACATTTGCTAGTTTCGCTAAAGTGGTCACTCCCGATGAAGGGATCTCGGCTCTTTCCTCATCGAATGAGGTGCTGAATATTCATCAAGGAATACCACTATGCAAAGCAAAACTAGAGCTAACTTTTTTGAAAAATTTTGATTCTACAACATCTTTAGGTTTCTTTCTTTTCATTAATCTCATTAATGAAGTCTCATCATTTAATATTTCCTAAACATCACAGAAAAATGAAACGAAAATAGAACGTACGCTTATGCCATCTGCATTCGCCACTGGGCCCCGTCATGCACCGTTAGATTACTTAACTACCGGCAGAGCGGGGGCTGGACTAGCGCAGGTGCAAAACATAAGCAACATTTATTATATATCATATATATAATATAACATTCGTCGCATGCAGTTATATGATCACATCACAGAACCAAGCAGCAGAAGCAATATATGAAATATTGATATACTAGGATGTCTGTGTTTTAAATTTACCCAGTAATGTAAAATACGGATTCCACGGTCGTGAAGAATAGCCAAACCCACATCCTTAGACCCCTACGAGAGCGGTAAGAAACCCTACCAATTCTTGAGTTAGGAGACCTGGTCTCAACTCCTTGAGATGGTCTCCCACTGGACTCTAGAACTCGGTTACTTGTGCTCCTTGCCTTGGGTCATCCTAATGCGGAAAAGTAAATAATATACAACGATGGTGATATCATCCTCAATCCGGAAGTGCCTCAATAAAAGAATATTACATACAGATTTTACATGAATGAAAATAAAAACTCTCATCTCACATAAAACCCCGGCTATTCATTCACGACGATCTAATAAAACATATCATCAACAACACATAACATCTCATGTCATCAACGTAAGTAAATATGCTTATCCCGAAATTCGTTGACATATAGCAACGAGATCGGGATACCCCACATATTACACTTACGGTCACAGAAAAGAAATGGAAAACTATAATAATTAGAATCCGCAATACCCTTTGACATCATAAACCCGAAATATCTCATATTCCGGATTTCATGCCTAACCTATAAACCTTGTATTTTAGTCTCAAATTGAAAACACTTTTCAATTATATTAGTCAGGTAATTCAACAGGACTCCCGACTACATTATCTTATACTCGTCGGAAACTTTAGCAGATGGCCGCACCCCCGATATCGTCGACGAAGCGCACTAAGGCGGAACAGTATGGACACAAGCACCCGAGTGGGTGCTTTTGGCAACGGGGTTCTCCTACAGTCACTTGGTCGGGGCTATGGGGTGTGGCTGTCTACTAGAGTTACCCGGCGAGTGTTCGCATACAATACACGATTGCGACGGAGTTTTGATCCGAATCAAAACTCCGTGGCAACCGATTAATCAAGACTAAAATATTAGATTTACAATATACTTACTTGTTTTCACAAAACTAATTATTTGGATTCTAAATATTGTATCACATATCATCAAGATCTGTACAACGTTAAACTTTTCGATCGATTTAGCAAACACCCACAAAATTCAGAGACCTCGACAACTTGAGAATCATTAAAAACACCCAGAGAGTGCAAAATCTACAAATGGAGCAGCACGGAAAATATCAACCCATGAAACCACAAAAGTGCGGCGGAACCGCGGCCAAATAGGGGTTTGGGCCGCGGTTCCACGGTCGTTTGAGGGAATGATGGGTTCAAATTTTTTAGGGCTCCATAAAAAACCCTGCACGATTTTTTGGATATTTTTAATCACCAAAATTCCAACTTTTGAAAAATTTGACAACATCAAAATTTTGCGGGTTTCGAAACCGATCAAACACTTTAACATTGTAAAGACCTACCCAAATATTCTAGCTTGGCTCTGATACTATGAAAGTCTACCCTAACACCACTATGAGGTTTTAGTAGCATCAAGCATGCCAAATTTTAAATTTTACTATGTGCTAAGTTAGACTAACAAGATCTTTACTAGAATATTAGGGTTTAAACCTATGATGATATAAATACTAAAGAGAAGGGAAGATGGTTATACCCTCGTAGATCGAGTCCTTCTCTTCTTTAGCTCTGGGTTATAGTCTACGCGACTCTACTAAGCTCCTCTTCGAGTTGAACGAGCCTCCTCCGTGATCTTCACGCCGAAGACGATCCATCCGAAGTCCCTCTAAGTCAAGCTACCTCTACACTAAATTCTTTTAGTGTAGGAAACACACTAGTGTAAAGTGCTAATCTACACTAGGATGATGAAGTAGGGGTGTTGGTTTGCTCACCGGTATGTTAAAAACTCTATGATTCACATCATATGTGGGGGGTTGGAGTTTTGAAGCAACTAGAGAAAGAAGAAGAAGAAGAGAGCAAGAGAGTGTGAGCTCAAGAAAATGGCTAAGTCTTAAAAGAATGAATGAATGAATGGCTCAACATGAAAACCCCTCGCTTATTCAAGCATCCATTTTTTTCCAATTAAAAAATAAAGCAATGCTTGAATAGTGGTCAAGAGAAAATAAAATATAGTAAAAAGCCATACTCATCCATACTCTCCATGTCTTCTCTTTTTCCACCTCATTTTTCCATTTTCCAAAAATAGAAAAACAACCATGCTTCATTTAATATATATATATATATATATATATATATATATATATATATATATATATATATATATATATATATATAATATACATTTATATATATATATATATAAATAAAGCAATTAGTGAGCTAATAATATTAGTTAATATATAATTATATCAAATATAATTTATATCAAATTATTAATCAATACTTGATTTAATAATCCGGTTATATCACATATGACCGATTAATATCATTTATCTGTGTATCACATTATCAAATCAACACTTGATTCGATAATCTGGTTATATCACATATAACCTAACTTGATAACAGATAACTGCCAAATTACAATACGGTATCGCATACTCGTATTTAATCTGGCCCTCGCACATATCAGCATATGTGCCCTACTTTATTTCGCTTGAAGCAGGAAACTTCTGTGTGGGACGCTAAAGACTCGTCAATACGCCGGCAGCAGGTGATGATCACATCAGTTACCTACAAGCCATCAGCGGTACTAGCTGGATATAACGGCTACCCGGATATTGAGCGATATGAAGATCAACAAGCAAGCTCGTACATACTCTCCATGAAGCCTATCAGTAACACTACCATACAGTCCGGTCTCTTCGTCTGATATGTCGCATATTATGTCTAGGGATGGTAAATGTCATACCCAAGTAACGTGATAAGTCATGCCAATGTCTGGCCTATAACGGTTCGAGAAACTACTAATAACTATTATTAGTAAATCGAGCATAGCGCAACATCAACCCCAATACCGGGAGAGACGAAACCCCTCCTATCGCTCATTGCCTCCATGTGACTTGGGACTGTACCCAAAATCCATCTATTTGCATGTCTCCTTTGAGCATGGTGTTAGGTCCACGTTACCCACCCCGGTTCTTTCGGGGAGGCGGAATAGGTAAAAATCAAAATTTTCTCACAAGGTAATATGGACCATCCATGATGGATCTTTGCTCAACAAAAACTAACATACTAACTACAAGTTCTAGCTTCTATGTAGAATGGTTATACCTAGGTCTTGAACTCCTTCTCTTTTTGTTGTAGTTCTCCTTCTTGCTTGCTCCCTGTAGTTGCGTAAACGGCTCCTCCTCGTCTTCTTCTCTTTTCCGAAGATAGATCCACCCGAGGGCCTCTACCTTGAGCTCTTACCTCAACCAAGAGGTAACTAGAGTGCTTGGTTTGCTAGACAAAGAACCCTAGAAAGAGTAGAGAGATGTTTTGATGTTTTTGTGTCACAAGCTCATGGTTCTCAACACATGAGAGATGAGAGCTTTGAGAGGAAGAGGGAGAGCTCAAAAACATGAGAGAGAAAGAGCAAGAGAGAATGAGAGTAGAATTCTACAACCATGCTCATATGAGAGAAATAATACTAATAATAATAATAATTAAGGGAAAATGTGATGGTGAGTTTGGAATGACCATTATTATTTCATAATAAATGCAATTTGCAAGAATCAAGAAGTATCTTTCATATGAAAAGATGATGGTAAAAATGTCAACAAGGGTCAAATGGTCAACCAAAGTCAAA
Source organism: Agapanthus africanus (assembly GCA_030015575.1). Taxonomy (NCBI): domain Eukaryota; kingdom Viridiplantae; phylum Streptophyta; class Magnoliopsida; order Asparagales; family Amaryllidaceae; genus Agapanthus; species Agapanthus africanus. The sequence goes on along the minus strand of JASDDO010000022.1, from coordinate 645,523,291 downwards.
TTGTCAACCATAGTCAAATGGTCAATCTAAACATGGCACAATAATCCTTAATTAATATTATTAATCATATTCCTCATTCTCATTAGGGTTTAGAAAAAGTCAACTGTCAAAAACCCTAATGAGATTCCTTTGCCTTCGTCAACTGTGCATACACACCCGCATCCGTGTTCCGAGGAACACGAATACAATGAGACAAAACCAATCCCAAAACAAATACTAGGATCTGGCTTAAACCAAAGCCCGCTAGTAATAACTGCCCGGACACTAAACGTGCACAAGTGCGCGAATGTGAACGAACCTCGTCGCAAAACCATGCGACCTCTACTCTGTTTTGCCCAAAGGCGAATAACCCTCTGTGTGGGACTCTAAAGGCTCGACACTACGCTGGCAGTGGGTTTAACCATAGACCGCAAGCGGTATTATCTGTACGTAACGGTCCCCAAGTAGATGCCGATAAGAAGACTGATGAGGTGAACCCATCCGAACTCCTACTGAGCCTGAATGTGACAATCTCCATACAGTCCGGTCTGTTCGTCTAAGAGTATCGCATGGCAGGCCTAGGGGGCGGTAAATGTCAGTCCCCTAATGGCGGTACAAGTCGTGTCGGAGTGTAGCCCAGAACACCCTGAGAAACTACTGGAAACACTACCAGTAATTCTCGCTTGCCCTAGCCAGGGACGACTATGTGTAATGGCTCTCCTAGACACAGCGCGATATTAACTCCCAATACGGGGAGAGACGAATCATGTCTAACCGTCACTGCCTCCATGTGCTTTGGGACTGCACCCAACTACTACCTGTTTGCACGGCTCAATAGAGCTGTGGTAGGGTAGTAATCTAAGAACAGTGGGAACACACTCGAGGCGAAGTGACAGTGTCAAGTCAGCGGACTAAGCTATACTCATGTCTCCTGGGAACTGTTAACTGACGATAGGTATAAAACTAACCAACAGTTCCCGACGAGTCATGTCCAGTGTACTCGTAACCTAACGAGCACTTGCATACTATCTCCAGTACGACATACTGATGGCTGTGGGACAGACCATCTCCCCTGCTGGGACGAGAAGTGTATGCACCAGTCTACTCTGGAGTATCGATGCCCTGTCTCGATAATCCTACGACTGGGGACCAAAATAAGGATGTGCTTATGGACTACCCAGCCCCACTAGTGTGATCGCCATCACAACGCCGGTAGTCAAGCAAAGATCCTAAGGGCTCCATCAATATGTTTTTAGCGATATGTTAAAAGAAACATATACACATATCAAGATAGAAACAAACCAAGTAGCATACTACTATATCAAGCAAGACTGTCGTAAACCCGTATATATATCCTAAGCCTCCAAAATGTATTAAACAAACTAGTACTATACAATAATGGCCTCTAGGGCATACATATCCAATAATCTCCCACTTGCACTAAAGGCCAGTAATTGGTGTACCGCATACCCAACGTCTGCACTAAGGCCAGCTGCTGGCGTACCGCATACCCAATAGCTCAAAAAGTCGCTCGAACTGTGTTTGAGGGAGGGCCTTTGTGAATGGATCCGCCGTGTTGTCTTTTGTGTCCACTCTCCGTACCTCGATCTCCTGGCAATCAATGATCTCCCTGATCAGGTGATACCGCCTTAAGATGTGTCTGGATTTCTGATGGGACCTTGGTTCCTTCGCTAAACCTATAGCCCCATTGTTATCGCAATACAAAGGTATTGGGTCAACAATGGACGGAACCACCTGAAGTTCACTAATGAACTTCTTCATCCAGACCGCCTCTTTTATGGCATCGCTTGCAGCAATGTATTCAGCCTCCATCGTCGAGTCTGCGATGGTATCCTGTTTGGAACTCCTCCAACACACCACCCCTTCGTTGAGGGTAAACACAAAACCCGAGACAGACTTGTTGTCATCTTTGTCACTCTCGAAGCTTGAATCATTAAAGGACTCGACCCTGAGGACTCCATTACCGTAAACCAGGAACATCTCCTTAGTCCTTCTCAGGTACTTGAGAATGTTCTTCACTGCCTTCCAGTGGTTCTCACCTGGGTCTGACTGATACCGGCTCACCACGCTCAGCGCGTAAGCTACATCTGGTCTGGTACACAGCATCGCATACATTATAGATCCTACCGCCGAAGCGTAGGATATAGTGCTCATGCGAACCCTCTCGTCGTCAGTCTTAGGAGACATCTTCTTGGAGAGGGTGATTCCGTGCAATGCGGGTATGTTACCGCGCTTGGAATCTTCCATACTAAATCTCTTTAGTACGGTCTCTATGTACCTGGACTGCGAAAGTCCCAGTAGTCTCTTGGATTTATCTCTGTAGATCTTGATCCCCAGAATGTACGAGGCATCACCCAGGTCCTTCATGGAGAACCGTTGTGACAAGAATAGCTTGACCGATTGTAGCATAGGAATGCCATTTCCTATCAAAAGAATGTCGTCCACGTACAAGACTAGGAACACGACAGTTCGTCCTACAATCTTTTTATAGATACAAGGTTCATCTTCGTTCTTGATGAAATCAAATTCCTTGATTGCCTCATCAAAACAGATGTTCCAGCTCCGCGATACCTGCTTTAATCTATAAATGGATTTAAGTAACTTGCAAGCCTTCCCGCTGCTCCCACTGTCTATGAAACCTTCTGGCTGATCCATGTAAACGCACTCTTCCAAACAGCCGTTTAGAAAAGTCATTTTTACATCCATCTGCCAGATTTCATAGTCATGGAAGGCAGCAATGGCAAGTAGGATCCGAATGGATTTGAGCATAGCCACTGGAGAAAAAGTTTCGTCATAGTCCACACCAGGTCTTTGACGAAAACCTGTTGCAACGAGTCTAGCCTTATAGGTTTCTACCTGCCCATCTACACCAAGTTTCCTTTTGTAGATCCATTTGCATCCAACGGGTTTTATCCCAGGTGGAGCAATATCCAAGGTCCACACTTTATTGGTGTACATGGACTCCATTTCGGATTGCATAGCATCCAGCCACTTATTAGAGTCCCTACTGATAATGGCCTGCCTGAAACTGCTAGGGTCATCTTCTTCCAAGATGCAATCCTCTGATCCCCGTCTATGAGAAAACCGCAGTATCTCTCGGGCGGATGAGAAATCCTACCAGATATGCGGAGTGGCTGAGGTTCGTTGCGTGTAACTGAATCTAGCGGTTCCACCAAATCTTCAGTTATAGTTTGTATCTCTGGAATTTCATCCAGTTCTACCGTACTGCCACTAATATTTTTAACAAGAAATTCTTTTTCCAAAAATGTGGCATTCTTGGAAACAATTATCTTCTGTTCCTCTGCATGATAGAATAGATACCCACTAGAATCTTTTGGGTATCCCACAAACTTACACAAAACTGCCCGTTCCTCAAGTTTGTCTGGGTTCTGCTTTTTAACATAAGCTGGGCAACCCCAAATCTTAATACATTTAAGATACAAACTCTTACCACTCTATATTTCATACGGAGTCTCAGGCACAGATTTGGATGGAACTTGATTCAATAGATGTGCTGCTATTTGAAGTGCATATCCCCAGAATGAAAGAGGCAACTCAGCACTACTCATCATGGAGCGAACCATATCCAATAGGGTATGATTCCTCCGTTTCGATACACCGTTGTGCTGTGGTGTATAAGGAGGAGTAAGCTGAGAGAGAATACCATTCTCTTTTAAGTAATCTAGGAATTCCGAGCTTAAGTACTCCCTTCCCCTATCCGATCGGAGAATCTTGATACTTTTGCCAGTCTGGTTCTCTACTTCGTTTCTGAATTCCTTGAATTTCTCAAAAGCTTCAGATTTGTGTTTCATCAGATACACATATCCGAACCTAGAGAGATCGTCAGTGAATGTGATGAAGTACGAGAACCTACCCCTTGTATGTATCGACATTGGACCACATACATCACTGTGTATGAGTCCCAAAAGCTCTTCTGCCCTTTCTCCATGTCCGGTGAACGAACATTTGGTCATCTTTCCTTTGAGACAAGACTGACAAGTTTCATAAGATGAAAACTCGAACGTATTCAAGAGTCCATCTTTATGCAACTTACTTAGTCTTTTCTCTCCGATATGACCAAGTCTACAATGCCATAAGTAGGATTCGTTCGTATCTGAACTCTTCCTCTTGCTTGTGTTTTGTACATTGAGAACTGTATTCTGATTTAGAACGTAGATACCATTACACAGTGTACCTTCTGCAACCAGTACCTTATGAAGGTAGATGTTCATGATATTTCTATCAAGAACAAAGTTATATCCATCTTTATTGAGTAAAGAAACTGATATGATGTTGCAAACCATGGAAGTTACATAGTAGCAATCGTTCAAAATCATAGTATTGCCATTTGGAAACACTAGGTGATATTCACCGACGGCTGCAGCATTAACTTGTGCTCCGTTCGCTACCCTGAGCGACATATCACCATGTGCAACTTTCCTACTTTTTCTCAGTCCCTGCAATAAATTACAGATATGAGATCCTGATCCGGTATCAAGTACCCAGGAGGTAGGGCTGACCGTAAAGCAGTTCTCAATTACAAGAACAGCTGAAGTAGATGCAAAACTATGCTTCTTCTTCAACTGGGTATCCTTGGAATCCATACAATCCTCTTTCCTTTGCTCATACTTATGACTGTTGTCGTAAGTTAGAGCCGAACCAACGTTCCCCAGCCCCGAATAAGAATTCGGATTGGTCAAGCGATACATTTTATTATCTTGATTAGGGCGTGAAATGGTTGCTACCTGGAGAGAGAGAAAAGAAACACTCAGCGTGCACTCTTGCAAGATTAGATTGGTTTATTAATTTATCTAATCAGGATGGCTCCTACTGTTTCCTCAAATTCTTCTTCAAACCCTAAAAGAAGAACTAGTCAGGATTAATCGCACGTCACAATACTTGCTTAACCTTTCAGCCAGGCTAGTGTTGGTACTTAGAGGGAGGTTTTCCAATGCTTTCGCGAAGTTCCTTAATTAAATAACCTCTTTTCCCTGGAGGCGTAGCCCCGCTAACACCGTTCTAGACACCTACTTGGTTTATAGCATTGATTGTTAAATGAAATAATCTCCCGAGAGTAATCCAACTCATCAGTGGGATCGGGATCTAACTATCATTGTGTGATGACCTAGATGGAATCCATTCTAGTCACCACACTCCAGAAGTTATGCTAAATCTGCAAGTTTCAGTTTCTTTAGAAATTCCCGATGTGGATTTTTACCCCTAGGACCCAAGTGACCTTGACACAGTCAACAAATCAAAGAGTCCTAGTCAAGTTCAACCCGTCATTATCTTGATTGCATTAAACCCACCCGCATAACCCTTGACACGGTCAACAAGGTTACACGACTGTCCTAACCAATCACATTGTATCCTACAGATAAGTAATACTCAGCTACCATTCACCGCGCCTTGACACAGTCAACAAATGCAGCACGAATACTAAGTATAACTTATAAGAAATGACGGAGGGCTACGACTGGGTTTTTGGCGAAAAACCCATTAACGTAATGAACTTGATATCGTTGAAGGAACCTGATAACCCTTTTTAAAAATATAGTGGCGAAAACTTTTGCTAAAGAGGTCACTCCCTGTGAAGGGATCTCGGCTCTTTCCTCGTCGAATGAGGTGCAGGATATTCCAAACTGAATACCACGATGCAAAGCAAGAATAATCGACTATAGTGAAGTTATTACCCTGACGCAAACTTTTGTCCAAAGGGTCACTCCCGATGAAGGGATCTCGGCCCTTGTCTCGTCGAATGAGGTGTTGGGCATTCATAACCGAATACCTCTGTGCAAAACAAAAGAGAACGTCCTTGCAATAACAGCTTTTTGAAAATTGTTCCAACAACGTCTTTTAGGTTTGTTTTTCTTTGCATTAATATAATGCATCCCATCAATTAGTCCTACCATTGCAGAAAACAACGAAAATATGACGTCCGCTTATGCCATCCGCATTCGCCATGGGGACCCGTCATCACCCGTTAGGTTACTTAACTAACGACAGAGCGGGGGCTGGACTAGCGCGGATGCAAAACATAAGCAACGCCTACTAGATATCATATATAGATATATACATTCGTCAGATGCAATGATGGCCATTCCAGATCACAGATGAACACATTGGATATGCTAGGAATCCGCGTTTCGTTCGAGCCTGCAACGAAAGACGGATTACACGGTCGCGAGCCAAACCCCACCCTAGACCCCTACGGGTGCGGCAAACTACCCGCCAAGTACCCGAAATGAAGCAACCTCCCTCAACAACGTGAGTAGGCCACTCGGCACTTCAAAGTACCCGGTAGTTTGTGCACCCCTCCTTGGGTCTATCCTAGGAGCAAAAACAGTAAAAGAAATAATATACAATGGCAGCTACAACCTCATCCCGGATGTACGGCCATAAAAATAATATTACATCAATTTACATATTACATCAAATGAAAGATAAAGAAAACTCTCATCTCACAAAACCCCGGCTATTCATCTGCGACAATCCAACAAGTTCATATACACAATCCAACAACATTACAGATCACAGATATGCACAAACCCCACTTATCGACGTATAGCGATTAGTCGACGTTCAGTGCATATATCACATTACAGATATAACCATTTAGCAAAAGTTTATAAAACTTCGATCAAAATATCAATTTGTAACTACCCCAAACACAACATTGTTCTCTGGATAATCTGGGCAGAAACAAAATATCTTAAAAATCCCAAAACACCATTGTGAAGAAACTGCAGGAAACCCGAGTCGCAGCCGAGTCAACTCGGCCACGGATCCGCGGCGAAACGCGTGGTTTCGCCGCGCTTCCGCGGCGCTTTGACCGAGTCGTGGGCTCATTTTTCCTGCCTGTTCCTAAAAAACCTTGCACCGATTTTTAAGGTATGTGGAAATATTTTTAGGGCAGTTTTAAAAATCGGCAGAAAGTATATGTTTTTGACATGTTTCGCGATTTTTTTCCGGATCGAAGTTCTAAACACTTTGCTAACATGCTAGTTGTTGTTTAGCCAGACTCTGATACCACTGTTAGGTCCACGTTACCCACCCCGGTTCTTTCGGGGAGGCGGAATAGGTAAAAATCAAAATTTTCTCACAAGGTAACATGAACCATCCATGATGGATCTTTGCTAAACAAAAACTAACATACTAACTACAAGTTCTAGCTACTATGTAGAATGGTTATACCAAGGTCTTGAACTCCTTCTCTTCTTGTTGTGGTTCTCCTTCTTGCTTGCTCCCTGTAGTTGCGTAGACGGCTCCTCCTCGTCGTCTTCTCTTTGCCGAAGATAGATCCACCCGAGGGCCTCTACCTTAAGCTCCTACTTCAGCCAAGAGGTAACTAGAGTGCTTGGTTTACTAGACAAAGAAACCTAGAAAGAATAGAGAGATGTTTTGATGTTTTTGTCTCACAAGCTCATGGTTCTCAACACATGAGAGATGAGACTTTGAGAGGAAGAGGGAGAGCTCAAAAATATGAGAGAGAAAGAGCAAGAGAGAATGAGAGTAGAATTCTACAACCATACTCATATGAGAGAAATAATAATAATAATAATAATTAAGGGAAAATGTGATGGTGAGTTTGGAATGACCATTATCATTCCATAATAAATGCAATTTGCAAGAATCAAGAAACATCTTTCATATGAAATGATGATGGTAAAAATGTCAACAAGGGTCAAATGGTCAACCAAAGTCAAATTGTCAACCATAGTCAAATGGTCAACCTAACCATGGCACAATAATCCTTAATTAATATTATTAATCATATTCCTCATTCTCATTAGGGTTTAGAAAAAGTCAACTGTCAAAAACCCTAATGAGATTCCTCTGCCTCCGTCAACTGTGCATACACACCCGCATCCGTGTTCCGAGGAACACGAATACAATGAGACAAAACCAATCCCAAAACAAATACTAGGATCTGGCTTAAACCAAAGCCCGCTAGTAATAACTGCCCGGACACCAAACGTGCACAAGTGCGCGAATGTGAACGAACCCCGTCGCAAAACCATGCGACCTCTACTCTGTTTTGCCCAAAGGCGAATAACCCTCTATGTGGGACTCTAAAAGCTCGACACTACGCTGGCAGTGGGTTTAACCATAGGCCGCAAGCGGTACTAGCTATACGTAACGGTCCCCAGGTAGATGCCGATAAGAAGACTGATGAGGTGAACCCATCCGAACTCCTACTGAGCCTGAATGTGACAATCTCCGTACAGTCTGGTCTGTTCGTCTAAGAGTATCGCATGGAGGGCCTAGGGGAGGTAAACGTCAGTCCTCTAATAGCGGTACAAGTCGTGTTGGAGTGTAGCCCAGAACACCCTGAGAAACTACTGGAAACACTACCAGTAATTCTCGCTTACCCTGGCCAGGGACGACTATGTGTAATGGCTCTCCTAGACACAGCACGATATTAACTCCCAATACCAGGAGAGACGAATCATGTCTAACCGTTACTGCCTCCAAGTGCTTCGGGACTGCACCCAACTACTACATGTTTGCACGCCTCAATAGAGCCATGGTAGGGTAGTAATCTAAGAATAGTGGAAACACACTCGAGGCGAAGTGACAGTGTCAAGTCAGCGGACTAAGCTGTACTCATGTCACCTGGGAACTGTTAACTGACGATAGGTATAATACTAACCAACAGTTCCCGGCGAGTCCTGTCCAGTGTACTCGTAACCTAACGAGCACCTGCATACTATCTCCAGTACGACGTACTGATGGCTGTGGGACAGACCGTCTCTCCTGCTGGGACGAGAAGCGTATGCACCAATCTACTCTAGAGTATCGATGCCCTGTCTCGATAATCCTACGACTAGGGACCAAAATAAGGATGTGCTTATGGACTATCCAGCCCCCACTAGTGTGATCGCCATCACAACGCCGGTAGTCAAGCAAAGATCCTAAGGGCTCCATCAATATGTTTTTAGCGATATGTTAAAAGAAACATATACACATATCAAGATAGAAACAAACCAAGTAGCATACTACTATATCGAGCAAGACTGTCGTAAACCCATATATATATCCTAAGCCTCCAAAATGTATTATACAAACTAGTACTATACAATAATGGCCTCTAGGGCATACATATCCAACACATGGTAGGGAGGAAATCAAAGCACAGTGGGAACCATACAAGACTCTATGACGATCTCGGGTATACAGACTAACATGTACCGATGTCACCAGAGGACTGCTATCTGACGATAGGTATACTACCAATTAGGAGTACTCGGCGAGTCCTGTTCGGTATACCCATTCTCCAATGAGTACCTGTGTACAATCTTTGATGTCACACACCAATGGTTATGGGATCAACCATCGCCCTCTAAGGGACAAGAAACGTACACACTAGTCTACTCTGGAATATTGATGCCCTTGTCTCGATATCCTCTCGACTAGGAATTATTAAAGGATGTACTTTTAGACCACCCTGGCCCCATTAGTACGATCTCATCATAATCCTGGTAGTTAAGTACATATCCTAAGGGCTTTATCAATATGTGAGAGAAAGACAGTAAAGAATACCAGTCAACATGTTAAGATAAAGAGTAACCAGATAGTATACTATCATGTCGAACAAGAAAGTCCTCTAGATATATGTCCAAACATCCACTATAATATACATCAATGTAAAATAATGGCCTCTAGGGCATACATATTCCTAACACATTTTGCGGGACAGATATGTCATGTAAGTCCTCGTTAGTGAAGGTGATTGGGGTAAGCTTCTTACCCTTCTTCGAGGAGGAAGTATCTAAGGTCATGATTGGTCGGATACGGCGGGTGTCCTCGTTGCTCGGACTTGAGCGAACGGAGACGACCATGATCTGTCCAATCGTCGGCTCTCCAGCAAGTTGTTGCTCGGCTTGCTCCCTATTCGCTTGACGTTTGTCTTGCAGGTATTTCGCTATGTAACTGGAGCGGATCAGCTCTTCGATGTAGTCGCTCAGTTGTTTACAATTCTCGGTCGAGTGCCCTTGAGTTTGATGATAGGCTCAAAATAGGCCACGAAGTCGTTTGCCCGGCCTTTGCATCATCGGTGGCAACTTGAAAAATCTTTCACTCTTCGCTTCTTCTAACAGATCGGCTTGTGAGACGCTTAGAGGCGTGTAATCATGAAACCTCAGAGAATAAGGTTTCGGACGATCAGGCTTCTTCTTTTCTTCCCGGTCCTTTTTCTTTTGGTCTTCCCGGTCTCCTTGGTAGAGATCAACGTTGACCTTGGTCTCGAGTTGGATTTCTCGTTCAGTCCAAACCTTCACATCGGTCATGGTCTTGGGTTGCGCCAATGCAAAAGAGCGGAGCCATTCTTTGTGCCTAAGACCAGACCTCAAGGCAGTTATGACCGTTTCATCTCGGTGCTCGGGTACCTCCAGGAAAGTATTGTAGAACCGGGTAATATAGCCCTCAAAAGACTCCAAGTCCTCACTCTTGATGGTGAACAGGTAGTCAACCGATTTCTTCTGTCGTCGGTTGCTGATGAAGTGGCTGAGGAACTGCATGGCCAATCCGTCGAAGGTCGAGATCGAGCGCGAAGTCAGGCCACAGAACTGGTCTTGTCCTGCTCGGATGATGGTGGTGGAGAATGCTCGGTATTGTGCAGCGTCCAAGTTATCCTGATAGCTCATGGACATGGTAAACGCGTCCAGGTGATCCTTCGAGCCGGACTTACCGTCGAACAGAGCTACTTTAGGCATCTTGTTCCGAGAAGAGACGCGTGTTCTCAGCAACTGCTCGGTGAAGAGTTTCGTGAGAGATTCCGAGGAATATTTCGCCGAACCACCAGGTTGGCGGATGGCGAGATGCATGTCCTCGATCTTCTTCTCGAGGATGTCGATTCGCTGTTTGTATCCCGAGGATTCTCCCTGGTTGTCACGCCCCGCTTCCCAGTGTATGGGCAGAGGACGCGACGGGTCACGCAACGCATTTACTCAGAAGTAAACACGCTAAGCGTACCTAAGCAATATAAAGTAAAATACACAAGAGACAAGATGTAAATGTACAGCAACTTTATTTATTAACATTATTTTTATAATACAATTAAAAGTAAATATATGGAATGAAAGCAATGCCTAAACAGTGGTATAACATAAATGAAAATATATACAAGTAAACTAGAGCTCTGGGTCGAAAGCTATCTGATCCAAGTCCTCGCTGGTAGGCTCTGTCTCCAGAAGGTCCGATCCACCTGACAACATTCCAAAGAAAGAAGAGAAGGAATGTCTTCAGCAAACAATCGCTCGGTAAGTCTCAAAGAATAAGTGGGGACAGAATAGACAGAAAGAGAATGTAACTTTTAAAATTGTATTATATTGTTAACACTGTTGTTTGTAGCTTGATACAGAAAATACCAGTGTATACGAGAGGAGTCTCACTATTCCGGAGACTAAGGTATACGGAGCACAAGGAACCGTTCAGCCACGGTACAACGGCAATGGAGATTCAGGTTAGGTGTTTTATGGTTACAGTCTCGTGCCACTTTTAACACGTTCCATACCAATTTACCCCTTATAAACCCCGCGATGTCTTGATTGTATTGTTTGTATTGTTTGTTATATAGATGGATGACTTTCCGAAATCATGATATCAGTTAATGGATGTAATTGGAGAATCATGTAGATGGATGTATATCCATGGTTTGGTTCAGTCAAGTTATATATTGAAATAGATTGTACAGACGGATTCATATTGAATTGTTGTATTGTAAGTTTATACTTGAATCGTATTCAAGTCAAAATGATGAGATTGAGACCCAGTCTAAATCAGACACTTTAAAAAAGAACTTGAAATCCTGATTGTTTTGATGTTATCGGTAACTGCTGCACATGGACGGCGGCATTTGTGTCTTTTTCCAAGACAATTACCGTGTCGATAACACCATTTGTTAGATTGTCTACCTTAAATAGGCAAGCACCCATATCTCCGGCTCCCTGAGGCTCAAGAGACCAGTCCCGCTTAAACTTATGTTTACTAGGATCCTTATTGTAATTTAACATAACTTAAGGGTTTCTTATATAAAAATACTTTGATATAATTTTTAAAATACATCTCAAGTATTTACTTATCATCTTTAGGGTTTTCATAGATGTATATTTTAAAATTGTGAAATTTCTAGTGAGTATAACAGAATTTTTATAGTATATGGTATTTTCTTGAAATATTGGAATTGTTTTGTATTTGGATGGTACTTTCATGTAATAGTGATTTCTTTGATTTAGAAAACTTAGAATATTTATATAATTAAAATAGATATTTTGATAACATATATATTTATTTATTTATTTAATGAAAATAATTTTATTTATTTTCTTGTAGAAATCTTATTTTCTAAAGAAAAATGTATAAAAATTCTATCGAGATCGAATGCTCTTTGCGGAGGTCTGCATCTCGCTCTACTAGGTCCGAGGATGTGCGATAATCCGCACCATCCCGAACGGGGTCCCCAAAAGCGGGTTGTAGAGGCGCAATTGCATGGAAATGTTTAATACATCTTTTTATAGAAATGGTTTTATAAGTTGATGATATTTATTTGCAAATTCGTTTTATCCCAAGAATAAATTCCCAAAATTTTATCGTGCTATGATAGAGATGTGTGTTGTGATGAGGTAGGACATTATCTCGTGAACTATCTAAAGGTAATATGTTGTTTATGTCGGAAACAAAAGTACGTGGTATTTTACTGTAAAACTGCGATAAAAATTGCAATATGAACTCTTTTGATGTGAAACTTGTTTAATATGTTTGTTAATATTTATTAAACATGATATGAGAGTTTGGTATTTTCTTATTTAAGAAAAATAGGATTTTTAAAGAAAAACCGAATTGGAAGTCGGATTAACTCCGCTTCCGTCGGGTTTTAGAAATTGAAGTTTTTAGAACAGAAGATGAGAGGGGGAGATAGGACTTACTGGCTTCAAGGAGAGAGGGGAGGTAGGAGAAGGTGTACGGAGCGTCGGGACGTCGTTTCGTCGCTGGAATCTCCTCGGAATTTCGTCGGAGCTTCGCCCTTCGCTAACTCCACTTGTACACAAAAGAGACTTGAAAGTTTTTGAGAGTTTTGGCAGGGATTTGTGAGTGAGGATGGGTGAAATGAGGTGTGGTATTTATAGGGAAAATTAGGGTTTGATATGTTAAAGAATGCATTTAAAATATGCATTAAAATTGGATTAAAAGAGCATTTTATTTCTCTCTGCAATTGTGCAGAGTATACAAACATGTACTATTTCAAAAAAATAAAATATTATTTTTGGGGAATTTATATAATTAAATAATAAATAATATGAATATTTTAATGATACGGTAGAATTAAATACCGATAATTTGGGAAATATTGGGAAGTTAAATTGAATGGTGATTTTTGGAAGAATTTTTGTGATTTAAGCAAATTATAAATTCTTTGTGATTAATTATATTCTATATTTAATGATAATCTCGATTAAATATCACTAATTTTGCATTAACCTGATTTTTGCACATGACATGCACCATGTCATATTACACATTGTTACATTTTTCTACCTTGGCTTCTTTCTTTATTTTCAAGCATGGTTTGGTTTTAAAAGAAAAGAAAAGAAAAGAAAAGGAATAAAGAAAGAGGTATGGGCATGAGAGAGAAGAGAGAGATGTGAGGGGTCAAATTGACCATGGCCATTTCTTTTCCCTCCATTATCTTCATCATTTTCTTCTCCTCTTCCTCCTTCATGGCTGCCCTCTTCTCCACCTCCTCTACATCCTCACAAACACCCTCAATCCCACATCAAAATATCATCTTCGTTTCATTAATAATGTGCACAAGCTCACTACAAGCATTTTGGACCGAGAAAGTTAGGATTTTGAGCACTTGGGGCAACTCAAGAAATTTCTTGAGTTGCCAAATGAGCTAATTCTTTCACCATTAGTATAGTATTCCATTCACTTTAGCATCTTTACATGTTTAGAAGTGTTTTAGTGGAGTTTAGTGAACTTAGGAAATTCCTAGATGAGGTTTGAGGAATTCTTGAATTGAGATAGTGCAATTGAGGTTAGTAGAGGCTATACAACCCTTGTAGTGATTATAATTTGGACTAAAACCAGAGATTTAACCCCTTAACCCAAACTTAGAAACCCAGACATCAGAATATTTTAGGAATTGTGGCGATATTTGGAGTTCTGCTATGATCCGGGGCACCTGAAAAATATTTAGCAATCACAGTGAGTCAAGCAGGCAATCTAGAAGCTAACCCTAAGACCCGAGACCCCAACCATACCTTATGGCCGCAGATTTATTCCTTCTGGCCGCAAATTGCGGCCAGGGTGGGGGTGAGTGGGTTCGTGTCTGGTCCAGGGCTTTATCTTCAGTAAACTAGACCCTCCACATATGCAAAATTGGCTAATTTCATCTTAGGCAAAATCTGGAGAGGTTTTCTTAAGTTTCTGATTTCGTATTGCGACTTTTATTGAATTGGGATTTGGTATTTGATATTGTGTCCCGTCGTCTGACGTTTGTACGTCAGCGACGAGGGTTGTTTGGTTATTCTTGCATGTGTAGACCATAGGTTTTAACCTATGTGTGATACGCGTGCCATTTTGGTTTTCGTGTGCGATTTCAGTTTACGATATTACGTGTGATATGTAGGTACCTCCGTGTGGACTTCGGAAGACGAGCAAGAGCAAGGCGGTATCGACTTCGGCAAGCAAGGATCAAGGTGAGTAGATATATATCTACGGGGGAAGTTGGGTGGATGGCATATAGCACCCCCGCAGTTTCGTAGTGTAGTGTGTGTGTGTGTGTGTGTGTATTATGTGTATTGTGAGACTCATGATTATCAAGATAGGTTTTAGGTGTTCATGGGTTAGTTTTAATGTAATTAGAAGTAACTTAGTTTAGCTTCTTAGTCGCGAAACCCTAGAGTAAAGTTTTGCACACACGCACACACACACGCATACATTTGTTTTACTTGTGCGTATATGGGGACACACACACACACACACACACACACACACATATATATGTTTGTGAGTATGTATGTATGTATGTATGTGTGTGTGTATGTGTGTGTGTGTGTGAGTATGTATTTATATGTGTGTGTGTACATATACATGGATGATGAGGATAGTATATGGTACTTGGAGATGGGTCGAAGTGATTGGGTATGATGCCACGAGATCGGTGATGTGATTTGGTTCGTATTATGAGATACGACATGATATTTTAGCGGATCTTTAGGCGATATGTTTTCATATACATGCATATATATATGTTGATGATATCGGAATGCACTAGACTTTAGATCAGTACCCTTAATTCAGGATATGATGATAAGAATACCAGATGAATAATGAAATAAATGTGATATTCGACCCGTACCCAGATTTGGGATGCCGTACGATGGATTTACTGTACGAGATATAATTATGATGATAGATCCGCACTCTTGACTCGAGAATGTCATATTATATATTGTATCGTACGTGACACTATTGAGGCGGGATCACCGACTATGATATATATATATATATATATATATATATATATATATATATATATATATATATATATATATATCGACTCATACTTAGGTGGTTTTCCTTACCCTTTCGACTAGTCTGTTAGTTTAGTCGTGTAGTTTACTTAGTAGATGTTAGACTGGGCTCGAGTCATACTTATTTCCAAAACTAACGAATCGTGAGTATTTTAAAGACAGGCCAAGGGATACTACGGATATTTCAAAGGACGTGCCTTTTCTTAAAAACACCGTAGCCCCTATTTTCTAAACACCACGATTCGTGTTATTTCAAATGTCAAAACAGTATGACTCGTATATAAGTTGTACATTCCTTATTGTTGCGTTTACTATTCATTTTCCGTATGTTCTTGCTTTTCGCATCACATTGCATGCTTAAATGTGTTTTCGTAGCTATTATAAAATCATACTGTCAGGACACTAGCATCATTACCGATGATGCGTATGCTCCACGTACACCTGCTTGCTGGCTCACACACATCATCATCGGTAATTGCCATGTCACATACACATTAGAAAACACTATTTCATTAGTATAAATTGCTGGCTGATAGTTTCGACATAGTACTAGTGTGTTTGCTTTTATATGTTAGTTTAATTATTGCATTCTTTGTTTGATATTCGATGCATTCATATATTCATTTGTCATGCAATATTATGGAGTTTTATGCCGGTAATTCACTGTTATTTACTCTTGAAATTGGGATTTCGGATATTCATGAGATTTCTGGATTTGGAGAAACCGCAAGGATGTTATAAACTTAATATCATTTTAAATATGGAAAAATGGCGGTTTTCTCATGATATGATTTGAGATATGTCCACCATGAGTTTTCTCGGCTCTTGAGCGATATCATACACCCGATTCGAGGAGGAGGAGGAACCGTCTGTGGGTGTATGGTGGACCCGGTGCGGTACCCCGGGACAAGATGGTCGCAGATGATGGCGTTGAGCCTGGCAGGGGAGAACTACCAACCGATGATTGTGACGCGGCGGATATCCGGAGGATACCGATGTGGTCTTGAGATTTGATGATATAGGCCAGTCCGGATTGCCGGAGCCCTAGATATTGAGATTTGATGATACGGGCCGGTCCGGATTGCCGGAGCCTGAGATATTGAGATATTGGGAAATATATTTTGTGTCGATACTTGACACTGATTCTCTGATGATTTCATTGATGATTCTTCGATTTTTTATACAGAAATCTCACTAAAAAAAGAAAACAGTTTTCTCATTCATGATGTATTCTGTTTTCATTTTAATGCATTCATACATCATATATGTATTATATTGCTAACTGAGGCACTGACACGAGCACTTGATATTACACTTATGTGTAAATGGTTTCAGGGTTATATTATTGAGGATATTATTATCGTATGACCTAAGATTGAGTCTTACATGCGATTTCTGCTCGGTGATATTTTCTACTCACGAGTTGGTAACTCACCCCGTTGTGCCACAGTTTCTTGCAGGTTTTGCCGTACAGGTTTTCTTGACGGCTTTGATGGCACACTGCTTCTTTCCGGGTGATTGCTTTGGTAGGTGGGTTCACTCGTATCGTGACCACCATTGTACATTTATATATTTCAGTTGTATCTATTAACTCCATCAACCAGACTTGTATTAATTTATAGACTTAGAATACCGGTGTATATTCTTTTGACCTTACAGTCGCGCTTGTATTATTATGGTTTTCTTGATGATATTGGTTTTCCTTTTGAGTTTTGATCCCCCCCTTCGGCATTATATATTATATTGCTTGTGTGGTTGTGACCGCCAATTGGCGAAGAGCTAGCTCCCGTTTGGGGATGCCTTTTACCATTTATGTATATTATTCATGTTGTACCCGTTTGGGGTCAGTATTTACAAAGGAGACTCTGCCGAAATTTTCGGAAAAGACTTGATGTTTTAAAAATGTTTACTATGAATTTCAAAATGATTTATACGCAAACTTTTAAACAAGTTTTCCTTCACTTTCTTCTTTTAAATAGTTTAGATTTTTGGGATTTTGGATTACATGAATTAGATGGGGTCCTATAGACTTCATATGATTCAAGTGCCAGTCACGTGCCATTTCGGGTCGTGACAAAGTTGGTATCAGAGCGCTGGGTTTAATTTTGGTTCGAGTCTATGTTTGACTTTGTGGAGTCTAGGGTGTTTATATATATTTGGAACCTAGGCTTGACCTTACGGAACTTAGACTTGGTCAAGGGGATATTAGACCCGAACTTTCGTCACGTAGGTTGACCTTGGTTGATAGAGTAGGTGACTTAAGTAGAGTGACGTACCGTGTGTATGTTCCACGGCATACTTACGATACGCCACTCTGCTTAAGAAACCTTAGGATGTACATTTCTTTGCACAGTATTATATTCATTCCTATGATCTATCCTCATCGATATCGGTTTATGATTTTGCTACCACGATTGCATTGACAGAGAGAGCTACGGCTAGAGTTGCGGTCAGCACGAGCTCATCACGAATGAGGACTGACCAGGACCTAATTTCAGGGACACACGATTGCATAGATATGTCGCTTTATTATGTTTTCGCACCATGAGCGTTTGATGGATTGCTTTTACAAAATTTCTCGAACGTGCAAATCAGCACCAAAGGATTGGGCCACTGCTAGAGGCCAGCCAGAATGTGATGACCATCAATGCACCGATTATTCTTAATGATTGAGACACTGTTCAGCGTGTGGACGAATGATTCAGTCGTTACTGCGACTGACGAGATATCGCCCCAGATGTATGAAACTAATGCAGCACGAGTTGTACTGAGAGATATGATAGAAGATCGCTAATCACCTAAGGAGGAATGACGAGAACATATGGTTCGTTGCCTACCCCGATACGAGGTCATCAGATTGATTGATTCCATCTAGAGAAGACTTCACGCAGATACGTAGAGTGTCGATAGAAGACGATCGAATGTCAGAAACCCATTTTTCTAAGTTGAAAGTATTCGGAAAAACATGCAAGTAATTCTGTGGACCCTCTAGAAAAATGAAACCCTAACTCGATATAATGACCATGGGAACGCTTTGGAACCTTAGGGTTTGCGGCAGTTCCACGGTGCCATTAACGAGGCTTGGGTTTGCCCTTCTACGGCTGGTCCATAGGTACTGTGGCATGTACGGATATTATTAAACTGTACTCAAGAGTTGAGCTCTCGGGGAAATTTGGGGCTTTGACGAAACGATCGAAAGGTTCGACGTCGTTCGGATATCATGTGATGGGATACTTTACTTGGGAGACTCCAGATATGAGTATAGCCGTTGGAGCGCAGTTCATACAGCTACGAAAAGACGAGTCCGAATCAGTCGACATTAGAGAGAAGTGGAGTAAGAGATTCGTACGAGCTTTCGACGAGATGACGTTCCACTCAGTTGACATCAGAGATGTGATACGCATGTGTTGGGGTAAAAATTTACACCCCGGTTGACCGAGTCAAAGTCAAGGTCAACCCCCAAGCTAGGTGGGCCCAAGCCCAGGTCAAGCGGGCCCATGCCCAAGTCGAGCCCGCAGCCAGCCTCCCCATGCCAACAACAAAATCTTGTGATAAATAATTTTTATTTAATTGTTTATGCATGAATGTAAACAAAATGGGCATAAAGCCAATATTTTGTAAGCTCATGGCTTATGTGTAAAAATGAAATGGCACATGAGCCATAGGATGGCTAAAATGCCATTTTTGTAAAGCCCAAGGGGCTATATGTAAATATGTAAGCCTATATAAGGCAAAATGATGATGAATAAAGAACAACTTTTTCCATTCTCTCAAAAACCTAGGGTTTGTATTTCTTTCCCTTTTCTGAAGGTCTCAAACCTTCTTCTTTCTTCTGAATTAAATCAAGAGTTTTACTCTTCCTCTTCAAAAACAAAATAGTTTTTCACCACCAAACCCACAAAGGGGAACTTGGATCTGTCTTTAGATCCCAAAAAGGAGAGATTTTGAGATCTCACATCTCTTGATCTTCAAGATCCAGCTAACAGAGGAGGAAGAAGAAGAACCCCTTCCATTAACCCCAAAAACACACTTAGAAGTCCAACTCCACTCTGATTTCTCTTCCGAGAATCTTTTTAAGCTAAAAGCCTCTTTTCCTCGCCGGCGCTCAAGCGCAGAGCGCCCACGTGCCGACACGTGGCGCGCTCGCGCTCAAGCGCTCAGCGCTCAAGCGCAGAGCGTCCACGTCCCGACACGTGGCGCACTTGCACAATAGCGCCCTACGCTCGAGCGCAAAGCGCCCACGTGCCGACACGTGGCGCGCTTGCGCTCAAGCGCAAGCGCTCGAGCGCAAGTCGCCCCGGTGCCGACACGTGGCGCGCTTGCGTTCAAGCGCAAGCGCTCGAGCGCAAGTCGCCCCGGTGCCGACACGTGGCGCGCTTGCGTTCAAGCGCAAGCGCTCGAGCGCAAGTCGCCCCGGTGCCGACACGTGGCGCGCTTGCGCTCAAGCGCACAGCGCTCTGGCGCAAGTCGCCCCCGTGCCGACACGTGGCGCGCTTGCGCTCAAGCGCACAGCGCTCTGGCGCATGTCGCCCCCATGCCGACACGTGGCGCACTTGCACTCAGGCGCCTAGCACTCAAGCGCAAGTCACCCTCGTGCCGACACGTGGCGCACTTGCGCTCGAGCGTCAGGCGCTGAAGCGCAGAGCGCCTACGTGCCGATACGTGACGCGCTTGCGCTGCAGCGCTCTGCGCTCAAGCGCAGAGCGCCCACGTGCCGACACGTGGCACACTAGCGCTTGAGCGTACAGCACCTGGGCGCACCGCGCCCAAGGCGCTGACCCCACGCATCCTTTGGATGCCTTTTCCCCCTCTTTTTATGTACATACATATACATATACATATGTATACATATTTGCAGACACACGTGCTCCACGACACTGTCCCTGTTAGAAAAAAAATTCTAACGGGGAGCTGCCCCGCACCTCGCAAGGGAGCTGCTAGCCCCCTTGACCCCCAGCCCGCTATCCGGGTAGCGGGACCCCCGTAAAAACTCTGCGTGGCTCCCGATATATCCAAAACCCCCTTTTAAAACACAACACACGCACACCGCACATCGAGTTCGCATAACCAGTTTAACCCGTTAATCGGAGATTCCCTCGCCCTAAAGGCGAGGGGTAATTAACGGCAGCTTATTCCGCGGCTGCCGGAGATTCGGATCCCCACAATCAATAAACCCCAGCCTACCCTAGACAGGGGGAATCTGTAGTATACGCCTGACAAGCGCGTTCGTATTCCCATCTCAATGGGGTGACAAAAAACACCCTACAGATTCTGGCACGCCCGGTGGGACCAATCTCTCCTCTCATATTTCGGGTTAAACGTTCATGCGAACTCAATCAACATACTTGTCTGTATTTATACTAAAATAATGCTCTTTCATGTAGGTTTTCAAGCAATCACCTCTCAACAATGTCTCCGAGGACGATCTCCGCTCTCAGCACGGCTCCCGTCTCCTACACGATGAGGATAGACTCTAGGACGGTCCTCCCGGCCAGTCTCGGGCGACAATGGGAGGAGCCACTGCTACCATTCGGCTCTATTATGTTCATACCAATTGACGCCATCCCAGCTCCTCAAGCTCCAGCAACAGACAAACCGGTCTCGAAAGGCAGGAGACCAAATGTGGTGATCTCGAGGGCGCCCCAACCCAAACGCAAGTCGGTGTTTGAACGACTTTCCTTGGCCCCAGCTGGGGGCAAGGCCATCAACACCGACAAAGCAACAAGGCCTCTCGAGCAAGCTCCGGCGGTGCCCTTGACAACTGCTCGATCGGGTATCTTCTCTAAGCTCCCCATCACTCAGCCTATGGTGGCTTCCCGGAGAGCAGAAGCCTGCCAAGCTCTCAAGGCAGAGAAACTGAAGAAGAATCGGCTCGGACACAGAGCCAACAAAAGGGCTAGGGCTCCGGCCATGTTAGAATTTGTGAATTTCCAAAGTCCGGACTGCTCCGCGAAACCAGCTGCCAGTGGTGAAAGAATGGCTGAATGTGTTATCCACACTGTCTACATGGCCGGACATGAAGAAATGAATCCTCCTCTTCTTCACAGCCATGGTGATGATATGGTTGACGCTACCCAGCATCGGCTCGATCTAAATGATGAAGAGCCCGCTCAGGCCGATTAGCCAGAGGAGCCCATGGTTCCTACGGAATTGAGCTCAGGCAATAAAGATTACCCGGTTGTCATAGCCGGAACTACAGAACAAGCATTATTCCAATGGCTTCAAAGGCAATTTCAGGACAGGGATGAGAAGATGGCCGAGGTCTATTCCAAAGTCGACGAGCTGGAAAACGTCGTGGCAGATCTCGCGACCCAAGTCGCCCGATTGCAATTACAGCAGAATCAAATTTTGGCTCATGAGCCAGGGATTGATACCCGGGGGCAGCCAACTGATATCCCTTTCAACCTAAAAGCGAAGCGCCTTCGCGAAAAACGGCCGCAATCAGCCTCCAGTCCCTCCGATACATACGCCGGGGGGGAATCGCCTCTGAAAGAGAAGCTGGAAAAGGTCTATTCCTTCAAGAGGGAAAAGGTCCACAAGATATTCAGGGACGCCCTAAGAAACGGTCTACAACTGCCGGAATCAAAGAGACCGCAAGAAGCGAATATGACCGACGACCCAGAATATTGCCCCTATCACAGGGTAATAGGTCATGCCATTGAGGACTGCTTTGTCTTCAAAGATTGAGTCGAAAGGCAATACAAGGCGGGAGAGATAGAACTGTCTAAAGGCGCATTAGCAAACATTCAAGCTACGACCGCCGATTTCATGCAAATGGAGACCGAAGCCTTTCGGGAACCTAATCCTCCCAGACATGTGCCATTATCCGAAAAGGGCGAACCAAAGACCGATCGGCCTCGAGGACCAGCATCAGTAAAGGCACCTACTCCAATAGAGAGAAAGAAGAAGGTATACTCCTTCAGGAGGGATGAAGTCCGCAAAATATTCATGGACGCCTTGAACAACGGTCTGCAACTGCCTGTTCCAAAGAGGCCACAGGAAATGAGCATGACCGGCAATCCCATATACTGCCCATATCATAGAGTGGTGGGTCATACCATCAAAGACTGCTATATTTTCAAAGATTGGGCAGAGGACCAATATAAGCTTGGAAAAACCTCACAATTCTCGGATGTATCGGCAAGCCACAGAGCTAGGTCATCAACACAGCTCCACCAAGATCAAAGTTCAAGAAGCTGTGATAAGCAAAAAGGACCACCACGTCGTTAAACTGGGAACACCCGTTGACCACCATGTCACTAAACTGGGAATAATCGACCTCTAAGTCGTTAAACTGGGAATGTAAATATATATATATATATATGTAAATGAAAAAATGTGTAAATAAAGGAAAAATAAAGAAAAGCCGAAATGATGGGGCAACTCGCAAAAAAAATCAACGAGTAAAAGATAAACATGAAAATAAAGCCGAAATGATGGGGCAACCGCGAATAAATAGCCGAAATGATAGGACAATCGCAACCTTCGCGATAAGAAAAGCTGAAATGATACAGCAATCGCGGTAAAACGAAAAAAAAAACAAAAAAAACAACAACAAAATAAAAACAAAACAACTGGCGAATGATGATTCGCTCCTGGTACCATATTCCAGTGCAGCGATGCAGACGCCAACAAAAATCCATTTTTTCAAAATTCTTCCGGCCCTACAATTAGTCCCCAAATTGACTACCGTATACAATCCACGGGCTCAAATAATTCTCATCACCCTCATGCCCCACCGTAATCACCAGTTACGCGGTTGGTTTCCACCCTCAGAATTGTGCTCCATTGGGAAGACCCACTCATGTGTCCTGGCACCTCCGCTTCAGTGTTAGCAACGCTGATGACGGCCACTACCCCAAAATTCCAAGCTCGCCATCCATAGACCTCTAAGTCTGTAAACTGGAAACAGATAGACCTCTAAGTCTTTAAACTGGAAACAGATGACCACCAAGTCGTTAAACTGGAAACAGATGACCACCAAGTCATTAAACTGGAAACAGATGACCACCAAGTCGTTAAACTGGTAACAAATGACCTCTATGTCATTAAACTGGAAACAGATGACCTCTATGTCGTTAAACTGGATACAGATGACCTCTATGTCATTAAACTGGAAGCAGATGACCACTAAGTCGTTAAACTGGAAGCAGATGACCTCTACGTCGTTAAACTGGAAATAGATAGACCTCTAAGTCTTTAAACTGGAAACAGATGACCACCAAGTCGTTAAACTGGAAACAGATGACCACCAAGTCGTTAAACTGGAAACTGACGACCACTACGTCGTTAAACTGGAAATAGATGACCACTACGTCGTTAAACTGGAAACAGATGACCTCCAAGTCGTTAAACTAGAAACAGATGACCTCTAAGTCGTTAAACTGGAAACAGATGACTACCAAGTCGTTAAACTGGAAACAGATGACCGCTAAGTCGTTAAACTGCACCACAGACCCCTAAGTCTTTAAACTGGAAACAGATGACCGCTAAGTCGTTAAACTGGAAACAGTCGACCTCCAAGCCATTAAACTGGGAACGAGGGAAATCCACTCATGTGTCCTCACGATACATGAGGACAACAAACCTTTGTGGGATCCTTACGACTCACAAAGGAAAAAACACACTTAGGAGTCCTCACGACTCCTAAGGAGAAAATACACCTGCGGGATCCTTACGACTCGCAAGGAGAAAATGCTCTTATGGGACCTCACGGCCCATAAAATTGAAAAGCCTTAGGCGATAGGGATATAAACCTGTCTCCTAAGCCATCGCTCCCCAATCCCCAAGTGGAGAATGATGAGTCGTTCCTGGTACCATATTCCAGTGTAGCGATGCAGACGCCAACTAAATTCCAAATCCCATACCCCAATGGCGAATGATGAGTCGCTCCTGGTACAATATTCCAGTGTAGCGATGCAGACGCCAACCAAATTCCAAATCCCATACCCCAAGGGCGAGTGATGAGTCGCTCCTGGTACCATATTCCAGTGCGGCGATGCATACGCCAATAAAGTCCCGAAATTTTTATGGCCCTACGGTTTGGATCATACATCCTGCAAGACCGTATACAATCCACGGGCGTAAAACGATCCCAATCTCTCCCAAATCCTACCGGTGAGATCACATTCAAAGTCCCACCAAAAATTAAAAAAAAAATGGTGTGTCTACAAGCAAAATGGGCACGGATGAAAACCCGAAAGGGCGCCGTGAGTAAAAACAGCAGGATAGCCAGCAAGTTTATGAAAACCCGAAAGGGCGCAAACTCGTAAAAAAAATAAAAAAAATAAGAGATGAAATGCACTCGCAAAGTCCTCTCGACTTTGTGAGGAGAAAATTCCTGCGTGAGATCCTTACGACTCACAAAGGAGCAACACCCTTAGGAGTCCCCACGACTCCTAAGGAGAAAATACACCTATGAGATCATTTCGACTCGTACGGAGAAAATGCTTTTATGGGACCCTTACGGCCCATAAAATTGAAAAGTCTTAGGTGATAGGGACCTAAAACCTGTTTCCTAAGCCATCGTTCCTTAATAAGCAAATGCAAATGATGATTCGCTCCTGGTACTATATTCCAGTGTAGCGATGCTGATGCCAAACAAAAAACCAATTCCTAAATCCTCCCGGGGCAAATGATGAGTTGCTCCTGGCATTATTCCAGTGCAGTAATGCAGATGCCAAACAAAAACCCCAATTCCCAAATCCTCTCGGGGCAAATGATGAGTTGCTCCTGGTATTATTCCAGTGCAGCAATGCAGATGCCAAACAAAAATCCCAGTTCCCAAATCCTCTCAAAGACGGATGATGATTCGCTCCTGGTACCATATTCCAGTATAGCGATGCTGATATCAACTCAAATCAAACAAATCAAACCAACAGTCCCTGCGGCAGAATCATGCTTCGCCTCAGGCGTATCTTCCTTCAATGTCGGAATTATGCTTCGACTCGAAATCAATCAGCGACACTCCGCGCCGGGGAAAAGTCGATCAGCGACACTCCGTGCCGGGGAAAAGTCAACCCGACACTCCGTGCCGGGGAAAAGTCGATCAGCGACACTCCGCACCGGGGAAAAGTAAACCCGACACTTCGTGTCGGGGAAGAGTCGATCAGCGACACTCCGTGCCGGGGGAAAGTCAACCCGACACTCCGCGCCGGGGAAGAGTCGATCAGCGACACTCCGTGCCGGGGAAAAGTCAACCACCGACACTCCGCGCCGGGGAAAAGTCGATCGCGACACTTCGTGCCAGGGGAAAGTCAACCACCGACACTCCGCGCCGGGGAAAAGTCGATCATCGACACTCCGTGCAGGGGAAAAGTCAACCCGCGACACTCCGTGCCGGGGAAAATTCAACCACCGACACTCCGCGCCGGGGAAAAGTCGATCGCGACACTCCGTGCAGGGGAAAAGTCAACCACCGACACTCCGCGCTGGGGAAAAGTCGACCACCGACACTCCGTACAGGGGAAAAGTCAACCCGCGACACTCCGCGCCGGGGAAAAGTCGATCAGCGACACTCCGTGCCGGGGAAAAGTCGATCAGCGACACTCCGCGCCGGGGAAAAGTCGATCAGCGACACTCCGCGCCGGGGAAAAGTCGATCAGCGACACTCCGTGCCAGGGAAAAGTCAATCAGCGACACTCCGTGCAGGGGAAAAGTCAACCCGACACTCCGCGCCGGGGGAAACGTCAAGCTGACACTCCGTGCCGGGGACACGTCAGCAAGTGACACTCTGCATCGGGGAAACGTCCAACACAGACACTCCGCATCAGGGAAACGTCCAACAACAGACACTCCGCCTCGGGGAACGTCGACCAGTGACACTCCGTGCCAGGGACACGTCTACCAAATCGCTTCGGATCAGAGCGTCGACCGTCCATGTCGTAAAAAGGGCAGTGCATCCCAAAAAGTGGGAACCAAAGCAAGTTGCCTCCACGTGAAAGAAGATCCATCAATTTCATGCACACGACCTACATATGCTGTATGCATTTATTGATGGGGGCAATTTATTGGGGTAAAAATTTACACCCCGGTTGACCGAGTCAAAGTCAAGGTCAACCCCCAAGCTAGGTGGGCCCAAGCCCAGGTCAAGCGGGCCATGCCCAAGTCGAGCCCGCAGCCAGCCTCCTTATGCCAACAACAAAATCTTGTGATAAATAATTTTTATGTAATTGTTTATGCATGAATGTAAACAAAATGGGCATAAAGCCAATATTTTGTAAGCCCATGGCTTATGTGCAAAAATAAAATGGCACATGAGCCATGGGATGGCTAAAATGCCATTTTTGTAAAGCCCAAGGGGTTATATGTAAATATGTAAGCCTATATAAGGCAAAATGATGATGAATAAAGAACAACTTTTTCCATTCTCTCAAATACCTAGGGTTTGTATTTCTTTCCCTTTTCTGAAGGTCTCAAACCTTCTTCTTTCTTTTGAATTAAATCAAGAGTTTTACTCTTCCTCTTCAAAAACAAAATAGTTTTTCACCACCAAACCCACAAAGGGGAACTTGGATCTGTCTTTAGATCCCAAAAAGGAGAGATTTTGAGATCTCACATCTCTTGATCTTCAATATCCAGCTAACAGAGAAGGAGGAGGAAGAACCCCTTCCATTAACCCCAAAAACACACTTAGGAGTCCTACTCCACTTTGATTTCTCTTCCGAGAATCTTTTTAGGCTAAAAGCCTCTTTTCCTCGCCGGCGCTGAAGCGCAGAGCGCCCACGTGCCGACACGTGGCGCGCTTGCGCTCAAGCGCTCAGCGCTCAAGCGCAAAGCGCCCACATCCCGACACGTGGCGCGCTTGCACAATAGCGCCCTGCGCTCGAGCGCAAAGCACCCACGTGCCGACACGTGGCGTGCTTGCGCTCATGCAAAAGCGCTCGAGCGCAAGTCGCCCCAGTGCCGACACGTGGCGCGCTTGCGCTCAAGCGCACAGCGCTCTGGCGCAAGTCGCCCCCGTGCCGACACGTGGCGCGCTTGCGCTCAAGCGCGCTTGCGCTCAAGCGCACAGCGCTCTGGCACAAGTCGCCCCCGTGCCGACACGTGGCGCACTTGCACTCAGGCGCACAGCGCTCAAGCACAAGTCACCCCCGTGCCGACACGTGGCGCACTTGCGCTCGAGCGTCAAGCGCTAAAGCGCAAAGAGCCTACGTGCCGACACGTGACACGCTTGCGCTGCAGCGCTCTGCGCTCAAGCGCAGAGCGCCCACGTACCGACACGTGGCACGCTAGCGCTTGAGCGCACAGCACCTGGGCGCACCGCGCCCAAGGCGCTGGCCCCACGCATCCGTTGGATGCCTTTTCCCCCTCTTTTTATGTACATACATATACATATACATATGTATACATATTTGCACACACACGTGCTCCACGACACTGTCCCTGTTAGAAAAAAATTTCTAACGGGGCGCTGCCCCGCACCCCGCACCCCGCAAGGGGGCTGCTAGCCCCCTTGACCCCCAGCCCGCTATCCGGGTAGCGGGACCCCCGTAAAAACTCTGCGTGGCTCCCGATATATCCAAAACCCCCTTTTAAAATACAACACACGCACACCGCATATCGAGTTCGCATGACAAGTTTAACCCGTTAATCGGAGGTTCCCTCGCCCTAAAGGCGAGGGGTAATTAACGGCAGCTTAGTCCGCGGCTGCTGGAGATTCGGATCCCCACAATCAATAAACCCCGGCCTACCCTAGGCAGGGGGAATTTGTAGTATACGCCTGACAAGCGCGCGCGTATTCCCATCTCAATGGGGTGACGAAAAACACCTTACAGATTCTGGCAGAGATGTTGTATATGGATATATCTTCCAGAAGGAGTCGCGATGAGGATGCAGCCATTCCGGAACAAGAAACAGATTTAGTAAAGGGTGATGACTTCCGGGTAGTTCAACTGAAACGAGATTTGGAGAAACCCCAACAAGATCTTTCTGGAAATATTAGATGAGAAGACTTGGACCCAGGATCAGTCATATTGTGCACACCCAGTAGGCCAGAGTTCGGCATCGTCGACGAGACATGTTATGAGTGACCATGACAGTTGGCCAGAGATCTTTAGAGGATGTGCCAGAGCGGGACTGTTTCTGCCATTTTGGATTTCGATAATTTGGGTGATTTATTTGCATGATTGAGATTTTGTGCACCACAGATGCACTTGACTTTGATTTGAGGTCATTCGAGATGTTGATTTTGATTTCATACCTATGGTATGCATGTGATTTGACTTGTGCTTTCGGTGTAGTCTCCATGCTCTTTTAGTATTTTGATTCGATTTTGTGCACGCTGATACACATGGTTGTGAGATTATATACTACGGTATACCTGATTTGGATTGAGATGTGCTGTATACCGTCGATTTTGATTGTGATACTCGATATTTGTTTTCGTGCACCTTGTGCACTTGATTTGGATTCTTGCGCATACTTGATGCGCTTGATACGATTTTGGTGCATGCCAGATGCACTAAATCGGGATTCTTCTTGCATATCAGATGCACCTGATTTTGCTGTCAGGCACACCCGTTGCCTTTGACAGGTGTTTCGTGCACACCCGTTGCACTTAGATTTTGTTTCTGTGCACATGTATGGCACATTCTTGGATTTTGATTTCCATGCGCACCAGACGCGCGTGGCATTCCTATATACACATTTGAGTACGATTTCTCTTGAGCGGTTTTTTTTATGATATTTACTATTTGGTATAGTGGCTGAGCAAGACTAGTCCGATAATAGTACCTGAGTATATTTTTGCCTGCATTGATAATTATCGAAGGAATTTCCAAAAAGGAGCTGTAGTCTCAGTGTTTACCTACGTGTCCGAGATGACACAAAATTTTTTACAAGAAAACCCTTCTAAATTGTTTTCAAAGCGGCGGGGCGTGTATGTTAAACAAAGAATATATATATATATATATATATATATATATAGTTATTTTCTTACAATAGACGTCCGCCACAGTGCCGTGATACGCGCATCGCACAGCGATTTGAAAAGTTTGGCATGCATTTCTTTTTCAGATGTTTGACGAATTAACCGCGATGCGTGTTATGTATATGTTATGGTTTTGATGTTTATCATGTTGGTTTTCGTATTGGACTTTGACAGTGGTCTCTTCACCATAACTTCGATGATTGCGGGATGTTTGACGGAGTTTTGATTTTGGTTTATATACTCGTTTTTCGTGTGCATGCAATGCGCTACGTTGTGTTTTATGTAATTATGATTTTGGAGCCCCGACGACTTGATCTTTTTACTGAAATATTTTAGTATTTGAGGGGTTTAAATTTAAATTCGGGGACCGAATTTATTTAAGGGGGGAAGATTGTAACATCAGAAAAATAAAATATTATTTTTAGGGAATTTATATAATTAAATAATAAATATTATGAATATTTTAATGATACGGTAGAATTAAATACCGATAATTTGGGAAATATTGGGAAGTTAAATTGAATGGTGATTTTTGGAAGAATTTTTGTGATTTAAGTAAATTATAAATTCTTTGTGATTAATTATATTCTATTTTAATGTTAATCTCGATTAAATATCACTAATCGTGAATTAAGCTTGATTTGTACACATGACATGCACCATGTCATATTACACATTGTTACATTTTTCTACCTTGGCTTCTTTCTTTATTTTCAAGCATGGTTTGGTTTTAAAAGAAAAGAAAAGAAAAGAAAAGGAATAAAGAAAGAGGTATGGGTATGAGAGAGAAAAGAGAGAGGTGGGGGGTCAAATTGACCATGGCCATTTCTTTTCCTTCCATTATCTTCATCATTTTCTTCTCCTCTTCCTCCGTCATGGCTGCCCTCTTCTCCACCTCCTCTACACCCTCACAAACACCCTCAATCCTACATCAAAAAACCATCTTTCTTTCATTAAAAATGTGCACAAGCTCACTACAAGTATTTTGGACCAAGAAAGCTAGGATTTTGAGCACTTGGGGCAACTCAAGAAATTTCTTGAGTTGCCAAATGAGGTAATTCTTTCACCATTAGTATAGTATTTCATTCACTTTAGCATCTTTACATGTTTAGAAGTGTTTTAGTGGAGTTTAATGAACTTAAGAAATTCCTAGATGAGGTTTGAGGAATTCTTGAATTGAGATAGTGCAATTGAGGTTAGCAGAGGCCATACAACCCCTGTAGTGATTGTATTTTGGACTAAAACCAGAAATTTAACCTCTTAACCCAAACTTAGAAACCCCGACATCGGAAGATTTTGGGAATTGTGGCGATATTTGGAGTTCTGCTATGATCCGGGGCACCTGAAAAATATTTAGCAATCACAGTGAGTCAAGCAGGCAACCTAGAAGCTAACCCCAAGACCCGAGACCCCGACCATACCTTATGGCCGTAGATTTATTCCTTCTGGCCACAAATTGCGGCCAGGGTAGGGGTGAGTGGGTTCGTGTCTGGTCCGGAGCTTTATCTTCAGTAAACTAGACCCTCCACATATGCAAAATTGGCTAATTTCATCTTAGGCAAAATCTGGAGAGGTTTTCTTAAGTTTCTGATTTTGTATTGCTACTTTTATTGAATTGGGATTTGGTATTTGATATTGTGTCCCGTCGTCTGACGTTTGTATGTCAGCGACGAGGGTTGTTTGGTTATTCTTGCATGTGTAGACCATAGGTTTTAACCTATGTGTGATACGCGTGTCGTTTTGGTTTTCGTGTGCGATTTCGGTTTACGATACTACGTATAATATGTAGGTACCTCCGCGTGGACTTCGGACGACGAGCAAGAGCAAGGCGGCATCGACTTCGGTAAGTAAGGATCAAGATGAGTAGATATATATCTTCGGGGGAAGTCGGGTGGATGGCGTATAGCATCCCTGCAGTTTCGTAGTGTAGTATACGAATACGTATATATATATATATATATATATATATATATTATGTGTATTGTGAGACTCATGATTATCAAGATAGGTTTTAGGTGTTCATGGGTTAGTTTTAGTGTAATTAGAAGTAACTTAGTTTAGCTTCTTAGTCGCGAAACCCTAGAGTAAAGTTTTGCACACATACACACACACGCATACATTTATTTTACTTGTGCGTATATGGGGATATATATATATATATATATATATATATATATATATATACATACTCATACATATATATATATACACACACACACATACTCATACATATATATATATATATATGGATGATGAGGATAGTATATGGTACTTGGAGATTAGTCGTTGTGATTGGGCATGATGCCACGAGATCGGTGATGTGACTTGGTTCGTATTATGAGATACGACATGATGTTTTAACAGATCTTTAGGCGATGTGTTTTCATACACACGCATATATATATGTTGATGGTATCAGATTGTACTAGACTTTAGATCAGTTTCCCTAATTCAGGATATGATGATAAGGATACCAGATGAATAATGAGATAAATGTGATATTCGACCCGTACCCAGATTTAGGATGCCGTACGATAGATTTACCGTACGAGATATAATTATGATGATAGATCCGCACTCTTGACTCGAGAATGTCATATTATATATTATATCGTACGTGACACTATTGAGGCGGGATCACCGACTATGATATATATATATATATATATATCGACTCAGACTTAGGTGGTTTTCCTTACCCTTTCGACTAGTCTGTTAGTTTAGTCATGTAGTTTACTTAGTAGATGTTAGACTGTGCTCGAGTCATACTTATTTTCAAAACTAACGAATCGTGAGTATTTTAAAGACAGGCCAAGGGATACTACGGATATTTCAAAAGACGTGCCTTTTCTTAAAAACACCGCAGCCCTTATTTTCTAAACACCACGATTCGTGTTATTTCAAATGCCAAAACTGTATGACTTGTATATAAGTTGTACATTTCTTATTGTTGCGTTCACTATTCATTTTCCGTATGTTCTTGCTTTTCGCATCACATTGCATGCTTAAATGCGTTTTCGTAGCTATTATAAAATCATGCTGTCAGGACACCAGCACCATTACCGATGATGTGTATACTCCACGTACACCTGCTTGCCGGCTCACACACATCATCATCGGTAATTGCCATGTCACGTACACATTAGAAAACACTATTTCATTAGTATAAATTGCTGGCTGATAGTTTCGACATAGTACTAGTGCGTTTGCTTTTATATATTAGTTTAATTATTGCATTCTTTGCTTGATATTCGATGCATTCATATATTCATTTGTCATGCAATATTATGGAGTTTTATGCCGGTAATTCACTGTTATTTACTCTTGAAATTGGGATTTCGGATTTCCATGAGATTTCTGGATTTGAAGAAACCGCAAGGATGTTATAAACTTAATATCATTTTAAAGATGGAAAAATAGCGGTTTTCTCATGATATGATTTGAGATATGTCCACCATGAGTTTTCTCGGCTCTTGAGCGATATCATACACCCGATTCGAGGAGGAGGAGGAACCGTCTGTGGGTGCATGGTGGACCCGGTGCGGTATCCCGGAACAAGATGGTCACAGATGATGGCGTTGAGCCTGGCAGGGGAGCACTACCGACCGGTGATTGTGACGCGGCGGATATCCGGAGGATACCGACGTGGTCTTGAGATTTGATGATATGGGCCAGTCCGGATTGCCGGAGCCCTAGATATTGAGATTTGATGATACGGGCCGGTCCGGATTGCCAGAGCCTGAGATATTGAGATATTGGGAAATATATTTTGTGTCGATACTTGACACTGATTCTCTGATGATTTCATTGATAATTCTTCGATTTTTTATACAGAAATCTCACTAAACAAAGAAAACAGTTTTCTCATTCATGATGTATTCTGTTTTCATTTTAATGCATTCATACATCATATATGTATTATATTGCTACCTGAGGCACTGACACGAGCACTTGATATTACACTTATATGTAGATGGTTTCAGGGTTATATTATTGAGGATATTATTATCGTATGACCTAAGATTGAGTCATACTTGCGATTTCTGCTCGGTGATGTTTTCTGCTCACGAGTTGGCAACTCACCCCCTGTAACATTTCAAAAAAAAATTTATTTTTGGGAATTTTCCTAATTTAATATTAAATTTTAATGAATATTTTAATATTCCGGTATAATTAAATACCGATAAATGGTGAAAATTCCGGAGAAAATGTTGAAAAATTCTAAAATATGGTATTTTATGGAAATATGTCATTTTTATGGTTACGTAAATGCTATTTTGGTATTAATCGCGATTAAAAAACGCTAACTGGATTTTTAGCTCTTTGTGCAAAATGTGCACATAACATTTTCCACACTTATCACACTTGTTTCATGTTTTGGTCATGGTAGCCTAGGGTTAACTATGTCTAATTGGGCTTGGTGGGTCTAAACCTTTTGGTTATGTTGATTTGGCTTGACTAAGGGTTTTGGCCTTGCCTAAGGGTGATTAGGGTTAGTTGACCTTGTGATGAGAAGAGAGAGCCATGATGGCTTTGTATCTTGTGAGCATTGATTTGGAGAGAGAGAAAGATGGCTAAGGTAGTGTCGTGTTAGCATTTGATGTTGAGTAAGGGTGATGGGAGTTAACTCATCTCATTTCAAACTTTTTGTTTGCCTCTCAAACACTCACATCTCTCTCACCCTCACACATCACACCCCTTAAGGAAAACCAGCAGCAGCTGCTGAAACATTGCTTCAGCCAACACTTCAGCCACCCAATTGACATCAGCACACACACATCAGCCCACCATCAAGCACAACCTTAGCCCAAACAAAAGCAACAGCCACATCAACTACATCAGCTGCTGCCCAAACATCAGCAATCAACAACAGCTGATGTAACATATCAGCCCCCCCAATTGATTAACATCAGCCCCAATTTTCTGCCAGCAGCAGCCCCATCATAAAAACACACACACCAGCCTCAACACCACATCACACAACAACACACTACCCATACTTCAGCCCCAGCAGTAGCAGCTGCAACACACACAAAAAATAAAACAATTTGCAGCAACAGCTTCAGCCCAGAAAACATATTCTGCATCAGCTGCAACAACCACATCAGAAGCAACACCAGGAGCACAGCAGCAGCAACTCACTCCCCCACTTCCTCCTCCTTCCCTTCTCCTTCATTCTAGAACCCTTGAGTTATAATCTTGCAACCCAACTCTTTTCTTGCTCAGTTATGGGTAGTTGGCTGAAATTTAGTGTTTATATCGTGATTAGTGCTAGTTTAGGTAAATTTGAGTGAGATTTGGCCAAGGGAAGGTTGTGATGGTTGGTATAGCCCTATTAGGTGTATTTGAGACCAGATTAACCAAAATACCCCAGATTTCCAGTTAGTTACCAGATTTATCCGACTTGGCGTAAATTAGCAATTTGGTCGATTTTGTGACCTTTCTAGGATCTGCTTTCGCCCGAGACACCCTAAGACAAAATTGACTTGGCAGTATGCTGTGAGGCATCCTGGAACCACCCCACAAAGCCCTAGCCCCCAACTCCCATACCAGGCCGCAGATAAATTCCTTCTGGCCGCAATTTGCGGCCAGAACAGGAGGAAACCCCCTCGTTTTGCGTGCATGGCACTTTTACCTATAAACTTGACCCCTGGTATGTCTAGTTTTGTCTGGTTCCAACCAGGGTAGAATCTGGGTTGATTTTCTTAAGTTGGCGCATGTTTTACAACTTGTTTTCGTATGAGTTTTGGTATTCGATTCTGTCGGGCGGCGTTTGGACGTCAACGACAAGCGGATATTGGCTGTGTTTGCACGCGAGGCCATAGGTTTTTACCTATGGGCGTAGCGTGTACCATTTTGGTTTCCGATGTGATTTTCATGTGTTTTAGCGTGTGATATCCTTGTAGGTACCCCACGTGGCGTCGAAGCGTTGGAGATGCAAATGGAGACATCGGCACCGGCACACATAAAACAAGGTGAGTAGATTTATATCTACGGGGAGAAGTCGGGTGGATGGCGTATAGCACCCCCGCAATTCGTCGTGATGTATACGGATGCGTATACACACATATAATTATTATATGTTATTTGGGATTAATGGTGATGTTTAGGATGGACATTAGTGTGTTGGATGATTTAGTGTTGCGAAACCCTAGAGTAGTGGGTGCACTACACATACACACACACATACATACTTGCATACATCCTTATTTTATATGTGGTTATGGGATCCTATATAGATATGTGTTCACGTGGGTATGGGACTATGTGTTCACATACGGATTGAGGATGATACTTGGGATTGAGATGAGTCGATGATATTTGATCTGAGATTATGATATCGGTGATAGGGCAGGACTCGTACTTGAGATATGTCCTGATATGATAGCGGGTCTTGGATGACGATGCCATGTGCATAGTGATATATATATAAAATGATCGACATGTGATTATGTTATGAGATATGATATGATATGATACGACAAGATAATTATGATAGGCCGCATTCGGCGATGTTTACTCCTTGTGATGATATGTGATGATGATATCGATTTATACGAGACTGTCGATCAGTAGTCAGATCATAATTATAGTGATGATGTTAGCTTTGTACTAGACGTAGGTCAGTCCCCGGATTATGATCTCTGATAAAGAGGTTACCCGATGAGTGATATGACGAATGTGATATTGACCCGTACCCAGATTTGGGGATGCCGTACGACGGATTTACGTACGAGCTGTATTTTGATGTTTGATCCGCCCTCTTGACTTGGGAATAACCGATTATAGAGATATGGTGTCGGATGTGATATTATCGAGGCGGGATCACCGACTATATATATATATGTATCGACTCAGAGATTAGGCGGTTTCCCTTACCTACTGTTAGCTTTAGCTCAGCCTTATAGTGGTGTAGCTATATGACTCTTATGTCGTTAGATGCAGTTTAGCTATCATTGTGCTTAGTATTCAGCTCCCGTACATTATTGTTGTTGCTCTGCATCGCATACTTATTGTGATTCATATTCCACTATTGACATCATGCTGTTAGGACACCAGCACCATTACCGATGATGCGTATGTACCACGTACACTTATTTGCCGGCGCACACACATCTTCATCGGTAATTGCCATGTCACGTACACTTAGAGAATATTATTGCCTGATTTAGCTTGTTAGCTAGTAGTGACATGATATTAGTATACTTGTCTTATATGCCAGCTTGACATTGTAGTTATTACTTGTCACATCATGCATACTGTTGTTCATTATATGCCGCATTCATGGATTCTCATGCTTATATTCATGATTTTACATGCTATTGATGATTTAGATTCGGATTTCCATGATATTTGCTGGATATGGGGGAAAACCGCAAAACTTATATAAACTGCTTTCTCTTTTTAAATAAAAAGTGCGATTTTCCCATGATGTATGAGTCGTCCACCATGAGATTTGCTGATAGATTTCGAGACCCGATTCGAGGAGGCGGATGAACCGTTTCGGGTACATGGTAGGCCCGGTGCGGTACCCCGGGGAAAGAAGATCGCAGGAGATGGCGTTGAGCCTGTGCAGGGGAGCACGACCGACCGGTGATATTACCCGACACGTCGGATATCCGGAGGATACCGTCGTGGTTATGAGATGGATGGTAGAGGCCGGTCTGGACTGACGGCGCCCTAGATATGATGACTGAGACATTGAGATTTTGAGATATTGAGGTACAGAGATTGTGATACAGAGATATCGAGATATTGAGATTTATGTTTTGTGCCGATGCTAGGCACTGTTTTATGCTGATTTCATTATGATACCTCATTTTAAAAATACAGAAATCTCACTAATTTATGAAAGCAGTTTTCTTCAGTACATGCATCCTGTTTCATGCATTCATACATCATTCATATGATACATTGCTACCTGAACACCGACACAGGCACATGGGATTATACTTGGGTTAGATATTTACCCTAGCCATTGTTATAGGTTGCTGGTTATATATTTGAGGATTATATATTATGATTGTATGACCTAGGATTGCGTCATACATGCGATTTTCTGTTCGTAGATCTTTCTCTACTCACGAGTTGGCAATTCACCCCCGTTGTGCATCAGTTTCTTGCAGGTGTTGCCGTACGGGTTTCATTACGGCTTTGCGGGCACAGCTTCTTTCAGGTGACTTGCTAGTAGGTGGGTTATTTGTATTGTACCCATCATTATACATTGTATATTATATTCAGTTGTATCTAGAAGTTCCATCAACCAAACATGTACTTATTTGAGATAGAGACCAGTGATGTTTATTCTTTCGACCTTAGAGTCACACGTTATATTTTTGTGGATTTCATGCGGTTGGAGTTTCCTTTTCTGTTGTGATCCTCGCCTTTAGGCGTTGTATATTATGTTGCATACTGGTTGATTTGATATGGTTTTCCTACACTCTACTACTTTTCTTGGTTTGGATTTTTGGGTTCGGCTTACTTAGAGTACGTACGCCTCAAGACGTTCGTAGCCTAGGTGCCGGTCATGTTCCGTACTTTCGGGACGTGACAAAGTTGGTATCAGAGCGTTAGGTTTTACCTTCGGAGCGTAGGATGACCCTTGGTTGATGGAATAGGTGACTAAAGTAGAGTGACGTACCGTGGGTATCTTCCGCGGCATATTTACGACACGCCACTCCACTTAAGGAGCCTTAGGATGTACACTTCCTTGCTCAGTATTATATTCATTCCTGATCTAGCCTCATCGGTACCAGTTATGGTTTTGCTACCACGATTACGGGCAGGGAGAACTATGGCTAGAGTTGCGGTCAGCACAAGCTCATCACGAACGAACACTGACCATGGCATGATTCCGGCGACACACGATTGCAGAGATGTGTCTTTTTATGATGTTTTCGCGCCACGAGCGTTGGATGGATCACTGTATGAGATTACTCGGACGTGCAGATTAGCACCATAGGATTGAGCTACTGACAAAGGCCAGCCAGACTTTGATGACCGTTGAAGTATTACTTATTCGTGATGATTGAGGCACGGTTCAGCGTGCAGACGAGTGAGCCGATTGTTGCTGTGAACGACGGGATATCGCCCAGATGTTGGAGCTACGGCAGTACAAGTTGTACTAAGAGATAATAGAAGGTCGCTAGTCACCAAGGATGAATGACTAGGACATGTGATTTGTTCGCTACCCCGATGCGAGGTCATCAGATAGATTGATTCCAGCTGAGACGACTTCACGCGGAGACGTTGAGAGTCGATAGAGACGATCGAATTCAGAAACCTATTATTCCAAGTTTAAAGTATTCGGAAAGACATCCAGGCAATTCTATGGTCCCTCTAGAAAAATGAAACCCTAACTCGACTTAATGACCGTGTGAAAGCCTTTGAACCTTAGGGTTTGCGGCAGTTCTGCGGCGCCATTAGTGAGGCTTGGGTTTGCCCTTCTACTGCTGGACCACCGATGCTGTGGTATGTACTCGATACTATTATACCATACCCAAGATGTTGAGCTCTTAGGGGATTATGAGGTTTTGACAAATCGATTGGATGGCTCGACTTCATTCGGATGCTAGGTGGTGATACGCATTTCTTGGGAGACTCCAGATACGAGGATAGCCATTGGAGCTCAGTCCATGCAGCCACGATGAGACGAGTCCGAAACAGTCGACATTAGAGAAAAATGGAGTAAAAGGTTCGTG
The DNA here is from genome assembly GCA_030015575.1 of Agapanthus africanus. Classification (NCBI taxonomy): domain Eukaryota; kingdom Viridiplantae; phylum Streptophyta; class Magnoliopsida; order Asparagales; family Amaryllidaceae; genus Agapanthus; species Agapanthus africanus. The sequence continues at coordinate 645,484,121 of JASDDO010000022.1, read as the reverse complement.
CAAGATCTGGATGAGATGACGTTCCACTCCGCCGACATCAGAGATGCGATGCGCATGCCGAGACACGGTACTGGATATACCTTCTAGAAAGAGTCGCGATGAGTATGCAGCCGTTTCGGAGCAAGAAGCAGATATGGTAAAGGACGATGACTTCCGGACAGTTGGCAAAGATGAGACTTGGAAGAGACCTTGAGCAGAATTCATTCCAGGACACTGCTGCAATGATATTTGCACCCAGGATCAGATGTGTCGCGTGCATTCAGAGAGTCGGAGGCCGATGCCAGTGATATGCTGCTTTACGAGTGGTCGCGACGATTAACCGAGAAATGACCAGAGAGTGCCAAAATGGAATCGTCCCCGTTAGCACACCTGACAGGGACGATGAGCCGATGGATCGTGAGATTGGTAATCCACGGAGAAGACTTGGACCCAGGAGTGGTCACGTTACGCACACCAGCAGGCCAGAGTTCAGGATCGTCGATGAGATATGCTATGAGTAATCACGACAGTGGCCATAGATTCTTGGAGGATGTGCTTGAGCGGAACTATTCCGCCATACTTGATTTCGGTATTTTGGGCGATCTATTCGCATGACTGGTTTGATGATTGGGTTTCATTATATTATTTTCATGCACCATGGTGGCACCTATTGAGAATTTACGATTTTTGCACAGTTGTTGCACTTAAGATCGTTTTCGTGCCTTGGTTTCACATGTTTGTGATTATTATGGGTTTTAGGCATTTGAGTTGATTTTGTGTGTATGCACGCACACGATTTGGTTTTTGCACTCTGTATAGTTTACATATGCTTGCAGTGCAGTGAAATGTATTTTGTGCACTTGGATACACTGGACTTCGATTTCGAGGGTGATGCTCGATATTTGTTTTATGCACCTTATGCACCTGATTGGATTTTTGCGCGTGTTCGACGCCTGATATTGGATTTCATGATTTCGTGCATGATGGATGCACCGGATTTGGACTTTTAGCGCATGTTGGGCGCATGTTATGAGATACGATTTTGGTGCACACCAGATGCACTAAATCGAGATTTTTCGTGCATGTCAGATGCACATGACACGTTGCCTATGCACTAAATCGGTCAGCACAAGCTCGTCACGAACGAACACAGAGATGAAATCATCTCCTAAAAAAGAAGAATTATCTTCTTAAAAAAGATCATAGATCTATAAAGACCAAGGTCTTTTATAAAAAGATCAAAAGATCTCACCATAAAAACAAAGAAGTACTTACTTCATTCACAGATCATAGATCTATAAGACAAATTGTCTTTCTGAGATCATGAACATCTCATCATAAAGGGGGAGAAAATTATTAAATTTTCTTAAAGATCATGGATCTATAAAGGCAAAGCCCTTTCAAAAATAAGAACTGTTGTTCTTGAATCTTGAGACAAAGTCTCTTTTAAAAGAACATAAATTTGTTCACAGATCATAAAATTGATCAAATGCACTTTGCGCTCATGAAATGCGCCTTGCGTTCTTGAACAACGCTTTTGCGCTCTCTGGACCGGCACTCAGCGCCAAATGCGCCACGTGTGCGCCAATTAAACAACTTGCGCTCTGCGCTTCTGAACTAGCGCTCTGCGCTCATCATCTGGCGCAAAGCGCCAAACGCGGCATGTGTCAACTATGTGTGCGCTATTCGGCAGAAGCGCACTGCGCTCTTTGACTGGCGCAAAACCCCTAGCGCGCCACGTGCCGCGCCAACAGAACATAAATTGTTCTTTAATAAGCCAGAGCTCTAATGAATGCTCTGCATTCAATACAAGACAAAATATTGTCAGAAGGGCCAAGCCCAAATAAAGGCTCAATAGCTAGAATAAGAAAATGTTAAACATTTATTGGACTTAGCCCAATATTGGCCATAAGTCCTCAACTTATATTTAATTGAGCTCATCTGCTCATGAATATTTAACAGATCTTAGTCCCAAATTGGACTACAGATCTTCCAAACAACTCACACCGGTTCGAGGGTACATCTCTTTACTCCTCTGATATTTGTCGTTGTAATCCTTCAATGTCTTCAGAGAGGTGACGGGTCCCGACAACCAAACACTCTACGGACTGTGGGGTCCTTAAGCCCATGGACTACGATGTCCTTAACCTCGGACTGTGGGGTCCTTAAACTCATGGACTATGATGTTCTTAAACTTTATAGACTATGACGTCTTTAAACTGGACTGTAGGGTCCTTAAACTCACGGACTACGATGTCCTTAACCTGGACTGTGGGGTCCTTAAGCCCATGGACTATGATGTTCTTAACCTTGGACTGTGGGGCCCTTAAACTCACGGACTATGATGTCCTTAACCTTGGAGCACCATGTCCTTAAACTGGTAATCGACCGCAATGTCCCTAAACTAAACATTAGTGCCCAAATGCTCTTTTGTTGGATCAAAATGATCCTGTTAAGTCGATCTTAGTCTAAAATTAGACTAACGTATCCTTAACTAACGTTTAGGTTGATCTTAGTCTCAAATGAGACTAACGTATCCTTAAACCCAAACCAAAACCTAAATCTTAGAAAATACGGATTGGGACTAATCCACGCCCTACGGACGACAACATAAATTAGTCTCTGTTTCCTGATTTAAAATCAGAAAAGCTTCTGGAAAAAGCTTCAGAAGAGGGTCACATGCTTACACGTGACCAGCAGTCACGTGTTGGCACATGACACCTAAAAGCATCATCAAGGCAAGTTCAGTTTCCTGACTACATCGAAGAAAAGGGCTTCAGAAAGAGTCACGTGCTCCCACGTGACCAGGGTCACGTGTCGGCACGTGACATTTAAATGCAAGCGTCAAAGGCACACCGGATCCCTGATCAAATCAAGGAAAAAGCTTCAAAAGAGGTCACGTGCTCCCACGTGACCAAGGGTCACTGTTTACCCCAATCGGAGCAAAGCTCCGATCAAATTCCGAGGTGGAAGATGAAGCAACTCCCCAATCGGAAACAAAGCTTTGCTTTGAAAATTTAAGCTTCAATAAATGAAGCAACGCTTCAGATTCTTTGTGCTGGGCGCAACGCGCCACGTGTCAGGCACAGACGCGTCAGCGCAACGCCCAAGAAGGCGCGCCCAATTAGAGCAGAGCTCTACTTGTCTGAAGCAACGCTTCAGTTGCGCTGCGCTCTGCGCTGTGCGACACGTGTCAGCGCAGATGCGCTAGCGCAGTTGCGCTGTGCGCTGCGCGACACGTGTCACGCGCTGGGGCATCTGCGCCAAACTGAATTAAGATTTTAAGAAATCTTTTCTGTTCTTTCCAAAACCAGAAGATTTTCTTCTGCCTTTGGATCAAAGATCCAGCGGTGGGAAAATTCCCAAAATCACTCAGAAAAGATCCTGTTAACAAATTCAACAAATTTATGAGCACTATAAAAAGGGCCTTAGACCTCAATTCAAGGGATCAACATTTTTTTCTTGAGAACTCAAGAACTTTAAACAGAGAGAACTCTGAGAAGATTTCAAGAAAAAGGTAAAGAACCTTCATGGATTAGAAGAAATTCCTTCTAATAGATCATTGGTCTAAAAACAAGATCAATGATCTTTACATAATAAACAGTGCTTTGCACTTCTTGTGAACCCCTGGTTCTTTAAAAACAATAAAAAATAATAATAATAATAATAGTGCTTTGCACTTTTATGAACCTCTGGTTCTTCAAACAAAGAAAAATTTATTTTTCTTTGATCTATTTCAGATCAAGAAATTAAATAGTGCTTTGCACTTTTATGAACATCTGGTTCTTCAAATAAAGAAAAATTTATTTTTTTCTTTGATCTAATTTGGATCAAGAAATTAAACAGTGCTTTGCACTTCCCTTCTTGAATCTAAAAGATTCTTAGTGCTTTGCACTTCCAAACTGCGCTGTTGCGCTCTTAAGAGAGCGCCACGTGTCGGCTATAGAACCACTTGCGCTAAGCGCCCTTAAGATAGAGCTTTGCTCTCTGGAATTGGCGCAACTCACTAAGAGCGCGCCACGTGTCAGCAGCGCAACAGCGCAGCGCAACAGCGCACTGCGCTAGTGCGCTTGCGCTCACCAGAGCACGACACGTGTCATCACCATACGAGCTTGCGCTCATTACTTAGTGCAAAGCGCAAATGCATTGTATTGCTTACAAAAGGGCCAAGCCCAATTAAAAGAAGGCCTAACAGGCTTAATAAAATGCAATGCATTATTTTAAGAGGCAAAGCCCAAACCAAAACAGATGCTCTGCATCATTTATAAATGGGCACAGCCCAAACAAAATATTAAGAATGCTATGCATTTTAAAAGGGGCAGAGCCCAAACAAGGTAGATACTTTGCATCATCTGCAAATGGGCAGAGCCCAAAATAAATTGATACTCTGTATCTTTTGTGGGTAGAGCCTAAATATAAAATGCAATGCAAAAACAAATAAAATGTTGAATATTTTCAACTGGACTTAGCCCAATCGTGGCCATAAGTCCTTAAATTAAATTGACCGAGCAAAATGGCTCTCCTAAATCAATCTACGTCCGGTTCGAGGGTACATCTCCGAACTCCTTTGACATCCATCGTTGTAATTCCTCAACGACGTCAAAGAGGTGACGGGTCCCAACGACCACACATCCATATGGACTGCGGGGTCCTTAAACTCGTGGACCGAGACGTCCCTAAACTAATATCGGACCGAGACGTCCCTAAACTAATATCGGACCGAGACGTCCCTAAACTAATATGGGACCGAGACGTCCCTAAACTAATATCGGACCGAGACGTCCCTAAACTAATATCGGACCGAGACGTCCCTAAACTAATATCGGACCGAGACGTCCCTAAACTAATAATGGACCACCACGTCCCTAAACTGGCGATGGACCACCACGTCCTTAAACTGGCGATAGACCACCACGTCCTTAAACTGGAATAATAGAGCCTCCAAACGCTCTTTTGCCGGATCTAAACGGTCCCGTTTAAGTTGATCTTAGCCCCAAACACGGCTAACGTATTCTTAAACATTCAAATAGATTATAAAACTCCCAATCAACTCTGGTTCGAGGGTACATCTCCGAGCTCCTCTGACATCTGTCGTTGTTATCCTTCAACGACGTCAGAGAGGTGACGAGTCCCGATGGCCATACATTAAATTAATCACTACGTTAAGTTGATCTTAGTCTAAAACAGGACTAACGTATCCTTAACGAGCGTTCAAGTCGATCTTAGCCGCAACGCGACTAATGCATCCTTAAACTAAAAACACCAAACCCAAATATAAGTAAACACGGATTTGGACTAATCCACATCCTACGGGCGACGGCATTACTCAGTCTCCGTATACAATCCACGGGCAACCACAAACAAAACAAACACACACGACACGAAGTGAAATTCTGGAGAAGGAGAAAGTTGTTACCGCGACGCGGTAGCGTAATTAACTGCAGGGGCTTGCGCCTGCAGGGAAGAGCGTCCCCACAATCAAAAACCCCTCACCCTGAGGGGGAATCTGACGAAGTCTGCTACATCGGCCGCATCCGTCTAAACCTCCGATACACGGTGTCATAAATCAACTTGGCATCTTCGGAGAGATGGACGGATAAAACCAAATAGCATCTGCCCCGAACCTCAGGCAACGGACGTCCTAACGTCTCGGCCGCCGTTCGGAGGGGAACAGATTCTGGCACGCCCGGTGGGACCTTTTCCTCTTTCCACTCCACACTTCGTGTGTCGTTTTCGCGAACCAATCGCGGTTTGTTAAATGGTTGCCTTTGGATTTCAAGTTGCTAAGATTTGGTCTTTTGTCTGGTGCAGAACTCAAGCATCCATGGATTCTAACTGCACCAAATGCGCGAAGCACCACGGCAACGGACGCTCCACCTCACCGAGAGGTGTAACATATGGGCCCCAAGCGGCCTTCTTCCTCGCTTTACCGGTAGATCAAGTGACCCAGGCTACCACTGGCCTGTTTTTCGGGACCATGGTCCCACCTACAAACTTCTCTATGCCGATCTCCGCACCGGAAGCGAACAAGAAGTCGGTATTCGACCGGCTCACTACTATCACGACCCCTGTCAACGGGTCGCCCGCTACTAAGCCGACAGCCTCTGTTTTCACCAGGCTAGGTCAGAACTATAAAGTGGTCGTCCCAAAGAGGGCAACGGCCGCTGCTTCGGAAGTCGTTAAAGCGGCTTCTCCCATCAGAGAGTCGGTCTTCACAAGATTGACGGTTCCCACTCCTCCCCCAGCTGGTCAAAAGGCATCAGTCTTCGATAGGCTGACATCGGCAGTTACCCCATACTCAAACAGGGGGCAACAAGAAACCATCTCGATTTCCGAGCCAGTCCCAACGGCTCGTCGTGCGCGACGTCGCCATTGGCAACGAGTAAGGAAAGCAGGGGCAACTCCCCCTCAGGGCTAACCCCACCTGCTCCAGTGGTGGAGGTCAACACTGCTGTTCCAACCGGGAACAGCTTTGAATTGCTGAGGAAGGTGAGAAAGAACTCCCCAATTGCTGCATTGAAAAGGTCTCCTCCGCCTATGGAAAAAGCTCCGGAGACAAAGCAGGAACAGCCCTCTCAACGGCTGTCGTCAAAAATTTATAAAGTTTGGCGGAGGGTTCAAGACTCTGTGATTGACTTAGACCACTTTCGTCGCCAGAAAAAGGCAAAGGTGGAAAAAGACAAGAATCGCCCCATTAAACAGCAGGGGGCAACAAATGCTAGGATGCCCACTTCAACGGCTCCTTCAACCTCAATGGTCCACAAAAGAAAAAGGCCGGAGAAAGCCTCTGTGACACTGACAAAGTTTAAAAGCGGTGAACCTAAACGCCCCAAGTCAGGGGGCATCACAGTTCATACGGTTTATATGGCTTCTGGAAAGGAAGAAAGTCGTACTTCTACGGGTCACCGACCGCTCACCCGATCCGTGACGAAAGCCCAGGAGCAGCAACAAAAGCTCCAGGAGATGATGACTACAATGGCTGCACTCACGGGACCAAAAGAGAATCCTGAGACGTCCTTAGATGAACGTCAAGAGGAAGAGACCGACGCCGAGTTCCTCCGCCGAGTACTGGAAAAGAGAGACAAAGAGGCTGCTGAACAAGCAGCCAATATCCAGCGTATGGGCCTCCTCTTTCAGGACATGATAGGGATGATGATACAACAAGATCCCCCAACTGAAGAACCCCCAATTGTCCTTGGGGATGATAGGGGAGAGACATCAAACCCTCAGCCCGTTCTATCAGCGGCTAAAGAGGACACGATCTCTAAAACTGATCTGGACGAATATATAGCCCAGCAAATAAAGGTTCATCACGCGGCCGAAGCAGCCGGCCACGTCGTAAAAACGGGGCGACCGTATCCAGGCTGGTATGACCAAATCAAGTACCCGCCAGGTTATACAATTCCCAAGTTTCATGTCTACAAAGGGACCGGCAATCCCCATCAACATGTTGCCCAATTCAGGGCGCTTTGTGGTAACACCGGCGGCGACGACAATCTTTTGCTTCGCCAGTTCGTTGGAAACCTATCAGATACGGCCTTCGAATGGTATTCTGAGCTCCCCAATGACTCTATTAAAACCTTCGCGGAGATGGAACTGCTCTTCACCCAACGTTTTGCAAGTGCCAGCGAGCGTACCCCGATGACGGCACTGATTAACGCCAGGGTAAAACCCGGCGAGACATGGGTCCAGTACGCTATACGGTGGCGTAATCTATGGTCTAAGTGTGAACAGCGCATAGAAGAAGCCCCTGCGGTGGGAATGTTTGTTGGAACCCTTGATCCACAAGCAACCATCTCACAGTTTATGATGTTCTTCAAGCCGACTTCCTTCCAGGCTTTGATCGACAAATTAGCGCAAATGGACCAGATGGGCCATAAACCCCCTCTCCCGAAGCCGGACTCCCGAAACGATAAAGGGAAGGGAAAAGTGATCATTGTCGCCAATGCCCAACAACAACCGAGCGACTCGAAGCCGGTTGCTCGTCCAAACAATACACGCCCATACGTACCCCTTGAGGACAGGATGTGACGTCCTTACTCCTTCCCCCGCGATAAAACAAGGAGGCTATTCGAGCTGGCATTGCGCAACAGACTCATAAATCTGCCAGATCCAAAACGCCCGTCGCAACCAAGCGACGTCAACGAGCCCAACTATTGCCCTTACCATCGAGTGCTAGGACATCCGATCGAAGACTGTTACGTTTTCAAAAATTGGCTTGAAAACCAGTACCGCCAGGGCAAATTTGCACTATCCGACAAATGGAAGGTGAATCCCCCGCAGCCCCACACCTCTAAGGGGATGAATAGGCCGGGGGCAACATGCTCCGTCATTGAAGAAGCTCCCTGGGAGGTTGTATTATCAACCAAAACGAGGAGAATGCTAAACGATTTTCAGACCTGTCCAGCGGTCAAGTGGAAGAACCCCTTGGAGCCGCAGGTTATTGAGGGGATGTTGAAGCCACGACCGACTCTGAAAACCGATGGTGGTAGTTCAAGCGTTCATAGCCAGCCGTCAAAATCTTCGAAAAAGAAGAAGAAGAAATCTAAGAAGCCCGTGAAGCCTGGCGACAAGCGCACGGACTTACAAAAGCAAATCGACGCGCTGGATGAATATAACCAAAAGGCGCGGACTCCCATTACGCTCCAAGATTTCCTTGATCACGTCTTTCAAAAAGAAGATGAGGGAGCAAGTTCATCGGATGAATCCGAGGAATATGTGGCGAGCTGTCATATGATCTCCCATTCGGTCACGAACGAACGATGAAGGGCTCCAGGGTTATCAGTTGAAATGATTGGCGCGTTTCTTAATGAAGCTCGATTGAAAAGCAAAGCTGATCGAGAACGCGAGACGGCTATATTCGAAAGGGCCAAGCGCCAGCGACTTGAGGAAAGAGCTGAGATGATCCCGCTGAAGCAAAATGCCTCCACCGCTGACAAAAGCCAATTCAAGATAAAAAGGAAGTTTGCTAAGGCCATATCGATGGGCATGAAGCTACCACCCTCTGAAGAAAAAGTTACTGGCATGGTAGAAATGCACCCCTCTTATTGCTTATATCATCAGAAGATCTCGCATTCCACCCAGGATTGCAAAGCTTTCAATGGATGGTGGCAAGGATACGTCGCCAATCGACAACGCTTTAAACGGGAAAAGCGTAAGATTCGTCGGGAGCAAAGAAACACGACCAAAGAGCTTGAAAGAACTGCCAGCAATTGTCGCATGATTAACACCGCCGGGTCACAGGTGCCTACATTTGGGAGCGATTCCGATGAGGAGCTAGAGCTTGGCCCCCTCTTCAAAGAATCCACTTCGGGAAAAGAAGAAGAACCGAAGTCTTGCGAAAATATACAGCTGCGAAATCGGACACTGCCTGAAAAGAATCTCGGACCCTTAAACAAGAAAGACAAAGGGAAAGAGAAGGTCTCTGAAGACATCGCTTTGGATGACCAGGTCGCGGAAGAGTTAACCGCCAAGAATCCGCCAAAGAGGAGTAAAGTGGATTACAATGTCTTGGCGCATCTGAGGAAGCTACCCTCACAACTCAGCATTCTCGATGCCTTGTTACTATCAAAGGAGGCGAGAGACTCTTTGATTAAGGCGCTACAAGATCCGGACCAGTTCCAAGCCTTCTTAGCCGAAGAAAAGATGAAAGACGAATTAGAAGAAGTGCACACAGCCGACGTTGCTTTTGGTGATGAAGACCTTCTTCTCGGGACGTGTGAACACAATCGCCCCCTTTATGTCTCAGGATACTGCCATGACATAAAGATAGGTAAAATCTTGGTCGATAACGGATCGTCTGTTAATTTACTCAATGTGCGAGTGTTAAAGGAGATTTGCATGAGCGTCCAACACCTCGCCCGGGACAAGATCACTATCTCCGGTTTCGACTCCCAATCCTCAAAGACTCTTGGATCTGTGATATTGACGCTGCGCTTCGGGTTGCTCGTCACAGACATCAAATTCCATGTTATAGACGCCAAGACGTGCTACAACGCTCTGCTCGGCCGACCATGGCTACACGAGTACAATATCCTCCCTTCTACACAGCATCAGTGCAAGAAGTATTCTAGGGATGGCCTCGAGTACACAGTGGATGGAGAGTTGAATCCGTTTTCCGTAAACGAAGTTCGCAAGTATGAAGATGCCAAATACTTCTTGCCGAGTTTCGAAGACACGGAAAGGTGTCACAAACCGGAGAACAAAACTAACGCCACCATCCCTGTCTTCGGCAGTGACACCGAGGAGGAGGAGGATATAATTTATTCAGGTCCATCCCAATCCACCAGGCCAGGACCATCCGTTCCTTCATTGATCTTCGGCAGTGATTCAGAGGATGAAGTTCACGCTGTATTCCCTGCTCGGCCTTCAATATGGGTTTCCGCTGATGAAGAGCGAAGTCTGCAGATAACCATGGTGCCGCTTGAACATTACAAAGAACTGGATGCACTCGACACCAACAGCGTAGAAGAATTGCAGACATTCTATATCCCTCCCGGACAAAAAGGCGAGAAGGCAATCCTATTCTACCGTTCTGAAGAAAACAAGGTGGAAAAAGAAATTTGGCATGGCGCGGATCCCACGCTCGACAGGCTTCAGCCTATCCGTCTTCCCAGATATTATACCGAAGGTTTGAAGAAACTGCTGAAACGCCAGGGGATGTCCTTCACACAGACCGTTAGAAAAGCCAAATTCTATGACAAGGTCTGGAACATTCCCGGGACTCAATGCAAATTGCCTAATGGGAGAGTAGAAACAAAAGGGCTTGGGTACATCCGGTCAAAGAAACGGGAGCTAGTAAACAGCTGTTATGTTATGTATGACTTCAATGAAGAGACGGACGCTCAATGGGAGGATGCTAATCCTGAGCCAGCAAAAGTTCCTGATACAAAACCGCCCAGTCCATCGTTTGAAGACCAGATGAGCAAACTTATAAGGGATGCGAGTCAAAAAGCCCGAGATGATCACGATCGTGAAATGGCAATCTATGAGAAAGCCAAGACACGGCACCTCCTTCAACAGGCGGCGAAGGATGAAGATGCTGCCCCATGTCAACCTGATACAAAAAGGGCTCGACGCGGAAGCAAAAACAAGTCGAAAGGTGAGAAAGGCGCTCGACAACTACAAAGCAGAGCTAAGAAGCCACGCATCCGAGAGTCGAGCGTTATTGACCTAGCCCTCATGAAGAAAATGGGTCGAGCATACTCATTTCCTCGGAACAAAACAAGGAAAATACTTGATCTTGCTCTAAAACATCAAATGCTTACACTGCCGGAGTCTAAACACCCTGAGCAAGCGGGCGAAGTCTCCAACCCAAATTATTGCTCGTACCATCGAGTAGTAGGGCATCCGCTTGAAGATTGCTTCACCTTTAAGAATTGGGTTGAGGACCAATATCAGCTTGGCAAATTCGCGTTGTCTGACAACTGGAGGGTAGCGCCGCCGCAAAAGCACGAACCCGAAAACATGAGGATAGAACCAACTCCGCATTGGGATTGGCAGAAAATTTGCACTTGCCACGTGGTAACAATATTAAAAGAAGAGTCCGAGGACATGAACAGCCTTCCTTGGTGCTTTGAAAACGGCAGCGATGAGGTAATCTCAGAATTTCCCCCAGCTCCGAAAGAACTGGAGGATGGAATCCATACTACTACAGATAACCTCAGGAAAATCGAGTTGGGGACAACGAATGATCCGCGACCGACATTCGTCAGCGAGCTGCTGTCTGAAGAGAGGATGGCAGCGTTAAGAGACGTCCTTGTGCAGCATAAAGATTGCTTCGCATGGAACTATTCCGAAATGCCGGGACTAGATCCAGAAATTGCTGTGCACAAATTGGCGATATCCCCGGACGTCAAGCCAGTCAAACAGGCGCCGAGAAGAATGCGGCTCGAGCTTGAAATGAGCATCAATACCGAAGTCAAAAAGTTAATCGACTCTGGCTTCATTCAGGAAGTTCAATACCCTGAATGGATCGCCAACATTGTCCCGGTGATGAAGAAAAATGGGACAGTGCGCATATGCGTGGACTTCCGGGATCTCAATAAAGCCTGCCCAAAGGACGACTTCCCAGTGCCAGTCACCGAACTGATGATAGACAATACGTCCACTCATGAGGTTTTCTCCTTCATGGACGGCTCATCGGGGTATAACCAAATAAAAATGCATCCTGAAGATCAGAAGCATACGGCTTTCCGGACTCCTTTGGGGATATTCTGTTACAAGGTGATGCCCTTCGGTTTGAAGAACGCCGGTGCCACCTACCAGAGGGCCATGACAAAGATCTTCGACGACCTTATACACGAAATCGTTGAATGCTATATCGACGATCTCGTGGTTAAGAGCAAATCATACGAGGAACATCTCGAGCATCTGAAGACTGTATTCCAACGCCTTCGGCAATACAACTTGAAGATGAATCCTCTTAAATGTGCGTTCGGGGTTTCCTCGGGCAAATTCCTGGGATTCGTTGTTCGACACCGAGGTATTGAAATAGATCCGTCAAAGATTAAAGCGATCATGGAAATGCCTCCGCCGAGGACTCTCAAACAGCTACGGTCTCTCCAAGGGAAACTCGCATACATACGGCGATTTATAGCCAACCTTTCAGGAAAGTGCCGTCCTTATAGTCACCTGATGAAGAAGGAAACCCCATTCGTTTGGGATCAAAAATGCCAAGGCGCACTGGATGGGATCAAGCAATACCTGCAGAACCCGCCGGTGTTGGCTGCTCCGGTTAAGGGGAAGCATCTCATTCTTTATACAACCGCCCTCGAAGGTTCCTTAGGCGCATTATGGGCACAAGAGAACGATCAAGGGAAAGAAAGAGCACTCTACTACTTGAGTCGAGTTCTGCTGGGGGCAGAAAGCAACTACTCTCCCATTGAAAAACACTGCCTGGCGTTGATCTTCGCAATAACAAAGCTTAGGCACTATGCGTTGGCGCACGAGGTCCGTCTTATTTCAAAAGTGGACCCTCTCAAATATCTAATGTCAAAAGCCATATTGACAGGGCGACTCGCTAAATGGGCCCTGCTCTTGATGGAATTTTCGATAACATATCAACCTCTCAGGGCAGTAAAAGGCCAGGCCATCGCCGACTTCCTTGCTGAGCATCCCATACCTGCCGATTCTCCTTTAAATTGCGATTTGCCAGACAGACATGCGTTTGACGCAATCGACAGTGGTGATACCCGGTGGGAGCTTTATTTCGATGGAGCATCTTCCATGAAAAAGCACAAACAAAATACGCCAATGATCAAATCAGGGGTAGGACTCATCTTTGTGACTCCACAAGGAGGAATAATGCGCTTCGCCTTCTCCTTAACAGAGCCGAGGACGAATAATGAAGCTGAATATGAAGCTTTGATAGCAGGCCTCGAGATCGCCATTGATATGGGAATTGAAAGCCTCCTCATATATGGGGACTCCCAGCTGGTCGTCAGTCAAGTGAACGGCGATTACCAAACATGCAAACCGGAATTGGTAAAATACGGTGAAAAAGTGCAGCAACTGCTAACCCAAATTCCCTCCTACACGTTGGAAAGTATACCGCGCGCGGAAAACAGCAAAGCGGACGCACTGGCCAAACTTGCTAAAGAATTGGCTGACGAGAACCTCGATGACGTTAGAATCGTGATACAAAGCCGTCGAGTACTCGCCCCAGCAAAAATACCTCCAGAATCATATAAAGAAAAGGGAGCAACTGAGCAGGCAACCCTACAAATAAAAGACCATGAGAAGACCGAAGACTGGAGAGAAGTCTTCATAGATTACTTCAAGTTCCACCGAATGCCTGAAGAAGCGTCCATGAGACATCAGCTCGTGAAATGAGCTCTGTCTTTCGCCTTCGTCAACGATACTCTATACAAGAGGTCATTCGATTCTCTGTGGCTGAGATGCCTAGGACCTGACGAAGCGAGAAGGGTCGTCCAAGAGGTTCACGACGGACTCTACGGTTCCCACCAAGCAGGCCCTAAGATGAAGTTGAAGATAAAACGGATGGGCTACTACTGGCCCACGATGATGCAGGATTGCCTGGAATACGCGAGGCAATGTCATTCATGCCAAATTCATGGGGACTTCATCCATCAGCATCCCAATCCACTGCATCCAACAGTGGCTACTTGGCCATTCGAAATGTGGGGAACTGACATAGTCGGCCCCATCGAACCAGCATCATCAAAGGGACATCGTTTCATCTTGGCAACGACTGATTACTTCTCCAAATGGGCAGAGACGGTACCGTTAAGGGAAGTAAAGACGGAGAACATCCTCCATTTCTTCAAAACGCATGTCATATACCGGTTTGGAACCCCAAGAAGGATCATCTCTGATAATGGGCCAGCCTACCGAAGTCATAAAATTAGCCGCTTCGCGCAGCAGCATAATATAGACTGGAGATATTCCTCAGTTTATAATCCGCGAGCTAACGGTCTAGCTGAGGCCTTCAACAAGACCTTGACGAAGATCATGAAGAAAACAGTGTCACGAAACAAGAGAGATTGGCACGAAAGATTGCAAGAGGCTCTTTGGGCGTATCGAACTACATTTAAAACGGCCACAAACACAACGCCATACGCGTTGGTATTTGGGACGGAAGCAGTACTCCCTCTCGAGATAGAACTACCCTCTCTACGAGTGGCAGTCCACTATGAGCTGACAGACGAAGAAAATGCTCACCTTCGGTTTGAAGAGCTTGATGCCCTTGATGAAATCCGGCTTCTAGCACAGCAAAATCTGGAAGCTTATAAAGCAAAGATGACGCGCTCATACGAAAGATTGACCCGACCGAGGACATTCCGTCAAGGCGAACTCGTGCTAGTGGTCAAAAGACCTATGATCCCCAATCGCGCCAAGCGGGGAAAGTTTGAGCCAAACTATGAAGGACCGTACATCATCGATAAGGTTTACCAGGGTGGAGCCTATCTACTCATGGACATGCACGGTGAAAGGCCTTTCAGGCCAATAAACGGTCGCTTCCTAAAGAAATACTACGCTTAATGAGCCATAGTTTAGGTCAATGATAGATGACGACGACTATGTCCGCTCGCTATCTTCCTAAGCTCAAGCTTTATAAAAGTAGCCGGCCTTCTCAGCGATGGACCGAAATGTCCTTAAACTAATAGTGGACCGAAATGTCCTTAAACTAATATCAGACCGAAACGTCTTTAAACTAACACCGCAGCATCCTTAGGCTGACAAGATAAAAAAAAACATATAAAAATAAAATAAAATAAACGGTATGTCCATAAGCAAAAAGGGCACGGATGAAAACCCGAAAGGGCTCCGTGAGTAAGAACAGCAGGGCTGCCGGCGAGTGTTCGTGAAAACCCGAAAGGGCGCGACCTCGTAAAAAAAAAAGAAAGAAAAAGAAAATAAAAAGAAAAACGGTATGTCCATAAGCAAAATGGGCACGGATGAAAACCCGAAAGGGCTCCGTGAGTAAAAACAGCAGGACTACCGGCGAATGTTTGTGAAAACCCGAAAGGGCACAACTTCGTTAAAGAACCCTTATGGAGTCCTCTCGATCTTGTAAGGAGAAACCACCTGCGTGAGATCCTTACGACTCACAAAGGAGCAACACACTTAGGGATCCCCACGACTCCTAAGGAGAAAATACACTTGCGAGATCCTCACGACTCGTAAAGAGAACTCTCTTATGGGACCCTCACGGCCCATAGGATTTGAAAGTCTTAAGTCACAGAGACCTAAACCTGTGCTTAAGCAAACCCCCACAAACTTCCAATAATGCCCTACAAGCGGTTCAATATTGACCCTTGTATACAATCCACGGGCGCGAATAAACATTTCCCTAGCCAAATTTCATCCGTAATTGGGAATACGTTCGCATGGTGAACAACCCTTATAAATCCCCTCGATTTATGAGGAGAAAACCCTCCTGTAGGATCCTTACGACTTACAGAGGAACAAAACACTTAGGAACCCTTACGATTCCTAAGGAGAAAATACACCTACAAGATCCTCACGACTTGTAGGGAGAAATACTTTTATGAGACCCTTACGGCTCATGAAATCGAAAGCCTTAGTCGACAGGTCCCTAACCCTGATCGCTAAGCCTCCTTTGTTCGACAATGACAGAGGCAAATGATGATTCGCTCCTGGCAATATCCCAGTTGCAGCGGTGCTGATGCCAAAATCGGTGCCCAATTTCAGGTTTACGGCGAAAGCCAGTAGGCCGCTCATGCATACGAAATAGCCGAAATGATAGGACAACTTGCAATAAAAAGCAGCAAGTAAAATGTATGCATGCAAAATAGCCGAAATGATTGGGCAACTCGAAATAAAAAGCAACGAGTAAAGATAAAATAAATAGCCGAAATGATTGGGCACCGCGAAAAATAGCCGAAATGATTGGGCAATCACGACCTTCGCGATATAAAAGCTGAAATGATAGAGCATCGCGGAAATAAAATAAAATAAAAAGAAGAAATGGTAAAACTTCGGCCCTACAGTTAAGATCACATCGATCCCTGTATACAATCCAAGGGCGTAAACAAAGAAGGGACCATACTTCCCCAGCGGATTCCGTCAAACGACGAAGCCAAACCTCAACGGTTCATTTCAACCGAAGAAGCCAGTGACTTCAACAAAAAATTCCTCGACTCACGGATACAAACACTCCTTGATGAGAGCCTCCTGATCCGCGTCGACTCGCAGAGCCACCAGCGCCTCCGTAGGAACCCTCGACTCGTTTCAAACCCCAAGGACATAAATAATCCTTAGCGCTCGGGAAACAAATAATCCCTAGCAAAATCCTCGACTCACGGATACAAACACTCCTTGACGAGAGCTTTCCGATCCGCGTCGACCCGCAGAGCCACCAGTGCCTCCGTAGGAACCCTCGACTCGTTTCAAACCCCAAGGACACAAATAATCCTTGGCGCTTGGGAAACAAATAATCCCTCGCAAAATCCTCGACTCACGGATACAAACACTCCTTGACGAGAGCTTTCCGATCCGCGTCGACCCGCAGAGCCACCAGTGCCTCCGTAGGAACCCTCGACTCGTTTCAAACCCCAAGGACACAAATAATCCTTGGCGCTCGGGAAACAAATAATCCCTAGCAAAATCCTCGACTCACGGATACAAACACTCCTTGATGAGAGCCTCCTGATCCGCGTCGACTCGCAGAGCCACCAGCGCCTCCGTGGGAACCCTCGACTCGTTTCAAACCCCAAGGACACAAATAATCCTTGGCGCTTGGGAAACAAATAATCCCAGCTAACTCCTCGACTCACGGATACAAACACTCCTTGACGAGAGCCTCCTGATCCGCGTCGACTCGCAGAGCCACCAGCGCCTCCGTGGGAACCCTCGACTCGTTTCAAACCCCAAGGACACAAATAATCCTTAGCGCTTGGGAAACAAATAATCCCAGCAAACTCCTCGACTCACGGATACAAACACTCCTTGACGAGAGCCTTCTGATCCGCGTCGACCCGCAAAGCCACCAGTGCCTCCGTAGGAACCCTCGACTCGTTTCAAACCCCAAGGAAACAAATAATCCTTGGCGCTTGGGAAACAAATAATCCCGGCAAACTCCTCAACTCACGGATACAAACACTCCTTGACGAGAGCCTTCTGACCCGCGTCGACCCGCTGAGCCACCAGTGCCTCCGTAGGAACCCTCGACTCGTTTCATACCCCAAGGAAACAAATAATCCTTGGCGCTTGGGAAACAAATAATCCCTCGCAAAACTTCTCAACTCACGGATACAAACACTCCGTGACGAGAGCTTCTTTGACTCACATCTCGGGCAGTAAGGATTCAAAAACTTGCTTCCTGAACAATGGGACCCTGCAAGTCAATCCTAAATGGTCTCTTGCATACTATTCACGGGTCTCACTCTCTGAAGTCGATTCTCGACAAGGAGGGAAACAACCACTTACGAATCCTCTCGACTCGTAAGAGGGAAAATTCTCTTATAGGATCCTTACGACTTATAAGAGAAAACCACACTTAGAAATCCTCACGATTCCTAAAGAGAAAACCCACCTACGAGATCCTCTCGATCCGTAGGGAGAAAATTCTCTATGAGACCCTCACGGCTCATGGAGTTGGAAAGTCTTAGGCAGCAGATCTGAACCTGCGGCCTAAGCCATCGCTATTTCTTAAGAAAGTCAAGATGCGTGCTCTATTATCTGTTAACCATGTTTATCAAGATAGCATGCCGATAGTAAGAGAAAGAAGAAAGCTACGGAAGGAACATCCGATTTACGTTTGATTGAGCATTCGAGACACACTCATTCATGCGCAAGCAAAAGACTCAGAACAAAAAAATAAAGACAAGCTGGGATAAAATTTTTCCATTAATATGGCCAATGGTTCTTACAATCATAAAAGCGATAAACGAAGAAACATCATTACAAGGGAATAACCTCAAACCCAGGACATGGATTGAGGAACTCGAAAGCAACCCTATCTATGACTTTCCAGGCCTCGCGGACCATCCTAATATGCTTTCTCTCGCGAGCACAAGCGTCAGGGTCCCCCCTGATGTCTTCCACCCTCCGATAAGCAGCGAGTATGGCGGACTGTTGAAAGGCCTCGTGCAAGAGATCGATAAGACTGTCTCGTCGCCTTTTCGAGATAAAGTTCAACAGGTACACCGAGTGCACCTTGTCCTCAGCAGCGTCCAACGCCCTAAGCGGCACGCCGGAACAGAAGAGAGGAAGCACTTCCCAGATGGCTCCCACGATAAGCTTAAGGAGGGAGGAACGTCGGGGGAGCAGTGGACCATTATACGCGTCGAAGCGACTTATTATTTCAGCGCACTCCTCGTTTGTGAACTCCCGATTTTGAGAGTGGCCAAGTCGGCGGATGTCCCCATACGAGATGATCTCGTTAAGGGCATACATGTGGGCGTTCATGGTTCCTGTGAAAGAGAATCAACAGAATTATAAGAAAGATTGATTAAGCAAAAAGATATAATGCACTGAAGAATAAAATGCCATCTTCAAACTCTAAGATCAATTAAACACTCTTAAGAATTCTTTTAAATCAGAGGGATCTATGTTTTGCCAAAGATGCAAGTTTCTGTTCATGGGTTGAGAAACCCTGAAACAGATTCCTGAGAGCGAAGCTCTATTTGACGAAACCCCAAAAGGATTTTCTGTAGATCAAAAGATCAATGAGAGCAAGGCTCTATCCATTAAACTAAATTTGATTTAATTTAAAATTTTACCTAAAAGGGGTGCTGGGTTCTGAACTTTGAAAGTTCCTAAAAAAGAAATAAGAGCAGGGCTCTAAAAGTTCTTAAGTAAGAGCAAAGCTCTGGAGTCTTTTGAAAACAAAATCTTAAAGATGATAAGCATCTGTGGGGGGACCAAAGGTCCTATTTATAGGCATCGAACGCCTCTTCAACTTCCAAAAGTTACTGCAACGGTTGGAATTCTGTCACCGTTGCGCTCACGTTTTAGGGTCACGTAAGCGCAATGGTGGGGGGCACTTGTTTACTCCAATCGGAGCAAAGCTCCGATCAAATTCCGAGGTGGAAGATGAAGCAACTCCCCAATCGGAAACAAAGCTTTGCTTTGAAAATTTAAGCTTCAATAAATGAAGCAACGCTTCAGATTCTTTGTGCTGGGCGCAACGCGCCACGTGTCAGGCGCAGACGCGTCAGCGCAACGCCCAAGAAGGCGCGCCCAATCAGAGCAGAGCTCTACTTGTCTGAAGCAACGCTTCAGTTGCGCTGCGCTCTGCGCTGTGCGACACGTGTCAGCGCAGATGCGCTAGCGCAGTTGCGCTGCGCTGTGCGCTGCGCGACACGTGTCACGTGCTGGGGCATCTGCGCCAAACTGAATTAAGATTTTAAGAAATCTTTTCTGTTCTTTCCAAAACCAGAAGATTTTCTTCTGCCTTTGGATCAAAGATCCAGCGGTGGGAAAATTCCCAAAATCACTCAGAAAAGATCCTGTTAACAAATTCAACAAATTTATGGGCACTATAAAAAGGGCCTTAGACCTCAATTCAAGGGATCAACATTTTTTTCTTGAGAACTCAAGAACTTTAAACAGAGAGAACTCTGAGAAGATTTCAAGAAAAAGGTAAAGAACCTTCATGGATTAGAAGAAATTCCTTCTAATAGATCATTGGTCTAAAAACAAGATCAATGATCTTTACATAATAAACAGTGCTTTGCACTTCTTGTTAACCCCTGGTTCTTTAAAAACAATAAAAAAAACAATAATAAAAAATAATAATAATAATAGTGCTTTGCACTTTTATGAACCTCTGGTTCTTCAAACAAAGAAAAATTTATTTTTCTTTGATCTATTTCAGATCAAGAAATTAAATAGTGCTTTGCACTTTTATGAACCTCTGGTTCTTCAAATAAAGAAAAATTTATCTTTTTCTTTGATCTAATTTGAATCAAGAAATTAAACAGTGCTTTGCACTTCCCTTCTTGAATCTAAAAGATTCTTAGTGCTTTGCACTTCCAAACTGCGCTGTTGCGCTCTTAAGAGAGCGCCACGTGTCGGCTATAGAACCACTTGCGCTAAGCGCCCTTAAGATAGAGCTTTGCTCTCTGGAATTGGCGCAACTCACTGAGAGCGCGCCACGTGTCAGCAGCGCAATAGCGCAACAGCGCAGCGCACTGCGCTAGTGTGCTTGGGCTCACCAGAGCACGACACGTGTCATCACCATACGAGCTTGCGCTCATTACTTAGCGCAAAGCGCAAATGCATTGTATTGCTTACAAAAGGGCCAAGCCCAATTAAAAGAAGGCCTAACAGGCTTAATAAAATGCAATGCATTATTTTAAGAGGCAGAGCCCAAACCAAAACAGATGCTCTGCATCATTTATAAATGGGCAGAGCCCAAACAAAATATTAAGAATGCTATGCATTTTAAAAGGGGCAGAGCCCAAACAAGGTAGATACTTTGCATCATCTGCAAATGGGCAGAGCCCAAAATAAATTGATACTCTGTATCTTTTGTGGGTAGAGCCTAAATATAAAATGCAATGCAAAAACAAATAAAATGTTGAATATTTTCAACTGGACTTAGCCCAATCGTGGCCATAAATCCTTAAATTAAATTGACCGAGCAAAATGGCTCTCCTAAATCAATCTACGTCCGGTTCGAGGGTACATCTCCGAACTCCTTTGACATCCATCGTTGTAATTCCTCAACGACGTCAAAGAGGTGACGGGTCCCAACGACCACACATCCATATGGACTGCGGGGTCCTTAAACTCGTGGACCGAGACGTCCCTAAAACTAATATTGGACCGAAACGTCCCTAAACTAATATCGGACCGAGACGTCCCTAAACTAATATCGGAACGAGACGTCCCTAAACTAATATCGGACCACCACGTCCCTAAACTGGCGATGGACCACCACGTCCTTAAACTGGCGATAGACCACCACGTCCTTGAACTGGAATAATAGAGCCTCCAAACGCTCTTTTGCCGGATCTAAACGGTCCCGTTTAAGTTGATCTTAACCCCAAACACGGCTAACGTATCCTTAAACATTCAAATGGATTATAAAACTCCCAATCAACTCTGGTTCGAGGGTACATCTCCGAGCTCCTCTGACATCTGTCGTTGTAATCCTTCAACGACGTCAGAGAGGTGACGAGTCACGATGGCCATACATTAAATTAATCACTACGTTAAGTTGATCTTAGTCTAAAACAGGACTAACGTATCCTTAACGAGCATTCAAGTCGATCTTAGCCGCAACGCGACTAATGCATCCTTAAACTAAAAACACCAAACCCAAATCTAAGTAAACACGGATTTGGACCAATCCACGTCCTACGGGCGACGGCATTACTCAGTCTCCGTATACAATCCACGGGCAACCACAAACAAAACAAACACACACGACACGAAGTGAAATTCTGGAGAAGGAGAAAGTTGTTACCGCGACGCGGTAGCGTAATTAACTGCAGGGGCTTGCGCCTGCAGGGAAGAGCGTCCCCACAATCAAAAACCCCTCACCCTGAGGGGGAATCTGACGAAGTCTGCTACATCGGCCGCATCCGTCTAAACCTCCGATACACGGTGTCATAAATCAACTTGGCATCTTCGGAGAGGTGGACGGATAAAACCAAATAGCATCTGCCCCGAACCTCAGGCAACGGACGTCCTAACGTCTCGGCCGCTGTTCAGAGGGGAACAGTCACGTGTTGGCACGTGACGCTCAAAACATCAGAATTGTTCTCCGGTTAAACCAAGAAAAAGAATCCAAACAAGGGTCACGTGCTCACACGTGACCAGGGGTCACGTGGTGGCACGTGACGGTTAAGCAGCAACCAGAAGGCAGAGCGCAAAAAGAAGGAGGGAGGCTCGTTCCAAGGGGGTCACATGCCCACACGTGACCATGGGTCACGTGGTCACACGTGACCGGCTTTCAAAGCCCATTTTGTTAACAGAATTAAATTCTGAAGGAGATTCAAATCTTTCCAAAGGAAAGCGATTATCTGGAACCAATCGAATTAAAGATTCAGAGGTGATGAAATATCATCTATGTATGGGAAAATCTCGAGTTTGGAAAGATTTCCCCTTTAAATCTAACAGAAATAACAAAGGAGAATCCCTGGATTTGAAATCCAATGGTGAATAAAATTCACCTAATAATCCAAAGGTCCAGAACGAATAATGGATGCAAATCAAATATCTCAAGGAAGATTCGTCAAAAACTAATTGACTCGGCTGCTTCTCCTATAAATAGGAGCCAAGAGACACAAAAAGAACATACATACGCAGAGAGAAGAAAAGGGAGAGAGCCTTGCTACTTTGAGGAATTTGGATCTTCTGCAAAAGAAAACCCTTGGTAAAAAAGGGAAGGCTTTTTGAAAGAAAGAGAATTTAATTCTCAACAGAGTTCAACTCCGATGTAAAAACAGAAGAACATATTTCTTCTCTCTTTGATAGAGGATCTGTAAAGCACATCTCCCCTTGAAATTGAGAATTTAATTCTCAATGGGTTGAGATCCTGCCATGCAGATCCAAAACATAGAGAGGGAATGGAAGCACGAGAATTTAATTCTCACAAACTATAGGAATTTAATTCCTTTAAAATAAAATTAGGGTTTGACCCTGTGTTATGGGAATTTAATTCCGTCAGAACAAAGAGAAACAGGGTTTAACCCTAATTAAGAACTTAGTTCTGTTGAACAGCGGGAATTTAATTCCCTTAATCATAATTTAACAGAGAATGGGAGTTCAATTCCTTAAAAGCTTTTATTAGGGTTTAACCCTATTCAGTTCTTCACATATATGAGGAATTTAATTTCTACAGAAAATTCAGAGTTCAACTCTATATAAGTCTTCAGAAGGAAGTAGGAATTTAATTCCTCTGAAATTTAAAGCTCGAGGAATTTAATTCCTGAAAAAAGATTAACAGATCCTCTAAACAACATAGAGGCAGGGTCACGTGTCACCACGTGACCCCCCAAGAGATCTACAGAAAGCCCCTTTGAGGCAGCACCCCACGTGACCCACGTGACCCTCGGCGGAAGCGTTAACATATAAGCATTCGAATGCCCGTCACGTGATGACACGTGATGCTCTGAAAAATGTGATAATCGCAGCAGAATAAATGAAGGGAGGGCGCTCTCACGTGTTGCCACGTGCCCCCTCTTGCCTTAGTGTTTAACACTAAGTTGAAACTCCCGAATCCAGTGTTAAAACAACTGTTGGGCCTTAGTGTTCAACACTAATCAAAAACTTTATTTGCAGTGTTCAACACTGACTACCTTAGTGTTTAACACTAATTTGAGAGCTCTGTTGCCAGTGCTTGATACTGATCTGTTTTAGTGTTTAACACTAATTTGAAAGCCCTGTCGCTGGTGTTTAACACCAATTGTCTTTTAGTGTTAAACACTAACTTGTCAATCTCATTCCCAGTGTTCAACACTGGTTGGTCTTTAGTGTTTAACACTAGACATTGGTCCAATTGGCTAAACGGATAGAGGAAAAGCCTCTCCTGATTGGACTTAGCCCAAGGTGGCCGTAAGTCCTCAATTTGTAATTAACTGGGCTAATGGGCTCAGAACATAATTAATCAGTTTTGATCCCAAATTGGGCCAAGGACTATTTAATCCACTCCGGTTCCAGGGTACATCTCTTCACTCCTTTGATACTTGGCATTGTAATCCCTCAATGTCTTCAAAGAGGTGACGGGTCCCGATGACCACACATCGATATGGACTGTGGGGTCCTTAAACCCATGGACTATAAGGTCCTTAACCTTGACCGAGATGTCTTAAAACTAACAATGGACTGTGGGGTCCATAAACCCATGGACTATGAGGTCCTTAACCTTGACCGAGATGTCTTAAAACTAACAATGGACTGTGGGGTCCTTAAACCCATGGACTATGAGGTCCTTAACCTTGACCGAGATGTCTTAAAACTAACAATGGACTGTGGGGTCCTTAAACCTATGGACTATGAGGTCCTTAACCTTGACCGAGATGTCTTAAAACTAACAATGGACTGTGGGGTCCTTAAACCCATGGACTATGAGGTCCTTAACCTTGACCGAGATGTCTTAAAACTAACAATGGACTGTGGGGTCCTTAAACCCATGGACTACGACGTCCTTAACCTTGACCGAGATGTCTTAAAACTAACGATGGACCGCAATGTCCTTAAACTACCCATGGACCGCAATGTCCTTAAACTACCCATGGACTGCAATGTCCTTAAACTAGAACAATAGAGCCCCGCGTGCTCTTTTGTCGGATCTAAACGGTCCCGTTTAAGTTGATCTTAGCCTCAAGGATGGCTAACGTATCCTTAAACCTTCAAACAGACTGGACTATGAATCCCCCCAATTAACTCTGGCTCAAGGGTACATCTCTGAACTCCTCTGACATCCGTCGTTGTAATCCTTCAACGTCGTCAGAGAGGTGACGGGTCCCGACGGCCATACATACGATGGACCACTATGTCCCTAAACTGGAACAATGGAGCCCAAACGCTCTTTTGTCGGATGTAAACGATCCCGTTAAGTTGATCTTAGTCTCAAACTAGACTAACGCATCCTTAACAAACGTTTGAGTTGATCTTAGCCTCAAGTATGGCTAACGTACCCTCAAACCAAACCCCCAAACCCAAATCTAAGATAACACGGATTTGGACTAGTCCAAGCCCTACGGGCGACGACATAACTCGGTCTCCGTAAACAATCCACGGGCAATAAAACATAAAATAAACACACACGACACGAAGTGACCATCTGGAGAAGGAGAAAGTTGTTACCGCGATGCGGTAGCGTAATTAACTGCAGGGGCTTGCGCCTGCAGGGAAGAGCGTCCCCACAATCAAAAACCCCTCAAACGAGGGAGAATCTGACGAAGTCTGCTACATCGGCCGCATCCGTTTAAACCTTCGATACATGGTGCCATAAATCAACTTGGCATCTTCGGAGAGGTGGACGGATAGCACCAATTAGCATCTGCCCCGAACCCCAGGCTTAGACGCCCCCACGCGTCCCGGCCGCCGTTCGGAGGGGAACAGATTCTGGCACGCCCGGTGGGACCTTTTCCTCTTTCCACTCCACAGTTCGCGTGTCGTGATTCGCGAACGAATCGCGGTTCGCTAATGGTTGCCCTTGGGTTTCAAGATACTAAGAATTGGCGTCTTGCTTATTGCAGAAAGAAAAGGATCGATGGCTTCTACTTCTGCGAAATCCTCCAACCGCTCAGACTGCAATTGCGACCAACGCTTTACCTCGCCAGGAGGTATAGCTTACGGACCCCAAGCTGCTTCGTTATTTACAATGCCGGTGGATCAGGTGACTCAGGCCACTACCGGATTGTTCTTTGGGACTATACTCCCGCCAACAAGCTTCACGGCGCCGGTGCTGACAAAGGAAGCTCTCAAGAAGTCAGTCTTTGATCGTCTTACCCCTGCCGCGGCTCCTTTCAACGAGTCGCCCAACGTCAACGCCTCGGTCTTCTCTAGATTGGGCCAGAAATCCTACGAACTCATCACGGGGCCTACAATCTCAGAGGAGGCTGCTTCTAAGAAAGTGGCCGCTCCTGCCTCCGAAATCGCCAAGGCGGCTTCCCCGGCCAAAAAGTCGGTCTTTACAAGATTAACGGCTTCAGCTCCCGCTCCTGCTGTCCAAAGGACATCGGTCTTTGACAGGCTAACACCAACAGCGACCCTCCACCCACACAGGGGGCAAGACAAAACCATTCTAACCGCTGACCCAACGCCGTCCGCTCGACACGCTCGACGTCGCCATTGGCGCCGAGTAAGGAAGGCTGGGGGCAACTCCCCCTCTGGGTTGACTCCATCAGCCCCGATGGCAGAAGTTAATGCTACTGTTCCAACTGGGAACAGCTTCGAAATGCTAAATAAGGTGCGAAGGAATTCTCCTACTGCAGTGCTGAAGAGGTCTCCTCCCCCATTAAAAAAGGTTGTGGAAATAAAGCCAGAACAGCCCCGATCTCCTCAACGGCTGTCTTCCAAAATCTATAAGGTTTGGCGGCAGGCCCGAGACTCGATCGTCGATCCAAACTTCTCCCGCCAACACAAGAAGCTGAAAATCCAACCGGAGGCTGGTCACCAGGCTAAACCCCGAAAGGCTGTCTGGACGCCCACCTCAACGGCCCCCTCAACCTCCATGGCTCATAAAAAGAGGAGGCCAGAAAAGATCCCCCAGCATGCAACGACGGCTAAAAGCACTGAGCCCAAACGCCCTAAGTCTGGAGGCATGGTGGTGCACACTGTTTACATGGCCTCTGGAAAGGAGGAAAGCCGCACTTCTACGGGCCACCGACCGCTAACCCGATCCGTGACGAAAGCCCAGGAGCAGCAACAAAAGCTTCAGGAAATGATGAATGCTATGGCCGCACTTACCGGGCCAAAAGAAAGCCCAGAAACGTCCTCAGACGCACGCCAGGAGGAAGAAACCGACGCTGAATTCCTTCGCCGGATACTGGAGAAAAAGGACAAAGAGGCTGCTGAACAAGCGGCCAACATACAACGTATGGGCCTTCTCTTCCAAGATATGATAGGAATGATGATCCAGCAGGACCTACCCGCCGAGGATCCCCCAATCGTTCTTGAAGACGACCGAGGAGAAACGTCAAATCCACCACCAGCCCTCTCAACGGCCAAGGAGGAGGCAATCTCTAAGGCTGACTTGGTTGACTACATAGCCCAGCAAATCCGGGTTCATCATGCGACTGAGGCAGCTGGTCAAGTCGTAAAGACGGGGCGGCCGTATCCAAGCTGGTACGACCAAATCAAATACCCGCAAGGCTATATGATACCAAAATTCCACGTGTATAAGGGGACCGGCAACCCCCATCAACATGTCGCCCAGTTCCGGGCCCTCTGCGGTAACACCGGCGGTGATGATAAACTGTTGCTCCGCCAGTTCGTGGGCAGCTTATCAGAAACAGCGTTCGAATGGTATTCGGAACTCCCGAACGATTCTATCAAAACGTTCGCTGAAATGGAGTTGTTATTCACTCAGCGATTCGCAAGTGCCAGCGAACGCACTCCAATAACTGCATTGA
Source organism: Agapanthus africanus (assembly GCA_030015575.1). Lineage (NCBI taxonomy): Eukaryota > Viridiplantae > Streptophyta > Magnoliopsida > Asparagales > Amaryllidaceae > Agapanthus > Agapanthus africanus. The sequence continues at coordinate 645,456,621 of JASDDO010000022.1, read as the reverse complement.
TTAACGCCAGGGTAAAACCAGGCGAAACCTGGGTCCAGTATGCTATACGCTGGCGGAATTTGTGGTCGAGATGCGAGCAACGCATTGAGGAAGCACCCGCAGTGGGCATGTTCATGGGGACCCTAGACCCCCACGCAACTATCTCCCAGTTTATGATGTTCTTTAAGCCAACCACATTCCAGGCTTTAATCGACAAGTTGGCTCAGATGGACCAGATGGGTCATAGACCACCTCCCCCGAAGTCGGAACCTCGGAATGACAAGGGTAAAGGAAGGGCAACCTTTGTCGCGAATGCCCAACAGCAACCTAACGCCCCGAAACCGGCAGATCAATTGGAAGAAAGACGCCGGTATTATAATGAGAAGATGAAGCGTCCCTACTCGTTCCCACGAGACAAGACGAAACGGTTATTCGAGCTGGCAATACGCAACAGACTTATAAACCTACCAAATCCAAGGCGACCGCCGCAACCCACCGAGGTGAATAACCCTAACTATTGCCCTTACCATCAAACGGTAAGTCATCCGATTGAAGATTGCTTCGTCTTCAAAGGATGGATTGAAGATCAATACCTCCAGGGGAAGTTTGTACTGTCCGAAAAGTGGAAGGTGAACCCACCACAACCGCATACTCCTAAGAAAGCAGATACACCGGGGGCAACCTGCTCCTTTATTGAAGAAGCTCCATGGGAGGTCGTGCTATCAACTAAAACCAAAAGAATGCTGAGAGACCTTCATGCGTGCCCTGCGATCGGATGGGAGGACCCTCTTGAACCTCAAATTATCGAAGGGATGCTGAAGCCCCGCCCAACTACGAAGACTCGCGATAAGGGCCCAAATACTCACCTCCAACAGTCAAAATCTTCGAAGAAAAAGAAGAAATCCAAGAAGCCCGTGAAGCTTGGAAACGAGCACACGAACTTGCAGAAGCAAATCGACGCGCTGGAAGAATACAATCAAAAGGCGCGAACTCCTGTCACACTGCAAGAGTTTCTCAACCACATCTTTCAAGAGAGAGATGATGGAGAGAGCTCGTCGGATGAATCCGAAGGGTATGTGGCGAGTTGTAACGTAATCTCCCACTCGTTTACCGATGATGAGAAAACTCCTAGCACTAAGAAGCTGGAGGCAAGCCTGAACCAGGGCGTGCGCGGCCGACAAATGAAATGATCAATGCCTTTCTAGACGAGATTCGTCTAAAAAGTAAAGCAGATTAGGAGCGTGAGATGGCAGCATCAGAAGAAACCAAATGCAGGCGACTGAACGGAAGAGTTGAACTACCTCTGCCAGAGCGAAAGGCATCCGAAGTAGACAAGAGGATATTCAAGACGAGGAAAAGGTTTGCCAAAGCCATGTCAATGGGGATGAAGCTACCACCCTCGGAAGGGAACACACATGATGGGGTGGAGAGGCACCCTGATTATTGCGTATATCATCGGAAAATCTCACACCCTACGGAGGAGTGCGACGCCTTTAAGATATGGTGGCAAGGATATGTTACTCGTCGGCAACACTTTAAGCGCATGAAACGCAAGAGCCGTCGGGAGCGAAGAAGTACTGTCGATGGGCGCAACAGAACTACTGGCAGCTGTTACATGGCTCACGCCGGGGGGTCACAAGTTCTCACTTTTGGGAGCGACTCTGATGAAGAAATGGCTCTGGGCCCTCTCTTTAAAGAATCCGTTTTAGGGAAAGAGGAGAAATCGGAGGCCTGCGAGAACATTCAGCTGCGCAATCGCACACTCCTAGAAAAGAATCTCGGGCCCATGAGTAGAAAAGATAAGGGAAAGGAAAAGGTCACTGAAGATATCACTTTAGATGACCAAGTCATGAGAGAGCTGGCTGCCAAAGACCCTCCTAGGAAGGGTAAGGTGGACTATAACATCCTCGCGCACCTAAGGAAGCTACATTCTCAGCTTAGCATTCTCGATGCCCTCCTATTATCAAAAGAAGCGCGAGACTCACTAATTAAGGCGTTACAAGAACCTGAGCAATTCCAAGCCTTCCTCGCCACTGAAAAGATGAAGGATGAACTGGAGGAAGTGCATACGGCCGACATCACTTTCGGTGATGAAGACCTCCTTCTCGGGACGTGTGACCACAACCGCCCCCTATATGTCTCCGGATACTGCCATGATATCAAGATAGGCAAGATCCTGGTGGATAATGGATCCTCGGTCAATCTCCTTAATGTTCGGGTGTTGAAGGAAATCTGCATGAGTGTGCAACACCTCGCTCGTGACAAAATTACTATCTCCGGTTTCGATTCACAATCGTCACGGACTCTCGGATCCGTGATACTAACATTACGCTTTGGACTCCTCGTCACAGACATCAAATTCCATGTCATTGACGCCAAGACCTGCTACAACGCCTTGCTCGGTCGTCCTTGGCTACACGAGTACAACATCATCCCTTCTACTCAACATCAGTTTATGAAATACTTTAAGGATGGTTTCGAGTATACCGTAACAGGAGAGCTAAACCCATTTTCCGTGAACGAAGTCCGCAAATACGAAGACGCGAAGTACTTTTTGCCAGATTTCGAGGATACAGAAAGGTGTAGCAACCCGGAGAACAAAACCGCCGCCACCATCCCTGTTTTCGGGAGCGATACCGAAGAAGAGGAAGAGATAGTTTATGCAGGGCCATCTCAACGCAACAACCTGGGGACGCCCGCCCCCATGTTGGTCTTCGGAAGTGATTCAGAAGATGAAGTTAATGTCGTGTTCTCCAATCGGCTGTCAATACAAGCACCCCCTGGCGATGACCATAGTTTGCAAATCACCATGGTACCGCGAAAACACTACAAGGATCTCGACACGCTTCAAGCTCACAATGTGCAGGACCTGCAAACGTTTTACGTCCCTCCCAAGCAAAGGGGTGAGAAGGTGATCCTATTCTACCGATCCTCAGAGTCGAAAATAGAGAAAGAGATCTGGCATGGCGCGGATGCTACACTTGACAGGCTCCAACCCATCCGTCTGCCTAGATACTATACAAATGGATTAAAGAAGCTATTGAAGCGCCAAGGAGTACCCTTAAAACAGACTGTTCGGCAGGCTCGGTTCTACAACAGGATTTGGGATGTCCCTGGGACTCAACGCAAATTGCCCAACGGGAAAATGGAAACACTCGGGCTTGGATACGCGAGAACCAGAAAACGGGAACGGGCTCACAGCAGCTACGCTATACATACCTTTGATGAAGAAGAGGACGCCCTGTCAGGAGATGCCAACCCCTCATCAAAACTAGACCCCGCGATTGAAGCACCGAGTCCGTCGTTTGAAGAACGAATGGGCAAGCCTATCAGGAAAGTGGGTCAGAAAGCTCGGGAAGACCACAACCGCGAAATGGCCATCTACGAGAAGGCCAGGACGCAACGTCTATTTCAACAGGCTGCAAAAGACAAAGATGCTCATCCTTGTCAACCTGTCGTACGAAAGGCCCGATGCGGAGACGGAAATAAGTCAAGAAGCGGAAAGAGGAGCCGACAACAACGACGCAGGATTAGAGGGTTACGTAATCGGGTATTGCGCGGCTCGGATTTGTCCCTTATGAAGAAGATGAGTCGGGCGTACTCCTTCCCCCGAGACAAGACGGAGAGGTTACTCAAGCTAGCTTTAAAACATCAAATGATCGCGCTTCCAAGGTCTAGACATCCGGAGCAAGCTAACAAGGCTTCTCATCTGAGCTATTGCTCTTATCACCGAGCCATAGGACATCCTACCGAAGACTGCTTCACCTTTAAGAACTGGGTCGAGGACCAGTACCAACAGGGCAGATTCGCTTTATCCAACGGATGGAGGGTAACGCCGCCACAAAAGCACGAACCCAAAGCCACAAGAGCATAACCGGATCCACCTCAGTCCTGGGAGCGGATTCGCACCTGTTATACGACTACGATATTAAAAGAAGAGCCCGAGAACATAGATGACCTTCCCCGGTGCTTTGAAAACAGCGATGATGAGGTGATCTCAGAATTTCCGCCAGCTCCGAAAGAACTGGAAGATGGTATACATACTACTGCAGATAACCTCAAGAAGATTGAGTTGGGATCGGCAGATGACCCGCGACCGACATTTGTCAGCGAGCTGCTCTATGAAGAAAGGGTGGCTGCGTTGAAGAAAGTGCTTCTACGGCATAAAGACCGCTTCGCGTGGAACTACTCTGAGATGCCAGGATTAGATCCGGAGATTGCTGTGCATAAATTAGCAATATCCCCAGATATCAACCCGGTCAAGCAGGCGCCAAGGAGGATGCGACTCGAGCTTGAGATGAGCATCAACGCCGAAGTCAAGAAGCTGATCGATTCTGGATTTATCCAAGAAGTCCAATATCCCGACTGGATCGCCAATATCGTCCCGGTAATGAAGAAGAATGGGACGGTACGTATATGCGTGGATTTCAGGGATCTCAATAAAGCCTGTCCAAAGGACGATTTCCCGGTGCCGGTAACCGAGCTAATGATAGATAACACGTCCACTCATGAGGTTTTCTCCTTTATGGACGGTTCGTCAGGATACAATCAGATAAAGATGCATCCCGAAGACCAGAAGCGCACCGCTTTCCGGACCCCTTTGGGTATATTCTGCTACAAGGTTATGCCCTTTGGTCTGAAGAACGCTGGCGCTACCTATCAAAGGGCCATGACAAAAATCTTCGATGACCTCATACATGACATCGTCGAGTGCTATATCGATGACCTCGTAGTAAAGAGCATGTCATACGAAGAGCATTTAAAGCATCTGGAGACTGTATTTCAACGCCTTCGGCAACATAACTTGAAAATGAATCCCCTCAAATGCGCGTTTGGAGTCTCCTCGGGCAAATTCCTGGGATTCATCGTTCGACACCGGGGTATTGAAATAGATCCGTCAAAGATTAAAGCGATCATGGAAATGCCTCCGCCAAGAACCCTCAAACAGTTGCGGTCTCTCCAAGGGAAGCTCGCATACATCCGGAGGTTTATCGCCAATCTTTCAGGCAAATGCCGTCCTTACAGCCACCTGATGAAGAAGGGAACTCCATTCGTTTGGGATCACAAATGCCAAGGTGCACTAGACGAGATCAAGCAGTACCTGCAGAACCCTCCGGTGTTGGCTGCGCCGGTCAAGGGAAAACCCCTCATTCTTTATACGACCGCCCTCGAAGGTTCCTTGGGCGCATTATGGGCACAAGAGAATGATCAGGGGAAAGAGAGAGCACTCTACTACTTAAGTCGAGTTCTACTGGGGGCAAAAAGCAACTACTCTCCCATTGAAAAACATTGCTTGGCGTTAATCTTCGCGATAACAAAGCTCAGGCACTATGCGTTGGCGCATGAAGTCCGTCTCATTTCAAAGGTGGATCCCCTTAAATACTTGATGTCAAAAGCCATATTGACGGAACGACTCGCTAAATGGGCCCTACTCTTGATGGAGTTCTCGATAACATATCAACCTCTTAAGGCAGTGAAAGGCCAGGCCATTGCCGACTTCCTCGCCGAGCACCCGATACCGGCCGATTCTCCTCTGAACTGTGATTTGCCGGACGAGCATGCATTTGATGCGATTAGCGGCGGAAGCACCCGATGGGAACTCTATTTTGATGGAGCATCCTCCGTAAAGAAACAGAAACAAAGTATCCCAATGATCAAATCGGGGATAGGCCTCGTTTTTGCAACTCCACAAGGAGGGATAATGCGCTTCGCCTTCTCTTTAACAGAGCCGAGGACAAACAATGAAGCTGAATACGAAGCTCTGATAGCAGGCCTCGAAATCGCCATCGACCTGGGAATTGAAGACCTCCTTATATACGGGGATTCTCAACTGGTCGTTAGTCAAGTAAATGGGGACTACCAAACGTGCAAACCGGAGTTGGTGAAGTACGGCGAAAAGGTGCAACAACTATTGACCCAAATTCCCTCCTATACTTTGGAGAACATACCACGCGCGGAGAACAGCAAAGCAGACGCGTTGGCCAAACTTGCTAAAGAACTGGCAGACGAAAACCTCGATGATGTAAGAATCGTGGTACAAAGCCGTCGAGTGCTCGCCCCGGCAGAAATACCTCCGGAATTATATAAAGAAAAGGGAGCGACTGAGCAGACGACCCTACAAATAAAAGACCATGAGAAGGCCGAGGACTGGAGGGAAGTCTTCATAGACTACTTTAAGTCCCACCGAATGCCCAAAGAAGCGTCCTCAAGACATCAGCTCATGAAACGAGCTCTATCTTTCGCTTTCGTCAACGATACTCTGTACAAGAGATCGTTTGATTCTCTATGGCTGAGATGCTTGGGACCTGACGAAGCAGAAAGAGTCATTCAGGAAGTTCACGACGGACTTTGCGGTTCTCACCAAGCAGGCCCAAAGATGAAGTTAAAAATTAAACGGATGGGTTACTACTGGCCCACGATGATCGAGGACTGCCTCAAGTATGCGAAGCAATGCCACTCATGCCAGATTCATGGAGACTTTATCCACCAACATCCGAATCCACTACACCCAACGGTGGCTAGCTGGCCATTCGAAATGTGGGGGACTGACATAGTCGGCCCCATTGAGCCAGCATCATCCCGGGGACATCGTTTTATCCTGGCGACAACTGATTACTTCTCCAAATGGGCAGAAGCAGTACCACTGAGGGAAGTGAAGACGGAGAATATCCTCCATTTCTTCAAGACGCACGTCATCTATCGGTTTGGAACCCCACGGCGGATTATCTCCGATAACGGGCCAGCCTACAGAAGCTATAAGATTAGCCGCTTCGCGCAGCAGCACAATATAGACTGGAGATATTCTTCAGTTTACAACCCACGGGCTAACGGTCTGGCCGAGGCCTTCAATAAGACCTTGACGAAGATCATAAAAAAGACCGTTTCCCGGAATAAGAGAGACTGGCATGAAAGGCTGCAAGAAACCCTTTGGGCTTATCGAACTACATTCAAGACGGCCACGAACACAACACCGTACGCGCTGGTATTTGGGACTGAAGCGGTGCTCCCCCTAGAGATAGAGTTACCCTCTCTACGAGTGGCGGTCCACCACGAGCTGACGGACGAAGAAAATGCTCACCTTCGGCTTGAGGAGCTTGATGCCCTCGACGAAACCCGGCTCATAGCGCAACAACATCTAGAAGCCTACAAAGCAAAGATGACGCGCTCGTACGAAAGATTGACCAGGCCGAGGACGTTCCGCCAAGGCGAACTCGTACTAGTGGTCAAAAGACCTATGATCCCCAATCGTGCCAAGCGGGGAAAATTTGAGCCAAACTATGAAGGCCCGTACATCATAGACAAGGTCTACCAGGGTGGAGCCTATCTACTCGTGGACATGCACGGTGAAAGGCCTTTCAGGCCAATAAACGGCCGCTTCTTAAAGAAATACTATGCTTAATAAGCCACAGCCTGGGTCAATGATATATGACGACGACTATGTCCGCTCGCTATCTTCCTAGGCTCAGACTTTACAAGCAACAGCCGGCCTTCCCATAACAACGGACCGAAACGTCCTTAAACTAACAACGGACCGAAACGTCCTTAAACTAACAACGGACCGAAACGTCCTTAAACTAACAACGGACCGAAACGTCCTTAAACTATCGACAGACCGAAACGTCCTTAAACTAACGGCGGACCGAAACGTCCCTAAAACTACTACCGCAGCATCGTTAGGCTGACGAGATGAAAAAGAGAGAGAAAAAATATATATATATATGAAAAAGAATAAAAAAAAACGGTATGTCCATAAGCAAAATGGACACGGATGAAAACCCGAAAGGGCTCCGTGAGTAAAAACAGCAGGACTACCGGCGAGTGTTTGTGAAAACCCGAAAGGGCGCAACCTCGCTAAAAGACACTTATAGGGTCCTCTCGACCTTGTAAGGAGAAATCACCTGCGTGAGATCCTTACGACTCACAAAGGAGCAACACACTTAGGGATCCTCACGATTCCTAAGGAGAAAATACACTTGCGAGATCCTTACGACTCGTAAGGAGAATTCTCTTGTGGGACCCTCACGGCTCATGAGATTTGAAAGTCTTAAGTTACAGAAACCTAAACCTGTTCTTAAGCAAACCCTCCACAACCTTCGATATTGCCCTACAAGGGACTCAATACTGACTCTTGTATACAATCCACGGGCGCGAATAAACATTTCCCCAGCAACCAACCCTTGTAAGTCCTCTTGACCCATAAGGAGAAAGCCCTCTTGTAGGATCCTTACGACTTACAGAGGAACACACACTTAGGAATCCTCACGATCCCTAAGGAGAAAATACACCTGCAAGATCCTCACGACTTGTAGGGAGAAATACCTTTGTGAGACCCTTACGGCTCATGAAGTCAAAAGCCTTGGTCGACAGGACCCTTAACCCTGTTTGCTGAGCCACCTTTGTTCATCATCGACAAAGGCAAATGACGATTCGCTCCTGGCAATATTCCAGTTGTAGCGATGCTGATGTCAAAATCGGTGTCTAAAATCCAAGCTTGCGGCGAAAAAAGCTAGCAAGCCACACATGCCTACAAAATAGCCGAAATGATGGGGCAACTTGCAATAAAAAGCAGCAAGTAAAAATGTATGCATGAAAAATAGCCGAAATGGTGGGGCAACTCGCAATAAAAAGCAGCGAGTAGAGAATAAGTAAACAGCCGAAATGATTGGGCACTGCGAAGAATAGCCGAAATGATAGGGCAATCGCGACCTCCGCGATATAAAAGCTGAAATGATAGAGCATCACGGAAAAAGAAATAAAATAAAAGTAAAATCTTCGCCCTACAGGTGATGTTACATCTATCCCTGTATACAATCCAGGGGCGCAATCAAAGAAGGGATCATACTCCTCCCCCAGGTTTCATCATAAGAAGAAGCCAAATCTCGACGGTTCACAGATAGCCTAAAGATCATCTCGACGTTCGTCTCATGGCAGCAGACACAACATCAAGCAAAGCGGAACAGCGGCAACTCCCAGTTCCATGACTCGACGATGTACTCCCACAGAGAGTCAAATCCCAACTCCATGAAATGCGGATATAATCAACAAAATTCCTGGTCACGTGGAACGCGGATAACGTCACTCTTTGACCCCGTGGAAAACGTGCAGAGCGGATCCTGGTCCTCGCAGAACACGGCAGTGAACCCGTGTGAAGCATCCAGAGCGGAGCCTAGTCCTGGCCTAACGCGGCAGTGAACCCGTGTGAAGCATCTAGTGAAAAATTCCTGGTCACGTGGAACACGGATAACGTCACTCTTTAACACCGTGGAAAACGTCCAGAGCGGATCCTGGTCCTCGCAGAACACGGCAGTGAACCCGTGTGAAGCATCCAGAGCGGAGCCTAGTCCTCGCCGAGCACGGCAGTGAACCCGTGTGAAGTATCTAGTGCAAAATTCCTGGTTACGTGGAACGCGGATAACGTCACTCTTTGACCCCGTGGAAAACGTCCAGAGCGGATCCTGGTCCTCGCAGAGCACGGCAGTGAACCCGTGTGAAGCATCCAGAGCGGAGCCTAGTCCTCGCCGAGCACGGCAGTGAACCCGTGTGAAGCATCTAGTGCAAAATTCCTGGTTACGTGCAACGCGGATAACGTCACTCTTTGACCCCGTGGAAAACGTCCAGAGCGGATCCTGGTCCTCGCGAAGCACGGCAGTGAACCCGTGTGAAGCATCCAGAGCGGAGCCTAGTCCTCGCCGAGCACGGCAGTGAACCCGTGTGAAGCATCTAGTGCAAAATTCCTGATTACGTGGAACGCGGATAACGTCACTCTTTGACCCCGTGGAAAACGCCCAGAGCGGAGCCTGGTCCTCGCCAAGCACGGCAGTGAACCCGTGTGAAGCATCCAGAGCAAATACCGGACTGTGGAGTCCTTAAAATCCACGGACTATGACGTCCTTAACCTCGACCGTGATGTCTTAAAACTAACGATCGACCATCCCGATTCCCTACGGATTTTGCCTTGGTTTAAGGGTACATCTCTTCACCCTTTTGATACCTGGCGTTGTAATTCCTCAACGTCTTCAAAGAGGTGACGGGTCCCTGCAACTAAACATCGGACTGTGGAGTCCTTAAATCCACGGACTATGGGGTCCTTAACCTTGACCGTGATGTCTTAAAACTAACATCGGACTGTGGAGTCCCTAAATCCACGGACTATGAGGTCCTTAACCTTGACCGTGATGTCTTAAAACTAACATCGGACTGTGGAGTCCCTAAATCCACGGACTATGAGGTCCTTAACCTTGACCGCGACGTCTTTAAACTACGATACCTGGAGAAACCCCTGACTCCGTAAAACGCGGACAAGGGTGACCACATCCAGCACTTACGAGTCCTCACGACCTGTAAGGAAGAAAAAAAAACTCTCTTGTGAGTTCCTTACGACTCTCAAGGGAAAACCCGCTTAAGAATCCTCACGATTCTTAAGGAGAACTTACACCTATGGGATCCTCTCAACCTGTAGGGAGAAAAACTCTTTATGAGACCCTCGTGGCTCGTAAAATGCAGAAGTCTTAGGAAGCAGATCTTAACCCTGAATCCTAAGCCATCACTGTCCTGCAAGGAGATCAAGATAGAATATCCGCAGAATGCATTCAATAAAAAGGGGACACATCATTGAAAAGAAAAATGTAGCTTTTATTCATAAACCAAAATGGATACAAAGTACAATTCATGAAGGAAACAAGAAAAAAAGAAAAAAAGAAAGATACTCTCATCCATGAGTATGTACAAAAAAGGAAAAAAGATACAAGCCCTCAAGCCGGCGGGCGGTGCAATAATTTTACCAGCTTATCATTCTGTTGCTGAGCAACGGCTTCATGACGCAAGATCTCCAGAAGACGAGCCTCCGCCTGAACTTGCTGAGCCTGATACGAAGCGAGCCGAGCTTCGAGATCTTTCTCGGTGGCTTTATGAGCCTCGACCCTCTCACGAGTGAACGTGGCAGCTTTGTCGAGAGCCACCACCTCTTTGATGGACTCCTGAAGCACCCGCCAGAGTTCATACGCTTTGTTGGCCCTCGCTGTGAGATTGGCTTGAAGCTCGCCCAACGCCTTGGAGGCTAGCTCCCTCTCCGAGAATTTGCGGCCAAGCCTCTTCTCACATGACGTCATGTTTACCGCGCACCGTGCTATCAGCCCCCGTAACTCCGCCTTTGCAGCCACGGCCTCCGAGGAAAGGCGAGAACACTCGAGAGCGTACAGACAAGCCTCCACCTTCCTACAGAACTCCACCCAGACCCGCACCACCTCCTCGCTGTGATATGTGGCGAGAAAAGGAAGGGAGCCGTTAGCTTCAGCGGCAAACGCTTCGGCTGTGGTCGCACTACCAGCGCGGAGCTCCTCGACGAAAGAAGATAGGGAAACAAGGCTCAATTGGGCCAAGCGTTCTGAAGCCCGCAAAGCGTAGGGGCCGGGCGGCATCACAATGCGTGATTCCAAAGCCATGGAGACTGGCAGGGCTGTTCAAATTTGGCAAATGTTAGTAAAACTCTTAAACGCAGAACGAACGGGACTATAATAAAAATGTCACTCACCGACAGTCATGCAAGTAGGAGCTGAAGGTTCCCCTGGCCCTTCAACGACCTCGACCTCATCGTCGGCTTCCAAAACTATAAGAGACATCAACGTCATTTCGCAAAATAGTAACAATGCTATGGTAAAGGAAGGGCGAATAACACTGACCTTGCCCAGAGAAAAGGACAATACGCTAAGGGGAGATCGCCTGCGGAGCTGCCATCTCCAATAAACGCTGAAATGACTGTCGAGGCGACAGATCCGCGATCGTGGCCGCCAAACCGCGCAATTCTGGGAAAGATAAAAGAGTTCAGACTATGAAGGGGTTGCTAAATTAAAATGCAGAGGGATACCTTCAACATTCCTCCCATTCTGAGCCGGAGGAATGGCAGCTTCAACGGTCTCCGCCGTGACCTCAGGCTCCAACAAAGGGAGAGTAGTCCCGACTACCTCGCTTCCAGCCTTTGGGCCGCCCTCAGTAAGAGTCATTGGGGTGGCGGCCTCCAGGGGAGCCTCCCCCAAAAGGGCAAGCACTCCCTGATCAAGAACCGCCGCTGGAAGTTCTACCATGATAGGAGCAGCCTCATCAGCCCCCTCCACATCCAGCAAGGCTTCATTAAGAATTTCGGCGGGCTTTAGCTTTAATGGGCCAGTAGGGAGCTCCCCCAACGTCGAAGGTTCTGCACGATTCAAATAAGAATAATGATACATATGCACGGGTATAAATAATCGGAAAGATCACAAAAGAAGCACAACATACCTATACGCAAAGAAGCCCTCAATATGGCTTCTTCAAGCCGCTTCTCCTTCTCAAGGAAGTAAGCTCGCCGAGGTTCAAGGGTAGACTCATGACCGCCGGTCCATAAAGAAAGTGCATCAGCTGCGTCTTCTGAAGCGGCCTGCTTCAAAGCCCTTTCCCCCCATTCCTCCAAAGGGCCGATAAATCGCCGCCGAATCCACGAAGGGTCTTCGTAAAAAATTACAGCGGGATAAGACTTCTTCGGAACCTTGGCGTTATGGGACGCGTCTTTTGAACACCGTATGGCCTCAGCCAACTGTGCAGCCTCCTCATCAGCCGAACTCGGGAAGGGAAGTCCAGCGTTTGACTCTTGCAAGGCCAATGGTTCGTCTTCAAGGATAGGCTCAGACTCCACCACAGAATCAAGCGGGGTGGTAGCCGCTTTCCTCCGCCGTTTAGACCCAGAGCCGGTCGCTGAGGATGACCGCTTCCTCCCTCGTGAAGCCTTAGGGCGGCGCTGGCCCACATCGCCCTCAGCACCCTCATCCCTGTTACTCTCGCTCGGTGCCACAACCGAGGACGACATCGCCATTGTCGATGCCACGGGGGGCGGTGCCGCCACCGGCAAAGGTGCTACTACTGGGGCCCGTTTACCCCGCGATCGGGAACCCAAGGGCATACCAGCTGTTGGAGTAAGGTCTACCCCTGACTCCCCCGGAATGAGGGCGGCGCCAATCTCCCTCAAAGGGAAGCGGACTGGAACCCTCGGTCGCAGCTTAGCTCCCGAAACCTGAGGAGGGGCGTCGTGACCAAGAAGAACCCTTCTTTCTTCAGCAATAATTGGGGTGATCCGATGAAGATACCAGCCCGTAAATGCACCTACGCATCGGGGCATGTACTCGGCTTCAGGGACCATGAAATGAGAGCCGGTGTTCAGCCTCATGAAATGATGAGCGGCATCGCGAACAGCATCGAGCGAAGGGATCGGGGCGACTATAAAAGCCTCAAAAGGAACACCCTGGTCGTATCCAAGCTGCCGGGCAAATCGATGCGGATTGTACCGCATAAAAAGAGCTGCACTATCCTGGCGAAACACCAAGTAGCCCGGTCTAATTGTATACAAATGCGTGGCCTCCCGGGGCTTCAAAGAAGGTGCGTTGTCTTTCGACTGGTCCCAGAGTTGTTGAACGGGACCCGAAGGAGTAGACAAAACCCGATCATTAAAAACCAACCCGCCAGCGGTGGCATGAGGAGAAATCAGCACCCGAATAGCCCCGAATTGAGTTGGGTCGGCAGCAGAAGCACCCACTAGTCGCATAAGTCGCGGGAAGGGATAGGCGTCGTAAAAGGCGGGCCTCTGATGCATAGCGAAAGACCCCAGCACATGCATTTCGACCCAGGACGTGAAATAATGAAGCGAAAAGTTCACTACATACACGCCAGGCGTAGAGGTATTGGCTGCGATGCCCAATCCATTATAGAGGTGCGCCAAGGCCGGGATGCCGATGGCCAACCGCGTCCCCTCAGCAATACGATGAGCCGGGTAGATGGCCGAGGCTCTCATGAAGCGGCGATGCATGGGGATAATGAACCAACTAAGCCAGACACTAACAAACCCCACAAAGAACGTCTCCTCGTCCATGCCTGGGACAGCAATGGATTCAAAAGATATTGGCGATATAATAGGGATGTAATACTGAGGTAAATCTGATTCGTTGGTAGGCAACCTCTTCGGACCGAACCCAAAGGGGTCCCCAATGTTGGCAAACTTCGGGGCTGTCTTCGATAAGGCGTCCTCACGAAGGAAAAGAGCAATGAAGCTCTTGAAAGTAATGCCCTGCTCCTCCGACTCGGTGAATAATCGGTCGAAGATGCCTAGCGCCTTGATTAAACTGGGGCGCTTGTGGCGAACAGCATTCTCAGCAGACAGGCCGTCAACCGAGGCGGGCTCGGGTTCAAAAACATACTCGTCAGGAGGCAACAACTCCTCATACAAACTACCCCTGATCGGCAACCCCAAAATATCATAGAATTCTGCTAGGGAGATCGAGACCTCGCGATCTCCTAGGATGAAAGTGTTGGTAGGAAGATTCCATTGGTTTAAAAATGCCTTAACCCACCAGACATGTGGGGACTTATAATGGAATAGTGACGCGTATATGGCCTGATACAGCCCGACTTTCTGCAACCGCGCACGATGGGCAGAAAGGATGTAGCGAGCCCAGAGAAGGTAGCCCGTAGGATGCCGGGGAGTAAGCCCTATCTTATAAATTTGCCCCCACGGGTGGTCCTCACACTGGCAGATACGCCGTCCCAAGATGTCTATGGCCGGGATCGGATGGTTCGGAATACCGGTCGTCGAAGGCTCGAGCCTCCCCGTTGGAGTCCAGTTGGGCATTTCCACAGCAAAAACTGTCCTCGGAGGATCCATCGGTAAAAATGGGAAAGTGGGCTCCGTCGGCACCGCGCAAAGAAAGCTCCGGCGACCCTGAATAATCTGACTGTACCAAGGTCCCCATTGAAGAAGGTTGGTGCAGTTCGAGTCATGGGCCCGAATCATCGCCATCGCTTCCTCATCAGATGGTGACTGAGGAAAAGCAGCCTCCGAGCGAGAAAAGGGAAAGCGTGGAACAGAAGCCATCGCACCTGAAATCCAATAAAGGAAGACCGTTAGAAGAAAAGTCAGCAACATATATTCATGCATGAACATGAAGACTAGTTAAAGAAAGCAACAGCAGAGTTTTCTGGGGTCATTGGCCACAAAACCTATGGGCCCCACAGAATCCGGATGACGGCTCATTAATAATGAGGCCAAACAGTTACAATAAAACAAAGGGAATATCCTCATTTAATAAAGAATGATGACCATGCACATCCCCCCAACAAGATCTGTCTAGGGCTCTACAATGAACCCAACAAGATCAAAGGAATTAAATTCCCACAGAAGACATCATTACAAAACCCCCATTGCATTAATTGCAGAAGAACAACCTCGGGCCAAGAGACCCCAGGAAGCCTCCGCGTGAAGAAATCAAGTCCTTCATTGGAATTAAATTCCTTATTAAGAAAAGGGAATTAAATTCCCAGAAACATTTTTGATGGAATTAAATTCCATGGAGTTGAAACGCCATCATCATCCCCCCCAAAGATCATCTAGACCCTAAGAGATCTACAGTTTGAAGGTTAAGCGGTTTCATGTTCTTATGGAAAAATATGAAGAAAAAAGGGTAAAAACCCTTGTTTTGGATTTAAAATCCAGAGGAATGTGAAGGTCCACCGTTGTCCAAGAACATTACCTGAGGAAAAGGATTCTTTTCGAACAGAGTTAAACTCTGAAGATTGTTTCAAGACAGAGAACTAAGCTCTGGAAGCGAGAATTAAATTCTCAAGGAAGAAGTTCTCAGAAGAAGAAGATGAGCAAAGTGAAGGCTCCTATGAAGAGACAGAGGTATTTATAGAAGGCAATGGAAACGTTTCATCTCCCCAGATCCCTAGAGGAATCCAACGGTCACAAGAGGTGACAGCGTTGCACTCACGTGCAGACACGTGAGAACAACGTTGTGGGGGCATTTGTTTCCTGATTTAAAATCAGAAAAGCTTCTGGAAAAAGCTTCAGAAGAGGGTCACATGCTTACACGTGACCAGCAGTCACGTGTTGGCACATGACACCTAAAAGCATCATCAAGGCAAGTTCAGTTTCCTGACTACATCGAAGAAAAGGGCTTCAGAAAGAGTCACGTGCTCCCACGTGACCAGGGTCACGTGTCGGCACGGGACATTTAAATGCAAGCGTCAAAGGCACACCGGATCCCTGATCAAATCAAGGAAAAATCTTCAAAAGAGGTCACGTGCTCCCACGTGACCAGGGGTCACGTGTTGGCACGTGACGCTCAAAACATCAGAATTGTTCTCCAGTTAAACCAAGAAAAAGAATCCAAACAAGGGTCACGTGCTCACACGTGACCAGGGGTCACGTGGTGGCACGTGACGGTTAAGCAGCAACCAGAAGGCAGAGCGCAAAAAGAAGGAGGGAGGCTCGTTCCAAGGGGGTCACGTGCCCACACGTGACCATAGGTCACGTGCCCACACGTGACCGGTCAAAGCCCATTTTGTTAACAGAATTAAATTCTAAAGGAGATTCAAATCTTTCCAAAGGAAAGCGATTATCTAGAACCAATCGAATTAAAGATTCAGAGGTGATGAAATATCATCTATCTATGGGAAAATCTCGAGTTTGGAAAGATTTCCCCTTTAAATCTAACAGAAATAACAAAGGAGAATCCCTGGATTTGAAATCCAATGGTGAATAAAATTCACCTAATAATCCAAAGGTCCAGAACGAATAATGGATGCAAATCAAATATCTCAAGGAAGATTCGCCAAAAACTAATTGACTCGGCTGCTTCTCCTATAAATAGGAGCCAAGAGACACAAAAAGAACATACATACGCAGAGAGAAGAAAAAGGAGAGAGCCTTGATACTTTGAGGAATTTGGATCTTCTGCAAAAGAAAACCCTAGGTAAGAAAGGGAAGGCTTTTTGAAAGAAAGAGAATTTAATTCTCAATAGAGTTCAACTCCGATGTAAAAACAGAAGAACATATTTCTTCTCTCTTTGATAGAGGATCTGTAAAGCACATCTCCCCTTGAAATTGAGAATTTAATTCTCAATGGGTTGAGATCCTGCCATGCAGATCCAAAACATAGAGAGGGAATGGAAGCACGAGAATTTAATTCTCACAGAACTATAGGAATTTAATTCCTTTAAAATAAAATTAGGGTTTAACCCTGTGTTATGGGAATTTAATTCCTTCAGAACAAAGAGAAACAGGGTTTAACCCTAATTAAGAACTTAGTTCTGTTGAACAGTGGGAATTTAATTCCCTTAATCATAATTTAACAGAGAATGGGAGTTCAATTCCTTAAAAGCTTTTATTAGGGTTTAACCCTATTCAGTTCTTCACATATATGAGGAATTTAATTCCTACAGAAAATTCAGAGTTCAACTCTATATAAGTCTTCAGAAGGAAGTAGGAATTTAATTCCTCTGAAATTTAAAGCTCGAGGAATTTAATTCCTGAAAAAAGATTAACAGATCCTCTAAACAACATAGAGGCAGGGTCACGTGTCACCACGTGACCCCCCAAGAGATCTACAGAAGGCCCCTTTGAGGCAGCACCCCACGTGACCCACGTGACCCTCGGCAGAAGCGTTAACATATAAGCATTCGAATGTCCGTCACGTGATGACACGTGATGCTCTGAAAAATGCGATAATCTCAGCAGAATAAATGAAGGGAGGGCGCTCTCACGTGTTGCCACGTGTCCCCTCTTGCCTTAGTGTTTAACACTAAATTGAAACTCCCGAATCCAGTGTTAAAACAACTGTTGGGCCTTAGTGTTCAACACTAATCAAAAACTTTATTTGCAGTGTTCAACACTGACTACCTTAGTGTTTAACACTAATCTGAGAGCTCTGTTGCCAGTGCTTGATACTGATCTGTTTTAGTGTTTAACACTAATTTGAAAGCCCTGTCGCTGGTGTTTAACACCAATTGTCTTTTAGTGTTAAACACTAACTTGTCAATCTCATTCCCAGTGTTCAACATTGGTTGGTCTTTAGTGTTTAACACTAGACATTGGTCCAATTGGCTAAACGGATAGAGGCAAAGCCTCTCCTGATTGGACTTAGCCCAAGGTGGCCGTAAGTCCTCAATTTGTAATTAACTGGGCTAATGGGCTCATAACATAATTAATCAGTTTTGATCCCAAATTGGGCCAAGGACTATTTAATCCACTCCGGTTCCACGGTACATCTCTTCACCCCTTTGATACTTGGCATTGTAATCCCTCAATGTCTTCAAAGAGGTGACGGGTCCCGATGACCACACATCGATATGGACTGTGGGGTCCTTAAACCCATGGACTATGAGGTCCTTAACCTTGACCGAGATGTCTTAAAACTAACAATGGACTGTGGGGTCCTTAAACCCATGGACTATGAGGTCCTTAACCTTGACCGAGATGTCTTAAAACTAACAATAGACTGTGTGGTCCTTAAACCCATGGACTATGAGGTCCTTAACCTTGACCGAGATGTCTTAAAACTAACAATGGACTGTGGGGTCCTTAAACCCATGGACTATGAGGTCCTTAACCTTGACCGAGATGTCTTAAAACTAACAATGGACTGTGGGGTCCTTAAACCCATGGACTACGACGTCCTTAACCTTGACCGAGATGTCTTAAAACTACCCATGGACCGCAATGTCCTTAAACTACCCATGGACCGCAATGTCCTTAAACTAGAACAATAGAGCCCCGCGTGCTCTTTTGTCGGATCTAAACGGTCCCGTTTAAGTTGATCTTAGCCTCAAGGATGGCTAACGTATCCTTAAACCTTCAAACAGACTGGACTATGAATCCCCCCAATTAACTCTGGCTCAAGGGTACATCTCTGAACTCCTCTGACATCCGTCGTTGTAATCCTTCAACGTCGTCAGAGAGGTGACGGGTCCCGACGGCCATACATACGATGGACTACTATGTCCCTAAACTGGAACAATGAAGCCCAAACGCTCTTTTGTCGGATCTAAACGATCCCGTTAAGTTGATCTTAGTCTCAAACTAGACTAACGCATCCTTAACAAACGTTTGAGTTGATCTTAGCCTCAAGTATGGCTAACGTACCCTCAAACCAAACCCCCAAACCCAAATCTAAGATAACACGGATTTGGACTAGTCCAAGCCCTACGGGCGACGACATAACTCGGTCTCCGTAAACAATCCACGGGCAATAAAACATAAAATAAATACACACGACACGAAGTGACCATCTGGAAAAGGAGAAAGTTGTTACCGCGATGCGGTAGCGTAATTAACTGCAGGGGCTTGCGCCTGCAGGGAAGAGCGTCCCCACAATCAAAAACCCCTCAAACGAGGGGGAATCTGACGAAGTCTGCTACATCGGCCGCATCCGTTTAAACCTTCGATACATGGTGCCATAAATCAACTTGGCATCTTCGGAGAGGTGGACGGATAGCACCAATTAGCATCTGCCCCGAACCCCAGGCTTAGACGCCCCCACGCGTCCCGGCCGCCGTTCGGAGGGGAACAGTCTCCGTATACAATCCACGGGTAACCAAAAACAAAACAAACACCCACGACACGAAGTGACCATCTGGAGAAGGAGAAAGTTGTTACCGCGATGCGGTAGCGTAATTAACTGCAAGGGCTTGCGCTTGCAGGGAAGAGCGTCCCCACAATCAAAAACCCTTCATCAACGAGGGGGAATCAGACGAAGTCTGCTATATCGGCCGTATCCGTTTAAACCTTCGATACATGGTGCTATAAATCAACTTGGTATCTTCGGAGAGGTGGACGGATAGCACCAATTAGCATATGTCCCAAAATTCAGGCAAGACGGACCTGCGCGGTCGCGTCCCCGTGTTTCGGAGGGGAACAGTGTGACGCGGATCTCTTAAGGTATTGTGTTAGCTGTATAATATGTGTTATTTTAAAATCGAAATATTGAGTTGAGACGTATCTTACCGACTGAGCATGGTAAACTCAGCATTATACTCATCCACTGATTTGGTCCATATTGAACCCTGTTGTAGGTGGATGAACTGTTGTTCCATGTCTAATCTGGCAGTCTCAGAGAAGTACTTCGCGTCAAACATATCGCAAAAAGTCCTACATTCGATAGGTTGGTCAAGACAGCTTTTTTCTGCCTTCTACCAAACCCGTGCATTGTCAGTGAGCTGCATTTTCACAACTCAAACCCAAACTATCTCTGGCACTTGTGCCGCTGCCAGATCATCTTCAATATTTTGAGCCCGCTCTTCAGCTTCTAGAGGGCTCTCTTTTCCTGAGAATTGTTTGGGGGTGCAAAGCCCTGAATTGCTTCGCCCCAGGTGCTTCCGCCTCTGGACGGTTCATCAAGATAGCAGTCTGCTGCTGCTGTCCCTCCAGGAGGCTGCGGATCGCCTCAAGCAGTACCGTCTACTCATTGATCGGAGCAGTGACGGTAGGTGTAAGCGGTAGAGGTGGTGGAGTGTTGTTGAAATTGGTGCTAGTGTTGTTTGGGGAATCCATAACCTTGAAAGAAAAATTTTGGTTAGGACAGATTCAAAATATATGAAATTGGAAAATTCAAGGAATATGTAAAGAATGTTTTAGTTGCTGGTTCTTGTGTTGTATTGCTTAGGAATTCATACAGAATTAACTTGCATGTCCATGCAGAACTGACCTGCATGTCCATACAAAGTTGACCTGCATGGGCCACCAACAAAACATGTCATGCCCCGCTTCCTAGTGTACGGGAAGAGGACGCGACGGGTCACGCGACGCATTTACTCAGAAGTAAATACGCTAAGTGTATCTAAACAATATAAAGTAAAATACACAAGAGACAAGATGTAAATGTACAACTTTATTTATTAACATTCTTTTTACAATACAATGAAAAGTAAATACATGGAATGAAACCAATGCCTAAACAGTAGCATAACAGAAACGAAAATATATACAAGTAAATTAGAGCTCCGGGTCGAAGGCTATCTGATCCAAGTCCTCGCTGGTGGGCTCTGTCTCCAGAAGGTTCGATCCACCTGACAACATTCCAAAGAAAGAAAAGAAGGAATGTCGTCAGCGAACAATCACTCGGTAAGTCCCAAAGAATAAGTGGGGACGGAATAGACAGAAGGAGAATGGAACTTTTAAAGTTATATTATATTGTTAACGCTGTTATTTGTAGCTTGGTACAGAAAATACCAGTGTATACGAGAGGAGTCCCACTATTCGGAGACTAAGGTATACAGAGCATAAGAAACCGTTCAGCCATGATACAACGGCAATGGAGATTCAGGTTAGGTGTATTATGGTTACAGTCTCGTGCCACTTTTAACACCTTCCGTACTAATCTACCCCTTATAAACCCCGCGATGTCTTAATTGTATTGTTTGTTATATAGATGGATGACTTTCCGAAACCATGATATCAGTAAATGGATGTAACTGAAGAATCATGTAAATGGATGTATATCCATGGTTTGGTTCAGTCAATGTATATATTGAAATAGATTGTACAGACGGATTTATATTGAATTGTTGTATTGTAAGTTTATACTTGAATCTTATTCAAGTCAGATTGATAAAATTGAGACTCGGTCTGAGTCAGACACTTTTAAAAAGAACTTGAAATCCTGATTGTTTTGATGTTATCGGTAACTGCTGCACATGGACGACAGGATTTGTGTTTTTTTCCAAGACAATTACCGTGTTGATAACACCGTTTGTTAGATTGTCTACCTTAAATAGGTAAGCACCCATATCTCATGCTCCCTGAGGCTCAAGAGACTGGTCCCACTTAAACCTATGTTTACTAGGGTCATTATTGTAATTTAACATAACTTAAGGGTATTTTATGTAAAAATAGTTTGATATAATTTTTAAAATACACTTTAAGTATTTACTTATCGTCTTTAGGATTTTCATAGATGTATATTTTATAATTGTGAAACTTTTAGTGAGTATAACCTAATTTTCATAGTATATGGTATTTTCTTGAAATAGTGGAATTGTTTTGTATTTGGATGGTACTTTCATGTAATAGTGATTTATTTGATTTAGAAAACTTGGAATATTTATATTATTAAAATAGATATTTTAATAACAAATATATATATCTAATGAAAATAATTTTATTTATTTTCTTGTAGAAATCTCATTTTCGAAAGAAAAATGTATAAAAATTCCATCGAGATTGAATGCTCCTTGCGGAGGTCTGCATCTCGCTCTACTGGGCCCGAGAATATGCGATAATCCGCACCATCCCGAACGGGGTCCCCAAAAGCGGGTTGTAGAGGCGCAATTGCATGAAAATGTTTAATATATCTTTTTATAGAAATGGTTTTATAAGTTGATGGTATTTATTTGCAAATTTGTTTTATCCCAAGAATAAATTCCCAAAACTTCATCGTGCTATGATAGAGATGTGTGTTGTGGTGAGATAGATCATTACCTCGTGAACTATCTAAAAGGTAATATGTTGTTTATGTCGGAAACTAAAGTATGTGGTATTTTACTGTAAAACTGCGATAAAAATTGCAATATGAACTCTTTTGATGTTAAACATGTTTAATATGTTTGTTAATATTTATTGAACATGATATGAGAGTTTAGTATTTTCTTGTTTAAGAAAAATAAGATTTTTAAAGAAAAACCGAATCGGAAGTCGGATTAACTCCGCTTCCGTCGGGTTTTAGAAATTGAAGTTTTTAGAATAGAAGATGAGAGAGAGAGATGGGACTTACTAGCTTCAAGGAGAGGGGGAGGTAAGAGAAGGTGTAGGGATCGTCGGAGCGTCGTTTCGTTGCCAGAATCTCTTCGGAATTTCGTCGGGGCTTCACCCATCGCTAACTCTACTTGTACACAAAAGAGACTTTAAAGTTTTTGAGAGTTTTGGCAGGGATTTGTGAGTGAGGAAAGGTGAAATGATGTGTGGTATTTATAGGGAAAATTAGGGTTTGATGTGTTGAAGAATGCATTTAAAATATGCATTAAAATTGGATTAAAAGAGTATTTTATCACTCTCTGGAATTGTGTAGAGTATACAAACAGCCTAGGGGAAGTGAGGTAGCTGAAAGGGTGCAGGGGTGAAAAGTTCAAAGCATTAGCGACGGTTTAGCCCGGCGGTACCAGGATAATTTGGCGTTTCGCCGGCCCTTTACCGGCGGGGGGTGTTGGTCTTGGTGCCACGTATCGGGGTCGATTAGTATTCTTCAGTGCACATGTTTAAATAGTCAGTGACTTTCCAGTTTACGTATGGTGCATGTGTAAACTCTTGGGCTTCTAGAAAGATTAAATTTTTTTTTAATAAAAAGAATATGTGGCTGGTGGGATTTGAACTCTGGTGCTATGTCTCAACAGTGCAAGGTCTTACCAATGAGTTATAAGCTCCTTCTTACTGTTCAAAAGCAAAACAAATTCTTATAGCATTCACAGAATTTGCAAATACCCCAATTGTACATTAACTTTTAAACAATTTTATGTATATTGAAATTGGAGTTTGTTACACTGGTCGGAGTCTTTACTATACTCGCTTCGGGCTTGGGTGACGGAACGACTTCTGCTCCGTTCTATGACGTTCCTCAGATCTTCGCTATGAAGCCTTCATGGCTCCCCTCGACGAGTGCCATGCATGTGGTTTCGGTGGGCGTGGCGACATCAGTCTCTTCTGGAATCAGGCGACCTGACCGATGTTGCCTCGGAGTGCGAGGGAGCTCGGTGAGCATTGAAGTGATAACTCGGTTGATCTTGAGACCGAGGTGATGGACTGTTTGGTGCCAATCGAGCCGGGGAATCTCTGTTCCTCCCTACGATTGACGATACGTAAGCCCTTCCTCATACGGTGTCTCGACTGCCAGAGTCGGCACGCCGATGTTCCGTAATGTTAAGGTTGATCAGGGCACCGGTCGGGGCATTTACCCCAGGTAATGTGTGATGGGCCGCCGCTGTATCCTGCCCGCCATCGTTCGGATGCAGGAGTGGCGGCTTGAAGGGCTGCAGTCTAAACGCCAGCGATCGCGTCCACCACCGCTGCTAATCGGTCGATCCAGACAGCTAAGGCTTCGACAACGTCGAGAACTGATGGAGTGGAACCGCTCCCATCCCCATTGCGAAGTGCGTGATGGGGGGATCGCCTACTCGTCGTCGGAGACGATCGACGGTGGCTCGTGCTAGGATCTTCGTTGTGGTGCTCGCTCATCATTGGGCTGAAGACGGAGAACAACTTTTGGGTGGAAAAGTTTTTCGTTCCAACAGACGGCGTCAACCGATGGAGGTCGGAAACCCCCTCAGATGTAGTCCTCCGTCGATTTGGTGAAGAGCGAGATAAATGGCTAAGATTTGGAGAGAGTATGGATCTCAATGGGGTTGTTGGTCGGTATTGTCACCGAGCTACCTGCAAAAGAAGTCCCGAGGTGGGAAAGCACCTTAGGACCCTCCGACGATCAAGTCAGAACCAGAAAATATTTAGGCAGAGTAGCGACATATTGGATTGACTTACTTGAATCGTCTGGAGGAGGGGTTTATATAGGGTCGCATGAAGAGAGCCATTGCGAGATTCTCGCAGTCGGTTCCGCCCACGCATCACGTTCGTTTTAATGACGAGATACGCTCGTGTGAGACCTGAGACGTGGAGTGGTTGACTCCGTCGAAGCGGGAGATGCGGAGCCGTTACGAGGAAGCTCAGTAAAGGGAAAGTTGAGGAAGCTAAATCCGAGAAAGCTCGGGCTTTGCGCTACCGGTCGGGACAGCAAGGAGGCCGAGAAAGCTCAGCTCTTGGATAGCTCGGAGACAAGTTATTGACATCTCAGCTCTAGAATTTCACTTACGGATGAGAGTGCCAAATCTGCAAATCAATTTTATAATTGAAGATCCTTTTCTCCTGCACTACGATAGACTGCACTACAATAGACGGATAAATTTAGGTCAGTATTCAGGAATCTCGAAGACAAAGCACAAGTTATCGAACCTGTCGCTGGGCTGAGCTTGACGTGTCTACCATCCAACGGTCCGTAGCACCGAGAGTCAAATCTGACCGTTTATTCCTCTCACGACTCTATTTAAAATGCGCTCGCACGGCCAGTTTTGCCCTTTCCTCTCGCAAGGTACTCTCCCTTCTCCCTCTCATTTTCTTGGGTAATTTTTTTTTTTTAAGCTCCCATCACTCTCTATACATCGATTTAGGCTTTAGGTTTAGGGTTTCGCTTCGAATTTCCATCAGATCGGCGCTCATCAGCAGTAACGATGGCGAGGGGAGGAAGGAGGAAGAAGAACAAGAACAAGGAGCTGGCGGCGACGCCGCCGTCACCGCCGCCGGAATCACCGGCGGCGAAACCGACGTCCTTCTCTTCGAATCTGAAGCCTGCGAAGAAAATCACGAAGAACAGGAATAATATCGATGCGCCGAATGGAGCTGCCGTAACTGCTACATCTGCTTCTGCTAGCAGCGGCAAGAACGAGCGATCGAAGGAGAAGAGCTCGGGGTTTATTTTCATGTGCAACGCGAAGACGAAGCCGGAGTGCTATAAGAACTGGGTTTTCGGGTTGCCGAAGGGGAAAGAGGAGCTGGTTGGGAGAATTAAGAAGGGGACGAGGCTTTTCTTGTATGACATTGATGTGAAGCTCATGTATGGGATTTACAGGGCTGCATCTAACGGCGGGATGAATTTGGTGCGGGGAGCATTCGGCGGGGCTTACCCTGCTCAGGTGAATCTCTCATTTCTTTCAATCTCGCTATTTTTCTGAAGAATGATTGATTGGGGTGAAACGTTTGTTTATTTTCATGTAAAAATCTCAATTTGGTACTTTTAGCTAGACACAATGGTGATTGTTGATGAACTCAAAGTGAGCAGGCATCTTGTATGGATCTTGTTTAATGAGGTTGCTGGAGGTTCATGTTTCTTTGTATAGCATCACATTTGCTTGATTGAGTATTAATTTTTGACGTGACTCTTTTTTTTCTTTGAATTTTTTCATATGGATTCTTGTCCTATATTTCACATAAACAATATGCCCACTTTGATTTGCTTGAAGAACTCCTTCAATTGATTTGAACATATAAACTGCTTTATTAATAAGTCTACCATTTACCCGTGCGCACACAAATGCATGCTCACGCTCTTCAATATTTCCATGAAATTTAAAAGTATATTATTGTTAAATGATTAGAAATCACCTTGAAATTAAGGACTAAGTTAATAATGGGGACTCTAAAATTTATGAACCATCAAACTTAAATCTTTCCTTTCTGATGTTTGAAATTGGTGTATTAATTTACTACAGTCAAAGGATATTACTATAAAATGGAATTTATCGTTATAGCTATAAAATGGAATTTATCGTTATAGGATCGGTATGGCATGTGTAAAAATATTATATTTATTGCATGTTATTCTAACGTGAAGCAATTCTTTTTCCGCAATTTATTTATCCCATTTGTGACCGGAAAATTTTAATGCAACATTACTACTATTCTCCATCCGAGTTCGAGTTTTTGTGCACCCATCTTTATATTGATCATGATATTGATGATATTTTCCTTTAATGGAAATTATGACTATTGAAGCGACGTTATATATCTGAACATTACCAGGTCGTTGCTAGTGCTTTTTTATGATCGGTTGCTCTGTCACATATTTAGAAAGGAATGCCCGTAGAAATAGAGCTACTGAGGAAATATGTGTATTTTGCATTTGATCCTCTTGCCATTTCTTTTTTGTCATTGGGCACCAAAGGGTCAATACAATACCGAATAATCTTTAAAACAATTATATGGGTCCTCTTATATTGAATATGTTCCATTTTGCTGGTTTTCTGAACCAGGAATTTGGCATTTATTTAAAGGGATTAACTGTCACAACCCGAAAAAGGCACGCAACTGACATTTGAATCATGTGAAGTCTATAGGACCCACATAATTCAAGTAAGGCAAAAGCCCAGAAACCTAAACCTTTTTAAGGAAAATAGTGGATGTCAAGTTTTTGAAACAACGGCATACGAAATCAAGTTCTTCCTTTAAAACATAAGTTATATTCTATAAAAATGCAATATTTTATATCTATCTTGAAAACATTTTCGTCATTTAAAATTTCGGCAGCACCTCCTTTGTAATTTTTAACCCGAAAACAATACAAACAAGTAATAATAATAGACATCCCCAAACGGGAGCCAGCTCTTCGCCAATTGACGGAAACAACCACGCAAGATATAAATATACGACGTCCTGAGACGAAGATCAAACACAGAAAGATAGTAAGAAACTAAAAACATTATCAAAAAAATCAGCATAAAGTATAAATACATGAGCGTGACTCTAAATTCGAAAGAATATACAACGATGGTTTCTAAGTCTACAAATATACAAAGTCTGGTGGATGGAGTTTTAGCTAGATACAACTGAAATAATATACAAGTACAATGGTGGTCACGATGCAAGTGAACCCCACCTACCAAAACAACCACTCGGAAGGAACGGTGTGCCGGCGAAGCCGCTGCGAAAACCTGTGCGGTCAAACCTGTAAGAAAACTGTGGCATAACGGGGGTGAGTTGCCAACTCGTGAGTAGAAGACATCACCGAGTAGAAATCAAATGTATGACTATCTTCGAGGTCATATAGTACAATACAATAATAATAGTAACACGATAATATCGAGTAGCATCAAAGGTAATAATATAGGTATAAGTGTAATATCAAGTACTCGTGCCCGTGTCACAAAGTAGCTATATGTCATGTATATTATGCATGAATGCATCATCAAATGGGTGTCATGAGAAAATCTTGTTAGTTATGTATATGCCATAGAGGCCATTGTTGTACATATGATGTATATTATGATGGATGCTTGGATATATATAGAGAGGACTTTCTTGCTCGTCATGATAGTATGCTATTTGGTTTCACTTTATCTTAACATGTTGACTTGTATTGGTTTACTGTCTTTCTCTCACATGTTGATAAAGCCCTTAGGATCTGTACTCGACTACTGGGACTATGATGAGATCATATTAGTGGGGCCACGGTAGTCGATGAGTACATCCTATAACTGTTTCTAGTCGAGGGTATATCGAGACAGGGCATTGATACACCAGAGTAGACTAGCGTATACGCATCTTGACCTATATGATGGGCGATGGATGATCTCATATCCATCGGTGTTGGACATCAAGGATGGCGTACGGGTGCTCAGTGGAGACTGGGTACACTGGACGGACTCGCCGAGAACTCCTAGATGGTGATATACCACACGTCAGATGACAGTTCTCCGGTGACACTGGTACAGGGTAGTCTGTAGACCCGAGATCGTCATATAGTCTTGTATGATTCCCACTGTGCTTTGATTTCCACCTTACCACGTCCAAGTGGGCGTGCAAAACGGTGACTTTTGAGTACAGTCCCGAATCACACGGAGGCAATGAGCGACATGAGGGGATTCGTCTCTCCCGGTATAGAGAGTTGATGTTGTGCTGTGGTCGATTGGCTATAACTGGAAGTCCCTGGCCAGGGCTGATATAGAGATTTACTGGTAAGTGTTATCAGTAGTTTCTCGATCCGTTATGAGCCTCACATCGACACGACTTATCGGTTGCTGGGGTCTGACGTATACCACCCCTAGACTAGATATGCGACATATCAGACGGACAAACCGGACTGTATGGGAGTGTTACTGATTGGATTCACAGGAGAACGTACATGCTAGCTTGTTGATCTTCCGATCGCTCAATACCTGGGTGGTTGTTACGTTTAGCTGACCGCTTGCAGCTTGTGGGTGTTTGATATGATCATCACCTGCTACCGGCGTATTGACGATTCTTTAGAGTCCTACACAGAGGTTTCTTGGCTCAGGCAAAACGGAGTAGAGGCACATATGTGATATGTGCAGGACCGAGGATAATACGATATGAGATACCGTATTGTATTCTCGCGATATTTAGATTTAAACCAGGTCATCAGATCAAGTGTTGATTCGATGAATCGGTACATGAAATATTAGTCGGTTATATTCGATATAGCCGGATCGTCGGATCAAGTGTTGATTCGATGATTTAATGTATAATAATATATATGATATATTGTATTACATTATCTAATATTGGCTCGCTTTATTATTTCATTTTCTCACCTGATAATATATTGATATATATACGATATATATTAATTGTATTATTTTCTTTTGTTACAGATATATAATATATATGTGATATATATTATAGTAACATGATATGATTAATAATGAAACATGTTTAGTGATGATTAAATGAGGTTAGGGTTTGATTAGGGTTAGCTCCTTCTTGCACCATCTAGAAGCTTTCCTTTTGTCATGAAGAAGATATTATGATAGATATTTTCTTATGACTCATTTCTTAACCCAACCAAACCCTGGCCTTAGTTAACTCTCTACAAGGGTTATCCTTGTCATCATTAACCATGGTTGCATTATTATTGATATACTCTTATCATTATTCATCACAAGAGAATTATCTTATTATTCATCTTCTTCTCTCTTGAGTTTTTGAAATAACTTACTAGATTTTCCTTTGGTGATGATTTCTTGTGAGAAATTGATATAAAAGGATAGCATAAATACTACTCCATCATCCTCATCTAATCTAGCCCATTAGATTAGGGTGTTCACCTCTTTAGAGTGAGAGAGCTTGAGTTATAGCAATTTCGACGTAGATCATCGGAGAAGCGGAACACTACAAGCTAGCATGGATCGTTCGAGTCATGGAGCCTCTCTTGAGTCCGGGAGATCGTGGATCGCGGCGAAGGGACTTCTACTCGGAGCTTATGAAGCGAAGAAGCGGACTACAAAGGTTGTAATCCCTCACACTTAGTAGTAAAGATGTTTATTTGCATGTTAAACCCAAATAATCTAGCAAAGATCCAGGCTTTGGGTTGTTCGGCACGTCTAAATTTTTATTCGGACATGTTTGATGCCTTATGAACCATCATAAGAGTGCTTAGGAACCCTTCAGTGGTATCAGAGCCTAGCTAGAGCATTAGGCGACGTGTTTACGAAGTTAAAACTCTGAACGAACTCCGATACGACGATTTGAACCCCTATCTGGACTTTTTCTAAAAACTGTGATTTTTCTGAATTAAAAATACCTAAAAATAACAGCAGGAAATTATAAGAATTATGGTGCAAAGCGACAGGCTAATACGTACGGACCACCGCGGAACCGCGGCCAATCTTTGCTTGGGCCGCTGATCCGCGGCCGTACAATGGATTTTAGCTTATCTTTTTGCACAGTAATATCTAATTCTGTTAGTTATAATTTCTGGGTATTTTTAAATTGACTCAAGTGTTGAGTGTTCTGGGGTTTATTTTGTAATCGTTGATTCGAACGGAAAATTTAAATTCGTTATTATTTCCGGATATTTTGAAACTGTTAAAAAGTTCGAGCGGATATCATTAAGTCACTTTTTCCCGGCACGAAAAACTTTCAAGTGCTGAATTTTTATCGGGTTTAAATCTTTCGGAAAAATATGCAAGTAACGCGGTGGACCCTCTAGAAGACAACAAACCTTAACTCGATTATATGACCGTCTTGAACTGCCTCTAAATCTTAGGGTTTGGGGCAGTACGGCGTGCCACATGTGAGGCGTTGGCTTGACCCTTCTACGGCTGGATCATCGGTACTATGACATATTCTGGGATTATTTGAACTCCGCTCAAGTGTTGAGCTATTTAGGAAATCTTGGGTATTTGATTATCCGGTCGGAAAGTTTAATACTGTCTATTTATCTGGAATGTGATACAATATGTGGAATTCATATAGTTAGGCATGAAATGCGAAGTATGCGATATTTCGGATTTACGATGTCTAAAGTGATTGTGGATTCCAAATATTGTAGTTTTACAATTTCTTTTCTGTGACCGTAAGTGTAGTATGTAGTTGTATTGCCGGTTTTTGTTGCTATACATCAACGACGATCGGTGTATGCATACTTACTTACGTTGATGATATGTGATATTATGTGTTGCTGTAATATGTTATATTGGATCGTCGTGTTCTGAATAGCCGGGGTTTTTTATGTGAGATGAGGGTTTTTATTTTCATTCATGTAAAATTCTTTTTTATGTAATATTCTTTTATTGGGGCACTTCCGGGATGAGGTTGCTGTCACCAGTGTATATTATTTATTTTTCCGCATTAGGTAGACCCAAGGAGGGGAGCACAAGTAACCGGGTTCTAGGGTCCAGTGGGAGGCCATCTCGAGGAGTCGAGACCGGGTCTCCTAACCCTAGAATTGGCAGTGTTACTTGCCGCTCTCGTAGGGGTCTTAGGATGTGGGTTTGGCTATTCGTCGCGATCGTGGAATCCGTGTTTTATACATGCTCGTATTAAAAACACGGACGTCCTAGAATATCCAATATTTCATATATATTCTTTTGTTGCAATGTTCTGTGATGAGATCATATTACTGCTTGAGACGAATGCTTATACTATATATATATGCTGATATATAAATATTACTGCTTTCGTTTCTTCTGTGATGTTTAGGAAGCATAAGCTGATGGGATTTTATTAATGAGATTAATAAAAAGAAAAGAAACCTAAAAGATGTTGTAGAATCAAAACTTTATAAAAAGGGTAGCTACAGTCTTGCTTTACATAGCGGTATATATGATATACCCTGCACCTTATTCGATGAGGAAAGAGCCGAGATCCCTTCACCGGGAGTGACCTCTTTAGCAAAACTGGCCGATGCTACAAACTCGCGGTTTAGTTTTTGACAGCTTATATAGTTCTTGCTTTGCACAGCGGTATATGTGATATACCCTGCACCTTATTCGATAGGGAAAGAGCCGAGATCTCTTCACCGGGAGTGACCTCTTTAGCGAAACTAGAAAAAACCTAAAAAAACACTCCTTTTTCAAAAAGGACATGATTCTACGACGATATCAAGTTCATTACGCTCAAGGTTTTTCTGAAAAACCTGCATAGCCCTCCGTCATTTCAGATAGATATTATTTAATATTCGTGCTATGTTTGTTGACTTAATCAAGGCGTAGTGTACGGTAGCTAAATAGTGTTTATCTGCTAAAGCATGAGATGCGATTGGATTAGGGTAGTCGTACGACCTTGTTGACTCAGTCAAGGGTCGTACGGGTGGGTTTAATTCAATCGGGAATTGTACGGGTTGAACTTGACTTGCGATTTATGGTTTGTTGACTTAGTCAAGGTCATAGATCGCTAGGGGCAAAATATTATCGGGAATTTCAAGTGTTGAAATTTGCAATGAGATATACCTCCTATGAGATAGTTGGATCCCGATACCCACTGCGAGTAAGAGTTACTCCTGGGAGAGTTTTACACAGGACAATTAGCCGATCAAGTAGGTGTCTAGAAAAGTGTTAACGGGTTTACGTCTCTGGGAAACGAGGTTTACTTTAATTAGGTCCGTGCGAAAGCACGGGGAACCTCCCTCAAAGTACCGACACTAATCTGGCTGAAAGATTGACGAAATTGTAGGGTGTAATTAATCCCGGTTAATCTTACCTTTTAGGGTTTGAAGGTAGATTTGATAAAAACAGTGGGAGACATCCTGATTAGATAAGATAATAACCAATCTAATCTTGCAAGATTATACGCTAAAGTGTTTTTCTTCTCTCTCTCCAGGTAGCGGCCATGTCAGGCCATAATCAAGATAATAATATGGATGTATTGACTGGACCCGCTTATTATACTGAGCAGGGGAACGTTGGACCCGTTCTTTCTTATAAGAGTTATAAGACTGAACAGGAAACAGGAGAATATCTAGATTCTCACGCCGCCCAAACGGAGAACATGCATGTTGATGCACCTTCTTTGGGTGTGTTAGTTATTGAGAACTGTTTCTCAGTTCACCTTACGTCCTGAGTATTAGATACCGGATCAGGATCCCACATATGTAAATTGTTACATGAGCTACGGAAAGGTAGAGAACTGGGAAAATGTGATCATTCCGTTCAAGTAGGAAACGATGCAAGTATTGTAGCCAAAACAGTTGGCGAATATCACCTGGTATTACCAAGTCGTAATACATTGATTCTGAATGAGTGCTATTGTATACCGAACATGATGTGTAACATTATATCAGTTTCTTTATTAAGTAAAGAAGGATATAATTTTGTAGTACATGATAATGTTATGAACATCTTCCTAAATCAAAAGTTGATTGCATCAGGCTCATTACATAATGGCATATTCATTCTCAATCAAAATACAGTCCTCAATATACAAAACACACACAAGAGGAAAAGTTCAAAAATGAACGAATCCTTCTTGTGGCATTGTAGACTTGGCCATATCAATGAGACACGGCTAGCTAAGTTACATAAGAATGGATATTTGAATTCATTCGAATTATCATCTTATGATACCTGTCATTCATGTCTCAAAGGAAAAATGACCAAAACTCCGTTTAGTGGACACGGAGAAAGAGTTACGGAACTCTTAGGACTGGTACATAGTGATGTATGCGGTCCTATGTCTACACACGCCAGGAACGGTTCTTCCAACTTCATTGCATTCACTGACGATCTCTCTAGATACGGGCATGTGTTCCTGTTGAAACACAAGTCTGAAGGTTTTGAGAAATTCAGAGAATATAAGCACGAAGTAGAGAACCAAACGGGCAAAAGTATTAAAATCCTTCGATCTGATCGAGGAGGAGAATACTTGAGCAATGATTTTCTGGATTATCTAAAAGAGAATGAGATTCTCTCTCAGCTTACTCCTCCTTATACACCACAGCACAACGGTGTATCGGAGCGGAGGAATCGCACCCTATTAGATATGGTGCGCTCTATGATGAGCGATGCTGAGTTACCTATTTCTTTCTGGGGGTATGCGCTTGAGACAGCCATATACCTATTGAATCCGGTTCCGTCTAAATTTGTACCTACCACACCATATGAGATATGGAGTGGGAAGAGACCATATTTTAAACGAGTTAAGATATGGGGTTGTCCGGCCTATGTCAAAAGGCAAAATCCGGACAAACTCGAGGCGTGATCAGTTCTTTGCAAGTTTGTGGGATATCGAAAGAATTCTCAAGGATATTTTTTCTACCACGGTGAGGAACAAAAAGTGTTTGTTGCTCAACATGCCACCTTTTTGGAAAAGGAATTTCTTGCAAAAGAAATTAGTGGCAAAGGGATAGAGCTGGAAGATGTTCCAGCACCACAAACTACAACTGATGATTTGATGGAACCAGAGGATTCAGTAGTACCCGACGAACCCCAGCCTCTCCGCCGATCTAGTAGGGTTTCTCGTCCACCTGAGAGATACTGCGGTTTTCTTATTGATGGTGGAAGCGAGGATTGCATCATGGAAGATGATGACCCGACTAGTTTTGAGCAGGCCATCACGAGTGGCGACTTTGTGAAATGGCTGGATGCAATGCGATCTGAGATGGAATCCATGTACACCAACAAAGTATGGATTTTGGAAAATGCTCCTGAAGGGGTAAAACCCATTGGGAGCAAGTGGATCTTTAAAAAGAAATTTGGTGTAGATGGAAAAGTTAAGACTTTCAAAGCTAGACTTGTTGCAAAGGGTTTTCGTCAAAGACCAGGTGTGGATTATGACGAAACCTTTTCACCAGTGGCTATGCTTAAGTCCATTCGAATCTTACTTGCCATTGTTGCATACCATGACTATGAAATCTGGCAAATGGATGTTAAGACCGTCTTTCTAAACGGTGATTTAGAAGAGTGCGTGTACATGACTCAGCCAGAGGGCTTCGTAGATAGTGGGAGCAGTGGAAAGGTATGCAAGCTGCTTAAATCTATTTATGGGTTAAAGCAAGCATCGCGGAGTTGGAACATCTGTTTTGATGTTGTAGTCAAAGAGTTTGACTTCATCAAAAATATAGATGAACCTTGTATCTATAAGAAGGTAGCAGAGAGTAAGGTTGTCTTCCTCGTATTATGCGTGGATGACATACTCTTGATAGGAAATGATATTCCTATGCTGCAATCAGTCATGCTCTTCTTATCACAAAGATTCTCAATGAAAGATCCAGGTGATGCCTCCTGCATATTGGGAATAAGGATCTATAGAGATAGATCCAAAAGGATACTGGGATTGTCCCAATCCAGGTACATTGACACCATACTAAAGAGGTTTAGTATGGAAGAATCCAAGCGTGGGAACCAACCCACGATCTCTGGACTCTCTCTCCAAAGAGATGTCTTCCAAGACTGATTTGGAGAGAGCTCGCATGCAAGGGATACCTTATGCTTCGGCAGTAGGCTCTATCATGTATGCAATGCCATGTACCAGACCCGATGTAGCATACTCACTAAATGTAGTGAGTCGGTATCAAGCAGATCCTGGAGAGAGTCACTGGACAGCTGTGAAGAACATTCTCAAGTACTTACGAAGGACTAAAGAGATGTTCTTGGTGTATGGTAACGGAGAACTCCGGGTGGAGTCCTTTACCGATTCAAGCTTCCAAAGTGATAAGGACGACTCTAAGTCGCACTCGGGATTTGTCTTTACCCTCAATGGAGGGGCGGTATGTTGGAAGAGTTCCAAACATGATACCGTTGCAGACTCGACGATGGAGGCTGAATACATCGCTGCCAACGATGCTGCCAAAGAGGCTGTCTGGATAAAAAAGTTCATTAGTGAACTTGGTGTGGTTCCATCCATTGAGCATCCAATACCTCTGTATTGCGATAACAATGGAGCTATGGCTTTGGCCAAGGAACCCAGGTCCCATCAAAAGTCCAGCCATATTCTGAGGCGGTATCACCTGATCAGGTAGATAGTTGATCGCCGGGAGATCGAGGTCAGGAGAGTAGATACGAAGGACAACACTGCAGATCCACTCACGAAGGCCATTCCCCAGATACAGTTTGAGAGATTATTCGGGATGCTAGGTATGAGATACTACAGCAGCTGGCCTTAGTGCAAGTGGGAGATTGTTAGTTATGTATATGCAATGCTTTTCTCCTATCAGGACCCCCCGGGGTCTCCGTGCTCGGTCTCGCGAGTAAAATCGCTTCCAGATTAGCGTACTCGGAAAGGAAATGTTGTACATATGATGTATATTATGATGGATGCTTGGATATATATAGAGACGACTTTCTTGCTCGTCATGATTGTATGCTATTTGGTTTCACTTTATCTTAACATGTTGACTTGTATTGGTTTACTGTCTTTCTCTCACATGTTGATAAAGCCCTTAGGATCTGTACTCGACTACTGGGACTATGATGAGATCATACTAGTGGGGCCACGGTAGTCGATGAGTACATCCTATAACTGTTCCTAGTCGAGGGTATATCGAGACAGGGCATTGATACACCAGAGTAGACTAGCGTATACGCATCTTGACCTATATGATGGGCGATGGATGATCTCATATCCATCGGTGTTGGACATCAAGGATGGCGTACGGGTGCTCAGTGGAGACTGGGTACACTGGACGGACTCGCCGAGAACTCCTAGATGGTGATATACCACACGTCAGATGACAGTTCTCCGGTGACACTGGTACAGGGTAGTCTGTAGACCCGAGATCGTCATATAGTCTTGTATGATTCCCACTGTGCTTTGATTTCCACCTTACCACGTCCAAGTGGGCGTGCAAAACGGTGACTTTTGAGTACAGTCCCGAATCACACGGAGGCAATGAGCGACATGAGGGGATTCGTCTCTCCCGGTATAGAGAGTTGATGTTGTGCTGTGGTCGATTGGCTATAACTGGAAGTCCCTGGCCAGGGCTGATATAGAGATTTACTGGTAAGTGTTATCAGTAGTTTCTCGATCCGTTATGAGCCTCACATCGACACGACTTATCGGTTGCTGGGGTCTGACGTATACCATCCCTAGACTAGATATGCGACATATCAGACGGACAAACCGGACTGTACGGGAGTGTTACTGATTGGATTCACAGGAGAACGTACATGCTAGCTTGTTGATCTTCCGATCGCTCAATACCTGGGTGGCTGTTACGTTTAGCTGACCGCTTGCAGCTTGTGGGTGTTTGATATGATCATCACCTGCTACCGGCGTATTGACGATTCTTTAGAGTCCTACACAGAGGTTTCTTGGCTCAGGCAAAACGGAGTAGAGGCACATATGTGATATGTGCAGGACCGATGATAATACGATATGAGATACCGTATTGTATTCTCGCGATATTTAGATTTGAACCAGGTCATCGGATCAAGTGTTGATGCGATGAATCGGTACATGAAATATTAGTCGGTTATATTCGATATAGCCGGATCGTCGGATCAAGTGTTGATTCGATGATTTAATGTATAATAATATATATGATATATTGTATTACATTATCTAATATTGGCTCGCTTTATTATTTCATTTTCTCACCTAATAATACATTGATATATATGCGATATATATTAATTGTATTATTTTCTTTTGTTACAGATATATAATATATATGTGATATATATTATAGTAACATGATATGATTAATAATGAAACATGTTTAGTGATGATTAAATGAGGTTAGGGTTTGATTAGGGTTAGCTCCTTCTTGCACCATTTAGAAGCTTTCCTTTTGTCATGAAGAAGATATTATGATAGATATTTTCTTATGACTCATTTTTTAACCCAACCAAACCCTAGCCTTAGCTAACTCTCTACAAGGGTTATCCTTGTCATCATTAACCATGGTTGCATTATTATTGATATACTCCTATCATTATTCATCACAAGAGGATTATCTTATTATTCATCATCTTCTTCTCTTTTGAGTTTTTGAAATAGCTTATTAGATTTTCCTTTGGTGATGGTTTCTTGTGAGAAATTGATATAAAAGGATAGCATAAATACTACTCCATCATCCTCATCTAATTTAGCCCATTAGATTAGGGTGTTCACCTCTTTAGAGTGAGAGAGCTTGGGTTATAGCAACTTCGACGTAGATCATCGGAGAAGCGGAACACTACAAGCCAGCATGGATCGTTCAAGTCATGGAGCCTCTCTTGAGTCCGGGAGATCGTGGATCGCGGCGAAGGGACTTTTACTCGGAGCTTATGAAGCGAAGGAGCGGACTACAAAGGTTGTAATCCCTCACACTCAGTAATAAAGATGTTTACTTGCTGTTAAACCCTAATAATCTAGCAAAGATCCAGGCTTTGGGCTGTTCGGCACATCTAAATTTTTATTCGGGCATGTTTGATGCCTTATGAACCCTCACAAGAGTGCCTAGGAAGTGCCCAGCATTGACACTCGAAAATATCATGAAAACCGTGTCCATCAGCGACACATCATTCTCATATCTCGGGCTCCGTCTGTTCGGATCGACCCATATTATCTGATCTCACGACTACGGTCGGTATCCTCTAGATATCCGCCGCGCCAATTATCACCGGTCGGTAGTGCTTTCCTGCCGGGTTCAACGTCTTTCTATATGACCTTGCCTCCGGGGTACCGCACCGGGTCCACCATGTACCCGCAGACGGTGTCTCCTCACTCCTCGAATCGGGTAATCATATATCATATATGCTCCAGAACCGAGAAATCTCATGGTGGACGCCACACACCATATCAAGGAAAACCGCATTTTTCTTTTAAAAGGAGCATAAGTTTTCAATTTCACATGCGGTTTCCCAAATTCAGAAATCTCATGGAAAATTGAATCTCA
Organism: Agapanthus africanus; assembly: GCA_030015575.1. Taxonomy (NCBI): domain Eukaryota; kingdom Viridiplantae; phylum Streptophyta; class Magnoliopsida; order Asparagales; family Amaryllidaceae; genus Agapanthus; species Agapanthus africanus. The sequence continues at coordinate 645,418,204 of JASDDO010000022.1, read as the reverse complement.
TAATCATGAGTTAATAATGAGATAATGAATGTCGACAAAGAGCCAATCCACAGTGTATAACCAGTATACATATATATGTAAATGCATGTGGCATCTAAATAAGAAATGCAATGTCTAAACTAGCATGCGAGATCATGAATGCTAAACAATACTGTTAAACTATAAATTTTCAGATAGTACGAGTGAAGTAACAGTTCTCTAATGTGTACGTGGCATGGCAATTACCGATGATGATGTGTGTAAGCCGACCAGTAAGTGTACATGCAACATACGCATCATCGATAATGGTGCATGTGTCGTAACAGACGAGATCATAACAGCTAACGAAAGCGCGCGCGCACACACACATATATATGCAATGCAATGAGAACAACATGAACATAGCGAAAAAGTAAATAGTAAACGGAACATTATAAAATATACATATCTATATACAAGCCATACGGTTACCGTAGTTAAAATAGTATGAATCTTTGTTTTTAGAAAAGTAGGGATTACGGTGTTTTTGAGAAAAGAATTACCTTTTGAAAATCCTTAGCATCTCTCAGTTTGCCCTTTGAAAATGCATACGATTCGTTAGTTTTGAAAATAGGTATGACTCGAACTCTATTCTAACATCTATCTAAGTAATTAAGGGACTAAACTAAAACAATGCCGAATGTGTATAGAAATTTATACATATCTGAGTCGATATATCTATTAGTCGCTGATCCAGCCTCATAGCATCACGTACGGTATAATCCATCGTACGACATCTTTGAGTCAAGAGTGCGGATCAATCATCATATAAATATATCTTGTACGGTAAATTCCGTCGTACGACATCCTCAAAATTGAGGGTATGGATCAAATATCATATATATCATAATTCGTACGGTATCATTCGTCGTACAATATCATAATCAAGGGTACGGATCTAAGGTCACGTACATTCTATTATATCATCAAGTCACATGTTATGTATATTTCGCCTAACGATCCTTTAATATATCGCATCATATACGATGTCTCAACTCAAATCATATATCATAATCTCTTGACATCCTGTTCGATCGTATCGACTCATATCCAAATAACATATCATATCCTCATCTCACGTGTATATATGTGTGTGTGTATATATATGAACAAACACACAAATATATATATACACATACACACACATATATACCAAGTGTGCGTGTGTGTGCATGTATGTGACAACACATAACCTAAGGTTCACGGCTAAGATAAAGATATACCTTCATACAAGTGCGTCTATTCCACCCTGAAGTCTCCTAGAACACTATTCGCTAGTTATCCAAATCCCACGTATATATATATATATATATATATATATATATATATATATATAAATGTAGCTATATATAGAGGTATCCTATTCTACGGTTGCGGGGTGTTATATGCCATCCACCCGACTTCTCCCGTAGATATACATTTACTCACCTACAATGCTTCGCTTTAGTCGATCCCGACGGATGCCTTGCCCTCCTTCGTCGTTCCGAAAATCTACGCGCTAGTACCTACAAATCAAAACATATCATATTGCATCAAAATCATATTCGAAAACCGACATGACACGCGAAACGCACATAGGTTAGAACCTATCGTCAACGTGCGCTAAAACAACAAAATACTATCTGACGTCAACGTGCGAACGTTGAACGACCAAGTTACATTAAGAAATCCAAAAATCTAAGATTCAAATATCGGAACACATTGTCAAAAACAACTCAAAATGCTTCCAGATTTTTGCACAAGTAGTTTGGGACAAAACAAACAATACAATGGCTAAATTATAAGGAGTGTGAGCTACAGGCCAAACCCCAACATCCAAATCCAAAATTTGGCCGGCGAGATGTGCTACAGTAACCGGTGTCGTCGGCCCAATTTTGGGATTTTGGTCTCGTTCTTCTGTGGTGGTCTTCTAGTGGTCTAACTAGGTCAATGTAGTTGTTTGTTTTTCTTATAAAGATCCCAAGTTGCTCCGGAATTCATTTGATCCTCAAAAACTCCACAAAACCGTCATCCGAAAATTTTAAACTCAAGCTTTGGGTTCTAGTCTCTGGTCTTGGCCAGTAAAATCTCACTAAGGTCATGCAAAACACTCATTACACCTCAAATACACCTTCACAAGTCATACTATACCCTAAACCTCATCTTGGAATTTTCTAAGATCACTAAACCTCATATGTTTTGCTCTAAACTACAATAGGATATTTGGAAAACAAGATATTTAACAAAAAGTGTAGGAATATACATCATTTGGCAACTAAAGAATTTTCTTGGGTTGTTTAAAGTGCTTAAAAGCTTAAACTTGCTTCATCCATCATGCTTGTAGTGAGCTTGTGATTAATTTTTATGAAGGGAGCATGATGTTTTGATGGAGATTTGGGGTTGTTTGAGGGTGGTAGAGGAGAAGATGGAGGATGAAAGAGGAGGAGAAGAAGAAAATAAAGAGGAGAAATGGGGAGATGAGGAATAATAAGGTGATGGCACAAATGCTAGAACCTTCTCACTCTCTCTCCCTTTCTCTCCCATTATACACTCATGTCCCACCCTTTTATTTTTTCCTTTTCTTTTTAAAACAAAACAAAAACCGTTTAAATGCAAATGAAGCATGGTTTACATTAATGTAACAAGTGTTGCAACATGTCATGTTGCATGTCATAACACATAAACAAGATTAATCCATAATTAGTGAGGTATTAATCGAGTTTAGTATTAAACTTGTATACAAATAATTGTATAATAATTTGTAAAATGCCCAAATCACATAAATTCTTTCAAAAACAATAATTCTTATTAATTTTTCAATTATTTTTTCCAAACTATAAGTATATAATCATACTACTTCATTAAAATCAATTTCTATACCTTTATAATATTCATCAAATTTATTATTTTAATTATTTAAATTCCCAACAATAATATTTTATATTTTTTTTCTAAAATGTTACAATCTTCCCCCCTTAAATAAATTCGGTCCCTGAATTTAAATTTAAACCCCCCAAATATTAAAACATTTTAGCAAAATAGTCAAGTTAACGGGGCTCCGAAATCATGAATACGTAAGATATATCATAACGCATCGTATGCGCGTGAAAACGAGTGCAAAACTCAAAATCAAAACTCCGTCAAGCGTCACGCAATTATCGGAGTTATGACGAAAATAAAATGTCAAAATCCAATACGAAAATCAAACATGATATAATTAAGACTATAACATATATATAGTTCGCATCGCTGTGAAGTTATCTGAACAACCGAATAAAAGTGCATGCAAAATCCTTTTCAAATTGCCGTGCGATGCGCAATTCACGGCACAAGTAGCGGACACACATTATAAAGAAAATAGCTATGTATATATGTATATCCTTTGTTTAACATACATGTCCTGCCTTTTGAAAATAATTTAGAAGGGTTTTCTTCGTAAAGTTTTGTCATCATGGACATGTAGGAAAATATTAAGATTATACCTCCTTTTGAAAATCCTCTCGGTAAATATCGATGCATGCAAAAATACTCGGGTACTGTTCTCAGACTAGTCCTGCTCGGTTATTAAACCAGCTAGTACATATCATAAAATATGCTGCTCGAAAGAAATCAATCCTAAAAATATAAACAAAGAATGCCATGTGCGTCTGGTGCGCACGAAAATCGGAATCAAATACTGGTGCCACGAAAGTGCACAGAAACAAAAACCAAGTGCAACTGGTGTGCACGAAAATATCTGTCAAGTGCAACGAGTGTGCCCGACAACAATACCGGGTGCATCTAACGTGCACGAAGAATCGCGATTAAGTGCATATGGTGTGCATAAAATCACATCAAGTGCGCCAAGTGCGCGCAAGAATCTCAATCAAGTGCACGAGGTGCACATAACATAAATACAGTGCACTAGGGTGCACGAAAACAAATATCAAATATCAAAATCGAAGTCAACGGTATACGATGTACGCCAAATCAAATCAAGTATACCGCGACATATAAACTCATAAGCATGTGCAACTGCGTGCACAAAACCATATCGAAGTACTGAAAGCGCGTGTAAACTACACCGAATACATAAGTCAAATTCATATGCATATCATGTGCATGAAATCAAAATCAAATATCTCGGAATGCGTGAAAATCAAAATCAAGTGCAATAGGTATACACAAAAACGAATATCGGTACAACTGATATATGAAAATACGAATCAAGTGCAACCGTGGTGTACATAGGAAATATCAATCATAAAACAAATCGTGAAAATACCGGAATCAAAATGATGAAAACGTGATATTCGAATCACCAAGGCGCAAATTACGATAACTGCCGTCGAGGTGCCCCTCCAATGTCGAAATGTGCCGGTGCATCCAAGGCTGGCAGAGCAAGAATATCTACTTGCCTCTTGCCCACGATCTGGCGTCTTCTGCTTTTAGGTCTTTGTTTCCCACTGCGGATTACCAGTTATATGACTTCTCGGTTCGACAGCCCGATTCGGAGTAATGACGGAAACAATCCCGTTCTGGCGCTTCTCTGAAGATCTCCTGACCAATTACATAGCTAGTCGTAACGTATCTCGTCAATGATGACAATCTCTGGCCTACGGAGTGTGCGCGATAAAATCGATCCCGGTTCAAGTCTTTATCATGAAGTACTCCTGAAATATCCTGTCAGGGTCTCTTTCCAATCTCTTCTCTGCCGGACTTCCCGGAAGTTAGCACTCTTTACTTAGTCCGTTTCCTGTTCCGGGACAGCTGCATTCTCATCACGACGTTCTTCTGGAAGTGTGGCTGTAATCAACGCCTCTGTGTACGTATTATGTCTGTAACATTAACGGAGTGGAACGTCAACTCGTTAAGATCTCGCACGAATCTCTTACTTTGGTTTCTTTCAATATGGACTAGTTCGGAATCATCTCATCGTAGCTGTGTGGATTGAGCTCCAATTGGCTGTACTCATATCTAGAGTCTTTTTAGAAGCTACGAACTCGTCATCTCTAGTACCCTGTGAAAGGTGTTTGGCCAATTTCATCCTCGGAACTCGTCGAAGTCATCGGAGTAATGCGCTTTCGTTCGTTCTTTCTCGATCGACTCACAACATGTCTGTGTGAGGTTCCTTTCTAACTGAAGCTAGTTGATTTTGATGACCTTGTATTAGAGCATCTAAACGAACAAACTGTCCTAGTCACTTATCCAAGTGTGACTAGCAACCTTCTATCACATCTCCATGTTTAAACTCATGCTGCATTAGCTTCATAAGCCTGAAGGCGATATCTTATCAAACGCAGCAACAACTGGCTCACTTGTCCGCACGGTACACAATACTTCAATCATCTGGAGTAGATAGTACGTCAACTGTCTTCACTATCTGGCTGGTCTCTAGCAATGGCCCAATCATTTAGTGCAGATCCCGAAAGCTCATGTCAACGGAAAATCCTTGTAAAACAATATATCAATGCGTTCGTGTCACCGGAATACATCCTGGTCAGTCCTCGTTCCTGACGAGTTCGCTCTGATCGCATCTCTAGTCGCAGCTCTCTCTGCTCGTGTAGCCACGGTAATAGAAACCATAATCCGATATTGATGAGGATAAATCATAGAAACGAATGGAAATACAGTGTTTAAGAAATGCACATCCTAAGCCTACTTAAGCGAAGCAGCGTGTCGTAAGTATGCCGCGGAACATACACACGGTACGCCACTCTACTTAAGTCATCTACTCTATCAACCAAGCCTAGGTTTACTTGAATTAGGTGGGGTCCTATAGACTTCATATGATTCAAGTGCCTCCGGGTCGTGACAAAGTTGGTATTAGAATTCATTTGATCCTCAAAATTCCACAAAACCGACATCGGGAAATTCTAAACTCAAGATTTCGGTTCTAGTCTCTGATCTTGGCCAGTAAAACCTTACTAAGGTCATGCAAAACACTCACCGTACCTCAAATACACCTTCACAAGTCATTCTATATCCTAAACCTCATATTGGAATTTTCTAAGATCACTAAACCACATAAGTTTTGCTCTAAACTACAATAGGATATTTGGAAAACAAGATACTCAACCAAAAGTGTAGGAATATATCTCATTTGGCAACTCAAGAATTTTCTTGGGTTGCCCAAAGTGCTCAAAACCTTAACTTGCTTCATCCATCATGCTTGTAGTGAGCTTGTGATCAATTTTTGTGAAGGAAGTATGGTGTTTTGATGGAGATTTGAGGCTGTTTGAGGGTGGTAGAGGAGGCGATGGAGGATGAAGGAGGAGAAGAAGAAAATGAAGAAGAGAAATGAGGAGATAGGGAATAATAAGGTGATGGCACAATGCTAGAACCTTCTCCCTCTCTCACCATACACTCATGTCCCCATCCTTTTATTTTTTTCTTTTCTTTTTAAAACAAAACAAAAACCATTTAAATGCAAATGAAGCATGGTTTAAATTAATGTAACAAGCGTTGCAACATGACATGTCGCATGCCATAACACATAAACAAGATTAATGCATAATTAGTGAGGTATTAATCAAGTTTAGTATTAAACTTGTATACAAATAATTGTATAATAATTTGTAAAATGCCAAAATCACATAAATTCTTTCAAAAACAATAATTCTTATTAATTTTCCAATTATTTTTTCCAAACTATAAGTATATAATCATACTACATTAAATCCAATTTCTATACCTTTATAATATTCATCAAATTTATTATTTTAATTATTTAAATTCCCCAAAATAATATTTTATATTTTTTAATTTTTTTTCCTGAAATGTTACATTAACGTTAGGTCGACATCCGGTCGTAAATTTTATCATACTTTTATTGAAGTTTTGCTTCATAACTGACCCTATTTGAATGATAAAAGGCTTGATGATGATGATGATAGGGCACCTCATATAGAGATAGCAGATAGCTCGATTAGCTTCAAAGCCAAAATATCATATTAGGAAAGTGTTGAACCCGTCACAATGAGAAAAAAGATGATCACATGATGCATCAAAATTATAATGAAAATTCCCAATGATAAATGCATTTCCGTCAAGAACCTCCAGTACACGGTGATAAGGAATTGTGTAGATTATGCACCCGATTCACTTCACCTTCTTTTTGTCTTCTTTGGGTTCTAAAGAATTCACTTGTCAGAACCCGATGTCAGCTCAATGTACAGCTTCAAAGTCAAAATATCAAATTAGTGAAGTAATTAAGTTGTCTCCATGACAAAGAAAAATTCTATGGCGTATTAAAACTCGTGAAAAATCCTCCACTTACGAGTATTATGTCTCTTTGTCAAAAACTTACACAGCTACACTATACATTGATGAGCAAGTGCCGATTATGCTATTGATTCATTTGCCATATTTTTGTGGTTTTTGGGCTATAAAGAATTCTTTTGATGTGAAACAATTTATAAAACGGTTAGAACCCTCATGTAGATAAAATGTATAGCTTCAAACCTAAAATATCAAATTAAGGAAGTAATAAAACTGTTCCCGTTAAAGAGAAAAATCTGATGATGTATTGAAATTTGTGAATAGGCCTGCACTTACGAGTAATATATGATTCTCTGTCAAAAAAATCTTCACTACACATTGATGGGGAATAAAAGGCATGGATTATGCATTTGATTTACTTGCCGTTTCTCAACGTATTAGGGCTCTAAAGATCTATATGATGGAAAGTATTTTATTATTTAGCACGAATTTCTTGTTGAGACGTATTCGTGTCGGATATGCATCCATGTCGGATTCTTTTAGATTTGTCTAGAATGCTTTTGGAACTCGTATTGGCACATTCTAAAACTTATATTATGTTCTAGATGTAGCGAACAATCATGATCGGCTAAAACATCAATTATTGATACACCAAAATAAATAGATATTTGTACTTAGTTTAGATTTGAAATGCGTCTTAGAAGGGGTGAACAGGACAAATGACTAACAATTAAAACTTTACTGCTCAATACAATAAAAGTTGCGGAATAAATATAAATAATTAACACTTGCAACAACAATAGATATAAAATGAATCAGGAAAAGCAAACTCAGCAGTGACATCGGCGATTGGTAACGAAGTTCGATACAGCAGTATATAGTCTCCGCCTAAGTCTCTTCTTAGGAACTATCCACTAAACAATTATTCTTTAGGCGAAGAAACCTTTACAACTGATTGACCACCTCCACCGGGTATTTTGAGGCTCGGATCAAACCTTTACAACTCAACATTTTGATAGACAACCTCTACCGGGTAAACCAACTTGGTAGACAATCTCTACCGGATTTTGATACAACCAAAGTAAAAAAAAAGACTCATAATCTCGTATATGAATCCAACACAATTTTAGAACAAGAGAATAAGGGTTTTTGATATACCAAGTTAAAATCCTTTTTTGATCTCAAAGAAAATTGGTAAAGAGTTTTAGAACGTGAGATCAAGATCTTGCAAAGGTAAATGATTTAAACAAGTTTAGAAAAATCCTTTGCAAAAGAAAAATGAAAAGCTTTTACAAAACCAAAATGGAAAATTAAACCAGGTGATGATCAAGGGTTTCGAAAACTTGAGAGATGATCTTTGAGAGCAAGAGAGATAATCCAAAAAATAATCTGAATAATTGTTATGTTTATTTTGGTGAAGGAGGTATTTAAAATGTTGGGAAAGAATCCCACAAATCTGGAAACAAACTGATCAAAATAATTTCTGAGATTTCCAACGGTCTAATCTTGAGCCGGCTTAAATACAATGTGAGCCGTTTCATAGCAACAGATAAAAATTCATCTAGTGCAGGCATGTGTTGAGACAAAATGTGCATGTGATCTTATGTGACAGCTCAAGGAGCGGATGAGCCGGCTCATACATATAAAGAATTCAAAGATGATAAAAAATACTACTTAAGACGGCTCAAAGAATTGATGAGCTGACTCATGGGGACAAGAAGTGAAAGAAAAGATCAAAAGACTTATGAGACGGCTAAGAAGAACATGCGACGGCTCAAGAACTGATATATATGATATTTGAGAGATTTTGAAAACTTTAAAACCATGCGACTCATACGAGATAACCTACGACTCAATAAAAGAGAAAATACATGATTTACGCATTTGTAGCACGTTCTCCGAGTCGTTTTGAGTCTTCATCTCTATATCCATGCCTTTTTGATTCTTCATCTCTTCGTTTTGATAATACATGTCGCTATGTCCTTTTGATTCTTCATCTCTTCGTCTTGTTAATCTATTTCTCCCTGCTGCCCTTTTGCTCTTCGATATCGTTATACTTGTTATGTCTCTCACACTGATAACATATAACTCAACTATAAGCATCGTCAATGTGTAAAATAGTTAAATAGTGTTTTATCCAATATCAAAAGGTGAGTAGATGTTACCCAACAAGATCAACGATATCTCATTTTTTTTATATTTGACAAAACCTACAGTACACGAATTTGAGACAGAACCAAATGTAAGAATATATGCAAAACTATAAAAACTCCTTCTGAATTCAATATCCATATAGATATGCAAAAATTCGAGTTTTAAGCCAATACCAAAAAAAATTCATTATGTGAAAAATTCATTCATGTGCTCCCCCTGAGAAGTATGTCGCAAAGATATGTTAAAAATAGCATTTTCTCCTTTTTGTCAAAAAATCAAGAAGGAATATACTGGACAGATAACAATAATAACATGCATACCATCAATAAAATTATAATCATGCACACCTTGATACCAAAAATTTAAATCATATCCATATCCAAATTATCAAGACCATAATATCTACATCATAGAATTCAAACCACATCCATATTCATATCCACATCCAAAAGCATCCAATGTCAAACCAAAATATCCATCAAAATATCGTATCCATAAACATGAAACAAAATATTTCAACCCATTGTTTTCAAAGCAAAAAAATACATCACAACTAAAATATAACTACGCTCCAATTTTTGTCATCGCCAAAGTGCTAAGAAGCGGGAGCAGCCGGATCTGTCGAGGTCGTGGTAGTAGTAGTTGTACGCGATGGATCGATTAAGGTGCAGAGGTAGGAGGAGGCGTAGGATCGATGTAAGGAATAAGATCAACTGGGGGAAATGGATCAGCAGAAAGAGGAGTAGGATCGTCGATATGAGGAGGGACAGTAGGTGGCGTTTTTTGAAGAGAGACCGCTCGAATGAAATAATTGAGCTGGTTCAAAATTTAGTTGAGCTGGCTCGAACACAGAAACTCAAACAGATAAAGATTCAACTTTTGAAACGGCTCAAAATGAGTTTGAGACAGCTCAAAAACAGATTTGCTAATATATCAGAAAAGGTGTGAAGGAGAGCTTTTGAGACGGCTCAAGATAATGTGAGACGGCTCAAAGGCTGTAAATTGACATATCAAGAAAATTAAGCTTATTCTCGCTTGTTTATCAACTTCTCAGTATTGGAGACATGATAAAAACTAATATTAAGGTTTTAAATTTTTTTAGAAAGCCAACACCAATTCCAATTGAAAATATTTTAAAGATCGTTTAACTTCGTTTTTCACTTGATGAATCGAATGCCCTGCGAAGAGTTCTCCATATATCTTTGCTAGACCCGTGAATATGATTTGTTGTGATTTAACAAAATTCACATATGTGTTTCCCCAAAAGAAGGTTGCTGACGCCGTTTGGCAAGTGAACTTAGAAGCTACTCTTGATCTCATAAAAAACACATCGAAATCCAAGAAAATATTATGAATATAATTTTAGCTTTCATAAAATCATTTTGTACCATTAGACAAAATTCAAATCTCACAAATCAATCCAAAGTATCATGAAATCATGCATCAATATTAATCAAGTTCAAGGATCCTTTAATAGTAGTAAATTTTTTGAAATGAGAGCCAAATTTAGGCAAGACGATCTAGTAACTACTCCTTGTTCAATGTTACTTATCACTTGCTCTTTCGGATGATTTCTATTGAAGCGCCAATCCTCAGGAAGCTCTTGGTTGTTATCACCACTTGGTTCGTCTTCCTTTGGAATTTCTCTTGCATCATCTTTTGTGTTCATATATTGCAGTTTTTCTTCAATATCTGCATCAACACTAGCAACTTCCTTGACAGGAATGCTAGACTCATCAAATGTTACGGGAATACTTTCTACGATTGTTTGAGTTCTTTTGTTAAATACTCTATACGCTTTGCTAGTTAACGAATAGCCAAGAAAGATGCCTTCATCACTTTTAGAATTGAATTTTCCCAATTTCTCCAAAGTGTATAATGGAGGAAATAGGCCCTTGGAAGTTTTTTCTGTCAGGTGTTGTCGAAATTTACATCCTTCGGCACCTTCCATATTGATCTTCATCGTTTAATATGTCGATACACCAAATTTCATGTGATTTTATTACTTTTTCATCGTTGATTTAACAATGTAAAGAGTTCTATTGTTGGCAAACCGTTAATTTTGCACCCATTAAATCAACGGTGAAAAAGTATTAAAATCACATGAAATTTGGTGTATCGACATCTTTAGACGATGAAGATCAAGATGGGTGGTTTCGATCGTCGAATAAAATGGTAGAAGACGTAGATTTCGGCGCCGCCTAACGAAAAAAGCCTTTTAGGGCCTCTTTCCTCCATTATTCTCTTAAAGCAAATCATTTGCAGCCAAACACTTTAAAATATTTTATGGTTGATTTATTTCCATGAAATAACTCATAGGAGGTTTTCTTTAAAAAATTTGGCAACGAAATTCGATTCAAAATTTAACGAGAGCAGTATCAACCGCTTCAGCCCAAACATAATTTGGTAAAGAATTTTCTTTTAACATGGTTATCGCCGTTTCTTGTAAAGACCGATTTTTTTCCACAACACCGTTTTTTTGTGGTGTCCTTGGACAAGAAAACTCATGTTTAAAACCGTCTTCGCAAAATTCTTTAAATATAACATTTTCAAACTCTCCTCTGTGATCGCTACGGATCTTGGAGATTTTCAAATCAGTTTTATTTTGGATCTGTAAGAAAAGATTTTAAAAGTGCTAAACACATCATTCTTACTAGCAAGAAAGAATACCCAACAAAATCCTGAATAATCATTAGCTATTGCATATACATATGACTTTCCACCTAGACTCAAAGTTCTAGATGGACCAAATAAATCCATATGTAATAGTTAAAGGGGTTTTGACGAAATTATCTCGGTCTTCATCTTGAATGAAGATTTTACATGTTTATCCAATTGACAAGCGTCGCACAACCTATCATTTTCAAACTTCAATTTTGGGATTTCCCTTGCGTGATCACCTTTTGCTATCTTATCAATCATGTCCATTGACGCGTGACCAAGCCTACGATGCTTGAGCTATGAATTCGTATCCTCTACAGCTTAACACTTAACTTTCACGTTAGCAAAGTCATTAGAATCAGCAATATAAGTGTTATGGTGCCTCTTGCCTAAAAGAACACTTGTCATCTTAAAATTTTTTGCAACAGGTTTTATCATACACAACGGTGTATATTTTATCACAAAATTGACTAATGCTAAGCAAGTTATGCTTTAAATTATCTACTAATAACACATCCTTAATATTGGTAGAATCGCTTATCACGATTTTACCTTTATCCTTTATATACCCTTTCTTATTATTTTTGAAGGTGACGCTATCACCTTCTCTTGATAGCGAGTCAAAACTAGATATATTTCCGGTCACGTGACCGAATACCTACTATCAAGATACTACGCGGTTTTACGTTGTTGCGGATGGGATACCTGAAATGGAAGACTTATGTATGACCATTGATACCCAAATCATCTTAGCTCCAGGGGTTTATAGCATGGAAACGTGATCTAGAAGTAAATGATCTTGTGTTACCTTTAGGTACACTACTCCTAGGCATAAAATGATATTTATATGTTGAATTGTTCTTGATAGGACAATATCTAACGGTATGGTCAAGAGTAAGACATTAGTTACAAGTTTTCAAAGCGTGTCTATGACCATATCGATAAGTAGTGCCCCTCTAAGAAATCTATTGGTTAAAGTACTAGCTGAAGTACTAGGATCAAAACCAAGACAAAAAAAATTTGCGATTCCCGCTAAATTTACCAAGTACGATATCCAACTTGTTCTTGTCTTGGGTGAACTTAACAGGAGCTTCAAGTTTCGTTGTCTTTGTTTTGGTACTAACAAGCTCGTGTTCCAATTTAGGATTTGAAGTTTGTAAATTTTTAAAGGAAGATGCTAAATTATCACGTTCAACAGTGATTGTTTCAAGTTTGGTATTCAATTCAAAGATTTCATCTTTCAAAATATCATTTTCATTCTTAAGAATAGTACAACAGGTACAAAAAGTAGAATATTTCTTTTTCAAACTCTTATATTTTGAAAACAAATTTTGAAAGTTTTCTTGCAGTTCAACATATAAATCTATCAACTCGTCTCTATCAAGGTTATCTATATCATCATCGCATACCTCGTCGTTGCCTTCATGTGCCATAAAGCACAAGTTGGCAACAATCTTTTCTTCGTTGTCAGAATCGTCTGAATCTGACTCATCCCACTTTGCTTGGAATGCTCCTCTTTTCATGTTTGTCCTTTTCCATATTTATACATGTTCTTGCCTTTGTTCAAGGTCGGGCAATCGGCTTTTATGTGACTACTTGTTTATGGTATTCATAACAAATATGATTAGTGATAGAACTTGAAATTTTATTATCTCGGTAATTTCCTCTTTTCTTAAAGTTTTGGAACTTCATAAATCTCATGAATTGTTTAACGAAAGCTGCCATATCTTCATTTCCACTTTGATCGCTTTCCGATTCTTCCAGTGGAATGTTCTTTGCCTTTAGAGCTAGGCTTCTTTTCTTTGAAGGCTCTTCATCTTTTTGCCTTACCCTAATGTCGTTGAGCTTCATCTCGCGCGTCTTGAGTTTCCTAACAAGATTCTCTAAGGTTAGTTCATCTAGATCGTTCGTTTCTTCAATAATTGAAACCTTAGGTTGCTATTCTTCCGTGAGAGTCCTCAAGATCTTCAAGCACTCCCTTTTTGTAAAAGTTTTACCATAGTTGAAAAGTTCAGTAACGTTTTTATTAAATTTTGAATATATTATATCAATCGTTTCATCAGTGCTCATTTTGAAATGTTCGTATTCACTCATGACCCGATTGATTTTACTTTCTTTCACCTGACCCGTCTCTTCGTGAGAATTTTTGAGAGTTTTCCAAATCTCACGTGCGGTGGTGCATATGGAGACTCGGTTGAACACGTCGGGTGAAAGAGAGTAGTGTAATGCATTCATCGCTTCAATATTCAAACCCATGTCTTCCCGATCACTCACTATAAGGTCTAGCCGGTGTAACGAATTTATCCTTTACAACGTCTAGAATATCAAAATCAATGCATTGAAGGAAAATTCACACCTTGATCTTCCAGAAGTTGTAATTAGTACCATCAAAGAGTGGTGGCCTATTGATGGCTTGACCTTCTAGTGATCTATAGTTTTGAGTAATGTTATTTTTGTTAGCCATAGGATCTAAGTTTTAGGGTTTTAAGCCAAATAGAGCTCTGATACCAATTGAAAAGTGTCCTAAAGGGAAGTAAATAGGACAAATAGCTAACAATTAAAACTTTATCGTTCAATACAATAAAAGTTGTGGAATAATAATAAATAATAACAATTGCAACAACAATAAATATAAAATGAGTTAGGAAAACCAAACTCATTAGTGACACCGACGATTGGTAACGACGTTCGATATCGCAATATCTAGTTTTCGTCTAGGTCTCTCTCTAAGAACTATCCACTAAACAATCTTTCTTTAGGCGAGAAAACCTTTATAACTGATGAATCACCTCCGCCGGATGATCTTTTTGAGGCTCAGATCAAATCTTTACAACGTAACACTTTGATGGACAATCTCCATTGGGTAAACTAACTTGGTAGACAATCTCTACCGGATTTTGATACAACCAAAGTAAAAGAAAAAGACTCATAATTTCGTATATGAATTAAACACAATTTTAAAATAAGAGAATTAGGGTTTTTGATATATCAAGATAAAACCCTTTTTTGATCTCAAAGAAAATTAATAAAGAGTTTTAGAACGTGAGATCAAGTTCTGTCCAAGGTAAATGATTTAAACAAGTTTAGAAAAATCCTTTGCAAAAGAAAAATGAATTTACAAAACCCAAAAGGAAAATTAAATCCGGTGACGATCTAGGGTTTCGAAAGCTTGAGAGATCATCTTTGAGAGCAAGAGAGATAATCCAAAAAATAACCTGAAAAATTGTTATGTTTATTTTGGTTAAAGCAGTATTTAAAATGTTGGGAAAGAATCCCACAAATCTGGAAACAAATTGGTTAAAATAATATCTGAAATTTCCAACGGTCTAATCTTGAGTCGGCTCAAAAATAGCATGAGCCGGCTCAAGAATATGCAAGTGATCTTATGAGACGGCTCAAGAAATGGATGAGCCGGCTCATACACACAAAGAATTCAAAGATCAAAAAGACTACTCCAGACGATTCAAAGAATTGATGAGCCGGCTCATGGAGACAAGAACTGAAAGAAAAGATCAAAAGACTTGTGAGACGGCTCAGAAGAACATGAGCCGGCTCAAGAACTGATATATCTGATATTTGAGAGATTTTGATGACTTTAAAACCGTGCGACTCATACGAGATAACCTACAACTCAATAAAAGAGAATACATGATTTATACATTTGTAGCACGTTTCCTGAGTCGCTTTGAGTCTTTTCATCTCTAGATCCATGTCCTTTTGATTCTTTATTTTTTCGTCTTGATAATACATGTCGCCATGTCCTTTTGATTCTTTATCTCTACGTCTTGTTAATCCATTTCACCGTGTCTTTTTGCTCTTTGATATTGATACGCCTGTTATGTCTCTTACACTGAAAATATATAACTCAACTACAAATATCGTCAGTGTGTAAAATAGTTAAATAGTGTTTTATCCAAATATCAAAACTAAGGTGAGTAGATGTTACCCAACAAGGTCAACGAGATTTTCTAATATAATATTTTTATTAATACATATGTATATTTTATACAACAAAAATTTCGCGTATCCTAACGAATTGTATCCTTATTTTTTTTGGAAATTTGCGAATCCGTAAATCCGACTCGTATTGAGTCCTATATCAGGATCCGAACCCATGCTATATAGGTAATTTATACAACAAATGTAACTCTCCGATAGATCCAGTTATAGCTTAAAAGCCACAAGTATGAATTATTAAAGTAATAAATTTTTTTCCATGAGTGAGAGGTTGTAAAAAACTTGTGAAGAAACCTCCACTTACACTAATGATATTTGTTTCTACGTCAAAAACTTCAGACTTGAGATTTATTCATAGCTAATGATAATTTGTTTCACCGCTCTTTTATCATTATGTCCCATTTTCTCTCTAACAAGAAAACTTCAATGCATCAAAGCTTCTGCATTTTCTATCGATGCAAAGTTGAGTTTTAATGCATCCTTATATGATCCACCGTAAATACTATGTTTTGCAGCCCATTGCGAATACTATCATTCAAAATGCTAGACATCCTTGGCACTAATTTTTTTGTAACTGGACAAGTGATAAGCTAATAAATGCATTGAACTTACCTTTCGCAAATGTGCTATTGTGAAAGATCAATGGTCTCCTTTTGGCCTGATTAGTGATAAGTTTGTATATCTGGTAAAACTAATTATTTGGCATATAACCTTTTTACATTGAGTAATTTCTTGGTGTTTCGATAATTTATATTCCTATGTTATCTTGATGTGTTACTTTGTTTGCTGCATTTGCAAGGTGATCCTGATTTCATGAGGTAAACTTATCTTGTTTCATTTTTGTTTTCATTAGACCGAATTTGATTATATATTTCTTCACCATCCATCCATTTGTTTATCCAGTCTCTCATTCCATGTTTTTGTTGTTTCGAGCTGTCAACTATTGCAACCCCCATTAAAATTTCACACAAAACTCTATGACATGTTAAGCATAACCCCTTTTTTTGGAATCTTATGCATAACCCTGAACAGCGTAGATCTCACATAAATCTCGATGACATGTAATGCATGTTATATATTTGCATACTCACCCCCCCTTCTTCTCGTGTTTGAAAGCGATTTTTTCCCTTATTCTCAACGATGCAACCTAATATGCTTTTCGTTATCGTTCAGGTGAAATTTAAGATCGATAAAGATTGCCTACCTCTCCCAGAAAGTATTTTTAAGAAATCTATACTGGAAAACTACGATTCGAAGAACAAATTTCAACCGGATCTCAATTCCAAGCAGGTACTTTTTTTTAAAAAAAAATTATGATGAAAGGGACAAGAACGTTCATAGGAAAATCTCCTGATAATTACACCTGAAACACATTGTCGTTTTTGGCATGAATTTGCAATGGTTGAAGACTTGAATATTATTACCGATCAATTTGGATATATCCATCTAAAAAGATTTTCTTAGGTTTAGTTATTAAATCCCCATTACAATGAAAATGATTGACTTGTGACAAGATCTTCAAAAGTTCAAAGGCATGCAGGATCAACTCTATTTATTTCGGGGGAGAACTGGATCCTGCATGGGTCTGAGCTTGTAGCTAATGAAAGGTGTATGTCCTATCTTTGTGCTGTTCCAAATGATGTTTAAAAAACCTGACAGCTACCTTATAGGCTTGTCTGTATGACTGAAATACCAGTAGAATGAAATATTTAAAACTATATACAATTTAAATTTTGCATTTTAACCCTATAAATTATATGTATAATAATATAAGAGAATATTACATATATGAATATCATGCAGAATACTGATGAGCTGGTTGGTATTTACTATTGTATTGATGCCTGATCGGCGTCAAAATACAGGCCGGAATTTCCCCAGCATACCAGTTTACTTAGATTGATGGTTCCCAATTCTTAAATATTTGAGGTTGAATGCAGGTCCACAAGCTGGTATCGTTGTTTCAGCCTATTTCAGCAGCACCTCAGCCTCCACCTCTCCAATACGTGCAGGATGCACATGCACGTCCACCCACGCATCTGCCTCCACCTGCCGACCCATACAGATCCTTGGTGCACATCCCCCCTGCGTATTTGCCGCCACCTGAGGACCCATACAGAGCACATGCTCGCCTCCCTCCCTCTCACCTGCCACCACCTGAGGACTCATATAGATCACATGCTCATCTCCCTCCCTCTCATTTGCTGCCACCCGAGGACCCATACAGGCCATCTGCGCATCTCATCACCACTCAGTTGCATTCTCATTTACTGCCGGCTGAGGACCCGTATAGGCCATCTGTGCCTCTTGCTACTTCTCAATTGCTGCCACCTGAGGACCCGTATAGGTCTAGAAGACACTTGGCACCTGCTTATTGTCCTCCTATGGAAGATCCTTACCTTGCTCATGCTCGTGCTCCTGTTCCTGATTCACGATATGACCCTTACTATCCAGCGGTACCTTATGCGCGTCCCCCTGTTTCTGAATCTCAGCCTGCTGATCCATATTATGCTCCGCCGGCTAGCTACCCATATGGCCAAGTCGAAGCTGCACGTGATTACTACACTGAGAACTCGGCCGCTTCTAACAGGTATGCAACCGCACTTGTATGTTTACATTTATACTACATTCTTATATTTAAAATGAGTGATATTGCTTGCTTGCTAGTTTTTCATCGCAAGTTATCACTTGGTCATGCTGTGCTTTTGAGGCAAGTATACAGGTGAAAATGCTTTTGGGTTCGAATTTGGGTAAGGGATCAAAGTTGTTGAAGTTCTCATGTTTTGAGACATTATATTTTAGGAGAGCTTGTCATTCTCTGAGTTTACGTGTGATGGCATTCTTGATTCTGGTAGTCTAACGGAACTGTTTGCAATTTAATTTTTTTGTCATGTTAAAGTGGGTGTTATTTCTGGTATCTTTTTTGTATCTAATAATAACCTTATCATCACCTATTTTGCTTGCTCTCCATGACACCCGAGTCCCAAGTATATACAGACATACTTTTGCTTAGCAGATATAACAGCTCACAAGGTAAGCATATTACTGACAATCACTTGATACACAATTTACACGCATGCACGCAATAAGGTTCTTTAAACCAAAGAACAGAATAACCCTTACCAAGGCGGTCGAAAACACAATGACATCGATATAGGTCGCATAAGCATCTTGACGACATTATACATAAATAAGCATCAATGGTTTTTATGCTCGGAGCCCTTACGACCTTCTTATCCAATCCTAACCTCCATTGTAATCCACATAAGAGCGATGCTGTTCAAGGATAGAAATTTGGGTAATTAGGAAAGAACACGTCCCAAAAAAAAATTGATGTAGTTGAAATGAGAATGCTAAAAGATAGGGATAAGAACTGAGTGTGTACTTGCAAGAATATGGGGGTGGCTTTCTATAAAGGATAAAATGAAAGAGAACTTACAGAGATGTTTGAGATAACCTGCAAAGAACAATAAACGCTGCTGTTAGGAAAAATGATGCAACTATGGTTAATTTGATCACAATTATTTTATTTCTGATTGTTACTCCAGTTGTGTAAACCAAGATTTAAAAGGCTGATCAATTGTTGCCTAACTGTTTTCTTGCGATCAAATGCTTGGAATAATATTACAGGCAGGGTGGTCACATAGTTAGTTCTATGTGAAATATGCAAGCGAATGACCATTTTATCGGGCCCATATAGGATAGGGTAATGAATCCCACATCCAAAGCCCAAACGCGATAACCAAATTCAATATTTATCTGATAAAGGCTCGTTATCCTTTATCTGTCTCCTATCAACATTTTTCCATTCCGTGTTTTCCCATTTTAGGCCTCTTTTTAAACGTTGTATGTTGTATGGATGCATGCATGTCCCTATGTGTATGTTAGAACTCTAATTTTCAATATTTATCCGATAAAGGCTCATTATTTTTTATTTGTCTCCCTATCAACACAATTTTTTCTATGTTTTTCCAAATTTTTAGGGATCTTTTTTTAACGTTGTATGTTGTATGTATGTATACATGTCCCTATGTATGTATTAAAATTCTTTTTTTTGGTGTATAATCCATTTTATGCATTATTCATTGACAGACTAAATAGAGAACTAAATCTTGTTTCATTACCTTGTTCTAGAGTTTTGAGCTAAAACTGATGTACTATTACACTAAATGTCTTGATGTATCAATCTCTCTCATCAGCGTTGGCTATAGGCTGCCTGTGGATCCAAGCATAGCAGCTCCTCCTTCAGCTCGAGACTTCCAATTTCTCATCCCTCGTGCAGCACACGAACCATACCGACCCGAACATCTTATCGGATCCACTCCAAGTGCGGAGCAGCCGCCTCTAAACAACAATTATGTTCCAATGTCAACCTACAATCACCAGATGTATGTCATCGCTGAGGGCCAACTTAATTCATATGTTCCAAGCCAGCAGCTAACTACAGCAACTGTTGCCGCTTCATCTGTCTATCCATCTGCAGGTGCTCCTCCAGCATGTCAGTGATGAGCATCTCTGTTATTTTCCTGGTGATGTCTAAGACATGAATCGCTTTCTTCGTTATGGTTTTATTTAGTAGTTGGAGTCCATGGCATCATGTAGGGACGGGATTGTATGCTTTGTGATCTTTCTGGTGCTGGGTACAGGCTTTTAAAATTGCATTATCATTGCGTCAGCTTTCAAATTTTGGATTAATAATTTGCACAGGACCCCTCATAGTTTACCTATATAGCACTTTTATACCCCTGGAGTGACTTATTAATTCGTACACTTCCTGGCAGAAGTGGTATACAGGCCGTGATATTGATATTGATGAGGTATTGGTACTTCAGTCGATACTGTCGAGACTTCAGTTTTCTATATTAAATTAACATATTTGGTATTATTTTCTTACAAAAGCTTTTTATAGTGTGTGTCCTTCTGAGGCGGTCGGTATAATGGTATATCTAGGTACTTGTTGTGAACCGGTACTTCGATTAGAAAAAACCAATTCTTCAAACATTACACCGATGAGCAAGTGCGAATTAAATTGGACAGTCAAATTGGACAGTCGTTTGTTCTGTACTGATTTACGTTTTTGAAAACTTGAATGGGTTTAATTTGCAATTACTACTCGAGGAATATGAGATTTTCATGAGTTGGTATTCTTTCTATGTGGACATTACTAAATTTGGCGCAGAAATGGCATTGGCTATCAACGAGCAATGGCTCAATTGGAAACGCAATTCTCTCTTTTGGGAGAGCGCGGGGTTTAGATCCTTACCGTGTAAGTGACCATAATTTAGCGCATTCGGTGCAAATTCATGGGTCCCTTAAGCGCGTGTGATGTGTGATCGCATCCATTTTTGGGTTCATCCAATAGATGCGCATCTATCAAACGATACGGCATGTGCAAAGCATGTGCGTATGACAAAGGCCATCGTATGGGATGCGTCATCTTTAGAAGAAAATCTTCTATCAATTAACAAAATTAACAAACTTAATGAATCAGTCAAAATTGATTTTGGATTAATGATCTAATTGTGTCCAAACGCCCTAAATTCCCTAAATTGATATTTATTTGTTGATCACAAAATTAAAAAAATCAATCAAAATTTATTCAGGAGCAACGATCCAATGATGCGCAAGCATCCTAAATTGATATAAATCAATTTAAATTTATTGGTTATAACAAACGTGACAAATCAAATAAAATTGATCTTCGGATTAATGATCCAATAATGCGCATACATCCAGAAATTGATATAGATCAATCAAAATCAAATTGAGATAAAAACTAACCTAATTGTTGGGAACAAAACTTAACAATTCTTCTCGTATAAATAGGAACCCCATCATAATGAAGAGAAGGATTATGATCTTTTTGCCTTGTCGAGAGAGAGACCCCCCATAAACTGAAGAGCACTTTTCATTTTCTCTGTTAAAACCAAAGCTTTCTTCGAAAAAACCCTATTTAACGAGATAATCAGGAAAAAAAAGAAAGAGGATCCTTTTTTTCTTCCATAAAAGCTATTGCTTTTTCAGAACGAAGCTAGTGCTTTTCTAAAATAAAGATCATACAATTTTAGAGTTTATCTCTCTCCTACAAAAAGCCGTTGCTTTTCATAAAAGGTATATTCTAAGGTCTAAAACTTTGGGCAGAATGTCTATTAAAAGATGATCACATCACAGAAAATCGAAGCTATTGCTTCCTTGAAAGTTTACTTTCATAAAATTTAAATACACCATATAAATACATCTAAAATCAAACAACATGGAATTTAATCTCTATGAAAACCAAAGCTTTCTTTGTGATAGTGCGCACCCTGGTTTAGGGTGTAATCTATTTACATTCGCATCATGTGATACGCACATGAGCATTACTTGAAACCGACCAGATGCGCATCCCATATAAGTGTGCATCCTATTCTGATTCGCATTCTATACAGATGCGTATCTAATCCAGATGCGTACCACATACAGATACGCATCCCATACTCATATATGTCCCTCTAAAAGGGAAAGCATGAATGCTCCATATGAAGCACGTCCGTGCTCTATGGTGCACATGTGCACTTGACCAGCAAGGTATAGTTTGGATACATAGTCAATATACATTAAGTATAGAAGCTTATACTTCATATATATGACTGATTAAGTCGATCTTAGTCTACAACAAGACTAACGATCCTTAGTTAAAATATTTATGTTGACCTTAGTCCCATGTACGACTAATGATCCTCAACCAAATCTTCCAAGTTAATTTTAGTCTCATATGCGACTAATGATTCTTAGATCAAAACAAATATCTCTTGAACTGGTGGATCTCATTCATATGAGATATGCGTCCTAAGTTCACCCCAAATATAATATATATGGATTTAGACTAATCCGTGCCCTATAGGCAACGACATATATTAGTCTCCGTATACTATCCAAAGGAAACCCTAAAATAAACAAACTCTAACACAGCACACGATAATTTCTGGAGTAGAGGCAATAACGTAATTAACTGCAGGGCTTGCGCCCGCAGGAAAATGCCTCCCCACAATACAAAAAACCCCTCACATATGAGGGGGAATCTGATTAGTCTGCTACAACGGTTGTATCCATTCAAACATCTGATATACGGTGCCATAAATCAACTTAGTGTTTTCGGAGAGGTGGATAGATATATTCCATATAACATCTGCCCCCAGATTCAGGCTGGATGCGCTCCCGACGTCTTAGTCCGGTTTCCGGTGGTAAACAGATTCTGGTACGTCCGGTGGAATCTTTTTCTTTTTCCACTCCACACTTTGTGTGTCGTGTTTCGCGAACCAAGCGCGGTATATATATGTTTATGTCGCCCTTAGATGTTTGGGTTACTAAAGCCAATATTTCGTTTCCGTATGGATGGCATTATCCAATAAGAAGTGTGATTGCGCTACCAACTGTTAAGCAGGCATCACCCTATCTGGTGTGATCATGTATGGGCTTGTTATAGCCCCGCTGCTGTGCATTCCGACGGCTTAGGTCTAGAAGATATTGAATGGGCTCCAGTTCGGACAATTTTCTCCACTCTTCACTATTGGTGTCTCAACGCCAAGGGAGGAAATTCCAAGGAAGTCAGTCTTTGATAGGATGGCTACTATCTCCGTAGGCTCTGCCGATAAACCTGCTAAATCCGAAAGTTCGGTTTTCAATAGATCGGGCTCAAGTTCTGTGGTCCCACCGGAAAAGAAGCCCACGATACCTAAGAAGGCGGTCTTCGAGAGGTTAGCCCTCCCAGCTTTCGAGCTGCCTAAGAATGCTACACTCCCAAGACTATCTGTCTTCTGCAGACTGTCCCCTCAGACTACCTCTTTGACAGCAACAAAGAGATATGTGTTTAAGCGCTGGACACCGGCTGAGATCCCTAAGCAATACAGGGGGCATACTGAAGAATCTTCTAAAGTTGAAGAAGCTCCCGTCACAAGAGTTGCTCAGCGTCGCTACTGTCGTCATAAAAAATAGGCTGGAGGCAGTTCTCCATCCAGGTTAACACCATCGGCCCCTATGTTGATCATCCACGCTGCTGTTCCAAACAAGTGGCTTCAAGGCAGGAGGTCACCAAATGATAGTCGCTCAGGTCCCTCCCTTGAAGAGAAGATGGAACGTGAGTATTCCTTTCCCCATGATAAGACGAGAAAATTATTTGACCTTGCCAAGAAGAACAAGATGGCGACGTTGCCCGAGACCCGGCGTCCAGCACAATCTAGCTCGTTTAACAACCCTAATTACCGTCCTTATCACCGTCTCGTCAGCCACCCAATTGAGGACTGCTTTGTCTTCTAGAACTGGGTTGAAAACCAGTATAAGAAGGTTAAGATGAAGCTGACAGACAACTGGAATGTGAAACCATCACAAAATCATGCCCCTAAGAAAGCGGATATGCATGTGGCATCCTATTCTATGGTAGCAAAAGATCTATGGGAGATGGTTCTTTCGCCAAAAACGAAGAAGCTGAAAGACTTGCATGCATGCCCTGCAATCCGGTGGAAGAGCCCAATTGAATCTCAGATTATCGAAGAGATGTTGAAGCCACGTCTCGTTCTGAAGATGGCGAATGAGGGAAAAAGACCCTAAGTCGAATCGTCTAGCAAAAAGAAAATGAAGGCGAAGAAGCTCATGCATCCAGCTGAGCATATGGACAGCCGTACGGACTTAAAAATATATATATTGACGCACTGGAAAAGTACAACCAGAAAGAGCGAATATCCATAACGCTCGAAAAATTCCTGCAACACATCCTTGAAAGCAATGATATAGAAAAGAGAGATTTAGTAGAAGGAGAAGAGGGACGTGCGGGAAGTTGTCACATGACTTCTCATACGTGCCACATAGTTTCTTACACACCAGTAATCGATGAGGAAGAGAACATGGTCCCCCTCACCTTCGAAGTCGAGCAAGAAGAAGATGCACCGTTGACAGATAATAGGGCCACGCTGGGGGCATAATCAGCACCCAATGCTTCAAGCCCCTTCCAAGAAGATTCGATTGATAAGCTGGTGACAGAGACTTTCCAAGCAAGAAAAAAGAATCAAACGCGTGAAATGACTCTATATGAAAAGGCCAAGCAACGGTGTTTTCAGAAAAAGGCCGCGGGAGAGGCACATTATGCAACTCTCCAACTGAAGAAGAATCCGCCGCCGAAAAAGAAAAGCAAGGTCGTGGCCAAGAAACATTTCGCTAAAGCCCTATCAAAAGGGATAAAGTTGCTGTCTCTCCCGATGTATACGTCAGGAGTCTCTTATTTCTGGGGAGAAGAAGAGAATCCGAGATACTGCTTATCTCATCGGTTGGCTACTGATTGGTAGGGCTTTCGTGATATGCTATGCGTTGTTCTACTTACCGCAATCAAGTCGGTTTCGCTTGGTAGCTAGCCGGTTGAGTACGAATTGACCCACGGAGAGATGGTATGTATTTTCATTCTTATTTAGACGAGTCAAGTAAGAATGTACAAGTGTGTTTGAGCTATCCTAAGTGTTTGTATTTTTTTGTTCAAAGAAAACTTGCTATGGTTAGGGTTGGTTAGTTGAGCTAGGAATTATTCTTGTGCTTATCTTGTGCCATCATTGAAATGATGTCGGAGTAATCGGAAGTAACGTGGATTAGGAGGACATAGAAATGGTATTTGCGAGTTTAAGCAATCTTTCCAATGCTAATCTATTCCTAGTGCCTCTTGTCCGTCCGTTCCATACTCTTATTTCCAACCCTAGGCCAAACACACACAACAAGTCTCTAATTAGGTTACAACTAAATGTCACATTTTAGTGCGCCCAAAAGAATTCTCAATTTAGATCACGGTTATATGTTACTTATAGCGCGCTTAAGGGAGATGGTTATATTTGTTTGGTCTAAATTCATTTTCAAGTTATTTGGCAAAGAGAAGCACAAGAGATTTTTCCATCTCTCATACTACCCTTCCTTAACCCTAACAAGTGAGTAAATTACTCACTCATAATGAAAAGAAAACAAAATCAAAGAAGAGAAAGAAAAAATGGAAGAATAAGATGAGAAAAAAACAAGCTAACTACTTGGTCCATCACCTAAGTAAAAGACTCTATTCAGTATCATGGCTTAAAAATAGAGATTAGAAGAGAAGAAAAGAAAAACAATAAAACCAACAACTACTTTAACAAACAAGTAATAAAAATTATACTAAGAATTAAAAGACAATGCAAGAAAATAAAGATATAAGATAGGAAAAAAAACTCCCATCTTCATTATTCATCCACTCAAAAGCTCTTACTACATTTTAATGAAGAAGAGATGAAGAAGAAGAAAACTATACAAAACTAAAACTAATCTTAAAAGAAATAGGCATGCCTCTTTGCCACTGAACTGGAGCATTTATAGGCAGTGAAATGAAACCCTAAGGCAATATTCTGAGCCCCTACACAATGACCAAAACATCCATGAAAATTCATCACGTTTGGCCACGACATGGCCGCTGATCCGCCACATAAGTGCCCAAAATTTTGCCCTTCCGTGGTCTATTTGGGGAATTGAATCATCATTTTTCTTGTGAGTTTTCGTGTTGCTTTCTTTTTCTGTTTGGTAGGTTCAAATTTGCAAAATAGTTCCAAAATATTCTCAGATTTACAACAGTCCAAAATGGCAACTCTTTTTGTCTTTTATGCCTTGATCTCTCTCGAGCTTCGCGTTGCCACCTTGATCATTGTGCTGCCTCCCTCGTTCTCTGTGCTTGTCCCAGACACGAATGACCATCGCTTGATCTTATCCCTTGTACTGGTAAGCGGCACCTGACAGATATGGATGACCGAAACCCGGATTTTATCTGTTTTCGGCAGTTGTCCTGAATTTGTCATAGCTGTAGAGAATGTGCGTGATTTGCGTTGTTCTGGACAGAGAACGTGTAATCTGTAATCATGTAGCAAACACGGATTAAAAGCACCTACCTATATACAAATTTGCATAAGAATGATTGGTATTAAATGCAATATTTTGATGTGAACAAATACCCCCAAACTTATCTTTTGTCCCGAGTAAAATTATTTTATTTTTAAAAAGTCCTAAGCTCACTTTCGTAGGTATCACGGTTGCACTTAGTGTGTGCAACAAGCCGTTAAATCTCTAGGTGTCCCTAGTAGGAGTATTTTCTCCTGAGAGGTTTCAGCGGATACTATCCACAAAATTCCGCCAACCTAATTTCATAAATTAAGCTCGACTCTAATCCTACAGTTTAACATCTAAATTAGAAACTCTATCATTCTAAGTTAAAAATATCCACCCCTTATTCTTTACACCTCATATTCATTCAACCTAAGATCCTATATATTTTGTCAGTTTATAAAGATCTCGGTATCTCTTGAATTTTCCTTCTAAAGCGTAGTCTCCAATCTAGAATTTTTATTATTTTTACGGAAAACATAAGACTTTTTCTTTATTCCTACATCTCCTCCAAATATCGATCGTATACCCCTAGTGTGTGTAAATTTCATCTCTACACTCAAGAATTCAATTCAAGCTATAGTACCCTTACCCTAATATCCAGTATAACTTCTTTTTATTAATGATGGACGGATTTGCTCACACGTCTTTCATGCGACTACTACTGCTTCCTGAGATACTAATCAGCCGATTACCAAATGTGTGAGCTTATTAAGGCGTAAATAGCAGTTTCCAGGTTTTGCAATATATTTTTTTCTTTTTCTTTTCTTTTTTTTAAGACCGGATATATTTTTTTAATGACGCTCTTATGGTGGTTGGCTACAAATACCGTTTTTTCTTTTATATTAGGTTTTCAGACAAGAGTATTTTTAGGTATCCTCTACTATCCCAAGTTTGAAGGTGCGTGTAAGTGCAGTTTGTAGGGTATATACTTTTTGAATTTGGACTCAAGAATATGAACTATTTTTTAGACTTATCCTTCAATAAAACTTTCAATACTTTTCCTTCATCTCAACTTAATTCAAGAACTGAACTCAAGATTACTTACTTTTGAAAAAACTGTAAGGACGTGTATTTACTATGGTTAAACTTAAGGAGAGTTATTTTTAGGGTTTTCAATTCCTAAGTTTAGGATTTAGTTATTTCTAACCCATCAAGCTAAATTTTTGGAATAAAATCTAAGTTACTCTACTGGCTAACTTGACGACAAAGTTTTTATGTTTTGGAAATTTTTTTAGTTTTTATGGGTTTTCAAATAAGTATGCGAATGCAAAATATACACATGAATGCAAAGATAGAAAGCTTACCGAGCACACCCCCAAACTTAAATTTAACAGTGCCCTCACTGTCATGCCACACAAAGAGAGTCAAAATTGTTGAGTGGTCAAAATTTGTCAGTTCCTTTTTTTGTTTTTGTTTTAATACAAGAAAAAACAAACAAAATACACACACACAAAAAGGTCCTCCCAAACTTAAGTGAAACAGTGTTTCCAGTGTTTAAGCGTTGAAGTTCAAAGTTGGGGGGGGGGAGAATATCATCAATCTATAGAAGGCTTTACACAGACCAAAAGTTAACACCAACCATTCAAATTTTTTATCGTGATGATACCATGGTTGAAGAAAGGACGTGTAGAGGAAAGAAATGAAGAATACATGAGACCGTGTGTGGATGGAAGTGGCATACGGTCTTGATAAATGAGACGACGAACGAAGGGGAGAAAGAAATGGAATACAAACTTGAGGTTGTAAATTGACTGAATGAATTAGTACAGTTTGTAATGATGTGAAACTGGAATTTTCTAACTGTACCGTTTTATCAATCCGTTGATAAATAGGGTCAATCCTTTCAAGATTCGCAAGAAAACATGGCTAACTGAACTTGGTAAACCAGACGTAAGAGATGAAGGTGGCAAATTGTCTAACAGTTTGGTAACGATAGAACAGGTGGATGGAAGTGATTTAGGAATGGTATCAGTTAAAAGTTCAGGAGGATACTCACAGTCGATGGAAATGACATGATGAATCGGAAAATCCGACCCATCCAATAAAACAGGCTCATCCTCAATGATATCCTCCAAATTCTCCTCAAAATTCTGCTCATCCATGCATTCACCATCGGGTTCGGGAAAAATAATTAATGGCTCGGGATGATGCCCACACGGATTTGAAGGGACGTGTCTAATTGGTGAGAAAAACTCATCTAAAACCGTGGGTTTATCATCTAAGTTATCCCCAACGTTGATATCCTCAATCAAGTGAAAGTTAAATTTCTCAGACAGCTCATCAAAAGCATGATTTTCAATCGGTGGATTATAAATCGCACTAGGTTGGTTTTCTAGATTGGAGATGTAGAGATCAAACAGAGTGGTGGTGGTTTCACTTGACAAGGTCCCTTCACAATCGGGTAAATCAAACACATAGTAGTCGCACAACTCATTAAACATGTAATCTTCAATTGGTGAATCAGTTGGTGTACTCGATAGATTTTCAAAACTGAAGCTGTGGAATTCAATTGTGAATGGGTAGATTTGATTTTGAAGGGTGGATTGCTCATTTTCACTACTCAAATCATCAAATTGTCCTATCGCCTTATCATACATTGTAAAATTTTAAGCTAGCTGGAAACTAGCTGCTGGTTCGTTAGGTTATATGTGTGCGGCCATGGATTCATTCAATTCCTCAATTTTTCGGCACGAAACTACCCGAAATTCTTCCAATGTTCTTTCAAGACTAGACATAGATTGTGAAGGGGTTTCAGTAAAAGATTTGAATTTGTTTGGACACGTGAAACTCCCAAATGGATGTTCAGAAGAAACGTCTAGAGAAGGTATAAAAGTCGGGTAGGATTGATAGGAATTGAATGGATGCGTAGAATGGACATAATTAGGATCAACATTTTGATAAGAAGGTGATTGGAATTGTTATCCTAAAGAATTTGGAGTCGTGAAAGGAGTGAAAGATCGGCTACGGAATTGTTCAATATGTTCGACAATGGATATGGATTTAAGAGTAGCCACATTACCCTCAGAAGAGGTATCAACATGAGAAGGTGTGAAAGTTTGATAAGGTTGTTACGAAGTGGATTGTGGTGTCCAATTATTTTTTCTACAAGTATCCATCCGATCTTTCAAAGAAATTTTTGGTATGGATACATCGTTAGAAGTTCTACCAAAGCAAGAACCGTATGATGAAATATCTTGTTGAGGGTACTAAAGTTCGGCAAGAGTAGGTCGGTTAGGGGTACCTATGATAGGAGTGAAAAGTAGAGAGGGTGGAAGGTGGGAACTTTTTTTTGAATTTTTTTTATTTTTTTATAGAGTTTTTGGATTTTTTAAATTTTTGTTTGGTTTTTGAAAAATACGGAATTAGAGGTCTAATCACAATCATCATCACAATATGCACAAGCAACATCTATAGCTAGAGTATTCAAAGTCCAACTAGACTGCTCCTAGACTTCCAAGAAATAAGTTGCAGGATAACTCTCGAATCGGCTCTTCACTGCCAATTGTGGCCAGGTAAGCACAAGTGAAGTAAGAAGGGTTCCGCTCACGAATCACCGTGAGACGAGCCTTTTAAAATTACCTCCTCACTTGTCTAGCCTAGCACCATAAAGTCAAGTTTAGACAAATGACCGATTCTCCGCAACCTTCACTTGTCCTAAATGAGCGCGACAAGTCCTTATAGATTTGGTCTAGATATTTTTTAATTAACTCAAGATAATGTGTATGCTTTTTATGATTTTTGGGGTCTTAGGTAGGGTGATGAAATCCCCACCCAATCTGAATTGGTGTTATAACCTTTTAAAGTCTGTATTTATTTGATTCAAAGTGATAAATAAAATCAAAACAACACAATCTTGTTTTTATTTTAGCGGCGCTATTTGTGCAAAAAAACTCGCAGAAAATGCAATTCAGTGGAGTCCAGAGGGGAAGTTTAGAGCAGAGAAGCAGTCTGAGAAAAATTGGAGGTAAGACGGACAAAGTTGGCCGCGGAACCGCCGCACTTACTACTTCTTAGTCACGGATTCGCGGCGGTTTTGAGGAGTTGAAGCTTCAAATTTATGCATTGTGCTATAGATCTCTTTCTATTCTGATTCCAACACTCTGTTTCTTAATTTGATCACCGCATTTGCTCCAGATTTTCCTACACACTCGCACAAAAATTATCAAAAATAACAAGATGTTTTTTTTATATTTATGTTGTTTTTTTTGTTTTTAGTTTTGTATTTTTATATACACAAATTAACCCGAATAACAAGAAAGAAATACGTTACCGTTTCTCCGGCAACGACGCCATTTTATTGGTAGGGCTTTCGTGATAAGCTATGCGTTCTACTTGTTCTAGTTACCGCAATCAAGTCGGTTTCGCTTGGTAGCTAGCCGGTTGAGTACGAATCGATCCACGGAAGATGCTATGTATTTTCGTTCTTATTTTAAACGAGTCAAGTAAAAATGTACAAGTGTGTTTGAGCTATCCTAAGTGTTTGATTTTTTATGTTCAAAGAGAACTTGTTATGATTAGGGTTGGTTAGTAGAGTTTGGAATTATTCTTATGCTTGTCTTGTGTTATCATTGAAATGATATCAGATTAATTGGAAGTAACGGGGATTAGGAGGACATAGAAATGGTATTTGCGAGTTTAAACAAGCTTTCCAATACTAATCCATTCCTAGTTTCTCTTGTCCGTCCGTTCCATACTCTTATTTCCAACTCTAGGCCAAATACATACAACAAGTCTCCAATTAGGTCGCAAATACAAGTCACGTTGTAGTGCGCCTAAAAGAATTCTCAACTTAGGTCACGACTATATATCACTTATAGCGCGCTTAAAAGAGAGGGTTATGTTTGTTTGGTTTAAGTTCATTTTCAAGTTGTTTGGTAAAGAGAAGCACAAAGGATTTTTCAATCTTTCATACTACCCTTACTTAACCCTAACAAGTGAGTAAATTACTCACTCATAATGAAAAGAAAACAAAATCAAAGAAGAGGAAGAAAAAATGGAAGAATAAAATGAGAACAAAAAATAACATGCTAACTACTTAGGCCCTCACCTAAGCAAGGGACTCTATTGAGTATCATGACTTAAAAATAGAGATTAGAAGAGAAGAAAAGAAGAACAATAAAACCAACAACTACTTTAACAAACAAGTACTAAAAGTTATACTAAGAATTAAAAGTCAATGCAAGAAAATAAAGATACAAGATAGAAAAAACTCTCATCTTCATTATTCATCCACTCAAAACCTCTCACTACATTTTAATGGAGAAGAGATGATAAAGAAGAAAACTACACTAAACTAAAACTAATCCTAAATAAAATAAAGCATGCCTCTTTGCCTATGAACTGGAGCATTTATAGACAGTGAAATGAAACCCTAAAGCAATATTCTGAGCCCTTACACAATGACCAAAACACCCATGAAAATTCGTCACATTTGGCCATGACATGAACGCTGATCCGCCGCCTAAATCCCCAAAATTTTTCCCTTCCACGGTCTATTTGGGGAATTGAGTCATCATTTTTCTTGTGAGTTTTCGTGTTGCTTTCTTCTGTTTGGTATGTTCAAATTTGCAAAATAGTTCCAAAATATTCTCAGATTCACAACAGTCCAAATTGGCAACTCTTTTTGTCTTTTATGCCTTGATCTCCCTCGAACTTCGCGTTGCCACCTTGATCCTTGTGATGCCTCCCTCGTACTCTGTGCTTGTCCCGGACACGAATGACCATCGCTTGATCTTATCCCTTGTACTGATACGTGGCACCTGACAGATATGGATGATCGGAACCCGGATTTTATCTGTTTTCGGCAGTTGTCCTGAATTTGTCATAACTGTAGAGAATGTGCATGATTTGCATTGTTCTGGATTGAGAACCTGTAATCTGTAATCATATAGCAAATACGGATTAAAAGTACCTATTTATATACAAATGTGCATAAGAACGAGAGATATTAAATGCAATATTCTGATGTGAACAGTTACTCACTCCATTAACGAGTGCTATGAGTTTAAGAAATGGTGGTGTCATTATATCTCTCATCACAGGAGGCTAAAAAGAGAGAAGTGAAGGGCAAATGCTCGACTGCTTGATGACGATAGTCCCGAAAAGGGTAATAAAATAAGGTCGGTGGTATGAAAGTGTGTCTTAACACCTCCACTAGGTTTCCACATGCATCAAGTATGCAATTTTTAAAAATCTTGGGGTGCTAAGCTACACTAAACAAAAATCGAACTAGAGAATTAGGGTTTGTTAGCAAGAAAACACTTTCTATGCTAAGTGAAGAGGGTTACAACTTTTGTAGACCAAGTCCTTCACTTTAATAGCTCAAAGCAGTAGTCCCTAAGCTCCAAATAGTATTCCCTAGAACTCTTCTTGGCTTTACTTGTCGAAAGGAACAAACTTGCTATGCGATCTTCGAAGCCGAAGATAATCCACCTTGAAAGCTAACTCTTCACTAATCAAGGTATTAGTGAAGCAAACAACCTAAACTAATGAGCTAGATTAGTATAGGTTGATGAAGTAGAATATTTGGCTCACTTAGAAATATTTTCCTCTCACTTTTTCCAACTCAAGAAAAACTCTAGATTGAGCTCTTGAGAAAAAAGAAGAACTTGGATGAAGAATAAACTTATCATGAGAGAGTGAACCATGAGGTTAAGATAAGAATGGGATGAATAAATATCAAGAGTAAAACAAAAAGGAGAGGATGAGTCATGGCTTCTTGATGCTTCTCCAAGCATCCAAGCCATGACTCATAATTCCACCCCTTTTCATTTTCCCTCTAAATAAATTCATTCCAATTATCTAAAACCCTAGTGTGAGTCTCATACACCCATGTTCTATGTATCATCAACCATGATACAAAAACATTATATATATATATATATATATCAATTAGTGAGCAATATTAGTTAATATATATTTATATATCAAATATATATTAATATATATCAAATTATTAAATCAACACTTGATTCAATAATCCGGTTATATCATATATAACCGACTAATATCATATTTATATGTATATCATTTTATCAAATCAACACTTGATTCAATAACCCGGTTATATCATATATAACCGACAAATATTCAATATCAAATTAACACTTGATTCAATAATCCGGTCATATCATATATAACCGGCTAATATCAAATATATATACATATAACAAATCATTGAATCAACAATTGATTCAATAATCCGGCTATATTACATATAACCTAACCGATATCAAATATCGTGAGATTAGAATACGGTATCACATACTCGTATTTAATCAAGCTCCCGCATATATCAACATATGTGCCCTACTTCGTTTCGCTTGATCTAGGAAACCTTTGTGTGGGACTCTAAAGACTCGTTAATACGCAAGCAGTAGGCAATGATCACATTAGTCACCCACAAGCCATCAGCGGTACTAGCTGGACGTAACTGTAAGTCCACGTTGCCCACCCCGGTACTTACGGGGAGGCGGAAAACGGAATAAAAATCGGATTTTTATGAACTTAGGCAACATGGACTAGACTTTAAAGGATCTTTGCTAAACAAAAACTTGCTAAAGCTAACTAGAAACTAGCTAAGTGCTAGAAAGGTTATACCTTGGGCTTTATGTCCTTCTCTCCTTGCTCCTTGGAGTGGTGGAAGGAGGTCACCTTGGTCGTCTTCTCACGTCGAAGAAAGATCCACCCGAAAGCCTCAACCTTTGGCTTCAACTCCAAGCTAGAAGTAACTAGGGTGCAAGAAGTGCTAGTCCTTGAACCCTAGATGAGAGTAGAGATGATCAAGAGAGGGTTTTTCTCAAGCTCAAGTATTTCTCAACACATGAGAGGGGAGAGCTTGAGGGAGAGGAAGAACAAGAGAGAGAGAAATGAAATGATAGAATGAGAATAATGTGAACCATTCTCACTAATATGTGTATATTATTTCAATTAGATAATTAGCTTGATAATTGTCATGGTTAATCATGACATGACCATTATCATTTCATATTTAATGCTAATTGCAAGGATCAAAAAGCATCTTTTATATGGAATGATGATGGTCAAAGTGTCAACCATGGTCAACAAGTCAAGAAGGTCAAATGGTCAACAACCATAACCATGCACAATTATTAAACTAATTATTAATTAACCATAATACACACATAAGCATTAGGGTTAATAAAATGACAATAGTCATTAACCCTAATCAAAGTCCTCTCTCTCTGTCTCAAGCAACTGTGCATACGCACCCGCATTCGTGATCCGAGGAACACGAATACAATGAGAAAAACCAATCCCAAATCATATACTAGGATCCGGCTTAAACCAAAGCCCGCTAGTATAAACTGTCCGGACAGCAAACGTGCACAATTGCGCGGATGTGACCGAACCCTGTCGCAAAACCATGCGACCTCTACTCATTTTGCCTAAAAGCGAATAACTCTCTGTGTGGGACTCTAAAGACTCGACACTACGCTGGCAGTGGGTTTAACCACAGACCGCAAGCGGCACTAGCTATATGTAACGGTCCCCAGGTATATGTTGATAAGAAGACTGACGAGGTGAACCCCATCTGAACTCCTACTGAGCCTGTATGTGACAATCTCCGTACAGTCCGGTCTGTTCGTCTGATACATCGCATGGCGGGCCTAGGGGGGCGGTGAACGTCAGTCCCCTAATAGCGGTACAAGTCGTGTCGGAGTGTAGCCCAGAACACCCTGAGATAACACTGGAAACCTACCAGTATATCTCGCTTGCCCTGGCCAGGGACTACTCGTGTAATGGCTCTCCTGGACACAGCGCGATGTCAACCCCCAATACCGGGAGAGACGAATCCTGTCTAACCGTCACTGCCTCCAAGTGCTTCGGGACTGCACCCAAAAACTACCTGTTTGCACGACTCCTTTGAGCCGTGGTAGGGTAGTAATCAAAGTGCAGTGGGAACACACTCGAGGCGAAGTGACAGTGTCAAGTCAGCGGACTAAGCTGTACTCATGTCACCTGGGAACTGATAACTGACGATAGGTATAATACCAACCAACAGTTCCCGACGAGTCCTGTCCAGTGTACTCGTAACCTAACGAGCACCCGTATACTATCTCAAGTACGACGTACTGACGGCTGTGGGACAGACCGTCTCCCACACTGGGATGAGAAGCGCATACGCTAGTCTACTCCGGAGTATCGATGCCCTGTCTCGATAGTCCAACGACTAGGGACCT
Source organism: Agapanthus africanus (assembly GCA_030015575.1). NCBI lineage: Eukaryota > Viridiplantae > Streptophyta > Magnoliopsida > Asparagales > Amaryllidaceae > Agapanthus > Agapanthus africanus. The sequence continues at coordinate 645,382,115 of JASDDO010000022.1, read as the reverse complement.
GTATAAGGATGTGCTTATAGATCACCCAGCTCCTACGAGTGTGAGCGCCATCACAACGCTGGTAATCAAGCAAAGATCCTAAGGGCTCTACTAATATGTATATCAGCAATATGCTAAAAGAAACACATGCACATATTAAAGCAGAGACAAACCAAGTAGCATACTACCATTTTGAGCAAGATTGTATATACAACTGTGAATATCCCAAGCTTCCATTAAGTAATATACAAACTAGTATGATACAGTAATAGCCTCTAGGGCATATACACTAACAATCTCCCACTTGCACTAAGGCCATGTACTGGCGTATCGAAGACCTATCATCTCGATCAGCCGCTCGAACTGAGTCTGGGGTAGGGCCTTCGTGAGTGGATCTGCAGTGTTGTTCTCCGTATTTACTCTCTTTACCTCGATCTCCTGGCGATCTATGATCTCCCTGATCAGGTGGTACCGCCTCAAAATGTGCCTGGACTTCTGATGGGACCTGGGTTCCTTTGCTAAAGCTATAGCTCCGTTGTTGTCGCAATACAGCGGTATTGGATCAACAATGGTAGGAACCACCTGAAGCTCTGTAAGGAACTTCTTCATCCAGACAGCTTCCTTTGCGGCATCGCAAGCAGCTATGTACTTCGCTTCCATAGTTGAGTCAGCAACGGTCTCCTGCTTGGAACTCTTCCAGCAAACCGCCTCTCCATTGAGGGTAAAGACATAACCCGACATGGACTTGGAGTCATCCTTGTCACTCTGGAAGCTGGAGTCAGCAAAGGCCTCAAGCTGGAGGTCTTTTCCGCCATACACCAAGAACATCTCCTTAGTCCTTCTCAGGTACTTGAGAATGTTCTTTACCGCTATCCAGTGTTTCTCCCCTGGGTTCGACTGATACCGGCTTACAACGCTCAATGCGTATGCTACATCTGGTCTGGTACACAACATCACATACATTATAGAGCCTACCGCAGAAGCGTAGGGTATAATAGACATGCGATCCCTCTCCAAATCAGTCTTGGGAGACATCTCTTTGGAGAGGGTGATCCCGTGATAAGCCGGTAGATTACCGCGCTTGGAATCTTCCATATTGAATCTTTTCAGTATGGTGTCGATGTACCTTGACTGTGAGAGTCCCAACATCCTTTTAGATCTATCACGATAGATCTGGATCCCCAGAATATAGTTGGCATCGCCCAGGTCCTTCATGGAAAACCTCTGTGACAAGAATCCTTTGACTGACTGTAGCATAGGAATATCATTTCCTATTAGGAGAATGTCATCCACGTACAAGACGAGGAATACTACAGTTCTCCCTACAATCTTACTGTAAATGCATGGTTCATCTGGGTTTTTGATAAAGTCGAATTCTTTGACAGTATCATCAAAGCAGATGTTCCAACTCCGCGATGCCTGCTTAAGTCCATAGATGGACTTTAGCAACTTGCACACTCTACCGCTGCTCCCACTCTGAATGAATCCCTCCGGCTGATCCATATAGACGCACTCTTCCAAATTTCCATTTAGGAAAGCCGTCTTTACGTTCATCTGCCAGATTTCATAATCGTGGAAGGCAGCAATGGCAAGAAGGATCCGAATGGATTTCAGCATAGCCACTGGAGAAAAGGTCTCGTCATAGTCCAAACCAGGTCTTTGACGAAAACCCTTTGCTACAAGTCTAGCTTTATAGGTCTCAACCTGCCCATCTACACCAATCTTCTTTCTGAAGATCCATTTTCATCCTACGGGTTTTACCCCTTCTGGAGCAAAGTCCAAAGTCCAAACTTTGTTGGTGTACATAGACTCCATCTCGGCCCGCATTGCATCCAGCCATTTAACCGAGTCGCCGCTCTGGATGGCTTGCTGGAAGCTAGTAGGTTCACCATAATCCATGGTGCAATCCTCTCTATCCCCGTCTATGAGAAAACCGTAGTATCTCTCGGGCGGATGAGACTGCCTACTACTCCTGCGGAGTGGCACTGGGATGTCCGGTTCTCTTGAAACTTCTGGTTCTTCCAAGCTTTCAGTAATAGCTTGTGGTTCTGGAATTTCTTCCAATTCTATTGCGCTCCCACTTATCTGATTTTCTAAAAATTCAGTTTCCAAGAAGTGGGCATGCTGAGAAACAAAAACCTTTTGTTCCTCTGCGGAATAGAAAAGATACCCCCTGGAGTTCTTTGGGTATCCCACAAACTTACACAGTACTGAGCGTGCCTCGAGCTTGTCCGCATGCTGCTTTTTTACAAAAGCTGGACATCCCCATGTCTTAAGGTACTTGAGACAGGGTTTCTTCCCACTCCACATCTGATATGGGGTGGTAGGCACAGTCTTGGTTGGAGCCTTGTTTAAGAGATATGCTGCTGTTTCTAGCGCATAACCCCAGAAGGATCGCGGTAACTCAGCCTTACTCATCATGGAACGAACCATATCCAATAGGGTTTGATTCCGCCTTTCCGATACACCATTGTGTTGTGGTGTGTATGGAGGAGTAAGCTGAGAGAGAATTCCATTCTCTTTTAAGTAGCCCAGAAACTCGGTACTCAAGTATTCACCACCTCGATCAGATCTTAGTGTCTTGATACTTTTGCCTGTTTGTTTTTCAACTTCATTCTTGTATTCTTGAAATTTCTCAAAGGCCTCGGATTTGTGCTTCATCAAGAAGACATGCCCATACCTAGAGAAATCATCTGTGAAAGTAATGAAGTATGAATAACCACTTCGCGCATGTGTAGACATTGGACCACACACATCACTGTGTATGAGTCCCAAGAGCTCGCTTGCTCTTTCTCCGTGTCCAGTGAACGGAGTCTTTGTCATCTTTCCCATGAGACAGGATTCACAAGCGGCATAAGACTGATACTCAAACGGATTCAAGTATCCCTCTTTATGTAACTTTGTTAACCGTGTCTCATTAATGTGACCCAGTCTACAATGCCATAAGAAAGCCTGATTTGTTTCCGGAGACTTTCTTTTAAGTGTGTTCTGGACACTGAAGATCTGAGCTTGATTCAATACGTATATACCGTTTTGTAATGTACCTGACCCAATCAGAACTTGATTTAGGTGGGTGTTAACTACATCGCTTACAAAAGTAAAATCATATCCTTCCTTAGAAATTAAGGATACAGATATGATATTACAAGTCGCACCTGGTACATAAAAACAGTTACGCAGAATCAATATCTGCCCAGTTGTCAGTCCTAGATGATATTCCCCTACGGATTCAGCATACATGCTCATTCCGTTAGCAACCCTGAGAGTCATATCACCTTTCCTGATAACCCTACGGTTTCTCAAAGCCTGTAACGAATTACAGATATGAGATCCTGATCCGGTATCCAATACCCAGGAAGTAGGGTTAACTGACATACAGTTCTCTATCACAAACACACCCGAAGCCGAAGCCACAACATGCTTCGAATTCTGGCTACTGGCCTTACAAGCCCTGCAATCCTTCTGCCCATGTTCATTCCCGTAACAATAGGAACATCCCTCTTTTACTACATCTGTTCCTGAAACTTCTGCCGTTCCCTTTCTTTCTACTTCCCTAGTTTCCTTTAGGGTAGTAGGTAGAGACTGATGAACTGAGTCAGCATCTGAACCATTCTTCAACGTGGTCTTCAGGTCCGAGAGCTCAAAAGAGCTGGTCTCTGTAAGGACGTTGCCCCCTACAGATGACCCGATAGCCAACCTCGCTGGAAGCAATTCGTTCGAGGTCTCATATCTTGCGATACGAGATTGCTCTCCATATAAAACTTTGTTATGGAGGAAGATAGAAGCTGAGTCCATCTTCTCGTGCTGCCTCTGGTATATACCAGCAATTGAGGCTAACACGAGGCACTTGGCTTTCGCACAGTCTTCTTCCGATGTCCTATGGATATTAATATCTGTGACAGGGGAAATTGGACCTGAGACGGCAGGGGTTGGATCAGTCAAGATGTGTTCCAGCTTGTCCTGGGCAATGAACATCTGGACAGACCTTTGCCAGTCATAACAGTCAGATTCAGTCATCTTATTATCTAGATGTAACCTAGGTGCGGTCATCTGGTCGCTGCAATTAAGAGAGAGAGAAGAAAACACTTAGCATGATGCTCTTGCAAGTTTAGATTGGTTTTTAATTTATCTAAACAGGATGGCTCCCACTGTCTCTCGAATCCCTTCTCAAACCGTAAAGAAAAGATTAGTCAGGATCACTCTCACCGTACAATACTTGCTTAACCGTTCAGCCAGGCCAGTGTCGGTACTTCGAGGGAGGTTTTCCAACGCTTTCGCGAAGTTCCTTAATTAAGTAACCTCTTTTCCCTGTGGGCGTAGCCCCGCTAACACCTTTCTAGACACCTACTAGGTTTATAGCATTGATCGTTAAGTGAGAGTTTTCCCGAGGAGTAGCATATACTCACAGTAGGATCGGGATCCAAATATCATCGCGTGATAAAACCGAAGGAATCCTACCAGAATTATCACACTCCAAATGGTATGCAGTGCTAGCAAGTTTCAGTACTTATGAAACTCCCGATGTGGATTTTTGCCCCATGCTCTTATGACCTTGACGAAGGTCAACAAATCATAAGTCACATGTCAAGTTCTACCCGTCATTATCCAGGTTAATTTAAACCCACCCGTACATACCCTTGACGAAGGTCAACAAGGTAGTACGACTGTCCCAAACCAACGCATCTATCTATGCTACATATGAACACCCAACAGCTACCAATCACTATGCCTTAACGAAGATCAACAAACGTAGCTTGAATACTATTGAATATCCATACGAAATGACGGAGGGTTACGGATGGTTTTGGCGAAACCGTGAACGTAGTGAACTTGATATAATCGATGGAACGAGATAGCTTTTAAAAGGAGTGGTTCAAGCTTCGGGTTTAAAAGTTTAGTTTTGAAAAGAACCGAGTGGTTTTCAAAGTGTTCCAATCGACTTTTACTTGGTTTATTTTCTTGCATTAGTTCTTTTAATGCGTCCCATCATTTAATCCTACCATTGCAGAAAGCAACCAAAATATGACGTACGCTTATGCCATTCACATTCGCCACGGGGCCCCGTCATCACCCGTTAGGTTACTTAACTAACGACAGAGCGGGGGCTGGGCTAGCGCGGCTGTAAAACATAAGCAACGTCTAAATAGTTATCATATATAAATATATAGCAATGATAGACATTACAGATCACAGATGAATACATTGGATATACTAGGAATCCGCAATTCGTTCGAGCCTGCAACGAGAAGCGGATTACACGGTCGCGGTGAATAGCCAATACCCCACCCAAGACCCCTACGGGTGCGGCAAACTACCCGCCAAGTACCCGAAGCGAAGCAACCTCCCTCAACACCGTGAGTAGGCCACTCGGCACTTCGAGATACCCGGTAGTTTGTGCACCCCCTCCATGGGTCTATCCTAGGAGCAAAAACAGTAAAAAGAATTATACAATGACGGCTACAACCCCGACCCGGTTGTGCGGCCATACAAATAAAAATATTACATCAATTTACATATTACAAATGAATGAAAGAGAAACAACACTCATCTCACATCCACCCCGGCTATTCATCCGCGACAATCCAACCCATTCATATACACATACCAGCATCAATCACAGATCACAGATATGTATAACCCCGACTAATCGACATATAGCGATTAGCCGACGTTCAATGCATGCAAACATCACAGATATAACCTTTATAGTCAAAGTGTGTTGAAGTTCGAAAAAAATACGGATTTATAGGCCCCCAAAATGAATTTCTATTCTGGAAAACCTGGGAACATATAAACCATCTTAAAAATCCTAAAACCAAGCCAGAGATACACTGCACCATACTCGACCCAGTGAAGAGCCAACTTGGCCGCGGTTGCGCGGCAATAGCTTGCTATTGCCGCGGAACCGCGGCTCCTTGGTCGAGTCACTGGACCGGGTTTGGTGGTTATCTTCACAAAACCCTGAGACGATTTTTGGAGTATAACAAATTTTGTTTTGACCAGAAAAATTTTTAACAGAAAACTAGGGTTTTGAAAACTTGGTTTTTCGATTTTTCCGTTTCGAACTTCGATACACTTCACTACCTAGCTAGTTTATGTTTAGTTAGGCTCTGATACCACTGTAAGTCCACGTTTCCCACCCCGGTACTTACGGGGAGGCGGAAAACGGAATAAAAATCGGATTTTTATGAACTTAGGCAACATGGACTAGACTTTAAAGGATCTTTGCTAAACAAAAACTTGCTAAAGCTAACTAGAAACTAGCTAAGTGCTAGAAAGGTTATACCTTGGGCTTTATGTCCTTCTCTCCTTGCTCCTTAGAGTGGTGGAAGGAGGCCACCTTGGTCGTCTTCTCACGTCGAAGAAAGATCCACCCGAAAGCCTCAACCTTTGGCTTCAACTCCAAGTTAGAAGTAACTAGGGTGCAAGAAGTGCTAGTCCTTGAACCCTAGATGAGAGTAGAGATGATCAAGAGAGGGTTTTTCTCAAGCTCAAGTGTTTCTCAACACATGAGAGGGGAGAGCTTGAGGGAGAGGAAGAACGAGAGAGAGAAATGAAATGATAGAATGAGAATAATGTGAACCATTCTCACTAATATGTGTATATTATTTCAATTAGATAATTATCTAGATAATTGTCATGGTTAATCATGACATGACCATTATCATTTCATATTTAATGCTAATTGCAAGGATCAAAAAGCATCTTTTATATGGAATGATGATGGTCAAAGTGTCAACCATGGTCAACAAGTCAAGAAGGTCAAATGGTCAACAACCATAACCATGCACAATTATTAAACTAATTATCAATTAACCATAATACACACATAAGTATTAGGGTTAATAAAATGACAATAGTCATTAACCATAATCAAAGTCCTCTCCCTCTGTCTCAAGCAACTGTGCATACGCACCCGCATTCGTGATCCGAGGAACACGAATACAATGAGAAAAACCAATCCCAAATCATATACTAGGATCCGGCTTAAACCAAAGCCCGCTAGTATAAACTGTCCGGACAGCAAACGTGCACAAGTGCGCGGATGTGACCGAACCCTGTCGCAAAACCATGCGACCTCTACTCATTTTGCCTAAAAGCGAATAGCTCTCTGTGTGGGACTCTAAAGACTCGACACTACGCTGGCAGTGGGTTTAACCACAGACTGCAAGCGGCACTAGCTGTACGTAACGGTCCCCAGGTAGATGTCGATAAGAAGACTGACGAGGTGAACCCCATCTGAACTCCTACTGAGCCTGTATGTGACAATCTCCGTACAGTCCGGTCTGTTCGTCTGATACATCGCATGGCGGGCCTAGGGGGCGGTGAATGTCAGTCCCCTAATAGCGGTACAAGTCATGTCGGAGTGTAGCCCAGAACACTCTGAGATAACACTGGAAACCTACCTAGATATCTCGCTTGCCCTTGCCAGGGACTACTCGTGTAATGGCTCTCCTGGACACAGCGCGATGTCAACCCCCAATACCGGGAGAGACGAATCCTGTCTAACCGTCACTGCCTCCAAGTGCTTCGGGACTGCACTCAAAAACTACCTGTTTGCACGACTCCTTTGAGCCGTGGTAGGGTAGTAATCAAAGTGCAGTGGGAACACACTCGAGGCGAAGTGACAGTATCAAGTCAGCGGACTAAGCTGTACTCATGTCACCTGGGAACTGATAACTGACGATAGGTATAATACCAACCAACAGTTCCCGACGAGTCCTGTCCAGTGTACTCGTAACCTAACGAGCACCCGTATACTATCTCAAGTACGACGTACTGACGGCTGTGGGACAGACCGTCTCCCACACTGGGATGAGAAGCGCATACGCTAGTCTACTTCGGAGTATCGATGCCCTGTCTCGATAGTCCAACGACTAGGGACCTGTATAAGGATGTGCTTATAGATCACCCAGCTCCCACGAGTGTGAGCGCCATCACAACGCTGGTAATCAAGCAAAGATCCTAAGGGCTCTACTAATATGTATATCAGCAATATGCTAAAAGAAACACATGCACATATTAAAGCAGAGACAAACCAAGTAGCATACTACCATTTCGAGCAAGATTGTATATACAACTGTGAATATCCCAAGCTTCCATTAAGTAATATACAAACTAGTATGATACAGTAATGGCCTCTAGGGCATATACACTAACAGTAACGGCTACCCAGGTATTGAACGAATAGAATATCAACAAGCAAGCTTGTCCAAACTCTCGCAAAGTCTATAAGCAACACTTACCGTACAGTCCGGTCTCTTCGTCTGATATGTCGCATATCAAGTCTAGGGGTGGAATCCTCAGACCCCAGTAACTTGATAAGTCATGACGATGTGTGGCTTGTAACCGTTCGAGAAACTACTGATAACACTTACCAGTAAATCTCATCAGCCATGGCCAGGGACTTGCTGTTATAGCCAATCGAGCATAGCGCAACATCAACTCCCTATACTGGGAGAGACGAAACCCCTCATATCTTTCACTGCCTTTATGTGACTCGGGACTGTACCCAAAATCCACCTGTTTGCATGACTCCTTTGAGCCGTGGTAGGGAGGAAATCAAAGTACAGTGGGAACCACACAAGACACTATGACGATCTCGGGTCTACAGACTAACCTGTACAAGTGTCACCAGAGAACTGCTATCTGACGATAGGTATGGTACCATCTAGGAGTTCTCGACGAGTCCTGTTCAGTGTACCTATTCTCTAATGAGCACCTGTGTACATTGAAGTCAAACACCAATGGCTGTGGGATCAACCATCGCCCCATACAGGGTCAAGAAACGTACACACTAGTCTACTCTAGAATATCAATGCCCTGTCTCGATACTCCTTCGACTAGGAACGATTAAAGGATGTGCTTGCGGACTGCACAATCCCCACTAGTATGATTTGCATCATAGTCCTGGTGGTCAAGCCAACATCCTAAGGGCTTTATCAACATGTATCTGAGAGACTGAATAATAATACAAGTGTACATATTAAGATAAAGAACAACCAGATAGCATACTATCATGTAGAGCAAGAAAGTCCTCCATATATATATGTCCAAGCATCCACTATATCATACAATAATGGCCTCTAGGGCATACATATCCCTAACAATCTCCCACTTGCACTAAGGCCGGTTGCTGTAGTATCTCATACCCAACATCCTAAAAAGTCTCTCAAACTGCTTCTGGGGGAGGGCCTTCGTGAGTGGATTCGCTGCGTTATCTTTCGTGTCAACTCTCCTGATCTCGATCTCCCGGCGATCAATTATCTCCCGGATCAGGTGATAGCGCCTCAAAATATGTCTGGATCGCTGATGGGACCTGGGTTCCTTGGCCAAAACCACAGCTCCTTTGTTATCACAATACAAATGTATCGGATGCTCAATGGATGGAACCACACCAAGTTCAGCAATGAACTTTTTCATCTAGACAGCCTATTTGGTAGCATCGTTGGCAGCGATGTATTCAGCCTCCATCGTCGAGTCTGCTATGGTATCTTGCTTAGAACTCTTCCAACATACCGCCCCTCTATTGAGGGTGAAGACAAAACCCGAGACCGACTTACTGTCGTGCTTATCACTCTGGAAGCTCGAATCGGTAAAGGACTCCACCTGGAGTTCTCCATTACCATACACCAAGAACATTTCTTTAGTCCTTCTCGAGTACTTAAGAATGTTCCTCACAGCTATCTAGTGCTTCTCCTCTGGGTCTAATTGATACCTACTTACCACACTAAGTGCGTAAGCTACATCCGGTCTAATATATAACATCGCATATATGATAGACCCAACTGCAGAAACATAGGGTATCACTTGCATGTGAGCCCTCTCCAAATCAGTCTTGGGAGACATCTCTTTGGAGAGAGTGATTCCTGAGAAAGCAGGTAAATTACCACGCTTAGAATTTTCCATACTAAACCTCTTTAGATGGTGTCAATGTACCTGGATTGGGACAATCCCAATATCCTTTTAGATCTATCTCTATAGATCTTTATCCCCAGGATGTAGGAGGCATCACCCATATCTTTCATGGAGAACTTTTGTGATAAGCAGAGCTTGACCGAGTGTAGCATGTGAACATCATTTCCTATCAAGAGTATATCATCCACGTACAATACGAGGAAGACAACCTTACTCTCTACAACCTTTTTGTATATACAAGGTTCATCTACGTTTTTGATGAAGTCAAACTTTTTGACTACTATATCAAAACAGATGTTCCAGCTCCGCGATGCCTGCTTTAATCTGTAGATTGATTTAAGCAGCTTGCACATCTTTCCGCTACTCCCACTGTCTACGAAGCCCTCTGGCTGTGTCATGTACACGCTCTCTTCTAAATCACCATTTAGAAAAGCGGGCTTGACGTCCATCTGCCAGATTTAGTAGTCATGGTATGCAACAATGACAAGTAGGATTCTGATGGTGTAACAACCCTAAAATTTTTGCACAATTTTTTCAAAAATACAGAAAGGGGTACTTGAGCCTGAGTACGAGTTATAAGTTTGTTTTGCTTTTGAACAGTAAGAAAGAGCTTGTAGCTCATTGGTAAGACCTTGCACTACCGAACCAAAGCACCAGAGTTCAAATCCCATCAGCCACACTTTTTTTTAATTAAATTCTTTTAATCTTTTAGAAGACCATAGGTCTACACGTGCACAACCTGTAAAACCAAGAGTCACAGCCTAAATAAACATGTCCATGAGGCTAGACCAAGCGTCAGTGATACGTGGCACCAAGACGAGCCCCGACTCGCCCGACTCGGGCCGGCGAACTCGTTGACTCGGCCGGCGCCGCCGGTACAACTCGGTCCAAACCCACATTTTCTTCAACCCTGGAGACTCTTGAACTCCCCCCATAATCCCTGTATTATTTGTTTTTACTGCACATTTACAGAGCACCATAAAACTCACATTTAATCCATTTTTATTACAATTTTAATACACCCTTTCACTACCTTAAAACCCTAGTTTTTCCTATAAATACCACTCTCAAATCACCCCTCCTCACTCCCAAATCCCTGCCCAAACTCTCAAGAAAATTCCCAAGTCTTTTGTGTGCAAGTGGAGTTAGCAAAAGGGTGAAGCTCCGTCAAACTTCCGACGACAATCCGAGGAGTTTCCGACGACGAAACGACGCACCGGCAACTCCCACCTCTTCCTCTTTCTATCCTCTAGCCAATCATCCAGTAATTACCTACTTTTTATTCTTTTCTCTATTCTATAAGCATTCAAAACTAAAATCCGACGGAAGCGGAGTTAGTCCGACTTCCGATTCGGTTTTCTTTAAAAGCTACACTTTTCCTTAACGAAATAAAACCACACTCTTATATGTTGACTGATAAACATTAAAAAACTTAATAAAATAAGTTTCACATCAAACTAATCATTTTTGTAAATTTTATTATACTTCTTCAGAAAAATACCATATAGTTTAGTTTCGACATAAACCATCACAATTCCTTATTATACCTATAGATAGTTCACGAGGTAATGACCTACCTCCTCACAGCACTCATATCTAATATAGCACGATGAAATCTGGGAACATAGATTCGGAAAATACGACTTTACATATAACTACCTTCAACTATTAAAACCCTTTTCTACAAGAAGTGTATTTTAACAAATCTTTACAATTGCGTCTCTACAACCCATTTTGGGGAACCCGTTCGGTATGGTACGGATTATCGCACATCCTCGAGCTTAGTAGAGTGAGATGCAAACCTCCGCAAGGAGCATAAGATCTCGAAAGATTTTAATACATTTTCCTTTAGAAAAATGAGATTTCTATTATAAATAAAACTTATATTTTTATAAATAAATATATATGTAATTAATATCAAAATATCTATTTTTAATATTTATAATATTCTACATTTCCAAAATTCAAGAAAAACATTCTATTTACAAGAAAATACCATACAATTCCAATATTTCAAATAAATACCTTATACTTTAAAAACTAGGTCATATTCACTAGAAATTTCACATTGAATAAAAGAAAAATCTGTGAAAACTCTAAGGATGATAATAAAATACTTGAGGTGTATTTTGAAAATATAACAAAACTATTTTACATAAAACCCTCTCAAGTTATACTAAATTACAATAAAGACCTTAGTAAACATAGGTTTAAGTGGGACCGGTCTCTTGAGCCTCAGGGAGACGGAGATATGGGTGCTTGCCTATTTAAGGTAGACAACTTAACAAACGGTGTTATCAACATGGTAATTGTCTTTGAAAAAGACACAAATCCTGCCGTCTATGTGCAGCAGTTACCGATAGCACCAAAACATAATTCAGGATTCAATTTCTTTCTAATTGTCTGACTCAGACTGAGTCTCGATATAATAAATCTGACTTGAATATGATTCAAGTATAAACTACAACTCAATATGAATCCATATATTCAATCTGTTCAATCTATATTGACCGAACCGAACTATGGATATACATCCATCTACATGATTCTCCAGTTACATCCATTTACTGATATCATGGTTTCGGTAAATCATCCATCTATATAAAATATACAATTCAAACAATACATCAATACAATCAAGATATCACAGGGTTTATAAGGGGTAGACTGGAATGAAAGGTGTTAGAAGTGGCACGAGACTGTAACCATAATACACTTAGCCTGAATTCAATTGCTGTTGTACCGTGGCTGAACGGTTCCTTGTGCTCCGTATACCTTAGTCTCCGGAATAGTGGGACTCCTCTCGTATACACTGGCATTCGTCTCTACCAAGCTACAAACAACATCGTTAACACTAAATACAACATTATAACAATATACTCTCTATTCTGTCTATTCCATTCTTGCCTATTTACGGGACTTACCGAGCGATTTGTTCACTGACGACATTCTCTTTCTTCTTCTTTGGAATGTCGTCAGGTGATTCGGACCTTCAGGAGATCGAGCCCACCTTTGAGGACTTGGATCAGCTAGCCTTCAACCCGGAGCTCTAGTTACTTGTACACATTTACATTCTGTATTTTCCATTTCTGTCATGCCACTGTTTAGGCATTGCTTTCCATTTCATGTATTTACTTTTCAGATGTATTGTAAAACGAATGTTAATAAATAAAGTTGTTGTTCAATTATATCTATTGTCACTGTCTCTTGTGCATTTTACTTATATTGTTTAGATACGTTCAGCGTGTTTACTTATGAGTAAATACGTAGCTGCCTCGTTGCGTCCTCTGCCCGTACACTGGGAAGCGGGGCGTGACAGGTTTTGTTGGCGGACAATGTAGGTCAGAGCTGTATGGAACCCTACCATGCAGTTCAGCACTGTGTGGACAACCTAAGCAATATAACACAAGAACCAGCAACTGAAAACATTCTTTACAATTCATATTTCTTGAATCTTATCACTTTGAATCTATCCTAACCCAAAATTTTCTTCCAAGGTTATGGATTCCCCAAACAACACTGTTTCCCCCAATCAGAGCAAAGCTCTGTTTGAATTTCAAAATTCAAAAAAATTGAAGCAACGCTTCAGATCCCTTGCGCTGCGTGCTGTGCGCCATGTGTCAAAAGCTGACACGCCAGCGCAAGGAGCGCTGCGCCCAAGGTAGCGCACCCCCAATCAGAGCAAGGCTCTGTTTTAAAATTCAAATTTTAAATAATAAATAAATGAAGCAACGCTTCAGAACACTTGCGCTCTGCGCTGTGCGCCACGTGTTAAACATAGGCGCGCTAGCGCAGCTGCGCTGCGCTCTGCGCTGCGCGCCACGTGTCAAGCGCAGGCGCGCTAGCGCAGTTGCGCTACGTGACACGTGTCAAGCGCAGGTGCGCTAGCACTGGAATTTAAATAATAAATTATTTAATTAATCAGAATTAAAATTCTAGAAAGATCTTTCTAATCTTATTAAAATAAAAAGATTATCTTCTGTGAAACAGAGGCCCTAAGATCAAAGATCCAACGGTGAGGAAATATCCCCAGATCAATCAGAGAAAGATCTCTGTAACTAACTTAACAAATTAATTGGCCCTATATAAAGGCCCTTAGACTCCAAGTCTCACACAGATAGAGACATAGAGATACAGAGAAGAGAGAACCCTCTGAAAAATTTGAAAGGCAAGCCTTTGAAGAAAGAAGATCATCTTCTTCATCTTTGAAGGTAAAGAACTTGATTCTTGAAGAACAAAGATGAAAATACCTCATTAAAAAAGAAGAATCTCTTCTAAAAAGATCAAAGATCTAAGAACAAGATCAAGATCTTCAATAAAAAGAAAAAGATCAGAAAGATCTAATCACAAAAAAATTTAAAGAAGTAATTTACTTCATTCCTAGATCTTTTGATCTATAAAGGCACAGCCTTTTGATGAACCATTGGTTCTTGAATCTTGAGGTAGAACCTCTTTCATGAGAACAAGAAAAACTTGTTTCTTTGATCTGAATTGGATCAAGATGCGCTCTGCGCTACTGGACAGTGCCTTGCACTTTTGAAATGCGCCTTTGCGCTCCTTGGATTGGCGCACCGCGCCAGAGAGCGCCACGTGTCAATCACAGAACAATCTGCGCTTTGCGCTCCTAAATACAGCGCACTGCGCTCTTGGGATGGCGCACTGCACCAGAGCGCGCCACGTGTCATTCACTGGCGCAGCGTACTGGCGCAGCGTAGTGCGCTAAAAGACTTGCGCTTAGCGCAGAGCGTGACACATGTCACCTCCACATGCACTAGCGCCTTGCGCTCTTTAATTGGCGCAAAGCGCCTGACAAGCCACGTGGCGTACTATCAGAACACCAAAATGCTATGCATTATTTAAAAGGGCATAGGCCAAGTAAAGGCCTAACAGGCCAAATATAAATGCTATGCATTATTTAAAAGGGCAGAGCCCAAGTAAAGGTCTAACAGACCAAATATAAATGCTATGTATTTAAATACAGGGCCCAATGCTATGCATTAATAAAAGAGCCGAGTCCTAATAAAAGCTCAACAGCCAGAACAATAAAATATTCAACTCATATCAACTGAGCCCATATGCTCATAAACCTTCAAACAGACTTTTGTCCCAAATTGGACTATAGATCTCCCAACCAACATTGGTTCAAGGGTACATCACTGAACTCCTCTGATATTTATCGTTGTAATCCTTCAACGTCTTCAGAGAGGTGACGGGTCCCGACGGCCATACATTCCACGGACTACGATGTCCTTAACCTTGATCGGGATGTCTTTAAACTAACAATGGACCACCATGTCCCTAAACTGGCAATTGACCGAAATGTCCGTAAACTAAACGATAGAGCCCAAATGCTCTCTTGTTGGATCTAAATGATCCTGTTAAGTTGATCTTAGTCTGGAAATTAGACTAACGCATCCTTAACAAACGTTTAAGTTAATCTTAGTCCAAAATGAGACTAACGTATCCTTAAACCAAAACCCCAAAACCCAAATCTAAGAAAATACGGATTTGGACTAATCCACGTCTTACGGGCGACAACGCAAATTAGTCTCCGTATACAATCCACGGGCAACTGAACACAAAACAAACACCCATGACACGAAGTGACCATATGGAGAAGGAGAAAGTTGTTACCGCGATACGGTAGTGTAATTAACTGCAGGGGCTTGCGCCTGCAGGGAAGAGCGTCCCCACAATCAAAAACCCTTCGAGCGAGGGGGAATCTGACGAAGTCTGCTACATCGGCCGCATCCGTTTAAACCTTCGATACACGGTGCCATAAATCAACTTGGCATCTTCAGAGAGGTGAACGGATAGCACCTATTAGCATCTGCCCCGAATCTCAGGCGAGACGTCCGTCATGCCGTCTTTCGGAGAGGAACAGATTCTGGCACGCCCGGTGGGACCTCTTCCTTTTTCCACTCCACATTTCGTGTGTCGTGTTCGCGAACGAATCGCGGTTTGTTGTGGTTGCCCGTGGATTCGAGGTACTAAGATTTGGTGTTTTGCTCCGTGCAGAAAACAAAAGATCAATGGCTTCAAACTGCACTAACTGCAACTGCAACTCTCGCTCCGTCCCGTCCGGAGGAGTGACTTACGGGCCTCAAGCGGCCTTCATCTTCGCTATGCCGGTGGAACAAGTGACTCAGGCCACCACTGGGCTATTCTTTGGGACTATGCTCCCACCCATGAGCTTCAACGCCCATGTACCGTCACAAGAAGCTCCCAAGAAGTCGGTATTCGATCGGCTTGCTACTACTGCGGCCCCTCTCAACGGGTCGCCCAACTCCACTGCCTCGATTTTTAACAGACTAGGCCAGAGCTCCAACAGGCCCATAAAGAAGCCCGCGATACCAGAAGGCGTTATCCCGAAACGGATAGCCATCCATGCTCCCAAAATCGTCAAGGCGGTTTCTCCTGCCAAAGGGTCGGTCTTCATAAGACTGACTATTTCTGCTCCCATTCCAGGCGAAATCACCAAGGTTGCTTCCCTTACTCGGAAGTCTGCTTTTGATAGGTTGGCCGTCCCCATTCAATGGACGTCGGTCTTTAAAAGGTTGATACCAGCGAATTCTGAACAACACGGGGGGCATGAGGAGGTCACCCCTACGGCTAAACCAACTCCAATCGCATGACATGCTCGCCGTTGTCACTGGCGCCGGGTAAGGAAGGCTGGGGGCAACTTCCCCTCTGGGCTAACTCCGCCAGCTTTGATGGTGGAAATCAATGCTGCTGTTCCGACTGGGAATAGCTTTGAACCGCAAAGAAGGGTGCGCAAAAACTCGCCAACTGCCGTATTGAAAAGATCTCCTACACCTGTGGATAATGCCCCAAAGGTGAAGCTGGAGCAGCCCCCTCAACGGCTGTCCTCTAAAATTTACAAGGTCTGGCGTCAGGTCCAAAAGTCGGTAATTGATCAAGACTATCCTCGCCGACAGAAAAAGCTGAAGGTCCAGCAGGAAGAGAACCGTCCTGTCAAACCATAGAAAATGTCATCCGTCTGGATGCCCACTGCAACGGCTCCCTCAACGTTAACCGCTCAAAAGAAAAGGAGGCCGGAGAAAATCCCCATGTACGCGACAAATGTCAAAGGCATTGAGCCTAAACGTCCCAAGCTGGGGGCATGGTGATCCATACTGTTTATATGGCTTCCGGAAAGGAGGAAAGCTGTGCTTTGACGGGTCACCGACCGCTCACTCGATCCGTGACCAAAGCCCAGGAGCAACAACAGAAGCTTCAGGAAATGATGACTGCAATGGCCGCACTTACCGGGCCAAAAGAAAGCTCGGAGGCATCATCAGAACAGCGTCTCGAACAAGAAACCGACACTGACTTCCTACGCAGAGTCCTCGAAAAGAAGAACAGAGAAGCAGCAGAACAAGCTGCTAACATAAAACAAATGGCCCTTCTCTTCCGAGACATGGTAGGAATGATGTTACAGCCGGATCCTCCAGCTGAAGATCCTCCGAATACCCTTGAAGAAGACAGAGGGGAAACGTCGAATCCACCTCCGGCTCTTTCAACAGCCAAAGAGGAAACCATTTCCAAGGCCGTACTGGATGACTATATAGCTCAGCAAATACGAGCTCACCAGGCGAATGAAGCGGCTGGCTAAATTGTCAAGACTGGACGACCCTATTCGGTCTGGTATGACCAAATAAGTAACCCGCCGGGATATACGATCCCTAAGTTCCATGTGTATAGAGGGACGGGGAATCCACATCAGCATGTCGCTCAATTCAGGGCTCTATGCGGCAACACTGGAGGTGACGACAAACTGTTGCTTCGCCAATTCGTCGGCAGCTTAGCGGAAATGGCCTTCGAATGGTATTCGGAGCTACCTAACGACTCTGTCAAAATATTTGCGGAGATGGAGCTGCTGTTTACACAAAGATTTGCAAGCGCCAGCGAGCGCACACCGATCACCGCATTGATCAACGCCAGGGTAAGGCCAGACGAAATATGGGTTCAATACGTAATACGATGGCGAAACTTATGGTCGAAGTGCGAACAACGCATCGAAGAAGCACCTGCGGTAGGCATGTTCGTGGGCACTCTTGATCCACAAGCGACCATCTCGCAATTCATGATGTTCTTCAAGCCAACTACTTTCCAGGCCTTGATTGACAAGTTGGCCCAAATGGATCAAACGGGTCATAGATCATCTCCTTCAAAGACGGATCCTCGGAATGAAAAAGGGGAAAGGAAAAGCAACTTTCGTCGCCAATACTCAACAACAGCCGAGCAACTCAAAGCCGGCTGTTCGCCAAAGCAATATGCATCCACGCCCATCCCTCGAGGAGAGACTGGGACGCCCTTACTCGTTTCCTCAGTATAAAACGAGAAGACTGTTCGAGCTGGCAGTGCGCAACAGACTCATCAATCTGCCGAGTCCAAAACGTCCGCTGCAGTCAGGCGATCTCGACAATCCTAATTACTGCCCTTACCATCACGCAGTAAGCCATCCGATCGAAGATTGCTTCGTTTTCAAAGGCTAGATTGAGGACCAATACTAACAAGGTAAGTTCGCGTTATCCGAAAACTGGAAGGTGAGCCTGCCACAGCCTCATGCTCCTAAAAAGGTGGACACGCCGGGGACAACGTGCTCTTTTGTTGAAGAAGCTCCATGGGAGGTCATTCTTTCAGCCAAGACGAAAAGGATGCTGAAGGATCTCCAAACAGTCCCGGCAATCAGGTGGAAAAATTCACTGGAACCCGAGGTCGTCGAGGGAATGCTGAAACTGCACCCAACTACAAAATCCGGTGGTGATGGTCAAAGCGCTCGCACCCAGCCGTCAAAGTCTTCGAAGAAGAAGGAGAAGACCCAAAAGCCCGTGAAGTTTGATGACAAGCGCACAGATCTGCAAAAACATATTGACGCACTAGAAGAATATAATCAGAAGGCGCGGAACCCAGTCACACTCCAAGAATTCCTCAGCCACGTCCTTGAGGACGGAGATGATGACAAAGGCTCGTCGGATGAACCTGAAGATTATGTGGCAAGTTGTCATGTGATCTCTCACTCGTCGATAGACGATAAAGGAGCTCCTTACACCGAGAGACGGGGGGCAGGTCCTGAACCAGAACCTCTATGGCCGTCAGACGAAATGATCAACGCCTTCCTGAATGAAATTCATCTGAAAAGTAAAGCCGATCAGGAGCGTGAGATGGCCATATTTGAAAAGGCCAAATGCCGGCAACTGGACAAAAGGGTCGAAACACTCCCACCAGATCAAAGTACATCTTCCGCAAATGAAAGCAGGATCAAGAAAAGGAAACGATTCGCCAAAGCCATATCGATGGGGATGAGGCTGCCCTCTTTCAGAGAAAATTCTCCTGGTGATATACATCTTGATGAAGCGGACGTACATCCTGACTTCTGCTTATATCATCAGAAGATCACACATCCTACTGAAGACTGCAACTCCTTTAAGTGTTAGTGGCAAGGATATGTCACTCACATGCAACACTTCAACAGGACAAAGCGTGAAGCTCGTAGACAGTGGAAAGATGCGACAAATGAGCATAAAAGAATTGCCTGCAATTGTCATAGGGTTGATCCCGAGGGACCGCGAGGTCTCACCTTCGGGAGCGACTCCGACGAAAAAGTAGCCCTCGGCCCTCTCTTCAAGGAATCCATCTCTAAAACGAAAGAATTGAGGAGTTGCGAGAACATTCAGCCGTGCAATCGCACGCTACCCGGAAAGAATCTCGGACCCGCAAACAAGGGATCGAACAAAAAGGATAAAGGAAAGGGAAAAACGGCCTTCGTCGCCAACACTCAACAACAATCGAGTGGCCCTAGACCGGTTGTTCGCCAAAACAACAAGCAGTAACCCCTCTATGAGAAGTTGAAAAGTCCTTACTCGTTTCCCCGGGATGAAACAAGGAGGCTGTGCGAACTAGCAGTGCGCAACAGGCTTATCACTTTACCGGAGCTGAAACACCAGCTACAACTGAATGATGTCAACAATCCTAATTACTGCCCTTACCACCAAGTATTGGGCCATCCGATCGAAAACTGCTACGTATTTAAAAACTGGGTTGAAGACCAATACCAACAGGGCAAGTTCGCGCTGTCCGAAAACTGGAAGGTGAGCCCGCCACAACCACATGCTCCAAGAAAGATGGATATGCCGGGGGCATCATGCTCATTCATAGGGAAAGCCCATAGACCGAGAAGACAGTAAACTAGAGATTCGCCTCAAAAACGGCGACGGCGGACCGAAACGTCCTTAAACTAACGATGAACCACTATGTTCTAAAACTAGCCGTTGACCGAGACGTTGATAAACTACGATGGATTGCAACGTCCCAAAGCAGATAAAAAAAGGAATAAAAAAAAGAGAACGGTATGTCCATAAGCAAAATAGGCATGGATGAAAACTCGAAAGGGCTCCATGAGTAAAAACAGCAGGACTACCGGCGAGTGTTTGTGAAAACCCGAAAGGGCGCAATCTCGTTAAAAAAAAACGGTACGTCCACAAGCGAGATGGGCACGGATGAAAACCCGAAAGGGCTCCGTGAGTAAAAACAGCAGGGCTACCGGCGAGTCTTGTGAAAACCCGAAAGGGCGCAATCTCGTTCAAATAAAAAAAAGAGAGAAAAACAAAAAAAAGAAGAAAACGGTATGTCCATAAGCAAAATGGGCACGGATGAAAACCCGAAAGGGCTCCGTGAGTAAAAACAGCAGGGCTACCGGCGAGTGTTTGTGAAAACCCGAAGGGGCGCAACCTCGTTAAAAGACACTTGCAGGGTCCTCTCGACCTTGTGAGGAGAAACCACCCGCGTGAGATCCTTACGACTCACAAGGGAGAAACACACTTAGGGATCCCCACGATCCCTAGGGAGAAATTACACTTACGAGATCCTCACGACTCGTAAGGAGAACCTTCTTATGAGACCCTCACGGCTCATAAGACTTGAAAGTCTTAAGCTACAGGGATCTGAGTCTGTTCTTAAGCATCCCCCACAACTTCCACTACTGCCCTACAAGTGGTTCAGTATTGACCCTTGTATACAATCCACGGGCGCGAATAACTTTTCCCTAACAAAGTCCCATCCGTGACTAGGGATATGTTTACACGGTGAACAACCCTTGTAAGTCCTCTCGACTTATAAGGAGAAATCACTCTTGTAAGATCCTTACGACTTATAAGAGACCATGCACTTAGGAATCCTCACGATTCCTAAGGAGAAAACGCACCTACGAGATCCTCACGACTCGTAGGGAGAAACACCTTTATGAGATCCTTACGGCTCATGAAGTCAAAAGCCTTAGTCGACGGGATCCTAACCCTGTTTGCTAAGCCACCTTTGTTCGATATCGACAGAGGCAAATGATGATTCGCTTCTAGCCATATCCCAGTTGTAGCGATGCTGATGACAAAATAGGTGTCTAATTCCAAGCTTGCAGCAAAGAAGCCAGCGAGCCACACATGCATACGAAATAGCCGAAATGATGGGGCAACTTGCAAATAAAATCAGCAAGTAAAAATATATGCATGCAAAATAGCCGAAATGATTGGGCAACTCGCAATAAAAAGCAGCGAGTAAAAATAAAAAATATAGCCGAAATGATCGGGCACCGCGAAAAATAGCCGAAATGATTGGGCAATCGCGATTTTCGCGATATAAAAAGCTGAAATGATAGAGCATCGCGGAAAGAATAAAAAAATGATGAAAGAATGAAACTTTTTGCCCTACAGGTGAGATCACATCGATCCCTGTATACAATCCAGAGGCACAAACAAAGAAGAAACCATACCTTCCCAACAGGCTCCACCAGAAAGCGAAGACAAATCTCGACGGTTCATAGACAACCTAGGGACAACCTCGACATTTATCGCAATATTGCAGACACAATGTCAACAAACGAAGCAAAAGAAGATCCTTAGCTTCAGGGTCTCGACGTCGATATCGACAACTTAGAGATCACCAACGGCGTTTCTCCTCACTCCTACCAAATGCAGACGTGATGTCAACAACCGACCTCAGAGTTGCAACGAAACGGAGCCATGGAAAAGTCCCTAGTTCTAAATCTTAATGGCCACATCTACAGCCTGGAGACCAACAACGGTGTGCCTCCTCATTCCAGCAGGACATAGATGCAACACCATCAAACGGAGCCACGACATAGTCCTTAGTTCCAAATCTCGACGGTTCACAGACAACCTAGAGACCATCTCAGCATTCGTCTCGTTACAGCAGACGAGATGTCAACGACGGTGTTCCTCCGCAGTCCAGCAGGATGCAGATGCAACGTCAACGAAAGACCTCACGGTCGAAACAAAGCGGAGTGATAGTAAAATCCCAACTCTACCTCAACATTCGTCTCGTTACACCAGACGTAATGTCAACAACGGCATTCCTTCGCAGTCCAGCAGGATGCAGATGCAACGTCAACAAAAGACCCCATGGTCAAAACAAAGCGGAGTGACGGCAAAATCCCTGCTGCACCTCAGCATTAGTCTTGTTACACCAGACGCAATGTCAACAACGGCGTTCCTTCGTAGTCCAGCATGATGCAGGTACAACACCAACAAAAGACCTCACGGTCAAAATAAACGGAGCTAGACAAAGCCCCTAGTCCAAATCTCGATGGTTCCCAGACAACCTAGAGACCACCTCGACATTCGTCTCGATACAGCAGATGAGATGTCACTACAGCGTCCTCCCTCCAACAGGATTAGGACACGCCAAAACAAACAAAGCGAAAGCCAAATTTCTAGCTTCAGGGTCTTGACGGCAACTCATATAAAACCGAAAAGACCATCGGAGATCATCCCACACCAGTGCGGAATGATCACCACCTCGACGTTCGTCTCGACACAGCATACGAGATGTCACAACAGCGTTCTTCCTCCAGCAGGATTCAGACGCGACAATCAAACAATGGAGCCATGGTAAAATCCCTAGTTCCAAAGCTCGACGGTTCACCAGCAACCTAGAGACAACCGCGACATTCGTCTCGATACAGCAGACGCAATGTGAGCAAACAAAGCGAAGGCCAAATTCCTAGCTTCACGGTCTTGACGGCAACTCATATAAAACCTGAAAGACCACCGAAGATCATCCCACATGGAGTGGTCACCACCTCGACGTTTGTCTCGATACAGCAGATGATATGTCACCACAGCGTTCTTTTTCCAGCGGGATTCAGACGCGACAATTAAACAACGGAGCCACGGCAAATTCTCTAGTTCCAAACCTCGACGGTTCACCAGCAACCTAAAGACAACCGCGACATTCGTCTCGATATAGCAGACGCAATGCCAGCAAACGAAGCAAAGGCCAAATTCCTAGCTTCAGGGTCTTGACGGCAATTCATATAAAACCTGAAAGACCATCGGAGATCATCCCACACCAGTGCGGAATGGTTATGACTCATCGGGGCTCTCCAAAATGAGCGTAACCTCAAGTAAAAAGCGGTATGGCAAAATTCCTAACGCTTGCTCTTCCGATGGTCAAACTGCCTAGGAGGATTACTTGAAGACGTCTTGTCCAGCCCTCGAAGGGATCAGAGACACGACAGTCGCAAGGCTACTCGAACAGCAAGGTTGCTTATCGAGGAATACATCAGCCAACGCGACGGTACGATGGACAAAACCCTAGTACCACAGACCCTAACGGACCTATGTCGTAAAGAGCAGAGGTTAACTGTGACGTTAGGATATTCTTGAGAGAAATGCTCGATTCGTCTCGACTCATAAGGAATAGCCTTAGGCAGGGAGGATAAAAAAACTGTTTCCTAAGCACTGGGGCCCTGCAAGTTGGTCCAAAACGGACCCTTGCATACTATTCACGGACCACACTCTCCAACGTCGAATCTCGAAAAGGAGGGAAACAACCACTTACGAGTCCTCTTGACTTGTAAGAGGGAAAATTCTCTTGTGAGATCCTTACGACTCTCAAGAGAAAACGAACTTAGAAGTCCTTACGATCCCTAAGGAGAAAATACTCCTACGAGATCCTCTCGACTCGTAGGGAGAAAAGTCATTATGAGACCCTCACGGCTCATAAAGTTGAAAAACCTTATGTAGCAGATCTGAACCTGCTTCCTAAGCCATCACTACTCCTCGAAGTATTCAAGACGGGATGTTCTATGTCACCGACAGGCTACGCTTACTTAAGGAATATGCCAATAACAAAGCAGAAAATAAAAGGAAGAAGGCAAAAGATTTGTCATTCATACTCAGAAAATTCTTACATCCATAAAGACAATAAACAAGAGCAGCATTATTGAAATGATTATAATGGCAAAACCACGGATCCAGGGCATGTATTGAGGAAATCGAAAGTAAGGCCGTCTAGAGTCTTTCTGGCCTTTTTGACCATTCTCGTGTGCATCCTCTCGCGCTCACGAGTGTCGAGATCCTCGGCAATGTCCCCCACCCTTCGATAAGAAGCGATTATCGTCGTCTGTTGGAAAGTTTGATGCAGAATATCAATGAGGGTATCTCGCCGCTTCTTCGAGATCAACCCCGACAGGTACACTGAATGCACCTTGTCTTCGGCATCATCCAGCGCATTAAGTGGCATGGCCTCATGAAACCCCGGTAGTGCCCTCCAAATTGCTCCCACTACGATTTTCAAGAGAGCGGAACGGCGAGAAAGAAGCCAACCGGCGCGTGCATGCAGACGATCCATGATCTCTGCACATTGGGCATCAGTAAACTCTTGATTTTGGCAACGGCCCTGTACACGAATATCTTCATAAGAAATGAACTCGTGCAGACTATATAAATGAACAACCATAATGCCTGAAAAGAAACATCATTAGAAGATCAGTAATGAAGAAAAAACAGATACGGAATTTAAAGGGCTTTTGATATCCCCGTGGAGAAAACAAATTCTAATTACGAAACCTAATAAATTCGAATTTGTGAGAAGTTCTAAAAACGGAATCTCATTTAATAAGCGACCCTTCAGGTCAAGGAGTCAAATTCCTAGAGAGCAATGCTCTGCGGACATGAGTGACATCTGTCAAAATCAATTATTAGAGGAATTTAAAAGAAATTCCCCGAGAATGCTCAGAGCCTTGCTCTGAGAAGATGACGTAATTCATCAGAAATAAAATTCCATGTTTGATATTCATAATCTATGGACAAACTCTTAAGAGTTCTTCTATATGATCTAAAAGGAGCAAAACTCCATTAATGAACTAAGAAATCATAACTGAAATCCTTTTAGAGAGCAAAGCTCTATTGATCGAACCCTAAAATGGGTTCTCTTTAGATCAAAGATCTATGAAGAGCAGAGCTCTTTTAATGGGTAAAACCTTAATCTAGTGAAAGTTTTAAACTTGACCTAAATTTTAGCAGAGTTCTGACTCTTAAAAGTTTTTTTAATAGGAGAGCAAGGCTCTGAGAAATAAAATTCTTGAAGGAGATGATAATCATCTGAGGAGGACCAAGGGTCCTATTTATAGGCGCTGAAGCGTCTCTTCAACTCCTGAATCAATCAAACGGTTCAGATGTTGCCACCGCTGCACTCACGTGTGCGCCACGTGAGCGCAACGGTGGGGGGGGCATTTGTTTCCCCCAATCAGTGTAAAGCTCTGTTTGAATTTCAAAATTCAAAAAAATCGAAGCAAAGCTTCAGATCCCTTGCACTGCGCGCTGTGCGCCACGTGTCAAAAGCAGACACGCCAGCGCAAGGAGTGCTGCGCCCAACGCAGCGCACCCCCAATCAGAGCAAGGCTCTGTTTTAAAATTGAAATTTTAAATAATAAATAAATGAAGCAACGCTTCAGAACACTTGCGCTCTGCGCTGCGCACCTCGTGTCAAACAGTGGTGCGCTAGCGTAGTTGCGCTGCGCTCTGCGCTGCGCGTCACGTGTCAAGTACATGCGCGCTAGCTTAGTTGCGCTGCGCGACTCGTGTCAAGCGCAGGCGCGCTAGCGCAGCTGCGCTGCGCTCTGCGTTGCGCGACACATGTCAAGCGCAGGTGCGCTAGCACTGTAATTTAAATAATAAATTATTTAATTAATCAGAATTAAAATTCTAGAATGATCTTTCCAATCTTTTTAAAATAAGAAGATTATCTTCTGTAAAACAGAGGCCCTAGGATCAAAGATCCAACGTTGAGGAAATATCCCCAGATCAATCAGAGAAAGATCTCTCTAACTAACTTAACAAATTAATCGGCCCTATATAAAAGCCCCTAGACTCCAAGTCTTACACAGATAGAGACATAGAGATACAGAAAAGAGAGAACCCTCTGAAAAATTTGAAAGGCAAGTCTTTGAAGAAAGAAGATCATCTTCTTCATCTTTGAAGGTAAAGAACTTGATTCTTGAAGAACAAAGATGAAAATACCTCATTAAAAAAGAAGAATCTCTTCTAAAAAGATCAAAGATATAAGAACAAGATCAAGATATTCAATAAAAAGAAAAAGATCAGAAAGATCTAATCACAAAAAAATTTAAAGAAGTAATTTACTTCATTCCTAGATCTTTTGATCTATAAAGGCACAGCCTTTTGATGAACCATTGGTTCTTGAATCTTGAGGTAGAAATTCTTTCATGAGAATAAGAAAAACTTGTTTCTTTGATCTGAATTGGATCAAGATGCGCTCTGCACTACTGGACAGTGCCTTGCACTTTTGAAATGCGCCTTTGCGCTCCTTGGATTGGCGCACCGCGCCAGAGAGCACCACGTGTCAATCACAGAACAATCTTCGCTTTGCGCTCCTAAATACAGCGCACTGCGCTCTTGGGATGGCACACTGCACCAGAGCGCGCCACGTGTCATTCACTGGCGCAGCGCAGTGCGCTAACAGACTTGCGCTTAGCGCATAGTGTGACACGTGTCACCTCCACATGCACTAGCGCCTTGCACTCTTTAATTGGCGCAAAGCGCCTGACAAGCCACGTGGCGCACTATCAGACCACCAAAATGCTATGCATTATTTAAAAGGGCAGAGCCCAAGTAAAGGCCTAACAGGCCAAATATAAATGCTATGCATTATTTAAAAGTGCAGAGCCCAAGTAAAGGTCTAATAGACCAAATATAAATGCTATGCATTTAAATACAGGGCCCAATGCTATGCATTAATAAAAGGGCCGAGCCCAAATAATGGCTCAACAGCCAGAACAATAAAATGTTCAACTCATATCAACTGAGCCCATATGCTCATAAACCTTCAAACAGACTTTAGTCCCAAATTGGACTATAGATCTCCCAACCAACATTGGTTCAAGGGTACATCTCTGAACTCCTCTGATATTTGTCGTTGTAATCCTTCAACGTCTTTAGAGAGGTGACGGGTCCCGACGGCGATACATTCCATGGACTACGATGTCCTTAACCTTGACCGGGATGTCTTTAAACTAACAATGGACCACCATGTCCCTAAACCGGCAATCGACCTAAATGTCCGTAAACTAAACGATAGAGCCCAAATGCTCTCTTGTTGGATCTAAATGATCCTGTTAAGTTGATCTTAGTCTGGAAATTAGACTAACGCATCCTTAACAAACGTTTAAGTTGATCTTAGTCCAAAATGAGACTAACGTATCCTTAAACCAAAACCCCAAAACCCAAATCTAAGAAAATACGGATTTGGACTAATCCACGTCCTACGGGCGACAATGCAAATTAGTCTCCGTATACAATCCACGGGCAACCGAACACAATACAAACACCCACGACACGAAGTGACCATATGGAGAAGGAGAAAGTTGTTACCGCGATGCGGTAGCGTAATTAACTGCAGTGGCCTGCGCCTGCAGGGAAGAGCGTCCCCACAATCAAAAACCCCTCGAGTGAGGGGGAATCTGACGAAGTCTGCTACATCGGCCGCATCCGTTTAAACCTTCGATATACGGTGCCATAAATCAACTTGGCATCTTCGGAGAGGTGAACGGATAACACCTATTAGCATCTGCCCCGAATCTCAGGCGAGACGTCCGTCATGCCGTCTTTCGGAGGGGAACAGATTCTGGCACGCTCGGTGGGACCTCTTCCTCTTTCCACTCCACACTTCGTATGTCGTGTTCGCGAACGAATCGCGGTTTGCTGTGGTTGCCCGTGGATTCGAGGTACTAAGATTTGGTGTCTTTCTCCGTGCAGAAAACAGAAGATCAATGGCTTCAAACTGTACTAACTGCAACTGCAACTCTCGCTCCGTCCCGTCCGGAGGAGTGACTTACGGGCCTCAAGCGGCCTTCATCTTCGCTATGCCGGTGGAACAAGTGACTCAGGCCACCACTGGGCTATTCTTTGGGACTATGCTCCCACCCATGAGCTTCCACGCCTATGTACCGTCACAAGAAGCTCCCAAGAAGTCGGTATTCGATCGGCTTGCTACTACTGCGGCCCCTCTCAACGGGTCACCCAACTCCACTGCCTCGATTTTTAACAGACTAGGCCAGAGCTCCAACAGGCCCATAAAGAAGCCCGCGATACCAGAAGGCGTTATCCCGAAACGGATAGCCATCCATGCTCCCAAAATCGTCAAGGCGGTTTCTCCTGCCAAAGGGTCGGTCTTCATAAGACTGACTATTTCTGCTCCCATTCCAGGCGAAATCACCAAGGTTGCTTCCCTTACTCGGAAGTCTGCTTTTGATAGGTTGGCCGTCCCCATTCAATGGACGTCGGTCTTTAAAAGGCTGATACCAGCGAATTCTGAACAACACGGGGGGCATGAGGAGGTCACCCCTACGGCTAAACCAACTCCAATCGCATGACATGCTCGCCGTTGTCACTGGCGCCGGGTAAGGAAGGCTGGGGGAAACTTCCCCTCTGGGCTAACTCCGCCAGCTTTGATGGTGGAAATCAATGCTGCTGTTCCGACTGGGAATAGCTTTGAACCGCAAAGAAGGGTGCGCAAAAACTCGCCAACTGCCGTATTGAAAAGATCTCCTACACCTGTGGATAATGCCCCAAAGGTGAAGCTGGAGCAGCCCCCTCAACGGCTGTCCTCTAAAATTTACAAGGTCTGGCGTCAGGTCCAAGAGTCGGTAATTGATCAAGACTATCCTTGCCGACAGAAAAAGCTGAAGGTCCAGTAGGAAGAGAACCGTCCTGTCAAACTACAGAAAATGTCATCCGTCTGGATGCTCACTGCAACGGCTCCCTCAACGTCAACCGCTCAAAAGAAAAGGAGGCTGGAGAAAATCCCTATGTACGCGACAAATGTCAAAGGCATTGAGCCTAAACTCCCCAAGTCTGGGGGCATGGTGGTCCATACCGTTTATATGGCTTCCAGAAAAGAGGAAAGCCGTGCTTTGACGGGTCACCGACCGCTCACTCGATCCGTGACCAAAGCCCAGGAGCAACAACAGAAGCTTCAGTAAATGATGACTGCAATGGCCGCACTTACCGGGCCAAAAGAAAGCTCGGAGGCATCATCAGAACAGCGTCACGAACAAGAAACTGACACTGACTTCCTACGCAGAGTCCTCGAAAAGAAGAACAGAGAAGCAGCAGAACAAGCTGCTAACATAAAACAAATGGCGCTTGTCTTCCGAGATATGGTAGGAATGATGTTACAGCCAGATCCTCCAGCTGAAGATCCTCCGATTACCCCTGAAGACGACAGAGGGGAAACGTCGAATCCACCTCCGGCTCTTTCAACAGCCAAAGATGAAACCATTTCCAAGGCCGTACTGGATGATTATATAGCTCAGCAAATACGAGCTCACCAGGCGAATGAAGCGGCTGGCCAAATTGTCAAGACTGGACGACCCTATTCGGTCTGGTATGACCAAATAAGTTACCCGCCGGGATATACGATCCCTAAGTTCCATGTGTATAGAGGGACGGGGAATCCACATTAGCATGTCGCTCAATTCAGGGCTCTTTGCGGCAACACTGGAGGTGACGACAAACTGTTGATTCGCCAATTCGTCGGCAGCTTAACGGAAACGGCCTTCGAATGGTATTCGGAGCTACCTAACGACTCTGTCAAAATATTTGCGGAGATGGAGCTGCTGTTTACACAAAGATTTGCAAGCGCCAGCGAGCGCACACCGATCACCGCATTGATCAACGCCAGGGTAAGGCCAGGCGAAACATGGGTTCAATACGCAATACGATGGTGAAACTTATGGTCGAAGTGCGAACAACGCATCGAAGAAGCACCTGCGGTAGGCATGTTCGTGGGCACTCTTGATTCGCAAGCGACCATCTCGTAATTCATGATGTTCTTCAAGCCAACTACTTTCCAGGCCTTGATTGACAAGTTGGCCCAAATGGATCAAATGGGATCTTAATGGCCACATCTACAGCCTGGAGACCAACAACGGTGTGCCTCCTCATTCCAGCAGGACATAGATGCAACACCATCAAACGGAGCCACGACATAGTCCTTAGTTCCAAATCTTGACGGTTCACAGACAATCTAGAGACCATCTCTGCATTCGTCTCGTTACAGCAGACGAGATGTCAACGACGGTGTTCCTCCGCTGTCCAGCAGGATGCAGATGCAACGTCAACGAAAGACCTCACAGTCGAAACAAAGTGGAGTGATAGTAAAATCCTAACTCTACCTCAACATTCGTCTCGTTACACCAGACGCAATGTCAACAACGGCGTTCCTTCGCAGTCCAGCAGGATGCAGATGCAACGTCAACAAAAGACCCTATGGTCAAAACAAAGTAGAGTGACGGCAAAATCCCAGCTCCACCTCAGCATTAGTCTTGTTACACCAGACGCAATGTCAACAATGGCGTTCCTTCGCAGTCCAGCATGATGCAGGTACAACACCAACAAAAGACCTCACGATCAAAATAAACGGAGCTACGACAAAGCCCCTAGTCCAAATCTCGATGGTTCCCAGACAACCTAGAGACCACCTCGACATTCGTCTCGATACAGCAGACGAGATGTCACTATAACATACTCCCTCCAACAGGATTAGGACACGCCAAAACAAACGAAGCGAAGGCCAAATTTCTAGCTTCAGGGTCTTGACGACAACTCATATAAAACCGGAAAGACCATCGGAGATCATCCCACACCAGTGCGGAATGATCACCACCTCGACGTTCGTCTCGACACAGCAGACGAGATGTCACAACAGCTTTCTTCCTCCAGCAGGATTCAGACGCGATAATCAAATAATGGAGCCAAGGCAAAATCCCTAGTTCCAAACCTCGACGGTTCACCAGCAACCTAGAGACAACCGCGACATTCGTCTCGATACAGCAGACGCAATGTCAGTAAACGAAGCGAAGGCCAAATTCCTAGCTTCAGGGTATTGACGGAAACTCATATAAAACCTGAAAGACCACCGAAGATCATCCCACATGGAGTGGTCACCACCTCGACGTTCATCTCGATACAGCAGATGATATGTCACCACAGCGTTCTTTTTCCAGCGGTATTCAGACGCGACAATCAAACAACGGAGCCACGGCAAAATCTCTAGTTCCAAACCTCGACGGTTCACCAGCAACCTAAAGACAACCGCGACATTCGTCTCGATACAGCAGACGCAATGCCAGTAAACGAAGCAAAGGCCAAATTCCTAGCTTCAGGGTCTTGACGGCAATTCATATAAAAACTGAAAGACCATCGGAGATCATCCCACACCATTGCGGAATGGTTATGACTCATCGGGGCTCTCTAAAATGAGCCTAATCTCAAGTAAAAAGCGGTATGGCAAAATTCCTAACGCTTGCTCTTCCGATGGTCAAACTGCCTAGGAGGATTACTTGAAGACGTCTTGTCCAGCCCTCGAAGGGATCAGAGACACGACAGTCGCAAGGCTACTCGAACAGCAAGGTTGCCTATCGAGGAATACATCAGCCAACGCGACAGTACGACGGACAAAACCCTAGTACCACAGACCCTAACGGACCTTTGTCGTAAAGAGCGGAGGTTACTGTGACGTTAGGATATTCTTGCGAGAAATGCTCGATTCGTCTCGACTCATAAGGAAAAGCCTTAGGCAGCGAAGATAAAAAAAACTGTTTCCTAAGCACTGGGACCCTGCAAGTTGGTCCAAAACGGACCCTTGCATACTATTCACGGACGACACTCTCCAACGTCGAATCTCGACAAGAAGGGAAACGACCACTTACGAGTCCTCTCGACTTGTAAGAGGGAAAATTCTCTTGTGAGATCCTTACGACTCTCAAGAGAAAACACACTTAGAAGTCCTCACGACCCCTAAGGAGAAAATACTCCTACGAGATCCTCTCGACTCGTAGGGAGAAAAGTCTTTATGAGACCCTCACGGCTCATAAAGTTGAAAAGCCTTAGGTAGCAGATCTGAACCTGCTTCCTAAGCCATCACTACTCCTCGAAGTATTCAAGACGGGATGTTCTATGTCACCGACAGGCTACGCTTACTTAAGGAATATGCCAATAACAAAGCAGAAAATAAAAGGAAGGAGGCAAAAGATTTGTCATTCATACTCAGAAAATTCTTACATCCATAAAGACAATAAACAAGAGCAGCATTATTGAAATGATTACAATGGCAAAACCTTGGATCCAGGGCATGGATTGAGGAAATCGAAAGTAAGGCCGTCTAGAGTCTTTCTGGCCTTTCTGACCATTCTCGTGTGCCTCCTCCCGCGCTCACAAGTGTCGAGATCCTCGACAATGTCCCCCTCCCTTTGATAAGAAGCGATTATCGTCGTCTGTTGGAAAGTTTGATGCAGAATATCAATGAGGGTATCTCGCCGCTTCTTCGAGATCAACCCCGACAGGTACACTGAATGCACCTTGTCTTCGGCATCATCCAGCGCATTAAGCGGCATGGCCTCATGAAACCCAGGAAGTGCCCTCCAAATTGCTCCTACTACGATTTTCAAGAGAGCGGAACGGCGAGGAACCAACCAACCGGCGCGTGCATGCAGACGATCCATGATCTCTGCACATTGGGCATCAGTAAACTCTTGATTTTGGCAACAGCCCTGTACGCGAATATCTTCATAATAAATGAACTCGTGCAGACTATATAAATGAACAGCCATAATGCCTGAAAAGAAACTTCATTAGAAGATCAGTAATGAAGAAAAAACAGATACGGAATTTAAAGGGCTTTTGATATCCCCGTGGAGAAAACAAATTCTAATTACGACACCTAATAAATTTGAATTTGTGAGAAATTCTAAAAACGGAATCTCATTTAATAAGTGACCCTTCGGGTCAAGGAGTCAAATTCCTCGAGAGCAATGCTCTACGGACAGGAGTGACATCTGTCGAAATCAATTATTAGGGGAATTTAAAAGAAATTCCCCGAGAATGCTTAGAGCCTTGCTCTGAGAAGATGACTTAATTCATCAGAAATAAAATTCCATGTTTGATATTCATGATCTATGAACAAACTCTTAAGAGTTCTTCTATATGATCTAAAAGGAGCAAAGCTCCATTAATGAACTAAGAAATCATAACTGAAATCCTTTTAAAGAGCAAAGCTCTATTGATCGAACCCTAAAAAGGATTCTCTTTAGATCAAAGATCTATGAAGAGCAGAGCTCTTTTAATGGGTAAAACCTTAATCTAGTGAAAGTTTTAAACTTGACCTAAATTTTAGCAGAGTTCTGACTCTTAAAAGTTTTTATTAACAGGAGAGCAAGGCTCTGAGAAATAAAATTCTTGAAGAAGATGATAATCATCTGAGGAGGACCAAGGGTCCTATTTATAGGCGCTGAAGCGCCTCTTCAACTCCTAAATCGATCCAACGGTTCAGATGTTGCCACTGCTGCACTCACGTGTGCGCCATGTGGGCGCAACGGTGTGTGAGGGGGTATTTGTTTCCCCCAATCAGAGCAAACCTTTGTTTGAATTTCAAAATTCAAAAAAATCAAAGCAACGCTTCAGACCCCTTGCGCTGCGCGCTGTGCGCCGTGTCAAAAGCAGACACGCCAGCGCAAGGAGCGCTGCGCCCAAGGCAGCGCACCCCCAATCAGAGCAAGGCTCTGTTTTAAAATTGAAATTTTAAATAATAAATAAATGAAGCAACGCTTCAGAACACTTGCGCTCTGCGCTGCGCGCCATGTGTCAAACAGTGGTGCGCTAGCGCAGTTGCGCTGCGCTCTGCGCTGCGCGCCACGTGTCAAGTACATGCGCGCTAGCTTAGTTGCGCTGCGCGACACGTGTCAAGCGCAGGCGCGCTAGCACTGGAATTTAAATAATAAATTATTTAATTAATCAGAATTAAAATTCTAGAAAGATCTTTCCAATCTTATTAAAATAAGAAGATTATCTTCTGTAAAACAGAGACCCTAGGATTAAAGATCCAACGGTGAGGAAATATCCCCAGATCAATCAGATAAAGATCTCTGTAACTAACTTAACAAATTAATTGGCCCTATAAAAAAGCCCTTAGACTCCAAGGCTCACACAGATAGAGACATAGAGATACAGAAAAGAGAGAACCCTCTGAAAAATTTGAAAGGTAAGTCTTTGAAAAAAGAAAATCATCTTCTTCATCTTTGAAGGTAAAGAACTTGATTCTTGAAGAACAAAGATGAAAATACCTCATTAAAAAAGAAGAATCTCTTCTAAAAAGATCAAAGATCTAAGAACAAGATCAAGATCTTCAATAAAAAGAAAAAGATCAGAAAGATCTAATCACAAAAAAATTTAAAGAAGTAATTTACTTCATTCCTAGATCTTTTGATCTATAAAGGCACAGCCTTTTGATGAACCATTGGTTCTTGAATCTTGAGGTAAAACCTCTTTCATGAGAACAAGAAAAACTTGTTTCTTTGATCTGAATTGGATCAAGATGCGCTCTGCGCTACTGGACAGTGCCTTGCACTTTTGAAATGCGCCTTTGCGCTTCTTGGATTGGAGCACTGCGCCAGAGAGCGCCATGTGTCAATCACAGAACAATCTGTGCTTTGCTCTCCTAAATACAGCGCACTGCGCTCTTGGGATGGCGCACTGCACCAGAGCGTGCCATGTATCATTCACTGGCGCAGCGCAGTGCGCTAACATACTTGCGCTTAGTGCAGAGCGTGACACGTGTCACCTCCACATGCACTAGAGCCTTTCGCTCTTTAATTGGCGCAAAGCGCCTGACAAGCCACGTGGCGCACTATCAGACCACCAAAATGCTATGCATTATTTAAAAGGGCAGAGCCCAAGTAAAGGCTTAACAGGCCAAATATAAATGCTATGCATTATTTAAAAGGGCAGAGCCCAAGTAAAGGTCTAACAGACCAAATATAAATGCTATGCATTTAAATACAGGGCCCAATACTATGCATTAATAAAAGGGCCGAGTCCAAATAAAGGCTCAACATCCAGAACAATAAAATGTTCAACTCATATCAACTGACCCCATATGCTCATAAACCTTCAAACAGACTTTAGTCCCAAATTGGACTATAGATCTCCCAACCAACATTGGTTCAAGGGTACATCTCTGAACTCCTCTGATATTTGTCGTTGTAATCCTTCAACGTCTTCAGAGAGGTGACGGGTCCCGACGACCATACATTCCACGGACTACGATGTCCTTAACCTTGACCGGGATGTCTTTAAACTTGTCACGCCCCGCTTCCCAGAGTACGCTAAAATGGGCACGTGACATAGCCAACCATGCTACTTGTGGGTAGGAAGTATCCATCCACAGTCACATTACGGCTGTAGAGATACCAAGAACGAAATAAAACTATCTAAACATGTCCATAAACCAAGATAAATCATGAGTCAAGAATAATAAAACGCGGAAGCGAAAGATCCAATACAAACAACTGGAATGTATGTCCCATAATGCGGGCTCACATCAGGAATAAAAATGCAGGAAAGAAAACTAACTACTGAAAGGTTCCTAGGCACACTAGTAAGGTCTCACAAGGCATCGGACATGCCATTTTAAAATTTTTGGTGCCGAGAAACCCTAGACTACGGATCGTTGCTAGAATTTTAGGCGATAAGAAAAGCTAGTTAACACTTAACTACAAGGATATGGAAATTACAACCTTTGTAGATCCGGATATCCACCTCCACGGCTCCGCAACGAAGTCTCCTCGCTGTCCATGTTGAACCCCGGGCTCAAGCGTCGGCTTCGTCGAAGAAACGGGTGAGCTAGGTCGCCGGCTTCGTGTCAAAGACGATCTACGTCGAGGCATCGCAAGTTCAAGCTCCGACTTCACAAACTTGTGAAACTTGTGAAGTAAACACCCAAAACAACTTGGCAAGAGGTAGAGGGTGAAGAAATAGGAGGTGGGTTCTCTTTAGATTTGGATTTCTCTCACTAAAACTCAAGTTGCCATTGGAGTAGCAAGCTTGAAGAAGAAGAAGAAGATGAAGAAGATGATCTAGTATTATAATAAGTCTCTTAAAATAAAAAGAAAAAGAAATACTTATAGTAATTCTTACTAGGGTTAAGTGTAGAGAATATAGCATGGTTAATGGATGGGTTAGGGTTAAGCATGATGATAAGAAAGGATAAGAAGTCAAAGCTTCATGAAGCTTCAACTAAAAGACAAAGAAAGCCACCATCCTTTTTAAATCATTTCCAAATAAATAAATGAAAAAAAAAATAAATAAATATGCAAAACCCTAATTATCATAATAACCATGGTTTAATTCTATTCACTTAACCATATGATCAAGTATCATCAAACATGATACAAAAAGTGCACAAAAGTATATCACATATACAATGTGCAATCCAAGTGAGAAAAATCCGTTTAAAGTGAACCAATACTAGTTAATGCAAAGTAATATATCAAATATATAATTATACATTAAATCATTAAATCAACATTTGATTCAATGATCCGGTCATGTCGCACATAACCGACTAGTATGCAATGTATCGATTTATCGAATCAATGATTCGATAATTAGGTCATATCGAATATAACCAATCGAAACATTTATCGCGAGAATGAAATGCGGTATCACATACACGCATTATTCTCGGTCCTGCACATATCTCATATGCGCTCCTATTTCATTTCGCTTGAACCAGGAAACCTCTGTGTAGGACTCTAAAGACTCGTCAATACGCCGGTAGCAGATGATGATCATATCAAGCATCCACAAGCCGCAAGCGGTCTGCTAAACGTAACGGCCACCCGGGTATTGAGCGATCAGAAGATCGACGAGCTAGCCCGCTCACACTCCTGCGAATCCGACCAGTAACACTTACCGTACAGTCCGGTCTCTTCGTCTGATATGTCGCATATCAAGTCTAGGGGTGGTAAACGTCAGACCCCAATAACCCGATAAGTCGTGCCGATGTGAGGCTCGTAACGGGTCAAGAAACTACTGGTAACACTTACCAGCAAATCTCTGATCAGCCCTGGCCAGGGACTTCCCTGTTACGGCCAATCGAGCACAGCGCAACATCAACTCCCAATACCGGGAGAGACGAAACCCCTCCTATCGCTCATTGCCTCCATGTGACTCGGGACTGTACCCAAAGACCACCGTTTTGCACGCCCTCATGGACGTGGTAAGGTGGAGATCAAAGCACAGTGGGAATCACACAAGACTCTATGACGATCTCGGGTCTACAGACTAACCTGTACAAGTGTCACCTGAGAACTGCCATCTGACGTGAGGTATAATACCATCTGGGAGTTCTCGGCGAGTCCGTCCAGTGTACCCAGTCTCCACTGAGCACCCGTATACCATCTCTGATGTCAAACACCAATGGATATGGGATCATCCATCGCCCATCATATGGGTCGAGAAGCGTATACGCTAGTCTACTCTGGTATATCGATGCCCCGTCTCGATACACCCACGACTAGGGACCTTGAAGGATGTACTTATGGACTACCATGTCCCCACTAGTATGATCTGCATCATAGTCCAGGTAGTCAAGTACACATCCTAAGGACTTTACCAACATGTAACTACAAGACAGTATAAAGAGACTAGTGTACTTGTTAAGATAAAGAGTAACAAGATAGCATACTATCATATCGAGCAAGAAAGTCATCTCTATATATGTCCAAGCATCCAATATAATATACAACATCTGTACAATACTGGCCTCTAGGGCATACATACAACTAACAATCTCCCACTTGTATTAGGGCCAGCTGCTGTAGTATCGCATACCGAGCATCCCGAAGAGTCTCTCAAACTGTGTCTGAGGAATGGCCTTCGTGAGTGGATCCGCCGTGTTGTTCTTCGTGTCAACTCTCCTGACCTCGATCTCCCGGCGATCAACTATCTCCCGGATCAGGTGATACCGCCTCAGAATATGCCTGGATCGCTGATGGGACCTGGGTTCCTTGGCCAAAGCCACCGCTCCATTGTTATCGCAATACAAAGGTATTGGATGTTCAATGGATGGAACCACTCCAAGTTCAGAAATGAACTTCTTGATCCAGACAGCTTCTTTAGCAGCATCGTTGGCAGCGATGTATTCAGCCTCCATCGTCGAGTCTGCCACGGTTTCCTGCTTGGAACTCTTCCAGCTAACCGCCCCTCCGTAAAGGGTAAAGACAAAGCCCGACTGCGACTTAGAGTCGTCCTTATCACTCTGGAAGCTCGAATCGGTAAAGGACTCCACTTGGAGTTCTCCGTTACCATACACCAAGAACATATCTCTAGTCCTTCGCAAGTACTTGAGAATGCTCTTCACAGCTGTCCAGTGACTCTCTCCAGGATCAGCTTGATACCTGCTCACTATACTTAGTGAGTATGCTACATCGGGTCTGGTACATAGCATCGCATACATGATAGAGCCTACTGCCGAAGCATAGGGTATCCCTTGCATGCGAGCTCTCTCCAAATCAGTCTTAGGAGACATCTCTTTGGAGAGAGTGACTCCAGAGATAGTGGGTAAGTTCCCACGCTTGGACTCTTCCATACTAAACCTCTTTAGTATGGTGTCAATGTACCTGGATTGGGACAATCCCAAAATCCGTTTGGATCTATCTCTATAGATCCTAATTCCCAATATGCAGGAGGCATCACCAAGATCTTTCATTGAGAATCTTTGTGATAAGAAGAGCTTGACCGATTGCAGCATAGGAATATCATTTCCTATCAAGAGTATGTCGTCCACGTACAATACGAGGAAGACAACCTTACTCTCTGCCACCTTCTTGTAGATACAAGGTTCATCTGGATTTTTGACGAAATCAAACTCTTTGATAACGACGTCAAAGCAGATGTTCCAACTCCGCGATGCTTGCTTTAATCCATAAATGGATTTAAGCAGTTTGCACACCTTCCCGCTGCTCCCACTGTCTACGAAGCCCTCTGGCTGAGTCATGTACACGCACTCTTCTAAATCATCATTTAGAAAGGCGGTCTTAACATCCATTTGCCAGATTTCGTAATCATGATATGCAGCGATGGCAAGCATGATCCGGATGGATTTAAGCATAGCCACTGGAGAAAAGGTCTCGTCATAGTCCACACCTGGTCTTTGACGAAAACCCTTTGCTACAAGTCTAGCTTTGAAAGTCTCCACTTTCCCATCTACACCAAGTTTCTTCTTGAAGATCCACTTGCTCCCAATAGGTTTTACCCCTTCAGGAGCAACTTCCAAAGTCCATACTTTGTTGGTGTACATGGAATCCATCTCAGACCGCATAGCATCCAGCCATTTCACTGAGTCCCCACTCGTGATGGCCTGCTCGAAGCTAGTCGGGTCATCATCCTCCATGATGCAATCCTCGCTCCCACCGTCCATGAGAAAACCGTAGTATCTCTCAGGTTGGCGAGGAACCCTAGTAGATCGGCGGAGTGGCTGAGGTTCATTGGGAGCTACTGAATCTTCTGGTTCCACTAAATCTTCAGTTACGGTTTGTGTATCTGGAACCTCTTCCAGCTCTACCACCTTGCCACTAATTTCTTTTTCAAGGAATTCCTTTTCTAAAAAGGTGGCATGTTGAGCAACAAACACTTTTTGTTCCTCACTGTGGTAGAAAAAATACCCATAAGAATTCTTTGGATATCCCACAAACTTGCAGAGAACTGACCGTGCCTCGAGCTTGTCCGGATTTTGCCTTTTGACATAGGCCGGACAACCCCATATCTTAACTCGTTTAAAATATGGTCTCTTCCCACTCCATATCTCATATGGTGTAGTAGGTACAGATTTAGATGGAACTTGATTCAATAGGTATGCTTCTGTCTCCAGCGCATAACCCCAGAAGGAAATAGGTAACTCAGCTGTGCTCATCATAGAGCGCACCATATCTAATAGGGTGCGGTTCCTCCGTTCTGATACACCGTTGTGCTGTGGTGTATATGGAGGAGTCAGCTGAGAGAGAATCCCATTCTCTTTCAGGAAGTCCAGGAATTCATTGCTTAAGTATTCTCCTCCTCGATCAGATCGTAGGATTTTAATACTTTTTCCGGTTTGGTTCTCAACTTCTTGTTTATATTCCCTAAATTTCTCAAAAGCTTCTGATTTGTGTTTCATCAGGAACACATACCCGAACCTAGAGAGATCGTCAGTGAATGTAATGAAGTATGAAGAACCATCCCTGGCATGTGTAGACATGGGACCACATACATCACTATGTATAAGTCCCAAGAGTTCGGTAACTCTTTCTCCGTGTCCCGTAAACGGAGTCTTGGTCATCTTGCCTTTGAGACATGACTGGCAAGTGTCATAAGATGAAAATTCAAACGGATTTAAATATCCATCTTTATGCAACTTAGCTAGTCGTGTCGCATTGATGTGACCCAGTCTACAATGCCACAAGAAGGATTCGTTGAGTTCAGAACTCTTCCTCTTGTGTGTGTTTGTTATGCTCAGAACTGTTGATTGATTTAGAACATAAATGCCATTGCATAACGTGCCTGATCCAACCACTTTTGGTTACGGAAAATGTTCATAACATTATCCTGTAATACAAAATTATATCCTTCTTTGCTTAATAAAGAAACCGATATAATGTTGCATATCAGGTTCGGCATGTAATAGCATTCGTTCAGAACCAATGTATTACCAGTTGGTAATACAAGGTGATATTCCCCGATAGTCTTAGCTGCAACAATTGCACCATTTCCAACTCTAATGTCTTTATCACCTTCTCCAAGTTCTCTACCTTTCCTAAGCCCATGTAACTGATTACATATATGGGATCCTGACCCGGTATCTAATACCCAGGACGTAGAGCAAATAGAGAAACAGTTCTCAGTAACGAACACACCCGAAGAAAATGCATCAACATGTACTTTCTTCATTCGGGTGGCATGGGAATCCTGGTATTCCCCTATATCCTGTTCATTCCTATAACTCTTATAGGAAAGAACGGAACCAACGTTCCCCAGCACAGTATAACATGCGGGTTCGGTCA
The DNA here is from genome assembly GCA_030015575.1 of Agapanthus africanus. Lineage (NCBI taxonomy): Eukaryota > Viridiplantae > Streptophyta > Magnoliopsida > Asparagales > Amaryllidaceae > Agapanthus > Agapanthus africanus. Next base: position 645,341,023 of record JASDDO010000022.1, on the reverse strand, counting down.
ATACATCCATATTATTGTCTTGATTAAGGCATGAACTGGTCGCTACCTGGAGAGAGAGAAAAGAAAACACTTTAGCGTATGCTCGTGCAAGATCAGATTGGTTATTATCTTATCTAATCAGGATGGCTCCCACTGCTTTTTATCAAATCTTCCTCCAAACCCTAAAAGGAAAGACTAGCCGGGATTAATTACACACTACAAGTTCGCCAATCTTTCAGCCAGGCCAGTGTCGGTACTTTGAGGGAGGTCCCCCGTGCTTTCGCACGAACCTAATTAATGTAAACCTCGTTTTCCCAGAGGCGTAACCTCGTTAACACCTTTCTAGACACCTACTTGATCGGCTAATTGTAATGTGTAAAACTCTTCCAGGAGTAACTCTTACTCGCAGCGGGTATCGGGATCCAACTATCTCATAGAAGGTATGCAATCTCATTGCAAATTTCAACACTTGAAATTCCCGATAATATTTTGCCCCGAACGATCTATGACCTTGACAAGGTCAACAAACCATAGACCGCAAGTCAAGTTCAACCCGTCATTTCTTGATTGAATCAAACCCACCCGCACGACCCTTGACAAGGTCAACAAGGCCGTACGACTACCCTAACCCAATCTGCATCATATGCATAAGCAGACAAATACTGGTTAGCTACCGCACACTGCGCCTTGACAAGGTCAACAAACGCAGCATGAATACTAAACAGGATTTATCTGAAATGACGGAGGGCTACGCCAGGTTTTTCCGAAAACCATGAGCGTAATGAACTTGATATCGTTGTAGAATCAAATGAAGTTTTGAAATGGAGTGATTTTGAGGCTTTTCCAGTTTTGCTAAAGGAGTCACTCCCGGTGAAGGGATCTCGGTCCTTTCCTCGTCGAATGAGGTGCGGGGTATATCATATATACCGCTGTGCAAAGCAAAAACCCAAAAGCAGTCAAAAGCAAACCGAGTGTGTAGCATCTGCCAGTTATTGCTAAAGGAGTCACTCCCGGTGAAGGGATCTCGGTCCTTTCCTTATCGAATAAGGTGCGGGGTATATCATATATACCGCTGTGCAAAGCAAAAACCCAAAAGCAGTCAAAAGCAAACCGAGTGTGTAGCATCTGCCAGTTATTGCTAAAGGAGTCACTCCCGGTGAAGGGATCTCGGTCCTTTCCTCATCGAATAAGGTGCGGGGTATATCATATATACCGCTGTGCAAAGCAAGAACTGTAGCTACCCTTTTTATTTGAAAATTCGATTCTACAACATCTTAGGTTTCTTTATCTTTCATTAATCACATTAATGAAGTCCCATCATTTAAATACCTAAACATCACAGATAGATATGACGTACACTTATGCCATTCGCATTCGCCTCGATGTCCCCTCGTGCACCGTTAGGTTAGGTAACTAACGACAGAGCAGGGCAGGGCTAGCGCGGGTGTAAAACATAAGTAACGTCTATATAATATATCATATATATCATATACTAAATCCATCACAGAATCGCATCACAGATATCGCAGCAGAATAATCATATGAAATATTGGATATACTAGGACGTCCGTGTTTTCAATACGAGCCAGTATAAAACACGGATTCCACGGTCATAACGAATAGCCAATCCCACACCCCTAGACCCCTACGAGAGCGGCAAGCAATCCTGCCAATTCTAGGGTTAGGAGACCCGCACTCGACTCCTCGAGTTGGTCTCCCACTGGACCCCAGAACCCGGTTACTTGTGCTCCCCTCCTTGGGTCTATCCTAATGCGGAAAAGTAAATAATATACAAAAGGTGACATCTTCCGCTACTTGGAAGTGCCCCAAATAAAAGAATATTACATACAAGTTTTTACATGAATGAAAATGAAAAACACTCATCTCACATAAAAACCCCCCGGCTATTCAAATACGACGATCCTATATAACATATCCAACAACACATAACATCACATGTCATCAACGTAAGTAAGTATGCATACCCTAATTGTCGTTGATGTATAGCAACGAAACCGGCGATATGAACATACTACACTTACGGTCACAGAAAAGAAAGTGTAAAACTACAACAGTTGGAATCCGCAACTTCTTTAGACATCGCATGCCTAATCAAATGAAATACTTAGACATCCCATGCCTAACAGATATAAATCCCGCATTTTAGTCTCATTATCGAAAACTCTTTTCAATATCATATGGGACTAAACTGCTAAATTTATAACATTCATCCAGTTATCACATAACTACTTGTGAATTCCAATTATTGTATCCCATTCCGGATAAACAGAAAATGTTAAACTTTCCGATCGAACATCCGAATGCCCAAGTTTTCCCGATACAGTCCAACTCATGAAATAAGTCTAACAACATTCAGTTCGTGCCTCAGTACCGACGGTCCAGCCGTATAAGGGTCAAGCCAACGCCTCACATGTGGCACGCCGTACTGCCCCAAACCCGAAGGTTCAAAGGGCAGTTCAAGACGGTCACATAATCGAGTTAAGGTTTGTTTTCTTCTAGAGGGTCCATCGCGTTACTTGTACTACTTAGAACGTCGTTAAACTACGGAAAAATCCAACACTTGGAAATTTCCCGACAGGGGAAAAGTTGGGTATTTATATCCGGTCGAACTTTTTAACATATTCTATAAATTATCCGGAAAAACACAAAAGACGAAATTTGATAATCCGATCGAAATACCGAATCCCCAAAACAACCCCAGAAAATTCAACTCTTGAAAAAATATTAAAAATTCCCAGAAAACTCAGCAGAATTTATCAGGAGTTACTGTGTAAAATAAATAAAATATGGTGGCCGTACGGCCGCGGAACCGCCGCACGAGGCTTGCTCGTGCCGCGGAACCGCGGCAGTTTGATGGAGTTAGGGCTACGAATTTTACAGAAACTCCTAAATTCACCTGCTGAATTTTTTAGAAACTTTTAATATGGAAAAATCCACGTTTTTGAAAAAAGAACAGAGAGCATTATATGAGATGGGGTTTCGGGTCGATCGGACTTCAAACTCCGTCGGGACTTCGCCTAAGGCTCTAGCTAGGCTCTGATACCAGTGAAAGGTTCCTAGGCACTCTAGTAAGGTCTCACAAGGCATCGGACATGCCATTTTAAAATTTTTGGTGCCGAGAAACCCTAGACTACGGATCGTTGCTAGAATTTTAGGCGATAAGAAAAGCTAGTTAACACTTAACTACAAGGATATGAAAATTACAACCTTTGTAGATCCGGATATCCACCTCCACGGCTCCGCAACGAAGTCTCCTCGCTGTCCATGTTGAACCCCGGGCTCAAGCGTCGGCTTCGTCGAAGAAACGGGTGAGCTAGGTCGCCGGCTTCGTGTCAAAGACGATCTACGTCGAGGCATCGCAAGTTCAAGCTCCGACTTCACAAACTTGTGAAACTTGTGAAGTAAACACCCAAAACAACTTGGCAAGAGGTAGAGGGTGAAGAAATAGGAGGTGGGTTCTCTTTAGATTTGGATTCTCTCACTAAAACTCAAGTTGCCATTGGAGTAGCAAGCTTGAAGAAGAAGAAGAAGATGAAGAAGATGATCTAGTATTATAATAAGTCTCTTAAAATAAAAAGAAAAAGCAATACTTATCATAATTCTTACTAGGGTTAAGTGTAGAGAATATACCATGGTTAATGGATGGGTTAGGGTTAAGCATGATGATAAGAAAGGATAAGAAGTCAAAGCTTCATGAAGCTTCAACTAAAAGACAAAGAAAGCCACCATCCTTTTTAAATCATTTCCAAATAAATAAATGAAAAATAAATAAATAAATAAATATGCAAAACCCTAATTATCATAATAACCATGGTTTAATTCTATTCACTTAACCATATGATCAAGTATCATCAAACATGATACAAAAAGTGCACAAAAGTATATCACATATACAATGTGCAATCCAAGTGAGAAAAATCCGTTTAAAGTGAACCAATACTAGTTAATGCAAAGTAATATATCAAATATATAATTATACATTAAATCATTAAATCAACATTTGATTCAATGATCCGGTCATGTCGCACATAACCGACTAGTATGCAATGTATCGATTTATCGAATCAATGATTCGATAATTAGGTCATATCGAATATAACCAATCAAAACATTTATCGCGAGAATGAAATGCGGTATCACATACAGGCATTATTCTCGGTCCTGAACATATCTCATATGCGCTCCTATTTCGTTTCGCTTGAACCAGGAAACCTCTGTGTAGGACTCTAAAGACTCGTCAATACGCCGGTAGCAGATGATGATCATATCAAGCATCCACAAGCCGCAAGCGGTCTGCTAAACGTAAAGGCTACCCGGGTATTGAGCGATCAGAAGATCGACGAGCTAGCCCGCTCACACTCCTGCGAATCCGACCAGTAACACTTACCGTACAGTCCGGTCTCTTCGTCTGATATGTCGCATATCAAGTCTAGGGGTGGTAAACGTCAGACCCTAATAACCCGATAAGTCGTGCCGATGTGAGGCTCGTAACGGGTCGAGAAACTACTGGTAACACTTACCAGCAAATCTCTGATCAGCCCTGGCCAGGGACTTCCCTGTTACGGCCAATCGAGCACAGCGCAACATCAACTCCCAATACCGGGAGAGACGAAACCCCTCCTATCGCTCATTGCCTCCATGTGACTCGGGACTGTACCCAAAGACCACCGTTTTGCACGCCCTCATGGACGTGGTAAGGTGGAGATCAAAGCACAGTGGGAATCACACAAGACTCTATGACGATCTCGGGTCTACAGAATAACCTGTACAAGTGTCACCTGAGAACTGCCATCTGACGTGAGGTATAATACCATCTGGGAGTTCTCGGCGAGTCCGTCCAGTGTACCCAGTCTCCACTGAGCACCCGTATACCATCTCTGATGTCAAACACCAATGGATATGGGATCATCCATCGCCCATCACATGGGTCGAGAAGCGTATACGCTAGTCTACTCTGGTATATCGATGCCCAGTCTCGATACACCCACGACTAGGGACCTTGAAGGATGTACTTATGGACTACCATGTCCCCACTAGTATGATCTGCATCATAGTCCAGGTAGTCAAGTACACATCCTAAGGGCTTTACCAACATGTAACTACAAGACAGTATAAAGAGACTAGTGTACATGTTAAGATAAAGAGTAACCAGATAGCATACTATCATATCGAGCAAGAAAGTCATCTCTATATATGTCCAAGCATCCAATATAATATACAACATCTGTACAATACTGGCCTCTAGGGCATACATACAACTAACAACTACTGCCAACACTCACAGCTCAGCCTGTCGGCTGAAGTACTCCTGCTCAGACTGCGACAGCGGTACAGAATCTAGGCCATGCAATACCCAGACGTCAGCGCGTCAAGTCATCAAGTAATATAATATGAACAGTGTAGCAGGCAATGCAATATAAACATGAATAAAACAAGAGTAACAATAATATAAGTCAGAGCAGTGCAGGGTAGTGTGCAGTGGGTAAACTAAACTGTGCTATCAGGTTTTCTGTTCTAAAGTCTTTGAAATCAAATTGATGAATCATCGATGTAACTCAATAGTATCCCGTGCATGCCCGGGACCACGGTCTAAGACTCTCGGGCTGAAACCGAGACGTGCCGCTAGGCACTAACAGGGAAAGGATAAAGACCAACGATGTCAGCAGCATCGTCATGAGGCGGGCCTGACCTCTAAAACTGATCAGTACAGGTAGTGAACTGTTGAGTTACAAGTCAGGTTTCACCTTTGATTTTCCCATACCCCCAAGTTATATGTGTAAGTCAAGTCAGGTATCCCGAAATCAAGAAACTAATGCCAACACAGGATCTGGTAAACAGGTTTGTCTGGATAGACAACAGGAACGGTCCATGAGGACAACATGTCAGGTTTGTTGGCATTAGACACAAGATCAGGTAACGGATTAGGTCATGGTACATTAGGTCAAGTCAAGCAGAATATGGTACCATGTCGGGTAGATCAATATATATGTAGCAAGTCAGGTCAAGATGTAAACAATATCATGGGTGTGCTCACAATCAGTTATACAAGCAAGCGTGGTTATCATCACATGATATAAGCAATGAATTAAGCAATAAGCAGATTTACCCAATTTGCAGTACAGCTATCAGTTGTGTCACAGAGATGATTTCAATGTTATGCGAATGCAGTATGACAATTATGGCCTTTTAATCATGTTAACAAGTTTAAGAACTTTAGAGGTGCAATGATTTATATACAGGTTCAATACAGCTATTACAGGTTAAAATGCACACGAGTGTCCAATGGAACAAAACTATAGAGATAAATGCCATAAGCTATGTCAATATTAAAATGTGATTAAACGGTAAATGTGGTTATTAGGTTCAATTGCAAACTGTAGGTTCCAAGTTTAAAGATAAAATGATATATAACAATATTGTACATGAACATGAGAAATGATCGTACCAAAGTTAAATTTACAGGTTTAGGGTGTCATAATATATATGTAAATATTGTATAGCATGTAGCAAGGGGTACTTGCCTCGACGGGTCGCGAACTGGGAAAAACGAAACGTAAAACGTCGGCGGGAAACTCGCGACGGGCGCACGGTTCACGGAATGAACCCAAACGACGAACAATGGAACCACACGGGTCGGGGTACCTCGCTGGAACGTTGGGTCACATCGTCGGCATCGTCGGATTCCGGCCGATGAAAGAACAGTGAATGTCAAGATAAGCAAACAAGAAAGAAAAGAGAATAAAGAAGAAGGGAAGAAGGAAAGAGGAGAAGGGAATGCTCACGAGGATCTGTGGGACGGGTGGTGACGGTCGATCTCGTCGACGGAGCTCCGGCGGTCGGCCAACAGTGACCGCGCCAAACTGTAGATCACCAGAAATGGTTATGGAAAAGAAGGAAGGAGGAAGGAGGAAGAAGACGGTTAGGTAAGGCTTACAGGGGTCGTACGAAGGCCGGGGCACTGAGGCGAGGCCGTCGGCGGCGACAGATCCGGCGGTGCAACACGCGCAGGGGTGTGCAGGTGGCGGCGGCGATGGTGTAGGGTGCACGGGAACGTGGGGAAAGGAGGAAGGATGAGACGAGGTTGAGGAGGCGAGGATGCAGGTGCCGGTGGTGCCGGCGTTGGGGCTGAGGCGGCGAAGGAGACGGCGGCGGTAGGGTTGCGTGATGGGTTTGGTTCTGCGTTTGAAAAAGAAAAGGAGTAGGGAGAGAGATTATATATAGAAGAGAGAGAGAGATATGGGGGGGGGGAGAGAGAGAGAGAGGGATACGAGAGAGGAGAGAGATAGAGAGAGACGGTGAGAGAGAGAGAGAAGTTAGAGAGAGAGAGATAGAGAGATAAGAGGTGGGGCCCGCGGGTTGAGTGGAGAAATAGGATTGGTTGAGGGAAATTAGATTGAAAGATTTTATAAATATTTATACGGTTAAAATATATTAGATTGGTTAAATATGCGATGGTTTGAAAAATATAAAATTTGGGATTTTGGCGCAAAATAAAACATTTCCAAATCGTGCCCGGGTCGGGCCCAAAAATTCGAAATTGAAATAATAGAATTTTAAGCGGGATCCAAAAGTGAAAATGAAGTATTTTATGATCAAAAATCATACCCCCAAAACAGACACACGTGCGTGCGCGTAGCCGTCCAAACTCGCCCGTTTCACTGAACGAGACGAGAACACGACGCACGGACGCTACAACGGGGTTAGGGTGTCAAGCAGGCCAAGATGAATATTTTTAATTTTATTTTAGATGCCAAAATTTGTTATATGCAGAAATGAATTTGCCGGGTAAAAATTTACAGTAAGTAACAATCAAGCAAGATAAATGAAATGAGTGCCACACTACGTTTAAACGGTAACTGAAATTAGTAGCATTAGGCTCGGGTGTTACAAAACTAACAATGGACCACCATGTCCCTAAACTGACAATCGACCGAAATGTCCGTAAACTAAACGATAGAGCCCAAATGCTCTCTTGTTGGATCTAAATGATCCTGTTAAGTTGATCTTTGTCTGGAAATTAGACTAACGCATCCTTAACAAACGTTTAAATTGATCTTAGTCCAAAATGAGACTAACGTATCTTTAAACCAAAACCCCAAAACCCAAATCTAAGAAAATACGGATTTGGACTAATCCACGTCTTACGGGCGACAACGCAAATTAGTCTCCGTATACAATCCACGGGCAACCGAACACAAAACAAACACCCACGACACGAAGTGACCATATGGAGAAGGAGAAAGTTGTTACCGCGATACGGTAGCGTAATTAACTGCAGGGGCTTGCGCCTGCAGGGAAGAGTGTCCCCATAATCAAAAACCCTTCGAGCGAGGGGGAATCTGACGAAGTCTGCTACATCGGCCGCATCCGTTTAAACCTTCGATATACGGTACCATAAATCAACTTGGCATCTTCGGAAAGGTGAACGGATAGCACCTATTAGCATCTGCCCCGAATCTCAGGCGAGACGTCCGTCATGCCGTCTTTCGGAGGGGAACAAACACCAGCACAAATGTCAACAACACTCCCTCACCTTTACCGCTTACACCTGCCGTCGCTGCTCCGATCAACGAGCAGACGGTTCTGCTTGAGGCAATCCGAAGCCTCCTGGAAGGATTGCAGCAGCAGACTGCTATATTATTGAACCGATCAGAAGCAGAAGCAACCGGTATAAAGCGCTCTGCCACCCAGATGGCAGGAGGAGCCTACCCTATACAACCTTCTAAACCCAAGATTCAGAAAGAAACAATTAACTAGTCAAGTCCAGATTTTTACTTCTATTGCAAGAGGAATGGACATTTAGTAAAGGACTGTACGCGCGCCAAAGGCCTGTGTCTAGTTTGTTGCGCATCCAATCACGGAATTGGAAACTGTCCTTATAGACGCAACCCAGCTCACACACCCACCAACTACCCGCAGTGGCCAACTATCCAGGTTCCTGCACCTCGTCTAGCACTCCCAGCTCCACCTCCCGCACAGCCTAATCGCCAATTCCATCAGGCTCTGAGGAACATACCTCGAGGGCAGAGAAACATGCCCCAAGGACAGAGGAATGTGTCCCCAGCTAGAAGGAATGAACCACGGCGTCAGGCTTTCCTTTTAGCGGCCGAAGAAGCAGAGGCCGTAAACCAAGGTAAACCTGGTAATTTCCTCAACTCTTTTCAAATCTCTCGCATTCATTCGTTCTCTCACATATTTTCTATACACTACCAATAGTTCTGTCACCAAACTTTCCTTGAATCCGTTACCCTTTCCTTTTACAAATTTCGAGAACGAAATTTTTATAAGGAGGGTAGAATGTAACAACCCTAAACTTTTGAGCCTGAGCAAGAGTTATAACTTTGTTTTTCTTTTGAACAGCAAGAAGGAGCTTGTAGCTCATTGGTAAGATCTTGCACTGTTGAACCAAAGCACCAGAGTTCAAATCCCATCAGCCACACTTTTTTTTAATTAAATTCTTTTAATCTTTTAGAAGCCCAAAGGTCTACATGTGCACAACCCGTAAAACCAAGAGTCACAGCTTAAATAAATATGTCCACGAGGATAGACCAAGTGTCAGGGACACGTGGCACCAAGACGAGCCCCGACTCGTCCGACTCGGGCCGACGAACTCATTGACTCGGCCGGCGCCGCCGTTCCAACTCGGTCCAAACCCACATTTTCATCAACCCTGGCGACTCTTGAACTCCTCCATAACCCCTGTATTATTTGTTTTTACCGCACATTTATAGAGCACCATAAAACTCACATTTAATCCATTTTTTATTACAATTTTAATACACCCTTTCACTACCCTAAAACCCTAGTTTTTCCTATAAATACCAACCTCAAATCACCCCTCCTCACTCCCAAATATCTGCCCAAACTCTCAAGAAAATTCCCAAGTCTTTTGTGTGCAAGTAGAGTTAGCAAAAGGGCGAAGCTCCGACGAACTTCCGACGACAATCCGAGGAGTTTCCGATGACGAAACGACGCACCGGCAACTCCCACCTCTTCCTCTTTCTATCCTCTAGCCAATCATCCAGTAATTCCCTACTTCTTTCTCTTTTCTCTATTCTAAAAACATTCAAAACTAAAACCCGACGGAAGCGGAGTTAGTCCGACTTCCAATTCGGTTTTCTTTAAAAACTACACTTTTCCTTAACGAAATAAAACCACACTCTTATATGTTGACTAATAAACATTAACAAACTTAATAAAATAAGTTGCACATCAAACTGATTATTTTTGTAAATTTTATTATACTTTTTCAGAAAAATACCATATAGTTTAGTTTCGACATAAACCATCATAATTCCTTATTATACCTATAGATAGTTCACGAGGTAATGACCCACCTCCTCACAACACTCATATCTAACATAGCACGATGAAATCTGGGAACATAGATTCGGAAAATACGACTTTATATATAACTACCTTCAACTATTAAAACCTTTTTCTACAAGAAATGTATTTTAACAAATCTTTGCAATTGCGTCTCAACAACCCAATTTGGGGAACCCGTTCGGTATGGTGAGGATTATCGCACATTCTCGGGTTTAGTAGAGTGAGATGCAGACCTCCGCAAGGAGCATACGATCTCGAAAGATTTCAATACATTTTCCTTTAGAAAAATGAGATTTCTATTATAAATAAAAATTATATTTTTATAAATAAATATATATGTAATTAATATCAAAATATCTATTTTTAATATTTATAATATTCCACATTTCCAAAATTCAAGAAAAACATTCCATTTACAAGAAAATACCATACAATTCTAATATTTCAAATAAATACCTTATACTTTAAAAACTAGGTCATATTCATTAGAAATTTCACATTGAATAAAAGAAACATCTATGAAAAATCTAAAGACGATAATAAAATACTTGAGATGTATTTTGAAAATATAACAAAACTATTTTACATAAAACCCCTCAAGTTATACTAAATTACAATAAGGACCTTAGTAAACATAGGTTTAAGCGGGACCAGTCTCTTGAGCTTCAGGGAGCCGGAGATATGGGTGCTTTCCTATTTAAGGTAGACAACTTAACAAACGGTGTTATCAACACGGTAATTGTTTTTGAAAAAGACACAAATCCTGCCGTCCATGAGCAGCAGTTACCTATAGCACCGAAATATAATTCATGATTCAATTTCTTTCTAATTGTCTGACTCAGACTGAGTCTCGATATAATAAATCTGACTTGAATATGATTCAAGTATAAACTACAACTCAATATGAATCCATATATTCAATCTGTTCAATCTATATTGACCGAACCAAACCATGAATATACATCCATCTACATGATTCTCCAGTTATATCCATTTACTGATATCATGGTTTCGGTAAATCATCCATCTATATAAAATATACAATTCAAACAATGCATCAATACAATCAAGACATCGCGGGGTTTATAAGGGGTAGACTGGTACGGAAGGTGTTTGAAGTGGCACGAGACTGTAACCATAACACACCTAACCTGAATTCAATTGCCGTTGTACTATGGCTGAACGGTTCCTTGTGCTCCGTATACCTTAGTCTCCGAAATAGTTGGACTCCTCTCGTATACACTGGCATTCGTCTGTACCAAGCTACAAACAACAGCGTTAACACCAAATACAATATTATAACAATATACTCTCTATTCTGTCTATTCCATTCTTGCCTATTTACGGGACTTACCGAGCGATTTGTTCGCTGACGACATTCTCTTTCTTCTTCTTTGGAATGTCGTCAGGTGATTCGGACCTTCAGGAGATCGAGCCCACCTTCGAGGACTTGGATCAGCTAGCCTTCGACCCGGAGCTCTAGTTACTTGTACATATTTACTTTCTTTATTTTCCATTTCTGTTATGCCACTGTTTAGGCATTGTTTTCCATTCCATGTATTTACTTTTCAGATGTATTGTAAAAATAATGTTAATAAATAAAGTTGTTGTTCAATTATATCTATTGTCACCGTCTCTTGTGCATTTTACTTATATTGCTTAGATACGCTCAGCGTATTTACTTCTGAGTAAATACGTAGCGGCCTCGTCGCGTCCTCTGCCAGTACATTGAGAAGCGGGGCGTGACAGACGGACTTAAGCATAGCTACTGGAGAAAATGTTTCATCATAATCGACACCAATTTTCAAGATGAAACCTTTTGCTATAAGTCTAGCTTTTAAGGTCTCAACCTTTCCATCTACACCAATTTTCTTCTTAAAGATCCACTTGCTCCCGATGGGTTTTACCCCTTCAGGAGCAACTTCCAAAGTCCATACTTTATTGGTGTACATGGATTCCATCTTAGATCTCATAGCATCCAGCCATTTCACAGAGTCCCCACTTGTGATGGCCTACTCGAAACTAGTTGGGTCATCATCTTCCATGATGCAATCCTCACTTTCACCGTCTATAAGAAAACCGTAATATCTCTCAGGTGGATGAGAAACCCTACTAGATTTGCGGAGTGGCTGAGGTTCGTCGGAGACTATCGAATCCTCCGGTTCTACCAAATCGTCAGTTATAGTTTGTGTAGCTGGAATTTCTTCCAGTTCTACTTCATTACCACTAATTTCTTTCACATGAAATTCCTTTTCTAAAAAGGTGGTATGTCGAGAAACAAACACCTTTTGTTCCTCGGTGTGGTAGAAGATATATCCTCACGAATGTTTAGGATATCCAACAAACTTACACAGAACAGACTTTACCTCGAGCTTGTCCGGATTTTGTGTTTTAACATAAGCTGGACAACCTCATATCTTAATAAAATTAAGACATGGTTTTTTACCTTTCCAAATCTCATATGGGGTGGTAGGCATAGATTTGGTAGGAACCATATTCAATAGGTATGCAACTGTCTCAAGTGCTTAACCCCAAAAGGAAATAGGTAACTCAACAATACTCATCATAGAGCGCACCATATCTAATAGGGTGCGATTCCTTCGTTCCGAAACTCCATTGTGCTGTGGTGTATACGGAGGAGTAAGCTGAGAGAGAATCCCATTCTCTTTTAAATAGTCTCGCAATTCTGCTTAAGTATTCTCCTCCTCGATTAGATCAAAGGATTTTAATACTTTTACCCATCTGGTTCTCTACTTCGCACTTATATTCCTTGAATTTCTCAAAAACTTCAGATTTGTATTTCAACAGGAACATATGTCTGAATCTTGAGAGATCATCGGTGAATGTAATGAAGTACGAGAAACCATTCCTGGCATGTGTAGACATAGGACCACATACATCACTATGTATCAGTCCCAAGAGTTTAGTAGCTCTTTCTCCATGTCCCGTAAATGGAGTTTTGGTCATTTTGCCTTTGAGACATGACTGACAAGTTTCATAAGATGTAAATTCGAACGGATTCAAATATCCATCTTTATGCAACTTCACTAGTCTGGTCGCATTGATATGACCAAGTCTACAATGCCACAAGAAGGCTTCGTTCATTTCTGAACTTTTCCTCTTGTGTGTGTTCGATATATTAATATTTTGATTTAGAACGTATATACCATTACACAACGTACCAAACCCAATTAAAACTTGATTTTGGAAAATGTTCATAACATTTTTCTCCAGTGCAAAGCTATATCCTTCTTTATCTAATAAAGAGACCGATATTATATTGCACATCATCGATGGTACGAAATAGCAGTCGTTCAAAATCGATGTATTACTATTTGGCAATACAAGGTGATATTCGTCGCCAGCTTCGGCAGCAATGATTGCTCCGTTCCCTACTCTGAGAGACATATCACCCTTTCCCAATTCTCTACTTCTGCTTAACCCTTGTAACATATTACAAATATGTGATCCTGATCTGGTATCTAATACTCAGGACGTAGAGCAAACTGAGAAAGAGTTCTCAATAACGAACACACCCGAATAAGATGCATCAGCATGCTCTTTCTTCGTCCGGGTTGCGTGGGAATCCTGATATTGCCCTATTCCTTTCTCAGATTTATGACAGTCATAAGATAAAGCGGAACCAACATTTCTCAGCCCAGTATAATAAGCGGGTTCGGTCAATACATCCATATTATTATCTTGATTAAGGCGTGTCATGGTCGCTATCTGGAGAGAGAGAAAAGAAAAATACTTTAGCATGCGCTCTTGCAAGATTAGATTGGTTATTATCTTATCTAATCAGGATGGCTCCTACTATTTTTATCAAATCTTTCTTCAAACCCTAAAAGGTAAGACTTACACCCTACAAGTTCGCCAATCAGCCAGCCAGGCAGGTATTGGTACTCCGAGAGAGTCTCCCCATATTTTCGCATGGAACTAATTAAATAACCTTGTTTCCGCAGGGGTATGACCCCATTAACACCTTTCTTATACACCTACTGGATCAACTAATTGTAAAGTGGAAAACTCTCTCAGGAGTAACACTTACTCACAGCGGGTATCGGGATCCAACTATCTCATAGAAAGTATGCAATCTCATTGCAAATTTCAACACTTGAAATTCCCAATATCTGTTTTTACCCCTATGACCTTGACGGAGGCCAATAAACCATAGGCCGCTAGTCAAGTTCAACCCATAATTTCTTGATTGAATTAAACCCATCCGCACGACCCTTGATGGAGGCCAACAAAGTCGTATGACTACCCTAATCCAATCGCATCATATGCTGCAGATAAGCACTAATAAGCTACCGCACACTACGCCTTGACGAAGGCCGACAAACACAGCATGAATACTAAATAGTCCTTATCTGAAATGACGGAGGGTTACGACTGGTTTTGATGAAAACCTTTAACGTAATGAACTTGATATCGTTGTAGAATCCAGTGATTTGAAAAAGGAGTGGTTTAAGCTCCGTTTTTAAAATCGAGTAGTTTTCAAAACAAACCGAGTGGGTTGTAGCATCTGCTAGTTTTGCTAAAGAGGTCATTCTCGATGAAGGGATCTAGGCTCTTTCCTCATCGAATGCGGTGCTGGATATTCATAATGGAATACCGCTATGCAAAGAAAAAACTAGAGCTACCTTTTTGAAAAATTTGATTCTACAACATTTTTTAGGTTTCATTATTTTAATTAATCTCATTAATGACATCCTATCATTTATGTTTCCTAAATATCATAGAAGAAACGAAAATAAAACACACATATATGCCATCCGCATTTTGCCACAGGGACCCGGGTTTTCACCGTAAGGTTACTTAACTTACGGTAGGGCGGAGTCAGGACTAGCGCGGATGCAAAACATATATAGTGTCTACTAATATATCATATATATATAACAACATTCATCTCACGCAGTTATATGATCACATCACAGATCTCAAGCAGCAGAAGCAAATATATGAAATATAGGATATACTACGAGGTCCATGTTTTAAATTAAGCCAATAATGAAAAACATGGATTCCACGGTCGTGATGAATAGCCAAACCCACATTCCTAGACCCCTACGAGAGCGGCAAGTGACCCTGCCAATTCTAGAGTTAGGCGACCCGGTCTCGACTCCTCGAGATGATCTCTCACTGGACTCTAGAACCCGGTTACTTGTGCCCCCCTCCTTGGGTCTATCCTAAAGCAGAAAACTAAATAATATACATCAATGGTGATAACAACCTCAACTCGGAAGTGTCCCAATAAAAGAATATTACATACAGTTTTTACATGAATGAAAATAGAAAAACTCTCATCTCACGCAAAAACCCCCGGCTATTCAATCACAACAATCCAATATAACATATCACATCACATGTCATCAACGTAAGTAAATATGCGTATCCCGAATGTCGTTGACATATAGCAACGAGATCAGGGATACCCCACATATTACACTTATAGTCGTGGAAAAGAAAAGAAAACTACAATAATTAGAATCCGCATATTCTTTAGACATTATAAACCCGGAATATCACACATTCCGAATTTCATACTTAACCCTATAAACCTTGCATTTTAGTCTCGAATTGAAAATACTTTTCAATAACCAGTCGGGTAATTCAATAGAATTCCCGATAAATGATCGAATGCTCGTCGGGAACTTTAGTAGATCGCCGCACCCCCGATGCCATCGACGAAGTGCACTTAGGTGGAACACCGTGGTTGCGAGCACCCGAGTGGATGCTTTTGTCAATGGGGTTCTCCTACAGTCACTTGGTCGGGGCTATGGGGCGTGGCTATCTAGTAGTATTTCCCGGCGAGTGTTCGCGTTATACGATTGCGACGGAGTTTTGATCCGAATCGAAAATCCGTGGCAATCGATCAAACGAGAATAAAACGTTAGGTTTACAAATAACAAACTAGTTTTCACAAAACCAATTAATGAGAATTCCAAATATTGTATCACATATCATAACTTAAACCCGAAACGATGTTAAAACTGCGAATTCGAAACACTCCAAATTGCCCTAACACAAAGATAACATCACATGCAATCTGGGCAAAATCAAACAGTACCTGAAAACTTAAAGCCCAGAGATCAGAACACCACCAAAAAACGAACACCAAATTGTTTAAAAGGGCCGGCCGGGCCAGGATTTTGTGGGGTCTCGCCGGCCAAAGTATATCATACGTGGCTCATTTTTTTATGGTGTTCTTGTTGCATCACATGTAGTATTTTGCACCTGTTTAAAAAAATTTCAGAAAACATTTAAAAATTTACAGAAAGTAGGGTTTGGGTTTACAGTTTTCAAAGTTGTTTCGTTTTTGTAATTCTAAATACATCGTCTAATACTTTAGCTTGGCTCTAATACTATAAAAGTATGTCTTAGCACCTCCACTAGGTTTCCATATGCATCAAGTATGCAATTTTTAAAAATATTGGGGTGCTAAGCTACACTAAACAAGAATCGAACTAGAGAATTAGGGTTTGTTAGAAAGAAAACACTTTCTATGCTAAGTGAAAAGAGTTACAACCTTTGTATACCAAGTCCTTCACTTCAATAGCTCCAAGTAGTAGTCCCTATGCTCCAAGTAGTAGTCCTTAGAACTCTTCTTGGCTCCACTTCTCGAAAGGAACGAACTTGCTATGCGATCTTCGAAACCTCTCTAGGTCAAGCTAACTCTTCGCTAATCAAGGTATTAGTGAAGCAAACAACCTAAACTAATGAGCTAGATTAGTGTAGGTTGATGAAGTAGGATATTTGGCTCACTTAGAAATATTTTCCTCTCACTTTTTCCAACTCAAGAAAAACCCTAGATTGAGCTCTTGAGGAAGAAGAAGAACTTGGGTGAAGAATAAACTTATCATGAGAGAGTGAACCATGAGGTTAAGATAAGAATGGGATGAATAAATATCAAGAGTAAAACAAAAAGGAAAGGATGAGTCATGGCTTCTTGATGCTTCTCCAAGCATCCAAGCCATGATTCATAATTTCACCCCTTTTCATTTTCCCTCTAAATAAATTCATTCTAATTATCTAAAACCCTACTGTGAGTTTCATGTAAGTCTACGGTAGCGCCCCGGCTGTCTTTCAGATGCCAAAATGCAGAACAAAAGGAAGCGTCTTTGTATTACAAAAATTTTGAGATATCGGCCCTTGCCTCGTCGAATGAGGTGCAGGATATTCCAACCGAATACCACTGTGCAAAACAAAAGGAAACGTCTTTGTAATAACACTTTTTAAATTTGTTCCAACAACATCCAAACAGGTTTGTTTTACTTTGCATTGATCAGAATCAACGCAGTCCTATCAATTAATCACACCAGAAAAGAACGAAAATAAAATGTACGTATATGCCATCCGCATTCGTCACTGGGTCCCGTCATCATCCGTCAGGTTACTTAACTAACGACAGAGCGGGGACTGAACTAGCGCGGGTGTAAAACATATACAACATCTACTAGTATATAAACCAATATACAATAATCGCTCCAGGCGTAATAATATGCAACATTACAGAAAAGTAATAAGCATCACAGAACAATACAGATAATCTGGGATCCCCGGGTTTCACAGAGCCGCTGCTGAAACCCGACGTTCCCCTATCGTGTGGATAGCCTGTGGAATGAAACCTAGACCCCTACGGGTGCGGCAAGTTACCTGCCAAAACCTGAAGCGAGGCAGCCCCCTACAGCAAAGTGAATGGACCACCCTGCACTTCACGGAATCTGGTAGCTTGAGCACCCCTCCTTGGGTCAACCTGTACCCCCTACGAGTGCGGCGAATAGTCTGCCAATTTTAGAGTGGGGCCCCTCTGCTTCTCAAAACCATGAGATGCGGACCCATTGCCCCCCAAAACCCGGCTATCCGTGCACTCCGTCGCGGGGCAAAACCTAGTACAGAAATGAAAAATATGTACAACGGGTACATCGACCTCAACCCGGTCGTGCCCCAAAAGAATATTATACAACAGGCAGTGAAGGCAGTCCACATGTTGGACGCTCGCCCTGCAATATCAAATATACAAATAAATCCAAACTGCACTACCATTGCATACTGCTATCCACCATGACAAATCCGCAACATCACAGCACAACACAGAACATCAACGCGAATGTCACGTTCGCAAACCCGTCTAAAAGAACTATAGCAATCAGACACGGTTTACCGATCAAATGACATTCACGGTCGGAGATATAATGTAAGTACTGTAAACTAACATGTTTAAATTTCGATCGACTAAATATCACGAAGTGGGCCCCATGAACATCTGCTGCACAGTAACAAAATCTGGGCCCAAAAGATATATACCAAAAACCCCAATTTCCATAGAATAAGTCACTGTGCAAATTTGGAGCAATGACCATACAGAATGGCCGCGGATGTGCGGTCAAACCCTAGGTTTGACCGCGATTCCGCGGCTGTCTTGTTGAGTCACGTGCCTAAATTTGTACGATGTGCTTATAAAACCCTGCACAACTTTCTGTGATATGCAAAATAATTTTAGGACTTGATTTAAAATCGACAGAAACTGTGAATGGAAATATTGCAGTTTTTGATATTCGGTCCGATCGATATTTTAAACGCGTTAGCACAAGTTAGTAAAGCAAAATGGCGTGGCTCTTATACCATGTAAGTCTACGGTAGCGCCCCGGCTGTCTTTCAGACGCCAAAATGCGGAACAAAAACTTTTATAACTGGCTCTATCGCATACTATAACCCGGATCTGCCATTAACGCTAAACTAACAATCTACAAAGAGGGAAGAAAGGTTATACCGAACGATCCGAGTCCTTCGTTCTTTAACCATCATCCCACGCTCCGTTGCAGCTGCTCCGATCTCGTCGATCTCCGATCTCCTCGTCCAGGTGGCACCACGTCATCGGATCTTTAAACGGGCTCCCGCCTTTGACTCGAGGCAACTCGGTCATCAAGTTTGCTAAAAGAGATGACCAAGAATGATGTAGAGAATGAGTAAAATACTTTGTCTCGCTTCGTCCAAAGCCATGGACGAACGGTTAATGAAGTTGCCATTGGAATCGGGTGATGGAATGAAATGAGCTATGAAATTTCCATACACCTAAATCTATCATCTTTTTCTAAATGAATCAAATCAAGTAAGTGAGAGAGAGGAAGGGGCCGGCCACACTTATATGAAGAGGGAGGTGAGGGTAGGAGCAAATTGGTGACAATAAGAATGAAGCTTATCATGAAAGAATGAGTCATGTATGAAAACAAAGTATGAACACAATAAATGCACCATTAAAGCACCATTAATGAACAAATGAGTCACAAGCCTAATCACCTCTTCTAGAACCTTCTAGAAGCATCCACACTTATCCAAAGAAAAGATAAATCCGTATTTAACCGAATGTTAAATACGGCTGATAGAAAACTGGAAACTGGCAACTTCCAAAAGTGATCCTGAAACGAATTTCAGGATAACCCCGTAACTGTATAAATATACCCGCATTTGTATTACGACCGAATACAAATGCAACTGAGACAAAGATATTATATTTACTCTGTATAATACATGGATCCGGCTTAAACCAAAGCCCACCAGTATTATCTGCCAGAAATATGACACGTGCGTAAACGCACGTGCAATTTCCGAACCCTGCCATAAAACTATACGGCCTCTACAACGTTTCGCCCGAACTTGGAAAACAATCTGTGGGGGATTCTAATGACTCGTCAGTACGCTGGCAGTGGGTTTAACCACAAGCCGTCAGTGGCACTAGCCATGCGTAACGGCTGCCCATGGACTGACCTCAAGGGAGGCCGATGAGCGAACTCATCCGGAAACCCTACTGAGCTTAACAGTGACAATGTATATACAGTCCGGTCCGTTCGTCTATGAGCATCGCATATCCAGCCTAGGGGGCTAGTAACGTCAGACCCCTAATAGCTGTATAAGTCGTGTCGGAGACAAGCCCTGAACACCCTGAGATACTACTGGAGTACCTACCAGTAAATCTCACCTGTCTTGGCCAAGGACTTGGTGTAATGGCTTTTCTAGACACAGCGCGACCTCCACCCCCAATATCGGGAGAGACGAATCCCCTGCCGATCCGCTCACGTGCCTCCATGTGGCTCAGGACTGTACCCAAAAACTACCTGTTTGCACGACTCCTTTGAGCCGTGGTAGGGTAGAAATCAAAGCACAATGGGAACTCACACGAGACAAATGACGACCTCAGGTCGATGAACTAACCTGTACACATGTCACCAGGGAACTGCTATCTGATGATATGTATAATACCAACTAGCAGGTTCTCGGCGAGTCCTGTCCAGTGTACTCATAACCCAATGAGCACCTGTATACATCTTAGGTGATCCAACTGACACCAGTGGCTTATGAGACCGGCCACCGCCCTTTGTCGGGGTCTCGACTGTATACACTAGTATACTCTGGAGTATCGATGCCCTGTCTCGAAACTCCCACGACTAGGGACCACTATTAAGGATATGCTTATAGACTACCCAACTCTCACTTATATGATCGCCCTCATACTATTGGTAGTCAAGCAAGATCCTAAAGGCTCTATCAACGTGTAATCGTGATCAGTCACCTGAACCTATACACGACTGATAAAGGCAAACCAGATAGCATACTATCATCTCGAGTAAGACTGTCCTATCGGTATAGGTCCTCCTCAATCATTGCAATCACGTACCTGCGATCCAATAATTGACTTTGAGGGCACTATATCCAACATCTCATACACCCATGTTCTATGTATCATCAATCATGATACAAAAACATTTTATATATAAATAAATATATATATATATATATAAATATATAAATATATATCATATATATATATACACAATTAAATATAGCAAGAGAAGAAAATCATTAGTGAGCAATATTAGTTAATATATATTTATATATCAAATATATATTAATATATATCAAATTATTAAATCAACACTTGATTCAATAATCCGGTTATATCATATATAACCGACTAATATCATATTTATATGTATATCATTTTATCAAATCAACACTTGATTCAATAACCCGGTTATATCATATATAACCGACAAATATTCAATATCAAATCAACACTTGATTCAATAATCCGGTCATATCATATATAATCGGCCAATATCAAATATACATACATATAACAAATTATTGAATCAATACTTGATTCAATAATCCGGTTATATCACATATAACCTAACCGATATCAAATATCATGAGATTAGAATACAGTATCACATACTCGTATTTAATCAAGCTCCTACACATATCACCATATGTGCCTTACTTCGTTTCGCTTGAGCTAGAAAACCTCTGTGTGGGACTCTGAAGACTCGTCAATACGCCAACAGTAGGTAATGATCACATCAGTCACCCATAAGCCGTTAGCGGTACTAGCTGCTGGGGACCTTTATGCACAACTGACCGCTCTACGTGGTTGGATACTGCGACGACAAGAGGATAAATAAGACACTTGTCGATAACGGGTCTTCGGTCAACCTATTAAATATGAAATTTCTCAAAAACTGTCTATGGATGTCCGATATCTCGGCCGGGAGAAGATCACTGTTTCTGGGTTCGATTCACAATCTTCACAGACGCTGGGGTCTATTGTTTTAACTCTCCACTTCGGACAGCTCGTCACAGACGTCAAGTTCCATGCCATTGAAGCCAAAACGTATTATAAGCCTTGCTCGGTAGACCCTGGCTACACGAGTACAATATTATCTCTTCTACACAACACCAGTGTATGAAATATTTTAAGAATGACAAAGAGCACGTCGTCGTAGGAGAACTCAATCCCTTTTCGGTAAATGAAGTGTGAAAGTATGAAGACGCTAAATACTTCTTGCCAAACTTAGAAGTTACAGAAAAATATGGCAAATCGGAAGACAAACGGGAGCAAATGGCCAATGTCCCACTCTTTGGAAGCGATTTTGAAGAAGGCGAGGAAATAGTGTTCTCAGGTCGACCACGGATGGAAAGTAATCAACCAACTTCATCATCCTTTATTCCGGTCTTCGGTAGCGATTCGGAAGAAGGGACCAATGCCGTGTTTTCCACTCATCCATGGGTAAAGACTCTCGATGAGGAAGATCAAGTCCTGCAGGACCCGAGGAAGATCAAGTCCTGCAGGTTACCATGGTCCCATCTTAACACCATAAAGAGCTCGACACCATCAACGTTGATATTGTGGAGGAGCTAGTGACTTTCTACATACCTCCCAGACATTAGTGAGAAAGAGCAATCCTTTTCTATAAGTTTGAAGAAACCAGGATATAAAGAGAAATGTAGGAAGGATTCGACCCAAGTCTTGATAGTCTTATGCCCGTTCTCATACCAAGATACCACGTCAAGGATTTTGAGGAATTTTTGAAATGACATGGGATACTGACCGAACAAATCTTTCGACAGACCCGATTTTACAAGAGAATCTGGGAAACACTAGGGACTCGTGGAGTCAAGGCTGACGAATAGTTCGATACTATGAGTTTAGGATATATCCAACCCAAGAAGCAATGGAAAACCCATAGTTTCCACACTATATGTAACGACTCTGAAATCCCTGTACAGAATTATTTGTTTAAATATATAGAAAATGGTATTTCAGCCTGTATAGGAGTTATAAGTCATTTTTGTTTAATAAAAATAAGAAGCAACTTGTAGCTCACTGGTAAAGTCTCTACACTGCTGTGACATAGCTGTGTATTTGATTCCCATCAGTCCTAATTATTTTTAAAGATTTTTCTTTTTAATTTTTCAGAAGCCCAAGAGTTGCACATGCAATTCACAGGGAATCGTAAGGTTTCAGAAAAATCAATCAGGCACAAAGAGGAGTAAACACCAAACTAGACACGTGGCACGAATTTTAAGGAAAACCCTTAAGATCCGACCGCCCATTTCCTCCAAATGGTCGCCGCCGCCGGTCCTGGTGTGCTTGATCACCTCTGTGCTTTGCACACACGCCTCTTTAGCTCTCCTCAACTCCCCTGCACTGTTTGATTTCCCTGCAATTAAACAGTGACTATTCAATTCATCATTTGACACCGATTTTAATTCTTTTAATCCAAATTTTAATTCCCTAACCCTAAATTCTTCACTATAAATATCACCCCATCCCATAGCTTTCATCCATTCTGAAGTTTCTATCAATAATTCTCTCAAACTCTCAAAGTACCAAGTGGAGTTAAGCACCTAAGAGGAGTAGCAAACCAAGCTCGACGACTGGAGCATCTCCGACGAGACCACGACACCCAAAAGCTTCCCCTCTCCCATGTTAACAAGCTAAACTCATAAGTTCCCCTTCTCTCTCAATTTCTTTCATCTCAAACCGCCTTCTAAAAACACATCGACAAAGTGGAGTTAGCTCCGATATATTGTTATTTTTAACAATTGTACTCCACTTATAAGCAAAACATGTCAAACCAACATCCTCACACCACATGTAACCTTATTTACAATCATTTAGCTTTTAGTTTAATAAACTTTTCCATGTGAAATAATCATAAAACGAAGTTTTCATAAAAATACCACGAACTTTAATATAACCGTAATTTCAATAACTAGAGTAGATACTTTTAAATCATTAACGAGGTAACGATCTACCTCACACGCACACTATGGTTTCATAGCATGAGCTTCTAAACATCGGGTTTATTTAAAAAATAGGTTTTACATTAAAATACCATATTTTTTCAAAACGGTTTTCTTTTAATCGATATTTTAATTCCTTGGCAGTTGTGCCTCTACAACCCTCGTTAGGGGACCCGCTTATGGATGGTGTGGATTATCGCACATCTTTGGGATAGTAGAGCGAGATACAGAACTCCTCACGGAGTATTCGGTCTCGAAAGGAAATAAAAATACGGTTTTAAGGAAATACGACTTTTCTAAACAAAACAAACTTTGGAAAATTATATAAAACTATGAATCCGTATTTTCAATAAAAACGTATTATGAAACTATATTTTTAAAATAAAAGATTAGAATTTTTAATAAAATACCAACAAGTTTCCAAAAGAGCTAGTTTTCATAAAAATACCATAAATTTTTAAAAGCTAGGTTTATCACCAAAATACCATAACAATTAAAATATATGTTCATGAAAACCCTAAATATTATAAACCACTCTCGAGGTTTATTTTTTAAACTACATTAAAGTTTTTTTCATAAAACCCTCTCGAGATATGCAAACAATATTTAAGAACTCTAGATTAATATAGGTTTAAGCGGTATCATTTCTCTTGAGCCCCAGAAAGTCAGAGAAATGGAGTGCTTGCATATTTAGGTTAGACAATTTAACCGAGTTATCAATGGCAATTGTCTTCGAAAAAGATACAAATCCTGCCGTCCATGTGCAGCAGTTGCCGATTTCTCCCGAACATAAGATTTTTAACAGTTTAAATCAATTCATATGAAAAAGAATATAACCGAATCAAAAATTGAACTCGAACTCGAACTCTAACTCGACTCGAACCAAGATTTGCAATTGACATGACTCGCATTTTACTCGACTCACTCGACTTCATTCTATACCTTTTTCAATCTATGGTTTCGATCAAGACATGTTAACACCAATTAATCAATTTAATTAAGTATACTATACAGTTATAAACTATTTATAATCGGGGTGCTTGGGATAGTTTCTTGTGTGAATCCAACGGAGCTTCAGGAGTCGCGCATTAACCTATTTTTTTTAGTTTACTCGAATATTAGCCGGGTTGACTCATCCACAGACTAGAGCCCCGATGCTAACACATGAAATGGGCCTGTGTTTCCTTACTCCTAGGGCCCCACTCTTTAGCTCGTGAATACTTTTACGGCTGTGTTGACATTCACATTTGGAACTTAACGTTAACATAGTAACCATATAGAGACCTATATTACATATTTAACCATGATTATATACTTTTACTCGTCACACACACACACACATATTCTATACTTGTCATTATTTTACTCTTACTTTATCGTTGGGACTTACCGAGCGCTGGTTTGCCGACGGGCATTCCACCCACCCTTATTTTTCTTGGAATGTTCGTCAGATATGGTCGAGACGGAGGAAGTGGAGGCCACAGAGGAAGACTACAACCGGACTGCTACTCAAGTTTAGCTGAGCTTTACTTTTTTATTCAGCTTATGTATGCCACATATTTAGGCATTTTCCTTTATTGTATATACTTTCCAGTTGAAACTCATGTACTTATAAATATTGGAAATTGAATATAAATAAAGATGTTTGTTGAAAAATTTTACTGTCTCCATTTATTCTTTCATTGTGTATTATTGATTCAATACGTTTAGTATATTTATTTAGGGAATGACCTTCTCTGGATAAATATGCTGCGGGCTTGCCACGTCACCGCTACCGTCTACTGGAATGCGGGGCGTGACAGGTTTTATTGGAGACCCATGCAGATCAGTTCTGCATGAAGTCGTAAACAATATACCACAAGAATTAATAAATTCAATAAAAATTTACATTCCTTGCATTTCAAATTTCTTGAATCTATCATAACCTATATTTTATATCAAGGTGATTGACTCTCCGAACAATACCAGCACAAATGTTAACGACAATACTCCACCACCTACATAACCACCACCACCTACCATTACAGCTCCTAACAATGAGAAAACGGTACTTCTTGATGCTATCAAGAGTTTATTGGAGGGTCAGCTATAGCAGACTGCTATCTTTATGCACCGTCCCGAAGCCAAAGCACTCGGAGTTAAGCAGTTTCGGGCACCGCACCCAAAGAACTTCTTGGGTAAGGAGAGCACGCTTGAAGTATAAGAATGGGCTTAAGCAATCGAGAATGACCTGGCAGCAGCTCAAGTGCCAGATACAGCTTGGGTGAGAGTTGCTAAGTTGCAACTGACCGATAACGCCAGAGTTTGGTGGAAGGCTGAGGAGAGCCGTCTCGCACAACCGATAGAATGTAGAACATTCCGAGACCTCTTCGATACCAAGTACTTCCCAGAGACTGCCCGTATTGACATGGAGCAGCAATTCATCCATTTACAACAAGGCTCTATGTGGGTCAAGTCAGTGGATGAATATGATGCTGAGTTTACCATGCTCGGCAGGTAAGATATAGTCTCAAATTCAATTTTCTGATCTCACTCACTACACTGCTAACACAAGGTTATAACAGGTTTGCCTCATACCTTATTCCCACTGTTGAGATCCGGGCATGATGATTCCAGTAAGGGTTGGACCCTAAAATCCAAGCCGCACTCGCTACAGGGGATTTCCCAACCCATGAGCTTGTTTTGAAGGGTGCCCGACGCTATGAGGCAGTTATGAAGAAGAAGAGCAGGCCGCAGGCTGCCGGTGTGAAACGCCCTATGCACCAGATCACAGGAGGGGTCTCTTCTAGGCCATCCTTCAGTGGACCATCTCGGAGGCCAGTAGGTTCGTTCGCCAACATCAACCCAGACTTTTGCATCTACTGCAAAAGAACATGGAACCTTATGAAGAACTGTCGTAGGGCGAACAACTTGGGTCTTCTACTCACGCCATCGGAGCATGCCCTAGAACCGAGGACCCAACAACCCTCCAGCTAGACCGGCAATCCAAGCTCCTCTTACCCGGTTAGCTCTACCATCTCCAACTCCCTACACCCAGATCGCTCAACCCCAACGCCGAGTGTTTAACCAGGCATAGAGGAAAGTGTTGCGACGCCAAGCATTCACTATGTCGGTCGAAGAGGCCGAAGCTACGGGTCAGGTTATTACTAGTAAATCCTTTCCCCATTCCCTTTCAAGTCCTTTCAATTTATAGCCATCTTATATTTGTCATACCTAAACATATCCCACGCGACTTAGGTAAAATCTTAGTAGCCTCCCGACCTGCACTCACGCTCTTCGACATTGGGGCATCATATTGTTTTATGTCGCAACGGTTCGTATGAACTCATGCAATCCCAGTTAAGCCGCTCGTATCTGGAATGTTAGTTCAGAGAACGGCGTTCCAAAAGCAACTTTGGGATACGATCTGTGTCTAGTGGTCGTCTGCAGTCGAGAATTCTATGCGGACTTCAAGGTGCTGGATATATCGAACTTCGACGTAGGCTTGGGAATAGACTGTCTGGGAACTTTCTTCGCTACCATTGACTGTCACCAAACGAGGGTAGTGTTCGAAATACCAGATCACCCAATGTTCTACTTCAAAAGCGGAGACCGGACCTTGGAGCTTAGCATCTACAGAGCAAAACCAAAGATGGCAGAGGTTGCAGCATTGCAAGCGGAAGGATCGAAGCCAGACATAGTTCGAGAGTTCGAGGATATATTCCCGGAAGATATATCAGGTTCGCCTCCCGATCGAGCTCTTGAATTCAACATTGATTTACAACCCGGCGCACAACCAGTAATAAAATCTCCGTACCGATTAAGTCCAGAGGGATTGGAGAAGATCCGCATTTAGTTGGATGAACATCTGAAGTAAGGTTGGATCCGTCCCAGTACTTCAAGTTGGGGATTTCCGGTGCTACTGGGGAAGAAGAATGGAGGTACATACAAGATGTGTATGGATTATCAAGCTCTGAACGAGGTGACAATTAAAAACAAGTATCTACTATCTTGCATCGATGAGCTTTTCGATCAGTTAAGTGGATCTTGTGTCTTTTCAAAGTTAGATCTTCGTTCAGGATATCATCAGGTGATGATCAAGGAGTCCGACATTCTGAAGATGGCATTTAGAACCCGTTATGGTCATTATGAATATCTAGTAATGCCATTTGGCGTGACCAATGCACCTGCCATCTTTATGAACTTGATGAACCAAGTTTTCCGAGAGTACTTAGACATGTTTGTTGTTATTTTCATCGACGACATCCTGGTGTACTCAAAGAATCGGAAAGAGCACGCCGAGAACTTATGGATTGTCCTGGAGATATTATGACAACATCAGCTTTACGCCATGTACAACAAGTGTGAATTTGGCTAGATCAAGTCGGATTTCTCGGACAAATCGTTTCAGGCAAAGGAATCTCTGTGGATCCAGCTAAGGCGTCAGCTGTCAGTGAGTGGCCGACACCAAAGATGGTGAAAGATATAAGAAGTTTCTTGGGCTTAGCAAGATACTACCGACGATTCATTGAAGAATTCTTAAAGATCGCAGCACCCCTGACCAAGCTCACACGTAAAAACGAAGCATTCGTGTGATCAGAAGCATGTGAGAAGGTTTTTGTAGAACTCAAGTCGAGGTTAACCTCTGCTCCTATCCTCATAATACTGGATCAATTTAGTGGATTCGATGTGCATTGTGATACGTCCGGTAAAGGATTATGATGTGTTCTACACCAGCATGGAAAAGTTGTGGCTTTTGCATCAAGGCAATTAAAAGTTCATGAACGCAACTATCCGACACATGATCTGGAATTGTCAGCCGTCATCTTCGCACTCAAGATTTGGTGCCACTATCTTTTGGAAGAACGAGTGGATATATACACTGACCACAAAAGTCTGAAGTATCTATTTACTCAGAAGGAGCTCAACACACGGCAGAGAAGATGGCTAGAACTCATGGAGGACTTCGTCATCAACCTATAGTATCATCCGGGAAAGGTGAACGTAGTTCCTGGTGTACTTAGTCGCCAGCCATTGGCAATGTATCTCACCGCTCAATGGAAGATACAATAAGAATTGCACGGATTGGAGATCGAAGTAGTTATTCCAAGTAACGCTTCATCCTTGATGAACTTACAAGTCTAGTCCACTCTTGTAAATCAGATCAAGGTTACTCAAGCAAATGATACCAAGCTACAAAAGATCCGAGAACAAGTAGAAAGTGGACTTCAAACTGACTTCATCATCCATGAAGATGGATCCTTGAGATATGGAAACCGTTTATGCATGGCAGTCAGACCTGTTCGAGAAGAGTCGATGAGTGAAGCCTATAGCTCTTAGTACTCGGTACACCCCGGCGGTACAAAGATGTACAAGGATCTATGGCAACAATATTGGTGGCATAGAATGAACCACAAAGTAGCAAGGAGTGTAGGAAAGTGTTTGGTGTGTCAGCAAGTGAAGGCTGAATATCAAAGAACTGCTAGTCTACTTCATCCATTATCAATCCCCGAATGGAAATGGCAACACATTACCATGGACTTCGTGAGCGCTCTCCCTCGCAGCACGAAGGGTAACAACGCAATTTGGGTTATTGTGGATCGACTCACCAAGTCGTCTCACTTTATTCCATTCAGAGTTGGCCAGTCATTTGAGACGTTGGCAAGGAAGTACACGGAGGTGAGTAAAAATCTAAAGTAAGATTTATACCTTCAAGATGTACCATACTTATCTTGACATCCATAAACTCATGTAAGAGATCGTGAGATTACATGGGGTACCTGTTTGCATCGTCTCCGATCGTGATACGAGATTCCGATCACAGTTCTGGCAAAGTCTACAAACTAGACTGAGAACGAGTCTGAATTTTAGCATAACATATCATCCACAAACTTACGGACAGTCCGAGTGAACAATTCAGATATTAGAAGATATGCTGAGAGCTTGTATGTTAGACTTCGGAGGTTCATGAGAAGATCACCTATACCTGGTGGAGTTTTCATACAACAACAGCTACATGAAAGTATAGGAATGGCACCATTCACAGCTCTCTACGGATGGAAGTGTCGTTCCCCGCTGAGTTGGGACGATATTGGAGATCGTGAACTCCTTGGACCAAAGATGATCGTGGAAACTGTGGATGTAGTTCGCATGATCAAGAAAAAGATGCGCATAGCCCAAGACTGACAGAAGCATTGGGCATATGCAAAATGATGACATCTGGAGTTTCAACCCGGAGAGCATGTATTCTTGAAGATCTCTCCAAACAGAGGAGTGATACGTTTTGACAAGAGGGGTAAATTAAGTCCAGGTACATATGGCCATTCAACATACTCGAACGAGTTGGAGAAGTGGCATACCGTTCAGCACTACCATCCTCATTAGAAGGAGTGCACAACGTGTTCCACATATCCCAACTACGACGATATGTGAGCGACCCTAGCCACATACTTGATCATTCAGAGCTCACGTACAAACTGAGCTAACCTGCGAGCAACAACCAGTTAGGATCCTGGACTGAAAAGTGAAGACATCATGGAACAAAGAGGCGAACTTGGTCCGAGAGATGTGGAGAAAGGATTCTCCAGGAGAATCAACTTGGAAAAGAGAAGAAAATATGCATACACGATACCCTTACCTTTTTGAAAATTAGTCTCTATATAAATGCAAATTTCGAGGACGAAATTTTTATAAGGAGGGTAGAATGTAACGACTCTGAAATCCCTGTACAGAATTATTTTTTTAAATGTATAGAAACGAGTATTTAAGCCTGTATAGGAGTTATAAGTCATTTTTGTTTAATAAAAGTAAGAAGCAACTTGTAGCTCACTGGTAAAGCCTCTACACTGCTGTGACATAGCCTATGTGTTCGATTCCCATAAGTCCCAATCATTTTTAAAGATTTTTCTTTTAAATTTTTCGGAAGCCCAAGAGTTGTACGTCACGGGGAATCGAAAGGTTTCAGAAAAATCAAACAGGCGCAAAGAGGTGTAAACACCAAACTAGATACGTGGCACAAATCTCGAGGCAAACCCTCAAGATCCGACCGCCCATTTCCTCCAAATGGCTGCTGCCGACGGTCTTGATGTGCCTGATCACCTCCGTGCTTTGCACACACGCCTCTCCATCTTCCTTCAACTCCCCTGCACTGTTTGATTTCCCTGCAATTAAACAGTGACTATTCAATTCATCATTTAACACCAATTTTAATTCTTTTAATCCAAATTTTAATTCCCAAACCCTAAATTCTTCACTATAAATACCACCTCATCCCCTAGCTCTCCCCTATTCTGAGTTTTCTATCAAAAATTATCTCAAACTCTCAAAGTACCAAGTGGAGTTAAGCATTCAAGAGAAGTAGCAAGCCAAGCTCGACGACCGGAGCATCTCCGACGAGACCACGACCTCCGAATGCTTCCCCTTTCCCTTGTTAACAAGCTAAACTCGTAAGTTCCCCTTCTCTCTCTATTTCTTTCATCTCAAACCGCCTTCTAAAAACACATCGACAAAGTGGAGTTAGCTCTGATATATTGTTATTTTTAATAATTGTACTCCACTTATAAGCAAAATATATCAAACTAACATCCTCACACCACACATAACCTTATTTACAATCATTTAGGTTTTAGTTTAATAAAATTTTCCATGTGAAATAATCATAAAAATACTATGAACTTTAATATAACCGTAATTTCAATAATCAGAGAATCAGTCACGGAGTAACGACCTACCCCACATGCACACTATGGTTTCATAGCACGAGGTTCTAAACATAGGGTTTATTTAAAGAATAGGTTTTACATTAAAATAACACATTTTTTCAAAACGGGTTTCTTTTAATCGATATTTTAAATCCTTGGCAATTGTGCCTCTACAACCCTCGTTAGTGGACACGCTAATGGATGGTGCGGATTATCGCACATCCTTAGGATAGTAGAGCGAGATGCAGAACTCCTCACGGAGTATTCAGTCTCGAAAGGAAATAAAAATACGGTTTTAAAGAAATACGACTTTTCTAAACAAAACAAACTTAGAAAAATTATATAAAACTATGAATCTGTATTTTCAATAAAAACGTATTATGAAGCTATATTTTTAAAACAAAAGATTAGAATTTTTAATAAAATACCAACAAGTTTCCAAAAGAGTTAGTTTTCATAAAAATACCATAAAATTTTAAAAGCAAGGTTTATCACCAAAATACCATAACATTAAAATACATGTTCATGAAAAGCCTAAATATTATAAATTACACTCGAGGTTTATTTTTTAAACTATATTAAAGTATTTTTCATTAAACTCTCTCGAGATATGCAAACAATATTTAAGGACTTTAGATTAATATAGATTTCAGCGGTATCATTTGTCTCGAGCCCAAGGGAGTCGGAGAAAGTGAGTGCTTGCCTATTCAGGTTAGACAACTTAACGGAGTTATCAATGACAATTGTCTTGGAAAAAGACACAAATCCCCCCGTTTATGTGCAGCTGTTGCCAATTTCTCCCGAACATAAGATTTTTAACAGTTTAAATCAATTCATATGAAAAAGACTATAACCGAATCTAAACTTGAACTCGAACTCGAACTCTAACCCAACTCGAATCTAAACCTGAACATGAACTCGAACCCAATCTACTTAAACTAAGTTGACTCGTACCAAGATTTGCAATTGACATGACTCGCATTTTACCCGACTCACCCGACTTCATTCTACACCCTTTGCAATCTATGATTTTGATCAAGACATGTTAACACCAATTAATCAATTTAATTAAGTATACTATACAGTTATAAACTATTTATACTCAGGGTGCTTGGGATAGTTTCTTGTATGAATCCAACAGAGTTTCCGGAGTCCCGTATTAACCTCTTTTTTTTATTTTACTCGAATATCAGTCGGGTTGACTCATCCACAGACTAGAACCCCGATGCTAACACTTGAAATGGGCCCATGTTTCCTTACTCCTGGGGCCCCACTCTTGAGCTCGTGAATACTTTTACGGCTGCGTTGACATTCACACTTGGAACTTAACGTTAACATAGTGACCATATAGAGACCTATAATACATATTTAACCATGATCATATACTTTTGCTCATCATATATATATATATATTCTATACTTGTTATTCTTTTACTCTTATTTTATCCTTGGGACTTACAGAGCGCTAGTTCGCTGACGGGCATTCCACCCACCCTTATTTTCTTGGAATGTTCGTCAGATACGGTCGAGACGGAGGAAGTGGAGGTCACAGAGGATGACTACAATTGGACTGCTACTTAAGTTTAGCTTAGCTTCACTTTTTTATTCAGCTTATGTATGCCACATGTTTAGGCATTTTCCTTTATTGTATATACTTTTCAGTTGAAACTCATGTACTTGTAAATATTGGAAGTTGAATATAAATAAAGATATCTGTTGAAAATTTTTACAGTCTCCATTTATTCTTGCATTATGTATTATTGTTTCAATACGCTTAGTATATTTATTTAGGGAATGACCTTCTCTGGATAAATATGCCGTGGGCTAGCCACATCACCGTTACCGTCTACTGGGAAGCGGGGCGTGACACTATAACACTCTCAAGTGATAACACTCTGCCAAAAAATGACACGGCTGAGCATAGAGAAGGGCCCGCATGAAAAAGTCTAAGCCCTTCGCTAGAAGAGCAGATTGATAGGATAATAAGAAAATCCTGTCAGGCTAACAGGGACAATCAAATCTGCGATATAGCTGAATATGAAATGGCTAGACAGGAATACCTACGTGAAGAAGCTGCGGAAGAAATGAGACATGAGTCTCCACAAGTTCGGCTGCCTCCACTTTCCTTCTAAAGAAGAAGATTCCGAGCTAATGAAGATAGAAGCAAGAGATGGTCGCTGTCAATACTCAAAGGCAACGAAATAATCCCAGGATGCCCGTCCACCAGAAAGAGGTCGACTACAGTCCATCTTTAATACAGAAGATGGGGCAAAATTATTCTTTCCCTCGAGATTAGACAAGGAAGATATTCTCTCTTGTCACGAAGTATCAGATGATGTCACTTCCAAGACCTCGATGACCCGAACAAGCAAACGAGGTCGACCACCCAAATTATTGCCCATGTCGCTGGGTGATAAGCCACCCGATCGAATACTGCTTCGTGTTCAAGAATTGGGTTGAAGACTAGTACAAGTAAGGTAGATTCATGTTATTTAACAGTTGGAAGATAGACCCGCCACAGAAGCACGAGCCAAAGAAAACTTAAGCCGTCAGATTAAGACCTGCTCAACCCAGAAAGCAGAAGCGAACCCATACCTATCACATGGTAAAATTATTAACCAAAAGAGAAGATAAAGATATGATTCATCTCTTCGAATGTATCACAAACAAAGATGAAGAAATCTCGGAACTGTCGCCGGCACCAAAAGAGCTGGAAGACGGAATCCATACCACATCGGATGAGCTTAGGAAGATGGACTTGGGAACGGAGGATGATCCGAGACCAACATTCGTTAGCAAGTTGCTATCCGAAGAACAAATAGCTGCTTTGAAGAATGTACTTATGGAATACAGGGATTGTTTCGCCTGGAACTACTCCAAGCCGGGATTAGATCCAGAAATAGCATTGCATAAGCTGTCCATAAAACCAGAGGTAAATCATGTCAAGCAATCGCCAAGAAGGATGCGACCCGACCTTAAGATGAGCATCAATGCCGAAGTCAAGAAACTCATAGACCCCGACTTTATACATGAAGTACAATATCCGAATTGGATCGCCAACATTGTCCCCGTAATAAAGAAGAATGAGACGTTCGGATATGCGTGGACTTTTGAGATCTTAACTGAGCATGCCTGAAGGATGATTTTCCTGTACTAATCATTGAATTAATGATCGACAATACCTCCACTCATGAGGTTTTCTCGTTTATGGATGGATCTTCCAGATACATTTAGATAAGGATGGACCCCGAAGATTAGAAGTATACGGCCTATCGTACCCCGCTAGGCATGTTTTGTTATAAGGCGATACCTTTCGGCCTAAAAAATGCTGGATCCACATACCAAAGAGCCATGACAAAGATATTCGACGAACTTATACATGACACCGTTAAATGCTAAATCGACAATTTAGTTGTCAAGAGCAAGTCTTATGAAGAACACTGGGAACTTCTTAGGACTGTTTTCAAACGTCTTCGAAAGTACAAGTTGAAGATGAATCTGCTGAAGTGGGTCTTTGGAGTTTCTTCTGGAAAATTCCTTGGTTTCATAATTCGTCATCGAGGGATCGAGATTGAACTCTCCAAAATTAGGGCTATTACGGAAATGCCGCCATCAAGAAATCTGAAATAGCTGCGGTCTCTCCAAGGAAAGCTCACCTACATCCGACGGTTCATCGCGAACCTCTCTCGGAAGTGTTGACCATATAGTCACCTCATGAAAAAAGGAACTCCCTTTATATGGGATCACAAATGCTAATAAGCACTGGAGGAGATCAACCAATACTTGCAGAATCTGCTAGTATTGGCCATCCCGGTTAAGAGAAAGCCCTTGATCCTTTATACAACTTCCTTTGAGGGTTCTTTAGACACGCTATGGGCACAGGAGAATGACCAAGTAAAAGAAAGGGTTTTGTATTATCTAAGTCGAGTCTTGCTGTGAGCAGCAATTACTCTCCTATCGAGAAGCACTGCTTGGCGCCGATCTTCACCGTCATGAAGCTTAGACACTATGCCTAGGCACCTAAGTCCACTTAATATCAAGAGTGGATCCACTTAAGTACCTCATGACTAAAGCTATATTGATAGGAAGACTCGCAAAATGGACCCTTCTGCTTATGGAGTTCTCGATAACTTATCGCCCCCTCAAAGCGATAAGAGGGCAGGCTATTGCCGACTTTCTCGCTGAGCATCCAATTTCAACTGATTCCCTAATAAATTGTAAGTTGCTGGATGTGCACGTATTCAATGCGATCGACAGTGAACAAGAAGATAAAATAAAGTCCCGTTGGGAGCTCTACTTCGACGGGCATCTTCAATGAAATTACGGAAGAAGAACACCACAATAGTCAAAACTGGGGTAGGTCTTATCTTCACGACTCCTCAAGCGGTATTCTTTTCTATGCCTTCTCGCTAACGGAACCAAGGACCAACAACGTGGCAGAATATGAAGCTCCCATTACCAGTCTCGAAATCACAATAGATATGGGCATTGATGACCTCCTCATATATGGAGATTCTCAATTGATAGTCAGTCAAGTAAATGGTAATTACAAGATGTGTAAGTCATATCTGATAAGGTACGGTGAAAGAGTACAACAACTATTAACACAAATTCCATTATATATATTGGAAAATATGCTGTGATCGAAAAACAGAAACACGACTGCATTAGCCTGTTGGAGATAGTGCCCTCAGAGTCAATTATTAGGTCACAGGTACGTGATTGCAAAGATTGATGGAGGTCCTATCCCGGTAGGACAATCATACTCGAGATGATAGTATGCTATCTGGTTTACCTTTATCATCGTGTACTGCTTTAGGTGAACTGACAAGTCGCTATTATACGTTGATAGAGCCCCTAGGATTCTTGCTTGACCACCAGCAGTATGAGGGCGATCATATACGTGGGAGCTGGTAGTCTATAAGCACATCCTTAAATGGTCCCTAGTCGTGGGAGTTTCGAGATAGGGCATCGATACTCCAGAGTAGACTAGTGTATACAGTCGAGACCCCGACGAGGGGCGGTGGCCGGTCTCACAAGCCACTGGTGTCAGTTGGATCACCTAAGATGTATACAGGTGCTCATTGGGTTATGAGTACACCGAACAGGACTCGCCGGGAACATGCTAGTTGGTCATATACCAGACGTCAGATGGCAGTTCCCTGGTGACATGTGTGCAGGTTAGTTCATCGACCTGGGGATCGTCATTTGTCTCGTGTGAGTTCCCACTGTACTTTGATTACTATCCTACCACGGCTCAAAGGAGTCGTGCAAACAGGTTTTAGTTGGGTGCAGTCCCGAGCCACATGGAGGCAGTGAGCGTATCTTCAGGGGTTCGTCTCTCCCGGTATTGGGGGTGAGGTCGTGCTGTGTCTAGGAGAGCCATTACACGAATCCCTCGGCCGAGGCAAGGAGATTTACTGGTAGGTATTCCAGTAGTATCTCAGGGTGTTCTGGGCTACACTCCGACACGACTTGTACCGCTTTTGGGGGTCTGACTTTTACCAACCCCCTAGGCCCGCCATGCGATGCTCATAGACGAACGGACCGGACTGTACGGATATTGTCACTGACAGGCTCAGTAGGGTTGTCAGGCTGAGTTCGCTCACAGACGTCCCTTTTAGTCAATACCTGGTAGCCCGTTACGTATTGGCTTATACCTCTGACGTGCTAGTGGTTAAATCCACAACCAAGGTGTTGACGAGTCTTTAGAGTCCCCCACATTCAGTTACTCAGCTTTCGGGCGAAAAGTTGTAGAGGTTGTATGGAGATATGGCAAGGTCCGATCAGATACGTGCGGTATTGCACGGATCAGGATCGGACATATTGTACTACATGCCGTATGGATATATGGCAGGGTTCGATCAGATACGTACGGTATTGCACGGATCAGGATCGAATGGATATTACTAGCCGGCTTTGGTATAAGCCGGATTCTAGTATAGTACAGTGTAGATTTTGTCTCATTGCATTTGTATTTCGGTCGAAATACAGATGCGGGTGTTTATGCACAGCATTGGGGTTTTCCTGTAATTTATTACGGGACCAGTTTTCTGGAGTTGCCAGTTTGCTTTCCGTTTCGGCTAATTTCCTTTGTATCGTTCATTGGCCGAAGATTGGTGGAGGAGGGTTTATTTGCATTGTTGCAAATAGGCATTAGTGGAGGGGGTTCTTTGCATCTTGTTGCATCATGATGGCTTTCATGATGTGCACCATCATTGACTTGTTTTGACTCAATCATGACTTGACTTTTAAAGTCATGATTGTTGATGATGATGAGGGGTGAGGTTGGTTGTGTGTGGATGTATTTGTTATCATGTTCTTACATGATTCCCTTTTGTATTATTGTTCCACCCACCCCCTTGACCTTACTCTTTCTCTCTCCAATCACACATGGGAGGGGGGGCCGGCCATTCAATGGAGAATGGGATTCATTTCATGGGTTGAGAGAAAAATGTTACTCTCATTCTTTGCATGCTACATTTTTCCCCACCTCTCTCCAAGTTCTTTTTCCTCCACCAATGGCAATTCCACAACCCCAAAGTGAGACATGGTTCTATACATATTCTACAGCAAACCTTGGGCACGTCGACTAGCCAGCTTCGTGCCCGAGTTGCCTCGGCATTGAGGTGGGAGCCCGTAAAAGATGTAGGCGATGTGGTGCACTTCCGGCGACGAGGAGGAGACGGGACATTCCGCAGGAGATTGGGACGACGACGAGAAGACCGGAGGACTCGGATCTGTCGGTATATCTCTCTTCCCTTTCTTGTAGATAGCTAGGACTAGTTAGTGGTTCGATCCGGGTTTTAGTGCGCGGTGGTGCCGGTTTGCTAAGTCCGCAAAATTAAAGTTTATCACCGCTTCCGCATTCCGGCGTCGGTTTGACGGCCGGGGCACCGCCGTGCACTTACACTGGTATCAGAGCCTCGCCATTAACTTAGTCTAGCTTTGTGTAATGTGTTTGCATTTCCGATCGATCAAAAAGTTCCAAAACCGTGTTTTTCAAAGTGACAGTTTTCTGTTGAAATTTTTTGGTCTCCAAAAGTTTTTCAGGTTGTATAAAATTGATGTACTGGAGATTATAAGGATACTGTAGAAATTCGACAGGGTCAGTCGACAGTGAAGGCGCGGAACTGCGGCCAAAACCCCCTTTGGGCCGCGGTTCCGCCGCGCACTGTGCAGATCCCTGTACCAAATTTCTACAGTGTCTTTGTGGGCTTAAAATATGGGTTTTGGAATATTAATATTGGGCCCAGATTTTCTTGATGTGCTACAGTAGCGCTTGGGGCCCACTTATTATAATTTTGATTGATCGGATATTTTAAACACATTTTTCACAGTATTTACATTATATCTGCGACCGTGAATGTCACTTGATCGGTAAATCCGGTCTAACTGCTATAGCCCGGTTAGACGGATTTGCGAACGTGACTTTCACGTTGATGTTCTGTTTTTGCTGTGATGTTGCGGATTGGTCGTGGGGGATAGCCTGAATGCAATGCTAGTACAGTTTTGTTGTATTATGTACATTTGATATTGCGGGGCGAGCGTCCGACATGTGGACTGCCGTCACTGCCTGATTGTATTATTATTTTGGGGCACGACCAGGTTGCGGTCGATGTACCCGTTGTATGTATATTTTACTTTCTGTACTAGGATTAGCCCGCGGAGGGGTGCACGGATAGCCGGGTTCCAGAGGGCAACGGGCCCGCATCTCATGGCATTGAGACGGAGGGGGCCTCACTCTTGGATTGGCGGGCTATTCGCCGCACTCGTAGGGGGTATAGGTTGACCTAGGAGGGGTGCCCAAGTTGCCGGATTCCGTGAAGTGCTGGGTGGTCCATTCACGGTGCTGAAGGGGGCTGCCTCGCTTCAGGTTTTGGCGGGTAACTTGCCGCGCCCGTAGGGGTCTAGGATTTCATTGCACAGGCTATCCACACGACCAGGGGAACGTCGGGTTTCAGTAGTGGCTCTGTGAAACCCGGGGATCCCAGATATCTGTATTGTTTCTGTGATGCTGTACATTTTCTATGATGTTGCATTTCTTTCACGCCTTGAGCGAAATATAATATATTGGTATATATATTAGTAGATGTTGTATATGTTTTGCATCCGCGCTAGTCCAGTCCCCGCTCTGTCGTTAGTTAGCTAACCTAACGGGTAATGACGGGACCCAGTGGCGAATGCGGATGGCATATACGTACATCAGTATATTTTCGTTCTTTTTGGTGTGATCAATTGATGGGACTGCATTGATTCGGATCAATGCAAGTTAAAAACAAACCTAATCTGGTGTTGTTGGAACACTTTTTCAAAAAGCTGTTATTGCAAGGACGTTCACTTTTGTTTTGCATCGTGATATTCAGTTGGAATATCCTGCTCCTCAGTCGACGAGGCAAGGGCCGAGATCCCTTTACCGGGAGTGACCCCTTGGACAAAAAGTTTGCGTCAGGGCATTAACTTCATTATAGCCGATTACTTTTGCTTTGCACCGTGGTATTCAGTTGGAATATCCTGCACCCCATTCTACGGGGAAAGAGCCGAGATCCCTTCACCTGGAGTGACCTCTTTAGCAACGGTTTTCGTCACTATATTTTCAAAAAGCTATCAGTTCCTTCAACGATATCAAGTTCTTTACGTTAAAGGTTTTCGCCAGAAACCATTCGTAGCCCTCCGTCGTTTCATATGGGTAGTCAATAGTATTCAAGCTGTGTTTGTTGGCCAAAGTCAAGGCACAGTGTTTGGTAGCTGTTGGTTATTCATATGCAGCATAGATAGATGCGTTGGTTTGGAACAGTCGTATAGCCTTGTTGGCCAAAGTCAAGGGCTTGTGCGGGTGGATTTGAATCAACCTGGAGAATGACGGGTAGAACTTGACATGTGACTTATGATTTGTTGGCCAAAGTCAAGGTCATAAGAGCATGGGGCAGAAATCACATCGGGAGTTTCAAAAGTACTGAAACTTGCCAGATATGCGCATACCTTCTGGAGTGTGATGATGTGAGCGGATTCCGTCACGTTATCATGCGATGATAGTTGGATCCCGATTCCCACTGATGAGTTAGTTTACTCCTCGGGTGATCCCGACTAATTCTTCTTTCTGGTTTGGAGGAGAATTTGAGGTACAGTGGGAGGTTTCCAGATTAGATTAATTGTAAGTGCACGGCGGCGCCCCGGCCGTCAACCCGACGGCCAAACGCGGAAACGGTGGTAAACTTTAAATTTTGCGGACTTTGCAAAACCGGCACTACCGCGCACTAAACCCCGGATCATGCCATTAAACTAGTCTAAGCTATCTAGAGAGGGGGTAGAGAAGTATACCATACGATCCGAGTCCTCCGGTCTTCATCTCCACTCCGATCTCCTCGCGGGAACTCCGGTCGTCGCCTCCTCGCCGGAAGGGCACCACGTCGCCTGTAGCTTTTACGGGCTCCCACCTCAATACCGAGGCAACTCGGGCGCGAAGCTGGCGAATCGACGCGTCCAAGATTTGCTGTAGGAAGTGAGTAGAATAGCTGTCTCTTTTGGGGTTTAGGAGGTTGCCAATTTGGAGGGATTTTTCACAATGATTTTCATGGAGGGATGCTCAAGAAAAATTGAACATCATTGGAAATGAGCTCGGCCACCAACATAAGAAATAGCTCACTGGAGAAAATGAATGAAGCCTGCACCCTTTTGTGAATGAATGAATGAACTAATACCAAAGAAAGAAAATCAATCTCACAGCACACACACACACACAAGGGGGAGGGCCCACGAAATTAGCAAGGAATGCCACACAAAGAAATAAATCCATTTGCATATCATCCTCCAGCACACCATTAATTAATCCACTAAAATTAAAAACCCCACTCCAATTATCCACAGTGGCCGGCCCATCACTAACCCATACCCAATCATGTCAAAATAAATGCAAGGGATGGAGCAAAGGATAATGATGCTATCATATCAATCTTTTACATAAAACCCCTCAACAAAATGTTAATTGCAAACTTGCAATTAACACCCTCCAACGAAAAGTCCGACCGGGAAGGAAAAAGAGAAAACCGGCCGGAACGGAATGCAAACTGGCAACTCCAGAAAACTGGTCCCGTAATAAATTACAGGAAAACCCCGATACTGTGCATACACACCCGCATCTGTATTCCGTCCGGATACAAATGCAAAGAGACAAAATCTACACTATCTAAAACTAGAATCCGGCTTAAGCCAAAGCCGGCTAGTAAAAACCGTCCGATCACGATCCGTGCAATACCGCACGTATCTGATCGAACCCTGCCATATCTCCATACGGCCTCTACAGCGTTTCGCCCGAAAGCTTGAGTAACTGAAAGTGTGGTGGACTCTAAAGACTCGTC
Organism: Agapanthus africanus; assembly: GCA_030015575.1. Lineage (NCBI taxonomy): Eukaryota > Viridiplantae > Streptophyta > Magnoliopsida > Asparagales > Amaryllidaceae > Agapanthus > Agapanthus africanus. The sequence continues at coordinate 645,299,067 of JASDDO010000022.1, read as the reverse complement.
AATACTATGGCTGTGGATTTAACCACTAGCACGTCAGAGGTATAAGCCAATACGTGACGGGCCACCAGCTATTGACTAAAAGGGACGTCGATGAGGAAGCTCACCCCGACACCCAACTGAGCCTGTCAGTGACAATATCCGTACAGTCCGGTCCGTTCGTCTATGAGTATCGCATGGCGGGCCTAGGGGGTTGGTAAAAGTCAGACCCCCAAAAGCGGTACAAGTCGTGTCGGAGTGTAGCCCAGAACACCCTGAGATACTACTGGAATACCTACCAGTAAATCTCCTGCCTTGGCCAAGGTCTTTGTGTAATGGCTCTCCTAGACACAGCGCGACCTCACCCCCAATACCGGGAGAGACGAACCCCTGAAGATCCGCTCACTGCCTCCATGTGGCTCGGGACTGTACCCAACTAAAACCTGTTTGCACGACTCCTTTGAGCCGTGGTAGGGTAGTAATCAAAGTACAGTGGGAACTCACACGAGACAAATGACGATCCCCAGGTCGATGAACTAACCTGCACACATGTCACCAGGGAACTGCCATCTGACGTCTGGTATATGACCAACTAGCATGTTCCCGGCGAGTCCTGTCCGGTGTACTCATAACCCAATGAGCACCTGTATACATCTTAGGTGAACCTACTGACACCAGTGGCTTGTGAGACCGGCCACCGCCCCTCGTCGGGGTCTCGACTGTATACACTAGTCTACTCTGGAGAATCGATGCCCTGTCTCGAAACTCCCACGACTAGGGACCTTTTAAGGATGTGCTTATAGACTCCAGCTCTCACTTATATGATCGCCCTCATACTGCCGGCAGTCAAGCAAGAATCCTAGGGGCTCTATCAACGTGCAATAGCGACATGTCAGCTCGCCTAAAGCAGTACACGATGATAAAGGTAAACCAGATAGCATACTATCATCTCGAGTAAGACTGTCTTACCGGGATAGGTCCTCCCTCAATCATCGCAATCACGTGCCTGTGATCCAATAATTGACTCTGAGGGCATAATCTCCAACAATTTCCCACTTGCACTCAAGGCTAATTATTGTGATGTCGCATACTCACAGCCCGTGTGATACCGAACACCCAACTCCTCTACTAGTCAGTCTCACAAAAACCGTTTGTGAAACTATTGCGTTTGAGGAATAGCCTCAGTGAGTGGATCCGCCTAGAAGTTTCTTTCTATGTCTCTCTATATCTCAAGTTCGCGGAGAAAACCATCTCCCGAAATGAGCAATACCTGCCTTAGAATGTCTGGATGTCTGATGGGACGTAGCTCATAAATGAACTCCAAATCCAAACTTCTTAGACTGTATCTTCAACTGAACTTAATCAGTATCCTGCGCCATGCCACCCTCAGTATTGCCTTGGACCATCCGTCCAAAATACTGCCCCTCGTCAGAGGGAAAAACTATAACTCTGACAACCTCCTTGTCGTCCAGGTCACCTTGGAAGCCTGGAATGATAACCGTCTCCTAAAAGAGGCAGCCGTTATCATATCCCTAGAACAGCCACTTATGTTCTAAAACTGCTTCCGACTGTTTCTCCAGGATTGGATCAATATCAACTTATTGCATCTAGTGCAAGAACAACATCTGGTGTGGTACTTGACATCTCATGATTGACTCAATTGCCTAAGCAAGTGATCTGCCAATCATGCACATCCCTCTCTACTTTAGTCTAAAAGACACCTTTAGAGAGGGCAACTCCATTACTTGCAGGTACACTACCGTGCCAGGAGTCGTCCATTCTAAATACTGATAGAATGCTGTCAAGGTACCCAGATTAGGAAACCACCCAAATCTAGATCTAAAACCATAGATCTAGTAACCAGTATGTCTGATATAATGTCCAAGTCCTTTGTGGAGAAACCACTGTGTGACGACCAAAGTATAACCGATCGTAGTAAAGGAATATCACTTCCTACTACCTTCTCAACAGATCCATCTCCTATTCTGATGACGTCAAACCTATGACTGTCACATCAGAAACAGATGATCTATCTCTGCTACATCTGCTTTAGTCTATAAATAGACATAAGCCTGATGTCCACCAATGCTTCCGCTGCTCCCACTGACTACGACAACCCTCTGGCAGAGTCATATACACGTACACTTCTGAAGCTAGTTCAGAACGACGCTATACTCATCCTCCTGCCGGGTCTCGCAGCCTGGAACAACAACAATGGCAAGTGTGGGTAAACAAGAACTTCCCTGTCACCGTCCTTGAGGCTACCGAAGTACCTCTCGGGTGCCTGAAGTTACCCACCTTATCTGCGGAGTGGCCAATGGAATGTCAAATCAGATTGAATCTTCAGGTTCCTTATCAAATCTTCAGTAATCGTTTGCGGTTCTGGAATCACTTCTAGTTCTACCATACTCCCACTGCTGTTTTTGAAAAAAATCCATTTTTAATAAAACTGTGGCGAGTCTAGAACAATATTGCTATTGTTCATCCAGATGGTAGAAAATCAACCCGCGTCATAGCCTGGGTCAACCCACAAACAACCATTACAGAAACGTGCCTTGAGTTGTCCAGTGTCTGGTTTTAAGCATAAGCCGGACAACTCCCCGTACCTTAACAACGTTAAGATATGAACTGTTCTATATCCAATATAGAACCAGAGGCACTGATTTAATTGAACCAGATTCAAATCATGCAGCTATCTCCAGTGCATGTCAACTAAATGGAAGGAGGTCGATCAGCGTTACTCAACTTAGGAATACTTCCAATTATGAGTAACCTGAAAGAGAAGCAATTTCTCTTTATCATTACTATCAACTGAATACCATACACAAGTATCTACATCTTCGATCACTTTGAAGAATCCCGATACTTGCAACACCTGGTTCTCTACTCTATTCAAATACCTATAACTCCTCAAAACTTAGACCCTGTGTTTCTACGAAACACATGTCTAAGAACTAGAGAAGTCAAAAGTAAACAGAATACAGTACGAGGACCAACCCCTCTGTCCTGATGGACACTGGACAACATACAATACTCTGTATAAGTCCCTTGAGTCTAGTGACTCATTCACTGTGTGTCGTAGGTTGAAAACTGTACTTTTGGTTAAGAAGAATTACACCGCTGTTTAATGCTCCTTACCTAACCATCCACTGATATAGGTAAATGTCATCGACATAATATCAAAAGGTATATCTCACTCTATGAAAATAGACGTACAGATATATCAATTTGAAATTGGTGCATAACCGCGGATATTCAAAACCAAATAATTGCTAACTTGCAAACAACCCAGGTGACTTCCTCAAAAATGAGGATGATCACCCAATTCCCAATAACTCACTCCCACTCATCATCTGTAAAACCATACAGATGTGAGAATCATACCTGGTAAATACATACCCTGGAGTAAGTGTCTAATTGGGAAATCAGTTTTCCATTAACAGTACACAGTGAGACTGAAACATTGAAATGTTTCGATGGGGTATCCCGGTATTCCTAGTAATGCCTCTTCCAGATTCACGACTGTAACCGTATAGTTCTTTGCCACCTCTCCAAATCCCTTCATATGTCTTTAGTCTTTACCTTCTGTACACCCCTTTAGGCCAAATGGTTTTCTTCCTTCCCTACCGTTCGGCACCAGCCTATGGTTTGGAAGAAGACTATCCAAAAAGCATAAAGGGTGTACTGTCCTAATCCTAGGAGCACTCGCATCGCGAGAGAAGGTGAAGATAAAAGACACCTGAATGTACTTTATTCCTATTTCTCCTGAACCAGGATCCATCCCCGAACTGGAACGAGTTCCTTTCGAGTTCGTATATAACCATACGATGGATTATCCAATAAAATGGGATCTTCGTAATGATACGGAGTGTCCTGGAGAAATACAAAGGTGATTTAGGATTGGCGAAGAAATACTTGGTTTGGTCGTGAATAGCAGTCGCAATTTACTTTGCCCTCTTACTAATCCCTTGCTTTGTCTTAATCTTAATACCTTCTGCACACCGTTTAGGCTAACTGGTTTTCTTCATTCCCTACCGGTCGGCACCAGCCTATGGTTTGGAAGAAGACTATCCAATTTGCGTAATAGGTGTACTACTCCTAAACCAAGGAGTACTCGCAACATGAGAGAGGGTGAAAAGAAAAGACAACTGAATAATCCTATCCGTTTTCTCCAGAACCGGAAACCATCCTCGAACAAATTCCTTCGAGTTCGTATATAACCATACGATGGTTTTGTCCAATGGAAGTGGACGTTCGCAGTAATACGGGGTGTCCTGGAGAAAAGGGTAAAAGTAGGAGTGGCAATGAGGTCTGCAACTCTGACAATCCAAAAACCAGTGTTAAGAAGGTTCGGTCAACTTGGTCACTGAGTCAAAGTCTTAGGGTCGGGTCAATGGTCGCTGCCAAAGAGAGAGAGAAAAGAAACACTCAGCGTGCACTCTATCCTAGATCAGAATGGTTACCAATTTATCTAATCTGGAATCCTCCCACTGTACCTCAAATTCTCCTCCAAACCTCAAAGAAGAATTAGTCGGGGTCACCCGAGGAGTATACTAACTCATCAGTGGGAATCGGGATCCAACTCTCATCGCATGACAACGTGACGGAATCCGCTCACGGTATCACACTCCAGAAGGTATGCGCATATCTGGCAAGTTTCAGTACTTTTGAAACTCCCGATGTGATTTCTGCCCCATGCTCTTATGACCTTGACTTTGGCCAACATATCATAAGTCACATGTCAAGTTCTACCCGTCATTCTCCAGGTTAATTTGAATCCACCCGTACATACCCTTGACTTTGGCCAAAATGGCAGTACGACTGTCCCAAACCAACGCATCTATCTATGCTGCATATGAATACCCCAATAGCTACCAATCACTGTGCCTTGACTTTGGCCAACATACACAGCTTGAATACTATTGACCACCCATATGAAACGACGGAGGGCTACGAATGGTTTCTGGCGAAAACCTTTAACGTAAAGAACTTGATATTGTCGAAGGAACGGATAGCTTTTAAAAATATAGTGACGAAAACCGTTGCTAAAGAGGTCACTCCCGGTGAAGGGATCTCGGCTCTTTCCCCGTAGAATGGGGTGCAGGATATTCCAACTGAATACCACGGTGCAAAGCAAAAGTAATCGGCTATAGTGAAGGTATTGCCCTGACGCAAACTTCTGTCCAAGGGGTCACTCCCGGTGAAGGGATCTCGGCCCTTGCCTCGTCGACTGAGGAGCAGGATATTCCAAATGAATACCACGATGCAAAACAAAAGTGAACGTCCTTGCAATAACAGCTTTTTGAAAAGTGTTCCAACAACATCAGAATAGGTTTGTTTAACTTGCATTGATCCGAATCAACGCAGTCCCATCAATTGATCACACCATAAAGAACGAAAATATACTGACGTACGTATATGCCATCCGCATTCGCCACTGGGTCCCGTCATCACCCGTTAGGTTAGCTAACTAACGGCAGAGCGGGGACTGGACTAGCACGGGTGAAAAACATATACAACATCTACTAATATATATACCAATATATTATATTTCGCTCAAGGCGTGAAAAGAAATGCAACATCACAGAAATGTACAGCATCACAGAACAATACAGATATCTGGGATCCCCGGGTTTCACAGAGCCACTACTGAAACCCGACGTTCCCCTGGTCGTGTGGATAGCCTGTGCAATGAAATCCTAGACCCCTACGGGCGCGGCAAGTCACCCACCAAAACCTGAAGCGAGGCAGCCCCCTTCATCTCCGTGAATGGACCACCCAGCACTCCACGGAATCCGGCAACTTGGGCACCCCTCCTGGGTCAACCTGTACCCCCTACGAGTGCGGCGAATAACCCGCCAATCCCAGAGCGAAGCCCCCTCCGTCCCAATGCCATGAGATGCGGGCTTGTTGCCCTCCAGGACCCGGCTATCCGTGCACCCCACCGCGGGGTAATCCTAGTACATAATGTAAAATATACATACACCGGGTACATCGACCGCAACCAGGTCGTGCCCCAAAACAATAATACAAACAGGCAGTGACGGCAGTCCACATGTCGGACGCTCGCCCCGCAATATCAAATGTACATAATACAACCACAACTGTACTAGCATTGCATCCAGGCTATCCCCCACGACCAATCCGCAACATCACAGCAAAAACAGAACATCAACGTGAAAGTCACGTTCGCAAATCCGTCTAACCGGGCTATAGCAGTTAGACCGGATTTACCGATCGAGTGACATTCACGGTCGCAGATATAATGTAAATACTGTGAAATAATGTGTTTGAAATATCCGATTGATCAAACAATTAACAACTGGGCCCCAAAGAAAACTGTAGCACACACAGAAATAATTGGCCCAACTTTAATATCCCAGAAAACACATTTTCAAAAGAGGAAGATTATGCAAAGTTTTGGGGGCATGAACAGTCAACACTGCCGCGGAAGCGCGGCCCAAGCAGGGGTTTGGCCGCGCTTCCGCGGTGGAACAGTGAGTTCATGGCACCAAATTTTTGCAGTATGCTTATATTTCCCTGCACATCACTCTGAGACAACCAGAAAAATTTTTGGACTTAAAAAAAAATTCGACAGAAACTGATGTGCATGAAATACGTGTTTTCGGGATTTTGTTCGATCGGAAACGTAAAACACATTACACCAAGCTAGACTATGTTAATGGCGAGGCTCTGATACCACTGTAAGTGCACGGCGGCGCCCCGGCCGTCAACCCGACGGCCAAACGCGGAAACGGTGGTAAACTTTAAATTTTGCGGACTTTGCAAAACCGGCACTACCGCGCACTAAACCCCGGATCATGCCATTAAACTAGTCTAAGCTATCTAGAGAGGGGGTAGAGAAGTATACCATACGATCCGAGTCCTCCGGTCTTCATCTCCACTCCGATCTCCTCGCGGGAACTCCGGTCGTCGCCTCCTCGCCGGAAGGGCACCACGTCGCCTGTAGCTTTTACGGGCTCCCACCTCAATACCGAGGCAACTCGGGCGCGAAGCTGGCGAATCGACGCGTCCAAGATTTGCTGTAGGAAGTGAGTAGAATAGCTGTCTCTTTTGGGGTTTAGGAGGTTGCCAATTTGGAGGGATTTTTCACAATGATTTTCATGGAGGGATGCTCAAGAAAAATTGAACATCATTGGAAATGAGCTCGGCCACCAACATAAGAAATAGCTCACTGGAGAAAATGAATGAAGCCTGCACCCTTTTGTGAATGAATGAATGAACTAATACCAAAGAAAGAAAATCAATCTCACAGCACACACACACACACAAGGGGGAGGGCCCACGAAATTAGCAAGGAAAATGCCACACAAAGAAATAAATCCATTTGCATATCATCCTCCAGCACACCATTAATTAATCCACTAAAATTAAAAACCCCACTCCAATTATCCACAGTGGCCGGCCCATCACTAACCCATACCCAATCATGTCAAAATAAATGCAAGGGATGGAGCAAAGGATAATGATGCTATCATATCAATCTTTTACATAAAACCCCTCAACAAAATGTTAATTGCAAACTTGCAATTAACACCCTCCAACGAAAAGTCCGACCGGGAAGGAAAAAGAGAAAACCGGCCGGAACGGAATGCAAACTGGCAACTCCAGAAAACTGGTCCCGTAATAAATTACAGGAAAACCCCGATACTGTGCATACACACCCGCATCTGTATTCCGTCCGGATACAAATGCAAAGAGACAAAATCTACACTATCTAAAACTAGAATCCGGCTTAAGCCAAAGCCGGCTAGTAAAAACCGTCCGATCACGATCCGTGCAATACCGCACGTATCTGATCGAACCCTGCCATATCTCCATACGGCCTCTACAGCGTTTCGCCCGAAAGCTTGAGTAACTGAAAGTGTGGTGGACTCTAAAGACTCGTCAATACTATGGCTGTGGATTTAACCACTAGCACGTCAGAGGTATAAGCCAATACGTGACGGGCCACCAGCTATTGACTAAAAGGGACGTCGATGAGGAAGCTCACCCCGACACCCAACTGAGCCTGTCAGTGACAATATCCGTACAGTCCGGTCCGTTCGTCTATGAGTATCGCATGGCGGGCCTAGGGGGTTGGTAAAAGTCAGACCCCCAAAAGCGGTACAAGTCGTGTCGGAGTGTAGCCCAGAACACCCTGAGATACTACTGGAATACCTACCAGTAAATCTCCTGCCTTGGCCAAGGTCTTTGTGTAATGGCTCTCCTAGACACAGCGCGACCTCACCCCCAATACCGGGAGAGACGAACCCCTGAAGATCCGCTCACTGCCTCCATGTGGCTCGGGACTGTACCCAACTAAAACCTGTTTGCACGACTCCTTTGAGCCGTGGTAGGGTAGTAATCAAAGTACAGTGGGAACTCACACGAGACAAATGACGATCCCCAGGTCGATGAACTAACCTGCACACATGTCACCAGGGAACTGCCATCTGACGTCTGGTATATGACCAACTAGCATGTTCCCGGCGAGTCCTGTCCGGTGTACTCATAACCCAATGAGCACCTGTATACATCTTAGGTGAACCTACTGACACCAGTGGCTTGTGAGACCGGCCACCGCCCCTCGTCGGGGTCTCGACTGTATACACTAGTCTACTCTGGAGAATCGATGCCCTGTCTCGAAACTCCCACGACTAGGGACCTTTTAAGGATGTGCTTATAGACTCCAGCTCTCACTTATATGATCGCCCTCATACTGCCGGCAGTCAAGCAAGAATCCTAGGGGCTCTATCAACGTGCAATAGCGACATGTCAGCTCGCCTAAAGCAGTACACGATGATAAAGGTAAACCAGATAGCATACTATCATCTCGAGTAAGACTGTCTTACCGGGATAGGTCCTCCCTCAATCATCGCAATCACGTGCCTGTGATCCAATAATTGACTCTGAGGGCATAATCTCCAACATTAATTGGTAACCATTCTGATCTAGGTTAGAGTGCACGCTGAGTGTTTCTTTTCTCTCTCTCTTCGGCAGCGACCATTGACCCGACCTTAAGACTATGACTCAGTGACCAAGTTGACCGAACCTTCTTAAACATTGGCTTTTTGGATTGTCAGAGTTGCTAACCTCATTGCCACTCCCACTTTTGCCCTTTTCTCCAGGACACCCCGTATTACTACGAACGTCCACTTCCATTGGACAAAACCATCGTATGGTTAGATACGAACTTGAAAGAATTTATTCGAGGATGGTTTCAGGTTCTGGAGGAAACGGATAGGATTATTCAGTTGCCTTTTCCTTTTACCTTCTCTCAGGTTGCGAGTACTCCTTGGTATAGGAGGTAGTACACCTATTACGCAAATTGGATAATCTTCTTCCAAACCTTAGGCTGGTGCCGACCGGTAGGGAATGAAGAAAACCAATTAGCATAACGATGGTGTGCAGAAGGTATTAATTTAAGACAAAGCAAGGGATTAGTAAGAGGGCAAAGTAAATTGCAACAGATATTCACGACCAAACCAAGTATTCCTTCGCCAATCCTAAAATCACCTTTGTATTTCTCCAGGACACTCCGTATCACTACGAAGATCCACAGTTTATTGGATACTGCATCGTATAGTTATATACGAACTCGAAAGGAACTTGTTCCAGTTCGGGGATGGATTCTGGTTCAGGAGAAATAGGAATAAGAGTTATTCAGGTGTCTTTTATCTTCACCTTCTCTCGTATTGCGAGTGTTCCTAGGATTGGGACAGTACACCCATTATGCTTATTGGATAGTCTTCTTCCAAACCATAGGCTGGTGCCGAACGGTAGGGAAGGAAGAAAACCATTTGTCCTAAAGGGATGTGCAGAAGGTAAAGACTAAAGACATATGAAGGGATTTGGATAGGTGGCAAGGAACTATACAGTTACAGTCGTGAATCTGGAAGAGGCATTACTAGGAATACCAGGATACCCCATCGAAACATTTCGATGTTTCAGTTTCACTGTGTAATGTTAAAAGAAAGCTGATTTCCCGATTAGATACTTACTCCAGGGTATGTATTTACCAGGTTTGATTCTCACATCTGTATGGTCTTACAGATGATGAGTGGGAGTAAGTTATTGGGAATTAGGTGATCATCCTCATTATATCGGGATTCGTTGTAATCGGTGATATTTGAGGAAATCACCTGGGCTGTTTGCCAGTCGGCAAATATTTGGTTTTGAATATCCGCTGTTATGCACCAATTTCAAATTGATATATCTGTACGTCTATTTTCATAGAGTGAGATATACCTTTTTGAAATTATGTCCATAACATTTACCTATATCAGTGGATGGTTAGGTAAGGAGCATTAAACAGCGGTGTAATTCTTCTTAACCATAAGTACAGTTTTCAACCTACGACACACAGTGAATGAGTTATCAGACTCAAGGGACTTATACAGAGTATTGTATGTTGTCCAGGGTCCATAAGGACAGAGGGGATGGTCCTCGTACTATATTCGGTTTACTTATGACTTCTCTAGTTTTTAGACAAGTGTTTCGTACAAACACAGGGTCCAAATTTTGAGAAGTTATAGGTATTTGAATAGAGTAGAGAACCAGATGTAGCAAGTATCGGGATTCTTCAAAGAGATCGAAGATGTGGATACTTGCGTATGGTATTCAGTTGATAGTAGTGATAAAGAGATCTTGCTTCTTTTTCAGATTACTCATAATTGGAAGCATTCCTAAGTTGAGTAACGCTGATCGGCCTCCTTCCATTTTGTTGACATGCACTGGGGACAGCTGCATGATTTGAATCTGGTTCAATTAAATCAGTGCCTCTGGTTCTATATTGGATATAGTACAGTTCATATCTTAACATTGTTAAGGTACGGGGAGTTGTCCGGTTTATGCTTAAAACCAGACATTGGACAATTCGAGGCACGTTTCTGTAATGGCTGTTTGTGGGTTGACCCAGGCTATGACGAGGGTTGACTTTCTACCATCTGGATGAACAATAGCAATATTGTTCTAAACTCGCCACAGTTTTATTAAAAATGGATTTTTTCAGAAAACAGTAGTGGGAGTATGGTAGAACTGGAAGTGATTCCAGAACCACAAACGATTACTGAAGATTTGATAAGGAACCTAAAGATTCAATCTGGATTGACATTCCATTGGCCACTCCGCAGATAAGGTGGGTAACTTCAGGCACCCGAGAGGTACTACGGTAGCCTCAAGGACGGTGACAGGGAAGTTCTTGTTTACCCACACTTACCATTGCTGTTGTTCCAGACTGTGAGACCCGGCAGGAGGATGAGTATAGCGTCGTTCTGAACTCGCTTCAGAAGTGTACGTGTATATGACTCTGCCAGAGGGTTGTCGTAGTCAGTGAGAGCAGCGGAAGCATTGGTGGACAGGTAGCTTATGTCTATTTATAGACTAAAGCAGATATAGCGGAGATAGATCATCTATTTCTGACGTGACAGTCATGGGTTTGACTTCATCAGAATAGGGGATAGATCTGTTGAGAAGGTAGTAGGGTGTGATATCCTGGTATTTGGATGACATACACAAAGTAGGAAAGGAAACTCCTATACTACAATCGGTTATACTTTGGTCGTCACACAGTGGTTTCTCCACAAAGGAAATGGATTTTGTATCAAACATACTGGTTACTAGATCTATGGTTTTAGATCTAGATTTGGGTGGTTTCCCAATCAGGGTACTTAGACAGCATTCTAAGAGTATTTAGAATGGACGACTCCTGGCAAGGTGGTGTACCTACTGGTGATGGAGTCACCCTCTCTAAAGGTGTCTTACAGACTAAAGGGGAGAGGGATGTACATGATTGGTAGATCACTTGCTCAGGCAATTGAGTCAATATGAGATGTCAAGTACCACACCAGATGTTGTTCTTGCACTAGATGCAATAAGTTAACAATGATCCAATCCTGGAGAAACAGTCGGAAGCAGTTTTAGAACATAAGTGGATGTTCTAGGGATATGATAACGACAGCCTTATTCAGGAGACAGTTGTCATTCCAGGCTTCCAAGGTGACATGGACGACAAGGAGGTTGTCAGAGCTATAGTTTTCCTTCTGATGAGGGGCAGTATTTTGGACAGGTGGTCCAAGGCAATACTGAGGGTGGCATGGCGCAGAATACTGATTAAGTTCAGTTGACGATACAGTCTAAGAAGTTTGGATTTGGAGTTCATTTATGAACTAGGTCCCATCAGACATCCAGACACATTCTAAGACAGGTATTGCTCATTTCGGGAGATGGGTTTCTCCGCGAACTTGAGATATAGAGAGACATAGAAAGAGATATCAAGGCGGATCCACTCACTAAGGCTATTCCTCGAACGCAATAGTTTCGCAAGCGAGCTTTGTGAGACTGACTAGTAGAGGAGTTGGGTGTTCGGTATCACACGGGCTGTGAGTATGCGACATCGCAATAATTAGCCTTGAGTGCAAGTGGGAGATTGTTGGAGATAGTGCCCTCAGAGTCAATTATTAGGTCACAGGTACGTGATTGCAATGATTGATGGAGGACCTATCCCGGTAGGACAATCTTACTCGAGATGATAGTATGCTATCTGGTTTACCTTTATCATCGTGTACTGCTTTAGGTGAACTGACAAGTCGCTATTACACGTTGATAGAGCCCCTAGGATTCTTGCTTGACCACCAGCAGTATGAGGGCGATCATATACGTGGGAGCTGGTAGTCTATAAGCACATCCTTAAATGGTCCTTAGTCGTGGGAGTTTCGAGATAGGGCATCGATACTCCAGAGTAGACTAGTGTATACAGTCGAGACCCCGACGAGGGGCGGTGGCCGGTCTCACAAGCTACTGGTGTCAGTTGGATCACCTAAGATGTATACAGGTGCTCATTGGGTTATGAGTACACCGGACAGGACTCGCCGGGAACATGCTAGTTGGTCATATACCAGACGTCAGATGGCAGTTCCCTGGTGACATGTGTGCAGGTTAGTTCATCGACCTGGGGATCGTCATTTGTCTCGTGTGAGTTCCCACTGTACTTTGATTACTACCCTACCACGGCTCAAAGGAGTCGTGCAAACAGGTTTTAGTTGGGTGCAGTCCCGAGCCACATGGAGGCAGTGAGCGTATCTTCAGTGGTTCGTCTCTCCCGGTATTGGGGGTGAGGTCGTGCTGTGTCTAGGAGAGCCATTACACGAAGCCCTCGGCCGAGGCAAGGAGATTTACGGGTAGGTATTCCAGTAGTATCTCAGGGTGTTCTGGGCTACACTCCGACACGACTTGTACCGCTTTTGGGGGTCTGACTTTTACCAACCCCCTAGGCCCGCCATGCGATGCTCATAGATGAACGGACCGGACTGTACGGATATTGTCACTGACAGGCTCAGTAGGGTTGTCAGGCTGAGTTCGCTCACCGACGTCCCTTTTAGTCAATACCTGGTAGCCCGTTACGTATTGGCTTATACCTCTGACGTGCTAGTGGTTAAATCCACAACCAAAGTGTTGACGAGTCTTTAGAGTCCCCCACATTCAGTTACTCAGCTTTCGGGCGAAAAGTTATAGAGGCCGTATGGAGATATGGCAAGGTCCGATCAGATGTGTGCGGTATTGCACGGATCAGGATCGAACAGATTGTACTACAGGCCGTATGGATATATGGCAGGGTTCGATCAGATACGTGCGGTATTGCACGGATCAGGATCGAACGGATATTACTAGCCGGCTTTGGTATAAGCCGGATTCTAGTATAGTACAGTGTAGATTTTGTCTCATTGCATTTGTATTTCGGTCGAAATACAGATGCGGGTGTGTATGCACAGTATTGGGGTTTTCCTGTAATTTATTACGGGACCAGTTTTCTGGAGTTGCCAGTTTGCTTTCCGTTTCGGCCAATTTCCTTTATATCGTTCATTGGCTTAAGATTGGTGGAGGAGGGTTTATTTCCATTGTTGCAAATAGGCATTAGTGGAGGGGGTTCTTTGCATCTTGTTGCATCATGATGGCTTTCATGATGTGCACCATCATTGACTTGTTTTGACTCCATCATGACTTGACTTTTAAAGTCATGATTGTTGATGATGATGAGGGGTGAGGTTGGTTGTGTGTGGATGTATTTGTTATCATGTTCTTTCATGATTCCCTTTTGCATTATTGTTCCACCCACCCCCTTGACCTTACTCTTTCTCTCTCCAATCACACATGGGAGGGGGGGGGGCCGGCCATTCCATGGAGAATGGGATTCATTTCATGGGTTGAGAGAAAAATGTTACTCTCATTCTTTGCATGCTACATTTTTCCCCATCTCTCTCCAAGTTCTTTTTCCTCCACCAATGGCAATTCCACAACCCTAAAGTGAGACATGGTTCTATACATATTCTACAGCAAACCTTGGGCACGTCGACTAGCCAGCTTCGTGCCCGAGTTGCCTCGGCATTGAGGTGGGAGCCCGTAAAAGATGTAGGCGATGTGGTGCACTTCCGGCGACGAGGTGGAGACGGGACATTCCGCAGGAGATTGGGACGACGACGAGAAGACCGGAGGACTCGGATCTGTCGGTATATCTCTCTTCCTTTTCTTGTAGATAGCTAGGACTAGTTAGTGGTTCGATCCGGGTTTTAGTGCGCGGTGGTGCCGGTTTGCTAAGTCCGCAAAATTAAAGTTTATCACCGCTTCCGCATTCCGGCGTCGGTTTGACGGCCGGGGCGCCGCCGTGCACTTACATAGCCAAGCTGGCTAAAGAAATGGCAGATGAAAGCCTCGACGATGTGAGGATCGCCGTCCAAAGCCGTAAGGTCTTAGCGCCAGCAGAACTCCCCTCATAGATTCTAACAGAAGCACTTGAAAAAGATCAAATGCTTGAGGGTGAAGTTCTCTAAGCCTAATAAGAAGAAAGCGAGAATTGACGCCAAGTCTTTATAGACTGCTTCAAATCCTAACAAGTGCTTAAAGATGCCTCGCAGAGGCATCAGCTCACTAAACGGGCTTTGTCATTTGCCTTCGTTAATGGAACTCTCTATAAAAGGTCTTTTGATCACCTATGGTTAAGATGCTTAGGACCAAAGGAAGCCAAAAATTTCATCCAAGAAATCCATGACAGACTTTGCGGATCCCATCAAGCTGGTCCGAATATGAAGATTAAGATTAAAAGAATGGGATATTACTGGCCCATGACAATTCAAGATTGCATTGAATATGCAAGGAGATACCATTCTTGCTAAATACACAGGGATTTCATACATCGGCATCCCAATTCGCTGCATCCAACTGAAGCCAGCTGGCCATTCGAGATGTGAGGAACGGATATAGTTGGCCCCATCGAACCAACGTCATCTAAAGGGCATCGGTTTTTGTCACGCCCCGCTTCCCAGTATACGGGTAAGGAGACGCGACTGGGCTCGCTACGCATTTACTCAGAAGCAAACACGCTAAGCGTAAATAAGCAATATAATAAAGTACACAAGAAAAAAATGACAAGAGATGTAAATGAACAGTAACTTTTATTGATTAAACATTTCTTTACAATACAACTGAAAATGTAAATACAAGAATGGAAAGCGATGCCTAAACAATGGCATGTACTGAAAGTAAAAGTGAGTACAAGTGAAGCCTAATGGTCATGCTGCTCAGTGGTCTGCACCAAGTGCTCCTGGCTGGTCTCGAACTGCTCAGAGTCGGGTCCTCCTGATAACATTCTAAAGAAAGAAGAGAAATATGAATGTCGTCAGCGAACAATCCCTCGGTAAGTCCCAAAGAGAGATAGAAATAGAATAGACAGATAAGATGATGTAACTGGTTTAATATTTGATTGTTATGCTAATGCAGTTGTTTGTAGCTTGGAACAGAATATGCCAGTATATACGAGAGGAGTCCAACTTACACCATGGACTATGGTAACCCGTAGTGCAAGGCTCCATCGATAAAACCACAGAACAACGGAAATGGATGTACAATATGTATTTTAAAGACCATCTCGTGCCATTTTTAACACATTCCGTGCCAGTCTACCCCTTTAAAACCCCGTAATGTATTATGTATTGATTGTATATTGTTTTGTTTAATAGATGTACGACTTGCCGAAACTATGATATCCGTAATTCATGTAAACGGAAGGGATATAAATGGATAGTCATGTAAATAGAGTATATCTATGGTTCGGTTCAGTCAAGTCATGTACATATAGATTGAATTCTGGTGTAAATGGATTCCTGTTGAATTGGAGTTATAATTGAATCATATTCAAGGATAGATTGATTGATTGATTTCAGATTAGATTGAGACTCTGTCTGAGTTAGACTCTTTAAAATGAATTGAAGTCCTGAATTAGTTTTGATGTTATCGGTAACTGCTGCACATGAACGACAGAATTTGTGTCTTTTTACAAGACAATTAGCGTATTAATAACACCATTTTTAGGTTGTCTAGCTTAGATAGGAAAGCACCTATATTCTCCGTCTCCCTGAGGCTCAAGAGAACTGGTCCCGCTTAAACCTATGTTTATTAGGGTCCTTATTGTAAATTAATATAACTTGAGGGGGTTTTATGAAAAATAGTTTTGATATATTTTCAAAATAAACCTCAAGTATTTATTTATCGTCTTTAGAGTTTTCATAGTTGTAATTTTTATAAACTGAAATATTCTAGTGGATATAAACCCAACTTTGAATAGTATATGGTATTTTCTTGTAATTTGACTTGTATTGAATGTGATGGCATTTTCATGATCTTTTATGATTCTTTTCTTTTGATTAGAAAACTTGGAATATATATTATATTTAAAATAGATATTTTGATACTATTTATATATATATAATTATAAAAATAGAATTTATTTATTAAATAGAAATCACGTTTTCTTAAAAATTGTAATAAAAAATTCTATCGAGATTGAATACTGCGTAAGGAGGTCTGCATCTCGCTCTACTAGTCCCGAGTACGTGCGATAAGCCTCACCATCCCGATCGGGTTTTCCAAAATGGGTTGTAGAGATTTATTTGCAAGGAATTAATTTAAACAATTTAAAAAATACGGGTTTTGAGAGTTTAAGGTATTTTAATGTAAACCGTGTTTTATCCCACTAAAATTGTTACAAAAGCCATAGCTATGTCAAGATGAGTGTTGTGATGAGGTAGGTCATTACCTCGTGTGTTTTTTAAAGGTAATATGAGCCAAACGATAAAGTAATGCCGTATACAAACTTGATGGTATTTTACCGAAAAAGTGAAATAGAAGTTGCAATATATATTATTTTGAATTGAAACTTATTGTGAATGTTTTTTTAATGTTTATTAAACAAGATATAAATAGATGGTTATTATGTGGTTAAGAAAAAAATGAGTTTTTAAAGAAATTAGAATCAGAAGTCGGATTAACTCCGCTTCCGACGAGTTTTGAAAAGACAAGTCTTTTTAATAGAAAGAGAGGAGGGGAGAGAGGACTTACTGATTGAAAGAAGAGGGAAAAGGTAGATGGAACTTTCGAAGGTATCGTGAAGTCGTTTCGTCGCAGGATTAGTCCCGTAACGTCGCCGGAACTTTGACTTGAGCTAACTCCACTTGTACAACTTTCAGACTTAGAGTTTTTTTGAGAGTTTTGGCACTGGATTTATGAATGAGGAGGCTAGGGTATGATGTTTGTATTTATAGGAGAATTTAGGGTTTTGAGAATTGAAGAATGAATTAAAAATATGCATTAAAATAGATTAAAAATGGGATTTACCCTTCTGTGGATAAATCCAGAGAAATCAAACAGCATGGAGCTAGTGGGGTAGGCCAAGGGTGTTAGGGAAAATTTTTGGGGGCAATACCAAGGGGGGCCCGGCGGCGCCGGCCCGTGGCAACATCTCGCCGGCCATCTTGGCTTGGTGGGGTGTTGGATCTTTGACACGTGTTCTAGGCTGTTTAAATAACAATTTTCATATGTTTGTTTTATGAGACTTCATTTTTACGTGCAGTGCACGTGTAAACTTTTGAGCTTCTAAAAGTTTAAAAGAAAAATCAATAAAAATAATATGTGGCTGGGAGGATTTGAACACATGGGCTATGTCACAGAAGTGCAAGGCTTTACCAATGAGCTACAAGCTATTTCTTGCTGTTCAAAAGCAATTTAAATTTATAACTTGTGTTCAGGCTAAGGTATTCCTTTCTGTATTTTATAAAAAAAAATTCTGTACAGAAAGTTCAGGGTTTTTACATTCTACCCTCCTTATAAAAATTTCGTCCTCGAAATTTATAGAAGGAAAGTGTAACAGATTCAAGAAAAGTTTGATGATAGTGACGGTGAAAGAGCTACTGATAGTGCATGAAAAGTAACGAGATGATGCAAGGGTTTGAAAAGATTGAAGAGAATTAACAGTGTTACCTTGGTCGATAGCCTTGGCTTCTACGACAGCTAAGGTGAAAGCCTGACGCCGGGGTACATTCCTCCTAGCTGGAGGCACATTCCTCTGTCCTTGGGGCATGTTTCTCTGCCCTCGAGGTACGTTCCTCATTGCCTGATGGAATTGGCGATTAGGCTGTGCAGGAGGTCTACATGGACGTGGAGCTGGGAGAGCAAGACGAAGTGTAGGAGCCTGGATAGCTGGCCCCTGTGGATAAATGTTGTGAGTTGGAATTGGGTTGCGTCTATAAAGACATGTTCCAATTCCAAGAGTGGATGCGCCACAAACTAAGCTCAGGACTTTTGCGCGCTTACGGTCCTTCCACTGGTGTCCATCCCTCTTGCAGTAGAAACAAAAATATGGACTTGGCCGGTTATTTGTTACTTCCGGTCTCCCAGGTTCAAAAGTTGATATTGAAGATGCTCCTCCCGCCATCTGGGTGGCAGGGCGCTTCACACCGGCAGATTGAGGTCTGCCCTTCTTCTTCACTACTGCCTCGTATCGACGGGCAGCTTTCAGTGCTTGGTCGTAGGTTAGGAAATCCCCTATAGCTAAGGCAGCTTGGATCTCCAGATCTAACCCTTGCTGAAATCGTCTGGACCTAATCTCAGCAGTCGGTATCAAGTGTGTCGCGAATCTGTTATGGTCTTGTGTTAGCTGTGTAGTATATGATATTTGAAAATTGAATATTAAGACATATCTTACCTACTGAGCATGGTAAACTCAGCATCATACTCATCCACAGATTTGGGCCATATCGAACCTTGTTGCAGGTGGATGAATTGCTGCTCCATGTCAAATCAGGAAATCTCGGGGAAATATTTCGCGTCGAATATCTCGCGAAAAGTCCTCGATTCGATCGGCTGGTTAAGACGGCTTTCTTCTGCCTTCCACCAAACTCGGGCGTTGTCAGTGAGTTGCATCTTTACAACCCGTACCCAAGCGATCTCTGGCACTTGTGCTGCTGCCAGCTCGTCCTCAATGCTCTGAGCCCATTCTTCAGCTTCTAAAGGGCTCTCTTTCCCAGAAAATTGCTTCGGGTGCAATGCCCGGAATTGCTTCACTCCGGGTGCTTCCGCTTCTAGGCGGTTCAATAAGATAGCAGTCTGCTACTGCTGTCCTTCCAGGAGGCTTCGGATTGCCTCAAGCAATATCGTTTGCTTGTTGATCGGAGCTACAACGGTAGGCGTAAATGGAAGAGGTGGTGGTGGTGTGTTGTTGACGTTTATACTGGTATTGTTTGGAGAATCCATAACCTTGAAAGAAAAATTAGGGTTAGGATAGATTCAAAGAATATGAAATAGTAAGATTTAAGGAATATGAATTGTAAAGAATGTTTTTAGTTGCTGATTCTTGTGTTATATTGCTTAGGACTTCATACAGAATTGACATGCATGTCCATGCAGAACTGACCTGCATTGTAGGGTTCCATGCAGCACTGACCTGCATGGGCCGCCAACAAAAACTGTCACGCCCCGCTTCCCAGTGTACGGGTAAGGAGACACGACTGGGCCCGCTACGCATTTACTTAGAAGCAAACATACTAGGTTTAAATAAACAATATAATAAAGTACACAAGAAAAAAATGACAAGAGATGTAAATGAACATAAACTTTTATTGATTAAACATTTCTTTACAATACAACTGAAAATGTAAATACAAGAATGGAAAGCGATGCCTAAACAATGGCATGTACTGAAAGTAAAAGTGAGTACAAGTGAAACCTAATGGTCGTGCTACTCAGTGGTCTGCTCTAAGTGCTCCTGGCTGGTCTCCAACTCCTCAGAGTCGGGTCCTCCTGACAACATTTTAAAGAAAGAAGAGAAATAGGAATGTCGTCAGCGAACAATCGCTCGGTAAGTCCCAAATAGAGATAGAAATAGAATAGACAGATAAGAGGATGTAAGTGGTATAATGTTTGATTGTTATGCTAACGCAGTTGTCTGTAGCTTGGTACGGAATATGCCAGTGTATACGAGAGGGTCCAACTTACACCGTAGACTATGGTAACCCGTAATACAAGGCTCCGTCGATAAAACCACGGAACAACGGCAATGGATGTATAATACGTCTTTTGATGATCATCTCGTGCCACTTTTAACACATTCCGTGCCAATCTACCCCTTTAAAACCCTGTAATGTATTATGTATTGATTGTATATTATTTTGTTTAATAGATGTATGACTTACCGAAACGATGATCTTCGTAATTCATGTAAATGGAAGGGATATAAATGGATAGTCATGTAAATAGAGTATATCCATGGTTTGGTTCAGTCAAGTCATGTACATATAGATTGAATTCTGGTATAAATGGATTCATGTTGAATTAGAGTTATACTTGAATCATATTCAAGGATAGATAGATTGATTTCAGATTAGACTGAGACTCTTTCTGAGTCAGACTCTTTAAAACGAATTGAAGTCCTGAATTAGTTTTGATGTTATCGGTAACTGTTGGACTTAGACGGCAGGATTTGTGTCTTTTTCCATGGCTATTACCGTATTGATAACACCGTTTTTAGGTTGTCTACCTTAGATAGGCAAGCACCCATATTCTCCGGCTCCCTGAGGCTCAAGAGAACCGGTGTCACGCCCCTCTTCCTAAAATACGGAATACTGGAGGCGACTAAGCCAGCCATGCTCCTACGGTCACGGAATAATCCTGCCGTAGTCACACTTCGGCTTCTACCATTACATGGTAATCAGTAATCACAGCACAAAAGTAAAGGAAAAACACCACTAGTTTATTACACTAACTTTCATTGTTCACAGTTTACAATAGAACGAAAGAAAAACTACTAACCAAGTGCGAATATAAGGTTGATTTATGGAAAGCGGTAAAGTACTGGATGCACAACCGTCTATATCTCTGCGAGCTCGAAGGGTAGGTCTGACTTCTGAATCCGGTCCTCTTCAAACTTTGAGCATGCATACTCAGGTCGTCAGGACGACACCATAGAAATATTATAGTAATAACAACGAGGCAAGGAAATAAAGTAAAAAATGGTGGAGACAATAAATGCGGGTAATTGGTATGCCATTAAACGATGCAATGTATGATCTGTGTCCCTATCGGTCTCAAAGTCATTTTTTGGAAAGGAATAATCATTGTTTCCTGATTTAAAATCAGGAAAGCCTACGGAAAAGGCTTCAGAAAAGGGTCACGTGCTTACACATAACCAGCAGTCACGTGACATCTAAAAGCATCAGCAAGGCAAATTCAGCTTCCCGACTACATCAAAGAAAAGGGCTTCAGACAGGGTCACGTGCTCCCACGTGACCTGGGTCACGTGTTGGCATGTGACAATTAAAAGCGGCTTCAAAGGCAGACCGGTTCCCTGATCAAATCAAGGAAAAGACTTCAGAAGAGGTCACGTGCTCCCACGTGACCAGGGTCACGTGTTGGCACGTGACAATCAAAAGCAACAGATTTGTTCTCCGGTTAAATCAAGAAAAAGGCTCCAGACGAGGGTCACGTGCTCACACGTGACCAGGGGTCACGTGCTCACACGTGACCAGGGGTCACGTGGTGGCACATGACAGCTAAGCAGCGACCAGAAAGCAGAGCGCAAAAAGAAAGAAGAGGGCTCGTTCCAAGGGGGTCACGTGCCCACACGTGACCAAGGGTCATATGGCCACACGTGACCAAGGGTCACGTGGCCACACGTGACCGACTTCAAAGTCTATCTGTTAACAGAATTAAATTCTGAGAAAAGACCTCTCAAATCTTTCCAAAAGCAACCGATTGAATTAAAGATTTAAAGGTGATTAAATATCATCTATCTATGGGAAAATCTCGAATTTGGAAAGATTTCCCCGTAAAATCTAACCAAAATAACAAAGGAGAATCTCTGGATTTAAAATCCAATGGTGAATAAAATTCACCTAATAATCCAAAGGTCCAAAAAGAATGATGGATACAAATCAAATCTCTCAATGAAAGATTCATCAAAAAATAATTGACTCGGCTGCTTCTCCTATAAATAGGAGCCAAGAGACATACAAAGAGAGATAGAAGGCAGAGGGAAGAGAAGAAAGAGAGCCTTGATACTTTAGAGGAATTTGGATCTTCTGCAAAAGAAAACCCTAGGTAAGAAAGGGAAGGCTTTTTGAAAGAAAAGAGAATTTAATTCTTAACAGAGTTTATCTCTGATATAAAACAGGAGGACATAGTTCTTCTCTCTTTGATGGAGGATCTGTAAAGTGCACATCTCCCCTTGAGTTGAGACTTTAATTCTCAATGGGTTGAGATCCTGCCATGCAGATCCAAAGCATAGAGATGGAATGGAAGTACGAGAATTTAATTCTCGCAGAACTATAGGAATTTAATTCCTTTAAAATAAAATTAGGGTTTGACCCTGTGTTATAGGAATTTAATTCCTTCAGAATGAAAAGAAACAGGGTTTAACCCTAGTTAAGAACTTAGTTCTGTTGAAACAACGGGAATTAAATTCCCTTAATCATAATTCTTTAACAGAGAGTGGGAGTTTAATTCCTTAAAGCTTTTATTAGGGTTTAACCCTATTCAGTTCTTCACATATATGAGGAATTTAATTCCAACAGGAAATTCAGAGTTCAACTCTTCAAAAGGAAGTAGGAATTTAATTCCTCTGAAATTATTGTCAGGGTTCAACCCTACGAGGAATTCAATTCCTGAAAGGGATTAACAGATCTTTTAAACAACATACATAGAGGCAGGGTCACGTGTCACTACGTGACCCCTAAAAAGATCTACAGAAAAGCCCCTTTGAGGCAGTGCCTCACGTGACCCACGTGACCCTTGGCAGAGGCTTTAACATACTCCATTTAAACACCCGTCACGTGATGACACGTGATGCTCCAAAAGACGCGATCTTCTTAGCAGAACAAACGAAGGGAGGGCGCCCTCACGTGCTACCACGTGACCCCTCTTGCCTCAGCGTCTAACGCTAAATTGGAACCCCTGAATCCAGTGTTAAAACATTGTTTGGCCTTAGTGTTCGACACTAAGCAAAGAACTTTATTTGCAGTGTTCAAACTGATTACCTTAGTGTTCAACACTAATTTGGGAATTCTGTTGCCAGTGTTTAACACTGGTCCGTTTTATTGTTCAACACTAAGTTGCTGGTGTTTAACACCAACTATCTTTTAGTGTTAAAACACTAACTTATCAATCTCATTCCTAGTGTTCAACACTGATTGGTCTTTAGTGTTCAACACTGATTGGTCTTTAGTGTTCAACACTAGGAATTGGTCCAATTGGCTAAATGGCCAGAGGCAAAGCCTCTCCTTCAATGGACCAACAGGAAGCCAATATTCCAGACCTAATTGGACTTAGCCCAAGATGGCCATAAGTCCTCAATTCGTAATTAACTGGGCTAATGGGATCATAACATAATTAATTGGTCTTGATCCCAAATTGGGCCAAAGACTATTTAATCCACTCCGGTTCCAGGGTACATCTCTTCACTCCTTTGATACTTGGCGTTGTAATCCCTCAACGTCTTCAAAGAGGTGACGGGTCCCGATGACCACGCATTGATATGGACTGTGGGGTCCTTAAACCCATGGACTACGACGTCCTTAACCTTGACCGAGATGTCTTAAAACTAACAATGGACTGTGGGGTCCTTAAACCCATGGACTACGACGTCCTTAACCTTGACCGAGATGTCTTAAAACTAACAATGGACCGCAATGTCCTTAAACTACCCATGGACCGCAATATCCTTAAACTACCCATGGACCGCCATGTCCCTAAACTGGAACAATAGAGCCCACGTCTGCTCTTTTGTCGGATCTAAACGATCCCGTTTAAGTTGATCTTAGCCTTAAATATGGCTAACGTATCCTTAAACCTTTCAAACAGACTTTAGTTCCAAACTGGACTATAGATCCCCCCCAATTAACTCTGGTTCGAGGGTACATCTCTGAACTCCTCTGACATCTGTCGTTGTAATCCTTCAACGTCGTCAGAGAGGTGACGGGTCCCGACGGCCATACATGCAATGGACTACTATGTCCCTAAACTGGAACAATGGAGCCCAAATGCTCTTTTGTCGGATCTAAACGATCCCGTTAAGTTGATCTTAGTATCAGGCTAGACTAACGTATCCTTAACAAACGTTTGAGTTGATCTTGGCCTCAAATATGGCTAACGTATCTTCAAACCAAACCCCCAAACCCAAATCTAAGATAATACGGATTTGGACTAGTCCACGCCCTACGGGCGACGACATAACTCGGTCTCCGTAAACAATCCACGGGCAACAAAAAATAAATACACACGACACGAAGTGACCATCTGGAGAAGGAGAAAGTGGTTACCGCGATGCGGTAGCGTAATTAACTGCAGGGGCTTGCGCCTGTAGGGAAGAGCGTCCCCACAATCAAAAACTCCTCAAGCGAGGGGGAATCTGACGAAGTCTGCTACATCGGACGCATCCGTTCAAACCTCCGATGCACGGTGCCATAAATCAACTTGGCATCTTCGGATAGGTGGACGGATAGCACCAATTAGCATCTGCCCCGAACCCCAGGCATAGACGTCCCCGCGTCTCGGCCGCCGTTCGGAGGGGAACAGATTCTGGCACGCCCGGTGGGACCTTTTCCTCTTTCCACTCCACACTTCGTGTGTCGTGATTCGTGAACCAATCGCGGTTCGCTAATGGTTGCCCTTAGGTTTCAAGATACTAAGACTTGGCGTCTTGCTCATTGCAGAAAGCAAAGGATCGATGGCTTCTACTTCTGCGAAATACTCCAACTGCTCGGACTGCAATTGCGACCAACGCTCTGCCTCGCCAGGAGGTATAGCCTACGGACCCCAAGCTGCTTCGTTATTCACAATACCGGTGGACCAGGTGACTCAGGCCACTACCGGATTGTTCTTTGGGACTATGCTCCCACCGACAAGCTTCACGGCGCCGGTGCTGACAAAGGAAGCTCCCAAGAAGTCGGTCTTTGATCGTCTTACCCCTGCCGCGGCCCCTCTCAACGGGCCGCCCAACATCAGCGCCTCGGTCTTCTCTAGATTGGGCCAGAAATCCTGTGGACCCATCATGGGGCCTACAATCCCAGAGAAGGCTGCTTCTAAGAAAGTGGCCGGTCCTGCTCCCGAAATCGCCAAGGCGGCTTCTCCGGCCAAAAAGTCGGTCTTTACAAGATTGACGGCCCCAGCTCCCGCTCCTGCTACCCAAAGGACATCGGTCTTTGACAGGCTAACACCAGCAGCGACCCCCCACCTACACAGGGGGCAAGACGAAGCCATTCTCACCGCTGAACCAACGCCGTCCGCTCGATACGCTCGACGTCGCCATTGGCGCCGAGTAAGGAAGGCTGGGGGCAACTCCCTCTCCGGGCTAACTCCATCAGCCCCGATGGCAGAAGTTAATGCTGCTGTTCCAACGGGGAACAGCTTCGAGATGCTAAATAAGGTGCGAAGGAATTCTCCCACTGCGGTGCTAAAGAGGTCTCCTCCCCCACTAAAAAAGGTCGTGGAAATAAAGTCAGAACAGCCCCGATCCCCTCAACGGCTGTCTTCCAAAATCTATAAGGTTTGGCGGCAGGCCCGAGACTCGATGATCGATCCAAACTTCTTCCGCCAGCACAAGAAGCTGAAAATCCAATCTGAAGCCGGTCATCAGGCTAAACCACGAAAGGCTGTCTAGACGCCCACCTCAACGGCCCCCTCAACCTCCACTGCTCATAAAAGGAAGAAGCCAGAGAAGATCCCCCAGCCTGCGACGACAGCTAAAAGTACTAAGCCCAGGCGCCCTAAGTCTGGGGGCATGATGGTCCACACCGTATACATGGCGTCAGGAAAAGAAGACAGTCGTGCGTCTACAGGTCATAGACCGCTTACATGGTCGGTGACCAAAGCTCAGGAGCAACAACAAAAGCTCCAGGAAATGATGAATGCTATGGCCGCACTTACCGGGCCAAAAGAAAACCCAGAAACGTCCGCAGACGCACTCCAGGAGGAAGAAACCGACGCCGAATTCCTTCGCCGGATACTGGAGAAGAAGGACAAAGAGGCTGCTGAAAAAGCAGCCAACATACAGCATATGGGCCTTCTCTTCTAAGATATGATAGGAATGATGATCCAGCAGGACCCACCCCCCGAGGATCCCCCAATCGTTCTTGAAGACGACCGAGGAGAAACGTCAAATCCACCACCGGCCCTCTCAACGACCAAAGAGGAGACAATCTCTAGGGCTGATTTGGTCGACTATATAGGCCAGCAAATCCGGGTTCATCATGCGACTGAGGCAGCTGGTCAAGTCGTAAAAACGGGCCGGCCGTATCTAAGCTGGTATGACCAAATCAAATACCCGCCGGGTTATACGATACCAAAATTCCACGTGTATAAGGGGACCGGCAATCCCCATCAACATGTTGCCCAGTTCAGGGCCCTTTGCGGTAACACCGGCGGTGATGATAAACTGTTGCTTCGCCAGTTCGTGGGCAGCTTATCAGAGACAGCGTTCGAATGGTATTCGGAAATCCCGAACGATTCTATCAAGACGTTCGCTGAAATGGAGTTGCTATTCACTCAGCGGTTCGCGAGCGCCAGCGAACGCACTCCAATAACAGCAATGATTAACGCCAGGGTAAAACCAGGCGAAATCTGGGTCCAGTATGCTATACGCTGGCGGAATTTGTGGTCGAGATGCGAGCAACGCATTGAGGAAGCTCCCGCAGTGGGCATGTTCGTGGGAACCCTAGACCCTCACGCAACTATGTCCCAGTTTATGATGTTCTTTAA
Organism: Agapanthus africanus; assembly: GCA_030015575.1. Lineage (NCBI taxonomy): Eukaryota > Viridiplantae > Streptophyta > Magnoliopsida > Asparagales > Amaryllidaceae > Agapanthus > Agapanthus africanus. The sequence continues at coordinate 645,272,016 of JASDDO010000022.1, read as the reverse complement.
GCCAACCACATTCCAGGCTTTAATCGACAAGTTGGCTCAGATGGACCAGATGGGTCATAGACCACCTCCCCCGAAGTCGGAACCTCGGAATGATAAGGGTAAAGGAAGGGCAACCTTCGTCGCGAATGCCCAGCAGCAACCTAACGCCCCGAAGCCGGCAGATCAATTGGAAGAGAGACGCCGGTATTATAATGAGAAGATGAAGCGTCCCTACTCGTTCCCACGAGACAAGACGAAACGGTTATTCGAGCTGGCAGTACGCAACAGACTTATAAACCTACCAAATCCAAGGCGACCGCCGTAACCCACTGAGGTGAATAACCCTAACTATTGCCCTTACCATCAAACGGTAAGTCATCTGATTGAAGATTGCTTCGTCTTCAAAGGATGGATTGAAGATCAATACCTCCAGGGGAAGTTTGTACTGTCCGAAAAGTGGAAGGTGAACCCACCATAGCCGCATACTCCTAAGAGAGCAGATACACCGGGGGCAACCTGCTCCTTTATTGAAGAATCTCCATGGGAGGTCGTGCTATCAACTAAAACCAAAAGAATGCTGAAGGACCTTCATGCGTGCCCGACAGTCGAATGGAAGGACCCGCTGGAACCACAGATCATTGAAGGAATGCTGAAACCGCGCCCAACTACGAAGACTCGTGGTGATGGCCCAAATACTCACGTCCAACCATCAAAATCTTCGAAGAAAAAGAAGAAGAAATCCAAGAAGCCCGTGAAGCCTGGAGACGAGCACACGAACTTGCAGAAGCAAATCGATACGCTGGAAGAGTACAATCAAAAGGCGCGAACTCCTGTCACACTGCAAGAGTTCCTCAACCACATCTTTCAAGAGGGAGATGATGGAGAGAGCTCGTCGGATGAATCCGAGGGATATGTGACAAGTTGTAACGTAACCTCCCACTCGTTTACCGATGATGAAAAAACCCCTGGCACTAAGAAACTGGGAACGGAGCCTGAATCAGAGCGTGTGTGGCCAACATATGAAATGATCAATGCCTTTTTAGACGAGATTCGTCTAAAGAGTAAAGCGGATCAGGAGCGTGAGATGGCCGCATTGGAAGGAGCCAAATGCAGACGACTGAACGAAAGAGTTGAACTGCCCCCGCCAGATCGAAAGGCATCCGAGGCAGACAAGAAGATATTCAAGACGAGGAAAAGGTTTGCCAAAGCCATGTCAATGGGAATGAAGCTACCACCCTCGGAAGAAAACACGCTCAATGGTTCAGAGAAGCACCCTGATTATTGCGCATATCATCGGAAAATTTCACACCCCATGGGGGAGTGCGACGCCTTTAAGATATGGTGGCAAGGATATGTTGCTCATCGGCAACATTTTAAGCGCATGAAGCGCAAGATTCGTCGGGAACGAAGAAGTACTGTCGACGGGCACAACAGAACTACTGGCAACTGTTACATGGTTAACGCCGGAGGGTTAAAAATTCTCACCTTTGGGAGCGACTCTGATGAAGAAATGGCTCTGGGCCCTCTCTTTAAAGAATCCGTTTTAGGGAAAAAGGAGAGATCGGAGGCCTGCGAGAACATTCAGCTGCGCAATCGCACACTCCCAGAAAAGAATCTCGGGCCCGCGAGTAGAAAAGATAAGGGAAAGGAAAAGGTCACTGAGGATATCACTTTAGATGACCAGGTCGTGAAAAAACTGACTACCAAAGACTATCCCAGGAAGGGTAAGGTGGACTACAATATCCTAGCGCACCTAAGGAAGCCACCTTCTCAGCTTAGCATTCTCGATGCCCTCCTATTATCAAAAGAAGCGCGAGACTCACTAATTAAGGCGTTACAAGAACCTGAGCAGTTCCAAGCCTTCCTCGCCACTGAAAGGATGAAGGATGAACTGGAGGAAGTGCATACGGCCGACATCACTTTTGGTGACGAAGACCTCCTTCTCGGGACGTGCGACCACAACCGTCCCCTATATGTCTCTGGATACTGCCATGATATCAAGATAGGCAAGATCCTTGTGGATAATGGATCCTCCGTCAATCTCCTTAATGCTCGGGTGTTGAAGGAAATCTGCATGAGTGTGCAACACCTCGCTCGTGACAAAATTACTATCTCCGGTTTCGATTCACAATCGTCACGGACTCTCGGATCCGTGATACTAACATTATGCTTTGGACTTCTCGTCACAGACATCAAATTCCATGTCATTGACGCCAAGACCTGCTACAACGCCTTGCTCGGTCGTCCTTGGCTACACGAGTACAACATTATCCCTTCTACACAACATCAGTGTATGAAGTACTTTAAGGATGGTTTCGAGTATACCGTAACAGGTGAGTTGAACCCATTTTCCGTGAACGAAGTCCGCAAATACGAAGATGCGAAGTACTTTTTGCCAGATTTCGAGGATACAGAAAGGTGTCGCAAGCCGGAGAACAAAGCCGCCGCCACCATCCCTGTTTTCGGGAGCGATACCGAAGAAGAAGAGATAGTTTATGCCGGGCCATCTCAACGCAACAACCCGGGGACGTCCGCCCCCATGTTGGTCTTCGGAAGTGACTCGGAAGATGAGGTTAATGCCGTGTTCTCTAATCGGCTGTCAATACAAGCACCCCCTAGCGATGATCATAGTTTGCAAATCACCATGGTACCGCGAGAACACTAGAAGGATCTCGACACACTTCAAGCTCACAATGTGCAGGACCTGCAAACATTTTACGTCCCTCCCAGGCAAAGGGGTGAGAAGGTGATCCTATTCTACCGATCCTCAGAGTCGAAAGTAGAGAAAGAGATCTGGCATGGCGTGGATGCTACACTCGACAGGCTCCAACCCATCCGTCTGCCCAGATACTATACAAATGGATTAAAGAGGCTATTGAAGCGCCAAGGAGTACCCTTAAAACAGACTGTTCGACAGGCTCGGTTCTACAACAGGATTTGGGAGGTCCCTGGGACTCAACGCAAATTGCCCAACGGGAAAATGGAAACACTTGGGCTTGGATACGCGAGAACCGGAAAACGGGAACGGGCCCACAGTAGCTACGCTATATATACCTTTGATGAAGAAGAGGACGCCCTGTCAGGAAATGCCAACCCCTCATCAAAATTAGACCCCGCGATTGAAGTGCCGAGTCCGTCGTTTGAAGAACGAATGGACAAGCATATCAGGAAAGTGGGTCAAAAAGCTCGGGAAGACCACAACCGTAAGATGGCCATCTACGAGAAGGCCAGGACGCAACGTCTGTTTCAACAGGCTGCAAAAGACAAAGAGGCTCCTTCCTGTCAACCCGTCGTATGCAAGGCCCGGCGCAGAGACGGAAATAAATCAAGAAGCAGAAGGAGGAGCCGACAACAACAACGCAGGAGTAGAGAATTACATGATCAGGTATCGCGCAGCTCGGATTTGTCCCTCATGAAGAAGATGAGTCAAGCGTACTCCTTCCCCCGAGACAAGACGGAGAGGTTACTCAAGCTCGCTATAAAACATCAAATGATCGCGCTTCCAGAATCTAGACACCCTGAGCAAGCTAAAAAGGCTTATCATCTGAGCTATTGCTCTTATCACCGAGCCATAGGACATCCTACCGAAGACTGCTTCACCTTCAAGAACTGGGTCGAGGACCAGTACCAGCAGGGCTGATTCGCTTTATCCAACGGTTGGAAGGTAACGCCGCTACAAAAGTACGAACCCAAAGCCGCAAAAGAAAAACCAGATCCACCTCAGTCCTGGAAGAGGATTCGCACCTGTTATACGATTACGTTATTAAAAGAAGAGCCCGAGAACATGGATGACCTTCCCTGGTGCTTTGAGAACAGCGATGATGAGGTGGTCTCAGAATTTCCGCCAGCTCCAAAAGAACTGGAAGACGGCATACATACTACTGCAGATAACCTCAAGAAGATTGAGTTGGGATCGGCAGATGACCCGCGACCGACATTTGTCAGCGAGCTGCTATCTGAAGAAAGGGTGGCTGCGTTAAAGAACGTGCTTCTACGGCATAAAGACTGCTTCGTGTGGAACTACTCCGAGATGCCAGGATTAGAGCCAGAGATTGCTGTGCATAAATTAGCAATATCCCCAGATATCAAGCCAGTCAAGCAGGCGCCAAGAAGGATGCGACTCGAGCTTGAAATGAGCATCAACGCCGAAGTCAAGAAGCTGATCGATTCTGGATTTATCCAAGAAGTCCAATATCCCGACTGGATCGCCAATATCGTCCCGGTAATGAAGAAGAATGGGACGGTACGCATATGCGTGGATTTCAGGGATCTCAATAAAGCCTATCCAAAGGACGATTTCCCAGTACCAGTAACCGAGCTAATGATAGATAGCACGTCCACTCACGAGGTTTTCTCCTTTATGGACGGTTCATCAGGATACAATCAGATAAAGATGCATCCCGAAGACCAGAAGCACACCGCTTTCCGGACCCATTTGGGTATATTCTGCTACAGGGTTATGCCCTTTGGTCTAAAGAACGCCGGCGCTACCTATCAAAGGGCCATGACAAAAATCTTCGATGACCTCATACATGACATCGTCGAGTGCTATATCGATGACCTTGTAGTAAAGAGCATGTCATACGAAGAGCATTTAAAGCATCTGGAGACTGTATTTCAACGCCTTCGGCAATATAATTTGAAGATGAATCCCCTCAAATGCGCGTTTGGAGTCTCCTCGGGTAAATTCCTGGGATTCATCATCCGTCATCGAGGTATCGAAATAGATCCATCTAAGATCAAGGCGATCATGGAAATGCCTCCGCCAAGAACCCTCAAACAGTTGTGGTCTCTCCAAGGGAAGCTCGCATACATCCGGCGGTTTATCGCCAATCTTTCAGGCAAATGCCGTCCTTACAGCCACCTGATGAAGAAGGGAACTCCATTCGTTTGGGATCACAAATGCCAAGGTGCACTAGACGAGATCAAGCAGTACCTGCAGAACCCTCCGGTATTGGCTGCGCCGGTCAAGGGAAAACCCCTCATTCTTTATACAACCGCCCTCGAAGGTTCCTTAGGCGCATTATGGGCACAAGAGAACGATCAAGGGAAAGAGAGAGCACTCTACTACTTAAGTCGAGTTCTACTGGGGGCAGAAAGCAACTACTCTCCCATTGAAAAACATTGCTTGGCGTTAATCTTCGCGATAACAAAGCTCAGGCACTATGCGTTGGCACATGAAGTCCGTCTCATCTCGAAGGTGGACCCTCTTAAATATTTGATGTCAAAGGCTATATTGACGGGTCGACTCGCTAAATGGGCTCTACTCCTGATGGAGTTCTCAATAACGTATCGACCTCTTAAGGCAGTGAAAGGCCAGGCCATTGCCGACTTCCTCGCTGAGCATCCAGTACCTGCCGGTTCTCCTCTGAACTGCGATTTGCCGGACGAGCATGCATTTGATACGATTGGCGGCGGTAGTACCCGATGGGAACTCTATTTCGATGGAGCGTCCTCCGTAAAGAAACGGAAACAAGGTATCCCAATGATCAAATCGGGGATAAGCCCCATCTTCGTAACTCCACAAGGAGAGATAATGCGCTTCGCCTTCTTCTTAACAGAGCCGAGGACAAACAATGAAGCTGAATACGAAGCTCTGATAGCAGGCCTTGAGATCGCCATCGACATGGGAATTGAAAATCTCCTCGTGTATGGGGACTCCCAGCTGGTCGTTAGTCAAGTAAACGGCGACTATCAGACATGCAAACCAGAATTGGTGAAATACGGCGAAAAGGTGCAACAACTGTTGACCCAAATTCCCTCCTATACTTTGGAAAGTATACCACGTGCGGAAAATAGCAAAGCAGACGCGTTAGCTAAGCTCGCTAAAGAACTGGCTGACGAGAACCTCGATGACGTCAGAATAGTGGTACAAAGCCGTCGAGTTCGTCCCAGCGGAAATATCTCCGGAATCATACGAAGAAAAGGGAGCGACTGAGCAGACGACTCTACAAATAAAAGACCATGAGAAGGTCGAGGACTGGAGGGAAGTCTTCATAGACTACTTTAAGTCCCACCGAATGCCGAAGAAGCATCCTCAAGACATCAGCTCATGAAACGAGCTCTATCTTTCGCTTTCGTCAACGATACTCTATACAAGAGATCGTTTGATTCTCTATGGCTGAGATGCTTAGGACCTGACGAAGCAGAAAGAGTCGTTCAGGAAGTTCACGACGGACTCTGCGGCTCTCACCAAGCAGGCCCAAAGATGAAGTTAAAAATTAAACGGATGGGTTACTACTGGCCCACGATGATCCAGGACTGCCTCGAGTATGCGAAGCAATGCCACTCGTGCCAGATTCATGGAGACTTTATCCACCAACATCCGAATCCACTACACCCAATGGTGGCTAGCTGGCCATTCGAAATGTGGGGGACTGACATAGTCGGCCCCATCGAGCCAGCATCGTCCCGGGGACATCGTTTTATCCTGGCGACAACTGATTACTTCTCCAAATGGGCAGAAGCAGTACCACTGAGGGAAGTGAAGACGGAGAATATCCTCCACTTCTTCAAGACGCACGTCATCTATCGGTTTGGAACCCCACGGCGGATTATCTCCGATAATGGGCCAGCCTACAGAAGCCATAAGATTAGCCGCTTCGCGCAGCATCACAATATAGACTGGAGATATTCTTCAGTTTACAACCCACGAGCTAACGGTCTGGCCGAGGCCTTCAATAAGACCTTGACGAAGATCATAAAAAAGACCGTTTCCCGGAATAAGAGAGACTGGCACGAGAGGCTGCAAGAGGCCCTTTGGGCTTATCGAACTACATTCAAGACGGCCACGAACACAACGCCGTACGCGTTGGTATTTGGGACGGAAGCAGTGCTCCCCCTCGAGATAGAGTTACCCTCTCTACGAGTGGCAGTCCACTACGAGCTGACGGACGAAGAAAATGCCCACCTTCGGCTCGAGGAGCTTAATGCCCTCGATGAAATCCGGCTCATAGCGCAACAAAATCTAGAGGCCTACAAAGCAAAGATGACGCGCTCGTATGAAAGATTGACCAGGCCGAGGACATTCCGCCAAGGCGAACTCGTACTAGTGGTCAAAAGACCTATGATCCCCAATCGTGCCAAGCGGGGAAAATTTGAGCCGAACTATGAAGGCCCGTACATCATAGACAAGGTCTACCAGGGTGGAGCCTATCTACTCATGGACGTGCACGGTGAAAGGCCTTTCAGGCCAATAAACGGCCGCTTCTTAAAGAAATACTATGCTTAATGAGCCACAGCCTGGGTCAATGATAGATGACGACGACTATGTCCGCTCGCTATCTTCCTAAGCTCAGACCTTATAAGTAGTAGCCGACCTTCCCCTTAATAACGGACCGAAATGTCCTTAAACTAATAATGGACCGAAATGTCCTTAAACTAATAACGGACCGAAACGTCCTTAAACTAATAACGGACCGAAACGTCCTTAAACTATCGACGGACCGAGACGTCCTTAAACTATCGACGGACCGAAACGTCCTTAAACTACTACCGCAGCATCTTTGGGCTGACGAGATAAAGAAAAAAGAGAGAAAGAAAAAATAAAAAAATATATAAAATAAAAAAACGGTATGTCCATAAGCAAAATGGGCACAGATGAAAACCCGAAAGGGCTCCGTGAGTAAAAACAGCAGGACTGCCGGCAAGTGTTCGTGAAAACCCGAAAGGGCGCGACCTTGTAAAAAAAAAAGAAGGAAAAGAATAAAAAAAACGGTATGTCCATAAGCAAAATGGGCACGGATGAAAACCTGAAAGGGCTCCGTGAGTAAAAACAGCAGGACTACCGGCGAGTGTTTGTGAAAACCTGAAAGGGCACAACCTCGTTAAAGGACACTTACAGAGTCCTCTCGACCCTGTAAGAAGAAACCACCTGCGTGAGATCCTTACGACTCATAAAGGAGCAACACACTTAGGGATCCTTACGATTCCTAAGGAGAAAATGCACTTGCGAGATCCTTACGACTCGTAAGGAGAATTCTCTTATGGGACCCTCACGGCTCATGAAATTTGAAAGTCTTAAGTTACAGAAACCTAAACCTGTTCTTAAGCAAATCCTCCACAACCTTCGATATTGCCCTAAAAGGGGCTCAATACTGACCCTTGTATACAATCCACGGACGCGAATAATCATTTCCCCACTAAAGTCCCATCCGTGACTAGGGATATGTCCATATGATGAGCAACCCTTGTAGGTCCTCTCGACCCATAAGGAGAAAGCCCTCTTGTAGGATCCTTACGACTTGCAGAGGAACATACACTTAAGAATCCTCACGATTCTTAAGGAGAAAATACACCTACAAGATCCTCACGACTTGTGGGGAGAAATACTTTTGTGAGACCTTTACGGCTCATGAAGTCAAAAGCCTTGGTCGACAGGACCCTTAACCCTGTTTGCCAAGCCACCTTTGTTCAACATCGACAGAGGAAAATGATGATTCGCTCCTGGCAATATTCCAGTTGTAGCGGTGCTGATGCCGAAATCGGTGCCTAAAATCCAAGCTTGCGGCGAAAAAGCTAGCAAGCCACACATGCCTATGAAATAGCCGAAATGATGGGGCAACTTGCAATAAAAAGCGGCAAGTAAAAATGAAGGCATAAAAAATAGCCGAAATGATGGGGCAACTCACAATAAAAAGCAGCGAGTAGAAAATAAATAAATAGCCGAAATGATTGGGCACCGCGAAAAATAGCCGAAATGATGGGGCAATCGCGACCTTCGCGATATAAAAGCTGAAACGATAGAGCATCGCGGAAAAAGAAATAAAATAAAAATAAAATTTATGCCCTACAGGTGATGTTCCATCACACCCTGTACACAATCTAAGGGCGTAAACAAAAAGGGAACATACCTCCCCCCCAGGTTTCACCAAAGAAAGAAGCTAAATCTAGACGGGCCACAAGCGACCTAGAGATCAACCCAACATTCGTCTCGTAACGACGGACACAACTTCAAGCTAAGCGGAACAACGACAACTCCCAGTTCCATGTCTCGGTGGTATACATATCGCCAACAGTTAAACCTCCATCCCGTGAAATGCGGATACAATCAGCAAAATTCCTGGTTACGTGAAACGCGGATAACGTCACTCTTTGACCCCGTGGAAAACGTCCAGAGCGGATCCTGGTCCTCGCAGAGCACGGCAGTGAACCCGTGTGAAGCATCCAGAGCGGAGCCTAGTCCTCGCCGAACACGGCAGTGAACCCGTGTGAAGCATCTAGTGCAAAATTCCTGGTTACGTGGAACGCGGATAACGTCACTCTTTGACCCCGTGGAAAACGTCCAGAGCGGATCCTGGTCCTCGCAGAGCACGGCAGTGAACCCGTGTGAAGCATCCAGAGCGGAGCCTAGTCCTCGCCGAACACGGCAGTGAACCCGTGTGAAGCATCTAGTGCAAAATTCCTGGTTACGTTGAACGCGGATAACGTCACTCTTTGACCCCGTGGAAAACGTCCAGAGCGGATCCTGGTCCTCGCAGAGCACGGCAGTGAACCCGTGTGGAGCATCCAGAGCGGAGCCTAGTCCTCGCCAAGCACGGCAGTGAACCCGTGTGAAGTATCTAGTGCAAAATTCCTGGTTACGTGGAACGCGGATAACGTCACTCTTTGACCCCGCGGAAAACGCCCAGAGCGGAGCCTGGTCCTCGCCAAGCATGACAGTGAACCCGTGTGAAGCATCCAGAGCAAATACCGGACTGTGGAGTCCTTAAAATCCACGGACTATGATGTCCTTAACCTCGACCGTGATGTCTTAAAACTAACGATCAACCACCCTGATTCCCTACGGATTCTGCCTTGGTTTAAGGGTACATCTCTTCACTCCTTTGATACCTGGCGTTGTAATTCCTCAATGTCTTCAAAGAGGTGACGGGTCCCTGCAACCAATCATCGGACTGTGGAGTCCCTAAATCCACGGACTATGAGGTCCTTAACCTTGACCGTGATGTCTTAAAACTAACACCGGACTGTGGAGTCCCTAAATCCACGGACTATGAGGTCCTTAACCTTGACCGTGATGTCTTAAAACTAACATCGGACTGTGGAGTCCTTAAATCCACGGACTATGAGGTCCTTAACCTTGACCGCGACATCTTTAAACTACAATACCTGGAGAAACCCCTGACTCTGTAAAACACGGACAAGGGTGACCACATCCAGCACTTACAAGTCCTTACGACCTGTAAGGAAGAAAAACTCTCTTGTGAGATCCATACGACTCTCAAGGGAAAACCTGCTTAAGAATCCTCACGATTTTTAAGAAGAACTTACACTTATGGGATCCTCTCGACCTGTAGGGAGAAAAACTCTTTATGAGACCCTCGTGGCTCATAAAATGCAAAAGTCTTAGGAAGCAGATCTTAACCCTGAATCCTGAGCCATCGCTGTCCTGCAAGGAGATCAAGATAGAATATCCACAGAATGCATTCAATAGAAAGGGGACACACCATTGAAGAGAAGAATATGTCTTCGTTTATAAACCTCCCTTCGACAACAATACTCGATCTAAAGCTAGCACAAACCACCCGATACGGGAGATAACGTGGCAAGTTTCTGATCTGTATCCTATCAGGCACGCATTTGCAACTGTACGAATGTTTAAAAGGAAATGTTGCCCGAGGCACTGATGTGCATGCAACGTAACGATGGTGCTCGTAATTAAAGAAAAAACAGACAGCTCATTTACGCAAGCAAGACACACGTACGACTATCTGACAAGCATAAAAATTCAACAGAAAGCACGCAAACCACCAATGATTAAAGGAGTACATTCGTTCAAACATACTACATTGGTGGGAAAAGATCACCAAACAAGAGATCAGAAATACAAGGGTTAACAAAGCAAAACACAAAATTCTCCAACTCCCTCTCCGCCTTCTCCAGCACGTCAAAACGGCGGTTTTCGCGAGGAGTCGCTCCCCACCGGTTGGAGCCGTGCTCATCAGCGAAAGCAGACATGACGGCCAGACGAGCTCTTATCTGACTCAGTAAATGAACTGAGTGATCCTTCAGAGCTTGAGTGATTAGACAAGCCTCATGAAAGCACTCAAGCTTGTCCTCCACCGCGTCAAGGATCGCCGAAGTCATCTCCGCCGGATGAGGGGGTATATCGGCAAGCACAGACAGGAGGATCATCCGGAGCCAAATGGAGCCCATGGGAAGAGGAGAGCCCCGACGAGTCAGTAGCTCGTACATCACCGTGTCACATTGAGCGTCGGTGAGAAGAGGATCCGCCAGCCGCACAGCGAAGCGAGGGATTATCTCCTCAAGGGGCACCTCCCATGGTTGCCGACGAGCATGGGGACGATTGCAAGCCATGGAGATTGATCGGGTTCTCAAAGATGACCACCTTAAGATATGAATGGGTTTCTTTGTGAAGAAAAGAAGTAAGGCATGGGGTTCAGGTTATAAAGGGGAGCATTTAATGCTATGCACAAAAAATGATATGCATGGTGGGACTATTCTCAAATCCCGGAAAGAAGGGGAGAGCGTTGGAAATGAAATCCAACGACGCATTGGAATTAGGTTAGGGAAATGAAACGTCCCCATCAAGCAGATCCCTGCATGTGCAACACGTGAGCACTAGCCTTTGATTGGAAAATAAGGTGGCACTGCACAGACACAACAGAAAACTAAGCTCTGAGAACGAGAATCAAATTCTTAAAAGAAAGGTTTGGAAAGAAGAGGATGAAAAAGTGAAGGCGCTTCTGAAAGGACAATTCATCTACCCTACTCCCAAAACAGATCCAACGGTCTCAAAAGGTGACAGCGTTGCACTCACGTGCGGACACGTGAGAACAACGCTGTGGGGGCATTTGTTTCCTGATTTAAAATTAGGAAAGCCTACGGAAAAGGCTTCAGAAAAGGGTCACGTGCTTACACATGACCAGCAGTCACGTGACATCTAAAAGCATCAGCAAGGCAAATTCAGCTTCCTGACTATATCAAAGAAAAGGGCTACAGACAGGGTCACGTGCTCCCACGTGACCTGGGTCACGTGACAATTAAAAGCGGCTTCAAAGGCAGACCGGTTCCCTGATCAAATCAAGGAAAAGTCTTCAGAAGAGGTCACGTGCTCCCACGTGACCAGGGTCACGTGTTGGCACGTGACAATCAAAAGCAGCAGATTTGTTCTCCGGTTAAATCAAGAAAAAGGCTCCAGACGAGGGTCACGTGCTCACACGTGACCAGGGGTCACGTGGTGGCACGTGACAGCTAAGCAGCGACCAGAAAGCAGAGCGCAAAAAGAAAGAAGAGGGCTCGTTCCAAGGGGGTCACGTGCCCACACGTGACCAAGGGTCACGTGGCTACACGTGACCGACTTCAAAGCCTATATGTTAACAGAATTAAATTCTGAGAAAAGACCTCTCAAATCTTTCCAAAAGCAACCGATTGAATTAAAGATTTAAAGGTGATTAAATATCATCTATCTATGGGAAAATCTCGAATTTGGAAAGATTTCCCCGTAAAATCTAACCAAAATAACAAAGGAGAATCTCTGGATTTAAAATCCAATGGTGAATAAAATTCACCTAATAATCCAAAGGTCCAAAACGAATGATGGATACAAATCAAATCTCTCGATGAAAGATTCATCAAAAACTAATTGACTCGGCTGCTTCTCCTATAAATAGGAGCCAAGAGACATACAAAGAGAGATAGAAGGCAGAGGGAAGAGAAGAGAGAGAGCCTTGATACTTTAGAGGAATTTGGATCTTCTGCAAAAGAAAACCCTAGGTAAGAAAGGGAAGGCTTTTTGAAAGAAAAGAGAATTTAATTCTCAACAGAGTTTAACTCTGATATAAAACAGGAGGACATAGTTCTTCTCTCTTTGATGGAGGATCTGTAAAGTGCACATCTCCCCTTGAGTTGAGAATTTAATTCTCAATGGGTTGAGATCCTGCCATGCAGATCCAAAGCATAGAGAGGGAATGGAAGCACGAGAATTTAATTCTCGCAGAACTATAGGAATTTAATTCCTTTAAAATAAAATTAGGGTTTGACCCTGTGTTATGAGAATTTAATTCCTTCAGAATGAAAAGAAACAGGGTTTAACCCTAGTTAAGAACTTAGTTCTGTTGAAATAACGGGAATTAAATTCCCTTAATCATAATTCTTTAACAGAGAGTGGGAGTTTAATTCCTTAAAGCTTTTATTAGGGTTTAACCCTATTCGGTTCTTCACATATATGAGGAATTTAATTCCTACAGGAAATTCAGAGTTCAACTCTTCAAAAGGAAGTAGGAATTTAATTCCTCTGAAATTATTGTCAGGGTTCAACCCTACGAGGAATTCAATTTCTGAAAGGGATTAACAGATCTTCTAAACAACATACATAGAGGCAGGGTCACGTGTCACCACGTGACCCCTAAAAAGATCTACAGAAAAGCCCCTTTGAGGCAGTGCCTCACGTGACCCACGTGACCCTTGGCAGAGGCTTTAACATACTCCATTTAAACACCCGTCACGTGATGAAACGTGATGCTCCAAAAGACGCGATCTTCTCAGCAGAACAAACGAAGGGAGGGCGCCCTCACGTGCTACCACGCGACCCCTCTTGCCTCAGCGTCTAACGCTAAATTGGAACCCCTGAATCCAGTGTTAAAACATTGTTTGGCCTTAGTGTTCAACACTAAGCAAAGAACTTTATTTGCAGTGTTCAACACTGATTACCTTAGTGTTCAACACTAATTTGGGATTTCTGTTGCCAGTGTTTAACACTGGTCCGTTTTAGTGTTCAACACTAATTTGAAAGCCTTATTGCTGGTGTTTAACACCAACTATCTTTTAGTGTTAAAACACTAACTTATCAATCTCATTCCTAGTGTTCAACACTGATTAGTCTTTAGTGTTCAACACTAGGCATTGGTCCAATTGGCTAAATGGCCAGAGGCAAAGCCTCTCCTTCAATGGACCAACAGGAAGCCAATATTCCAGACCTGATTGGACTTAGCCCAAGATGGCCATAAGTCCTCAATTCGTAATTAACTGGGCTAATGAGCTCATAACATAATTAATTGGTCTTGATCCCAAATTGGGCCAAAGACTATTTAATCCACTCCGGTTCCAGGGTACATCTCTTCACTCCTTTGATACTTGGCGTTGTAATCCCTCAACGTCTTCAAAGAGGTGACGGGTCCCGATGACCACGCATTGATATGGACTGTGGGGTCCTTAAACCCATGGACTACGACGTCCTTAACCTTGACCGAGATGTCTTAAAACTAACAATGGACTGTGGGGTCCTTAAACCCATGGACTACGACGTCATTAACCTTGACCGAGATGTCTTAAAACTAACAATGGACCGCAATGTCCTTAAACTACCCATGGACCGCAATGTCCTTAAACTAGCGATGGACCACCATGTCCCTAAACTGGAACAATAGAGCCCACGTCTGCTCTTTTGTCGGATCTAAACGATCCCGTTTAAGTTGATCTTAGCCTTAAATATGGCTAACGTATCCTTAAACCTTTCAAACAGACTTTAGTCCCAAACTGGACTATAGATCCCCCCCAATTAACTCTGGTTCGAGGGTACATCTCTGAACTCCTCTGACATCTGTCGTTGTAATCCTTCAACGTCGTCAGAGAGGTGACGGGTCCCGACGACCATACATGCAATGGACTACTATGTCCCTAAACTGGAACAATGGAGCCCAAATGCTCTTTTGTTGGATCTAAACGATCCCGTTAAGTTGATCTTAGTCTCAGGCTAGACTAACGTATCCTTAACAAACGTTTAAGTTGATCTTGGCCTCAAATATGGCTAACGTATCCTCAAACCAAACCCCCAAACCCAAATCTAAGATAATACGGATTTGAACTAGTCCACGCCCTACGGGCGACGACATAACTCGGTCTCCGTAAACAATCCACGGGCAACAAAAAATAAACACACACGACACGAAGTGATCATCTGGAGAAGGAGAAAGTGGTTACCGCAATGCGGTAGCGTAATTAACTGCAGGGGCTTGCGCCTGTAGGGAAGAGCGTCCCCACAATCAAAAACCCCTCAAGCAAGGGGGAATCTGACGAAGTCTGCTACATCGGACGCATCCGTTCAAACCTCCGATGCACGGTGCCATAAATCAACTTGGCATCTTCGGAGAGGTGGACGGATAGCACCAATTAGCATCTGCCCCGAACCCCAGGCATAGACGTTTCCGCGTCTCGGCCGCCGTTCGGATGGGAACAATCATGTTTAACGAGGGTCTCGTACGTATCCGAGACTACGGTCCACTGTTGCTTGGGATATAACCCTGTCAGCCGGACCGCTAGGTTCAAACCTAATATATAAGATCCACTGTTCGAATGATCATCCTCTAAATCACTGACCTCGCTAAATACAAGTTCCTTTCCACTTCAATTTCCCCCTTTTCCCTTAGGTTTCACTATCTATGAGCATGGGCTAGTTGTGTACAAGTACGCATCAATAACACTGTTTTATTCACTATTCACTGTATTATTCACTATCACGAATCACTCACTTTACACTGGCGTACTTGACACAACCAAACCGATACTATTCATGTTCGACAATGCATTGTACACTGAAAATTAATAAATACGCTCACTATCACTAGAGATATTGCAGTCGGGTAAAAATGTGAATCATGCCACCAAACAATTTGTATGCAAATTAGTCATTATGCGTTTTATGAACTTATATAAATCGTATTAACTCATACGTTCAGAATTAAGTGAAAAGATACAAAAGTAGTAATAAGAAAACTCAGTCAGCAGTTCAACGAAATTTGTTTCAAGTCAATCGAGTTTCGGGTTCGCAAATTACAACCGTTTCATTTTAAGTGTCCCCTGCTGGAAGTTCAGTTCCTGAATTGAAAGTCCATTTCGTGACACGGTTTTCATCCTGTTTGGATCAAAATTAGGTGACGCTATAGTTGGATAATATTTAGACTTATCAGTTAGGTTCCCAAAAGTTTAGACGGATATATAATATCCACTGTGTGCTGGGAGTTATGCATTATTTAATATCGGGATCCCTGCTTGGGACAGCAATACACACTGACGGTTTAAAATGTTATTAAAATAGTAAATGAAGGAAAAAATGAACGAAACCACTTCCAATAGTTAGCTAATAGATTTATCTTCGCTATGGTATAGGGTTACGCATAATTCTATCTTCACACAGAGATATAAAAGCATTTCTAATCAAGTGTTGGCAAGCAGTGCTGCTCTGGACTGCAGTCCAGAGACGCACTCCCGACAAGTTTCTGTCACCTTTTTAGAATAGAAAAAGATTATAAATTATATGGGGTTCTAGGTAGTTGAGTTGGATTCGATATGAGCCCTCGAACACAACATTCCGGTGTGTAACCAATTTATTATGATTTTCACAAAATTTAGGTACGGAAATTTTCAGATTTGACGGATCTAAATAGGGATGACGTTTCACAGTGTTAAAGTCCGTATTTTCAAACCAACTCTTAACAAAGTAATCGTTATCACTAGGGCAAACTGTTATGCTTAATTTTCGTCATTTTAAGCAGGTTTTCAGATTACGGTTTACATCGAACACTTATAATAACGTTTGATTCGCAACCGATATGAATACATTATAGCATGTAACAAGTTTTTGAACTTGCCTGACGACGTATCGATGAATGATGCCACTCTTCAATACAGAGGCACCTTTTAAGTAAACCGGCACTACAGGAGCTTGAGAATTCCGTAGTTAAGCGTGCTCGAGTCAGGGAAGTTCTGGGATGGGTGAACTCCTGGGAAGTGGCCCCTGGTCGGGTCCGGTTCGTCCCGAAGGACAAAACCGTGCGGTTTCGGCCAGAGCGGACAATACTCTCTATATTGGGGGTGGGGCGTGACAACCGGTCCCGCTTAAACCTATGTTTACTAGGGTCCTTATTGTAAATTAATATAACTTGAGGGAGTTTTATGAAAAATAGTTTTGATATATTTTCAAAATAAACCTCAAATATTTGTTTATCGGCTTTAGGGTTTTCATAGTTGCAATTTTTATGAAATGAAAATTCCAGTGGTTATAAACCTAACTTTGAATAGTATATGGTATTTTCTTGTAATTTGACTTGTCTTGAATGTGATGGTATTTTCATGATCTTTTATGATTCTTTTCTTTTGATTAGAAAACCTGGAATATATATTATATTTAAAATAGATATTTTGATACTATTTATATATATATAATTATAAAAATAGAATTTATTTATTAAATAGAAATCACGTTTTCTTAAAAATTTTAATAAAAAATTCCATCGAGATCGAATCCGTGAGGAGGTCTGCATCTCGCTCTACTAGTCCCGAGAACGTGCGATAACCCGCACCATCCCGTTCGGCTTCCCCAAAATGGGTTGTAGAGGCTTATTTAGTAGGAATTAATTAAAACAATTTAAAGAATACGAGTTTTGATAGTTTAAGGTATTTTAATGTAAACTGTGTTTTGTCCCACTAAAATTGTTACAAAAGCCTCGTGCTATGTCAAGACGAGTGTTGTGATGATGTAGGTCATTACCTCATGAATTTTCTAAAGGTAATATTGTAAGCCGATATCACGCACCCCGCGGTTCGCGGGGAGGCGGAATTTTCAAAAACAATAATGTTTGACTACGCAACACCGGCTAAAACTCCAGGATCTTTACTAAAGCCTTAACTAGCTAATCTATCTAGATTTAACTACTCTGTAGAATTGTTATACCTACAAGATATGATCCTTTAGGTCTTCTAGTGCTCCTCTCCAAGGCTCCTCGATGATCGGATCAAGCAAGCTCCATCGGCCTTCTTGCGTCAAAGATGATCCACCGCGAGAGAATGTGCTCCAAGCTTTAACCTCTAAATGAGGTAACTAAGGTAAATAGTTCGCTAAACTAACTAGCCTAGGAGATGTAGAAAGTCTAATGAATTGATTAGTCTCACTAAACCCTTGGATCACAACACATGTGAAGGTTAGGGTTTTGTCATTGAGGAAGAAAGAGATGGATGAACTCAAGAGAGCAAGAGAGGAGAGCAACTCAAGAAATGAGCTCAAGAAAATAGAATGACTAAAAGTGTGAAGCATTGTGTGGAGAATGGCTAATAAACTCAACTCAATAATTCAAGCATGCAATAAAATATAATAGAATAAAGCACCCATGCTTGAATAGTGAGTCAAGACCAATATAATAATCCATGGCCATACTCTACACCATGCCTCCAAAGTATCCCCCATTTCCACCTCATTAATCCATTTAAGTAAATGGATAAAACCAATAATGTGGTGGCTCCTTCTAGAAGCATGCTTTGACAAATTACAAGAATGCCCCTCTCACTGTATATACGTACCCGTATTCCAAAAAATACGGATACACAGAGACGATAACAATCCAATAATACAATACTAGGATCCAGCTTAAACCAAAACCCACTAGTATTGTCCGCCCGATCAGCATCCGTGTACAAGTACACGTACGTGATCGAAGCCCGGTCGTAAAACCATACGACGTCTACATCAATTGCCTAAAGTAGAGAAACCCTCTATGTGTGACTCTAAAGACTCGACAGTACGCTGGCAGTGGGTTTAACTGCAAGTCGTCAACGGTACTAGTTGCACGTAACGGCTACCCAGGTATCTGTCGATAAGAATGTTAGTTATATGTATGCTCTAGAGACCATTACTGTATATGGGATGTATATTGTAGTGGATGCTTGGACATATATAGGGAGGACTTTCTCGCTCGACATGATAGTATGCTATCTGGTTGCTCTTTGTCTTAACATGTTGACTTGTATACGTGATGCTGTCTTACTCTCACATGTTGACAAAGACCTTTAGGATGTGTACTTGACTCCCAAGACTATGATGGAGATCATACTAGTGGGGCTAAGGGTAGTCCATAAGTACACGCTATAATTGTTCCTAGTCGAGGGAGTATCGAGACAGGGTATCGATGCTCCAGAGTAGACTAGCGTATACGCATCTTGACCCATATGATGGGCGATGGATGATCCCACATCCATTGGTGTTTGAAATCAAAGATGGTGTACGGGTGCTCAGTGGAGACGGACTCGCCGAGAACTCCTAGATGGTATTATACCTATCGTCAGATAGCAGTTCTCTAGTGACACTGGTACAGATTAGTGTGTCGACCCGAGATTGTCATAGAGTCTCATGTGATTCCCATTGTGCTTTGATTTCCACCATACCACGGTCAAGAGATCGTGCAAAAAGGTGGTTTTTGGGTACAGTCCCAAGTCACATGGAGGCAATGAGTGATAAGAGGGGATTCGTCTCTCCCGGTATTGGGAGTTGATGTTGCGCTATGCTCGATTGGCTATAACATGAAATCCCTGGACAGGGTTGCTGAGATTTACTGGTAAGTGTTATCAGTAGTTTCTTGAACCATTATGGACCATGCATCGGCATGAATTATCAGGCTATTGGGGTTTGACGTTATACCACCCCTAGGCGATGATATGCGACATATCTGACGAAGAGACTGGACTGTACGGTAGTGTTACTGACAGGCTTTTGCAGGAGTTGGAGCGGGGTTGCTTACTGATCTTCTGATCGTTCAATACCCGGGTAGCCGTTACGTCCAGCTAGTACCGCTGACGGCTTATGGGTGCTTGATGTGATCATCACCTACTGCCGGCGTATTAACGAGTCTTTAGAGTCCTACACAGAGGTCTCACTGGCTCAGGCAAAACGAAGTAGGAGCACATATGTGATATGTGCGGGACCGAGATTAATACGAGTATGTAATACCGTATTCTATTCTCACGATATAAATTATCGATCGGTTATATTTGATATAGTCGGGTTATCGAATCAAATGTTGATTCGATAAGTCGATACTGTATTGGTCGGTTATATGCGATATAGCCGGATTATCGAATCAAGTGTTGATTCGATATAATGATACAAATAATATTAGTCGGTCATATGAGATATAACCGGATTATTAAATCAAGTGTTGATTTAATGTATAACTATATATTTGATATATTAATTTACATTAACTAATATTAGCTCACTTAAACATTTATTTTTCTCACTTGTGCACACTTAATATATATGTGATATATATTAATTGTGTTTTATTTATGTGTCATGGTTGATGATAGATGCAACATGGGTGTATGAGACTTACACCATGATAAAGATAATGTAGGGTTTATTTATTTATGGTAATTCAGTTATTAGTTGGAAATTTGTCACATGGCATGAAGCTTCATGAAGCTTTAAGACCTATTGACTAGTCCACTAGTTTTGTTTTATATTAGATTTTTTGTTAACCCAACCATTATCTTAACTCATGGTTAAGTCTCTACATGAGACATATTAGATATTTTTTCACCCATGGTTGCCATTCTCTCGCACAACATTATCTCTCTTCATCTTCTTCTTCAAGCTCAAGAGCTTTCTAGCTTTTGGGCAAGTGAGAAACTTAAGTGAGAAAATCAATTCCAAAATGAGCAAAAATCCTACTTTATCATCCTCAACTAGATTAGCACTTTAGTATAGGGTGTTAGCTTCACTAATCCCACATTAGTGAAGAGGGTAGCTTGGGTTAGTGTCTCCTCGGCGTAGATCATTTTCGGCCTCGAAGACTTCAAACAAGATCGTTGCTTTCTTCTTATGGAGGCATTCAAGAGTCCGTAAGATCATTTCATCGTAGCGAAGGGACTACTACATGGAGCTATTGAAGTGAAGGACCTGTCTACAAAGGTTGTATTTCTCATTCACTTAGATGTTAAGTTGTTAACATTGCTTATTTGTTTAAATTTCTAGTTAAAGATTCTAGATTAGAGTTACTTAGAACGACAAAAAATTTAAAAGCGGCATGGACGATGCCTCCCGAAACCTTTCTTCCATCCTAGGTAACCCTATAGTGGTATCAGAGATAAGCTAGAAATTTAAACGATATTTGTTAGATTAAGAAACCGAAACTGCTCCGAAATTTGAAACTACAAAACTGCAGTTTCTGTCGATTTTTAATGTTGTCAAATTTTTTTCCAAATAACTGCAGAATGTTGTATGTGATATAATATGAACACCGGCAAAATTTGAGGCATTTTGGAGAAAAAGTGGCTAGCCACATATCCCCCCATATCGGCCAAAAACCGAGCACTACCCCTAAAATTTTGCCTATGTTCCAGTCTCTGAGTTTTGATGTTTTACGTGTTGTTTGTTTCTGCTAAATTTGCATGTGATGTTAACTTTCTGCAAAAGAAATCGGAGTGTTTCGTAGTCGTAATTCTAACATGTATTCGGGTTATCTAGACGATGTTAAAAAGTTTGAACGGATATCAATAACCCAGTTTTTCCCTGCTGGAAATTTTCCAAGTGTTGGACTTTTTCCGAGTTTAAAATTTTCAGAAAATCATGCAAGCGATTCTGTGGACCCTCTAGAAGAACGAAACCTTAACTCGATTATGTGACCGTCAAAACCGCCATCAAACCCTAGGATTTGTGGTAGTTCAGCGGCGCCACATGTGAGGTATTGGTTGACCCTTCTACGGCTGGTTCATAGGAGCTGTGGCAGTTTCTGGGTACTTTTTGAACTCCGCTCAAGTGTTGAGCTTATTGGGAAATTTTGGGTTCTTTTTTATTCGATTGAAAAGTTTAACTTTGTCTAGTTATCTGTGATTGTGATACAATATTTGGAATCCACATATAGTTATGAGATAAATAGTTTGAGTTTTATAAATCTAGCGGTTTAGTCTCATTTGATCGGTTGCCACGGGATTTTGATGTGATCTTACTAGATAGCCACGCCCTATAGCCCTGACCAAGTGACTGTAGGAGAACCCTGTCGCCAAAATCATCCATTCGGGTGCTCGCGGCAGCGGTGTTTGTAACAACCCCAAACTTCTGTACAACTTTCTGTACAAATTTTTTCAAAATTACATTAAGGGGTATTTTTTCCTGAGCACAAGATATAAGTTTGTTTTGCTTTTTAATAGCAAGTAAGAGCTTGTAGCTCATTGGTAAGAGTTTGCACTGCTGAACCAAGCCACCAGAGTTCAAATCCCACACCCCACGTTATTTTTAATATTGTTTTATTTTGAATTTTTAGAATACCAAGGGTTTACACGTGCATAACTCAGAAAAACCCCACTACACCCAAAAACCTAACAATACCAGAGGCTACATGAAGCAAAAAGGGAGACTCTGGCCACCTGACTCGGTCGGCGGACCGGCCGACTCGGTCGGCGGACCGGCCGACTCGGTCGGCGGACCGGCCGACTCGGGCCGCCGCCACCGGCCGGACTCGGCCGGACCGCCGAGTCATCAACATGAAACTTTTGGCTTTTCACCTCCCCTGCACCCCTGAACACTTTTTTTCTTCAGACCAGTAACAGATCCCCTTAAAAAAAATAATTACTCCGTTTTATTATATTTTTTCAATCCAACCTTTCACCAACCCGAAACCCTAGCCTTACCCTATAAATTCAACCCTTAAACACACCCCCTCACTCCAAAATTCTGATCAAAACTCTCAAGAAATCCATAGAAGTTTAGTGTACTTTTGAAGTAGCGAAGGGCGAAACTTCGGCAATTTTCCGACGACAACCCTAAGAGCTCTCAGCGACGAAATGACGCACCGGAAGCTACGTTCACTTCTTCTTCCTCATCCTTAACTTTTAAGCCAGTAAGTCCCCCTCCCTCTTCTCTAATATTGTTCTAAAAATACGAAATTTCAAAACCCGACGGAATTGGAGTTAAACCGATTTCCTATTCGGTTTTTTCTCAAAATCCAACATTTTCTTAAATACAATCACACAAAACTTTTACATGTTGACCATTAAACATTAATAAATATGTTGAACAAGTTTCATGACAATCTATTTCAATTTGTAACTTTTACCATACCTTTTCACTAAAATACCATGTAGTTTTATTTCGACATTAAAACATCACAAACTTGCTATATCTTTAAGTAGATCACGAGGTAATGACCTACCTCCTCACAACACTCATATACAATATAGCACAATACCTTTCGGGAACATAGAATACGGGAAAACTAAATATTTTAAATAAATACCATGAATTAATAAAATCATTTTTCTAAAGGATTAAGTATTTTTATAAATCTTTGCAAAGTGCCGCTACAACCCATTTAGGGAACCCGGCTGGAATGGTGCAGATTATCGCATATCCCTGGGCTTAGTAGTGCGAGATGCAGACCTCCCCAAGGAGCATTCGGTCTCGAGAGATTTAAAATACCAAAATCTTAAGAAAATGAGATTTCTAGAAATATAATATATATATTAAAATTTATTTTTATAAATATATATATATATATATATATATATATATATATATATATATATATATATATATATGTAATATCAAAAATACCTTATTTTGTTATAATATAAATACTTCAACTTTTCCAAAATCACGAGAATCAGTTGACATTAAAATACCATGAAATCCATAAAAGTTCAGTATTACAATTAAATACCATGTATTATGAAAAATAGGTTATCCTCACTAGAAATGTCACAAATATAAAATCTACATCTATGACAACTTTAAAGACGATAATTAAATACTTGGGATGTATTTTGAAAATTATACAAAAGTATTTTTACATAAACCCCCTCAAGTTCTATAAATTACCCTAAGGACCCTAGTAAATATAGGTTTAAGCGGGACCAATCTCTTGAGCATCAGGGAGCCAGAGAAGTGGGTGCTTGCCTATTTAAGGTAGACAGCTTAATAACGGTGTTATCAACACGGTAATCGTCTTTGAAAAAGACACAAATCCTGCCGTCCATGTGCAGCGGTTACCGATAACATCAAAACAATCAGGACATTAATTTACTTTTCTAATTGTCTGACTCAGACTGAGTCTCATTATAATAATCTGACTTGAATATGATTCAAGTATAATATACAATATTACAATTCAACATGAATCCATGAATCCATATATTCAATCTATTCAATCTGTATTGACCGAACCGAACCATGGATATTCTTCCATTTACATGATTCTCCAGTTACATCCATGATTATCCAGTACATCCATTTTACTGATATCATGGTTTCGGCAAGTCATCCAAATATACAATTTATATTACAATTTAATTACAAGTTGAAATACAATACAAACAATACAATCAAGACATCGCGGAGTTTAAGGGGTAGATTGGTACGGAAGGTGTTAAAAGTGGCACGAGACTGCAAGATTAAGACACCTAACCTGAATCCAATTACCATTGTTCCGGATTGTATAACGGAGCCTTGTACTTCCATTTGCCCTAGTCTCTAGCATAGAGAGACCCGTATCGTATACACTGGCATCCTTCTGTACCAAGTTACAAACAACAACGTTAATGAGTACAACAGTATAACAATATAATAAAACTTTAAAAGCTATACTCTCTCTCTTACTCTCCATCTTTTCTACTTCTCCTTTAACTTTGGGACTTACCGAGCGATTGTTCGCCGACGACATTCCTTCTCTTTCTTCTTTGGAATGTTGTCAGGTGATCTGGACACTCAGGAGATCGAGCCTACTAGCGAGAACTTGGATCAGCTTGCTTACGACCCAGAGCTCTAGCTTCATTGTACATCTTTTAATTTCAGTACTTTTCATTTCTGTTATGCCACTGTTTAGGCATCGCTTTATTCCATGTATTTATCTTTCCATGCATTGTATAAAAGAATGTGAATAAATAAAATTGCTGTTTTATTATATCTTTTGTCTCTTGTTTATATTTCTTTTATATTGCTTAGATACGCTTAGCGTATTTACTTCAGAGTAAGTACGTAGCGGCCTCGTCGCGTCCCCTTCGCCGTAAACCGGGAAGCGGGGCATGACAGTGTTCCGCCTTAGTCCACTTCGTCGACGGCATCGGGGGTGCGTCCATCTACTAAAGTTTCCGACGAGCATTCGATCAGGTTATCGGGAATCTTGTTGAATTACCCGACAGGTTATTGAAAAGTGTTTTCAATATCGAGACTAAAATGCGGGGTTTATAATTGTTAGGCATGTGATGTCTAAGGAATTCATTTGTCAGGCATGAAATCCAAAGTATGTGATATATTGGGTTTATGATGTCTAAGGTGGTTGCGGATTCCAACTGTTGTAGTTTTTCACTTTCTTTTCTGCGACCGTAAGTGTAATATGTGGTGTATCGCCGGCTTCGGTGCTATATGTCAACGACAACTGGGATACGCATATTTACTTATGTTGATGACATGTGATGTTATGTGTTGCTGTGATATGTTATATTGGATCGTCGTGTTTGAATAGCCTGGGGTTTTATGTGAGATGAGAGTGTTCCCTGATAAAAATCAGGAAAAACCTCAATGAGGTATCACGTGCTCACACGTGACTAGGGGCCACGTGTTGACACGTGATAGTTTCCCGTGATCTCCACTTTATAGAATTAAAATTCTAAATTAAACAAAAATGTAACAAAACAACTAAGGAAATACCTCAATGAGGTATCACGTGCTCACACGTGACCAAGGGTCACGTGTTGACACGTGATAGTTTCCTAAGATCTCTACTTTATAGAATTAAATTCTAAATCAAACAAAAGTGTAAACAAAACGGCTAAGGAAAGACCCCAATGGGGGATCACGTGCTCACACGTGACCAAGGGTCACGTGCTCACACGTGACCAAGGGTCACGTGCTGACACGTGATGATCCTTTAGCTCTGTTAAAAGGCAGGATAAAATTCTGAATAAAAGAGAGTCACGTGCCAATACGTGACAGGTCCCTCAGCTCTTTAATTAATAGAATTAAATTGTATTTCAATGGTCAAACGTTGGGATCATGTGCCAACACGTGATGGGCTTTAAAATCCTTATAAGTTAATAGAATTAAATTCTAATTAAGGGAAATCGAAGACCCTAACTGGGAAAGTATTTCTTTAAATCTTTCCAAACAAACAAAAAGGGATTATTCTTTGTAAAGTGGAGCACCGTTGGATTAAAAATCCAATAGTGATTAAAAATCACCGATTTATGGAAAGATTTTATGCAAGGAAAGATTTCCCTAAAATTCACCAAGAATAACAAACAGAATATCATTTGGATTAAAAATCCAATGGTGAATAAAATTCACTAAGATCATATTAGTTACAAAAACAAACAAAATCTTTCAATGAAAGATTCACTAAACAAATTGATTCTTTTCCTTTTCCTATAAATAGGAGCCAAGAAGAGAAGAGAAAAATAGAATTTTGGATATTGAAATTATCAGAAGGCAAATAGCAGAGATAAAAGAAAGGAGAATTTAATTCTCAAGAAAAGAAACCCTAGGTGAGAAAGGGGAAAAGGGATCAAAACTTCATGAAACAAAAAGAGAATTTAATTCTCTATCTAAGAGTTTAACTCTTCTGCAAAAGAACTTAGTTCTTCCTCTGATTGAAGATCTGCAGAAGCAAATATCCCCACAAGTTGAGAATTTAATTCTCATCGGGGTGATTCTTCCATGCAGATCCAAAACTTAGTGGGAGAATTGAGTTTAGAGAATTTAATTCTCCCAAATTCATAGGAATTTAAGTCCTCCCAATAAAACTAGGGTTTAACCCTATATGAGAATTTAATTCTCCCAAATTCATAGGAATTTAATTCCTCCAAATAAAACTAGGGTTTAACCCTATATGAGAATTTAATTCTCCCAAATTCATAGGAATTTAATTCCTCCAAGACAGAACTAGGGTTTAACCCTATATGAGAATTTAATTCTTCTACATACATAGGAATTTAAATCCTCTAAAACATAATTAGGGTTTAACCCTACAGAGAATTTAATTCTTAAAACAAAGAAACTTGAAAAACTCTCCATGCACGTAAATAACTTGATCACGTGGTAACACGTGACCCTCATTCTCAATGAGCAGAAAAGAAAAAACAAGAACTTGGTCACGTGGTGACACGTGACCCCTATCCTCAATGATCAGAAAAGAAAGAATAAAACTAAGTCACGTGCCCTCACATGACCCCTAAACAGATCCACCAAAATGAGAAGGAAAAAGTTTTGAGGTAATGCCTCACGTGCCCCCACGTGACCTTCATAATATAGGGAACAAAAGCAAAGGCAGTATTGGCTTTGGGCGCTCTCGCGTGTTACCACGTGACCCCAGATAAATTCTTTAATAATCAATGCACAAATCCATCACGTGCCAACACGTGATGGCCAGAAGATTAAAAGTGATTAAACACTTATCTGCAGAACAAAATAAAGGAGATCTGGCCCCACTTTTGGGTGCCCTCACGTGTCCCCAGCGCGACCCCTTCCTATCTAGTGTTTAACACTAATTTGAGCATTTTATTTCCAGTGTTTAACACTGTTGTACTCTAGTGTTTAACACCACTTTGAGCATTTCATTTCCAGTGTTTAACACTGTTGTCCTCTAGTGTTTAACACTATTTTTAAGCCAATCTTAGCCAAATTGGCTAAGTTTCCAGAGGCAAAAACCTCTCCTTTAACTAAACCTCAAAGTTGAGTAAAACTCAGAACTACAATGTTTAATGCTCAGTCAAAGACAAAAATGTTATCAGAGACCTCAAACTCTTGTTTGGCATTGCTAAATGATGGGGGGCTGAACCCAGACAAATGTCTAATGGTCCAATAAAGGGCCAATATTTCAAACTTAATTGGACTTAGCCCAAGTTGGCCATAAGTCCTCAATTCAGATTTAACTGAGCCAATGTGCTCATAATTTAATTAATTGATCTTAGTTCCAAATTGGACCACAGATCCCCAATCAACTTTGATTCAAGGGTACATCTCTTCACTCTTTTGATATTTGTCGTTGTAATCCTTCAACGTTTTCAGAGAGGTGACGGGTCCCGACAACCACACATTTCACGGACTATGATGTCCTTAACCTCGACTGTGATGTCTTTAAACTAACATTGGACTGTAGGGTCCTTAAACTCATGGACTATGATGTCCTTAACCTTGACTGTGAGGTCTTTAAACTCACGGACTATGACGTCCTTAACCTCGACCGTGATGTCCTTAAACTAACAATGGACCGAGATGTCCTTAAACTAACAATGGACCGTAATGTCCTTAAACTAACAATGGACTGAGATGTCTTTAAACTAATAACGGACCGTAATGTCCTTAAACTAATCGACCGCAATGTCCCTAAACTAAACAATAGAGTCCAATTTCTCTTTTGTTGGATCTAAACGACCCCGTTAAGTTGATCTTAGTCTAAAATGAGACTAACGTATCCTTAACAAACGTTTAAGTTGATCTTAGTCTCAAATGAGGCTAACGAATCCTTAAACCCAACCTCCAAACCCAAATCTAAGAAGATACGGATTTGGACTAGTCCACGCCCTACGGGTGACAACATGAATTAGTCTCCGTATACAATCCACGGGCAACCAAAAACAAAACAAACACCCACGATACGAAGTGACCATCTGGAGAAGAAGAAAGTTGCTACCGCGATGCGGTAGCGTAATTAACTGTAGGGGCTTGCACCTGTAGGGAAGAGCGTCCCCACAATCAAAACCCCCTCATCAACGAGGGGGAATCTGACGAAGTCTGCTACATCGGCCGCATCCGTTTAAACCTTCGATACATGGTGCCATAAATCAACTTGGCATCTTCGGAGAGGTGGACGGATAGCACCAATTAGCATCTGCCCCGAAATTCAGGCAAGACGGACCTGTGCGGCCGCGTCTCTGTGTTTCGGCGGGGAACAGATTCTGGCATGTCCGGTGGGACCTTTTCCTCTTTCCACTCCACACTTCGTGTGTCGTGTTCGCGAACGAATCGCGGTTTGCTAGTGGTCTCCCTTGAGTTCGAGGTACTAAGATTTGGCGTCTTGCTTGGTGCAGAAAGCGAAGGATCAATGGCGTCCACTTGCACGAAGTGTTCTAGCTGCAACTGCAACTCACGTTCCGCCTCATCTGGAGGCATAGCTTACGGGCCTCAAGCGGCCTCTCTGTTCACGATGCCGGTGGACCAAGTAACTCAGGCCACCACTGGGCTGTTCTTTGGGACTATGATCCCACCCATGAGCTTCAATGCCCCGATGTTGCCGCAAGAGGCCCCAAAAAAGTCGGTCTTCGATCGACTTACCACTACTGCGACCCCTCTCAACGGGTCGTCCAGCTCCGGCGCCTCAGTCTTCGCCAGATTAGGCCAAAGTTCATGTGGGCCCGTGATGAAGCCTGCAATTCCAGAAAAGGTTATTCCGAAGTGGATAGCTATCCCTGCTCCCGAAGTCGTCAAGGTGGCTTCTCCTGCCAAAGGGTCGGTCTTCACAAGACTGACTGCTCCGGCTCCCGCTCCAGTCAAAGTCCTCAAAGCTACTTCTCCCGCCCAGAGGTCTGTCTTTGACAGGTTAGACAATGCTGCTCGACGGATGTCGGTCTTCAAAAGGCTGGTACCAGCAGTGCCTCACCAGAACATGGGGCATGACGAAGTCACCCCTCAAGTTGAAACAATCCCAACGGCTCGACACGCTCAACGTCACCACTGGCGTCGGGTAAGGGAAGCTGGGGGCAACCCCCCTCTGGGCGAACTCCACCAGCCCCAACGGTGGAAGTCAATGCTGCTGTTCCAACCGGGAACAGTTTTGAATTGCTAAACAAGGTGCGCAGGAACTCTCCTACCGTCGTACTGAAAAGATCTCCTCCACCCGTGGAGAATGCACCAAAGGCAAAGCCGGAACAGCTCCCTCAGCGGCTATCCTCCAAAATCTACAAAGTCTGGCGACGGGTTCAGGACTCAGTAATCAATCAAGATTACCCTTGCCGATAAAAGAAAGTGAAAGTTCAACAGGAAGAGAACCGTCCTGTCAAGCTACAAAAAATGACAACTACCGGGGTGCCCGCTGCAACGGCCCCCTCAACGTCAACTGCTCAAAAGAGAAGGAGGCCAGAGAAAGCCCCTGTGACTACGGCAGACCACAAAGACGCTGAGCCCAAACGCCCCAAGTCTGGGAGCATAATGGTGCATATTGTTTACATGGCTTCCGGAAAAAAGGAAAGCCGCGCATCGACGGGTCACCGACCGCTCACCCGATCCGTGACAAAAGCCTAGGAGCAGCAACAGAAGCTTCAGGAAATGCTAACGCAAATAGCCGCACTTACCGAGCCAAAAGAAAGCCCGGAGGCGTCATCAGAGCATCGTCATGAACAAGAAACCGATGCTGACTTCCTCTGCAGAGTCCTCGAAAAGAAGGACAGAGAAGCAGCAGAACAAGCGGCTAATATAAAACGAATGGCGCTTCTCTTCCAAGACATGGTCGGGATGATGTTACAACCAGAACTTCAGTTGAAGACCCTCCTATCATCATTGAAGACGACAGAGGGGAGACATCGAACCCTCCTCCGGCTCTCTCAGCAGCCAAAGAGGAAACCATCTCCAAGGCCGTTCTGGATGACTATATTGCTCAGCAAATACGAGCTCACCATGCGAATGAAACGGTCCGACCAAGTTATTAAAACTGGGCAACCATATCCAGGCTGGTATGACCAAATAAAGTACCCGCCGGGATACACGATTCCCAAATTCCATGTATACAAGGGGACAGGTAATCCCCACCAACATGTTGCTCAATTCAGGGCTTTTTTCGGCAACACCGGGGGTGATGATAAACTTTTGCTCCGTCAGTTTGTTGGCAGCTTATCGGAGACAGCGTTTGAATGGTACTCTGAACTTCCAAATGACTGCGTCAAGACTTTCGCAGAAATGGAGCTATTATTCACACAAAGATTTGCAAGCGCTAGCGAGCGCACCCTAATCACAGCATTGATTAACGCCAGGGTAAAGCTAGGCGAGACGTAGGTTCAATATGCAATACAATGGCGGAATCTGTGGTCGAAATGCGTGTAAGTCCATGTCACGCACCCTACGAACTTGCGGGGAGGCGGAATATATGAAAAACGATTATCAAAGCTTCGTAACACGGACTTGAGCGCATGAATCGTTCCTAAACCATTGCTAACTAACTACTAGAGGTTTAACTACTCGGATACGAAGTTATACCTCACGTTACTTGTCCTTCGGGGCTTCATCGCAGTCCTCCACTCCTCGTAGGCTCCTTGGAACATCGACACCTCAACGGCCTCCTCGAATCAAAGACGATCTGCCCGAAAGCTCTTACGCAAGCTTAATCTCAAACTTGAGATAACTAGGTTGCTTAAAGTGCTAATCTAAGCTATCTAGGGATATAGAGTGAGGTTATGGATGTATTAGTCTAGCTAACCCTTGATCTCAACTCATGAGAGGTTAGGGTTAGGGTTTGAAGAGAGAGTGAGCTTGAAGAGAGAGAAGGTGAGAATGATAATGAGAATGAAAAAGCTTCTCACTTGAATATATGAAACATAATGAATTATCAAATAAATGATTATTCACCATGCTTCATTAATTCAATATGAGTGATTCACTATGTGAGTCATTAAGCAATAAATGATGCATTAATGACATAGTGAATCACACAAATGAGTCACAAATTTCATTTAATGCAATGCCACCTCCCTCCCCAAGTCACCACTCTTCTAGAAGCTTCTCGACAAATTACGAGAACGCCCCTCCAATCTGTGAAAACACGGAAAAACTTTAGACTGTATAAATCCTATAACCCGATACTAGAAACTGGCTTAAACCAAAGCCGGCTAGTAAAAACTGTCCGAAAAGTCGTACGTGCGTAAACACACGTATGCGTCCGAACCCTTGTCGTAAAACCATACGACCTTTATATCGTTTCTCCTGGAGCAGGGAAACTTTCTGTGTGGGACTCTAAAGACTCAACACTTCGCTGGCAGTGGGTTTAACCACAGACCGCAAGCGGCACTAGCTGTACATAACGGTCCCCAGGTAGATGTCGATAAGAAGGCCGATGAGGAAAACCATCCGAATCCCTACTGAGCCTAATGTGACAATCTCCGTACAGTCCGGTCTGTTCGTCTAAGATTATCGCATATCAAGCCTAGGGGGCGGCAAGCGTCAGTCCCCTAATAGCTGTATAAGTCTTGTTGGAGCGAAACCCATTACACCCTGAGAAGATACTATAACGTACCAGTGTATCTCGCTTGCCCTGGCCAGGGACTTTGCGTAATGGCTCTCTGACACAGCGCGATATCAAC
Organism: Agapanthus africanus; assembly: GCA_030015575.1. Lineage (NCBI taxonomy): Eukaryota > Viridiplantae > Streptophyta > Magnoliopsida > Asparagales > Amaryllidaceae > Agapanthus > Agapanthus africanus. The sequence goes on along the minus strand of JASDDO010000022.1, from coordinate 645,239,973 downwards.
TCCCAATACCGGGAGAGACGAATCCTATCTAACCGCCACTGCCTCCAAGTGCTCGGGACTGCACCCAACTGCTACCTGTTTGCACGACTCCTTTGAGCCGTGGTAGGGTAGAAATCTAAGAACAGTGGGACACACTCGAGGCGAAGTAGCAGTGTCAAGTCTGCGGACTATGCTGTACTCATGTCACCTGGGAACTGTTAACTGACGATGGGTATAATACCAACCAATCAGTTCCTCGACGAGTCCTGTCCGGTGTACCCGTAACCTAACGAGCACCTGTATACTATCTCTAGTACGACGTACTGATGGCTGTGGGACAGACCATCTCCCCAACTGGGATGAGAAGCGTATACACTTAGTCTACTCCAGAATATCGACGCCTTATCTCGATAATCCAACGACCAGGGACCTGTATAGGATGTTGCTTACAGACTACCCAGCCCCTACTAGTGTGACTGCCATCACGACGCTGGTAATCAAGCAAAGATCTTATGGGCTCTACTAATATGTATAAGTGATATGTTACAAGAAATATATGCTCATATTAAAGTAGACTCAAACCAAGTAGCATACTACTATATTTAGCAAGACTGTTATATACAACTGTGAATATCCCAAGCTTCCATTAAGTAATATACATGCTAGTATGATACAATAATGGCCCCTAGGGCATATACACTAACAATCTCCCACTTGCACTAGGGCCATGAGCTGGCATATCGTAGACCAATCATCTCGAATAGCCTCTCGAACTGCGTCTGAGGAATGGCCTTTGTGAATGAATCAGCAATGTTATCCACCGTCTTTACTCTCTTCACCTCGATCTCACGGCGATCTATGATCTCCCTGATCAGGTGATACCGCCTTAAGATTGTGTCTGGACTTCTGATGGGACCTGGGTTCCTTCGCTAAAGCTATAGTGCCGTTGTTGTCATAATACAGAGGTATTGGACCAACACTGGTAGGAACCACTTGAAGTTCTGTGAGGAACTTCTTCGTCCAGACTGATTCTTTTGCGGCATCGCAAGCAGCTATGTACTCCGCTTCCATTGTTGAGTCAGCAACGGTCTCCTGCTTGGAACTCTTCCAACAGACCGTCCCTCCATTGAGGGTAAAGACATAACCCGACATGGATTTGGAGTCATCTTTGTCACTCTGGAAGCCGGAGTCGGCAAAGGCCTCCATCTGGAGGTCTTTTCCGCCATACACTAAGAATATCTCCTTAGTCCTTCTCAGGTACTTGAGAATGTTCTTTACTGCTATCCAGTGATTCTTCCCTGGGTTTGCTTGATACCGGCTTACTACGCTCAATGCGTATGCTACATCTGGTCTGGTACATAACATCACATACATTATAGAGCCTACTGCTGAAGCGTAAGGTAATCGACATGCGATCCCTTTCCAAATCAGTCTTGGGAGACATATCTTTGGAGAGGGTAATTCCGTGACAAGCCGGTAGGTTACCGCGCTTAGAATCTTCCATACTGAATCTCTTCACTATGGTGTCTATGTACCTGGACTGCGAAAGTCCCAACATCCTCTTTGATCTATCACGATAGATCCGGATCCCCAGAATGTAGGTGGCATCACCCAAGTCTTTCATGGAGAATTTATGTGACAAGAATCTTTTGACTGACTGTAACATAGGAATATCATTTCCTATTAGGAGAATGTCATCCACGTACAAGACAAGGAATACTACAGCTCTCCCTACAATCTTACTGTATATGCATGGTTCATCTGGATTTTTGATAAAGTCAAATTCTTTGACAGTATCATCAAAACAGATGTTCCAACTCCGCGATGCCTGCTTTAGTCCATAAATGGACTTAAGCAGCTTGCATACTTTACCGCTGCTCCCACTCTGAATGAATCCCTCTGGTTGATCCATATAGACTCTCTCTTCCAAATTACCATTTAGAAAAGCCGTCTTTACGTCCATCTGCCAGATTTCATAATCGTGGAAGGCAGCAATAGCAAGAAGGACCCGAATAGATTTAAGCATAGCCACTGGAGAAAAGGTTTCGTCATAGTCCAAACCAGGTCTTTGACGGAAACCCTTTGCAACAAGTCTAGCCTTATAGGTTTCAACCTGTTTATCTGCACCAATCTTCTTTTTGAAGATCCATTTGCATCCTACGGGTTTTACCCCATTTGGAGCAACGTCCAAAGTCCATACTTTGTTAGTGTACATGGACTCCATTTCGGTCCGCATTGCTTCCAGCCATTTTACTAAGTCACCACTCTGAATGGCTTGCTGGAAACTAGTAGGCTCATCATAGTCAATAGTGCAATCCTCTCTATCCCCGTCTATGAGAAAACCGTAGTATCTCCCTGGCGGATGAGACTGCCTACTACTCCTGCGGAGTGGCGTCGGGATGTCCGGTTCTTCTGAAACCTCTGGTTCTACCAAGCTTTCAGTAATAGCTTATGGTTCTGGAATTTCTTCCAGTTCTATTGCGCTCCCACTTATCTGATTTTCTAAAAACTCAGTTTCCAAGAAGCGAGCATTATGAGAAACAAAAATCTTTTGTTCCTCTGCGTAATAGAAATAATATCCTTTGGAGTTCTTTGGATATCCCATAAACTTACACTGTACTGATCGTGCCTCTAGCTTGTCCGCATGCTGCTTCTTTACAAAAGCTGGACATCCCCATATCTTAATATGTTTAAGATAGAATTTCTTTCCACACCACATCTGATATGGTGAAGAAGGCACAGTCTTAGTTGGAACTCGGTTTAAAAGGTAAGCAGCTGATTCTAGTGCATATCCCCAGAATGATCGTGGTAACTCAGCTTTACTTATCATGGAACGAACCATATCCAATAGGGTTCGATTCCTCCTTTCCGATACACCGTTGTGTTGTGGTGTGTATGGAAGAGTAAGCTGAGAGAGAATTCCATTCTCTTTTAAGTAACCCAGGAACTCGATACTTAAGTATTCACCACCTCGATCAGATCTCAGTGTCTTGATACTTTTTCCGGTTTGGTTTTCTACTTCATTCTTGTATTCTTGGAATTTCTCAAAGGCCTCGGATTTATGCTTCATCAAGAAGATATATCCATTCCTAGAGAAATCATCCGTAAAAGTAATGAAGTAGGAATAACCACCTCGCGCATGTGTAGACATTGGACCACACACGTCACTGTGTACGAGTCCCAAGAGCTCGCTTGCTCTTACTCCGTGTCCAGTAAACGGAGTCTTTGTCATCTTTCCCATGAGACAAGATTCACAAGTAGCATAAGATTGATATTCGAACGAATTCAAATATCCTTCTCTATGTAACTTAGTTAATCGTGTTTCATTGATGTGACCTAGTCTACAATGCCATAAGAAAGCCTGATTCATGTCTGGAGACTTTCTTTTAAGTGCATTCTGGACATTGAAAACCTGAGCTTGATTTAATACGTATATACCATTATTTAATGTACATGACCCAATCAGAACTTGATTTAGGTGGATGTGGACCATATCGCTTATAAAAGTAAAATCATATCCTTCTTTAGAATGTAAGGATACAGATATGATATTACATGTTGTACCTGGTACATAAAAACAGTTACGCAGAATCAATATCTCTCCAGTTGTCAGTCCAAGATGATATTCCCCTACGGATTCAGCGTTCATGCTCATTCCGTTAGCAACTGTGAGGGTCATATCACCTATCCCGATAACCCTACGATTTCTCAGAGCTTGTAATGAATTACAGATATGAGTTCCTGATCCGGTATCCAATACCCAGGAAGTAGGGTTAACTGACATACAGTTCTCTATAACAAATACACTTGAGGCTGAAGCCACAACATGCTTCATATCCTGGCTACTGGCTTTAAAAGCCTGCAATCATTCTGCCAATGTTCATTCCTGTAACAATAGGAACGTCCCTCTTTTACTATATCCAGTCCCGAAACTTTTGCCGTTCTCTTTCCTTCTGCTTCCCTGGTTTCCTTCAGGGTAGGAGGCAGAGATTGTAGAATCAAGTCAGTATCTGACTCATTTCCCAACGCGGTCTCCAGGTCCTGGAGCTCATCAATACAGCTAGTCATTGTAAGGACGTTGTCCCTTACAGATGACCCGTCAGCCAACCTCACTTGAATTAATTCGTTCGAGGTCTCATATCTTGCGATATGAGATTGCTCTCCATATAAATCTTTGTTATGGAGAAAGATAGAAACTAAATCCATCTTTTCGTGCTGCTTCTAGTATACACCATCAACTGAAGCTAACATGAGGCACTTAGCTTTCGCTTTATCTTTTTCCCTTGTCTGACGGATATCCATATCCGCGACAGTGGAAACTGGACCTGGGACGGCGGGATCTTGAGTAGTAATAGGGTGGTCCAGCTTGTCATAGGCAATGAACATCTGGACAGACTTTTGCCACTCATATAAGTAAGATTCAGTCAAATTATTATCTAGATGTAACCTATGTGTGGTCACAAGGTCGCTGCAATTTAAGATAGAGAAGAAAATACTATTAGCATGATGCTCTTGCAAGTTTAGAGTGGTTTGATTTATCTAAACAGGATGGCTCCCACTGTTTCTCGAATCTCTCCTCAAACCATAAAAGAAGAATTAGCCAGAACAATTCTCACCGTACAATTCTTGCTTAACCGTTCAGCCAGGTCAGTGTCGATACTTCGAGGGAGGTTTTCCAACGCTTTCGCGAAGTTCCTTAATTAAATAACCTCTTTTCTCTGGGGGCGTAACCCCGCTGATACCTTTCTAGGCACCTACTTGGTTTATAGCATTGATCGTTAAGTGACGAATCTCCTGATAAGTAGCTTGTACTCACAGTAGGATCGGGATCCAAAATATCATCGTATGATAATGTTGAAGGTATCCTACCAACATTCATCAAACTCCAAAATGGTATGCTCTCTATGCAAATTTCAGTTTCTTTAGAAATTCCCGATATGGATTTTTGCCCCATGCTCTTATGACCTTGACTTTGGCCAAACAAATCATAAGTCACATGTCAAGTTCTACCCGTCATTGTCCAGGTTAATTTGAACCCACCCGTACATGCCCTTGACTTTGGCCAAACAAGGTAGTACGACTGTCCCAAACCAACGCATCTATCTATGCTACATATGAATATCCAATAGCTACCAAACACTGTGCCTTGACTTTAGCCAAACAAACACAGCTTGAATACTATTGGATACCCAAATGAAATGACGGAGGGCTACGAATGGTTTTGTTAAAACCGTGAACGTAGTGAACTTGATATAATCGAAGGAACCTGATACTTTTTAAAAAGAGTGGTTAAAGCTCCGCAATTAAAAAATTCTGCTCTTTTAAAATAACCGAGTGGTTTCTTTTAAATTTGTTCCAACGATTAAACTTTGGTTTATTTTCTTTGCATTATTATAATGCGTCCCATCATTTATCCTACACGGGGTCCCGTCATCACCCGTTAGGTTACTTAACTAACGACAGAGCGGGAGCTGGGCTAGCGCGGGTGTAAAACATAAGTGACGTCTAATAGCTATCATATATAGATATTGTAAATTCGTCAGACGCAATAATAAGCATTCCAAATCACAGATGAACTTTATTGGATTTATTAGCAATCCGCATTTGCTTTGAGCCTGCAATAAAAGATGGATTACACAGTTGTGATGAATAGCCATTACCCCACCCTAGACCCCTACGGGTACGGCAAACTACCCACCAAGTACCCGAAGTGAAGCGGTCTCCCTCAACGACATGAGTAGGCCACTAAACACTTCAACGTACCCGGTAGTTTGTGTACCCCGCCTTGGGTTTATCCTAGGAGCAAAACAGTAAAAAGAAATAATACAACGGTGGCTACAACCGCAACCTGGATGTGCCCCGCAAAAGAATATTACATCATATAACATTTACATCGAATGAAAGAATATTAAACCCATCTCAAACCCCGGCTAATCATCACAACAGTCCAACACAGTTCATATACACAAACAGTAAACATTACAGAAATGTGCAACCCCCTGCTAACCGACATACTAGCAGTTAGGGGTGGTTTACGAATACATTAAACATTACACATAAAAACCCAATTAGCAAATATCTTAGAATATCGATCGATAACCATATTCCGTGTTTACCCCAAAAGCCAACCAGCAAAGAAGCAACCTGGGTAGAAACAGAACATACAGGAAGACAAAAACCCAAAAAATATGAATTACTGTGAAACTCCGAGTCAACTCGGCGTTGACTCGGCGGCAGATCCGCGGCAGAAGCTCTCTATTGCCGCGGATCCGCGGCCGTTTTACCGAGTCACTGGCTCGTATTTTTCCATAACTCATATATTTCCCTGCTGTGAATTTTAAGGTATGTTAAATATTTTTTCAGACAAGTTTAAAATTAACAGAAACTTAGGGTTTTCGGTTTTTTGTTTTCGTGTTTTCCGTCGATCGAACTTCTAATCAGTTGCTAACAAGCTAGTAATGGTTTAGTTGGCTCTGATACCACTGTAAGTCCATGTCACGCACCCCACGAACTTGCGGGGAGGCGGAATATATGAAAAACGATTATCAAAACTTCGTAACACGGACTTGAGCGCATGAATCGTTTCTAAACCATTGTTAACTAACTACTAGAGGTTTAACTATTCGGATACGAACTTATACCTCACGTTACTTGTCCTTCGGGTATTCATCGCGGTCCTCCACTCCTCGTAGGCTCCTTGGAACATCGACACCTCAACGGCCTCCTCGAATCAAAGACGATCCACCCGAAAGCTCCTACGCCAAGCTTAATCTCAAACTTGAGATAACTAGGTTGCTTAAAGTGCTAATCTAAGCTACCTAAGGGATATAGAGTGAGGTTATGGATGTATTAATCTAGCTAACTCTTGATCTCAACTCATGAGAGGTTAGGGTTAGGGTTTGAAGAGAGAGTGAGCTTGAGGAGAGAGAAGGTGAGAATGATAATGAGAATGAAAAAGCTTCTCACTTGAATATATGAAACATAATGAATTATCAAATAAATGATTATTCACCATGCTTCATTAATTCAATATGAGTGATTCACTATGTGAGTCATTAAGCAATAAATGATGCATTAATGACATAGTGAATCACACAAATGAGTCACAAATTTCATTTAATGCAATGCCACCTCCCTCCCTAAGTCACCACTCTTCTAGAAGCTTCTCGACAAATTACGAGAACGCCCCTCCAATCCGTGAAAACACGGAAAAACTTTAGACTGTATAAATCCTATAACCCGATACTAGAAACTGGCTTAAACCAAAGCCGGCTAGTAAAAACTGTCCGAAAAGTCGTACGTGCGTAAACACACGTATGCGTCCGAACCCTTGTCGTAAAACCATAAGACCTCTATATCGTTTCGCCTGGAGCAGGGAAACTCTCTGTGTGGGACTTTAAAGACTCGACACTACGCTGGCAGTGGGTTTAACCACAGACCGCAAGCGGCACTAGCTGTACGTAACGGTCCCCAGGTAGATGTCGATAAGAAGGCCGATGAGGAAAACCATCCGAACCCCTACTAAGCCTGATGAGACAATCTCCGTACAGTATGGTCTGTTCGTCTAAGACTATCGCATATCAAGCCTAGGGGGCGGCAAGCGTCAGTCCTCTAATAGCTGTATAAGTCGTGTCGGAGCGAAACCCATTACACCCTGAGAAGCTACTGGAACGTACCAGTATATCTCGCTTGCCCTGGCCAGGGACTTTGCGTAATGGCTCTCTGACACAGCGCGATATCAACTCCCAATACCGGGAGAGATGAATCCTATCTAACCGCCACTGTCTCCAAGTGCTCGGGACTGCACCCAACTGCTACCTGTTTGCACGACTCCTTTGAGCCGTGGTAGGGTAGAAATCTAAGAACAGTGGGACACTCGAGGCGAAGTAGCAGTGTCAAGTCTGCGGACTTTGCTGTACTCATGTCACCTGGGAACTGTTAACTGACGATGGGTATAATACCAACCAATCAGTTCCCCGGCGAGTCCTGTCCGGTGTACCCGTAACCTAACGAGCACCTGTATACTATCTCTAGTACGACGTACTGATGGCTGTGGGACAGACCATCTCCCCAACTGGGATGAGAAGCGTATACACTTAGTCTACTCCGGAATATCGATGCCTTATCTCGATAATCCAACGACCAGGGATCTGTATAGGATGTTGCTTACAGACTACCCAGCCCCCACTAGTGTGACTGCCATCACGATGCTGGTAATCAAGCAAAGATCCTATGGGCTCTACTAATATGTATAAGTGATATGTTACAAAAAAACATATGCACATATTAAAGTAGACTCAAACCAAGTAGCATACTACTATGTTTAGCAAGGCTGTTATATACAACTGTGAATATCCCAAGCTTCCATTAAGTAATATACATGCTAGTATGATACAATAATGGCCCCTAGGGCATATACACTAACAATGCGAACATCGCATCGAAGAAGCGCCGGCGGTGGGCATGTTCGTGGGCACTCTGGACCCTCATGCAACCATTTCCCAATTCATGATGTTCTTCAAGCCGACCACATTCCAAGCCTTGATCGACAAGCTGGCCCAGATGGACCAGATGGGTCATAGACCGTCTCCTCCGAAGCCGGAGCCGTGGAACGAAAAGGGTAAAGGGAAGGCGACATTCGTTGCGAATACTCAACAGCAGCCCAGTGCCCCAAAACTAACGGATCAACTGTAAGAGAGACGGCGATACTACAATGAGAAAAGGAAGCGTCCTTATTCGTTCCCTCGGGACAAAACGAAGAGACTGTTCGAACTGGCGGTACGTAACAGGCTCATCAATCTGCCGAATCCGAAATGACCGTCGCAACCCGGCGAGACTAATAGTCCCAATTATTGCCCTTACCATCAAACGGTAAGCCATCCAATTGAAGATTGCTTCGTCTTTAAGGGATGGATCGAGGACCAATACCAACAAGGCAAGTTTGCGCTGTCTGAGAATTGGAAGGTGAACCCACCACAACCGCACACTCCTAAGAAGATAGACACACCGGGGGCATTGTGCTCTTTTGTTGAAGATGCTCCATGGGAGGTCGCTCTTTCAGCCAAAACTAAAAGAACACTGAACGATCTCCAGACATGCCCGGCGATCAGGTGGAAGAATTTGCTGGAACCCGAGATTATCAAGGGAATGCTGAAACCGCGCCCAACTCCAAAAATTGGTGGCGATATTTAAAACACTCACACCCAGCCGTCAAAGTCTTCAAGGAAGAAAAAGAAGACCAAAAAGCCCGTGAAGCCTGGTGACAAGCGCACGGACCTGCAAAAACAGATTGACGCGCTGGAAAAGTGTAACCAGAAGGCGCGGACTCCAATCACACTCCAAGAATTTCACAGTCACGTCCTTGAAGACGGAGATGATGGAGAAGACTCGTCGGATGAATATAAGGATTACATAGCAAGTTTCCATGTGATCTCTCACTCATCGATAAATGATGAAGAAGTTCCTTACATAGAGAAACTGGGGTCATGTCCTGAGCCGGAACTTCTAGGGCCATCAGACGAAATGATTGATGCGTTCCTGATGAAGCGCTTCTTAAAAGCAAAGCTACTCGAGAGCGTGAGATGTCCATATTTGAAAAGGCCAAGCGTCGGCAACTGGACGAAAGGATTGAAACGCTCCCGCCAAATCAAAGTACATCTGCCGCAAATAAAAGTAGGTTCAAAACGAGGAAGAGATTCGCCAAAGCCATATCAATGTGAATGAAGCTGCCACCCTCCGAAGGAAACATTCTTGGTGAAGCGGAAATGCATCCTAGCTACTGCTTAAATCATCGAAAGATTGCGCACCCTACCGAAGAGTGCAACGCTTTTAAAAGATGGTGGCAGGGATATATTGCTCACTGGCAAAATTTCAACCGGATGAAACGCAAAACTCGTCGGGAGCAAAGAAATACGACCGAGGAGTGTAAAAGAACTACCGGCAACTGTCACATGGTCTATGCTGGGGGATCGCAAGTTCTCACCTTCGGGAGCGACTCTGACGAAGAATGACTCTTGGCCCGCCCTTCAAAGAATCCACCTCGGGAAAAGAGGAAGAACCAAAGACCTGTGAAAATATTCAGCTGCGCAATCATACGTTGCCAGAAAAGAATCTCGGACCCACGAATAGAAAAGATAAGGAAAAAGAAAAAGTCTATGAGGATATTGCCCTAGATGACCAAGTCATCAAAGAGCTGACCACCAAGGACCCGCCAAAGAAAAGTAAGATGGACTGCAACGTTCTGGCATACTTGAAGAAGCTACCCTCGCAACTTAACATTCTCGACGCCCTTATGCTATCCAAAGAAGCGAGAGATTCATTGATCAAGGCACTACAAGAGCCAGAGCAATTCCAAGCTTTCCTCGCCGAAGAAACGATGAAAGACGAGTTGGAAGAAGTACACACAGCCGATATCACCTTCGGCGATGAAGATCTCCTCCTTGGGACGTGCGAACATAACCGTCCCCTTTATGTCTCCGGATACTGTCACGATATCAAGATAGGCAAAATCCTGATTGACAATGGGTCTTCCGTCAATCTCCTCAACTTGCGGGTGTTGAAGGAAATCTGCATGAGCGTTCAGCACCTCGCTCGTGATAAAATCACCATCTCTGGTTTCAACTCCCAGTCATCACGGACTCTCGGATCTGTGATACTGACGCTGCGCTTCGGGCTACTTTTCACGGATATTAAATTTCACGTCATTGACGCCAAGACATGCTACAATACTTTGCTCGGCAGGCCCTGGTTACACGAGTACAACATTATCCCTTCTACACAACATCAGTGTATGAAGTATTTCAAGAATGGTCTCGAGTACACTGTGACGGGGGAGTTGAACCTATTCTCCATGAATGAAGTCCGAAAGTACGAAGATGCAAAATACTTCTTACCAGACTTTGAGGACACGGAAAGATGTCACAAACCGAAGAACAATGCCACCACTACTATTCCGGTCTTCGGGAGTGATACCGAGGAGGAAGAAGAGATAGTTTATTCAGGGCCGCCCCAATACAACAAACCGGGACCGTCCATCCCTATGTTGATCTTTGGCAGCGACTCGGAAGATAAGGTCAATGCTGTATTCTATGTTCGGCCGTCGATACAAATCTCCGCCGACAAAAATCAGAGTTTGCAAATTACCTTGGTTCCACAAGAGCACCACAAAGAGCTCGATGCACTTAAAACTTATAGTGTGCAAGAACTGCAGACATTCTACGTCCCTCCCAGGCGAAAAGTGAAGGTCCCCGCAACGCCCCGGCCATCAAAACGCGGCCAAAATGCGGAACAAAAATTTTCTAAACCGGCGCTACCACTACCCGATTTCCGGATCGACCTTAAACCCTAAACTAGCAAACTAACTAAGAGTTAGAATCGTTGTACAGAGTTGATCCAAGTCCTTCGGTCTTCATTCCAAGCTCCTAGCGGTTCTTTGACGCAGTTTGGTTGCCGGTCTTCCTCCATCTCCGATGATCCACTTGAGGGAAACGGCGCAAGCTCCAACCTCGTCGAACGAGGTAACCGACGCTCCAACGTCGCTAGCGATGGAGAGTGGGGGTGTATGAATATGTCACTACAATTTTCTCTCTACCATGTGCTCATGGGAGCAACCAAAGAAGAAGAATGGAGGTGATCAAGAAATCTTGGCATGAACAAAAATGGCTAAGTATATTTTGTGAGAATGAGAGAGTGAGAGAGTGAGGAGGCTAGTAAATTAATCATGTAACCTAAAAGAAAATAAAACCCCACTCCCATTATTGAGTGGTCGGCCCCCTCCCTCCCTCTCTCATCAAAAATCATTTTCAATTTCAATTAAACAATTGCACACCATACTTTAGACCCATGCCAGTCATTGTTCATGCCACCTCACACCCTCCACCTCATTATTAAACAAAATGAATTTCCTAAAACGGAAAATCAATTAATGAGGTGGCAAATCTTCTAGAAGCTATTCCGTATAAAATACGGAATACTTCCGGTACATGTATCGTAATACATATACGCGTATTCGTACAAAAAAACGAATAGCCGAGAGAGAAAACGAATAGTGAACAATAATACTAGAATACGTATATACAAATACATATATAAATTATTAAATCAAAGCCTGATTTAATAAACTGGCTTAATCCTAAGCCGCTAGTATTATCAACCGTCCAATTAAAGTCTGCGCAGCAAGTGCACATATTTAATCGGACATCTGTATGTATCAACATACCTCATGTACACCATATCGCCTGAACCGTGAAAACCCTCTGTGTGGGACTCTAAAGACTCGTCAATATGCTGGCAGTGGGTTTAACCACAAGCACGTCAGCGGCACTAGCTGTACGTAACAGCTACCCTGGTATTGAGCGAAAGGGAGGCCGACGAGCAAACTCATCCTGAACCCCTACTGAGCCTGTCAGTGACAATATCCGTACAGTCCGGTCTATTCGTCTAAGAGTATCGCATATCGAGTCTAGGGGGTGGATAAAGTCAGACCCCTAACAACGCGATATTTAGTGTCGGCATGATACCCATCACCTCCTGAGAAACTATCGATCCTGGATCGGTAATCCTCGTCTACCATGGCCATGGATTTGTGGTGATGGCCACCCATACACAATGCGACATCAACCACCAATACCAGGAGAGACGAATCCCCGACGATCCGATCACTGCCTCCATGTGGCTCGGGACTGTACACAACTAAAACCTGTTTGCATGACTCCTTTGAGCCGTGGTAGGGTAGTAATCAAAGCACAGTGGGAACTCACACGAGACAAATAACGATCTCAGGTCGACAGACTAACCTGTACACATGTCACCTGGGAACTGCTATCTGATAATAGGTATAATACCAACTAGCAGGTTCCCGGCGAGTCCGTCCAGTGTACTAATAACCCAATGAGCACCTGCATACTATCTTAGGTGAACAAACTAACACCAATGGTTTGTGAGACCTGGCTACCGCCCCTCGTCGGGGTCTCGATCAGTATACACTAGTCTACACTGGAGTATCGATACCCGGTCTCGATACTCCCACGACTAGGGACATTTATGTAGGGTTACTAGGCACTCTAATAAAGTTCTACAAGGCATCAACCATGCCCGATTAAAATTTTATCCGTGCCGAATAACTCTAAACAATATCTTTAAACTAGAGATTAGGCGAAAACCAGCAAGTTAATATCTTTAACACAAAGTGAATACGAAATACAACCTTTGTAGATCGGTCCTTCACTTCTTAAGCTCCTTGTAGTAGTCCATTCGCTGTGATCATCGAACTCCCGGACTCTCGGACGGCTCCATGAGAAAATTGCAACGGTATTGCTTGAAGTCTTCGAGACCGAAGATGATCTACGTCGAGGGAATACGAACTCAAGCTTCTATTTCCCTAACTAGAGAATTAGTGAAGCAAACACCCTAAACTAAAGTGCTAGTCTAATAGAGGATGATGAAATAGGAAATGGGTACACTTTAGAATTTCTTTTCTCACTATCATTCTCTCTCTTTATCAAACCCTAGAAAGAAATTGAAGGAGGAAGAAGATGAGCTCAAAATGAGAATGAAAACTAATCAAGAGAGAGAGAGTTAGCTAACCATTGGTGAGTGGGTATCATATACTAACTCATGTAGAGACATAACCATGGCTAATTATAGTGGTTAGGTTAATTATATCTTAAGTAAAACAAAACTAGTGGACTAAGTCAATGCAACCATAAGCTTCATGAAGCTTCATGCATGTGAGCTCATTATCCATTTGTTTTTAGAATTACTTTAAATATAAAAACCTAACCAATATAATTATAATGGTGTATGTCTCATACACCCATGTAGTGTGTATCAACAATCATGATACAAAATGAACACAAATTAATATATATCACATATATATTAAGTTGTGCACAAGTGAGAAAAACAAATGCTTAAGTGAACCAATGTTAGTTAATGTAAATTAGTATATCACATATACAATTATACACTAAATTATAAAATCAACACTTGACTTAATAATCCGGTTATATCTCATATAACCGACTAACACAAACGTATCGACTTATCAAATCAACCCTTGGTTCAATAACCAGGTTATATCGCATATAACAGATCGATACAATAGTCGCGAGAATAGAATACGGTATCACATACATGCATTATTCTCGGTCCCGCACATATCACATATGCGCTCCTATTTCGTTTTGCCTGAGCCAGTAAAACCTCTATGTAGGACTCTAAAAACTCGTCAATACGCCGGCAGTAGGTGATGATCATATCAAGCACCCACAATCCGTCAGCGGTACTAGCTGGACGTAACGGTTACCCGGGTATTGAGCGATCAGAAGATCAGCAAGCAAGCCCGCTCCAACTCCTGCAAAAAGCCTGACAGTGACACTACCGTACAGTCCGGTCTCCTCGTCTGATATGTCGCATATCAAGTCTAGGGGTGGTAAAACGTCAGACCCCAATAACCGATAAGTCATGCCGATATGAGGATCATAACGGGTCGAGAAACTACTGGTAACACTTACCAGTAAATCTCTAAACCAGCCCTGGCCAGGGACTTCCCTGTTATGAACTTCGTTAGCATCTCATGAACTAATATACACCCAGACTTCCTCTTTGGTAGCATCTTTGGTAGCGATGTATCCAGCCTTTATCGTCTAGTATGCCACGATATCTATCTTGGAGCTCTTCCAACATGCCGTCCCTTTATTGAGGGTAAAGACAATGCCTGTGACTGACTTTCAGTCGTCCTTATCACTCTGGAACCTTTCCAGTGATTCTCCCCAGGATCGATTGATACCATCTCACCACAACAGTGAGTATCCTAACATCCAATTAGATCTATCTCATAGATCCAAAACCCAGGATTTAGTAGGTATCACTTTGATCCTATATGGAGAATCATTGTGATAAGAGGAGATTGATCGAGCGTAGCATAGGAAACTCCTTCCCTATCAAGAGTATGTCATCCACGTACTCTACGAGGATCACCACCATACTCCTTACTACCTTTTTGTATATACAAGGTTCATCTGCCATTTTGATGAAGTCAAACTCTTTGACTAACACATCAAAACAGACGTTCCAACTCCGCGATGCCCGCTTTATCCCATAAAGCAACTTGTACATGCTTCCGCTGCTCCCACTGTCTATGAAGCCCTCTGGCTGTGTACTTATAGACGCTCCCTTCCAAATCAACATTCAGAAAAGCAGTCATGACACCCAACCGCCAGATATCGTAGTCATGGTATGTAGCCGTGGCAAGTAAGATCTGGATGGACTTAAGCATAGCTACTTAGAAAAGGTTTCATCATAATCCATACCTGGTCAATGATGCAAACCTTTAATAAGTCTAGCTTTGAAAGTCTCAACTTTTCCATGTACACCAAGTAATCTTCTCAAGATATACTTGCTCCTGATGGGGATTTAACCCTTCAGATAAGGCAACCAAAGTCCATACTTTGTTGGTGTATAAGGATTCCATCTCAAATCGTTAAGCATCCAGCCATTCTTACAGAGTCCCCACTCTTAATGGCCTGCTTGAAACTAGTTGGGTCATCATCTCATGATGCATTCCTCGCTCCCACTGTCATAGAGAAACCAAAGTATCTCTCAGGTGGGTGAAGAACCCTACTATATCGGCGGAGAGGCTGAGGTTCGTTGGAAACTATTGAATCCTTTGGTTCTACCAAATCATCAGCTGCAGTTTGTATAGCCGGAACTCCTTCCAGTTCTACCTCATGTCCACTAATTTCTTCACAAGAAATTCCCTTTCACAAAGGTGGCATGCTGAGAAACAAAATATCTTTTGTTCCTCGGTTGGATAGAAGATATTCCCTTGCGAATGCCTGGGATATCCAACAAATTTCTACAGAACTGACTTTGCCTCGAGCTTGTCCGGATTATGCTTTTAGACATAGGCTGGACAACCCCAAATCTTAACAAACTTAAGATATAGGATCTTCCCTTTCCATATCTCATATGAAGTGGTAGGCAACTGATTTGATCGGAACCCTATTCAATAGGTATGCAACTTCTTCAGTGCATAACTCCCAAAAAGGAAATAGGAAACTCAGTAGTACTCATCATAGAGCACACCTTATCACATAGGGTGTGATTGCTCCGCCCCGATACACCGACGTGCTGTGGTGTATATGGAGGAGTAATGCTGAGAGAGAATCTCATTCTACTTTAGAATAATCCAAGAATTTCGTGCTCAAGTATTCTCCTCCTTGATCACATCAAAGGACATAATACTTATACCCGTTTTGGTTCTCTACTTTCTAACTTATATTCTGTGAATATCTCAAAAGCTTCAAACTTGTGTTTCAACAGGAACATATGCCTGAATCTTGAGAGATTATCAGAGAATGTAATGAAGTACTAAGAACCGGTCTTGGTATGTGTAGACAGGGGACCTTCATACATCAACATGTATCATCCCAAGAGTTCACTAACTCTTTCTCTGTTTCCAATAAACAGAGATATGGTCATCTTATCTCTGTGACATGACCGGAAAGTTTCACAAGATGTAAATTCAAACTAATTTAAATATGCATCTTCTGTAACTTCAGCTAGTCAGGTCACATTGATATGGCCTAGTCTACAATACATCAAGAAGGATTCCTTCATTTCTGAACTCTTCCTCTTATGTGTGTTCTGTATACTAAGAACTGTAGTTTGATTTAGAACGTCAAAGCTTTTAGATAACGTGCCTGAACCGATCAACTCTTAATATAGGAAATGTTCAAAACATTATCCAACAATACAAAATTATATCCTTCTTTACTAATAAAGAGACTGATATGATGTTGTATATCAGGTTCGGTATCTATCGACATTCGTTCAGAATCAATGTATTCTGGTAATACAGGGTGATAACTACCAACAGACTTGGCTGCAACACTTGCACCGGTTTTTTTTATCTCATGAAACTTATCACCCATTCTCAGTTCTCTACCTATCTGTAGCCCATATAACAGATTACATATGCGGGATCCTGATCTGTAATCTCATACCCAGGACATAAAGGATACTGAGAAACAGTTCTCTGTAATGAACACACCCGAAGAAGATGCATCAGCATGCATTTTCTTCATTTGGGCGGCACGGGAATTCTGGTAATCCCCTATTTCCTGCTCTGTCTTATAACATTTATAAGTTGGAGCGGGACCAACGTTCCCCAGCTCAGTATAACAAGCGGGTTCGGTCAATACATCCGTATTATTATCTTGATTAAGGCGTTACATGGTCGCTACCTGGAGAGAGAGAGAAGAAAACACTCTGCGTGCGCTCTTGCAAGATCAGATTGGTTATTATTTTATCTAATCAGGATGGCTCCCACTGTTTTTATCAAATCTTCCTTCAAACCCTAAAAGGAAAGACTAGCCGGGATTAATTACACCCTACAACTTCGCCAATCTTTCAGCCAGGTCAGTGTCGGTACTTTGAGGGAGGTTCCCCGTGCTTTCGCACGGACCTAATTAAAGTAAACCTCGTTTTCCAAGAGGCGTAACCCCGTTGACACCTTTCTAGACACCTACTTGATCGGCTAATTGTAATGTGTAAAACTTTCCCAGGAGTAACTATTACTCGCAGTGGGTATCGGGATCCAACTATCTCATAGAAGGTATGCAATCTCATTGCAAATTTCAACACTTGAAATTTCCGATAATTTTGCCCCAAGCATCCTATAATCTTGACGGAGGTCAACAAACCACAGGGTGCAAGTCAAGTTCAACCCGTCATTTATTGATTGAATCAAACCCACCCGCACGATCCTTGACAGAGGTCAACAAGGTCGCACGACTACCCTAATCCAATATGTATCATATGCATAAGCAGATAAATACTAGTTAGCTACCGCACACTATGCCTTGACGGAGGTCAACAAACGTAGCACGAATACTAAGTAGGACTTATCTGAAATGACGGAGGGCTACGACAGGTTTTTCTGAAAACCTATTGCGTAATGAACTTGATATCGTTGTAGAATCAAATGATTTTAAAATGGAGCATTTTTTAGGCTTTTACTAGTTTCGCTAAATAGGTCACTCCCGGTGAAGGGATCGTCGGCTCTTTCCTCGTCGAATGAGCTGCAGGATATATCATATATATAACTGTGCAAAGCAAGAACTAGAAAAGCAATCAAAAGACAAACCGAGTGTTGTAGCATCTGCCAGTCATTGCTAAAGGGGTCACTCCCGGTGAAAGGATCTCGGCCCTTTCCTTATCGAATAAGGTGCAGGATGTTCTACAAGGAACACCGCGATGCAAAGCAAGAACTATAGCTACCTGTTTTTGAAAATTCGATTCCACAACATCTTTTAGGTTTCTTTACTTTCATTAATCACATTAATGAAGTCCCATCATTTAAGTGACCTAAACATCACAGATAAATACGACGTACACTTATGCCATCCGCATTCGCCTCGATGTCCCCTCGTGCACCGTTAGGTTAGGTAACTAACGGCAGAGCGGGGCAGGGCTAGCGCAGGTGTAAAACATAAGTAACGTCTATATAATATATCATATATACTATATACAGTATTTATCATCACATATCAAAATGATCACATCACAGATATCGCAGAAAAAGAAACATATGAAACATTGGATATACTAGGACGTCCGTGTTTTATTTTGAGCCTCTATAAAAAACGGATTCCATGGTCGCTATGAATAGCCAAACCCACACCCCTAGACCCCTACGAGAGCGGCAAGCAACCCTACCAATTCTAGAGTTAGGAGACCCGGACTCGACTCCTCGAGTTGGTCTCCCACTGGACTCTAGAACCCGGTTGCTTGTGCTCTCCTCCTTGGGTCTATCCTAGTGCGGAAAAAGTAAATAATATACAAATGGTGACATCAACCTCATCCCGGAAGTGCCCCAATAAAAGAATATTACATACATTTAATTTTACATGAATGAAAATAAAAACCCTCATCTCACATAAAACCCCCGGATATTCAAAACGCGGCGATCCAATATAACATATCCAGCAACACATAACATCAAATGTCATCAACGTAAGTAAATATGCGCATCCCAATTGTCGTTGACATATAGCAACGAAACCGACGATAACACATATTACACTTACGGTCGCAGAAAAGAAAATGTAAAACTACAACAGTTGGAATCCGCAACCTCCTTAGACATCGCATGCCTAACAATTATAAACCCCGCATTTTAGTCTCTATATCGAAAACACTTTTCAATATCTAGTTGGGCAATTCAACAAGATTCCCGATATTTTGATCGAATGCTCATCGCAAACTTTAGTAGACGGCCACACCCCCGATGCCGTCGACGAAGTGCACTAAGGCGGAACACCGCTGCCGCGAGCACCCGAATGGATGCTTTTGGCAACGGGGTTCTCCTACAGTCACTTGGTCGGGGCTATGGGGCATGGCTGTCTATTAAGTTTACCCGGCGAGTATCCACGTACGCTATGTGATTGCGATGGACTTTTGATCGCATCAAAATTCCGTGGCAACCAATCATTTGAGACTAAACTGCTATGTTTATAACATCCAAATTAGTTATCTCATAACTACATGTGGATTCCAAATATTGTATCACATTTCAGATAAATAGACAATGTTAAACTTTCTGATCGAATAAACAAACACCCAAGTTTTCCCAAATAGTTCTCAACACTTGAGGGGAGTTTAAAAACATCCATCACATGCCACAGTAGGGTCAAGCCAACGCCTCACATGTGGCAACGCCGTACCGCCCCAAACCCTAAGGTTCAAAAGGCAGTTCAAGACGGTCACATAATCGAGTTAAGGTTTGTTGTCTTCTGGAGGGTCCATTGCGTAACTTGCACGATTTAGACGTTCTTAAACAACGGAAAAAATCCAACACTTGGAAATTTTCCGGGTCGGGAAAAAGTGAGTTATTGATATCCGTTCGAACTTTTTAATACTTTCTAAATATCCGGAAAACATAACGAAATTAAATTTTCCGATCGAATCAACGAATACAAAATAAACCCCACAACACTTGAGTCAGATTAAAAATACCCAGAAAATAGCACTTACAGAAATTGATATTACAGTGCAAAAACGAATGCATAACTCCTCAGTACTGCCGCGGATCCGCGGCCCAAGCGCGGTACGGCCTCGGTTCCGCGGCGGTTTGTACGGATTGTGCGCTCATTTTTCACCGTAGTGCTTATATTTCCATGCTGAATTTTTAGGCATTTTTAATTCAGAAAAATCACAGGTTTTAAAAAATGTCCAGAGAGGGGTTCACTTTGACGTATCGGGGTTCGTTAGGAGTTTTAACTTGGTATACACGTCGCCTAATGCTCTAGCTAGGCTCTTATACCACTGTAGGGTTACCAGGCACTCTAATAAGGTTCTACAAGGCATCAACCATGCCCGATTAAAATTTTATCCGTGCCGAATAACTCTAAACAAGATCTTTAAACTAGAGATTAGGCGAAAACTAGCAAGTTAATATCTTTAACACTAAGTGAATACGAAATACAAGCTTTGTATATCGGTCCTTCACTTCTTAAGCTTCTTGTAGTAGTCCCTTCACTGCTTTCATCGAACTCCCGGACTCTCGGACGGCTCCATGAGAAAATTGCAACGGTATTGCTTGAAGTCTTCGAGGCCGAAGATGATCTATGTCGAGGGAATACGAACTCAAGCTTCTACTTCACTAACTAGAGAATTAGTGAAGAAAACACCCTAAACTAAAGTGCTAGTCTAGTAGAGGATGATGAAATAGGAAATGGGTACACTTTAGAATTTCTTTTCTCACTATCATTCTCTCTCTTTATCAAACCCTAGAAAGAAATTGAAGGAGGAAGAAGATGAGCTCAAAATGAGAATGAAAACTAATCAAGAGAGAGAGAGAGAGTTAGCTAACCATTGGTGAGTGGGTATCATATACTAACTCATGTAGAGACATAACCATGGCTAATTATAGTGGTTAGGTTAATTAATATCTTAAGTAAAACAAAACTAGTGGACTAAGTCAATGCAACCATAAGCTATATGAAGCTTCATGCATGTGAGCTCATTATCCATTTGTTTTTAGAATTAATTTAAATATAAAAACCTAACCAATATAATTATAATGGTGTATGTCTCATACACCCATGTAGTGTGTATCAACAACCATGATACAAAATGAACACAAATTAATATATATCACATATATATTAAGTTGTGCACAAGTGAGAAAAACAAATGCTTAAGTGAACCAATGTTAGTTAATGTAAATTAGTATATCACATATACAATTATACACTAAATTATTAAATCAACATTTGACTTAATAATCCGGTTATATCTCATATAACCGACTAACACAAACGTATCGACTTATCGAATCAACCCTTGATTCAATAACCAGGTTATATCGCATATAACCGATCGATACAATAGTCGCGAGAATAGAATACGGTATCATATACATGCATTATTCTCGGTCCCGCACATATCACATATACGCTCCTATTTCGTTTTGCCTGAGCCAGTAAAACCTCTATGTAGGACTCTAAAGACTCGTCAATACGCCAACAGTAAGTGGTGATCATATCAAGCACCCACAAGCCGTCAGTGGTACTAGTTGGACGTAACGGCTACCCGGGTATTGAGCGATCAGAAGATCAGCAAGCAATCCTGCTCCAACTCCTGCAAAAAGCCTGACAGTGACACTACCGTACAGTCCGGTCTCCTCGTCTGATATGTCGCATATTAAGTCTAGGGGTGGTAAAACGTCAGACCCCAATAACCGATAAGTCATGCCGATATGAGGATCATAACGGGTCGAGAAACTACTGGTAACACTTAACAGTAAATCTCTAAACCAGCCCTGGCCAGGGACTTCCCTGTTACGGCCAATCGAGCATAGCGCAACATCAACCCCCAATACCGGGAGAGACGAAACCCCTCCTATCGCTCATTGCCTCCATGAGACTCGGGACTGTACCCAAGAACCACCGTTTTGCACGCCCTCTTGGACGTGGTAAGGTGGAAATCAAAGCACAGTGGGAATCACACAAGACTCTATGACGATCTCGGGTCTACAGACTAACCTGTACCAGTGTCACCAGAGAACTGCCATCTGATGTAAGGTATAATACCATCTGGGAGTTCTCGGCGAGTCCGTCCAGTGTACCCAGTCTCCACTAAGCACCCGTATATCATCTCTGATGTCAAACACCAATGGATATGGGATCATCCATCGCCCATCTATATGGGTCGAGAAGCTATACGCTAGTCTACTCTGGTATATCGATGCCCCGTCTCGATACACCCACGACTAGGGACCTTGAAGGATGTACTTATGGACTACCAT
Source organism: Agapanthus africanus (assembly GCA_030015575.1). Lineage (NCBI taxonomy): Eukaryota > Viridiplantae > Streptophyta > Magnoliopsida > Asparagales > Amaryllidaceae > Agapanthus > Agapanthus africanus. The sequence goes on along the minus strand of JASDDO010000022.1, from coordinate 645,217,682 downwards.
GTCCCCACTAGTATGATCCGCATCATAGTCCAGGTAGTCAAGTACACATCCTAATGGCTTTACCAACATGTAACAGAGAGACAATCAGTGTACACGTTAAGGTAAAGAGTAACCAGATAGCATACTATCATGTCGAGCAAGAAAGTCCTCCCTATATTTGTCCAAGCATCCACTACAATATACATCTCATGTATAGTAATGGCCTCTAGGGCATACATATAACTAACAATTTAAGGATGTGCTTATAGACCCCTGCTCCCACATATAAGATCGCCATCATAATGCTGGCAGTCAAGCAAGAATCCTAAGGGCTCTATTAACATGTGCATGATGATAAAGACAAACCAGATAGCATACTATCATCTTGAGTAAGACTGTTTTATCGGTATAGTTCCTCACTCAATCATCATAATCACAAGTCCGCGACTATGATAATTGCCTTGAGGGCACTATAGCCAACAATAAGGTGAAAAGGCGATCTTATTCTACCGATCCCGGGAAACCAAAGTGGGAAGGAAATCTGGCACGGCGCCGATTCTACGCTCGACAGGCTCCAGCCCATCCGTCTACCTAGATACTACACGGAAGGCTTGAAAAGGCTATTGATGCGTCAAGGGGTACCCCTCAGACAGACTACTCGACAAGCTCGATTCTACAATAGGATTTGGGACGTCCCCGGAACTCAGCAAAAGTTTCCAAACGGGAGAATGGAAACGGTCGGGCTTGGATATGTTCAATCCAAAAAACGAGAACGAGTCCATGGCAGCTACGTCATACATGACTTCGATGAAGAAGGAGACATTCTGTTAGAAAACGTTGACCCTGAACCAAAATAAGGTCCTGTCATCAAAACACCGAGTCCGTTGTTTGAAGAACGGATGGACAAGCTAGTAAGAATGCGGGTCGAAGGGTCCGGGATGACCATAACCGTGAGATGGCCATTTATGAAAAAGCCAGGACGCAGCGCCTCCTTCAACAGGCCGCGGAGAATGACAATGCTCTTGATTATCAACTCGTCATACAAAAGACCCGACGCAGAGGCAAAAATAAACCAAAGAATGGGAAAGGCGTTCGACAGCAACAAAGCGGGTCCAAGAAGCCACGCGATCAGGAATCGAGCAATCCGGATTCGTCTCTTATAAAGAAGATGGGTCGAGCATACTCTTTTCCCCAGAACAAAACGCGGAAGATACTTGATCTTGCCATAAAGCATCAGATGATGACACTGCCAGAGTCCAAGCACCTCGAGCAAGCAAACGAGATCTCCCACCCAGACTATTGCTCATATCACCGAGCAATAGGATATCCTCTCGAAGACTGCTTCACCTTCAAGAACTGGGTCGAAGAACAATATCAACAAGGCATGCTCGTTCTATCCAGCAGCTGGAAGGTAAGCCCACCACAGAAGCATGAATCGAAAGCCACGCGTATAGCGAGAGTAGAACCAGATCAACATTGATCTTGGAAATGATCTCGTACCTGTCACGCGATAACGCAGTCAAAAGGAGAGTCCGAGAATATGGATGACCTCCCCTGGTGATTCGAAAACAATGATAACGAGGCGATCTCAGAGTTTCCACCAGCACCGAAAGAGCTGGAAGATGGAATACACACTACTGCAGATAACCTCAGGAAAATTGATTGGGGACTGCAAGTGACCCGCGACCGACGTTCGTCAGTGAGCTGTTGTCTGAAGAAAGGGTGGCCATGCTGAAGGACGTGCTTATGCAGCATAAAGATTGCTTTGCATGGAACTATTCCGAGATGCCAGGACTAGATCCAGAGATTGCTGTGCATAAATTGGCGATATCCCCGGACGTCAAGCCGATCAAACAGGCACCAAGAAGAATGCGGCTCGAGCTTGAGATGAGCATCAATGCCGAGGTCAAGAAGCCAATCGACTCTGGCTTCATCCAAGAGGTTGAGTATCCTGACTGGATCGCCAACATCGTCCCGGTGATGAAGAAAAATGGGACAGTGCGCATATGCGTGGACTTTCGGGATCTCAATAAAGCCTGTCCAAAGGACGACTTTCCAGTACCAGTCACTGAGCTAATGATAGATAAAACGTCCACTCATGAAGTCTTCTCTTTCATGGACGGATCGTCAGGATATAATCAGATAAAAATGCATCCCGAGGACCAGAAGCATACTGCTTTTCGGACTCCTTTGGGCATATTCTGCTACAAGGTGATGCCCTTCGGTCTAAAGAACGCCGGTGCCGCCTATCAGAGGGCCATAATGAAGATTTTTGATGACCTCATACATGAAATCGTCGAATGTTATATCGACAACCTCGCAGTTAAAAGAAAATCATACGAGGAACATTTAGAGCATCTGAAGATCGTATTTTAACGCCTTCGACAATACAACTTGAAGATGGACCCTCTCAAATGCGCGTTCGGAGTTTCCTCGGGAAAATTCCTAGGATTCATTGTCCGACACCGAGGCATCGAGATAGATCCGTCAAAGATCAAGGCGATTATGGAAATGCCCCCGCCAAGGACTCTTAAGCAATTGCGATCTCTCCAAGGGAAGCTCGCGTATATCCGGCGATTTATAACCAATCTCTCAAGCAAGTGCCGTCCTTACAGTCACCTGATGAAGAAGGGAACTCCTTTCGTCTGGGATTGCAAATGCCAAAACGCACTGGAAGAAATCAAGCAATACCTGCAGAATCCGCCAGTACTGGCCGCTCCCGTTAAAGGAAAACCTCTCATTCTGTATACAACCGCCCTTGAAGGTTCCTTAGGCACATTATGGGCACAAGAGAACGACAAAGGGAAGGAGAGAGCCCTCTACTATTTGAGTCGAGTTCTACTGGGGGCAGAAAGCAATTATTCTCTCATCGAAAAACACTGCCTGTCATTGATCTTCGCAATAACAAAACTCAGGCACTATGCGTTGGCGCATGAAGTCAGTCTCATATCGAAGGTGGATCCTCTCAAGTACTTAATGTCAAAAACCATATTAACGGGGCGTCTCGCTAAATGGGCCCTACTCTTGATGGAATTCTTAATAACTTATAGGCCTCTTAAGGCAGTGAAAGGCCAGGCTATCGCCGACTTCCTCGCCGAGCACCCGATACCCGCCGATTCTCCTTTGAACTGCGAATTGCCAGATGAACATGCGTTTGATACAATCGACGGGAATGATACCCGATGGAAACTCTATTTTGATGGTGCCTCTTCCATGAAGAAGCGTAAACAAAGCACCCCTATAATCAAATCAGGGGCAGGCCTCATCTTCGTGACTCCACAAGGAGGGATAATGCGCTTTGCCTTCTCCTTAACAGAGCCGAGGACGAACAATGAAGCTGAATACGAAGCTTTGATAGAAAGTCTCGAGATCTCCATCGACATGGGAATTGAAAACCTCCTCATATACGGAGACTCCCAACTGGTCGTTAGTCAAGTAAATGGCGACTACCAAACGTGCAAACCAGAGTTGGTGAAGTACGGCGAGAGAGTACAGCGTCTGCTAATTCAAATTCCTTCCTACACCTTGGAAAGTATACCACGTGCGGAAAATAGCAAGGCAGATGCATTATCCAAGCTCGCTAAAGAACTGGCTGACGAGAACATCGATGACGTGAGGATCATTGTGCAAAGCCGTCGGGTTCTTGCACCGGCAGAAATATCTCCGGAGTCGTCCGAGGAAAGGGGAGCGACCGAGCAGACAACCCTATAAATAAAAGACCAGGAAAATGCTAAGGATTGGAGGGATGTCTTTATAGACTACTTCAAATCCCGTCGAACACCCGAAGATGCATCCTCAAGGCATCAGCTCATGAAACGAGCTCTATCCTTCGCCTTTGTTAATAATACTCTGTATAAGAGATCATTTGATTCTCTATGGCTAAGATGCCTGGGAACTGAAGAGGCAAAGAGAGTCGTCCAAGAAATTCACGACGGACTCTGCGGTTCTCACCAAGCCGGCCTAAAGATGAAGCTGAAAATCAAAAGGATGGGCTACTATTGGCCCACGATGATCCAGGACTGCCTCGAGTATGCGAAACAATGCTACTTGTGCCAGATTCATGGGGACTTTATCCATCAGCATCCAAATCCACTACATCCAACAGTGGCTAGCTGGCCGTTTGAAATGTGGGGAACTGACATAATCGGCCCCATTGAGCCAGCATCGTCCAGAGGACATCGATTCATTTTGGCGACGACTGATTACTTCTCCAAATGGGCAGAAGCAGTACCACTGAGGGAAGTGAATACGGAGAATATCCTCCATTTCTTCAAGACACACGACATTTATCGGTTTGGAACTCCGAGACAGATCATCTCCGATAACGGGCCAGCCTACAGAAGCCACAAGATCAACCGCTTCGCACAACAACATAACATAGACTGGAGATATTCATCAGTCTATAATCCCCGAGATAACGGTCTAGCTGAGGCTTTTAACAAGATCTTGACGAAGATCGTAAAAAAGACGGTGTCGCGAAATAAGAAGGACTGGCACGAGAGACTGCATGAAGCTCTCTGGGCGTATCGAACTATGTTCAAAACGGCCATGAACACAATGCCGTACGCATTGGTATTCGGTACAGAAGCGGTACTCCCCATCGAGATAGAGTTACCCTCTCTACGAGTGGCAGTTCATTACGAGCTAACGGACGAAGAGAATGCTCACTTTCGGCTTGAGGAGCTCGACGCCCTCGATGAAACTCGGCTCATGGCGCAACAAAATCTGGAGGCTTATAAAGCAAAGATGACGTGCTCATATGAAAGATTGACTAGGCCGAGGACATTCCGCCAAAGCGAACTCGTGCTAGTGATCAAAAGACCTATGATCCCCAATCGTGCAAAGTGGGGAAAATTCGAGCCAAATTATGAAGGCCCGTATATCATAGACAAAGTCTACCAGGGTGGAGCCTATCTACTCATGGACATGCATGGTGAAAGACCTTTCCGGCCAATAAACGGTCGATTCCTAAAGAAATACTATGCCTGACGAGTCACGGCCTCGGTCAACGATAGATGACGACGCCTATGCCCGCTCGCTATCTTCCTAAGTCCAAACTTTATAAGTAGTAACCGGCGATGGACCGAAACGTCCTTAAACTAACCATGGACCGAAACGTCCTTAAACTAACCATAGACCGAAACGTTCTTAAACTAACGACGGACCGAAACGTCCTTAAACTAACAACGGAACACTATGTCTTAAAACTATGCGTTGACCGAGACGTCGATAAACAACTGTGGATTGCAGCACCCTAAGGCTGACACAAAAAAAAGAAGAATAAAAGAATAAAAAAAAGAAAGAAAAAGAAAGAAAAACGGTATGTCCATAAGCGAAATGGGCACGGATGAAAACCCGAAAGGGCTCCGTGAGTAAAAACAGCAGGGCTACCGGCGAGTTTTGTGAAAACCCGAAAGGCCACAATCTCGTTAAAAGATGCTTGCAAGGTCCTCTCGACTTTGTAAGGAGAAACCACCTGCGTGAGATCCTTATGACTCACAAGGGAGCAACACACTTAGGGATCCCCACGATTCCTAAGGAGAAATTAAACTTACAAGATCCTCACGACTCGTAAGGAGAACACTCTTATGAGACCCTCACGGCTCATAAGATTCAAAAGTCTTAAGCTACAGGGATCTGAACCTATTCTTAAGCGGCCACCACAATCTCCAATACTGCCCTACAAGCGGCTCAATGCTGACCCTTGTATACAATCCACGGGCGCGAATAAACATTTCCCTAACAAAGTCCCATCCGTGACTAGGGATATGTCTACATGGTGAACAACTCTTGTAAGTCCTCTCGACTTATAAGGAGAAAACCCTCTTTTAAGATCCTTATGACTTATAGGAGAACATGCACTTAGGAATCCTCATAATTCTTAAGGAGAAATCGCACCTACGAGATCCTCACGACTCGCAAGGAGAAATACCTTTATGAGACCCTTACGGCTCATGAAGTCAAATGCCTTAGTCAACAGGATCCTAACCCTGTTTACTAAGCCACCTTTGTTCGTCATCGACAGAGGCAAATGATGATTCGCTCCTGGCAATATCTCAGCTGTAGCGGTGCTGATGCCGAAATCGGTGTCTAATTCCAAGCTTGCAGCGAAAAAGCTAGCAAACCATACATGCATACAAAATAGCCGAAATGATGGGATAACTTGTAAACAAAATCAGCAAGTAAAAATGTATGGATGCAAAATAGCCGAAATGATTGGGCAACTCGCAATAAAAAGCAGCGAGTAAAAATAAAGAAAAAATAGCCAAAATGATTGGGCACCGCGAAAAATAGCCGAAATGATTGGGCAATCGCGACCTTCGCGATATAAAAGATGAAATGATATAGCATCGCGGAAAGAAATAAAAAAAATGAAATTTATGCCCTACAGGTGATATCACATCAATCCCTGTATACAATCTAGGGGCGCAAACAAAGAAGGGATCACACTTTTCCTCCCCAGGCTTCATCCGAAGAAGAAGCCAAATCTCGACGGTTCACAAATAGCCTGGAGATCATCTCAACATTCGTCTCATTATAACAGACACAACATCAAGCAAAGCGGCAACTCCCAGTTCCATGACTCGGCGGTGCACAGATGACCGAGAGTCAAACCCCGACTCAGTGAATTGCGGATAAAGTCAACCTTTCATGGTCACGTGAAACACGACAATGACCCCATGTGAAGCATCCAGAGCGGAGCCTGGTCCTTGCAGAATATGGCAATGACCCCGTGGGAAGCATCCAGAGCAAATTCCTAGTTACATGGAACGCGGCTTATGTCAATCCTGACCCCGTGGGAAACGTCCAGAGCAGATCCTGGTCCTCACAGAACACGGTAATGACCTCGTGGGAAGCATCCAGAGCAAATTCCTGGTTACGTGGAACGCGTCTTATGTCAATCCTGACCACGTGGGAAACGTCCAGAGCGGATCCTGGTCCTCGCAGAGCACGGGAATGACCCCGTGTGAAACATCCAGAGCGGAGCCTGGTCCTCGTAGAACACGGCAATGACCCCGTGGGAAGCATCCAGAGAAAATTCCTGGTTACGTGGAACGCGGCTTATGTCAATCCTGACCCCGTGGGAAACGTCCAGAACGGATCCTGGTCCTCGCAGAGCATGGCAATGACCCCGTGTGAAGCATCCAGAGCGGAGCCTGGTCCTCGCAGAACACGACAATGACCCCTTGGGAAGCATCCAGAGCTAATTCCTGGTTACGTGGAACGCGGCTTATGTCAATCCTGACCCCGTAAGAAACGTCCAGAGCGGATCCTGGTCCTCGCAGAGCATGGCAATGACCCCGTGTGAAGCATCCAGAGCAGAGCCTGGTCCTCGCAGAACACGGCAATGACCCCATGGGAAGCATCCAGAGCAAATTCCTGGTTACGTGGAACGCGGCTTATGTCAATCCTGACCCCGTAGGAAACGTCCAGAGCGGATCCTGGTCCTCGTAGAGCACGGCAATGACCCTGTGTGAAGCATCCAGAGCGGAGCCTGGTCCTCGCAGAACACGACAATGACCCCGTGGGAAGCATCCAGAGCAAATTCCTACTTACGTGGAACGCGGCTTATGTCAATCCTGACCCCATGGAAAACGTCCAGAGCGGATCCTGGTCCTCGCAGAGCACGGCAATGACCCCGTGTGAAGCATCCAGAGCGGAGCCTGGTCCTCGCAGAACACGGCAATGACCCCGTGGGAAGCATCCAGTGCAAATTCTTGGTTACGTGGAACGCGGCTTATGTCAATCCTGACCCCGTGGGAAACGTCCAGAGAGGATCCTGGTCCTCGCAGAGCACGGCAATGACCCCGTGTGAAGCATCCAGAGCAGAGCCTGGTCTTCGCAGAATACGGAAATGACCCCGTGGGAAGCATATAAGTCTACGGTAGCTCCCCGGCCGTCTACAGACGCCAAATGCGGAACAAAAACTTTTTAACTGGCGCTATCGTATACTTTAACCCGGATCTGCCATTATTGCTAAACTAACAAACTGTAAAGAGTGCAGAAAGGTTATACCGAACGATCCGAGTCCTTCATTCTTTAACCATCATCCCACGCTCCGTTGCGTCTGCTCCGATCTCGTCGATCTCCGATCTGCTCGTCCAGGTGGCACCACGTCACTGATTCTTTAAACGGGCTCCCGCCTCTGACTCGAGGCAACTCGGTCGTCAAGTTTGCTAAAAGAGACGACCAAGATTGATGTAGAGAATGAGTAGATGACTTTGTCTCACTTCGTCCAAATCCGTGGACGATCGGTTAATGAAGTTGCCACTCGAATCGGGTGATGGAATGAAAATAAGCTGTGAAATTCCATACACCCCAAAATCTATCATAATCTCTTTTCCAAATGAAAACATCAAGTGAGAGTATGAGAGAGAGGGGGAAGGAGCCGGCCATATATAGATGGAGGGAGGTGAGTGTAGGAGAGGGGAGAGTGACCACAAGAGAAAAGATCAACCACAAATATCCTTCATGCAAACAAAACCTCATTAATGCAAATGGTGATTCATTAACCTAGTCACCATTGCATTAATGGCTCCATTAAAGCACTAATGACTCACCATGCCAAGTCACCCTTTCTAGAACCTTCTAGAAGCATGACTCACCCTCATCCATGAAAAGATAAATCCGTCTTTAACCGAATGTTAAAAGACGGCTGATAGAAAACTGGAAACTGGCAACTTCCAAAAGTGATCCTGAAACGACTTTCAGGATAACCCCGTAACTGTATAAATATACCCGCATTTGTATTACGACCGAATACAAATGCAACTGAGACAAAGATATTATACCTACTCAATATAATACTCGGATCCGGCTTAAACCAAAGCCGACCAGTATCATCTGCCCAAAAAATAACACGTGCGTAAACGCACGTGCATTTTTCGAACCCTGCCATAAAACCATACGGCCTCTACAACGTTTCGCCCGAACTTTGGAAACTGTCTGTGGGGGGCTCTAATGACTCGTCAGTACCCTGGCAGTGGGTTTAACCACAAACCGTCAGCGGCACTAGCTATGCGTAACGGCTGCCCATGGACTGACCTCAAGGGAGGCCGATGAGCGAACTCATCCGGAAACCCTACTGAGCCTAACAGTGACATTGTATATACAGTCCGGTCCGTTCGTCTATGAGTATCGCATATCTGCTTAGGGTGCTAGTAACGTCAGACCCCCAATAGCAGTATAAGTCGTGTCGGAGTGTAGCCCAATAACACCCTGAGATACTACTGGAGTACCTACCAGTAAATCTCCTGCCACGGCCGTGGGCTTTATGTAATGGCTCTCCTAGACACAGCACGATCTCGCCCCCAATACCGGGAGAGACGAATCCCCTGCCGATCCGCTCACGTGCCTCCATATGGCTCGGGACTGTACCCAAAAACTACCTGTTTGCACGACTCCTTTGAGCCGTGGTAGGGTAGAAATCAAAGCACAGTGGGAACTCACACGAGACAAATGACGACCTCAGGTCGATGAACTAACCTGTACACATGTCACCAGGGAACTGCTATCTGACGATATGTATAATACCAACTAGCAGGTTCCCGGCGAGTCCTGTCCGGTGTACTCATAACCCAATGAGCACCTGTATACATCTTAGGTGATCCAACTGACACCAGTGGCTTGTGAGACCGGCCACCGCCCCTCGTCGGGGTCTCGACTGTATACACTAGTCTACTCCGGAGTATCGATGCCCTGTCTCGAAACTCCCACGACTAGGGACCACCATTAAGGATATGCATATAAACTACCCAACTCTCACGTATATGATCGCCATCATACTGTTGGTAGTAAAGCAAGATCCTAAGGTCTCTATCAAAGTGTAAGATGTAATCAGTCACCTGAACATGTACACGACTGATAAAGGCAAACCAGATAGCATACTATCATCTTGAGTAAGACTGTCCTACCAGTATAGATCATCCGCAATCATTGCAATCACGTACCTGTGATCCAATAATTGACTCTGAGGGCACTATCTCCAACAATCTCCCACTTGCACTCAAGGCTAATTATTGCAATGTCGACTACTCACAGCCTGTGTGAAACCGAACATCCAACTCCTCTACTAATCAGTTTCACAAAGCCCGTTTGTAAAACTATTGTGTTCGAGAAATAGCCTCAGTGAGTGAATCCGCCTAGATGTTTCTTTCTATATCTCTCTTAATCTCAAGTTCGCGGAGAAAGCCATCTCCCGAATTGAGTAATACCTGTCTTAGAATATGTCTGGATATCTGATGGGACCTAGTTCATAAATGAACTCCAAATCCAAACTTCTTAGACTGTATCGATCACTGAACTTAATCAGTATCCGGCACCATGCCACCCACAGTATCCTCTTGGACCACCTGTCCATAATACTGTCCCTCTTCGTCAGAGGGAAAACTATAACTTCGACAATCACTCTGTCAACCATGTCACTTTTGAAGCCTGGAATGATAACCGTCTCCCGAAGGAGGCGGCCGTCATCAAATCCGTAGAACATGTACTTATGTTCTAAAACTGCTTCCTTATGTTTCTCCAGGATTGGATTAATACAAACTTATTGCATCTAGTGCAAAAACAACATCTGGTGTGGTACTTGACATCTCATGATTGACTCAATTGCCTAAGCAAGTGATCTGCCAATCATGCCCATCCTTCTCCCTTTTAGTCTGTAAGACACTTTTAGAGAGGGTGACTCCATCACATGCAGGTACACCACCATGCCAGGAGTCATCTATTCTAAAAACCATTAGAATACTGTCCAAGTACCCACATTGGGAAACTACCCAAATCCAGATCTAAAACCATAGATCTAGAAACCAGAATGTCAAATATTATATCCATATCCTGTCTGGAGAAACAACTGTGTGACGACCACAGTACAACCGAACGTAGTATAGGAATTTTATTTCCTACCCTGTGTATATCATCCAAATACCATGACATCACACCCTACTACCTTCTTAACAGATCCATCCCCTATCCTGATTGAAGTCAAACCCATGACTGTCACATCAAAATTAGATGATTTATCTCCGCTATAACTGCTCAAGTCTATAAATAGACATAAGCTACTTGTCCACTATGCTTCTGCTGCTCCCACTGACTACGACAACCCTCCTACCGGGTCTCATAGCCTGGAACATCAGTAGTGTCAAGTCTGGGTAGATAAGAACCTCCCTGTCACCGTCCTTGAGGCTACCGGAGTACCTCTCGGGTGTCTGAGGTTACCCACCATATCTGCGGAGTGGCTATTGGAATGTCAAACCTGATTGAATATATAGGTCCTATTAAATTTTCCGTAATCGTTCGCGGTTCTGGAATTACTTCCAGTTCTACCATACTCCCACTACTGTTTTCTGAAAAAGATCCATTTTACTAAAACTGTGGAGAGTCAAGAACAATATCACTATTGATCTTCCAAATGGTAGAAAATCAACCCTCGTCATAGCCAGGGTCAACCCACAAACAGCCATTACAGAAACGTGCCCTGAGTTATCCAGAGTCTGGTTTTAAGCATAAGCTGGACAACTCCCCATACCTTAACATCGTTAAGATATGAACTATTCTATATCCAATATAGAAACTTTGGCACTTATTTAATTGGAACCATATTCAAATCATGCAACTGTCTCCAGTGCATATCAACTTAATAGAAAGAGGCTAATCAGCATTACTCAACTTAGGAATCCATCCAATTATGAGTAACCTGAAAGAGAAACAAGTTTCTCAAAAACCATCACTATCATCTGAATACCAATCACAAGAATCTACATCTTCGATCTCTTTGAAGAATCCCGATACTTGTGATACCTGGTTCTCTACTTTATTCTTATACCCACAACTTCTCAAAACTTAGACCTTGTATTTCTACGAAACACTTGTCTAAATACTAGAGAAGTTATAAGTAAACAGAACATAGTACGAGGACCTACCCCTTTATCCTGATGGACACTGGACAACATACAATACTCTGTATAAGTCCGCTGAGTTGAACAACTCAAAACCTGTGCGTCGTAGGTTGAAAACTGTACCCTGGCAATTTCCTCAAATATCACCAATTACAACGAATTACGATATAATGAGGATAATTACCTAATTCCCAATAACTTACTCCCACTCATCATCTGTAAACCCATACAGATATGAGAATGAAACCTGGTAAATACATACCCTTGGAGTAAGTATCTAATCGGGAAAACAGTTTTCCTTTAACAATGCACTGAAACATGAAAATGTTTCATAGGGGTATCCTGGTATTCATAGTAATGCCTCTTCCATAATCCAATTCATGACTTTAACCGTATATTTCACTGCCATCTCTCCAAGTCCCTTTATTTGTCTTTAGTCGTTACCTCCTGCACACCATCGTTAGGCTAAATGGTTTTCTTCCTTCCCTACCGTTCGACACCAGCCTATGGTTTGGAAGAAGAAGATCCAGTAAGCATAATAGGTGTACTCTCCTAAACCAAGGAGTACTCGCATCTTGAGATAAGGTGATGATAAAAGACAACTGAATAATACCTTATTCCTTTAAAGGTGAAATAGGAGTGGTGATGAAGTACGCGGTTTTGGTCATGAATGATATCAGTCGCAATTTACTTTGCCCTCTTTCTAATCCCTTTATTTTTTCTTTACATATTACCTTCTGTACACCCTACTTAGGCTAATTGGTTTTCTTCATTCCCTACCTTTCGGCACCTGCCTATGGTTTGGAATAAGACTATCCAATAAGCGTAATAGGTGTACTCTCCTAAACCAAGGAGCTCTCGCAACCTGAGAGAAGGTGATAATAAAAGACAACTGAATAAACCAATTCTATTTCTCCTGAACCTTGATCCATCCTCGAAGAAGTCCCTTCGAGTTCGTATATAACCATACGATGGATCTATCCAATGGAAGTGGATGTCCGTAGTAATACGGGTGTTCTGAGAAATTCAAAGGGTAAAAGAAGGAGTGGCAATGACTTATGCAACTCAGACAATCCAAAAGCCAGTATTTTAAGAAGGTTCGGTCAACCTGGTCACTGAGTCATAGTCTAGGGTCGGTCAAAGGTCGCTGCCAAAGAGAGAGAGAGAAAAGAAACACTCTGCGTGCACTCTAACCTAGATCAGAATGGTTATCACTTTATCTAATCCGGAAACCTCCCACTGTCCTGTCAAATTCTCCCCCAAACCTGAAAGAAGAATCAATCGGGATCACCCGAAGAGTAAACCAACTCATCAGTGGGAATCGGGATCCAACTCTCATCGCATGATAACGTGATGGAATGCATCCACGTTACTCATACTCCAGAAGGTATGCGCATACTTGGCAAGTTTCAGTTTCTTTAGAAACTCCCGATATGATTTTTCCCCATGCTCTTATAACCTTGGCGTTAGGTCAAAATGTCATAAGTCACATGCCAAGTTCTACCCGTCACTATCTTGTTAATTTGAACCCACCCGCACATGCCCTTGGCGTTAGGTCAAAATGGCAGAACGACTGTCCCAAACCAACTCATCTATCTATGCAACAATTGAATACCCAGCAGCTACCAAACACTATGCCTTGGCGTTAGGTCAAAATACATAGCTTGAATACTACTGAATACCCAAAAGAAGTGACGGAGGGCTACGGCTGGTTTTTGGCGAAAAACCTTTAACGTAGTGAACTTGATATCGCTGAAGGAACCTGATAGCTTTTTAAAATATAGTGGCGAAAACCTTTTGCTAAAGAGGTCACTCCCGGTGAAGGGATCTCGGCTCTTTCCTCGTGGAATGAGGTGCAGGATATTCCATTGAATACCGCTATACAAAGCAACTTGTAATCGACTATAGTGAAGTTATTACCCTGACGCAAACTTCTGCCCAAGGGGTCAGTCCCGGTGAAGGGATATCGGCCCTTGCCCCGTCGAATGAGGTGCAGGATATTCTACTGAATACCGCTATGCATAACAAAAGGAAACGTCTTTGCAATAACACTTTTTAAATTTGTTCCAACAACTGCAAACAGGTTTGTTTTACTTTGCATTGATGAGAATCAACGCAGTCCCATCAATCAATCACACCAGAAAAGAACGAAAATAAAATGTACGTATATGCCATCCGCATTCGTCACTGGGTCCCGTCATCACTCGTTAGGTTACTTAACTAACGACAGAGCGGGGACTGGACTAGCACGGGTGTAAAACATATACAACATCTAATAGTATATAAACCAATATACAATAATCGCTCCAGGCGTGATAATATGCAACATTACAAAAAAGTAATAAGCATCACAGAACAATACAGATAAGCTGGGATCCCCGGGTTTCACAGAGCCGCTGCTGAAACCCGACGTTCCCCTGTCGTGTGGATAGCCTGTGCAATGAAACCTAGACCCCTACGGGTGAGTCAAGTTACCCGCCAAAACCTGAAGCGAGGCAGCCCCCTACAGCAAAGTGAATGGACCACCCTGCACTTCACGGAATCCGGTAAACTTGGGCACCCCTCCTTGGGTCAACCTGTACCCCCTACGAGTGCGGCGAATAGTCTGCCAATTCTAGAGTGAGGCCCCTCTGCCTCTCAAAGCCATGAGATGCGGACCCGTTGCCCCCTAGAACCCGGCTATCCGTGCACTTCGTCGCGGGGCAAAACCTAGTACAGTAATGAAAAATAGTACAACAGGTACATCGACCGCAACCTGGTCGTGCCCCAAAAGAATATTATACAACAGGAAGTGACGGCAGTCCACATGTTGGACGCTCGCCTCGCAATATCAAATGTACAAATAAACTCAAACTGCACTACCATTGCATACTGCTATCCACCACGACAAATCCGCAACATTACAGCACAACACAGAACATCAACGCGAATGTCACATTCGCAAACCCGTCGAACGAACTATAGCAATCAGACGCGGTTTACCGATCAAATGACATTCCCGGTCGGAGATATAATGTAAGCACTTTAAACTAACATGTTTAAATTTCGATAGACTAAATATCACAAAGTGGGCCCCACGAACAACTGGTGAACAGTAACAAAATCTGGGCCCTAAAGATATATACCAAAACCCCCAATTTCCAGAGAAGAATACACTGTGTAAATTTGCGGGCATGATCTCACCAAATGGCCGCGGATGCACGGTCAAACCCTAGGTGTGACCGCGATTCCGCGGCGGTTTGGTCGTATCATGTGCCCAAATTTTTACAGTATTCTTAGAAAACCCTGCACAGCTTTCTGTGATATGTAGAATAATTTTAGGACATCATTTAAAATCGACAGAAACTGTGAAGCTTGAAAATTGTGTTTTTCGATATCCGGTTCGATCGATATTTTAAACGCGTTAGCGCAAATTAGTAAAGCAAAATGGTGAGGCTCAGATACCACTATAAGTCTACGGTAGCGCCCCGGCCGTCTACAGACGCCAAATGCGGAACAAAAACTTTTTAACTGGCGCTATCGTATACTTTAACCCGGATCTGCCATTATTGCTAAACTAACAAACTGTAAAGAGTGCAGAAAGGTTATACCGAACGATCCGAGTCCTTCGTTCTTTAACCATTATCCCACGCTCCGTTGCGGCTGCTCCGATCTCGTCGATCTCCGATCTGCTCGTCCAGGTGGCACCACGTCACTGATTCTTTAAAGGGCTCCCGCCTCTGACTCGAGGCAACTCGGTCGTCAAGTTTGCTAAAAGAGAAGACCAAGATTGATGTAGAGAATGAGTAGATGACTTTGTCTCACTTCGTCCAAATCCGTAGACGATCGGTTAATGAAGTTGCCACTCGAATCGGGTGATGGAATGAAAATGAGCTGTGAAATTCCATACACCCCAAAATCTATCATAATCTCTTTTCCAAATGAAAACATCAAGTGAGAGTATGAGAGAGGGGGGGAAGGGGCCGGCCATATATAGATGGAGGGAGGTGAGTGTAGGAGAGGGGAGAGTGACCACAAGAGAAAAGATCAACCACAAATATCCTTCATGCAAACAAAACCTCATTAATGCAAATGGTGATTCATTAACCTAGTCACCATTGCATTAATGGCTCCATTAAAGCACTAATGACTCACCATGCCAAGTCACCCTTTCTAGAACCTTCTAGAAGCATGACTCACCCTCATCCATGAAAAGATAAATCCGTCTTTAACCGAATGTTAAAAGACGGCTGATAGAAAACTGGAAACTGGCAACTTCCAAAAGTGATCCTGAAACGACTTTCAGGATAACCCCGTAACTGTATAAATATACCCGCATTTGTATTACGACCGAATACAAATGCAACTGAGACAAAGATATTATACCTACTCAATATAATACTCGGATCCGGCTTAAACCAAAGCCGACCAGTATCATCTGCCCGAAAAATAACACGTGCGTAAACGCACGTGCATTTTCCGAACCCTGCCATAAAACCATACGGCCTCTACAACGTTTCGCCCGAACTTTGGAAACTGTCTGTGGGGGACTCTAATGACTCGTCAGTACCCTGGCTGTGGGTTTAACCACATACCGTCAGCGGCACTAGCTATGCGTAACGGCTGCCCATGGACTGACCTCAAGGGAGGCCGATGAGCGAACTCATCCGGAAACCCTACTTAGCCTAACAGCGACAATGTATATACAGTCTGGTCCGTTCGTCTATGAGTATCGCATATCTGCCTAGGGGGCTAGTAACGTCAGACCCCCAATAGCAGTATAAGTCGTGTCGGAGTGTAGCCCAATAACACCCTGAGATACTACTGGAGTACCTACCAGTAAATCTCCTGCCACGGCCGTGGGCTTTGTGTAATGGCTCTCCTAGACACAGCACGATCTCGCCCCCAATACCGGGAGAGACGAATCCCCTGCCGATCCGCTCACGTGCCTCCATATGGCTCGGGACTGTACCCAAAAACTACCTGTTTGCACGACTCCTTTGAGCCGTGGTAGGGTAGAAATTAAAGCACAGTGGGAACTCACACGAGACAAATGACGACCTCAGGTCGATGAACTAACCTGTACACATGTCACCAGGGAACTGCTATCTGACGATATGTATAATACCAACTAGCAGGTTCCCGGCGAGTCCTGTCCGGTGTACTCATAACCCAATGAGCACCTGTATACATCTTAGGTGATCCAACTGACACCAGTGGCTTGTGAGACCGGCCACCGCCCCTCGTCGGGGTCTCGACTGTATACACTAGTCTACTCCGGAGTATCGATGCCCTGTCTCGAAACTCCCACGACTAGGGACCACAATTAAGGATATGCATATAAACTACCCAACTCTCACGTATATGATCGCCATCATACAGTTGGTAGTAAAGCAAGATCCTAAGGGCTCTATCAAAGTGTAACATGTAATCAGTCACCTGAACATGTACACGACTGATAAAGGCAAACCAGATAGCATACTATCATCTCGAGTAAGACTGTCCTACCGGTATAGATCCTCCGCAATCATTGCAATCATGTACCTGCGATCCAATAATTGACTCTGAGGGCACTATCTCCAACAAAGCATCCAGAGAAAATTCCTGGTTATGTGGAATACGATTTATGTCAATCCTGATCCCGTGGGAAACGTCCAGAGCGGATCCTGGTCCTCGCAGACTACGGCAATGACCCCGTGGGAAGCATCCAGAGCAAATTCCTGGTCACGTGGAACGCAGATAATGTCAATCCTGACCCATGTGAAGCATCCAGAGCGGAGCCTGGTCCTCACAGAACACGGCTATGACCCCGTGGGAAGAATCCAGAGCAACTCCTGACTCCTTGAAATGCGGATAATGGTAACCTCACCCATCACTTACGGGTCCTCACGACTCGTAAGAGAGCAAACTCTCTTGTGAGATCCTTACGACTTTCAAGAGAAAACACACTTAGGAATTCTCATGATTCTTAAGGAGAAATTACACCTACGGGATCCTCTCGACCTGTAGGGAGAAAATTCTTTATGAGACCTTCACGGCTCATAAAGTTGAAAAGTCTTTGGAGGCAGATCTTAACACTGAATTCTAAGCCATCATTGTCCTGCAAAGAAATCGAAATAGACTATCTGCAGAATACACTTGCTAAAAGGGAAACACCATCATAAAAAAATATTTCTTTTATTCATAAACCAAAATGAATACAGAGTACAATTCATGAAAGAACAAAAAAATATACTCTCATTCAAGAGTATGTACAAAAGAAGAATAAAAAATGTGTATATACAATTCTTCAAGTCGGCGGGCGATTTAGTAGATTGGCCAGTTCGTCCCTTTTTCGTTAAGCCTCGCCTTCATGATTCAGTATCGTTAAAAGACGGGCTTCCGCTTGAGCCTGTTGGGCCTGGTACGAGGCAAGCCGGCCTTCAAGCTCTTTTTCAGTGGCTTTATGGGCTTCGACCATTTCACGAGTAAACACAATGGCCTTATCAATGGCTACCACCTCCTTGATAGCTTCTTGAAGCACTCGCCAAAGTTCATACGCTTTAGTGGCCTTGGCCGTAAGGTTGGCTTGAAGCTCCCTCGGTGCTTTGGAAGCCAGCTCCCTCTCCGAAAACTTATGGCCGAGCCTTTTCTCACATGATATCGTGTTCGCAGTACACCGCTTGATCAGCCCCTGTAAGCTCGCCTTCGCGGCTAAAACCTCCGAAGGAAGGCATGTACATTCGAGGACATGCAAGCAAGCTTCTACCTGCTGACAAAACTCAACCTAGACATGCACCAATGTTTCACTATAGTAGGTGGCAAGAAAGGGAAGAGAGCCATTAGCTTCAGCGGCAAACACTTCGGCCGTGATCAGACTGCCAGCGCGAAGGTCCTCGATTAAGGATGACAGGGAGGCGAGGCTTAGCTTTGCCATCCGTTCTGAGGCACGCAGAGCATAGGGGCCGGGTTGCATGGCGATGTGAGACTCCAGCGCGGTGAGAACTGGAAGAGCTGTTCAGATTTATAAATAGTCAGCGAAACTTGTAAGCAAAGAACAAATGGAACGACGTTGAGACTTTACTTACCCACAGTCATGCAAGAGGAATCTGAAGGCTCCCCAGGCCCGTCAAGAACCTCAACCTCGTCGTCGGCCTCCAGAACTGTAAAAGACATCGGTGTCATTTTATGAAATAGTGATAATGCTGTGGAAATAGGGTAAACAACACTAACCTTGCCAGGAAGAGAGGACGATGCGCTGAGGAGATATCTCTTGCGGAGCAGCCATCTTCAACAGGTGCTGAAAGGACTGCCTGGGAGACAGATCAGCAATAGATGCCGCCAATCCGCGCAATTCTGAAAAGACAGAAGGGTTCAGACAATGGAAAGATTATTAATGTAAAATATAGAAGGTTACCTTCGACGCTCCTTCCATTCTGAGCTGGAGGGATAGCAGCTTCAGCGGCTTCCTCCGTGACCTCAGGCACATCATCGGGGATGCGGACCAGTGTAGCGGCTTCCGAGCGAGGAGCAGCGGCTGCCACTGCATGCTCCAACGGAAGGATGGTAGCCTCGACTACCTATACCCTAGTCTCCGGGTCGCCTTCAGGAAGATCCATTGGAGCGGCGACCGACAAAGATGCCTCCCCCGAGGGAGCAAGTGCTTTGGGAGCGGGAACCACCGAGGGAGACTCTATTGCAAGAGCAACAGTTGCATCGACCCCCTCCTGATTGGTGTTTCACTGGGGATATCAGCAGAATCTACGGTCAAAGCACGACTCAGATCCTCCGCTACCGCCGAAGTCCCTGCAAAGTTTGTATGAGGATAAGGATACATATATATGTATGCAGGCAATACAAAATATTACAAAGAGATACATGAACATACCGACGCGCAAGGGAGCTTCTAATATGGCTTGTTCAAGCCAACACTCCTTCCTGAGGAGATGTGCTCACCGAGGTCCGAGGGTATACTTGTGGCCACCGGTCCACAGTGAAAGCGCATCCTCAGCGTCGATCGAAACAGCCTGTTTAAGGGCCCTTTCGCCCCATTCTTCTAAAGGGCCTATAAATCGCCGCCGTATCCACGGAGGGTATTCATAAAAGATGACGGCAGGGTAGGGCTTCTTCGGAATCCTTACGTTCTCGGATTCATCTTGCGAACGTCTTATAGCCTCAGCTAATTGTGCGGCTTCCTCGGCAGATGAACTCGGGAAAAGTAGGCCACCATCCGATTCTTGCATAGCTAGCGGTTCATCCTGAAGAATAGCCTCGGACTCTATTAAAGAGTCGAGCAGATTGGTGGCCGTCTTCCTCCGCCTCTTGGACCCAGAACTAACCGCTGAAGACGACCGTTTCCTCCCCCGTGGAGCTTTGGTACGGCGCTGACCCACTTCACCTTCAATGTCCTCGCTTGGCGGTGCTACCGAGGACGACACGGCCATTGTCGACGCCGCGGACGATGATACTGCTACCGGCGCCCTATTAGCCCTTGATTGAGCCCGAGTACGCAGTGGCATACCAGCTGTGGGAGTTAAGTCTACTTCCGCCGCCCCCGGAATAAGCACGACACTGGTATCCCTCAAGGGAGGAAGAACTGTTGCACGCGGTTGCGGCGGAACTCCCGTGGCTTGAATCTGAATGGGAGCGCTGTATCCAAGAAGCACCCTCTTCTCCTCAGCAATAATTGGACTGACCCGGTGGAGGTACCAGCCTGTGAAAGACCCCATATATCGAGGAATATGATCAGCTTCAGGGATCATGAAGCAAGAACCAGTGTTCGGCCGCATAAAGTGATGAGCGGCGTCATGAACAGCTTCAGGCGATGGGCTAGGCGCCACTGTAAATGCTTCGAAGGGGACACCTTGATCATATCCAAGTTGCCGGGAAAAGCGGTGTGGGTTGTACCTCATAAAGAGGGCCGCACCGTTCTGACGAAATACCAGATAACCTGGTCTGATCGCGTACAGGTGCATGGCTTTCCTGGGCTTCAGAGAAGGTACCCCTCTTTCGAAAAGACGTGGAGCTGTTGAATCGGTCCTGAGGGAGCAGATAGGGCTCGATCGATGAATACCATTCCACCCGTATTAGCATAGGGAGCGATCAGCACACGAATAGTCCCAAACTGAGTCGGGTCAGGAGCAGAAGCGTCCACCAGCCGCATGAGTCACGGAAAAGTGTAGGCGTCATAAATTTGGGTCTTTGGTGCGCAGCAAAGGCCCCCAACACGTGCATCTCAATCCAGGACATGAAGTAATGAAGAGAGAAATTTACCACATCTACACCTGGAGTTGAGGTATTAGCCGCGGCGCCTAACCCATGATATAGATGCGTTAGCCCTAGAATGCCCACAGCTAGTCGCGTTCCCTCAGCAATGTGATGAGCATGGTAAATAACCGAGGCTTTCATGAACGGCGATGCATGGGAATGACGAACCAGCTAAGCCAAACGCTGATGAAGCCCACAAAGAAAGTCTCCTCATTCATACCAGGAGCTGCGATCGACTCGAAAGATACCGCCGACATGATGGGAATGTAATACTGCTGCAAGTCCTCTTCTTTAGTTGGCTGTCTGTTTAAACCAAACACAAAGGGGTTGTTAATGTTCGTGAACTTTGGACCCGTCTTTGATAGGACATCCTCACGAAGGAAACAAGCGATAAAACTTTTAAAAGTGACGCCCTGCTCCTCTGACTCCGTGAACAGTTTGTCAAAAATACTCAGGGTCTTGATCAAACTCGGGCGCTTGTGGCAGACGACGTTCTCGGTCGACAGGCCGTCAACCATTGCAGGCTCGGTTTCGAAGACATACTCATCAGGAGGCAGAAATTCTTCATAAAGTGTCCCCCTGACCGGCAGCCTTGAGATCTCGCGAAATTCTTTTAGAGAAATTGAAACTTCGCGGTCCCCTAGAAGGAAGGTGTTGGTGGGAAGATTCCATTGGTTCAAGAAGGCCTTAACCCACCAGACATGGAGAGATTGGTAGTGGAAAAGGGATGCATATATCGCCTGATAGAGTCCAACCCTCTGCAGTCACGCGCGATGGGCGAACACGATGCAACGAGCCTAGAGAAGGTAGCCCGTGGGGTGTCGAGGGGTAAGCCCTATCTTGTAAATCTGTCCCCATGGCTAGGCTTCGCCCTGGAAAATGCGACGCCCTAAAATATCTATAGCCGACACCGGATGGTTCGGAATACCAGTTGTTGAAGGCTCAAGCCGTCCCATAGGGGTCCAATTCGGCATCTCTACAGCAAGGGCAGTCCGTGGAGGATCCGTCGGTATCTCGCAAAGAAAACTGCGGCGATCGCAGATGATGTGACCGTACCAGGTCCTCCATAAAAGTAAATTGGTGCGATTCGGGTCATGAGCCTTGATCATCGTCATCACTTCCTCGTCAGACGGTGACTGAGGAAAGGCAGCCTCCGAGCGAGTGAACGGGAAGTATAGAACAGAAGTCATTGTTCCTGAAATAAAAGAAGGGGAAACTGTTAAGCGAAGCCAACACGTGTATATGTGTGTGTGTGTGTGTGTGTGTGTGTGTGTGTTTGTAAATGCATATATAAAAAGACAGTGGAAGAAAGCGACAAAGGACTTATTTTATGGGACCATTCGTTACAAAACACATGGGTCTCACAAAATCAAGATGACGGCTTACTAATGATGAGGCAAAGCAATAACTATGAGAACAAAAGGAAGATTCTCAATAAATGAACAGTGGATTTTCAAATGACCCTACACATCCCCAAAAAGAAATCCATCTTGGACTCTGTAAAAAATCAAACAGAGCAAGGGAATTAAATTCCCAGAAAACCCTACTGCAAACCTCTTCTTTTTGGTTGCAAAGAAACAACTCAGGACAAGAAAACCCCAAGAAGTTCTCTGGAAAGAACTCAGTTCTTCAGAGGAATTAAAATTCCTTTTGAAAAGGGGAATTAAATTCCCAGAAACATTTTTTCAGAGCCGAAGCTCTTTGAGGTGGAATTAAATTCCACAGAAGAGACAGGCATCTCCATTGATCCCTGAAGATCAGAGAAACCCTAACAAGGTCTGTTGTTTAAGGATTGAGTGGTTTTCTTTTTAAAGAACTTAAGAAAAAAAATGGGTTCTTGTTAAAGGGAAAAAACCCTTAGTGTGGATTTAAAATCCAAAGAAGGTTTCTGCAAAAGTTCTTCAGTCGTTCAAGATCATTACCTGAGAAAAGGGAATCTTTCAACAGAGTTAAACTCTGGAAATTTTTGAAACAGAGAACTAAGCTCTGAGAAAAAAAAATTAAATTCTCAAAGGGAAAAAGTTAGTAAGGAAGAAGATGAAAGAGAGGAGGCGCTTCTGAAGAGACCCCTGCATTTATAGGATGTGATGGGAAACGTTTCATCTCCCCTATTCTCTAGACAGATCCAATGGTCACAAAGGTGACAGCGTTGCACTCACATGCAGACACGTGAGAACAACGCTGCGGGGGCATTTGTTCCCGGATAAAAATCAGGAAAAACCTCAATGAGGTATCACGTGCTCACACGTGACCAGGGGTCACGTGTTGACACGTGATAGTTTCATGTGATCTCCATTTTATAGAATTAAAATTCTAAATCAAATAAAAATGTAACAAAACAGCTA
This sequence comes from Agapanthus africanus, assembly GCA_030015575.1. Taxonomy (NCBI): domain Eukaryota; kingdom Viridiplantae; phylum Streptophyta; class Magnoliopsida; order Asparagales; family Amaryllidaceae; genus Agapanthus; species Agapanthus africanus. The sequence continues at coordinate 645,194,233 of JASDDO010000022.1, read as the reverse complement.
AGGAAATACCTCAATGAGGTATCACGTGCTCACACGTGACCAAGGGTCACGTGTTGACACGTGATAGTTTCCTAAGATCTTTACTTTATAGAATTAAATTCTAAATCAAACAAAAGTGTAAACAAAATGGCTAAGGAAAGACCCCAATGGGGGATCACGTGCTAACACGTGATGATCCTTTAGCTCTGTTAAAAGGCAGGATAAAATTCTGAATAAAAGAGAGTCACATGCCAACACGTGACAGGTCCCTCAGCTCTTTAATTAATAGAACTAAAATCTATTTCAATGGTCAAACGTTGCGATCACGTGCCAACACGTGATGGGCTTTAAAAGCCTTATAAGTTAATAGAATTAAATTATAATTAAGGGAAATCGAAGACCCTAACTGGGAAAGTATTTCTTTAAATCTTTCCAAACAAACAAAAAAAGATTATGCTCTGTAAAGTGGAGCACCGTTGGATTAAAAATCCAATGGTGATTAAAAATCACCGATTTATGGAAAGATTTTATACAAGGAAAAATTTCCCTAAAATTCACCAAGAATAACAAACAGAATATCTTTTGGATTAAAAATCCAACGGTGAATAAAATTCACTAAGATCATGTTAGTTACAAAAATAAACAAAATCTTTCAATGAAAGATTCACTAAACAAATTGATTCTTTTCTTTCTCCTATAAATAGGAGCCAAGAAGAGAAGAGAAAAATAGAATTTTGGATCTTGAAATTTTCAGAAGGCAAATAGCAGAGATAAAAGAAAGGAGACTTTAATTCTCAAGAAAAGAAACCCTAGGTGAGAAAGGGGAAAAGGGATCAAAACTTCATAAAACAAAAAAAGAATTTAATTCTTAATCTAAGAGTTTAACTCTTCTGCAAAAGAACTTAGTTCTTTCTCTGGTTGAAGATCTGCAGAAGCAAATCTCCCCACAAGTTGAGAATTTAATTCTTATCGGGGAGATTCTGCCATGCAGATCCAAAACTTAGAGGGAGAATTGAGTTTAGAGAATTTAATTCTCCCAAATTCATAGGAATTTAATTCCTCCCAATAAAACTAGGGTTTAATCCTATATGAGAATTTAATTCTCCCAAATTCATAGGAATTTAATTCCTCCAAATAAAATTAGGGTTTAACCCTATATGAGAATTTAATTCTTCTACATACATAGGAATTTAATTCTTCTAAAACATAATTAGCGTTTAACCCTACAGAGAATTTAATTCTTAAAACAAAGAAACTTTAAAGCTCTCCATGCACGTAAAGAACTTGATCGCGTGGTAACACGTGACCCCCATTCTCAATGAGCAGAAAAGAAAAAATAAGAACTTGGTCACGTGGTGACACGTGACCCCTATCCTCAATGATCAGAAAAGAAAGAATAAAACTAAGTCACGTGCCTTCACATGACCCCTAAACATATCCACCAAAATGAGAAGGTAAAAGCTTTGAGGTAATGCCTCACGTGCCCCCACGTGACCCTCAAAATATAGGGAACAAAAGCAAAGGCAGTATTGGCTTTGGGCGCTCTCACGTGTTACCACGTGACCCCTAATAAATGTTTTAATAATCAATGCACAAATATCCATCACGTGCCAACACGTGATGGCTAGAAGATTAAAAGTGTTTAAACTCTTATTTGCAGAACAAAGTAAAGGAGATCTGGCCCCACCTTTTGGTGCCCTCACATATCCCCACATGACCCCTTCCTCTCTAGTGTTTAACACTAATTTGAGCATTTTATTTCCAGTATTTAACACTGTTGTCCTCTAGTGTTTAACACTACTTTGAGCATTTCATTTCCAGTGTTTAACACTGTTGTTCTCTAGTGTTTAACACTATTTTTAAGCCAATCTTAGCCAAATTGGCTAAGCTTCCAGAGGCAAAAACCTCTCTTTTAACTAAACCTCAAAGTTGAGTAAAACTCAGAACTACAATGTTTAATGCTCAGTCAAAGACAAAAATGTTATCAGAGACCTCAAACTCTTGTTTAGCATTGCTAAATGATGGGGGGCTGAACCCAGACAAATGTCTAATTTTCCAATAAAAGGCCAATATTTCAAACTTAATTGGACTTAGCCCAAGTTGGTCATAAGTCCTCAATTCAGATTTAATTGAGCCAATGTGCTCATAATCTAATTAATTGATCTTAGTTCCAAATTGGACTACAGATCCCCAATCAACTTTGGTTCAAGGGCACATCTTTTCACTCCTTTGATATTTGTCGTTGTAATCCTTCAACGTCTTCAGAGAGGTGACGGGTCCCGACAATCACACATTTCACGGACTATGATGTCCTTAACCTTGACTGTGATGTCTTTAAACTCACGGACTATGATGTCCTTAATCTCGACCGTGATGTCTTTAAATTAACATTGGACTGTGGGGTCCTTAAACTCATGGACTATGATGTCCTTAACCTTGACTGTGAGGTCTTTAAACTCATGGACTATGACGTCCTTAACCTCGATCGTGATGTCTTTAAACTAACAATGGACCGAGATGTCCTTAAACTAACAATGGACCGTAATGTCCTTAAACTAACAATGGACCGAGATGTCTTTAAACTAATAACGGACCGTAATGTCCTTAAACTAATCGACCGCAATGTCCCTAAACTAAACAATAGAGTCCAATTTCTCTTTTGTTGGATCTAAACGACCCCGTTAAGTTGATCTTAGTCTAAAATGAGACTAACGTATCCTTAACAAACGTTTAAGTTGATCTTAGTCTGAAATAAGGCTAACGTATCCTTAAACCCAACCCCTAAATCCAAATCTAAGAAGATACGGATTTGGACTAGTCCACGCCCTACGAGCGACAACATAAATTAGTCTCGGTATACAATCCACGGGCAACCAAAAACAAAACAAACACCCACGACACGAAGTGACCATCTGGAGAAGGAGAAAGTTGTTACCGCGATGCGGTAGCGTAATTAACTGCAGGGGCTTGTGCCTGCAGGGAAGAGCGTCCCCACAATAAAAAAAACCCCTCATCAACGAGGGAGAATCTGACGAAGTCTGCTACATCGGCCTCATCCGTTTAAACCTTCGATACATGGTGCCATAAATCAACTTGGCATCTTCGGAGAGGTGGATGGATAGCACCAATTAGTACCTGCCCCGAAATTCAGGCAAGACGGACCTGCGCGGTCGCGTTTCTGTATTTCGGCGGGGAACAGAGAGTTTTTCATTTTCATTCATGTAAAAACGTGTATGTAATATTATTTTATTAGGGCACTTCCGGGTTGAGGAAGATGTCACCATTGATGTATATTATTTACTTTTCCGCATTAGGATAGACCCAAGGAGGGGAGCACAACTAACCGGGTTCTAGGGTCCAGTGGGAGACCATCTCGAGGAGTCGAGACCGGGTCTCCTATCTCTAGAATTGGTAGGGTTGCTTTCCGCTCTCGTAGGGGTCTAGGGATGTGGTTTTAGCTATTCATCGTGACAGTGGAATCCGTATTTTATACAGGCTTAAATTAAAATACGGAATTCCTAGTATATCCAATATTTCATATGTGATTCTTCTGCTGCTGATATTCTATGATATGATCACTAGATATTCTGAGACGAATGCCTATATTATATATATGATATATAATAAATATTGATGCTTTCGTTTCTTATGTGATGCGCGGGAAGCATATATTAATGGGACTTCATTAATGAGATTAATGAAATAAAAGAAACCTAAAGATATTGTAAAAACTTGTTTTAAAATCTGGTAGCTCTAGTTCTTGCGTTGCATAGCGGTATTCCTTGTAGAATATCCAGCACCTTATTCGATAAGGAAAGAGCCGAGATCCCTTCACCGGGAGTGACCTCTTTAGCGAAACTAGCAAATGCTACAACCACTTGGATTGTCTTTTGATTGCTTTTATAGTTTTTGCTTTGCATAGTGGTATTTGTGAAATATCCTGCACCTTATTCGATAAGGAAAGAGCCGAGACCCCTTCACCGGGAGTGACCTTTTTAGCAGAACTAGTAAAAGCCTCAAAAACACTCCTTTTCAAAATCACTCGATTCTACAACGATATCAAGTTCATTACGCAAAAGGTTTTCTTAAAAACCTGTCGTAGCCCTCCGTCATTTAAGATAAGTAGTATTTATTATTCGTTCTGCGTTTGTTGGCCTTTGTCAAGGCATAGTGTGCGGTAGCTGAATATTGCTTATCTACTTAAGCATATGATGCGATTGGATTAGGGTAGTCGTGCGACCTTGTTGTCCTTTGTCAAGGATCGTGCGGATGGGTTTAATTCAATCAGGAAATGACGGGTTGAACTTGACTAGCATCCTATGGTTTGTTGGCCTTTGTCAAGGTCATAGGAGGTTAGGGGCAAAATTATTGGGAATTTCAAGTGTTGAAATTTGCAATGAGATTGCATACCTTCTATGAAATAGTTGGATCCCGATACCCACTGCGAGTAAGAGTTACTCCTGGAAGAGTTTTGCACTTTACAATTAGTCGATCAAGTAGGTGTCTAGAAAGGTGTTAATGGGGTTACGCCCCTGGGAAAATGAGGTTTATTTTAATTAGGTTCGTGCGAAAGCACGGAGAACCTCTCTCAAAGTACCGACACTAGCCTGGCTGAAAGATTGGCGAACTTGAAGGGTGTAATTAATCCCGGCTAATCTTACATTTTAGGGTTTGAAGGAAGATTTGATAAAAACTGTGGGAGCCATCCAGATTAGATAAAATAATAACCAATCTAATCTTACAAAGAGCGCACGCAAAATATTTTCTTTTCTCTCTCCTGGTAGCAACCATGTCACGCCTTAATCAAGATAATAATATGGATGCATTGACCGAACCTGCTTATTATACTATGCTAAGGAACGTTGGTTCTGCTCCATCTTATAATTGTTATAAGTCTGAGCAGGAAATAGAGGAATATCCAGATTCCCATGCCACCCAATCGAAGAAAATACATGTTGATGCATCTTCTTCAGGTGTATTCATTACCAAGAACTGTTTTTCAGTATCCTCTACGTCCTGGGTATGTGATACCGGATCAGGATCCCGCATATGTAATATGTTACATAGGCTATAGATAGGTAGAGAACTGAGAATGGGTGATATGTCTCTAAGTGTTAGAGAATGGTGCAATTGTTGTAGCCAAATCAGTTGGCAAATATCACCTTGTATTAATACATTGATTCTGAACGAATGTTATTACATACCGAATCTGATATAAAACATTACATCGGTTTCTTTATTAAGTTAAAGAAGGATATAATTTTGTATTAGCGGATAATGTTGTGAACATTTTCCTGAATCAAGAGTTGATTCAATCAGGCACGATATATAATAGCATATATATTCTAAATCAAACCACAGTTTAAAGTGTCTAAAACATACACTAGAGGAGTAGTTCAGAAATGAACAAATCCTTCTTGTGGTATTGTAGACTAGGTCATACCAATGAGACATGACCGGCTAAGTTACATAAGGATCAATATGAGAATCTGTTCGAAATTTTCATCTTATGCTACTTGCCGGTCTTGTCTCAAAGGTAAAATGACCTATACTCCGTTTATTGGAAACAGAGAAAGAGTTAATGAACTCTTGGGATGCATACATGATGATGTATACGGTCCTATGTCTACAAATGCCAAGGTTGGTTCTTTGTACTTTATTATATTCATCGACTATCTCTCAGGATTCGGACATATGTTCATGTTGAAACACAAGTTTGAAACTTTTAAGAAATTCAAGGAATATAAGCTTGAAGTTGAAAAACCAAACGGGTAGAAGTATTCAAGTCCTTCGATGTGATCGAGGAGGAAAATACTTAAGCATGGAATTCCTGGATTTTCTAAAAGGAGAATGTGATTCTCTCTCAGCTTACTCCTTCGTATACACCACAACACAACGGTATATCGGGGCGGAGGTATCGCACCCTATGAGATATGGCGCGCTCTATAATGAGTACTGCTGAGTTATCTATTTCTTTTTGGGGTTATGCACTTGAAAAGATGCATACCTATTGAATGGGGTTCCATCCAAATCAGTGCCTACCACTCCATATGAGATATGAAATGGAAAGAGACCATATCTTAAACGAGTTAAGATATGGAATTGTCCGGCCTATATTGAAAAGAAAAATACAGAAAAACTCGAGGCAAGGTCAGTTCTGTATGAGTTTGTTAGGATATCCCAAACATTTGTGAGGGAATATCTTCTACCACTTTGAGGAGCAAAAGGTGATTTGTTTCTCAGCATGCCACCTTTTTTTAGAAAAGGAATTTCTTGTGAAGAAATTAGTGGTCATGAGGGTAGAACTAGAAGGAGTTCCAGCTACACAAACTAACAGCTGATGATTTGGTGAAACCAAAGGATTCAATAGCCTCCAACGAACCTCAGCCTCTCTGCGAATCTGGTAGGGTTCCTCATCCACTTAAGAGATACTATGATCTTCTTGGTGACAGTGGGAGCGAGGATTGCATCATGGTTGATGATGTCCTAACTAGGTTCAGACCGGCCGTCACGAGTGGGGACTCTATATAATGGATGGATGCTATGCGATCAAAGATGGAATCCATGTACACCAACAAAATATGACTTTGTATGTTGCACCTGAAGGGGTAAAACCCATTAGAAGCAAATGGATCTTGAGAAGATTCTTGGTATAAATAGTAAAGTTGAGACTTTCAAAGCTATGCTTAAGTCCATCAGGATCAATGCAAGCATCGCGGAGTTGGAACATCTGTTTTGATGTGGTAGTCAAAGTGTTTGACTTCATCAAAAAGGTAGATGAACCTTGAATATACAAGAAGGCTGTAGAGAGTGAGGTTGTCTTCTACGTATTGTACGTAGATGACATACTCTTGATAGGAAAGTGTTTCATATGCTACACTCGGTCAAGCTCCTCTTATCACGAGGATTCTCAATATAAGATCTGGATGATATCTACTACATCTTGTGGATTATGATCTATGGTGATAGATCTATATGGATGTTGGGAGTGTCCCAAATCCAGGCACATTAACACTATACTAAAGGTGTTTAGTATGGAGGATTCTAAGCGTGGTGGTCCGCCTACTTACTCATGGATCACTCGTGTGCAAGGGATACCCTATGCTTCGGCAGTAGGTTCTATCATGTATGCGATGTTATGTATCAGACTAGATGTAGATGACTCACTAGGTGTAGTGATCAGGAATCAATCGGATCTTGGGAGAATAACTAGACAGCTGTGGAGGACATTCTTAAATACTTGAGAAGCACTAAAAGAAAGTTCTTGGTTCCAGCTTCCAGAGTGATAAGTTCGACTGAAAGTCAGTCACAGGCATTGTCTTTACCCTCAGTGGAAGGACGGTATGATTGGAGGAGTTCTAAGCTAGATACCGTGGCATACTAGACGATAAAGGCTGAATACATTACTTGTTCATGAGATGAGCAAGGTTCCTACCATTGAGCGTCCAATAACTGTTATTGTGACAACAATGGAGTTATGGCTTTGGCCTAAGAACACCGGTCCCATCAGCTATCCAGACATATTCTGAGGCTAGTATCACCTGATCAGAAAGATGGTTGATCTCCAACGGATCGAGGTCAGGAGAGTTGACACGAAGAAAAACACGGCGGATCTACTCACCAAGGCCTGCTTTCCCAAATACTGATTGAGAGATTTTGGGATGGTTGAGTATGAGATACTACAACCACTGCTATATTGTTGGGTATTGGATACTACAACAGATGGCCTTAGTGCAAGTGGGAGATTGTTAGTTATATGTATGCCCTAGAGGCCATTACTGTACATGGGATGTATATTGTAGTGGATGCTTGGATATATATAGGGAGGACTTTCTCGCTCGACATGATAGTATGCTATCTGGTTGCTCTTTGTCTTAACATGTTGACTTGTATACGTGATGCTGTATTGCTCTCACATGTTGACAAAGCCCTTTAGGATGTGTACTTGACTCCCAGGATGATGGAGATCATACTAGTAGGGCCAAGGGTAGTCCACAAGTACACCCTATAATTGTTCATAGTCGAGGGAGTATCGAGACATGGCATCGATGCTCCAGAGTAGACTAGCGTATATGCATCTTGACCCATATGATGGGCGATGGATGATCCCGCATCCATTGGTGTTTGACATCAAAGATGGTGTACGGATGCTCAGTGGAGACTGGGTACACTGAACGGACTCGCCGAGAACTCCTAGATGGTATTATACTTATCGTCAGATAGCAGTTCTCTGGTGACACTGGTACAGATTAGTCTGTCGACCCGAGATTGTCATAGAGCTCGTGTGATTCCCACTGTGCTTTTATTTCCACCATACCACGGTCAAGAGATCGTGCAAACAGGTGGTTTTTGGGTACAGTCCCGAGTCACATGGAGGCAATGAGCGATAGGAGGGGATTCGTCTCTCCCGTTATTGGGAGTTGATGTTGCGCTATGCTCGATTGTCCATAACATGAAATCCCTGGTCAGGGTTGCTGAGATTTACTGGTAAGCGTTATCAGTAGTTTCTCGAACCGTTATGGACCTTGCATCGGCATGACTTATCAGGCTATTGGTGTCTGACGTTATACCATCCCCAGGCAATGATATGCGACATATCTAACGAAAAGACCGAACTGTACGGTAGTGTTACTGACAGGCTTTTGCAGGAGTTGGAGCGGGCTTGCTTGCTGATCTTCTGATCGCTCAATACCCGGGTATCCGTTACGTCCAGCTAGTACCACTAATGGCTTGTGGGTGCTTGATGTGATCACCACCTACTGCCAGCGTATTGATGAGTCTTTAGAGTCCTACACAGAGGTTTCACTGGCTCAGGCAAAACGAAATATGAGCACATATGTGATATGTGCGGGACCGAGATTAATACGAGTATGTGATACCGTATTCTATTCTCAAGATATAAAGTATCAATCGGTTATATATGATATAGTCAGGTTATCGAATCAAATGTTGGTTCGATATGTCGATACTGTATCGGTCGGTTATATGCGATATAGGCTGGTTATTAAATCAAGTGTTGATTCGATATAATGATACAAATAATATTAGTCGGTCATATGAGATATAACCGGATTATTAAATCAAGTGTTGATTTAATGATTTAATGTATAATTATATTTGATATATTAATTTACATTAACTAATATTAGCTCACTTAAACATTTATTTTTCTCACTTGTGCACACTTAATATATATGTGATATATATTAATTGTGTTTTATTTATGTGTCATGGTTGATGATACATGCAACATGGGTGTATGAGACTTACACCATGATAAAGATAATGTAGGGTTTATTTATTTATGGTCATTCAATTATTAGTTGGAAATTTGTCACATGGCATGAAACTTCATGAAGCTTTGAGACCCATTGACTAGTCCACTAGTTTTGTTTTATACTAGATATTTTGTTAACCCAACCATTATCTTAACTCATGGTTAAGTCTCTACATGAGACATATTAGATATTTTTCTCACCCATGGTTTCCATTCTCTCACACAACATTATCTCTTTTCATCTTCTTCTTCAAGCTCAAGAGCTTTCTAGCTTTTGGGTAAGTGAGAAAATCAATTCCAAAGTGAGCAAAAATCCTACTTCATCATTCTCTACTAGATTAGAACTTTAGTATAGGGTGTTAGCTTCACTAATCCCATATTAGTGAAGAGGGTAGCTTGGGTTAGTGTCTCCTCGACGTAGATCATCTTCGGCCTCGAAGACTTCAAGCAAGATCGTTGCTTTCTTCTCATGGAGCCATTCAAGAGTCTGCAAGATCATTTCATCGCAGCGAAGGGACTACTACACGGAGCTATTGAAGTGAAGGACCGGTCTATAAAAGTTGTATTCCTCATTCACTTAGATATTAAGTTGTTAACATTGCTTATTTGTTTAAATTTCTAGTTAAAGATTCTAGGTTAGAGTTACTTAGAACGGCAAAAAATTTAAAAACGGCATGGACGATGTCTTTCGAAACCTTACTACCGTCCTAGGTAACCCTACAAAGAAGACCGATGAGCAAACTCACCCGGACTGTACTGAGCCTATCGGTGACAATCTCCGTACATTCCGGTCTGTTCGTCTGAGATACTCGCATATCCTCCTAGGGGGACGGTAAACGTCAGACCCCTAACAACGTGATAAGTCGTGTCGGAGGAGAGCCCAATACACCATGAGAAACTACTGTAGTACCTTACCAGTAATTCTCGACTGCCCTGGACAGGGACTTTGTGTAATGGCTATTCGAACACTGCGCGATATCAGCCCCCAATACCGGGAGAGACGAATTCTATCTGATCGCTACCGTCTCCAAGTGCTTCGGGACTACACCCAACTAATAACTGTTTGCACGACTCCTTTGAGCATGGTAGGATAGTAATCAAAGTGGAGTAGGAACACACTCGAGACGAAGTAGCGATGGCAAGTCAACGGACTAAGCTATACTCATGCCACCTGGGTACTGGGAACTCCTACTTGACGATAGGTATAACACCAACAAGCAGTTCCCGACGAGAACTGTCCAGTGTAACTCATAACCCAGTAAGCACATGTATACCTTCTCCAGTACGCCGTACTAATGGCTGTGGGACAGACCATATCCCCTGCTGGGATGAGAAGCGTATACACTAGTCTACTCCGGAGTATCGATGCCCCGTCTCAATAATCCAACGACTAGGGACCTATAGAAGGATGTGCTTATAGACTACCCAGCCCCCATGAGTGTGATTGGCATCACTACGCTGGTAGTCAAGGAAAGATCCTAAGGGCTCTACCAACATATATAAGCGATATGCTAAAAGAAACACATGCACATATTCAGGTAGATTCAAACCAGGTAGCATACTACCATATCGAGCAAGACTGTTATTATAACTGTGAAATATCCCAAGTATCCAATATGTAATATACAATCATGATACAATAATGGCCTCTAGGGCATATATCACTAACAAATATGAGCCAAACGATAAAGTAACGTCGTATGCAAACTTGATGGTATTTTACTGAAAAAGTGAAATAGAAGTTGTAATACATATTATTTTGAATTGAAACTTGTTGTAAATGTTGTTTTATGTTTATTAAACAAGATTTAAAGAGATGGTGATTATGTGGTTAAGAAAAATTGAGTTTTTAAATAAATTAGAATCGGAAGTCGGATTAACACCGCTTCCAACGAGTTTTGAAAAGAGAAGTCTTTTTAATAGAAAGAGAGTAGGGGAGAGGGGACTTACTGATTGAAAGAAGAGAGAAGAGGTAGAGGGAACTTTTGAAGGCATCGTGGAGTCGTTTCGTTACCGGATTTGTCCTGAAACATCATCGGAGACTTGAGCTAACTCCACTTGTACAACTTTTGGACTTTGAAATTTTTTGAGAGTTTTGGCTATAGATTTCTGAATGAGGAGGCTAGGGTGTGATGTTTGTATTTATAGGAGAATTTAAGTTGATAATTGAAGAATGAATTAAAAATATGCATTAAAATGGATTAAAGAGGGGATTTATCATTCTCTGGATAAATGCAGAGAAATCAAACAGCATGGGAGTAGTGGGGTAGGCTAAGGGGTGTTAGGGAAAATTTTTGGGGGCATTACCAATGGGGGGCCCGGCGGCGCCGACCCCTGGCAACATCTCGCCGGCCATCTTGTCTTGGTGGGGTGTGGGATCTTTGACACGTGTCATAAGCTGTTTAAATAACAATTTCCACATGTTTGTTTTATGAGACTTTTCATTTTTACGTGCAGTGCACGTGTAAACTTTTGAGCTTCTAAAAGTTTAAAAGAAAATCAATAAAAATAATATGTGGCTGGGGGGATTTGAACACAGGGGCTATGTCACAGCAGTGCAAGGCTTTAACAATGAGCTACAAGCTATTTCTTGTTGTTCAAAAGCAATTTAAATTTATAACTTGTGCTCAGGCTAAGTTATTCCTTTCTGTATTTTATAAAAAAAATTCTATACAGAAAGTTCAGAGTTATTACATTCTACCCTTCTTATAAAAATTTTGTCCTCGAAATTTATATAAGGAAAGTGTAACAAATTCAAGAAAAGTTTGATGATAGTGATGGTGAAAGAGCTACTGATAATGCATGAAAAGTAACGAGATGATGCAAGAATTTGAAAAGATTGAAGGGAATTACCAGTGTTATCTTGGTCGATAACCTCGGCTTCTACGGCCGGTAAGGTGAAAGCCTGACACCGGGGTACATTCCTCCTAGCTGGAAGCACATTCCTCTGTCCTTAGGGCATGTTTCTCTGCCCTCGAGGCATGTTCTTCATTGCCTGATGGAATTGGCGATTAGGCTGTGCAGGAGGTCCATATGGAAGTGGAGATGGGAGAGCAAGATGAGGTGTAGGAGCCTGGATAGCTGGCCGCTGCGGATAAGTGTTGTGAATTGGAACCGGGTTGCGTCTTTAAGGACATATTCCAATTCCATGAGTGGATGCGCCACAAACTAAGCACATGCCTTTTATGCGCCTACAATCCTTCCATAGGTGTCCATCCCTCTTGCAGTAGAAACAAAAATATGGACTTGGACGGTTATTTGTTACTTCCGTTCTCCTGGATTCAAAAGTTGGTATTGAAGAGGCTCCTCCTGCCATCTGGGTGGCAGGGCGCTTCACACCGGCAGATTGAGGTCTGCCCTTCTTTTTCACTACCGCCTCGTATCGATGGGCAGCTTTCAGTGCTAGGTCGTAGGTTGGGAAATCCCCTGTAGCTAAGACAGCTTGGATCTCCGGATCTAACCCTTGGTGAAATCGTCTGGACCTGATCTCAACAGTCGGTATCAAGTGTGCCGCGAATCTGTTATGGTCTTGTGTTAGCTATATAGTATATGATATTTGAAAATCGAATATTGAGACATATCTTACCTACTGAGTATGGTAAACTCAGCATCATACTCATCCATAGATTTGGTCCACATCGAATCTTGTTGCAGGTGGATGAATTGCCGCTCCATGTCAAATAGGGCAGTCTCGGGGAAATATTTCGTGTCGAACATCTCGCGAAAAGTCCTCCATTCGATCGGCTGGTCAAGACGGCTTTCTTCCGCCTTCCACCAAACTCGGGCATTGTCGGTAAGTTGCAGCTTTGCAAGCCATACCCAAGCGATCTCTGGCACCTGTGCTGCTACCAGATTGTCCTCAATGCTCTAAGCCCATTCTTCAGCTTCTAAAGGGCTCTCTTTCCCAGAAAATTTCTTCGGGTGCAATGCCCGGAATTGCTTCACTCCGGGTGCTTCCACATCTGAGCGGTTCAATAAGATAGCAGTCTGCTGCTGCTGTCCTTCCAGGAGGCTTCGGATTGCCTCAAGCAATATCGTTTGTTCATTGATCGGAGCTACAACGGTAGGCGTAAGTGGAAGAGGTGGTGGTGGTGTGTTGTTTACGTTTGTGCTGGTATTGTTTGGAGAATCCATAACCTTGAAAGAAAAAATATAGTTGAAATTGTAAGATTCAAGGAATATGAAATGTAAAGAATGTTTTTAGTTGCTGATTCTTGAATTATATTGCTTAAGATTTCATGCAGAATTGACGTGCATGTCCATGCAGAACTGACCTGCATGTCCATGCAGAACTGACCTGCATGGTAGGATTCCATGTAGCACTGACCTGCATGGGCCACCAACAAAACCTGTCACGCCCCGTTTTCCAGTGTACGGGTAAGGAGACGCGACTGGGCCTGCTATGCATTTATTCAGAAGCAAACACGCTAGGCGTAAATAAGCAATATAATAAAGTACACCAGAAAAAAATGACAAGAGATGTAAATGAACAACAACTTTTATTAATTAAGCATTTCTTTACAATACAACTGAAAATGTAAATACAAGAATGGAAAGCGATGCCTAAACAATGGCATGTACTGAAAGTAAAAGTGAGTACAAGTGAAGCCTAATGGTCGTGCTGCTCAGTGGTCTGCTCCAAGTGCTCCTGGCTGGTCTCGAACTCCTTAAAGTCGGGTCCTCCTGACAACATTCTAAAGAAAGAAGAGAAATAGGAATGTCGTCAGTTAACAATCGCTCGGTAAGTCCCAAAGAGAGATAGAAATAGAATAGACATATAAGAGGATGTAACTGGTATAATATTTGATTGTTATGCTAACGCAGTTGTTTGTAGCTTGGTACGGAATATGCCAGTGTATACGAGAGAAGTCCAACTTACACCGTGGACTATGGTAACCCATAGTACAAGGCTCCGTCAATAAAACCACGGAACAACGGTAATCTATGTATAGTACGTCTTTTAATGACCATCTCGTGCCACTTTTAACACATTCCGTGCCAGTCTACCCCTTTAAAACCCCGTAATGTATTATGTATTGATTGTATATTGTTTTGTTTAATAGATGTACGACTTGCTGAAACCATGATATCCGTAATTCATGTAAACGGAAGGGATATAAATAAATAGTCATGTAAATGGAGTATATCCATGGTTCGGTTCGGTCAAGTCATGTACATATAGATTGAATTCTGGTATAAATGGATTCATGTTGAATTGGAGTTATACTTGAATCATATTCAAGGATAGATTGATTGATTAATTTCAGATTAGATTGAGACTCTGTCTGAGTCAGACTCTTTAAAATGAATTGAAGTCCTGAATTAGTTTTAATGTTATCGGTAACTGCTGCACATGGACGACAGGATTTATGTTTTTTTCCAAGACAATTACCGTATTGATAACACCGTTTTTAGGTTTTCTACCTTAGATAGGCAAGCACCCATATTCTCTGGCTCCCTGAAGCTCAAGAGAACTGGTCCCGCTTAAACCTATGTTTACTAGGGTCCTTATTGTAAATTAATATAACTTGAGGGGGTTTTATGAAAAATAGTTTTGATATATTTTCAAAATAAACCTCAAGTATTTATTTATCGTCTTTAGGGTTTTCATAGTTGTAATTTTTATAAAATGAAATATTCTAGTGGATATAAACCTAACTTTGAATAGTATATGGTATTTTCTTGTAATTTGACTTGTATTGAATGTGATGGTATTTTCATGATCTTTTGTGATTCTTTTCTTTTGATTAGAAAATATGGAATATATATTATATTTAAAATAGATATTTTGATACTATATATATATAATTATAAAAATAGAATTTATTTATTAAATAGAAATCACATTTTCTTAAAAATTGTAATAAAAAATTCCATCGAGATCGAATGCTCCATGATGAGGTTTGCATTTCGCTCTACTAGTCCGTGCAATAACCCACATCATCCCAATCGGGTTCCCCAAAATTGGTTGTAGAGGCTTATTTGCAAGGAATTAATTAAAACAATTTAAAGAATACAGGTTTTGATAGTTTAAGGTATTTTAATGTAAACTGTGTTTTGTCCCACTAAAATTGTTACAAAAGCCATCGTGCTATGTCAAGATGAGTGTTGTGATGAGGTAGGTCATTAACTCGTGAGTTTTCTAATGGTAATATGAGCCAAACGATAAAGTAATGTCGTATGCAAACTTGATGGTATTTTACTGAAAAAGTGAAATAGACGTTGCAATACATATTATTTGGAATTGAAACTTGTTTTAAATGTTGTTTTTATGTTTATTAAACAAGATATAAAGAGATGGTTATTATGTGGTTAAGAAAAATTGAGTTTTTAGATAAATTAGAATCGGAAGTCGGATTAACTCCGCTTCCGACGTGTTTTGAAAAGAGAAGTCTTTTTAATAGAAAGAGAGAAGGGATAGGAGACTTACTGATTGAAAGAAGAGGGAAGAGGTAGAGGGAACTTTTGAAGGCGTTGTGGAGTCGTTTCGTCGCCGGATTTGTCCCGAAACATCGCCGGAACTTTGACTTGAGCTAATTCCACTTGTACACCTTTTGGACTTAGAAATTTTTTGAGAGTTTTGGCAATGAATTTCTGAATGAGGAGGTTAGGGTGTGATGTTTGTATTTATAGGAGAATTTATGGTTTTGAGGATTGAAGAATGAACTAAAAATATGCATTAAAATGGATTAAAGAGGGGATTTACCATTCTCTGGATAAATGCAGAGAAATCAAACAGCATGGGGGTACTGGAGTAGGCCAAGGGGTGTTAGGGAAAATTTTTGGGGCCATTACCAATAGGGGGCCCGGCGGCGCCAGCCCCTGGCAACATCTCGCCTGTCATCTTGGCTTGGTAGGGTGTGGGATCTTTGACACGTGTCCTAGGCTGTTTCAATAACAATTTTCACGTGTTTATTTTACGAGATTTTTCATTTTTACAGTGCACGTGTAAACTTTTGAGCTTTTAAAAGTTTAAAAGAAAAATCAATAAAAATAATATGTGGTAAGGGGGATTTGAACACACGGGCTATGTCACAGCAGTGCAAGGCTTTACCAATGAGCTAGAAGCTATTTCTTACTGTTCAAAAGCAATTTAAATTTATAACTTGTGCTCGGGCTAAGGTATTCCTTTCTGTATTTTACAAAAAAATTCTGTACTGGGTTGTTACAGTTTATTTTCACAACAATCGATTACTTCTCCAAGTGGGTGGAGGTAGTACTGCTCAGGGAAGTAAAGAGAGAGAATATTCTGCGCACTTCTTCAAGACTCATGTCATATACCGATTTAGTGTCCCGCGACGGATAGTCTCAGATAACGGACCAGTATATCGAAGCCACAAGATAAGTCGCTTTGCCCAACAATACAAAATAGACTGGAGATACTCCTCCATCTATAACCCTCGAGCCAATGGCCTAGTTAAGCCTTTCAACAAGACCTTGACCAAAACTCATAAAGAAGACGGTGTCCAAGAATAAAAATGATTGGCACAAAAGGCTACATGAAGCGCTATAGGCCTACCGAATGACGTTCAAGACGGCCACGAAAACGACACCCTATGCATTGATATTTGGAACTAAAGCGGTGCTCCCATTAAAGATTAAACACCCCTACTGCAAATGGCAATTCAACAGGAGCTCACTGAAGATGAAAATGCTCGCCTTCGGCTTGAAGAACTTAACGCATTGGATGAAACCTGTCTTGTAGCACAACAAAGCCTCGAAGCCCACAGAGCAAGGATGACCCAGGCATATGAAAGACTAGCCAGAACGGGAAGATTTCGTCAAGACGAACTCATATTGGTGGTCAAAAGACCGATTATTCCCAGCCGTACAAAATGTAGGAAGTTTGAGCCCAACTATGAGAGCCCCTACATTATAGAACATGTCTATCAAGGTGGAGCGTACATACTGATAGACATGCATAGAGAAAGACCTCTTCAACTAATAAACAGTCGATTCCTCAAGAAATACTGTGCTTAAAAAGTTACGAATTGGGTCAATGATAAATGGCGATGCTTATGTTCGCTCGCTATCTTCCCAAGATCAAAACTCTAAAAGCCATACCAGATGATGGTACCTCAAATACACCTGTATGGATCATATAACCAACCGCATATAATCCACGGACATGAATGATCTATGTCCCCCATGGACCGCAATGTCCCTAAACTAGTATGTTGCCCTGCGGCTGGTCTCCATATTGACTACCGTATACTATCCATGGGCTACCCATAGCAAAGATTGCACCTCCAAGTACCAAAAAGATGGACCGTAATGTTCCTAAACTAATGTGTTTCCCTACGGTAGATCTCCATATTGATCTCCGTATACAATCCACGGACATAAAAAAATCCCTACCTCTACTAAGTACCACCAGCGAGGCTACACCTGAAGTCCCGCCGGCGATGAAGCTCTGCCAACGATGCGGCCGTTAAAAAAAGGTATGTCCACAAGCAAAATGGGCACTGATGAAAAGTCGAAAGGGCTCCGTGAGTAAAATCAGCAGGACTGCCGACGAGCTTGTGAAAACCTGAAAGGGCACAAACTAGTGAAAAGAAAGAAAAATACACTTGTAAAGTCCTCTTGACCTTGTGAGGAGAAAATCTCCGCATGAGATCCTTACGACTCACGAAGGAGTAACACACTTAGGAATCCCTACTATCCCTAAGAAAAAAATACACTTATGAGATCCTCTCGACTCGTAGGAAGAAATACTTCTATAAGACCCTCACGGCTTATAGAATTCAAAAGTCTTAAGTTACGGAGATCTACACCTGTTTCTTAAGCTATCATAACCCCATAAAATTTATGCCCTACAAGTAGTCCAATATCGACTCTTGTAAATCCACGGGCGTAAATAAATGTGTTTCCAACCAAGTCTCACCAAAGACGAGTGATATCTCTCGACATGGTGAACTACACTTGTAAGTCCTCTTGACTTGTAAAGAGAAAATACTCTTGTAAGATCCTTACGAATTACATGAGTAAAACTCACTTAGGGGTATTCATGACTCTTAAGGAAAAAATACGCCTATGAGATTCTCTCGACTCATAGGGAGAAAGTCACTTTATGAGGCCCCCACGGCTCATAAAACATGAAAAGCCTTGGATTATAGGGATCCCAAAACCTGTTTTCTAAGCCACCGTTGTCTAAATGAGCAAAGGTAAATGATGAGTCGCTCCTGGTATTATGCTTTAGTGTTAGCGATATTTATGCCGAATCACACCCAAAGTCCCATGTTCCAAATTCTTGACCCCTAAGTCGCTAAACTGGAAAACAAAAAAAGAGAAAGAAAAAATAAATAAAAATAAAATGAAGGAAATAGCCAAAATGATTGGGCAATTACGACTTTCGCGATAAGAAAAACTGAAATGATAGAGTATCACAAAACAAAACAAAAATCTGCCCTGTAGGGATGTCAGTATCGACTTCTATAGACAATCACAGGCGCAAACATATGAAAAAGAGTAGCGTGTTTTGCCGTGTTTTGCTAAAAGAAGAAACAGATCTCAACGGCTATACATGAAAGTTCAAAGACCATTGGATGTCGTCTCACCTCAGAAGGGTGCGGTAATGACTTCCCTAAGACTCCAAACAGAGCCTAACCTCAAGGTAAAGCGCCATAGTGACGCCTAACGCCGAATCATCTAATTTCTATCTATACATTCTCCTAATAAGATTTCTTGAGACGTTGTATCCCCGCATCTGAGTGGATGGGAGATACGGCAAGTGCGTAACTACTCGAATCAGCGACCTGATTGGACGTGAGCCGAGAAGAAATCAACTAATGCAACGGTGCAACAGACTACACCCAGTACCACAAACCTAATGGACTCTTGTATTAATAAGGGTTATGTTGGATATGTATGCCCTAATGGCCATTATTGTGTGTGTGTGTGTGTGTGTGTATATATATATATATATATATATATATATATATAGTAGATGCTTGGACATATGTATGTACAGGACAATCTTTCTTGATATGATATTATGTTATTTGGCTTGTCTTTATATTAATATTTGTATATGTTTTACTTGTTATTACGTATCAGTAATACATGTTGATAAATCTCGTAGGATTATTGCTTGACTACAAGTGTTATGATAGTGATCATACATGTAGGGGCTGGGTAGTCCATAAGCACATCCTTAAATGTCCATAGTCATGGGAGTATCGAGACTGGGCATTGATATTTCGGAATAGACTGGTGTATACGTTTCTAGACCTTGACGAGGGGCGATAGTTGGTCCCACGGCCATTGGTCTTTGGCACCTAAGATTGTATACAGGTTCTCACTAGGGGTGAGTACACTGGACGGACTCACCGAGAACTTCTAGATGGTACTATATCTATCGTCAGATAGCAGTTCTCAGGTAATATGAGTATAGGTTAGTCTTTAGACCTGAGATCGTCATTTTTCTCGTGTGAGTTCCCACTATACTTAAATTACTATCTTACTATGGCTCTACTTAGTCGTACAAACAGGTTTTAGTTGGGTACAGTTCCGAGCCACATGGAGGCAGTGAGCGATTGTTAGGGATTCATCTCTCCCGGTATAGGGAGTTGATATCATACTTGTTCGGTTGGCCAACACCATAAGACCTTGTTCAAGACAGTTGAGATTACTAATAGTTAGATCAATAGTCTCTCGGATTGGTCCAGAGCAACATCGGCATGAATTATCGGGTTATTATGTTCTGACGTTTACCACCCCCAAGACCAGGTATGCGATACTTTTTGACGAAGAGACCAGATTGTACGAAGATTGTCATGGATAGGCTCAGTAGAGGTTCGGATGAGCTTGTTCGTCGGCCTTCCTTTTCGACAGGTACCTGGATAGTCGTTGTGTACAACTAGTGTCGCTGATGTGCTTGTGGTTAAACCCATTGCCAGCGCACTGTCGATTTTTTAGAGTCCCACACAGATAGTTTTCCTGGTTCAGGAGAAATGATGTAGTGGTCGTATTTTGATATGTGCAGAGTTTTGATCAAATGAGTGTACTAGCTATCCGAACTTTTGATCGAACGGTTGATAATGCTAGCCGATTTAGGATTAAGCCAGATTATTAAATCAGGTATTGATTTAATAATTTACATATATATTTCGATATGTATATTCTATTATTATATTTATTGTATTATTCTATCTTTTTGGGTATTCATATTTTAATATGAATACGGGTATGTATAAACGGTTGAATGCATTCCATATTTATACGGAGAACATTCTAGAAGGTGGACACCTCATCATGGATTTTCTATTTTTGTTAAAAATAGAAATGAGGTGTAAAGGTGAGGCATGGAGAAAGAATGGTGATGTAAATGGTTTTGTATTTGTTTATTGCATTTGTATGCACTATTCAAGCATGGTTGCAATTTTCTATTTGAAAATTGCTTTGAAAAAAACCTTGCTAGCCATTTTCATTTATTGATAGTTGATTCATTTCACCATTTTCTCTCTCTCCCTCTCCTTTCACTTGCTATTTTCTTGATCTCCTCATTTTTCTATTTGAAAATTGCTTTGAACAAAACCTTGCTAGCCATTTTCATTTATTGAGAGTTGATTCATTTCACCATTCTTTCTCTCTCTCTCTCTCTCTCTCTCTCTCTTCACTTGCTATTTTCTTGATCTCCTCCTTCTTTCTCCCTACACTCTCATGTGTTGAGAATCAAGGGTGAAAGTGAGGTAGAAAAATACTAGAATAACTCACTACATATCTAGATATCTTAGTGTAGCAATTTAGGACCTTTGGTTGCTCCACTTGATTTTTAGTGTGGGGCTAGATCCATGAACCACATCTCTTGGGTGGATCATATTCGACGGAGGAAGACCGACAGTCAAGCTCGATCAAGGAGATCCTAAGGAGCTAAGAAAGAGAAGATGAATACCGAAAGACTCGATCATTTGGTATAACCTTCTAACGTAGTAGGTAAAAACTCTATGTTGTTTTCTAATTCATGTGTTTGGATTTGATTCTAGGGTTTGTAGTTTCTAGCGCCTCTAAAATTTTTGTTTTTTGTTCCGCATAGGCCATGGTTGTGGCAACTAAGGCGCTAGGAACCCTAACATGGTATCAAAGCCATTCCATACCCTTATACTAGCTTCATGACCGTAGAATTTCATCACAAAACATTTTCGAAAAGTGTCATTTTCTGTCCAAAAAATTCAGCCGCATATTTGGGTTTTAAAATTGTTTTTTCAAGCTTGTACTCGATGCTCGGAGCTCTCGTTTTGGAATGGGGACTCCGTAGAGTATTGAGGGTGGCCCATTCGGTCTCGGAAAACCATTTTCGAAACCATTTTTCAACTTTAGTGGTTGTTTTTTCGAGACTCAAAACTGTTTTTTTGCGGACAACCAAACCAGTGACTAAACTTGCGTATTCATGTGTGTTTTCGATCCCCGGAGTTCGCGTTTTGTAATGGGGACTCCGTAAGGGTTAGATGGTGACCCAGGGAGTCTCGGAGAGCCATTTTTTCAAAGTTATATTGGGTTTAGTCGCTATTTTTCGAAGGTTAAACCTGTTTTTCTTGGCTGTCCCAAAACTGATCATTTTGCGTTTTTCGATCCCCGTGGGTTCATAGTTCGGACCGAGAACCCGCAATGCGGATCGGGGGGTCCCCTGGGGTGTTCCCGGGGGATTTAGATGGGTCTTTCGGACTCTTAGTGTGGGCAAAATGATGGATTTTCGGACGTCGGAGTGCACTTGATTTTCGTCATTTGGAATTTTGAGTGTGATCTTCACTTGTGATGAAATTCTTTGGTCATGGTTTCTGTTTTTATATATATGTGTTGTTTAACGTTTTCTAATCGCTATACGTTGATTAGAAGGGGTTATACGCATCTTGTTTACTTGTGATATTACTTAAGATGTCTCTGTGATGGTTTCGACGGATTGTCGTGTTGGATAGCCTTTTATGCGATGTTGGTTATGAGTTTTGAGTCATTTGTATATTCATTATTGCGGGGCGAGCGTCCGACACGTGGACTGTCGTTTCTACCAGTTTGTATATGAAAGTTCCTAGTGCTCTCGCCGCTAACCCACGGCCAATGCGGAATACAAAAACGAAAATTTTGATGGCACTAAAAACTTGTAACCAAGAATCTAAAATAAGCACCCAAACTAGCATGAACAAAAAGATAGAAATCACAACCTTTGTAGCGTTTTCATTTGCTCCAATTGGGTTGGAATCTAGTATTCGAAATATCTTAATATAAGAGAGAGCGGGTAATGAGAAGCTAAAAAAATGAAGCCCATCTCTCAAAAGCTCCGGATCGCGCTTGCTAGCCGGTCCTCCTTCGCCGACCCGAGAGAACCAAGTTCAAGTTTCAACTTCACAATGAAGTAACTAAAAATCTTAGGTTGCTAATCTAGGATGCTTAGTGATGTGTATGAGTGTTCTAATGATTTCTCTCTCTCTTAATTCTCTTGAATCTCAACTCATGAGAAGGTAGAGGAAGAAGGAGGAGGAACCATGGAAGAGAGAGAACACCAAATAGTAGAATGAATAATATGCTTCACAAATTCAAGCATGTTTCATGTATTTTGTAAAAAGAATTTTTCCATTATAAAACTACAACCATGCTTGAATAGTATTTGAAAATGAATTATAAATTCATTTGCCCATACCCTCCACCACTTCTCTTTTCCATCTCATTTCTTAATTTCTTAAAAAGAAAAATCTTGAAATGAGTTTTCTTTCTTCTAGAAGTATTCTTTTATACAAGAATACGTCCCGCTAATACATGCCCGTATTCGTATCAAGATACGAATACCCAAGAGATAGAAAAATACAATGAATATGATACTAAAATATACATATCGAAATATATATATATATGAACATTATTAAATCAAAACTTGATTTAGTAATCCAGCTTAATCTAAAGCCGGCTAGTATTATCATCTACCTGATTAAAGTCCGTGTGGCTAGCACACATACCTAATCGGAACCCTGCACGTATCAATATATGGTCACTACATCATTTTACCTGAACCAGGAAAAACCTCTGTGTAGGACTCTAAAGACTCATCAATACGCTGACAGTGGGTTTAACCACAAGCATGTCAGCGGCACTAACTGTACGTAATGGCTACCCAAGTATTGAGCGAAAGAAAGGCCGACGAGCAAACTCATCCATACCTCTACTGAGCCTGTCTATGACAATCTTTGTACAGTCCGGTCTCTTCATCTAAGAGTATCACATACTGAGTCTAGGGGTGGAAAACGTCAGACCCCTACTAACCCGATAAGTCATGCCAGTCTGAAGCTCATCACCCACTGAGAAACTACTGATATTACATCAGTAAATCTCATCAACCTTGGCCTAGGATTTCTGGTGATGGCTGATGTAATACCCAGCACTTTTTGTACGGCTATACCTGTATTTTCTTTTTACCTATAAAAAAAAATTTATTTATAATTATCTATATAATTTCAAAATCCTGCTAAACCCAGATCCTATCTTTCTTTTCCTCTGGTTCAGCCGTTCTCCTCTTATTGGATCTAAACCCAAAACAAATGTTAGGTATATTTCTCCGCCTAACCCAAATCCATGATTTAAGTACATTTCCTTTAATCCAAAATCACCAACCCTTTTGCCAAGTGTCCAAACTCACTCCATCAGTTTAAAACTTCCTAGTGCCACACAAAACTAAGTTTTGTCTAATAGGAATTTGTTAGTGCAGCCCATCCCCTTTCTCATTTTATCTTTGATTTTCTATTCATAGCCTGGCCCGTTTCTATTTTTCCTTTTTGTTTTTTTTCATTAAATCTTCCCTCAGCCCAAACAATCAAACCAAACTAAAGAAACCAATTCCTTTTTATTATAACCCCTCAGCCCAAACATTTAGAAAGGGAATTTCTTTTTACTTGCAAGCCCAACCAAGCCCGGCCTTTTTCCAATAATTAAAACCCTTTTTCCTTTTATTTCGGCCCATTCTTTTTACTTGAATTTCTTTTATTGTTGAGAGGGCCCAGCCCAGGCCCGTTTCAGCCTCCCCCGCGTACTCCCTCACCCGTTCCTCCTACCCGACCCGCTCCCCTCTCCTGTTCATCTTCCTTCGAATCCCAACGGCTCTATGCCGTAACTCCCGCTCGCGAGCGCGCGTCTCGCGCCGCCTCCTCCGCCCACGCCCCTGCCTACGTTGCTGCGCCATTACTCCACGACGTGACCCCTCACGTTTCCCTCATCTTCCCTAGCTCTCCCCTCGCGTTGTCTCTCGTTCTCCCATTCTTCTTTTCCCTCGCTTCATCTCGAACCCATACCCGCGACCCAGAGCCCGATCCTCCTCCTCCTAACTTCGAGTTTCCCGACGACCCAACGTCGAAACAACCATCGACCACCCCCTCACACCATCACCCAACACCCCAGCCGATCTCCCCTGCACACGCCTCGAGCTGCCCCGAGCGCCTTCGCCTGCACACCGAGTCCCCTGCCCCGACGCCGGTGATCTTCTCGTCCCGTCGTCGACCTCCCCGCATAGTCATCGTCGTCGTCGTCATCACCTCTCTATTTCTTCCTCTCACTCTCTAGCCCTGGCTCTCTCCTTCTCTGTGTGTGATTTCTCTCTCTCTCCTTCCTCTGTTTTTTCTTTCTTTCATCTCTCTGTCAGTTCTCATACTCTCTGCCTCTCATCCTCTATCTCCCTCCCTCACTGCCGCTCTTCTCACCCAACCGGGCTGCCAAATCGGGATGACGTGAAGGCAGGAGTTATCGCTTATAAATTGGCTTCCCATGCTGCTGATTTAGCAAAAGGTCATCCCCATGCTCAGGATTGGGATAATACTCCGAGCAAGGCCAGATTTGAGTTTCGGAGCATGGATCAGTTTGCCTTGTCGCTACGTCCTATGACTGCAATGGCTTTTCATGATGGGGCCTTGCCCGCTGATGGGGCTAAGGTCGCTCATTTCTGTTCTATATGTGGACCCAGGTTCTCTTCTATGAAAATAACAGAAGATGTGCGCAAGTATGCTGAGGAGCACGGGTATGGAACAGCAGAAGAAGCTGTGAAGCACGAAATGGATGCTATGAGCTGCGACCACCGCAGGCACCCCGACGACGCCTCCAGGCAAGTATTCTACTTGCTTACATGCTATTTACCTAAGTTACAAATGTTAAATATATGGATTATAATGTCACAAGTTTAAAACTATTATGTGCCGCAACTGTTCGATGCTTGTTCCCTTAGGAAAATATTATCAAATTTGACGGAACTCGATGGTGTAGGTTGGCCCATAGGGCTGTGAACATTGTGTATGAATGTTGTTGGATAATTTGATCATTTAAGATTAAAACGACTACCCCCAAGTTTAACCGTAAAACTGTAATTCTGTTGCACTTGAAAACCGTTAAATTCACCATAAATCATATATATATTAGAATGGTGCGTTCGAGGGCTCAAATCGAAGCTAACTCGACGAACTTTAACCCTATACCAGTTTCCAGACATTTCTGTATTTAAACTGTGACGATATTCGGATCGGAGTGCGACTCTGGACTGCAGTCCAGAGCAACTTCAGTCGTGTTTGCTGTTCCGTAATGGATACCATAGGAATTACTTAACTCTTAGGTTGCGGAACTCCGCTGTTTATTGTAGATAACTCTGTTAGCTAGACAACACTTTTGATTTCATTCTGTTTCGTTACCGTTTGATATTTAAATTGTAATTTAGAAGATCGGGACACATAACAGTCCCAACAGAATCAGAATTGACATGTTAATATTAAACAGATTATAACTCCTAACGTACAGACGCGATTGAAGATCCGTTTATTGCGTTGAAAACTTTACTGAAAACCCTAGAATTCATTGAACTGTAGCGTTGCTAAATTATGATCCCAACTGGGGTTAAAACGCGTTGCGAAATGGATTCCTGATTCTGAAACCAGATTTCCAGCCGCGAGCGCTTAAAATGAAATGGTTATAACTTTTGATTCTGGAACCCGATTGGCTTGAAACAAAATTCTATGGATGGATAACTGAACATATTAATTACTACATGGTTATCATTTCGCTAAATTATATACATATGTTTCATGATAAATTGTGCAAGTGATAAACTGTTGTTTTTATGATACCTTAGTTGTGCTTCTTATACTGTTCATGTATCATATCATATTTATATCATTGTAGTGATTATCCAGTGATGTCGTGCAATTACCCAGTGTTAGATTTTAGTGTTGATTGTGGCAAGTACGTCAGTGTTCGTGTATTCGTGATTAAGTGAAAGTGATACGTACTTGTGCACAATCAGTGTCCCTTTTATTCTATTGCATTGTCGACGTCTGTGGGATGCGTGTACGTGTGACTATAAGTGGTATGGGACACTTATGGAAGCGCTTGCACGGATGTCACAGATAAGGCATCCGACACTGCCATTTATCTTAGGTATTAGTCGGGACGTGCTTGATGGAGGTCCTGCCTCCAGTTCTCGCGCAGACTTGTCACGGATCGATTAGTATTTAGGGTTATGGTTAGCGTTTGATGTAGACCACGGGGTGTGGGGTAGTTCAAGTGTGAATTCAACAGAATCTCGGGAGTCCCATACCGGCTTATATATTTAGGGAGTTATATGGAGATTTACAGGGTATGTGCTATATACACCGTGATACATTCGTTACATGTTGGGCCCGTGGTCCCTTGCCCTTGGGTTCTACCCTTGGGTGGAGGACACTCACGAGTGGTTGACTCTCATACTTGGACTGACGATAGGCTTATTGACCCGTACAGTGAGACTTAGAGACTGATAGGGTTACTGTTGTTTACATTCCTTATATACTGTGTTGACATACATGACATATCGTTATACTGCTTTACTGCTCCGCTGCATTTATCTCTGCTCATTTATGTTCATGCTGTTATTGATTTACTGTTATTCATATCCTTCACCACTGTTAGAACTGTTACTTGATTATATGCATTATATTGCTATTGTGTCGCTCTGACGACCTGAGTATGCATGCTCAGTGTGAGGAGAAGATTTAGCCTGGATCAGAACTAGACGTGCTTCGCAGACTTCTTGACTCGTCTTCCCGAGTTACTTTCATTTGTTCCACTTCAGGTCAGTCTTTACATTGTTCCTTTCAGTTACTGCATTTCCAATTACCTGCGCATCATTTACTGTTTACCATGAGAAACTAGAAGCCGAAGTGTGACTACGGCAGGACTTTCCTTGACCGTAGGAGCATGGCTGGCCTTGTCTACCCCTCGTATTCCGTATTTTGGGAAGCGGGGCGTGACATGGTTTAGTTGGTATCAGAGCCCAGGTTTTGCATCGATTGGGATTGCAGTTTTCCGTGTACAGTTTGGCAATCTAAGACATCTTTCAGTCTAGATTGTAAACTTGATATCCTTGATCCATATTCGCGTAGTGTGTTTAGCTATCCATTCGCTATGGTTTACTTAAAGTCATACAATTGGTTCCCCACTTGTAATAAAATTCATCATCTCTGATATTCTTGAATCCTTGTCCTATCCATATCATATTCATTTAACGGGTGATTCATATCATTCTCGAAATTTTTGATTCAGGATCATGTCTTCCAACGACTCTTCATCTTTATCCGCTCCCCAGAATCAGACTGTTGAGATCCTTAGTGTACTACAAGGGTTAAAGGAAGCCTAGGAGCGAACAAACGACTTATTAGCTGAAGGGCTGAGAAGACAGGTGAGTCAGACCCTAACGGGAGTCTCCTATCATAAAGGAATCCCTATTGGACGAGGAAAGGAGAAGAAGATGGAGCGCCAACAGAAGCATCAGAAGAACCCTTGCTGTGGATATTGTAAGAGGCCAGAACACCTTCAGAGGGATTGTCGCCGTGCCCAAGGGAAATGTCTGATTTGTGGATCAAGCGAACATCTTATCAACGGTTGCCCGTATAGGAAGGAGCTAAAAGGAGGAGACTCGTCCACACTCCCCATTTCGACCAAGTGAGGATTATTGCGTAGCTCGAATTTCGAGAATAAAAGCGGACCCAACACAGGATTCAACTCGCGTAACGATGTTGCAGCGTCCTGGCAGTCAAAGAAGAATTTTATGTTTTCCAATTTCAATATTTTGTAGTCGTACTCTTATAAACATTTCCTTCCATTTGAACCTTTGTATCCGTCGAACTTTTAGTTGAATGCAATGAAATTTGAATCATAATACGTGTATCATTCTCATGCTTTCTCTATGCCAAATTCTAATCATTATCACAGTATTTACATTCTGATCCTTCAGTTCCTGCAACCTCCTATTTTCCTATATTTCGTATCCTGAGCTTTCTTGATGTATTCCATTGTCTAATCATGAATCTTTTCATTCAGACATGGCCCACCCCTGGAGCAGCGCCGCATCTAGATGGGGATTTACAGTCATGCGTTTCCTTAGACCGCACACTGATGGATTCCGACGATGAGGTCAATGGTCCCCAGGTCGACTTTGGAAACAACGATTCAGAGGACGAAGAAGCAGCCGCCCCAGAGTTTAACGTGATAGCTGATTCTGACGAAGGAGAAGTAGACCCTGAAGAGAACCTGATAGAGGGAGATCCCGAGGAAGAACCAATGGAAGAAAACCCAGTGGAGGAAAATCCCCCGAAGAGAATGCAGAAGAAGAAAACCACATGGGATCGGACCTCGATGAAGAAGTTCTATCCGAGGATGAAGGACCAGAAGATCAAGACCCTGCCATGGAAGGACTTCTTTTAGCGATACCTGCGAGGCACTATGGAAATAGACGCCCTACCTGAGTGAGCGAGCCTACCGCAACCTGCTGAATCACCACAACCGCGACTGACGGAATTCTTTGATGTTGTCCTTCTGGCCAAATAAAATGTGTATAGTTTAGGGCCACCTTTCGTCTTTGGGAATGTCCTGTTTCAGATTTTCTTGAATTAAATAAATCTTCTGTATTAGTAAACCTTTTGATTATTTGGGTCGTTTGATACTTGTTATTGCCTCTATCCATTTATTTTTCTGTTGAGATCTCTGACCGTCCACCCCTACTTGTTGTAAAGTTCCTCACCCTCGTTTCCATTGGAAAGTACCGCACTCTGATCCTTGGAATGAGCCACCATTCACCCTTCGTCTGTACCCTGTTTGAGATCCTTCGGGGAGGAGAATAGTTCCTGTGAAACTTCCGAGATCACTAACTCTTCAAAGTTTGATTCGTAGGTTGTACCGACTGTTGTTTCCCCCCACACTCTTCCTTTGGCATTCCTTTGCTGCTCATCCTTACTACCTGTGCTGACCCTATCCCAGTCTCCGTGATCTTCAGCCTAAAGACGACACATTTCAACCTTCTGATTGAGCCACACTTCCTTATAATCATTACCCTATCTAGCCCTATACCTATTTGTGTTTTTCCTATTACCCTAATTATATTTAGAGACACTGTTATTCAAAAAATTTAGTTTCCAGTACTTTAAATTTATCAATGAGTACGTGTTATTGATTATTCCGTTTTATGTACATTATTATTTTCATTTTCAGTAGCGCAACCTTATACCGCGCACATTTTGTCCATATTTCTTACTTTCATTCTAAGAGTTTTCTAAGCTATTTTGAAGCTAATTGCCCGATGCATTATCTTAAGCTGTTTAACCTACCGACTAACCCTTCACTATTTTATGGTCGTTACGTTATCTTCGAGTAGTGTGTTATTAATTACTATCATCAATGTTTGTGCCCATACTTACTATTTCCGATGTACTACTTTTGATGTATTTACATGTGCACATAATTGTATTTCGATTTTATCGAGTACGCCTCGAATAATATTGTTCGTTATTGTTCTTATGGCTATTCTTATATACATATAGCTGCCTTTGTAGTTGTTCCTGTCTTATACTCCTTTGAATCGATACCTTTGTATGTTGTTCTTGTATAGATAAACCTTCAAATTTCTTCGTTCACTTATACCTATTAGAGGGTTACGTGTTAGTTTGCAATATAATAGTTTTCGCCTATATTTGTATAATTTATCGTTTACTTTAAATTTCGAGGACGAAATTTTTGTAAGGGTGGTATGATGTAATACCCAGCACTTTTTGTACGGCTATACCTGTATTTTCTTTTTACCTATAAAAAAAAATTTATTTATAATTATCTATATAATTTCAAAATCCTGCTAAACCCAGATCCTATCTTTCTTTTCCTCTGGTTCAGCCGTTCTCCTCTTATTGGATCTAAACCCAAAACAAATGTTAGGTATATTTCTCCGCCTAACCCAAATCCATGATTTAAGTACATTTCCTTTAATCCAAAATCACCAACCCTTTTGCCAAGTGTCCAAACTCACTCCATCAGTTTAAAACTTCCTAGTGCCACACAAAACTAAGTTTTGTCTAATAGGAATTTGTTAGTGCAGCCCATCCCCTTTCTCATTTTATCTTTGATTTTCTATTCATAGCCTGGCCCGTTTCTATTTTTCCTTTTTGTTTTTTTTCATTAAATCTTCCCTCAGCCCAAACAATCAAACCAAACTAAAGAAACCAATTCCTTTTTATTATAACCCCTCAGCCCAAACATTTAGAAAGGGAATTTCTTTTTACTTGCAAGCCCAACCAAGCCCGGCCTTTTTCCAATAATTAAAACCCTTTTTCCTTTTATTTCGGCCCATTCTTTTTACTTGAATTTCTTTTATTGTTGAGAGGGCCCAGCCCAGGCCCGTTTCAGCCTCCCCCGCGTACTCCCTCACCCGTTCCTCCTACCCGACCCGCTCCCCTCTCCTGTTCATCTTCCTTCGAATCCCAACGGCTCTATGCCGTAACTCCCGCTCGCGAGCGCGCGTCTCGCGCCGCCTCCTCCGCCCACGCCCCTGCCTACGTTGCTGCGCCATTACTCCACGACGTGACCCCTCACGTTTCCCTCATCTTCCCTAGCTCTCCCCTCGCGTTGTCTCTCGTTCTCCCATTCTTCTTTTCCCTCGCTTCATCTCGAACCCATACCCGCGACCCAGAGCCCGATCCTCCTCCTCCTAACTTCAAGTTTCCCGACGACCCAACGTCGAAACAACCATCGACCACCCCCTCACACCATCACCCAACACCCCAGCCGATCTCCCCTGCACACGCCTCGAGCTGCCCCGAGCGCCTTCGCCTGCACACCGAGTCCCCTGCCCCGACGCCGGTGATCTTCTCGTCCCGTCGTCGACCTCCCCGCATAGTCATCGTCGTCGTCGTCATCACCTCTCTATTTCTTCCTCTCACTCTCTAGCCCTGGCTCTCTCCTTCTCTGTGTGTGATTTCTCTCTCTCTCCTTCCTCTGTTTTTTCTTTCTTTCATCTCTCTGTCAGTTCTCATACTCTCTGCCTCTCATCCTCTATCTCCCTCCCTCACTGCCGCTCTTCTCACCCAACCGGGCTGCCAAATCGGGATGACGTGAAGGCAGGAGTTATCGCTTATAAATTGGCTTCCCATGCTGCTGATTTAGCAAAAGGTCATCCCCATGCTCAGGATTGGGATAATACTCCGAGCAAGGCCAGATTTGAGTTTCGGAGCATGGATCAGTTTGCCTTGTCGCTACGTCCTATGACTGCAATGGCTTTTCATGATGGGGCCTTGCCCGCTGATGGGGCTAAGGTCGCTCATTTCTGTTCTATATGTGGACCCAGGTTCTCTTCTATGAAAATAACAGAAGATGTGCGCAAGTATGCTGAGGAGCACGGGTATGGAACAGCAGAAGAAGCTGTGAAGCACGAAATGGATGCTATGAGCTGCGACCACCGCAGGCACCCCGACGACGCCTCCAGGCAAGTATTCTACTTGCTTACATGCTATTTACCTAAGTTACAAATGTTAAATATATGGATTATAATGTCACAAGTTTAAAACTATTATGTGCCGCAACTGTTCGATGCTTGTTCCCTTAGGAAAATATTATCAAATTTGACGGAACTCGATGGTGTAGGTTGGCCCATAGGGCTGTGAACATTGTGTATGAATGTTGTTGGATAATTTGATCATTTAAGATTAAAACGACTACCCCCAAGTTTAACCGTAAAACTGTAATTCTGTTGCACTTGAAAACCGTTAAATTCACCATAAATCATATATATATTAGAATGGTGCGTTCGAGGGCTCAAATCGAAGCTAACTCGACGAACTTTAACCCTATACCAGTTTCCAGACATTTCTGTATTTAAACTGTGACGATATTCGGATCGGAGTGCGACTCTGGACTGCAGTCCAGAGCAACTTCAGTCGTGTTTGCTGTTCCGTAATGGATACCATAGGAATTACTTAACTCTTAGGTTGCGGAACTCCGCTGTTTATTGTAGATAACTCTGTTAGCTAGACAACACTTTTGATTTCATTCTGTTTCGTTACCGTTTGATATTTAAATTGTAATTTAGAAGATCGGGACACATAACAGTCCCAACAGAATCAGAATTGACATGTTAATATTAAACAGATTATAACTCCTAACGTACAGACGCGATTGAAGATCCGTTTGTTGCGTTGAAAACTTTACTGAAAACCCTAGAATTCATTGAACTGTAGCGTCGCTAAATTATGATCCCAACTGGGGTTAAAACGCGTTGCGAAATGGATTCCTGATTCTGAAACCAGATTTCCAGCCGCGAGCGCTTAAAATGAAATGGTTATAACTTTTGATTCTGGAACCCGATTGGCTTGAAACAAAATTCTATGGATGGATAACTGAACATATTAATTACTACCTGGTTATCATTTCGCTAAATTATATACATATGTTTCATGATAAATTGTGCAAGTGATAAACTGTTGTTTTTATGATACCTTAGTTGTGCTTCTTATACTGTTCATGTATCATATCATATTTATATCATTGTAGTGATTATCCAGTGATGTCGTGCAATTACCCAGTATTAGATTTTAGTGTTGATTGTGGCAAGTACGTCAGTGTTCGTGTATTCGTGATTAAGTGAAAGTGATACGTACTTGTGCACAATCAGTGTCCCTTTTATTCTATTGCATTGTCGACGTCTGTGGGATGCGTGTACGTGTGACTATAAGTGGTATGGGACACTTATGGAAGCGCTTGCACGGATGTCACAGATAAGGCATCCGACACTGCCATTTATCTTAGGTATTAGTCGGGACGTGCTTGATGGAGGTCCTGCCTCCAGTTCTCGCGCAGACTTGTCACGGATCGATTAGTATTTAGGGTTATGGTTAGCGTTTGATGTAGACCACGGGGTGTGGGGTAGTTCAAGTGTGAATTCAACAGAATCTCGGGAGTCCCATACCGGCTTATATATTTAGGGAGTTATATGGAGATTTACAGGGTATGTGCTATATACACCGTGATACATTCGTTACATGTTGGGCCCGTGGTCCCTTGCCCTTGGGTTCTACCCTTGGGTGGAGGACACTCACGAGTGGTTGACTCTCATACTTGGACTGACGATAGGCTTATTGACCCGTACAGTGAGACTTAGAGACTGATAGGGTTACTGTTGTTTACATTCCTTATATACTGTGTTGACATACATGACATATCGTTATACTGCTTTACTGCTCCGCTGCATTTATCTCTGCTCATTTATGTTCATGCTGTTATTGATTTACTGTTATTCATATCCTTCACCACTGTTAGAACTGTTACTTGATTATATGCATTATATTGCTATTGTGTCGCTCTGACGACCTGAGTATGCATGCTCAGTGTGAGGAGAAGATTTAGCCTGGATCAGAACTAGACGTGCTTCGCAGACTTCTTGACTCGTCTTCCCGAGTTACTTTCATTTGTTCCACTTCAGGTCAGTCTTTACATTGTTCCTTTCAGTTACTGCATTTCCAATTACCTGCGCATCATTTACTGTTTACCATGAGAAACTAGAAGCCGAAGTGTGACTACGGCAGGACTTTCCTTGACCGTAGGAGCATGGCTGGCCTTGTCTACCCCTCATATTTCGTATTTTCGGAAGCGGGGCGTGACAGCTGACCCAACAAAGCGCGATATCGACTCCTAATACCAGGAGAGACAAATCCCTGACGATTGTTCGCTGCCTCTATATGGCTCGGGACTGTACCCAACTAAAACCTGTTTGCATGACTCCTTTGAGCCATGGTAGGGTAGTAATCTAAGTACAGTGGTAACTTACACGAGACAAATGAAAATCTCAAGTCAAAGGACTAACATGTACTCATGCCACAAGAGAACTTCCATCTGACGATAGGTATTGTCACGCTCGCTTCCTAGTAGACGGATACGGTGAAGTGGCAGGCCGCAACGTATTTACTAAGAAATAAGTACGTTAAGCGTAATTAAGCAATATATAAAATGTGCAAGAATGACAAGAGTATTAAAATAAATAGCAAATTTATTTACATTCAACTTTACATAAAATTGTTTAGAAAAAATGATACAATGATAATAAGCAGTGCTTAAACAATGACATACAGAAAAATAAGTACAAGGAATTAGAAGTCAGGCTGTGTCGTGAGCTGGTCTAAGTCCTCCTGGCTAGGCTCGATCTCCTGAGAGTCATGTCCTCCTGAAGAACATTCCAAAGAAAGAAATAGAAAAGAATACCGTCAGCGAACTAGCACTCGGTAAGTCCCAAAAAAGATTATAAGGAGTAATGTGAAATAAACCGGTTAGTGGTACGGGTGTGTGATTATTATTCTAACATGGTTATTTGTATCTTGATACAGAATGTATTCATGTATACGAGAGGGGTCCATCTTACCCCTTGGACTATGGTAATACGTAGTACAAGGCCCCGTCATAATCCACGGGACAACGGCACAAGAATTCATGTAGGTGTCTTTAAGTGACCGCTCATGCCACGATATACGTTCCGTACCAATCTACCCCTTTATCCCCACATAATGTATTGTATAGATTATAATTACAAGTCTTTCCGAAACTATGGATACAAGTTGTTCAAGTAGTCATATTCAGGATGTAACTAAGTAGTCAAGTCAAGTTATAACCATGGTTCGGTCAAGTCAGGTCAAGTATACATGTTTGATATTGTTGTTTGATTCAAGTATTCAAGTTCATATTCAAATATTCATGTTTGATATTGGATTCAAATTTGAATTGGATTCAGGTTTGAGTTAGACTTAGACTGAGTCAGACACTTGTAAACTGATTTAGATCTTGAATTAGGTTCGGGAGTCATCGGTAACTGCTGCATATGGACGGCAGGATTTATGTATTTTTCCAAGACAATTACCATTGATAACCCCGTTAGGTTTTCTACCTTAAATAGGCAAGCACTCACTTTCTTCGGCTCCTTGGGGCTCAAGAGAATTGATCCCGCTTAAACCTATATTTACTAAAGTTCTTAAATATTATTTTATATATAACTCGATAGGGTTTTATGAAAAATACTCTAATATAGTTTAAAAGTAAACCTCAAGGGTGATTAGTATTACTTGAGGTTGTCATGAGCATTGATTTTAAGTATTTGGGATATTTTAGTGATAAGTACTTAACTTGGAAAGTTCATGGTATTTTATTGTAAAACTTGCCTTTTTGGTATCTTGATGGTATTTTATTGACATTTGTTAAACTTTTCAATTTTGAAAAAATATAGATTTATTATATTTTGAAAATACTGATTTATAATTTTATATAATTTTAATTTTAAAAATAATTTTATTTTATTTAAAAAAATCGTATTTCTTAAAAACCCGTATTTAAATCCTTTCGAGATCGAATGCTCCATGAGAAGGTCTGCATCTCGTTCTACTAGCCTAAGGATGTGCGATAATCTGCATCATCCATTAGCGGGTACCCTAAAGAGAGTTGTAGATGCATAGTCGCAAAGGATATGAAATATCGATTTAAAAGAAATCCGGTTTTTAAAGTTATGTAGTATTTTATCGTAATATTACCTTTGTAACAAATATTCATACAAAAAAGATATCGAGCTATGGATCCAAGTGTGCATGTGGGGTAGGTCGTTACCCCGTGAAGTTTTCCTAAAGGTATTGTTTTAACAAATACTAAAATGGATGTTTATAAAATTCAAGGTATTTTAATGAAAAATTGCTACTATTGTTATTTCACATGAGAATTTTGATGAAATTTGATTCTAAATATTATGGTTTAAGGTTACAAGCGATGTAGCGAAGTTGGATTGATTAAATTGTAAAGGAAATGGGAGTTACGTGTTTTAGAAAAGAAGATGTCGGTATAACTCCACTTTTACCGATAAAAATTTGAAAAGGAATTACAATAGAGAGGAAGGTATTTAGAAGGGACTTACAATTTAAAGAGTTTAAAGAAGGGTTGAAGAAGAGGGGGTGCATTTCGTATTGTCGCGGGAGCGCCGGAATTGATTTCGATCTTCGCCGGAAGTTGCTTGCTCACTAACTCCTCTTTACTCCACTTGTACTTAGAAAATTTTTGAGAGAATTTTTGCTATAATTTTTAGAATGGTGCTGAGCCAAGGTAGGGGATGGTATTTATAGTGGAGAATTAGGATTTTAGAATTAAAATGATGGATTAAAAAGTATTAAAATGATGTTTAATTGTGAAATGAAGGGTCTCTGTTTGATTCCAGGAAAATCAAACAATGCAGGGGAGTTAGAGGTAGGTGAAGTGGTTTGTGTGCAAAGCCCGGGGTTCAATGTGCAATATTCGACCGTCGATGCAGGCTGAATGTGGCTTTTTTCTAGTCAATTGGAGGCATCTGGCTTTGAGATTCGTGCCACCAGATAAAATTAGGGTTTACTCCATTTTCCACATGTTTGATTTTTCTGACTTTTCATTTACCCGTGTATTGCACGTGCAATCTTTTGGGATTCCAAAAAGTTAAAAGAAAAATTCAGAAAAAAATAATGTGTCTGATGGGATTCGAACACAGGGGCTACGTCACAGCAATGCAAGGCTTTACCAGTAAGATACAAGTTGTTTCTTGCTGTTATTTCATAAAATTGATTTATAACTCTAACTCAGGTTGTAAACTCATTTCTGTATATTAAAATAGAAAATTCAGTAAAGTAAATTCAGAGTCGTTACATTCTACCCTCCTTATAAAAATTTCGTCCTCGAAATTTACAATTACATATGGACTAATTTTCAAAGAGATAAAGGTATCTTGCTCGTATGTCTTCTTGTCGTTCGCATGTTGATTCTCCTGGCAGATCTTTTCTCCACATCACTCGGACCAGATTTACTTTCTTGTTCCGTAGTGTCTTCACATTTCAGTCCAGAATCTCAACGGGTTGTTGCTCACAAGTTAGGTCCGTCTGTACAGTGAGCTCAGAGTGATCAAGGATGTGGCTGGGGTCGCTCACATATCGTTGTAGCCGGGATATATAGAACACGTTGTGCACTCCATCCAATAAGGGTAGAAATGCTAAATGGTAGGCCACTTCTCCAACTCTTTCGAGTATGTCGAACGGTCCTATGTATCTCAGACTTAGCTTACCCCTCTTGCCAAAGTGGATCACTCTTCTGTTTGGAGAGATCTTTAGGAATACATGGTCTCTAGGTTGAAACTCCAGATGTCGCTGCTTTGCATCTGCCCAATGCTTTTGTCGGTCTTGAGCTATGCGCATACTTTCCCTAATCGTGCGAACTACGTCCACAGTTTCCACAATCATCTCTTGTCTAAGAAGTTCATGATCTCCGATTTCGTCCCAACTTAGTGGCGAATGACACTTCCGTCTGTAGAGTGCTACGAATGGTGTCATTCCAATGCTTGCCTGATAGCTATTGTTGTATGAAAAATCCACAAGGTGCAGGTGATCTTCCCATGAACCTCTGAAGTCTAACATACAATCTCTTATCATGTCTTCCAGAATCTGAATTGTTCGCTCGGACTGTCCGTCTGTTTGTGGATGATAAGACATGCTGAAATTCAGACTCATTCCCAGGCTAGCTTGCAGACTCTGCCAAAACTGTGATCGGAATCTGGTATCACGATCGAAGACGATGCAAACAGGTACTCCATGTAATCTCATGATTTCTTGCATGAGTTCATGGGTATCAATATAGTACACTTTGAAGGTTTAAATCGTACTTTAGATTTATGCTTACCTCTATGTACTTCTTTGCTAACGTCTCGGTTGATTGGCCAACTCAAAATGGAATAAAGTGAGCCGACTTGGTGAGTCGATCCACAATAATCTATACTGCGTCGTTACCCTTCGTTCTACGAAGAAGGGCAGTCATGAAGTTCATGGTAATGTGCTGCCATTTCCATTCTAGGATTGGTAACGGTTGAAGTAGACCAGCAGTTCTGTGATGTTCAGTCTTCACTTGCTAACACACCAAACACTTAGCTACGCTTCTAGCTACTTCGCGCTTCATTCCATGCCACTAGTAGTGTTGCCATAGATCTTTGTACATTTTTGTACCACTGGGGTGTACAGAATAAGGAGAGCTGCGAGCTTCTTTCATCGACTCTTCTCGATCTGAGCCGTTTGGTACACATAATCGACTTCCATATCTCAAGGATCTGTCTTCGTGGATGATAAAGTTAGTTCGAAGTCCACTTTCTACTTGTTCTCGGATCTTTTGTAGCTTGGCATCATTTGCTTGAGCTGTATTGATCTGTTTGATAAGAGTAGACTGGACTTGTAAGTTCATCAAATACGAAGCGTTACCTGGCATAACTACTTCGATCGCCAATCCGTGCAGTTTCTGCTGTAGCTTCCACTGAGCGGTGAGATTCATTGCTAATGGCCGGCGATTAAGTGCATCAGGAACTACATTCACCTTCCCAGGATGATATTGTAGGTTGATGTCGATGTCCGCCATGAATTCTAGCCATCTTCTCTGCCACATGTTTAATTCCTTCTGAGTAAATACATACTTCAGATTCTTGTGGTCAGTGTATATATCCACTTATTCTCACAAGAGCTAGTGGCGCTAAATCTTAAGTGCGAAGATGATGGCTGCCAACTCCAGATCATGTGTTAGATAGTTGCGCTCATGAACCTTCAGTTGTCTTGATGCAAAGGCCACAATTTTTCCATGCTGGTGTAGAACACATCCTAATCCCTTACCGGACGCATCGCAATGCATAACAAATCCTCCAGATTGATCCGGTATTACGAGAATAGGAGCAGAATTTAATCTTGACTTGAGTTCTACAAAAGCGTTTTCACATGCTTCTGACCACACGAATGCTTGATCTTTACGTGTGAGCTTGGTCAGGGGTGCTGCAATCTTCTAAAAGCCTTCAATGAATCATTGGAAGTATCCTACTAATCCCAAGAAACTTCGTATATCCTTCACCGTCTTTAGTGTCGACCACTCACTTACAGCTAGCACCTTAGCTGGATCTACTGAGATTCCATCGCCTGAAACAACATGCCTGAGAAATCCAAATTGATCTAGCCAAAATTCTCATTTACTGTACTTGGCATAGAGCTGATATTGTCGCAATGTCTCCAGGACAATCTGTAAATGCTCGGCTTGTTCTTTCCTATTCTTTGAATACACCAGGATGTCATCGATGAAGATGACAACGAACCTGTCTAATCAGGTTCATAAATATAGCAGGTGTATTGGTCACTCCAAATGGCATTACAAGATACTCATAATGACCATATCGAGTCCTAAACGCCGTCTTCGGAATATCGGACTCTTTGACCTTCACCTGATGATAACCCGAACGAAGATCTAGCTTCGAAAATACACAAGACCCACTTAGCTGATCGAAAAGGTCATCGATGTGTGGTAGTGGATACTTGTTATTGATCGTCACTTCGTTCAGAAATCGATAATCTACACACATCCTGTATGAACCTTCTTTCTTCTTCACTAGTAAAACCGGAGATCCCCGGCTTGAAGTACTGGGACGAATCCAACCTTTCTTCAGGAGTTCGTCCAACTGAATATGTATTTCCTTCAATCCTTCAGGACTTAGCCGATACGGAACTTTGATTACCGGTTGTGCACCAGATTGTAAATCGATGCTGAATTCAAGAGCTCGATCGGGAGGCAAACCTGATATATCTTCCAGGAATACATTTTCGAACTCTCGAACTACTTCTGGCTTCGATTGGAATGCTGCAACCACTGCCTTCTTTGGTTTTTCATTGTAGACGTTGGGTTCCAAGGTACGGTCACCACTCTTGAAATAGAACACTGGATGATTTGGTATTTCAAACACCATCCTCCTTTGGCGACAGTCGATGGTAGCGAAGAAAATTCCCAGCCAGTCCATTCCCAAGACTACGTCGAAGTTCGGTATGTCCAGCATCTTGAAGTCCACATTAAATTCTCTACTGCAGACGACCATTGGACACAGATCGTATCCCAAAGCTGCTTTTAGAACGTCGTTCCCTGAACTGACATTCCAGCTGGATACAAACGGTTTAACTGGAATCGCATGAGTTCGGACGAACCGTTGCGATATAAAGCAGTGTGATGCTCCAGTGTCGAAGAGTGCTAGAGCAGGTAAGGAGGCTACTAAGATTGTACCTAAGTTGTGTGGGATAGGTTTAGGTATAGGAAAAAATATAGTGATATACAAGAATTGAAAAGGTTTGAAAGGATTGGGAATTACCAGTGATGACTTGGCCTGTTGCTTCGGCCTCCTCGACCATCATTGTAAAAGCCTGACGTCAAGGTACATTCCTCCTTGCTGGAGGCACATTCCTCTGACCTTGGGGCATGTTTCTCTGCCCTTGATGGATGTTCCTCTGTGCCTGATGGAATTGATGTTGAGGCTGTGTAGGAGGTCCATATGGAGCAGGTGCAGGGAGAGCTAGTCGGGGTGCAGGAGCCTGAATGGATGGCCGCTGCAGGATCGTGATTTTGGGTCTGGGTGCTGGAGCTGTGTTGAAACGGTATGGACACGCTCCAATGGCATGAGTGGATGCGTCACAAACCAAACACGGTCCATTTGCATCAAATCAAATACCCGGAAATCTCCGACTCCAAGAAGAGTGCGCAGTTCCTTCTCCTATAGTCTTTCACCAGATGTCCAGTTCTCTTGCAGTAGAAGCAAAAGTCTGTATTGGGCCAGTTAAATGTTCCTCCCGGTCTCCTGGGTGCAAAAGTTGGCCTAGAAGAGGCTCCTCCTGTCATCTGTGTGGAAAGGAGTTTCACGTCGGCTGTCTGCGGTCTGCCCTTCTTCTTCACAACTGCCTCATAGCGTTAGGCAGCCTTCAGAGAAAGTTTATGGGTTGGAAAATCCCCTGTAGCAAGTACAGCTTGGATTTCCGGGTCCAACCCTTGCTGAAATTATCATGCCCGGATCTCAGCAGAAGAAATCAGGTGTGCAGCAAACCTGCTAAGCATGGTAAACTCATCATCGTATTCATCCACAGTCTTGACCCACATCGAGCCTTGTTATAGATGAATGAACTGCTGCACCATGTCGAAACGGGCAGTCTCAGAAAAGTACTTCGCATTGAACAGGTTGCTAAATGTCTTCCACTCGATAGGTTGGGTGAGATGGCTTTCTTCAGCCTTCCACCAGATTCCGGCATTGTTTGTCAGTTGCAGCTTCGCAACTCTCACCCAGGCAATATCTAGCACTTGTGCTGCTGCCAAATCATCTTCAATTGATTAAACCCATTCTTCCGCCTCCAATGGGCTCTCTTTCCTAAAGAAATGTTTTGGGTGCAGTGCACGGAATTTCTCGAATCCGGGTGCTTCGGTTTCGGGGCGGTGCATAGCAGTCGGCTGCTGCTGACCCTCCAGGAGACTCTTGATCGCCTCGAGTAGTACTGTTTTCTCGTTGATGGGAGCTGCAACGGTAGGTGGTGGTGGTAGAGTAGGCGGTGGGGTGTTGCCATTGACGTTCGTGCTGGTGTTGTTGGGAGAATCCATGACCATGATAGAAAAGGAAGGGTTATGATAGATTCAAGAAATTTGAAATGTAAGAAATGTATAGTTGTTGATTCTTATTATTCTTATGATATATTGCTTAAGACTTCATGCAGAACTGACCTGCATGGGCCGCCAAAAAAACCTGTCACGCTCTGCTTCCCAGTAGACGGATACGGTGACGTGGCAGGCCGCAACGTATTTACTAAGAAATAAATACGTTAAGCATAATTAAGCAATATATAAAATATGCAAGAATGACAAGAGTATTAAAATAAATAGCAACTTTATTTACATTCAACTTTATATACAATTGTTTGAAAAGAAAAGATACAATGATAATAAGCAATGCATAAACAATGACATACAAGAAAAATAAGTATAAAGAACTAGAAGTCAGGATGTGCCGCGAGCGGGTCTAAGTCCATCCTGATTAGGCTCGATCTCCTGAGAGTCCTGTCCTTCTGACAAACATTCCAAAGAAAAAATAAGAAGGAATGTCGTCAGCGAACTAGCGCTCGGTAAGTCCTAAAAGAGAATATAAGGAGTAATGTGAAATAAACAGTTTAGTGGTACGGGTATGTGATTATTATTCTAACGTGGTTGTTTGTAGCTTGATACAGAATGTATTCATGTATACGAGAGGAGTCCATCTTACCCCGTAGACTATGATAACATGTAGTACAAGGCCCCGTCATAATCTACGGGACAACGGCATGAGAATTCATGTAGGTGTCTTTTAAGTGACCTCTCGTGCTACGATATACATTCCGTACCAATCTACCCCTTTATCCCTACGTAATGTATTGTACAGATTATAACTACAAGTCTTTCCGAAACTATGGATACAGGTTGTTCGAGTAGTCATGTTCAGGATGTAATCAAGTAGTCAAGTCAAGTTATAACCATGGTTCGGTCAAGTCAGGTCAAGTATACATGTTTGATATTGTTATTTAATTCAAGTATTCAAGTTCATGTTCAAGTATTCATGTTTGATAGTGGATTCAAATTTGAATTGGATTCAGGTTTGAGTTAGACTCAGACCGAGGCAAACACTTGTAAACTGATTTAGATATTGAATTAGGTTCGGGAGTTATCGGTAACTGCCGCACATGGACGGCAGGATTTGTGTATTTTTCCAAGACAATTACCATTGATAACTCTGTTAGGTTTTCTATCTTAAATAGGCAAGCACTCACTTTCTCCGGCTCCCTGGGGCTCAAGAGAACTGATCCCGCTTAAACTTATATTTACTAAAATCCTTAAATATTATTTTATATATAACTCGAGAGGGTTTTATGAAAAATACTCTAATATAGTTTAAAAGTAAACCTCGAGGGTGGTTAGTATTACTCGAGCTTGTCATGAGTATGGATTTTAAGTATTTGGGGTATTTTAGTGATAAGTACTTAGCTTGGAAAGTTCATGGTATTTTATTGTAAAACTTGCCTTTTGGTATCTTGATGGCATTTTATTGACATTTGTTAAACTATTCAATTTTGAAAAAATATAGATTTATTATATTTTGAAAATACTGATTTATAATTTTAATTTTAAAAATAATTTTATTTTATTTAGAAAATTCGTATTTCTTAAAAACCGTATTTAAATCCTTTCAAGACCGAATGCTCCATGAGGAGGTCTGCATCTCGTTCTACTAGCCCAAGAATGTGCGATAATCCGCACCATCCATTCGTGGGTCTCATAAAGTGGGTTGTAGATGCGTATTTGTAAAGGATATGGAATATTGATTTAAAAGAAATCCGGTTTTTAAAATTATGTGGTATTTTATCGTAATATTACCTTTGTAACAAATATCCGTACAAAAGAGATATCGTGGTATGGATCCAAGTGTGCATGTGGGGTAGGTCGTTACCCCGTGAAGTTTTCCTAATGGTATTGTTTTAACAAATACTAAAAGAGGTGTTTATAAAGTCCAAGGTATTTTAATGAAAAAGTGATACTATTGTTATTTCACATGAGAATTTTGATGAAATTTGATTCTAAATATTAGGATTTAAGGTAACAAGTGATGTAGTGAAGTTGGATTGATTAAATTGTAAAGGAAAAAGGAGTTATGTGTTTTAGAAAAGAAGATGTCGGTATAACTTCACTTTTACCTATAAAAATTTGAAAAGGAATTACAATAGAGAGGAAGGGATTTAGAAGAGACTTACAGTTTAGAGAGTTTAAAGAAGGGTTGAAGAAGAGGGGGTGCATTTCGTATCATCGCGGGAGCGCCGGAATTGATTTCGATCTTCGC
This sequence comes from Agapanthus africanus, assembly GCA_030015575.1. NCBI lineage: Eukaryota > Viridiplantae > Streptophyta > Magnoliopsida > Asparagales > Amaryllidaceae > Agapanthus > Agapanthus africanus. Next base: position 645,149,993 of record JASDDO010000022.1, on the reverse strand, counting down.
CGGAAGTTGCTTGCTCACTAACCCCTCTTTACTCCACTTGTACTTAGAAACTTTTTGAGAGAATTTTTGCCAAAATGGTGCTGAGCCAAGGTATGAGATGGTATTTATAGTGGAGAATTAGGATTTTGGAATTAAAATGGTGGATTAAAAAGCATTAAAATGATGTTTAATTATGAAATGAAGGGTCTCTGTTTGATTGCAGAGAAATCAAACAGTGCATAGGAGTTAGGTTTAGGTGAAGGGGTTTGTGTGCAAAGCCCGGGGTTCAATGGGCAATATTCGACCGTCGATGCCGGCTGAATGTAGCTTTTGGCCGGTCGATTGGAGGCATCTGGCTTTGAGATTCGTGCCACCAGATAAAATTAGAGTTTACTCCATTTTTCACATGTTTGATTTTTCTGAATTTTCATTTACCCGTGTATTGCACGTGCAATCTTTTGGGCTTCCAAAAAATTAAAAGAAAAATTCAAAAAAAATAATGTGTCTGATGAGATTCGAACACATGGGCTACGTCACTGCAGTGCAAGACTTTACCAGTGAGCTACAAGTTGTTTCTTGCTGTTATTTCACAAAGTTGACTTATAACTCCAACTCAGATTGTAAACTCATTTCTGTACATTAAAATAGAAAATTCAGTACAGTAAATTCAGAGTTGTTACAGGCATAATCCCATCTAGAAGTTCTCTGCGACTCCGTCCGGTGTACTCACCTCCAGTGAGCACCTGTATACTATCTTAGGTGACTCAACACCAATGACTTGTGAGACTGGCCACTGCCCTTCGTCGAGGTCTCGAAAAGTATACACTAGTCTACTCCGGAGTATCGATGCCCAGTCTCGATACTCTCTCGGCTAGGGGCATTTAAGGATGCGCTTATGGACCACCTAGCTCCCACATATATGATCGCCATCAAAATGCTAGTAGTCAAACAATAATCCTACGGGCTTTATCAAAACGTATACACTTAATGATAAAGACAAACTAGAGAGGATACTATCATCTCGAGTAAGACTGTTCTACATGTATAGGTTCTCGTTCAATTATCATAATCACCTACCTTCAATTACAATAATTGCCTTGATGTCACTATATCCAAAAATTTCCCACTTGCACTGTCACGCTCCGCTTCCCAGTGTACGGGTAGAGGACGCGACGAGGCCGCTACATATTTACTCAGAAATAAATATGCTAAGCGTAACTAAGAAATATAAAAGAAATATACACAAGAGACAAATGTAAATGAACAGCAACTTTATTTATTAACATTCTTTTGTACAATGCATGGAAAAGTAAATATATCTGAATGAAAGCAATTCCTAAACAATGGCATACCAGAAATGGAAAGTATTGAAATGAAATGTATACAAGTGTAACTACAGCTCGGGGTCTTCAATAAATTGGTCCAAGTCTTCAGTGCTGGGCTCGATCTATGGAAGGTCTGAAATACCTGACGACATTCAAAGAAGAAAGAAAGAGAATGTCGTCAGCGAACAAATCGCTCGGTAAGTCCCAAAGATAAGGAAGAAGTAGAATAGACAGAGAGTAAGAGAGAGTGTAGCTTTTAAAGTTGTATTTAGTGTTAACGTTGTTGTTTGTAGCTTGATACAGAAGGATGTCAGTGTATACGAGAGGAGTTTCTATATGTTAGAGACTAGGGAAAATGGAAGTACAAGGAACCGTTATGTCACGGTACAACATCAACGGAATATAGGTTAGGTGTCTTAATCTTGCAGTCTCGTACCACTTCTAACACCTTCCGTACCAATCTACCCCTTAAACACTGCGAAGTATTGTATTGTATTGTTTGTGTTGTATTGTAAATTGTATTGTCTTGTATAGATAGATGACTTGCCGAAACCATGATATCAGTAAATGGATGTAACTGGAGAATCATGTAAATGGAAGTATATCCATGGTCCGGTTCAGTCAATACAGATTTAATAGATTGAATATATGTATTCATGGATTCATGTTGGATTGTAGATTATAGATTGTACTTGAATCATATTCAAGTCAGATTTATTAATGAGACTCGGTCTGAGTCAGACAATTTATAAAAAGAAATTGAAGTCCTGATTGTTTTGATGTTATTGGTAACCGCTGCACATGGGCGGCAGGATTTGTGTCTTTTTCAAAGGAGATTACCGTGTTGATAACACCGTTGTTAAGTTGTCTACCTTAGATAGGCAAGCACCCATATCTCCGGCTCCCTGAAGCTCAAGAGACTGGTCCCGCTTAAGCCTATATTTATTAGGGTCCTTAGGGTAATTTATAGAACTTGAGGGGGTTTTATGTAAAAATAATTTGTATACTTTTCAAAATACACCCCAAGTATTTATTTATCGTCTTTAGAGTTTTCATAGTTGTGGATTTTGTATTTGTGACATTTCTAGTGAATAAACCTATTTTTTTCATAATACATGGTATTTAATTGTAATATTGAACTTGTATGCAATTCATAGTATTTTATTGTAAAATGATTCTTATGATTTTAGAAAAAGTTGGAATATTTATATTACCACAAAAATATATATTTTAATGATACATATATATATTTATATAAAAATAAATTTTAATATATATTATATTTCTGGAAATCTCATTTTCTTAAGATATTCGTATTTTAAATCTTCGAGACCGAATGCTCCTTGCGGAGGTCTGAATCTCGCACTACTAAACCCGAGAATGTGCGATAATCCACACCATCCCGAACGGGTTCCCCAAAATGGGTTGTAGCGGCGCTTTGCAAAGATTTGTAATAAATACGTATCTTGTAGAAAACGGTTTTAATAACTAGTGGTATTTATATGTAAAGTTTCGTTTTCCCGTATTCTATGTTCCCGAAAGATATTGTGCTATGTTGCATATGAGTGTGTGAGGAGGTAGTTCATTACCTCGTGATCTATTTAAAGGTATAGCAAGATTGTGATGTTTCCAATGTCGAAATTAAACTGCATGGTATTTAAGTGAAAAGTACGATAAAAATTGAAATAGGAATCCTTTTGATATGGAACTTGTTCAATATGACTTGTTAATATTTAATAGTCAACATGTAAGGGTTTAGTATGATTGTATTTAAGAAAAAGTGAGATTTTTACGAAGAACCGAATCGGACATCGGATTAGCTCCGATTTCGTCGGTATTTAGAAATATGAGTTTTTAGAAAAGACTAGAGAAGAGAGAGGTTGGACTTACAGGTTTGTAGATTAGGGATGAGGAAGAGGAAGCGGTAGGAGGCGTCGGTGCGTCGTTTCGTCCCCGGGAGCTCCTAGGGTAGTCGTCGGAAAATTGTCGGTGCTTCGCCCTTCGCTAACTCCAATTGCACACTAAACTTTTAGGGATTTTCTTGAGACTTTTGATCAGAATTTTGGAGTGAGGGGGTGTGTCTAGGGGTTGTTTTTATAGGGTAAGGCTAGGGTTTAGGGTAGGTGAAAGGGTGAATTGAAAATTGTATTAAAATGTATTAAAAATGTATTAAAAATGGAGTAAATAGGGTTTTAAAGGGGCTCTGTTATGGTGCAGGACAATTAAAGTATACATGGATACTGGGGAGGTCAAGAGGCAGACTTTTCATGTTGGGGACTCGGCAGTCCGGCCGAGTCCGGCCGGCGGCGGCGGCCCGAGTCGGCCGAGTCGCCTGCCGATTCGGCCGGTTCCGGCCGAGTCCGGGATGCAAAGTGTTCCCCGTCGCCTCATCTACCCCTTGGGCCATTTAGTTTTACATGTGTAGTGGGGTTTTACGGGTTTAGCATGTGTAGACTCTTGAATTTCTAAAAATTCAAAATAAAACAGTATTAAAAAATAATGTGGGGGATGGGATTTGAACTCTGGTGGGTTGGTTCAGCAGTGCAAGGTCTTACCCATGAGCTACAAGCTCTTGCTTGCTATTAAAAAGAAAAACAAATATTTATGGTACTCACAGGAAATGCAAATACTCTAAGTATACATTAATTTTTAAACAAATTTTTGTACACTAAAATTGGAGTTGTTACAGTCTACCCTCCTTACAAAAATTTCGTTCTCGAAATTTACAATTTTATTTTAAGGACTAGTTTACAAATAGGTGAGGATATCTTGCACGCATCTCATCTTTCCTTTCCCATGTTGATTCTCCTGAAGTGTTTTTTCTCCACATCACTCGAACCAAGTTGACTTCCTTATTCCGAAATGACTTCATTTTTCTATCCAGGATCTCCCCAGGTTGTTGCTCACAAGATAAGTTGGGTTGTACCGTGAGCTCGGAATGATCGAGAATATGGCTGGGGTCACTCACATTCCTTCTGAGTTGGGATATGTGGAACACATTATCTACTCCTTCCAATGAAAGTGGAAGTGCTAGGCAGTATGCCACTTCGCCGACTCGTTCGAGTATGTCGAACGGTCCAATGTACCTTGGACTTAGATTTCCCCGTCTTCCAAATCGGATCACTCAGCGGTTTGGAGATATCGTTAAGAATACATGATCTCCTAGCTGGAACTCCAAATGACGTCGTTTTGCATCAGCCCAGTGCTTCTGTCGATCTTGGGCTATGCGCATTCTTTCTCTGATAGTACGAACCACATCAACAGTCGCTACTATCATCTCAGGTCTCAGAAGTTCCCTATCTCCGATGTCGTCCCAACTTAATGGCGATCGACACTTCCTTCCATATAATGCTGCAAAAGGTGCCATTTCTATGCTTACTTGGTAGCTGTTGTTATACGAAAACTCCACAAGATGTAGGTGATCTTCTTACGATCCTTTGAAGTCTAACATACATGCTCTGAGTATATCCTCCAAGATCTGAATAGTTCGCTCAAACTGACCATCTTTTTGTGGATGATAAGCCAAGCTTAAGTTCAGACTTGTTCCTAAGCTTGCTTGCAGACTCTGCCAAAATTGCGATCGGAACCTGGTGTCACGATCGGAGACAATGCAGACCGGTACTCCGTGAAGTCTCACAATTTCCTGTATGAGTTTATGGGTATCAGAGATAGTACATATTTAAAAAGTTTAAATCTTAAGTAGATTACTACCTCCATGTACTTCTTTGCTAATGTCTCAGTTGATTGACCAACTCGAAATGGGATGAAGTGAGCCGACTTTGTGAGTCGATCCATAATGACCCATACCGCATCGTTACCCTTTGTGCTGTGAGGAAGTGCAGTCAAAAAATCCATTATGATGTGTTGCCACTTCCATTCTGGGATTGGTAATAGTTGAAGTAATCCAGCAGTCCTGTGATGTTCAGCCTTTACTTGCTGACACACCAAGCATTTAGCGATGCTTCTGGCTACTTCACGCTTCATTCCATGCCACCAGTAATTCTGACGTAGATCTTTGTATATCTTTGTACCTCCAGGGTGTATTGAGTAGGGAGAGTTGTGGGCTTATTTCATTAACTCTTCCCGAACATGACCTTTTGGTATACATAATCTGCTGTCGTATCTCAAAGATCCGTCTTCATGGATGATGGAGTCTGTTCTGAGTCCATTCTCCACTTGTTCTCTGATCTTTTGCAACTTAGAATCACTTGCTTGAGTTGCTTTGATCTGATTGACAATTGTTGATTGAACTTGTAAATTCATCAAACTTGAAGTGTTACCTGGCATGACTACTTCAATCTCCATCTGATGCAAGTCTTGTTGAAGCTTCCACTGAGCGGTGAGATGCATTGCTAATGGTTGGCGACTAAGTGCATCTGGAGCCACATTCACCTTCCCTGGGTGATATTGCAGGTTGATGTCAAAGTCCGCCATGAATTCTAACCATCGTCTCTGCTGCATATTCAACTCCTTCTGAGTAAACACATATTTCAGGCTCTTATGATCTGTGTATATTTTCACTCGTTCACCAAGTAGATAATGGCGCCAAATCTTGAAAGCAAAGATGACGGCTGCCAACTCTAAATCATGAGTCGGATAATTGCGCTCATGAGTCTTCAGTTGTCTTGAAGCATAATCCATAACCTTACCTTGCTGATATAGAACACATCCTAATCCCTTACCGGATGCATCACAATGCACTTCGAAACCTCCAGACTGGTCCGGTATGACGAGAATAGGTGCCGATGTCAACCTTGACTTGAGTTCTAAGAAAGCTTGTTCGCATGCTTCTGACCACACAAATTCTTCATCTTTACGTGTGAGCTTGGTCAGGGGTGTTTCTATCTTTGAAAAGCCTTCAATGAACCTTCTGTAATATCCAGCTAGACCCAAGAAACTTCGAACGTCCTTCACTGACTTTGGTGTCGGCCATTCGCTTACTGCTGAAACTTTCGCTGGATCGACAGAGATTCCCTCGCCTGATACGATATGTCCAAGAAAACCAACTTGATTTAGCCAAAACTCTCATTTGCTGTACTTGGCATATAATTGATGTTGTCGTAAAGTTTCCAGGACAATTCGTTGGTGCTCAGCCTGTTCTTTCTGACTCTTGGAATACACCAGGATGTCGTCGATGAAGATGACAACAAACCTATCTAAGTAATCCCAGAAAACTTGATTCATCAGGTTCATGAATATTGCTGGTGCGTTGGTCACTCCAAATGGCATCACTAGAAATTCGTAATGTCCTTAGCGAGTTCTGAAAGCCGTTTTATGAATATCAGCTTCCTTGACCTTCACCTGATGATAACCAGAACGAAGATCTAATTTAGAGAAAACACAAGATCCACTTAGCTGATCGAATAAATCGTTGATGCGCGGTAGCGGATACTTGTTCTTTATCGTGACTTCGTTCAAGGCTCTGTAATCAATGCATATTCTGTATGAACCTTCCTTCTTCTTCACAAGCAATACTAGTGATCCCCAACTTGAAGGGCTGGGATGAATCCATCATTTCGCCAATAATTCGTCCAACTGTGTTCGGACTTCCTTCAACCCTTCCGGACTTAATCGATAAGGTGCTTTGATCACCGGTTGTGCTCCTGGTACTAAATCAATGTTGAATTCAAGAGCTCGATCGGGAGGCAAACCTGATATATCGTCAGGAAATACATCGTCGAACTCTCGAACCACTTCTGGCCTTGATTCTTCCTCCGCTTGAGTTGCTGCAATCACTGCTTCCCTTGGCTTCGCTTTGTATGTACTCTGCTCCATGGTACGATCTCCACTTTTGAAATAGAAGACCGGATGGTCTGGAATCTCGAATACTACCCTCCTTTGACGACAGTCGATGATAGCATAAAAGGTTCCTAGCCAATTCATACCTAGAACTACATCGAAGTTTGGTATGTCCAGCACTTTGAAGTCGGCATAAAATTCTCTGCTGTAGACGATTACTGGACGCAAGCTGTATCCCATTGTTTCCTTTAGAACGTCATTCCCTGAACTGACATTCCAGCTGGATACAAGCGGTGTGACTGGAATCGCATGAGTTCGGACGAACCGTTGCAACATAAAGCAGTGAAATGCTCCAGTATCGAACAGTGCTAGTGCGGGTAGTGAGGCTACTAAGATTGTACCTGAGGTATGTGGGATATGTTTTAGGTATAGGGAAAAGTATGTTGATAAGTAGCAAGACTGAAAGAAAAGTTTGAGAAGAAAGGGTTACCGGTGATAACTTGGCCAGTGGCTTCAGCTTCTTCCACGGTCATCGTGAAAGCCTGGCTCCGTGGTACATTCCTCCTGTCCTGAGGAGCATTCCTTTGAACGTTCCCTTGAGCTTGATGGAACTGACGAGGAGGAGGTGCAGCTTGTGGTCCTCTAGGTGGTGGAGCAGGTAGTGCAAGTCTTGGAGTAGGTGCTTGAATGGCTGGTCGCTGCTGGTAATTGATCGCTGGCCTGAGTGCAGCAACTGGGTTTTGGCTTTGGGGACAAGACCCAATATCATGAGCAGCTGAGCCGCAGACTAAGCAAAGACGGTTGGCTCGCCGGCAGTCTTTCATCAAATGTTCAGTTCTCTTGCAGTAGGTACAAAAGGCTGGGCTGGGCCTGTTGTTTGGTACTCCGGGTCTCCTTGGCATAAAAGGTGGCCTTGACGAGGCTCCTCCTGTCATCTGGTTAACAGGGCACTTAATTCCTGCAGACTGAGGTCTACCCTCCCCTTTACCACTGCCTCACAACGGCGGGCAACTTTCAGAGTCGATTCATGAGTCGGAATATCTCCTGTGGCCAGTGCAGCCTTGATCTCCGAGTCCAATCCTTGTTGAAATCGGCGGTCTCTGATCTCATCCGTCGATATCAGGTATGCCGCAAATTTGTTTAAAGTATTGTGTTAGCTGTGTAGTATGTGATATTTTAAAATTCGAATTATTGAGACATATTTTACCGACTAAGCATGGTGAACTCAGCGTCATACTCATCTACTGACTTGGTCCACATCGAACCTTTTTGCAGATGGATGAACTGTTGTTCCATGTCGAACCTGGCAGTCTCAGGGAAGTACTTAGCGTCGAACATGTTGCGGAAAGTCTTCCATTCGATGGGTTGTTCAAGACGGCTTTCTTCCACCTTCCACCAATTCCGTGCATTGTCCGTGAGCTGCAGCTTTGCTACACAAACCCAAGCTATTTCTGGCACTTGGGCTGCGGCCAGATCATCTTCGATACTCTGAGCCCATTCCTCAGCTTCCAGTGGGATCTCCTTTCCTGAGAACTGTTTGGGGTGCAAAGCCCTGAATTGCTTCACCCCAGCTGCTTCTGCCTCGAGACGGTTCATTAAAAGAGCAGTCTGCTACTGCTGTCCCTCGAGGAGGCTGCGGATTGCCTCAAGAAGAACCGTTTGCTCGTTAAGTGGAGCAGGGACGGCAGGTGTAATTTGTAGTGGTGGTGGAGTGTTGTTGAAGTTGGTGCTGGTGTTGTTCGGTGAATCCATAACCTTGAAAGAAAATTTTAGGTTAGGACAGATTCAAAGTATATGATTCAAGGAATATGAAATTGTAAGATTCAAGGAATATGGATTGTAAAGAATATTTTAGTTGCTGGTTCTTGTGTTATATTACTTAGCTTGTTCACGCAGAACAGAACTGCATGTTAGGGTTCCATACAGCTCTGACATGCATGGGCCACCAACAAAACCTGTCACGCCCCGCTTCCCAGTGTACGGGTATAGGACGCGACGAGGACGCTATGTATTTACTCGGAAATAAATATGCTAAGCATAACTAAGCAATATAATAGAAATATACACAAGAGACAAATGTAAATGAACAGTAACTTTATTTATTAACATTCTTTTGTACAATGCATGGAAAAGTAAATATATCTGAATGAAAGCAATGCCTAAACATTGTTATACCAGAAATGGAAAGTACTGAAATAAAATGTGTACAAGTGTAACTACAGCTCGGGATCTTCAATAAACTGGTCCAAGTCTTCAGTGCTGGGCTCGATCTCTGGAAGCTCCGAAACACCTGACGATATTCAAAGAAGAAAGAAAGAGAATATTGTCAGCGAACAAATCGCTCGGTAAGTCCCAAAGATAAGGGAGAAGTAGAATAGACAGAAAGTAAGAGAGTGAGTGTAGCTTTTAAAGTTGTATTTAGTGTTAACGATGTTGTTTGTAGCTTGATACAGAAGGATGCCAGTGTATACGAGAGGAGTTTCTATATGTTAGAGACTAGGGCAAATGGAAGTACAAGGAACCGTTATGTCACGGTACAACAGCAACGGAATATAAGTTAGGTGTCTTAATCTTGGAGTCTCGTGCCACTTCTAACACCTTCCGTACCAATCTACCCCTTAAACACTGCGAAGTATTGTATTGTATTGTTTGTGTTGTATTGTAAATTGTATTGTCTTGTATAGATGGATGACTTGCCGAAACCATGATATCAGTAAATGGATGTAACATATATTATATTTAATTATACATATATATATTTATATAAAAATAAATTTTAACATATATTATATTTCTAGAAATCTCATTTTCTTAAGATATTCGTGTTGGAGATAGTGCCCTCATAGTCAATTATTGGATCACAGGTACGTGATTGCAATGATTGCAGAGGACCTATACCGGTAGGACAGTCTTACTCAAGATGATAGTATGCTATCTGGTTTGCCTTTATCAGTCGTGTACATGATCAGGTGACTGATTACATGTTACACTTTGATAGAGCCCTTAGGATCTTGCTTTACCACCAACGGTATGATGGCGATCATATACGTGAGAGTTGGGTGGTTTATACGCATATCCTTAATTGTGGTCCCTAGTCGTAGGAGTTTCGAGACAGGGCATCGATACTCCGGAGTAGACTAGTGTGTACAGTCGAGACCCCGACGAGGGGCGGTGGCCGGTCTCACAAGCCACTGGTGTCAGTTGGATCACCTAAGATGTATACAGGTGCTCATTGGGTTATGAGTACACCGGACAGAACTCGCCGGGAATCTGCTAGTTAGTATTATATCTACCGTCAGATAGCAGTTCCCAGGTGACATGTGTACAGGTTAGTTCATCGACCTGAGGTCGTTATTTGTCTCGTGTGAGTTCCCACTGTGCTTTGATTTCTACCCTACCACGGCTCAAAGGAGTCGTGCAAACAGGTAGTTTTTGGGTACAGTCCCGAGCCATATGGAGGCACGTGAGCGGATCGGCAGGGGATTTGTCTCTCCCGGTATTGGGGGCGAGATCGTGTTGTGTCTAGGAGAGCCATTACACAAAGTCCATGGCCATGGCAGGAGATTTACTGGTAGGTACTCCAGTAGTATCTCAGGGTGTTATTGGGCTTCACTCCGACACGACTTATACTGCTATTGGGGGTCTGACGTTACTAGCCCCCTAGGCAGATATGCGATACTCATAGATGAACGGACCGGACTGTATATACATTGTCACTGTTAGGCTCAGTAGGGTTTTCCGGATGAGTGCGCTCATCGGCATCCCTTGAGGTCAGTCCATGGGCAGCCGTTACGCATTGCTAGTGCCGCTGACGGTTTGTGGTTAAACCCACTGCCAGGGTACTGACGAGTCATTAGAGTCCCCCACAGACAGTTTCCCAAGTTCGGGCGAAACGTTGTAGAGGCCGTATGGTTTTATGGCAGGGTTCGGAAAATGCACGTGCGTTTACGCACGTGTTATTTTTCGGGCAGATGATACTGGTCGGCTTTGGTTTAAGCCGGATCCGAGTATTATATTGAGTAGGTATAATATCTTTGTCTCAGTTGCATTTGTATTCGGTCGTAATACAAATGCGGGTATATTTATACAGTTTCGGGGTCATCCTGAAAGTCTTTTCAGGATCACTTTTGGAAGTTGCCAGTTTCCAGTTTTCTATCAGCCGTCTTTTAACATTCGGTTAAAGACGGATTTATCTTTTCTTCTGTTGAGGTGAGTCAGTGTTCTAGAAGATTCTAGATGAGGTGACTAGGATTAATTGGTGTTGAGTTTTCATTGGTTGCATTAATGACTTGATGAGGTGTTTAAGTGACTCATGCTTTAACATTAAAGCATTTTGTTTAGCTAAGGATATTTGTTCTTGATATTTTGAGTGAGAAGCTTTCTTGTGCTCACCCTCTTTCTCCTACGGTCACCTCCCACTCCTATAAGTGGCCGGCCCCCTTCCTCTCTCTCTCACTTGTTGTTTCACTTGAAAAGATATGATAGTATTTGGGGTGCATGGAATTTTACAGTTCATTTCATTCCATCACCCAATTCCCTCGGCAACTTCATTAACCGATCGTCCACGGATTTGGAAGAAGTGAGACAAAGTCATCTACTCATTCTCTACATCATTCTTGGTCGTCTCTTTTAGCAAACTTGACGATCGAGTTGACTCGAGTCAGAGGCGGGAGCCCGTTTAAAGAATCGACGATGTGATGCCACCTCGACGAGGATATCGGAGATCGACGAGATCGGAGCAGCCGCAACGGAGCGTGGGATGATGGTTAAAGAACGAAGAACTCGGATCGTTCGGTATAACCTTTCTACACTCTTTACAGTTTGTTAGTTTAGCAATAATGGCAGATCCGGGTTAAAGTATACGATAGCGCCAGTTAAAAGTTTTTTGTTCCGCATTTGGCGTCTGTAGACTGCCGGGGCGCTAGCGTAGACTTACAATGGTATCAGAGCCTAACCATTTTGCTATGCTAACTTGTGCTAACGCGTTTAAAACATCGATCGAACCGGAAATCGAAAACTACAAAATTCCATGCTCACAGTTTCTGTCGATTTCAAATTATCTCGTAAAATTATTCTGCATGTCTCAGAAATGTGTGCAGGCTTTTCTAAGCACCCCCACCAAATTTGGGCACGTGACTCCACCAAACCGCCGCGGAAACGCGGTCAAACCCATGGTTTGACCGCGCATCCGCGGCCACTTGGTGAGCTCATGCTCCCAAATTTGTACAGAGGGTTCTCTGTTGGATTTTGGGGTTTTTGGTAAATATCGTTTTGGCCCAGATTTTGTTACTGTTCACCAGTAAGTCGTGGGGCCCACTTTTTGATATTTGGTCGATCGAAATTTAAACACGTTAGTTTACAGTGCTTACATTATATCTCCGACCGGGAATGTCATTTGATTGGTAAACCGCGTTTGATTGCTATAGTTCTTTTAGACGGGTTTGCGAACGTGACATTCGCGTTGATGTTCTGTTTTGTGCTGTGATGTTGCGGATTTGTCGTGGTGGATAGCTGTGTGCAATGGTAGTACAGTTTGTGTTTATTTGTACATTTGATATTGCGGGGCGAGCGTCCAACTTGTGGACTGCCGTCACTGCCTGTTGTATAATATTCTTTTGGGGCACGACCAGGTTGCGGTCGATGTACCTATTGTACTATTTTTTATTACTGTACTAGGTTTTGCCCCGAGACGGAGTGCACGGATAGCCGGGTTCGGGAGGGCAACGGGTCCGCATCTCATGGCTTTGAGAGGCAGAGGGGTCCCACTCTAGAATTGGCAGACTATTCGCCGCACTCGTAGGGGGTACAGGTTGACCCAAGGAGGGGTGCCCAAGATTACCGGATTCCGTGGAGTGCTGGGTGGTCCATTCACTATGCTGTAGGGGGCTGCCTCGCTTCAGGTTTAGGCGGGTAACTTGCCGCACCCGTAGGGGTCTAGGTTACATTGCACAGGCTATCCACATGACAGGGGAACGTCGAGTTTCAGCAGCGGCTCTATGAAACTCGGGGATCCCAGATTATCTGTATTGTTCTGTGATGCTTATTAATTTTCTGTAATGTTGCATACTATCACGCCTGGAGCGATTATTGTATATTGGTTTATATACTATTAGATGTTGTATATGTTTTACACCCGCACTAGTCCAGTCCCCGCTCTGTCGTTAGTTAAGTAACCTAACGGGTGATGACGGGACCCAGTGACGAATGCGGATGGCATATACATACATTTTATTTTCGTTCTTTTCTGGTGTGATTAAATGATGGGACTGCGTTGATTCTGATCAATGCAAAGTAAAACAAACCTGTTTACAGTTGTTGGAACAAATTTAAAAAGTGTTGTTACAAAGACGTTTCCTTTTGTTATGCATAGTGGTATTCAGTGGAATATCCTGCACCTCATTCGACGGGGCAAGGGTCGATATCCCTTCACCGGGACTGACCCCTTGGGCAGAAGTTTGCGTCAGAGTAATAACTTCACTATAGTCGATTACAAGTTGCTTTGCATAGCGGTATTCAGTGGAATATCCTGCACCTCATTCCACGAGGAAAGAGCCGAAATCCCTTTACCGGGAGTGACCTCTTTAGCAAAAGGTTTTCGCTACTATATTTTAAAAAGCTATCAGGTTCCTTCAGCGATATCAAGTTCACTACGTTAAAGGTTTTTCGCCAAAAACCAGCCGTAGCCCTCCGTCACTTCTTTTGGGTATTCAGTAGTATTCAAGCTATGTATTTTGACCTAACGCCAAGGCATAGTGTTTGGTAGCTGCTGGGTATTCAATTGTTGCATAGATAGATGAGTTGGTTTGGGACAACCGTTCTGCCATTTTGACCTAACGCCAAGGGCATGTGCGGGTGGGTTCAAATTAACAAGATAGTGATGGGTAGAACTTGGCATGTGACTTATGACATTTTGACCTAACGCCAAGGTTATAAGAGCATGGGGCAAAAACTATATCGGGAGTTTCTAAAGAAACTGAAACTTGTCAAGTATGCGCATACCTTCTGGAGTATGAGTAACGTGGATGCATTCCATCACGTTATCATGCGATGAGAGTTGGATCCCGATTCCCACTGATGAGTTGGTTTACTCTTCGGGTGATCCCGATTGATTCTTCTTTAGGATTGGAGGAGAATTTGACAGGACAGTGGGAGGTTTCCGGATTAGATAAAGTGATGACCATTCTGATCTAGGTTAGAGTGCACGCAGAGTGTTTCTTTTCTCTCTCTCTTTGGCAGCGACCTTTGACCGACCCTAGACTATGACTCAGTGACCAGGTTGACCGAACCTTCTTAAAATACTGGCTTTTGGATTGTCTGAGTTGCATAATTCATTGCCACTCCTTCTTTTACCCTTTGAATTTCTCAGAACACCCGTATTACTACGGATATCCACTTCCATTGGATAGAGCCATCGTATGGTTATATACGAACTCGAAGGGACTTCTTCGAGGATGGATCCAGGTTCAGGAGAAATAGAATTGGTTTATTCAGTTGTCTTTTATTATCACCTTCTCTCAGGTTGCGAGAGCTTCTTGGTTTAGGAGAGTACACCTATTACGCTTATTGGATAGTCTTATTCCAAACCATAGGCTGGTGCCGAAAGGTAGGGAATGAAGAAAACCAATTAGCCTAAGTAGGGTGTGCAGAAGGTAATATGTAAAGACAAAATAAAGGGATTAGAAAGAGGGCAAAGTAAATTGCGACTGATATCATTCACGACCAAAACCGCGTACTTTATCGCCGCTCCTATTTCACCTTTAAAAGAATAAGGTATTATTCAGTTGTCTTTTATCGTCACCTTCTCTCGAGATGCGAGTACTCCTTAGTTTAGGAGGGTACACCTATTATGCTTACTGGATAGTCTTCTTCCAAACCATAGGCCGGTGCCGAACGGTAGGGAAGGAAGAAAACCATTTAGCCTAACGATGGTGTACAGAAGGTAACGACTAAAGACAAATAAAGGGATTTGGAGAGATGTCAATAAAATATACGGTTGAAGTCATGAATTGGATTATGGAAGAGGCATTGCTATGAATACCAGGATACCCCTACGAAACATTTTCATGTTTCAGTGCATTGTTAAAGAAAAACTGTTTTCCCGATTAGACACTTACTCCAAGGTATGTATTTACCAGGTTTCATTCTCATATCTGTATGGTTTTACAGATGATGAGTGGGAGTAAGTTATTGGGAATCAGGTGATCATCCTCATTATATCGGAATTCGTTGTAATTGGTGATATTTGAGGAAATCGTCAGGGTACAGTTTTCAACCTACGACACACAGGTTTTGAGTTGTTTAACTCAGCGGACTTATACAGAGTATTGTATGTTGTCCAGTGTCCATCAGGACAAAGGGGTAGGTCCTCGTACTATGTTCTGTTTACTTATGACTTCTCTAGCTTTTAGACAAGTGTTTCGTAGAAATATAAGGTCTAAGTTTTGAGAAGTTGTGGGTATAAGAATAAAGTAGAGAACCAGGTATCACAAGTATCGGGATTCTTCAAAGAGATCGAAGATGTAGATTCTTGTGATTGGTATTCAGATGATAGTGATGGTTTTGAGAAACGTGTTTCTCTTTCAGGTTACTCATAAATGGATGGATTCCTAAGTTGAGTAATGCTGATTAGCCTCTTTCCATTAAGTTGATATGCACTGGAGACAGTTGCATGATTTGAATCTGGTTCGAATTAAATTAGTGCCAAAGTTTCTATTTTGGATATAAAATAGATCGTACCTTAAAAGATATTAAGGTACGGGGAGTTGTCCAGCTTATGCTTAAAACCAGACTCTGGATAACTCAGGGCACGGTTCTGTAATGGCTGTTTGTGGGTTGACCCTGGCTACGACGAGGGTTGATATTCTACCATTTGGAAGATCAATAGTGATATTGTTCTTGACTCGCCACAGTTTTAGTAAAATGGATCTTTTTCAGAAAAAAGTAGTGGGAGTATGGTAGAACTGGAAGTGATTCCGGAACCGTGAACGATTATGGAAAATTTAATAGGACCTATACATTCAATCAGGTTTGACATTCCAATAGCCACTCCGCAGATTTGGTGGGTAACCTCAGACACCCGAGAGATACTACAGTAGCCTCAAGGACGGTGACAGGGAGGTTCTTATCTACCAAGACTTGACACTACTGTTGTTCCAGGATATGAGACCCGGTAGGAGGGTTGTCGTAGTCAGTGGGAGCAGCGGAAGCATAGTGGGCAAGATGCTTATATCTATTTATAGACTTGAGCAGTTATAGCGGAGATAGATCATCTAATTTTGATGTGACAGTCATGGGTTTGACTTCAATCAGAATAAGGGATGGATCTGTTAAGAAGGTAGTAGGGTGTGATGTCATGGTATCTGGATGACATACACAGAGTAGGAAGTAAAATTTCTATACTACGATCGGTTGAACTGTGGTCGTCACACAGTTGTTTCTCCAGACAGGATATGGATATAATATTTGACATTTTGGTTTCTAGATCTATGGTTTTAGATCTGGATTTGGGTAGTTTCCCAATGTGGGTACTTTGACAGATATTCTAATGGTTTTTGGAATAGTTGACTCCTAGCATGGTGGTGTACCTGCAGGTGATGGAGTCACCCTCTCTAAAGGTGTCTTACAGACTAAAGGGGAGAGGGATGTGCATGATTGGCAGATCACTTGCTTAGGCAATTGAGTCAATCATGAGATGTCAAGTACCACACCAAATGTTGGTTTTGCACTAGATGCAATAAGTTTGTATTAATCCAATCCTGGAGAAATATAAGGAAGCAGTTTTAGAACATAAGTACATGTTCTACGGATTTGATGACGGCAGCCTCCTTCGGGAGACGGTTATCATTCCAAGCTTCAAAGGTGACATGGTTGACAGAGTGATTGTCAGAGTTATAGTTTTTCCCTCTGACGAAGAGGGACAGTATTATGGACAGGTGGTTCAAGAGGATACTGTGGGTGGCATGGTGCCGGATACTGATTAGGTTCAGTGATCGATACAGTCTAAGAAGTTTGGATTTGGAGTTCATTTATGAACTAGGTCCCATCAGATATCCAGACATATTCTAAGACAGGTATTACTCAATTCGGGAGATGGCTTTCTCCGCGAACTTGAGATTAAGAAAGATATAGAAAGAAACTTCTAGGCGGATCCACTCACTAAGGCTATTTCTTGAACACAATAGTTTTACAAACGGGCTTTGTGATACTGATTAGTAGAGGAGTTGGATGTTCGGTTTCACACGGGCTGTGAGTAGTCGACATCGCAATAATTAGCCTTGAGTGCAAGTGGGAGATTGTTGGAGATAGTGCCCTCATAGTCAATTATTGGATCACAGGTACGTGATTGCAATGATTGCGGAGGACCTATACTGGTAGGACAGTCTTACTCAAGATGATAGTATGCTATCTGGTTTGTCTTTATCAGTCGTGTACATGATCAGGTGACTGATTACATGTTACACTTTGATAGAGCCCTTAGGATCTTGATTTACCACCAACAGTATGATGGCGATCATATACGTGAGAGTTGGGTGGTTTATACGCATATCCTTAATTGTGGTCCCTAGTCGTGGGAGTTTCGAGACAGGGCATCGATACTCCGGAGTAGACTAGTGTGTACAGTCGAGACCCCGACGAGGGGCGGTGGCCGGTCTCACAAGCCACTGGTGTCAGTTGGATCACCTAAGATGTATACAGGTGCTCATTGGGTTATGAGTACACCGGACAGGACTCGCCGGGAATCTGCTAGTTAGTATTATATCTACCGTCAGATAGCAGTTCCCAGGTGACATGTGTACAGGTTAGTTCATCGACCTGAGGTCGTCATTTGTCTCGTGTGAGTTCCCACTGTGCTTTGATTTCTACCCTACCACGGCTCAAAGGAGTCGTGCAAACAGGTAGTTTTTGGGTACAGTCCCGAGCCATATGGAGGCACGTGAGCGGATCGGCAGGGGATTCGTCTCTCCCGGTATTGGGGGCGAGATCGTGCTGTGTCTAGGAGAGCCATTACACAAAGTCCATGGCCATGGCAGGAGATTTACTGGTAGGTACTCCAGTAGTATCTCAAGGTGTTATTGGGCTTCACTCCGACACAACTTATACTGCTATTGGGGGTCTGACGTTACTAGCCCCCTAGGCAGATATGCGATACTCATAGACGAACGGACCGGACTGTATATACATTGTCACTGTTAGGCTCAGTAGGGTTTTCCGGATGAGTGCGCTCATCGGCATCCCTTGAGGTCAGTCCATGGGCAGCCGTTACGCATTGCTAGTGCCGCTGACGGTTTGTGGTTAAACCCACTGCCAGGGTACTGACGAGTCATTAGAGTCCCCCACAGACAGTTTCCCAAGTTCGGGAGAAACGTTGTAGAGGCCGTATGGTTTTATGGCAGGGTTCGGAAAATGCACGTGCGTTTACGCACGTGTTATTTTTCGGGCAGATGATACTGGTCGGCTTTGGTTTAAGCCGGATCCGAGTATTATATTGAGTAGGTATAATATCTTTGTCTCAGTTGCATTTGTATTCGGTCGTAATACAAATGCAGATATATTTATACAGTTTCGGGGTCATCCTGAAAGTCGTTTCAGGATCACTTTTGGAAGTTGCCAGTTTCCAGTTTTCTATCAGCCGTCTTTTAACATTCGGTTAAAGACGGATTTATCTTTTCTTCTGTTGAGGTGAGTCAGTGTTCTAGAAGATTCTAGATGAGGCGACTAGGATTAATTGGTGTTGAGTTTTCATTGGTTGCATTAATGACTTGATGAGGTGTTTAAGTGACTCATGCTTTAACATTAAAGCATTTTGTTTAGCTAAGGATATTTGTTCTTGATATTTTGAGTGAGAAGCTTTCTTGTGCTCACCCTCTTTCTCCTACGGTCACCTCCCACTCCTATAAGTGGCCGGCCCCCTTCCTCTCTCTCTCACTTGTTGTTTCACTTGAAAAGATATGATAGTATTTGGGGTGCATGGAATTTTACAGTTCATTTCATTCCATCACCCAATTCCCTCGTCAACTTCATTAACCGTTCGTCGACGGATTTGGACGAAGTGAGACAAAGTCATCTACTCATTCTCTACATCATTCTTGGTCGTCTCTTTTAGCAAACTTGACGATCGAGTTGCCTCGAGTCAGAGGCGGGAGCCCGTTTAAAGAATCGACGATGTGGTGCCACCTCGACGAGGATATCGGAGATCGACGAGATCGGAGCAGCCGCAACGGAGCGTGGGATGATGGTTAAAGAACGAAGGACTCGGATCGTTCGGTATAACCTTTCTACACTCTTTATAGTTTGTTAGTTTAGCAATAATGGCAGATCCGGGTTAAAGTATACGATAGCGCCAGTTAAAAGTTTTTTGTTCCGCATTTGGCGTCTGTAGACTGCCGGGGCGCTAGCGTAGACTTACAATTCGTATTTTAAATCTTCGAGACCGAATGCTCCTTGCGGATGTCTGAATCTCGCACTACTAAGCCCAAGGATGTGCGATAATCTGCACCATCCCAAACGGGTTCCCCCAAATGGGTTGTAGCGGCGCTTTACAAAGATTTGTAATAAATACGTATCTTGTAGAAAACGGTTTTAATAACCAGTGGTATTTATATGTAAAGTTTCATTTTCCCGTATTCTATGTTCCTGAAAGGTATTGTACTATGTTTCATATGAGTGTGTGAGGAGGTAGGTCATTACCTCGTGATCTACTTAAAGGTATAGCAATATTGTGATGTTTCCAATGTCGAAATTAAACTACATGGTATTTAAGTGAAAAATACGATAAAAATTGAAATAGGAATCATTTTGATATGGAACTTGTTCAATATGACTTATTAATTCTTAATAGTCAACATGTAAGGGTTTAGTATAAAGAATATTTTTAACAGTAAAATCTTTTAACAATAAAATATTGATTGCAACTGGGATTTAAAGGTAATACAAAAATGGTCCGAAACACAGCCGGGTCGGGTCTAAAAATCCAGTTTTGAAATACGGAAAATATACGTGTCGACCAACATTAAATCAGAACATCCGGGCAACAAAAATGTATACCCCCAAGAACGGATGTACGCACGTGCACATAGCCATCCAAACGAGTCCGTTATATTGAACGGGACGAGAACAAGGTGCGCGGATGCTACGACAGGGTTAGGGGTATCATGCAGGCCATGCTAGATATTTTTTAAAATATTTTATGTGACTTTAAATGTTATATTAAACAAATGTAAATGCCAGATTTAATACCAGTATGCAGTATAAAATAATGAAAGTGCACGGATCCATATAACAAGCCGAGATAAATCATAAACAGGAATCAAGACGGGTTTCCAGCAAGCGGGTCGGGTCGGATGCAATACAGATGTCAAATACACTATTCGCACCCAAAACACAATAAATCAGGAAAATACCATAATTAAAAAAATACTCGAAATAGAATTGGTATAAATAAACTAGGGTGTTACAGTTTAGGATCCACATTTAAAACTAGTAGCATAAACCTTTACTTAAGAGTGAACTCCCCGTGAAGGGATTAAGGCTCTTCCCTCATAATAAGGTGCATGATATTCCTAACTGAATACCTCAATGCAAAGAAAAAGAATATGACTATGGTTTTGAAAAACCCGAGTAGTTTTAAAAATTTGTCCCGACAATATCATTTAGGTTTGTTTTCCTTGCATTAATCAGAATTAATGCAGTCCCATCAATTAATCATATCATGCCAGAAAAAATGAAAATAGGCACACACATATATGCTATCCTCATTCACCACAGGGTCCCGGGTCTTCACTGTAAGGTTACTTAACTTACGGCATGGCGGGGACAGGAATAGCACGGATGCAAAACATATATAGCGTCTACTAAATATAATATATATATATATATAGAAACATTCGTCTCACGCATGATATCAAGTAACATCACAGAAGCAAACACGGAATGGAAATGCGGATAATCTAGGAAAAGTACATTTCAATGGAGCCAAATATGAAATGCAATTTTTACGGTCATGTGGATAGCCCGTAGTCTCGAATCCTAGACCCCTACGAGTGCGGCAAGCCACTCGTCAATCTCAGAAGCAAGGCAACCCCAATCAACGAAGTAAGTGGGCCACCCAGCACTTCCAAATTCCGGTGACTTAGGCATCTCTTCGCGGATCAATCCTATACCCCCTATGAGGATGGCGAATAGCCCTTCAATTCTAGAGTAAAGCACCCCGGTCTCAACGCCATGAGATAGAGGCCCGTTTCCCTCTACAACCCAGCTACTCGAGCACTCCGTCGTAGGGTAACCCTAGTGCATGTAATGAAAATCTGAATATACAATGGTGACTACGTCCGCAACCAGGACGCTCCCCAAAGAATAATATATAAGCCACAGTGACGATAGTCCACATGTCGGACGTTCTCCATGCAATATGAATATACATTATATCACATAGAATAACATCTAAAACTACATACTCCGGGCTATCCATCGCGACAAATCCAACATAACCATAAACAATATAGCAATATCCATCGCAGAACATGCAAACTTGCGAGTATCAATTCCGTAACCCCGTCTAATTGATACATATAGCAATTAAATGACGTTTTAATAAACGTTATGATACACGCAAACAAAACCATGACCATTCATCACCCCGAAGCGAATACTCAAAATTCCAAACGATGAAAATTGAGTGCACGTTAACATCCAA
The DNA here is from genome assembly GCA_030015575.1 of Agapanthus africanus. Lineage (NCBI taxonomy): Eukaryota > Viridiplantae > Streptophyta > Magnoliopsida > Asparagales > Amaryllidaceae > Agapanthus > Agapanthus africanus. Next base: position 645,128,258 of record JASDDO010000022.1, on the reverse strand, counting down.
AAAAACAAACTTTTTGGAAACACCAAGAGTCCGAACGACAAATCCAAGGCCCCCAGGAACTCCCTAGGATGCCCCTGATCCACCTCGCGGGTTCTCTGTCCAAACCAAGAGCCCGCGGGGATCGCAAAACGCAAAAAGTATGGGTTTTTGGACAGCCACACAAAGCTGAAATCAGCCGATCAAAACAGCAACAAATACTTAAGAAACGGTTTGAAAAAATATTCCCGACACCCTACGGGTCATCCTCAATACCCTACGGAGTCCCCGTTCCAAAACTAAAGCTCTGGGCATCGAGACAACGCAAGAAAACGCCAATTTGTCGGTGATTTTTGACAACTTATCATGGCTGATTTCATCCAACACAAAACAATTTTTATCCATCAAAAATAGCCACATTACCGTAAATTGTTTTTAAAAAATGGCTTCTCGAGCATTTCCAGGTCACCCTCGATCCTATACGGAGTCCCCATTCCAAAAGAGGAGCTCTGAGGATCGAGTACAGGCTTGAAAATATCCAATATTGTGGCTGAATTTTCTGGACAGAAAAACGGTGTGGCGAAAACGATGTAATTCTACGGTTATGCAAGCTGGTTTAGGCATATGGATTGGCTCTGATACCGATGAACATTCTTATTGCTCTCGCCGCTAACCCGCGGCCAATGCGGAATACGAAAACGAAAATTTTGATGGCACTAAAAACTTGTAACCAAGAATCTAAACCAAACAGCTAAGCTAGCATGAACAAAAAGATAGAAATCACAACTTTTGTAGCGTTTTTATTTGCTCCAATTGGATTGGACTCTAGCATGGTCTCAAGAGCTCCGGATCGCGCTTGCTAGCCGGTCCTCCTTCGCAGAAGATAATTCACCCGAGAGAACCAAATTCAAGCTTCAACTTCATAATGAAGTAACTAAAAATCCTAGATTGCTAATCTAGAATGCTTAGTGATATGTGTGAGTGTTCTAATGATTTTTCTGTCTCTTAATCCTCTTGAATCTCAACTCATGAGAAGGTAGAGAAAGAAGAAGAAGGAGGAGCCATGGAGAAGAGAGAAAACCAAATGGTAGAATGAATAATATACTTCACAAATTCGAGCATGTTTCATGTATTTTGTAAAAAGAATTTTTCCACTATAAACTACAACCATACCTGAATAGTATTTGCCCATACCCTCCGCCATTTCTCTTTTCCATCTCATTTCTTAATTTCTTAAAAATTAACACCTTGAAATGAGTTGTCATTCTTCTAGAAGTATTATTGTATAAATACAAGAATACGTCTCCGCAAATACATGCCCGTATTCGTATCAAAATACGAATACCCAAGAGATAGAAAAATACAATGAACATAATACTAGAATATACATATCGAAATATATATATATATGAACATTATTAAATCAAAACTTGATTTAATAATCCGGCTTAATCTAAAACCGGCTAATATTATCATCCGTCCAATTAAAGTCCATGTGGCTAGCACACATACCTAATTGGAACCCTGCACGTATCAATATACGGCCACTACATTTTGCCTGAATCAGGAAAACCCTCTGTGTGGGACTCTAAATACCCGTCAATACGCTGGCAGTGGGTTTAACCACAAGCATGTCAACGGCACTAGCTGTACGTAACGGCTATCCAGGTATTGAGCGAAAGGAAGTCCAACGAGAAAACTCATCTGTACCCCTATTGAGCCTTCCTGTGATAATCTTCGTACAGTCCGATTTCTTCGTCTGAGAGTATCGCATACCGGGTCTAGGAGTGGATAACGTCAGAACTCTGCTAACCCAATAAGTCATGCTGGTCTGACGCTCATCACCTATTGAAAAACTACTGATATCACATCAGTAAAACATATCCACCTTGGCCAAGGATTTTTGGTGATAGCTGATGTAACAACTCCAATTTCAATGTAAAGAAAATTATTTAAAAGTTAATGTACAAAACAATTCCAATATTTCAATAAAATACCATATATTATGAAAACTAGGTTTTACTCACTAGAATTTTCACATTTATAAAATATACATCTATGAAAACCCTGAAGATGATAATTAAATACTTAAGGTGTATTTCGAAATTATACCAAAAATATTTTTACATAAAACACCCTCAAGTTATACTAAATTACAAAAAGGACCCTAGTAAACATAGGTTTAAGCGGAACCAGTTCTCTTGAGCCTCAGAGAGTCAGAGAATATGGGTGATTGCCTATTTAAGGTAGACAATCTAACAGACGGTGTTATCAACATGGTAATTGTCTCAGAAAAAGACACAAATCATGCCGTCCATTTACAACAGTTACCGATAACATCAAACCTAATTCAGGATTTCAAGTTCTTTTCAAAAGTGTCTAACTCAGACTGAGTCTCAATCTAATCAATCTGACTTGAATGTGGTTCATGTATAATTCTACAAATGCAATGAATCCATGAATCTGTCTATTCAATCTATATCAATTTATATTGAATGAACTGAACCATGGATATACTCCGTCTACATGACTCTCCATTTATATCCATTCCATTTACTGATATCATGGTTTCAGCAAGTCATCCATCTATATAATAAAACAATACAATCAATACAAAAAAAATCGCGGGGTTTATAAGGGGTAGATTGGTACGGAAGGTGTTAAAAGTGGCACGAGAATGTAACCATAATACACCTAACCTGAATATCCATTGCCGTTGTACCGTGGCTGAACGGTTCCTTGTGCTCCGTATACCTTAGTCTCCGGAATAGTGGGACTCCTCTCATATACACTGGCATTTTCCATACCAAATTACAAACAACAGTGTTAACAATATAATAAAACATTAAAACTTATATTCTCCTTCTGTCTATTCTATCTCTACTCACCCTTGGGACTTACCGAGCGATTGTTCGCTGACGACATTCCTTTTCTTCTTTCTTTGGAATGTTTTCAGGTGGATCGGACTCACTGGACATCGAGCCCAGCACCGAGGATTTGGAGCAGTTAGCATTCGACTCGAAGCTTTAGATACCTGTACATATTTCATTTTCATTTTCTGTTATGCCATTGTTTAGGCATTACTTTCATTCCTTATATTTACATTTCAGGTGTACTGTATAAGAATGTTAAATAAATAAAGTTTTTGTTCATTTACATTCCTGTCTCTTGTGTACTTTTACTTTATATTGCTTAGATACGCTTAGCGTGTTAATTTCTGAGTAAATATGTAGTGGCCTCATCGCGTCTCATTGCCCGTACACTGGGAAGCGGGGCGTGACAGGTTTTGTCGGTAGCCCATGCAGGTCTGCTTTGTATGGACATGCAGGTTTGTTCTGCATGGACATGCGGGTCTGTTCTGCATTGACAACCTAAGAAATATAATACAAGAAATAGCAACTGAAAACATTCTTTACATATTCCTCGAATCTTCCAATTTCATATATTTTGAATCTGTCCTAACCAAATTTTTCTTTCAAGGTTATGGATTCCCCAAACAACACTAGCACTAATGTCAACAACACACTACCACCTCTACCGCTCACACTTGTCGTAGCTGCTTCGATCAATGAGCAGACGGTACTGCTTGAGGCAATCCACAGCCTCCTAGAATGACAGCTGCAGCAGACTGCTATATTAATAAACTGACCAGAAGCGGAAGCCCCTGGGGTAAAACAATTTCGGGCTTTGCACCCCAAGAAATTCTCAGGAAAAGAGAGCCTTCTAGAAGCTGAGGAGTGGGCTCAGAGTATTGAAGATGACCTGGCAGCAGCACAAGTGCCAGAGGTCACTTGGGTTCGAGTTGTGAAGCTGCAGCTCACTGACAATGCCCGAGTCTGGTGGAACGTGGAAGAAAGCCGTCTCACCAAACCGATCGAATGGAAGACCTTTCGCGATATGTTCGACGCGAAGTACTTCCTTGAGATAGCCAGATTCGACATAGAACTGCAGTTCATCCACTTACAACAAGATTCGATATGGACCAAATCCGTGGATGAGTATGATGCTGAGTTTACCTGTTAAGTCGGTAAGATATATCTCAATATTTCGATTTTTCAAATATCACATACTACACATCTAACACAATACCTTAATAGATTCGCGGCACACTTGATACCGACGGATGAGATCAGATACCGACGATTTCAACAAGGGTTAGATCCAGAGATCCAAGCTGCATTAGCTACAGGGGATTTCTCGACCAACGAGTTGGCTCTAAAAGCTACCCATCGATACGAGGCAGTGGTAAAGATGAGGGGCATACTTCAATCTACCGGGATGAAGCGTCCTGCCACTCAGATGGCAGGAGGAGCCTCTTCAAGGCCATCATTTATGCCATGGAGACCGGGAGTACCAAACAACCGGCCTAACCCAGCCTTTTGTACCTACTGCAGGAGGGATGGACATCTGGAAAGGACCGTCGGCGTGCAAATCGCATTTGCTTAGTCTGCGGCTCAGCTACTCATGATATTGGGTCGTGTCCTCGGAGACATATCCCAAATGCTGCACCCAGGCCAGTAATTGCTTATCAGGAGCGCCTAGCCATCCAGGCACCTGCTCCACGACTTGCTCTCCCTGCTCCACCTCCTCGTGGACCGACTGCACCTCCTCCTCGTCAGTTCCATCAAGCTCAAAGGAACATACCTCAAGGACAAAGGAACGGACAGAGGAATGCTCCTCCAGCAATGAGGAACGTACCGAGGCGACAGGCTTTCATAATGACTGTGGAAGAAGCTGAAGTTACTGGCCAAATCATCACTGGTAACACTTCCCTTTCAAATTCTCTTTCAATCCATATGCATACCTATATATCTTTTCATTATACCTAAAAAATATCCCACATACCTTAGGTACAATCTTAGTAACCTCACTTCCTGCACTAGCACTCTTCGATACCGGAGCATCTCATTGCTTTATATCGCAACGGTTCTTCCGAACTCATGCGATTCCAGTCACACCGCTTGTATCCAGCTAAAATGTCAGTTCAGGGAACGGCGTTCTAAAGGAAACAATGGGGCACAACATGTGTCCAGTGGTCGTCTGCAGCAGAGAATTCTATGCTGACTTCAAGGTGCTGGACATACCGAACTTCGATGTGGTTCTGGGTATGGATTGGCTAGGAACCTTCTACGCTACCATCGACTGTCGTCAAAGGAGGGTAGTGTTAGAGATTCCAGACCATCCGGTCTTTTATTTCAAAACTGGAGACCATACCCTGGAGCCAGGCACTTATAAGGAGAAACCGAAGAAGGCAGTGATTGCTACGCATCAGGCAGAAGAAGACAAGACAGAGGTAGTTCGAGAGTTCGACGATGTATTTCCTGAAGACATATCAGGTTTGCCTCCCGATCGAGCTCTTGAATTCAGCATTGATTTAGTACCTGGAGCACAACCGGTGATTAAAGCACCTTACCGCTTAAGTCCAGAAGGTTTAAAGGAGATCTGAACTCAATTGGACGAATTATTGAAGAAAGGATGGATTTGTCCCAGCACTTTAAGTTGGGGATATCCAGTTTTTCTCGTGAAGAAGAAGAAAGGTTCAAACCGAATGTACATTGATTATAGAGCCTTGAACGAAGTAACGATAAAGAATAAGTATCCACTACCACGCATCGACGATTTATTTGATCAGCTGAATGGATCTTGTGTTTTCTCTAAGTTAGATCTTCGTTCGGGTTATCATCAGGTGAAGGTCAAAGAATCTGATATCCATAAAACGGCATTCAGAACTCGCTATGGTCATTACGAATTTCTTGTGATGCCATTTGGAGTGACCAACGCACCAGCTATATTCATGAACCTAATAAATCAAGTTATCCGGAAGTACCTAGACAGGTTTGTTGTCATCTTCATTGATGGCATCCTGGTATATTCTAAGGGTCGGAAAGATCATGTCGAGCACTTACGAATTGTCCTGGAAACACTACGACAACATCAACTCTATGCCAAGTACAGCAAATGCGAGTTTTGGCTAGATCAAGTTGGTTTTCTTGGACATATTGTATCAGGCGATGGAATCTCTGTGGATCCAGCTAAAGTTTCAGCAGTAAGCGAATGGCCGACACCGAAGTCAGTGAAAGACATTCGAAGTTTCTTGGGTCTATCTGGATATTACAGATGGTTCATTGAAGGATTTTCAAAGATTGCAACACCCCTGACCAAGCTCACACGTAAAGATGAAGAATTCGTGTGATCAGAAGCATGCGAACGAGCTTTCATAGAACTCAAGTCAAGATTGACATCAGCACCTATCCTTGTCATACCGGACCAATCTGGAGGTTTCGAAGTGCATTGTGATGCATCCGGTAAGAGATTAGGATGTGTTCTACATCAGCACGGTAAGGTTGTGGTTTATGCTTCAAGACAGCTGAAGATTCACGAGCACAATTATCCGACGCATGATTTGGAGTTGGCGATCGTTATCTTTGCTCTTAAGATTTAGCGTCATTATCTTCTTAGTGAACGAGTGGACATATACACAGATCATAAGAGTCTGAAATATGTGTTTACTCAGATGGAGTTGAATATGTGGCAGAGAAGATGGTTAGAACTCATGGCGGACTTCGACATCAACTTGCAATATCACCCAGGGAAGATGAATGCAATACATGATGCCCTTAGTCGTCAACCATTAGCAATGAATCTCACCGCACAGTGGAAGGTTCAACAAGACTTGCATCAGATGGAGATTGAAGTGGTCATGCCAGGTAACGCTTCAAGTTTGATGAACTTACAAGTTCAATCTACCATTGTCAATCAGATCAAAGCAGCTCAAGCAAGTGATGCTAAGTTACAAAAGATCAGAGAACAAGTGGAAAGTGGACTTCGAATAGACTTCATCATCCATGAAGACAGATCTTTGAGATACGGCGGCAGATTGTGTGTACCAAAAGGTTATGTGCAGGAAGAGTTAATGAAAGAATCTCACAGCTCTCCCTACTCAGTACACCCTGGAGGTACAAAGATGTATAAGGATCTGTGTCAAAATTACCGGTGGCATAGAATGAAGCGTGAAGTAGCCAGAAGCGTCGCTAAATGCTTGGTGTGTCAGCAAGTAAAGGCTGAACATCACAGGACTGCTGGATTACTTCAACCGTTACCTATCCCAGAATGGAAGTGGCAACACATCACAATGGATTTCGTGACTGCACTTCCTCGCAGCATGAAAGGTAACGATGTGGTATGAGTTATTTTGGATCGACTCACAAAGTCGGCTCACTTTATTCCATTTCGAGTTGGCTAATCTACTGAGACATTAGCAAAGAAGTACATGGAGGTAAGAATCTAAGTAAAGATTTAAACTCTTCCTAATGTACTATCTCTGATACCCATGAACTCATGCAGGAAATCATGAGATTACATGGAGTACCGGTTTGCATTGTCTCCGATCGTGACACTAGATTCCGATCGCAATTTTGGCAAAGTCTGCAAGCTAGTTTGGGAACAAGTTTGAACTTCAACACGGCTTATCATCCACAAATGGATGGTCAGTCTGAGCGAACTATTCAGATCTTAGAAGATATGCTCGCTAGACTTTGGAGGATCGTGGGAAGATCACCTACATCTTGTGGAGTTTTAATATAACAACAGCTACCAAGCAAGTATAGGAATGGCACCTTTTGCAGCGCTTTATGGAAAGAAGTGTCGATCGCCATTAAGTTGGGACGAGATCGAAGATAAAGAACTCCTTGGACCTGAAATGATAGTAGCAACTGTCGACGTGGTTCGTACTATCAGGGAACGAATGCGCATAGCCCAACATCTACAGAAGCACTGGGCTGATGCAAAGTAATGTCACTTGGAGTTCCAACCGGAAGAACATGTATTTCTGAAGATATCTCCGAACCATGGAGTGATTCGTTTTGGAAGACGGGGTAAGCTTAGTCCAAGATACATTGGACCGTTCGACATACTCGAACGAGTCGGTGAAGTGGCATATCGCTTGGCACTTCCACCTTCATTGAAAGGAGTGCACAACGTATTCCACATATCCCAACTCAAAAGATATGTGAGTGACCCCAGCCATATTCTTGATCACTCCGAGCTTACCGTACAGCCAGATTTATCTTGTGAGCAACAACCTGTTGAGATCCTGGATAAAAAGGTGAAGTCACTTCGGAATAAGAAAGTCAACTTGGTTCGAGTGATGTGGAGAAAAGACCACCAGGAGAACTAACGTGGGAAAGGGAAGATAAGATGCGTGCAACATATCCTCACTTATTTGTAAACTAGTCCTTAAAATAAATTGTAAATTTCGAGAACGAAATTTTTGTAAGGAGGGTAGACTGTAACAACTCCAATTTCAATGTACAGAAAATTGTTTAAAAGTTAATGTACAATTATGGTATTTGCAATCATGTGTATACTATAAGTATTTGTTTTAATTTAGAACAGCAAGAAAGCTTTTGTAGCACATTGGTAAAGCCTTGCACGGCTGTGACGTAGCCCTTGTCATCGAATCCCCCCAGCCATATTATCTTTTTATTTAATTTTCTTTTAATATTTTTAGAAGCCCAAGGGTTTATACGTGCACTATACGTAAAAAGAAGAGACACAGAAAATTTAAACATGTGCACTGAAGAAAACCAAGCGACAGAGACACGTGGCACCCAAACCCTACCCCCTCCGCCGGAATTGACCCGGCGAAATGCCATTTTTGGCCGGTACCTCCGGTCATATCCGTCGGTGAAGCCCCCAAACTTTAACCCTTGCAACCCCTCACCTACCCTATTCCCCCAAGGCTGTTTTTCTACTCTGCACATTTCCAGAGAACATTAAAACACTCTTTAAATCCATTTTTAATACAAATTTTAATTCACCCATTCAATACACCAAACCTTAGTTTTTCCTATAAATACCACACCCCAATTCACACATCCTCACTCAGAAATCCCTGCCCAAACTCTCAAGAATTCCCAAGTCTCTTTAGTGTACAAGTGGAGTTAGCTAAGGGCGAAGTTCCGACGACGATCCCAGAAGTTTCCGGCGACGAAACGATGCACTGGTGCTTCCCCACTCTTCCCTCTTCTTCCCTCTACCTTAAAATCCAGTAAGTCTCCTCTCCCCCTCTCATCTTCTATTCTAAAAACTATCATTTCTAAAACCCGACGGAAGCGGAGTTAATCCGACTTCCGATTCGGTTTTTCTTTAAAACGTTACTTTTCTTAATCAATAAAATTCCCTACTCTCACATATTATTTAACAAACACAAAAAATCTATTAAAACAAGTTTCATCTCAAAATATTCTTTATTCCAATTTTTATCGTAGTTTTACAATAAAATACCACAAACTTCATTCCCGACATAAAACAACATAATACCTGTTTTACTTGTAAATAGTTCACGAGGTAATGACCTATCTCATCACAACACACATCTCTAGCATAACACGATGGAAATTTAGGAACATAGTAATGGGATAAAATGACTTTGCAAATAAATACCATCAACTTATAAAACCATTTCTTTAAAAAGTGTATTAAACAATTCCTTGCAATTGCGCCTCTACAACCCACTTTTGGGGACCCCGTTCGGGATGGTGCGGATTATCACACATCCTTGGGCCTAGTGGAGCGAGATGCAGACCTCTGAAAGGAGCATTCGATCTCGATGGAATTTTTATGCATTTTTCTTTAGAAAATGAGATTTCTACAAGAAAATAAATAAAATTATTTTCCTTAAATATATATATATAATCAAAATATCTACTTTAATTATATTATATAAATATTCCAAGTTTTCAAAAGGAATCACCTTTACATGAAAATACCGTCCAAATACAAAACAATTCCAATATTTCAATAAAATACCATATATTATGAAAACTATGTTTTACTCACTAGAATTTTCACATTTATAAAATATACATCTATGAAAACCCTAAAGACAATAATTAAATACTTGAGGTGTATTTCGAAATTATACCAAAATTATTTTTACATAAAACCCCCTTAAGTTATACTAAATTACAATAAGGACCCTAGTAAACATAGGTTTAAGCGGGACCAGTTCTCTTGATCCTCAGAGAGCCGAAGAATATGGGTGCTTGCCTATTTAAGGTAGACAATCTAACAGACGGTGTTATCAACACGGTAATTGTCTTGGAAAAAGACACAAATCCTGCCGTCCATGTGCAGCAGTTATCGATAACATCAAAACTAATTCAGGATTTCAAGTTCTTTTCAAAAGTGTCTGACTCAGACTGAGTCTTAATATAATCAATCTGACTTGAATGTGGTTCAAGCATAATACTACAAATGCAACATGAATCCATGAATCTGTCTATTCAATCTATATCAATCTATATTGACTGAACCGAACCATGGATATACTCCGTCTACATAACTCCATTTATATCCATTCCATTTACTGATATCATGGTTTCGGCAAGTCATCCATCTATATAATAAAATAATACAATCAATACAAAAGACATCGCGGGGTTTATAAGCGGTAGATTGGTACGGAAGGTGTTAAAAGTGGTATAAGACTGTAACCATAATACACCTAACCTGAATATCCATTGTTGTTGTATCGTGGTTGAATGGTTCCTTGTGCTCCATATACCTTAGTCTCCGGAATAGTGGGACTCCTCTCATATACACTGGCATTTTCTGTACCAAGCTACAAATAACAGCGTTAACAATATAATAAAACATTAAAACTTATATTCTCCTTCTGTCTATTCTATCTCTACTCACCCTTAGGACTTACCGAGCGATTTATCGCTGACGAAATTCATTTTCTTCTTTCTTTGGAATGTTGTCAGGTGGATCGGACTCACTGGACATCGAGCCCAGCACCGGGGATTTGGAGCTGTTAGCATTCGACCCGGAGCTTTAGATACTTGTATATATTTCATTTTCATTTTCTGTTATGCCATTGTTCAGGCATTGCTTTCATTCCATGTATTTACATTTCAGTTGTACTGTAAAAGAATGTTAAATAAATAAAGTTGATGTTCATTTACATTCCTGTCTCTTGTGTACTTTTACTTTATATTGCTTAGGTACGCTTAGCGTGTTTATTTCTGAGTAAATACGTAGCGGCCTCGTCGTGTCTCCTTGCCTGTACATTGGGAAGCGGGGCGTGACAGCTAACCCAACACAGCGCGATATCAACTCCCAAAACCGGGAGAGACGAATCCCTGACGATTGTTCACTGCCTCCATATGGCTCGGGAATGTACCCAACTAAAACCTGTTTGCACGACTCATTTGAGCCGTGGTAGGGTATTAATCTAAGTACACTGGGAACTCACGCGAGGCAAATGAAAATCTCAGGTCAAAAGACTAACCTGTACTCATGCCATAAGAGAGTTTACATCTGACGATTCGTATATAACCATCTAGAAGTTCTCGGCAAGTTTGTCTGGTGTACTCACCTCCAGTGAGCACCTATATACTATTTTAAGTGACTCAGCACCAATGGCTTATGGGACCGACCACCGCCTCTCGTCGGGGTCTCGAAAAGTATACACTAATCTACTCCGAAGTATCAATGCCTAGTCTCGATACTCTCTCGACTAGGGACATTTAAGGATGCACTTATGGACCACCCAGCTCCCACGTATATGATCACCATCATAATTCTGGTAGTCAAGCAATAATCCTAAGGGCTTTATCAAAACGTATAAACATAATAATAAAGACAAACTAAATAGGATACTATCATCTCGAGTTGGACTATTCTACTTGTATAGGTTCTCGTTCAATTATAATAATCACCTACCTGCAATTACAATAATTGCCTTGAGAGCACTATATCCAATAGTATATTCTTTTATTAATGCACAGCCGGATTGATATCGATGTCACCGTTGTATACATTATTTCTTTTCTGTTCTAGGATTACCCTGTGGTGGAGTGCTGTAACAACTCTGAAATTCTTGTACAAAAAATTTCTTGTTTATTATACAGAAAAGGGTATTACAGCCTGTGTAAGAGTTATAAGTTAAATTTTTTTAATAAAAGTAAGAAGCAATTTTTAGCTCACTGGTAAAGCTTCTACACTGCCGTGACATAACCTGTGTGTTCGATTCCCATTAGTCCCAATTATTTTTTTTTAGATTTTTATTTTTATTTTTCGGAAGCCCAAGAGTTGCACGTACAATTCAGGGAGAAACGAAAATTTTTAGAAAAATCAAACATGCGCAAAAAGGAGTAAATCCTGAATAAACCACGTGGCACAAATCTCGAAACGATTGCCCAAGATCCGACTGCCCATTTCGCCTATATGGCCGGTGCCGACGATTGAGATGAGTCCAAATGACTCTGTGCTTTGCACACACACCCCTTCAGCTTCTCTCAACTCCCCTGCACTGTTTGATTTTCCTGCAATTAAACAGCGACCTTTAAATTCATCATTTAACACCATTTTAATTCTTTTAATCCAAATTTTTAATTCCCAAACCCTAAATTCTTCACTATAAATACCACCCCATGCCCTAGGTCCCTTCTAATCTGAAAATTTCTATCAAAATTATCCCAAAAGTTCTGTGGAGTCAAGTGGAGTTAGCAACCAAGCTCTTTCCATCAAAGATCGAAGCCGTTTCCATAGCTTCCGCGACGCCACGAAATCCCTCTCTTTTCTTTAACCTCTTTCCAACGCTACACAACGAGTAAGTCTCTCTTCTCTCTTCTTCTTTTATCTCAAACCATCTTCTAAAATCATATCGGTAAAGTGGAGTTAACTCCAATATGTGTGATTTTAACCTTTGTACTTCCCTCTTTAAAGTAAAATAGGTCAAACTAACTTTCTCACACTACGTGTAACTTTGTTTACAATCATTTAGTTTTGAGTTTAACCAAAATTTTCATGTAAAACAATCATATAACAAACTTTTTCATTAAAATACCATGAACTTTAGTATAAATTTTCTCTATAACTAGTTTATCTACTTTTACATGGGGTAACGACCTACCCCACATGTACACTACAGTTGCATAGCACGATATTCCAAACATATGGCTAATTTAAAGAATAAGTTTTTCATTAAAATACCACACCTTTTCAAAACGGGTTTCTTTTAATCAATATTTTTAAATCCTTGGCAATTATGCCTCTACAACCCTCATTAGGGGACCAGCTAATGGATGGTGCAGATTATCGCACATCCTTGGAACAGTAGAGCGTGATGCAGAACTCCTCATGGAATATTCAGTCTCGAAAGGAAATAAAAATACGATTTTTAAGAAATACTTATTTTCTAAATAAAAACTAAATTTTGAAAAAATTATATAAAACTATGAATTCGTATTTTCAATAAAAACATATTATGAAACTATATTTTAAAATGAAAGATTAAAATTTTAATAAAATAGCATCAAGTTTCCAAAAGAGCTAGTTTTCATAAAAATATCATAAACTTTTAAAATCTAAGTTTTTATCATTAAAACACCCCAACAGTTAAAATACATATTCATGAAAACCCTAAATATTATAAATCACTCTCAAGATTGTATTTTAAACTATATTAAAGTATTTTTCATAAAACCCTTCGAGATATACAAAATAATACCTTAAGGACTATAGATAATATAGGCTTAAGCGGTATCATTTCTCTTGAGTTTCGGGGAGCTGGAGAAAGTGAGTGCTTACCTATTCAGGTTAGACAACTTAAAAGAGTTATCAAATGGTAATTGTCTTGGAAAAAGACACAAATTTTGCCGTCCATGTGCAGCAGTTGCCGATTACTTCCGAATCTAAGAATTTCAAGAACCAAATCCGTTCATAAGTTCCTGACTTCAATCTGAATCCAAACTCAAACCAGAATCCTAAAATTAAACACAAACTTAAATACTTGATCTTGAACCTGAACATTCGAATTCAAATATCAAATTCAAACTTGAATACTTGACACGACTTGACCGAACCATGGTTATAACTTCATATGAATACTTGAACACATGATTACATCTTGAATATGAACCTGAATATTTTATATCCATAGATTCGGCCAAGACCTGTAATCTTAATCCATACAATATAATACACGGGGATAAAGGGGTAGATTGGTACAGAATGTATATCGTGGCACGAGAGGTCACTTTAAAAAACACCTACATGAATTCACGTGCCATTATCCCGTGGGTTATGACGAGACCTTGTACCATATATTACCATAGTCCATGGGGTAAGATGGACTCCTCTCGTATACATGAATACCTTCTTTATCAAACTACAAATAACCACGTTAGAATAACTATCATATACTTATGAATGATCATATACAATTTTACCTGTCCTCTGTTCATTTGGTTTCTATGCACATTATATACTATCTTCTCGTACTTCTTTTGGGACTTTTCGAGCGCTAGTTCGCTGACGACATTTCTTTCTGTTTCTTTCTTTGGAATGTTCGTCAGGGGGATCGGACTCTGAGGAGATAGAGCCGAGCCCGGAAGACTTGGACCAGTTTGCTGCTCAGCCAAACTACTGGCTCCTTCCAACCTGCACTTATTTTCAGTATGACATCGTTTAGGCATTTGCTTTTATTATTGTATCTTTTATTTTCAGACAATTGTATGTAAAGTTGAATGTAAATAAAGTTGTTTCATTTTATTACTCTTGTTATTCTTACTCATGGTTATATTGCTTAATTACGCTTAACGTATTTTCATAGTAATACGTTGCGGGCTTACCACGTCACCGTTTCCTTCTACTGGGAAGCGTGGCGTGATGAGTGCTCGAGTTGCCGGGTTCTAGAGAGCAACGGGCCTCCATCTCATGACGTTGAGACCAGAGTGCCTTACTCTAGAATTGGTGGGCTATTAACCGCACTCGTAGGGGGTATAGGATTGACCCGCAGTGGAGTGCTCAAATTACCAGACTCCGTGAAGTGCTGAGTGGCCCATTCACTTCGTTGATTTGGGTTGCCTCAGTTCCGGGATTGACGGGTAACTTGCTGCACTCATAGGGGTCTTGGTTCTACATTGTACAGGCTATCCAACCGGAGAGCGTCGGTTTTCATTTGCGCCTCAAATGGAACCCAGAGCTCCTAGATTATTTGCTTTTCCATATTGCTTATCGCTTTTCTGTGATATTGCATATATCATGCATGGGATGACTATATATTTATATATAGATAAATAAATATTGTATATGTTTTACATCCGTGATAGTCCATCCCCCGCTCTGCTATTAGTTAAGTAACCTAACAGTGCATGACAGGGCCACGTAGCCAATGCGGAGGACATATACGTACATTCTATTTTCGTTCTTTTCTGGTGTGATAGGTTTTAAGTGATGGGACCGCATTAATTTTGATTAATGCAAGAAAAAATGAGCTTAAAAGATGTTGGAACAAATTTTTTTGAAAAATTATAGTCGTATTCTTTCGCTTTGCATAAAGGTATTGAATATCCCGCACCTCATTCGATGAGGAAAGAGCCTAGATCCCTTCACAGGGAGTGATCTCTTGAGAAAAACTTTGTGTTACTATATATTACTCAGTTTTCTTCAAAACCACTGGTTTTCAAAAGTGGAGCATAAACTGCTCCTTTTCAAAACTGCTCGGTTCCTTCAACAATATCAAGTTCATTACGTTAAATAGATTTTCGTAAAAACCCAGCCGTAGCCCTCCGTCATTGCTTACAAGTATCACCTAGTATTCATGCTATATATGTTGGCCTACGTCAAGGCATAGTCAATGGCAGCTGGGAAATACTTGTTTGCTGCATTGAGATACGATTATTTAGGATAGTCGTACAGTTATTTTGGCCTACGTCAAGGACCTGTACGAGTGGGTCTAAATTAATCCAGGACAATAACGGGTTGAAATTGACTAACGGCTTATGATATGTTGGCCTATGTTAAGGTTGTAAGCGTTAGGGATAAAAACCACTTCAGGAGTTTCAAATATACAGGAAACTTTCTAGTGTTGCATATCTTCTGGAGTGTGATAACTAGAGTGGGTTCCATGTAGGTTATCACACAATGATAGTTGGGTCCCTATCTAGAATTACTCTTGGGAGATATTTTTCACTTCACAATTAGATAACCTATTAGGTGTCTAGAAAGGTGTTAATGGGGCTACATCTCTATGGAAATGAGGTTTATTTTAATTAGGTCCGTGCGAGAGCACGGGGAAGCTCCCTCGGAGTACCAACACCCACCTGGCTGAATGGTTAGCGAACTTATAAGGTGTAAATAATCCCGACTAGTTCTCCTTTTACAGGTTTGAAGGAGAATTCGAGGAAACAGTGTGAGTCATCCTGATTAGATAAACTAATAACTAATTTAATCTTGCAAGAGCGCACGCTAAGTGTTTCTTTTCTCTCTCTCCGGGTAGCAACCATGTCACGTCCTAAACAAGATAATAAAATGTATGACTTGACCGACCTAGATTCTTATTCGGAGCTGGGAAACGTCAGTTTGGCTCTAACTTGTGACACTTGTCACGAGTATGAGCAAAGAAAAGAGGATTGCATGAATTCCTTGGTGACTCCGGTAAAGAAGAAGCATACTATTGCATCTCCTTCAGGTGTTGTTGTTCTTGAGAACTATTTTTCGGTCAGCCCTGCCTCCTGAGTACTAGATATCGGATCAGGATCTCATATCTGTAATCTATTATAGAGACTGAGAAAAAGTAGAATGGTTGGACTTGATGATATGTCCCTCAGAGTAAGGAAGGGAGCACAAGTTGATATTGCTGCCATCGGTGAATATCACCTAGTATTGCCAAGCGAAAATACTATGATTTTAAACAACTTCTACTATATACCTTCCATGCTTTGCAACATCATATCAGTTTCTTTATTTGATAAAGATGGATATAAGTTTGTTCTGGATAGAAATATCATAAACATTTACCTTAATCAGGTATTGGTTGCAGAAGGTACACAGTGTAATGATATTTATGTTCTTAATCAAAACACAGTTTTCAATATACAAAATACACGCAAGAAGAAGAGTTCAGATGTGAACGAAGACTATTTGTGGCATTGCAGATTTGGTCATATCATGAAAAAAGATTGGCTAAGTTGCATAAAAATGAATATTTGGATCCTTTCGATTTTACATCTTATGAAACTTGTCAATCTTGTCTCAAAGGTAAGATGACCAAATCTCCGTTCACATGACATGGAGAAAGAGCTGCAGAGCTCTTAAGACTCATACACAGTGATGTATGTGGTACAATGTTTATACATGCAAGGGGGTGGATTCTCGTACTTCATTACATTCACTGTTGATCTCTCTAGATTCGGATATGTATTTCTCATAAAACGTAAATCTGAAGCTTTTGAGAAATTCAAAGAATATAAGAACGAAGTGGAGAACCAGACTGACAAAAGTATCAAGATCCTCCGATCTGATAGAGGAGGGGAGTACTTAAGCACGAAATTCCTCGACTACTTAAAAGAGAAAGGTATTCTCTCTCAGCTTACTCCTCCATATACACCACAGTACAATGGTGTGTCGGAGCAGAGGAATCATACCCTATTGGATATGGTTCGCTTCATGATGACCAATACTGAGTTGCCTCTTTCATTCTAGGGACATGCGTTTCAGAAAGCGGCATACCTATTGAATCAGGTTCCATCCAGATCTGTGTCTAAGACTCCATATAAAATATGGAGTGGCAAAAGACCATGTCTTAAGCGTATTAAGATATGGGGGTCTCCGGCATATGTAAAAGTACAAAATTCGGACAAACTCCAGGCACGATCAGTTCCATGTAAGTTTGTGGGATATCCCAAGCATTCACATCGATATCTATTCTACCACTTCGAGGAACATAAGGTGTTTGTTGCTTGTTACGCCACCTTTTTAGAGTGGTAATTTCTTGCAAAAGAAATAAGTAGGAGCACGGTAGAACTCGAAGAAATTCCGGAACCACAATCTGAGACTGAAGATTTGGTGGAACCGTAAGATTCGATAGTACTCGACAAACCTCAGCCACTCTGCAGATCTAGTAGGATTTCTCATCCACTATAGAGATACTATGATTTTCTTATAGACGGGATCGAGAGGATTGCATTTTAGAAGAAGATGATCCTACTAGTTTCAAGTAGGCCAATACCAGTAGGGACTCTGATAAATAGCTGGATGTTATGCGATCCGAAATGGAGTTCATGTACACCAACAAAGTTTGGATCTTGGATATTGCTCCTCCTAAAATAAAACCCGTTGGATGCAAATAGTTGTTTAACAAGAAGATTGGTGTAGATGGACAGGTGGAGACCTATAAGGCTAGACTTGTTACAAAAGGTTTTCGTCGAAGACCCGATGTGGACTATGACAAAACCTTTTCTCCAGTGGTTATGCTAAATTCCATTTGGATCCTACCTGCTATTGCTGCCTTCCATGACTATGAAATCTGGTAGATGGACGTAAAAACGTCTTTTCTAAACGGAAGTTTAGAAGAGTGTGTTTATATGGATCAGCTGGAGGGATTCGTGGACAGTGGGAGAAGCGGGAATGTGTGCAAGTTTCTTAAATCCATTTATAGATTAGAGCAGGCATCGCGGAGCTAGAACATCTATTTTGATGAAACAACCAAGGAATTTAACTTCATCAAAAACGAGGATGAGCTTTATATCTATAAGAATATTGTAGGGAGAACTGTCGTATTCCTAGTCTTATATGTGGATGACATTCTCTTGATAGGAAATAACATTCTCATGCTATAATCGATCAAACTGTTCTTGTCACAAAGGTTCTCCATGAAAGACCTGGGTGATGCCTCCTACATTCCGGGGATTAAGATCTACAGAGATAGATCTAAGAGATTGTTAAGGCTTTGACAGTCCAAGTACATAAAAGTCATACTGAAGAGATTTAGTATGGAAGATTCCAAGCGCGATAATATACCCGCTTTATATGGAATCACCCTCTCCAAAGAGATGTCTCCCAAGACCGATGAGGAGAGGGCTTGCATGAGCATTATACCCTACGCTTCAGCGGTAGGATCTATAATGTATGCAATGCTATGTACCAGACCAGATGTAGCTTACGCGCTTAGCGTGGTGATCCAGTATCAGTCAAACCCAGGAGAGAACCACTGGACAGCAGTGAAGAACATTCTTAAGTACCTGAGAAGGACTAAGGAATTGTTCTTGGTGTATGGTAATGGAGACCTCCAGGTGGAGTCTTTTACCGACTCAAGCTTCCAAACTGATAAGGATGACAACAAGTCTGTCTCGGGTTTTGTGTTTACCTTCAACGGAAGGGCGGTCTATTGGAAGAGTTCTAAACAGGTCACCGTCGCAGAATAGAAGATGGAGGCTGAATACATTGCTGCCAATGATGCCGCAAAAGAAGCGGTCCGGAAAAAGAAGTTCATTACTAAACTTGAGGTAGTTTTATCCATTAATGATCCAATGCCTTTGTATTGCGACAACAATAGAACATGGCTTTTGCGAAAGAACCACAGTCCCATCAGAAATCCAGACACATCTTAAGACGGTATCACCTGATCAGAGAGATCGTAGATCGTCGGGAGATCGAGATGTGGAGAGTAGACACAAAAGAGAACATGATAGATCTATTCACCAAGGACCTCCCTCAAGCACAGTTTGAGAGAAATTTGAGAATTTGGGTATGAGATATTCCAACAACCGGTCTTAGTGCAGATGTTGGGTGCTCGATACGCCAATATATGACCTTAGTGCAAGTGGGAGATTGTTGGATATGTATGCCCTAGAGTCTATTATTGTGTGTGTGTAGTGGATGCTTGGACATATATATGTATATGACAATCTTGCTCGATATGATAGTATGCTATTTGGTTTGTCTTTATCTTAACATGTGTATATGTTTTACTTGTTATTATGTATCATTAATACATGTTGATAAAGCATGTAAGATTATTTCTTGACTACCAGCGTTATGATGGCGATCATACATGTGGGGGATGGGTAGTCCTTAAGCACATCCTTAAATGTCCCTTGTCGTGGTAGTATCGAGATTAGGCATTGATATTCCGGAGTAGACTGGTGTATACGTCTCCAGACCCTGACGAGAAGTGATGGTTGGTCCCACAACCATTGGTCTTTGGCACCTAAGATCATATACATGTGCTCACTGGGGATGAGTACACTGGACGAACTCGCTGAGAACTTCTAAATGGTACTATACCTATCGTAGGATAGCAGTCCTCAGGTGACATGAGTACAGATTAGTCTTTAGACCTAAGATTTTCATTTGTCTCGTGTGAGTTCCCACTGTACTTAGATTACTACCCTACCATGGCTCTACTGAGTTGTGCAAACATATTTTAGTTGAGTATAGTCCCGAGCCACATAGAGGCAGTGAGCGATTGTTGGGGATTCGTCTCTTCCGGTATAGGGAGTTGATATCGTATTGTGTTCGGTTGGCCAGCACCATAAGACCTTGGCTAAGCCGGTTGAGATTTACTGATAGTTAAATCAGTAGTTTCTCGGGTTGGTCCCGAGCCACATCGGCACTAATTATCTGGTTATTAGGGTCTGACGTTTACCATCCTTAGACCCGGTATGCGATACTTTTTGACGAAAAGACCGGACTGTATGGAGATTGTCACGTATAGGCTCGGTTGGGATTCAAATGAGCTTGCTCGTTGGCCTTCCTTTTCGATAGGTACCTGGGTAGCCGTTACATACAGCTAGTGCCGCTGATGTGCTTGTGGTTAAACCCACTGCCAGTATATTGTTGAGTCTTTAGAATCTCACACAGAGGGTTTTTCTGGTTCAGGCGAAATGATGTAGTGGCCGTATTTTGATACGTTCAGGGTTCAGATCAAATGAGTATACTAGCTACCCGGACTTTTGATCGGACGGTTAATAATACTGTCCGGCTTAGGATTAAGACGGATTATTAAATCATTTATTGATTTAATAATTTACATATATATATTTCGATATGTATATTCTAGTATTATGTTCATTGTGTTATTCTATCTTTTTGGGTATTCATATTTTGATACGAATATGGGTATGTATATACGGTTCAGTGTATTCCGTATTTATACGGAAAATTTTCTAGAAGGTGTACACCTCATTATGGATTTTCTATTTTTTTTTAAAAATAGAAATGAGGTGTAAAGGTGAGGCAAGTAGAAAGAATGGTGATGAAAATGGTTTTGTATTTGTTTATAGCATTTGTATGCACTATTCAAGTATAGTTATAATTTTCTATTTGAAAATTGCTTTGAACAAAACCATGCTATCCATTTTCATTTTGTGAGAGTTGATTCATTTCACTATTTTCTTTCTCTCTCTTCGCTTGCTCTTTTCTTGAGCTCCTCCTTCTTCATCCCTACACTCTTATGTGTTAAGAATCAAGGATGGAAGTGAGGTAGAAAAATACTAGAACAACTCACTACATCTCTAGACATCTCAATGTAGTAAGTTAGGACTTCTAATTGCTCCACTTTATTTTTAGTCTGGAGCTAGAGCCATGAACCACATCTCTTGGATGGATCATCTTCGACGGAGGAAGATCGGTGGTCAAGCTCGATCAAGGAGATCCCAAGAAGTTAAGGAAGAGGAGATGAAGACCGAAGGACTCGATTATTTGGTATAACCTTCTAACATAGTAGCTAAAAACTCTATGTTGTTTTCTAGTTCATGTGTTTGGATTCGATTCTAGGGTTTGTAATTTCTATTGCCTCTAGAATTTTTTGTTTTTCGTTCCGCATAGGCCGCGATTATGACGGCTAAAGTGCTAGAAACCCTAACAGGTTATTTATGTTTAACGTTAGACCAAGTTTATTCATCAAAGGAGAATAAACTAATGCTCCGAGACGAGTACATAAACTAAGCCAGGTCATTTCAGCACAGTGATAAAAAATGTGACATAAAAGAACGTCATTCTTTTACTTATATCATCAAAAATAAGGATACATCTTGTACTAAAAAGGGGAGCATCTTTCATTCACAAGTCAAAATTGATGAAAGATACGATTCGTGCAAAACAAAAAAAGGGTTAAAATAAAGCAACTAAAAAAGTGGAGCCCTCAACATATCAACCATGCGGTTAGTCTTTTGTTGAAGTTCTTTTTCTCGCTCTCCCAGGATAGCTAATAAGGCTTTGGCCTCTTCCTTCTGCCGGCGGCGTTCGGCGAGCATGTTGTCAATTCCTCGCTTATCAGCTCTATGGCTTTCCACCGTTGTTTCCAAAGCTGCGATTTCTTTCTCCAAAACCAATCCTTAGGCCATAGTATGGGCGAGGGCATTGGTTAACCGCTCTCCTCTCAAGCGGCCAAGTTCTTTAACAGCTGTGAGACCCTTTGACTTCTTTCGAGCCAGCTTCTGCTCTTCAGATTGAATAAAGGCAACGTATCGCTCGACCTGCTCACCTAGCCGAGCCCTCAATGATGATGCTTCTGGGATAGGGCGTTGAGATTCAAGTTCATGAAGAAGGGCTTTGAGATTCCGGAAATAATCCACCCAAGCACAAACCGAGGCTTCCTCGTGATAAATACTGAAAGTGGTCAGCATGTGGTTGACCACTTCAGTAAATTCTCCCGTGGAATAAGAAATCCCAGCACGAAGATCCTCTATGATAGCTGTTGGAGATAGTGCCCTCAGAGTCAATTATTGGATCACAGGCACGTGATTGCAATGATTGAGGGAGGACCTATCCCGGTAGGACAGTCTTACTCGAGATGATAGTATGCTATCTGGTTTATCTTTATCATCGTGTACTGCTTTAGGTGACCTGACATGTCGCTATTACACGTTGATAGAGCCCCTAGGATTCTTGCTTGACTACCAGCAGTATGATGGCGATCATATACGTAGGAGCTGGTAGTCTATAAGCACATCCTTAAAAGGTCCCTAGTCGTAGGAGTTTCGAGACAGGGCATCGATACTCCATTAGTAGACTAGTGTATACAGTCGAGACCCCGACGAGGGGCGGTGGCCGGTCTCACAAGCCACTGGTGTCAGTTGGTTCACCTAAGATGTATACAGGTGCTCATTGGGTTATGAGTACACCGGACAGGACTCGCCGGGAACCTGCTAGTTGGTCTTATACCTGACGTCAGATAGCAGTTCCCTGGTGACATGTGTACAGGTTAGTTCATCGACCTGGGGATCGTCATTTGTCTCATGTGAGTTCCCACTGTACTTTGATTACTACCCTACCACGGCTCAAAGGAGTCGTGCAAACAGGTTTTAGTTGGGTACAGTCCCGAGCCATATGGAGGCAGTGAGCGGATCTTCAGGGGTTCGTCTCTCCCGGTATTGGGGGTGAGGTCGCGCTGTGTCTAGGAGAGCCATTACGCAAAGCCCTCGGCCGAGGCAGGAGATTTACTGGTAGGTATTCCAGTAGTATCTCAGGGCGTTCTGGGCTACACTCCGACACGACTTGTACCGCTTTTGGGGGTCTGACTTTTACCAACCCCCTAGGCCCGCCATGCGATACTCATAGACGAACGGACCGGACTGTACGGATATTGTCACTGACAGGCTCAGTAGGGTGTCAGGATGAGTTCGCTCATCGACGTCCCTTTTGGTCAATAGCTGGTGGCCCGTCACGTATTGGCTTATACCTCTGACGTGCTAGTGGTTAAATCCACAGCCATAGTATTGACGAGTCTTTAGAGTCCACCACACTTTCAGTTACTCAAGCTTTCGGGCGAAACGCTGTAGAGACCGTATGGAGATATGGCAGGGTTCGATCAGATACGTGCGGTATTGCACGGATCAGGATCGGACGGTTACTACTAGCCGGCTTTGGTTTAAGCCGGGTCCTAGTTTAGTACAGTGTAGATTTTGTCTCATTGCATTTGTATCCGGTCGGAATACAGATGCGGGTGTGTATGCACAGTAGGGGGTTTTTCCTGTAATATATTACGGGACCAGTTTTCTGGAGTTGCAAGTTTGCATTCCGTTCCGGCCGGTTTTCCTTTGTTCTTTCCCGGCCGGACTTTTCCTATGGAGGGGGTTATTTGCAAGTTTGCAAATAACATTTGTGGAGAGGGTATCTTGCATTTGTGGGGCTTCATGATGGTTCATAATCATGAGATGCTTTCTTAGTCTTTTCTTTTGCTTTATGGTGATTAGAATGGATTAGGACTTGATTTGATATTGAGATGATGGTTTTGGATATGGTCACCCTTTTGCATCTCCTACACTCACCTCCCTTCTTGTTATTTGATTCATATTCATTCCTCCACCATTCTTACAAGAGAGAAGATGCTTCACTTGAGAGAAAAAGAATGAGAGAGTTCATTTTGGTTATGTGAGGAATTCTTCATCTCATCTTCTTCTTGCTAGAAAATTGAAAGCACCAATTTTCTTTACCTCTTCCTCCATCCTCCAAGGCAACATAAACCCCAAATGAGACATAGCCTCTACACTACACATTCTACAGCAAATCTTGGGCACGTCGACTTGCCAGCTTCGTGCCCGAGTTGCCTCGGTATTGAGGTGGGAGCCCGTAAAAGATGCAGGCGACGTGGTGCCCTTCCGGCGAGGAGGCGACGACATGGAGACAGGACTTTCCGAGGGAGATCGGGACGATGAAGAGAAAACCGGAGGACTCGGATCACTTGGTATACTTCTCTTCCCATCTCTTGTTATCTAGTATAGGTTAATGGTTAACGATCCGGGTTTTATTGTCCGCGGTAGCGCCAGTTTCCAAGTAAGGAAAATTTTTGATTCCGCATTTTGGCCTCGGTAAGACGGCCGGGGCGCTGCCGTGGCGCAACATGGTATCAGAGCCACGCCATTAACCTTGTCTAGCTTTGTCTAATGTGTTTTACATTTCCGATCGAACAAAATTCCAAAAATACGCGTTTTCTTTACATCAGTTTTCTGTTGATTTTTTTCTTGCTCAAAAAATTTTTCAGGTTGCAGAAAACTGATGTACTGGAAAATATATGGCTACTGTAGAAATTCGACAGAGTGATTCCTTAGTAGGAGTGCGGAACCGCGGCCAAACCCCCCTTTGGGCCGCGGTTCCGCCGCACTATGGTCAGATCACTGTGTCGTTTTTCTTCAGTTGCTTTCTGGGATGATTTTAGGGGTTTTGGAACATTAATTTTGGGCCCAGAATTTCTTGATGTGCTACAGTAGTACTTGGGGGCCCACTTGTTAAAATTTGATCGATCGGATATTTTAAACACATTGTTTCACAGTATTTACATTATATCTGCGACCGTGAATGTCACTTGATCGGTAAATCCTGTCTAACTGCTATAGCCCGGTTAGACGGATTTGCGAACGTGACTTTCACGTTGATGTTCTGTGTTTATGCTGTGATGTTGCGGATCGGTCGTAGGGATAGCCTGGTTGCAGTGGTAGTACAGTTTTGTTTATATATGTACATTTGATATTGCGGGGCGAGCATCCGACATGTGGACTGCCGTCACTGCCTGTTTGTATTATTCTTTTGGGGCACGACCTGGTTGTGGTCGATGTACCCGGTGTATGTATATTTTACTTTCTGTACTAGGATTACCCCGCGGAGGGGTGCACGGATAGCCGGGTTCTAGAGGGCAACGGGCCCGCATCTCATGGCATTGAGACGGAGGGGGCTTCACTTTAGGATTGGAGGGCTATTCGCCGCACTCGTTGGGGGTACAGGTTGACCCAGGAGGGGTGCCCAAGTTACCGGATTCCGTGAAGTGCTGGGTGGTCCATTCACGGTGCTGGAGGGGACCGCCCTTCAGGTCTTGGCGGGTGACTTGCCGCGCCCGTAGGGGTCTAGGATTTCATTGCACAGGCTATCCACACGACCAGGGGAACGTCAGGTTTCAGCAGCGGCTCTGTGAAACCCGGAGATCCCAGATATCTGTATTGTTCTGTGATGCTGTACATTTCTGTGATGTTGCATTCTTATCATGCCTTGAGCGAATATAATATATTGGTATATATATTAGTAGATGTTGTATATGTTTTACATCCGCGCTAGTCCAGTCCCCGCTCTGTCATTAGTTAGCTAACCTAACGGGTAATGACGGGACCCAGTGGCGAATGCGGATGGCATATACGTACATCAGTATATTTTCGTTCTTTGTGGTGTGATCCATTGATGGGACTGCGTTGATTCGGATCAATGCAAGCTAAACAAACCTATTCTGATATTGTTGGAACACTTTTCAAAAAGCTGTTATTGCAAGGACGTTCACTTTTGTTTTGCATCGTGGTATTCATTTGGAATATCCTGCTCCTCAGTCGACGAGGCAAGGGCCGAGATCCCTTCACCGGGAGTGACCCCTTGGACAGAAGTTTGCGTCAGGGCATTAACTTCACTATAGCCAATTACTTTTGCTTTGCATCATGGTATTCAGTTGGAATATCCTGCACCTCATTCTACAGGGAAAGAGCCGAGATCCCTTCACCGGGAGTGACCTCTTTAGCAAAGGTTTTTCGTCACTCAATTTTTATAAAAAGTTATCCGGTTCTTTCAACGATATCAAGTTCATTACGTTAAAGGTTTTTCGCCAAAAACCAGTCGTAGCCCTCCGTCATTTCAGATTAGTATTACTTAGTATTCGTGCTGCGTATGTCGTGCTTAGCCGAGGCGTAGTGTTCGGTAGCTATGTAGTGCTTTTCTGTTGCATGGATATGAGATTGGTTAGGACAGTCGTGCGGTCATTTTGGCTCAGTCAAGGATTCTTTCGGGTGGGTCTAATGCAATCAAGATAATGACGGGTTGAACTTGACTAGGATCCTTTGATATGTTGGCTCAGTCAAGGTCACTTGGGTCCTAGGGGTAAAAATCTCATCGGGAGTTTCAAAAGAACTGAAACTTGCCAGGCATGCGCATACCTTCTGGAGTGTGGTGACGTGAGTGGATTCCGTCACGTTATCATACGATGATAGTTGGGTCCCGATTCCCACTGATGAGTTAGTTTACTCCTCGGGTGATCCCGACTAATTCTTCTTTCAGGTTTGGAGAAGAATTTGAGGTTACAGTGGGAGGTTCCAGATTAGATAAAGTGATAACCATTCTGATCTAGGTTAGAGTGCACGCTGAGTGTTTCTTTTCTCTCTCTTTGGCAGCGACCATTGACCCGACCCTAAGACTATGACTCAGTGACCAAGTTGACCGAACCTTCTTAACACTGGCTTTTGGATTGTCAGAGTCGCTAACCTCATTGCCACTCCTACTTTTACCCTTTTCTCCAGGACACCCCGTATTACTACGAACGTCCACTTCCATTGGACAAAACCATCGTATGGTTATATACGAACTCGAAGGACTTCGAGGATGGTTTCTGGTTCTGGAGAAAAAGGAATAGGATTATTCAGTTGTCTTTTCCTTTTACCTTCTCTCTCAGGTTGCGAGTACTCCTTGGTTTAGGAGATAGTACACCTATTACGCAAATTGGATAGTCTTCTTCCAAACCTTAGGCTGGTGCCGAACGGTGGGGAATGAAGAAAACCAATTAGCATAACGATGGTGTGCAGAAGGTATTAAGTTAAGACAAAGCAAGGGATTAGTAGGAGGGCAAAGTAAATTGCGACTGATATTCACGACCAAACCAAGTATTTCTTCGCCAATCCTAAATCACCTTTGTATTTCTCCAGGACACTCCGTATTACTACGAAGATCCCAGTTTATTGGATAATCCATCGTATGGTTATATACGAACTCGAAAGGAACTTGTTCCAGTTCGGGGATGGATTCTGGTTCAGGAGAAATAGGAATAAGGTTTATTCGGTTGTCTTTTATCTTCACCTTCTCTCGCGTTGCGAGTGCTCCTAGGATTAGGACAGTACACCCATTATGCTTATTGGATAGTCTTCTTCCAAACCATAGACTGGTGCCGAACGGTAGGGAAGGAAGAAAACCATTTGGCCTAAAGGGGTGTACAAAAGGTAATGACTAAAGACATATAAAGGGATTTGGAGAAATGGCAAAGAATTACAAGGTTACAGTTGTGAATCTGGATAATGGAAGAGGCATTACTAGGAATACCAGGATACCCCATCGAGACATTTCAATGTTTCATTTTCACTGTGTAATGTTAAAAGAAAACTGATTTCCCGATTAGATACTTACTCCAGGGTATGTATTTACCAGGTATGATTCTCACATCTGTATGGTTTTACAGATGATGAGTGGGAGTAAGTTATTGGGAATTGGGTGATCATCCTCATTATATCGGGATTCGTTGTAATCGGTGATATTTGAGGAAATCACCTGGGCTGTTTGCCGGTCGGCAAATATTTGGTTTTGAATATCCGCTGTTATGCACCAATTTCAAATCGATATATCTGTACGTCTATTTTCATAGAGTGAGATATACTTTTTGAAATTATGTCAGTGACATTTACCTATATCAGTGGATGGTTAGGTAAGGAGCATTAAACAGCGGTGTAATTCTTCTTAACCATAAGTACAGTTTTCAACCTACGACACACAGCGAATGAGTTATCAGACTCAAGGGACTTATACAGAGTATTGTATGTCGTCCAGGGTCCATCAGGACAGAGGGGTTGGTCCTCGTACTATATTCGGTTTACTTATGACTTCTCTAGTTTTTAGACAGGTGTTTCGTGGAAACACAGGGTCCGAATTTTGAGAAGTTATAGGTATTTGAATAAAGTAGAGAACCAGGTATTGCAAGTATCGGGATTCTTCAAAGTGATCGAAGATGTAGATACTTGTATATGGTATTCAGTTGATAGTAATGATTAAGAGAACTAGCTTCTCTTTCAGGTTACTCATAATTGGAAGCACTCCTAAGTTGAGTAACGCTGATCGGCCTCCTTCCATTTAGTTGACATGCACTGGAGACAGCTGCATGATTTGAATCTGGTTAAATTAAATCAGTGCCTCTGCTTCTATATTGGATATAGAACAGTTCATATCTTGACATTGTAAAGGTACGGGGAGTTGTCCGGCTTATGCTTAAAACCAGACTCCGGATAACTCAAGGCACGTTTCTGTAATGGTTGTTTGTGGGTTGACCCAGGCTATGACGAGGGTTGACTTTCTACCATCTGGAAGATCAATAGTGATATTGTTCTTGACTCGCCACAGTTTTAATAAAAATGGATTTTTTCAGAAAAACAGTAGTGGGAGTATGGTAGAACTGGAAGTGATTCCAGAACCACAAACGATTACTGAAGATTTGATAAGAACCTAAAGATTCAATCTGATTTGACATTCCATTGGCCACTCCGCAGATATGATGGGTAACCTCAGGCACTCGAGAGGTACTTCGGTATGCTCAAGGACGGTGGCAGGGAGGTTCTTGTTTACCCAGACTTACCATTGCTGTTGTTCCAGACTGTGAGACCCGGCAGGAGGATGAGTATAGCGTCGTTCTAAACTAGCTTTAGAAGTGCACGTCTATATGACTCTGGCAGAGGGTTGTCGTAGTCAGTGGGAGCAGCGGAAGCATTGGTGGTCATCAGGCTTATGTCTATTTATAGACTAAAGCAGTTACAGCGGAGATAGATCATCTATTTCTGATGTGACAGTCATAGGTTTGACTTCATCAGAATAGGGGATGGATCTGTTAAGAAGATAGTAGGGTGTGATGTCCTGGTATTTGGATGACATACACAGAGTAGGAAGTAATATTCCTATACTACGATCGGTTATACTTTGGTTGTCACACAGTAGTTTCTCCACACAGGACTTGGATATTATATCAGACATTCTGGTTACTAGATCTATGGTTTTAGATCTGGATTTGGGTAGTTTCCCAATCTGGGTACCTTGACAGCATTCTATGAGTATTTAGAATGGACGACTCCTGGCACGGTAGTGTACCTGCAGGTGATGGAGTCACCCTCTCTAAAGGTGTCTTACAGACTAAAGGGGAAAGGGATACGCATGATTGACAGATCACTTGCTTAGGCAATTGAGTCAATCATGAGATGTCAAGTACCACACCAGATGTTGTTCTTGCAGTAGATGCAATAAGTTGATATTGATCCAATCCTGGAGAAACAGTCGGAAGCAGTTTTAGAACATAAGTTGATGTTCTAGGGATATGATAACGGCAGCCTCCTTTAGGAGACGGTTATCATTCCAGGCTTCCAAGGTGACCTGGATGGCAGAGTGGCTGTCAGAGTTATAGTTTTCCCTCTGACGAGGGGCAGTATATTGGACATGTGGTCCAGGTGGATACTGAGGGAAGGCATGGCGCAGGATACTGATTAAGTTCAGTTGACGATACAGTCTAAGAAGTCTGGATTTGGAGTTCTTTTATGAACTAGGTCCCATCAGACATCCAGACGTTCCAAGACAGGTATTGCTCATTTCGGGAGATGGCTTTCTCCGCAAACTTGAGATATAGAGAGACATAGAAAGAAACTTCACTGCGGATCCACTCACTGAGGCTATTCCTCGAACGCAATAGTTTCGCAAACGGGTTTTGTGAGACTGACTAGTAGAGGAGTTGGGTGTTCGGTATCACACGGGCTGTGAGTATGCGACATCGCAATAATTAGCCTTGAGTGCAAGTGGGATATTGTTGGAGATAGTGCCCTCAGAGTCAATTATTGGATCACAGGCACGTGATTGCAATGATTGAGGGAGGACCTATCCCGGTAGGACAGTCTTACTCGAGATGATAGTATGCTATCTGGTTTATCTTTATCATCGTGTACTGCTTTAGGTGACCTGACATGTCGCTATTACACGTTGATAGAGCCCCTAGGATTCTTGCTTGACTACCAGCAGTATGATGGCGATCATATACGTGGGAGCTGGTAGTCTATAAGCACATCCTTAAAGGTCCTTAGTCGTAGGAGTTTCGAGACAGGGCATCGATACTCCATTAGTAGACTAGTGTATACAGTCGAGACCCCGACGAGGGGCGGTGGCCGGTCTCACAAGCCACTGGTGTCAGTTGGTTCACCTAAGATGTATACAGGTGCTCATTGGGTTATGAGTACACCGGACAGGACTCGCCGAAAACCTGCTAGTTGGTCTTATACCTGACGTCAGATAGCAGTTCCCTGGTGACATGTGTACAGGTTAGTTCATCGACCTGGGGATCGTCATTTGTCTCGTGTGAGTTCCCACTGTACTTTGATTACTACCCTACCACGGCTCAAAGGAGTCGTGCAAACAGGTTTAGTTGGGTACAGTCCCGAGCCACATGGAGGCAGTGAGTGGATCTTCAGGGGTTCGTCTCTCCCGGTATTGGGAGTGAGGTCGCGCTGTGTCTAGGAGAGCCATTACGCAAAGCCCTCGGCCGAGGCAGGAGATTTACTGGTAGGTATTCCAGTAGTATCTCAGGGCGTTCTGGGCTACACTCCGACACGACTTGTACCGCTTTTGGGGGTCTGACTTTTACCAACCCCCTAGGCCCGCCATGCGATACTCATAGACGAACGGACCGGACTGTACGGATATTGTCACTGACAGGCTCAGTAGGGTGTCAGGATGAGTTCGCTCATCGACGTCCCTTTTGGTCAATAGCTGGTGGCCCGTCACGTATTGGCTTATACCTCTGACGTGCTAGTGGTTAAATCCACAGCCATAGTATTGACGAGTCTTTAGAGTCCACCACACTTTCAGTTACTCAAGCTTTCGGGCGAAACGCTGTAGAGACCGTATGGAGATATGGCAGGGTTCGATCAGATACGTGCGGTATTGCACGGATCAGGATCGGACGGTTACTACTAGCCGGCTTTGGTTTAAGCCGGGTCCTAGTTTAGTACAGTGTAGATTTTGTCTCATTGCATTTGTATCCGGTCGGAATACAGATGCGGGTGTGTATGCACAGTAGGGGGTTTTTCCTGTAATTTATTACGGGACCAGTTTTCTGGAGTTGCCAGTTTGCATTCCGTTCCGGCCGGTTTTCCTTTGTTCTTTCCCGGCCGGACTTTTCCGATGGAGGGGGTTATTTGCAAGTTTGCAAATAACATTTGTGGAGGGGGTATCTTGCATTTGTGGGGCTTCATGATGGTTCATAATCATGAGATGCTTTCTTATTCTTTTCTTTTGCTTTATGGTGATTAGAATGGATTAGGACTTGATTTGATATTGAGATGATGGTTTTGGATATGGTCACCCTTTTGCATCTCCTACACTCACCTCCCTTCTTGTTATTTGATTCATATTCATTCCTCCACCATTCTTACAAGGGAGAAGATGCTTCACTTGAGAGAAAAAGAATGAGAGAGTTCATTTTGGTTATGTGAGGAATTCTTCATCTCATCTTCTTCTTGCTAGAAAATTGAAAGCACCAATTTTCTTTACCTCTTCCTCCATCCTCCAAGGCAACATAAACCCCAAATGAGACATAGCCTCTACACTACACATTCTACAGCAAATCTTGGGCACGTCGACTTGCCAGCTTCGTGCCCGAGTTGCCTCGGTATTGAGGTGGGAGCCCGTAAAAGATGCAGGCGACGTGGTGCCCTTCCGGCGAGGAGGCGACGATATGGAGACAGGACTTTCCGCGGGAGATCGGGACGATGAAGAGAAAACCGGAGGACTCGGATCACTTGGTATACTTCTCTTCCCATCTCTTGTTAGCTAGTATAGGTTAATGGTTAACGATCCGGGTTTTATTGTCCGCGGTAGCACCAGTTTCCAAGTAAGGAAAATTTTTGATTCCGCATTTTGGCCTCGGTAAGACGGCCGGGGCGCTGCCGTGGCGCAACAATAGCCATTAAAGATTGTTCACCACTCACCGCCAATCTGGGAGACATATATCGAGCATAGGGCTCCGCTGGCATGAGTATTCGAGACTCAAAAGGAATTAGATCTACCGAGGTTGCTACAAATGATAAGTCAGGAAGTACGGGAGGCTCCTCTAAGTCCTCATCTTCTATAAGTTGCAGTACTGCAATCAGAAATCATTTCCCCCATAAATATTACTCTCCTAAGAAGAACTAAAAAGAATGAATAAGAGATGAACTTACCAACGTTGGACTCAAATACCGGGCGCAGCATTGGACCATGAGCTAGCCTTTCTAGAATAGCCCCGGTGAACCATGATATTATCAGGCTCATCTCTGAAATTCCAGATGGTCAACATAAGAGTTAGATCAATACGGAAAACAAGAGATAGTAAAATCAAGAGGAAAAAGTTCCCTTCCGTTATCACGTCTGGGAGGATCCGTGGAAGTTCGGAAGACGTAGGAGGAATGGCCAAGGTCATGATGCTAGTTGAAGTAGACCCTCCTGAACGGAAGGTTGCCGGTACTTATAGGGGCAATTTTCATTAACTCACGGCCAGTAGAATAGTCGTCACAGCTACGTCTGAAATAGAGAAGATGTTAGCAAGCATGCTTGATAGAAATTAAAGAAAATGCAAAATTATTGATGAGATGTAATATACTAGTGGGTCCCACGATAGTCGGTAGAGTAGGAGCCATAACCATCTCTTCAGGGCTGCTAACTTTGACTCCCGTCTCGACAGAGCCGCTCACGTCTGTCTCCATTTCTGTGGAAGGGACAGAATTGAGAGCAGGATCCACATCCTTTGAAACGATGACCGCTGTCGCCGCACTGGTTTCCCCGGTAGATATCTGGGATCCACCTATAGAAATAATGGCTTCTGGAGTAATATCCATGTGTTCTAGGGAGTCAACAGCAGGATCATGGGTTTCAAAACCGGAATACTCAGATTCAACCATGTTGATAATCGCTGGCTCCATTGTCTCGACTGGCAGAATCTCACCTTCTTCGGAAACGTCTAGAGGAATCTGATCGCTGGAACCAGCGCCATCTATAATAACCGCGGTAAAAACATACATCAAGAGAGTGATAAGATGATCATTTGGGTCGAAATAAAAAAAGAAAACAAACAGGTCCCTTATACCTAAAGAAGCCTGACGCTCAGCCTCCTCATGGAGACGACGCACTTCCTCTTCTCGAGCCGTCCACACAGACCTCCTATGAGCAACCGATAAGTAGGCCACCTCATCACCAGAACATTCGAAGTTGGATGCAGATGACATCGGACGTTTCAACGCTCTTTCTCGAGATAATATAGCAGGGGCATCAACAGGGGCTGCCGGCCTTGAAGAATGTGTAGCAGTTGGAGAAAGGGAAACATCTACTATACGAATCCCGGCTGTAGAAGTCCCTGTAGTAAGAAAGCTTTAGAAAATGTACAAGATAAATCATGCATTACAAATGCAGAACACGAGAAAAGGTGGATCATACCAGTATTCTTAATGGCTTTTCGCCTTGCTTCCTCCTCCTCCTGGAGCGTATAGTATGAGGCTTAGGTGGCCTCCTCAGTGGAAATTGCTTTAAAAAAGGATTATTAAGTTATATATGAGATTATTTATTGCAAAGTGTGTAAATAAAGGCGAATGGAATTTACTGATTGCCGCAACAGCTTTTATCGCCGCTTCCTTTTGGGTTGTTCGTTCAGAGGCGGATATAGCTTTCTGGCATCATCATCCACTGCCACTAATTCCACCATAGCCATCGACAGATTCCTCGACTCTCGCTTCTAATGGATCAAGACTCATGTTTGTTCCATACTCAGCTATACCCGTGGTCAAGGGAGTACAAGCCTCTTGATTAAATGCGGAGTCAGCTGGCGCCACGGTTTTCTTCTTCTTACGAGAGCCAGAAGGGGCCTTGGAAGCTCTTTTCCTTCCTATGGGTGCTCTTGGCCGACGCTTTCCAACATATCCAATGCCGGACTCAGGCGATGAGCCAGCCACCTTGTCAGCCGAACTTGGTTTCGATTCAGAAGTCATAACATCAATAGGTAAAGCACCACCAAAAGGTATTAGTTTACCAAAAGACCGAGGAGCAGCAAACGATGAGGCGTACTTCCTACCGGAAGTTTTCCTCTTTTTGGATTTCGGAACACTATCAGGATAAACACCCCTAACGTTTTGAGTTGTCCGAAGTTCGGAGGCGCTAGGAGGGGCTTCAGGATTATTTTCTTCTTGTGGCAGAGATGGAAGAGTAATAGATCGTGGCTTCAAAGGAAATTCATGTTTTTTGTCTTTATTTCAGTATGACCCCCGAGAAAAATATGAACTTCATGACCGATAATTTCATTCATGGAATCCGCGTACCACTGCCTATAGTTATTCAATAGTCGGGGAACACGGGTAGGGTCAACAATCCTAAAACAAGAGTCGGTGGCCAGCCTCATGAAGTGATGAATTGCATGTTTTGTCAACTCCATCAAAAAAGCAGGGCGATGGTGAAAAGCCTCAAAAGGAACACCCTGTCCGTACCCGAACTGCTGAGAAAATCGATGAGGGTAGTAAGGCTTATGGGTAACCATATTACTCCGTCGGTAAACCAAAAATTCGGGCCTAATGGAGTAAAGATGTGCCATTTCCCTAGACTG
This sequence comes from Agapanthus africanus, assembly GCA_030015575.1. NCBI lineage: Eukaryota > Viridiplantae > Streptophyta > Magnoliopsida > Asparagales > Amaryllidaceae > Agapanthus > Agapanthus africanus. The sequence continues at coordinate 645,093,106 of JASDDO010000022.1, read as the reverse complement.
TAAAGCTAGGGCCCCGTCCTTTATTATGTGTAAAAAGGGTTGATTGGCGTGAATAGAATGTATGCTGGTAGATACTACATAATCCTCGAAGAAGACACCCTTCTTTGTCCAGCGATTATCCGATTTAATACACACTCCGCGGTGAACTCTGTTTGACACAATACCTACAGCTTGAATAAGTCTCATCACCAATGGAAAGTGGTTGGAATTAAAGACAGCAGGTCGCATGTGTTCGCTATACGCACCACGCACATGCAAACTAATCCAGACGCCGAAGTAATGAAGAGGAATGAATGCATGTTCTGAGCCCGGATCATTCGAGTTGGCCAATTCATTTAAACCTTAATATAAGTAAGCCAACCCCGAAATGCCAATAGCCAACCGAGCTCCTTATAGAATATGATACGTCGGATAAAAGAGAGAGGCACGCATCAGGCGAGGGTATATAGGAATCACAAACCAGCACATCCATAGGCCTATGAAAACAAGAAAGAAAGATTTTTTGTTAATTCCCGGTGCAGTAATGTCCTTAAGTTTAGAAGAAGACTTTCCGGGAAGGAAGGATTCTTCTAACGAAGTCTCGTCATCACGTAATCCTTCTTTGCTTAAATCAAAGGATTCTCAAGATCTGCAAAGTCACCGCTGTTTTCTCTCAAAATACTTGGACGCACAAATCTGGCTTTAAACGCCTCAAAAGTGACCCCTTGTTGTTTAGAAAGTATATTCAACTCCTCGAATATTCCCAACAGTTTTTGAAAACTTGCGTGAATAAAACTGATGGTGTTTTCATCTATCAACTCACCCTTAGTCATAGCTGCAGAAAAAATGAATTCATCACGGGGCACCATCTCTTCGTAGTGTTCCTTGATTATAGGTAATTTAGAGATCTTCTGAAACTCCCGCAAGGATATAGACGCCTCATGATCCGACGTCATGAATGTGCTCGTCATCGGGTTCCACTGCTCCGTGAACATCCTAACCCACCAAGGTTGAATCTTGGAGTATTAAAAAAAGACGCATATATTGCTGGATAAAGCCCGGTTCGTCGCAGTAAATCTTTCTCGGTGGACAAGATATATCTAGCCCAAGTGACCTAATCAGGAAGATAACGCGGAACTAACCCCATACCATAGGGTACTCCCCAGGTTCGTGCCTCTTCTTGACTTATATGACGTCCAAGAATATCCACGACCATATTTTTGTAAATCCATTCGAGGAAGGCTGTAACCGATTGCAGGCCGTCCAATCATTCATCTCCACTGTAAAGGCAGGCAGTCGGTACAGCATCGGTATAGCGGAAAGACCCAAGCGGATCAGACAACACTTTATACTAAAAACTTACACGTCCCCGGATGATTTGATTATACCAACCAGCCCAGAGTCGAAGATGTTGCCGTATATGATCACGAGTTCTGATCATTTGAATAACCTCCTTATCGATAGGCTCATTTGGCTGTGAATTTGTCGGACGATTATAATTGAAGTCAGCTGGAGAAGACGTCATACCTGAGAAGAAAAACCAAGAAGCGTTAGTTCACAAAACAAAAACTACCATGCGAAGGGTCAAGACTTAGAGCATGCATCTTATAAAAAATCTAAAGATATTTCTAAGTATGGAATGCGCAACCCACCAAGGTGTGCATACCCTACAAAAATCCAAAGGATTTATCTCAGTAAAAGATGCGCAGCCTAAAGAAGTGCGGACGTCCTATGAAAATAAAAAAAAATTCTAAAGTAATAGATGCAAAACCAAAAGGATGTGCACTATTTAAAAGAAGCAAAATCTGGTTCGCATTTTATTTTGATGGGACGTGTTTTACCTATCAAATCAAAGAAAAAGGTAGGTAAAACTTTCCCTGAAGAGCACTAGCTCTGAAGGAAAACAAAAGTTCTTAAATTTTAAGAAAGAAAAGAAAGGAGGCACAACATCGTTTAAGGGAGGAAGCCCCTATTTATAGGGTTCAAAAGTCGGTTCGATTTCTCGTAGATCTCGGAGCAGATCTGACGGTTCGCAGCTTGACACCGCTGTACACACATGCAATCCACGTGCGCACAGTCAGTGGAGGGCATTTGTTCGCACCTATTTTAGGGTTCACCCAATAGATGTGCATCTATCATACAATTTGACACGTGCAAAGTATGTGCGCATGGTAAAGGCTATCACATGCGATGCGAATACAGGCAAAGCACATGCGCATGCATTATCAGTACGTATGTACGTGGTTAAACTATGTTTAGAAGAAAATCTTTTATCAATTAACAGACTTAACGAATCAATCAAAATTGATTCGGGATCAATGATCCAATCATTCGCAAGCACCCTAAATTGATATAAGTCAATTTAAATTTATTTGTTAATCACAAACTTAACAAAATAATCAAAATTGATTTGCGAATCAACGATCCAATGGTGCGCAAGCACCATAAATTGATATAAATTAATTTAAATTTGTTTGTTCATAACAAACATGAAAAATCAAATAAAATTGATCTTTGGATCAATGATCCAATGATGCACATGCATTCAGAAATTGGTATAAATCAATCAAAATCAAATTAAGATAAAAACTCACATAATTGTTAGGAACAAACCCTAACAATTCTTCTCCTATAAATATGAACCCACTCACAATGAAGAGAAGGATTCTTATTTTTTTACTTTGTCGAGAGAGAGACCCCCCCCCCCCATAAAATGAAGAGCTCTCTTCATTCTCTCTACTAAAACAAAATCTTTCTTTGAAGAAAACCCTAGTTAACGAGATAATCAGGAAAAAAAGAAAAGTGGATCCTCTCTTTCCATAAAATCTATTACTTTTTCAGAACGAAACTAGTGCTTCTCTAAAACAAAGATAAAATGATTTTAGAGTTTATCTCTCTGCTACAAAAAACCATTGCTTTTCATGAGAGATCTATTTTAAGATATAAGATTTTGGGCAGAATCTCTATTAAAAGATGATCACACCACATAAAACCGAAACTATTGCTTCCTTGAAAGTATTTACTTTCATAAAATTTAAATACATCATATGAATGCATCTAAAATCAAACAAAAGAAAATTTAATTTCTATGAAAGCCAAATCTTTCTTTATGATAGTGTGTACCCTGGCTTAAGATGTAAATCTTCTTTGTGATAGTGCGTACCCTGGCTTAAGATGTAATCTATTTACATACGTATCGTGTGATCTGCACATGCGCACCAACTAGATGCGCACTACATGAAACCAACCAGATGCGCACCTCATATAAATGTGCATCCTATTCAGATTCGCATCCTATACAGATGCGCATCTAACCAATATGTGCACCACATTTTGATGTGCTTCCCATACTCATGTATGCCCCTCTAAAAAGGAAAGCAGGAATACTCCATGCGAAACACGTGCACACTCTATGGTGCACATGCGCACCTGACCAACAAACCGTAGCTTGAATACTTAGTCAATATACAATAAGTATAGAAGCTTATGCTTCATATATATGACTGATTAAGTTGATCTTAGTTTACAACAAGACCGACGATTCTTAATTAAAATATTTAAGTTGATCTTAGTCTCATGTACAACTAATGATCCTTAGCCAAATTTTCAAAGTTGATCTTAATCCCATATACAACTAATGATCCTCAGATCAAAACAAATATCTCTTGAACTGATGGACCTCATTCATATGAGGTATGCATCCTAAGTTCATCCTAAATTTAATATATACAGATTTGGACTAATCCGTGCCGTACAGACGATGACATATATTATTCTCCGTATACTATCCAGGAGCAACTCTAAAATAAACAAACTATAACACGACACACTATGATTTATAGATTAGAGAAAGTTGTTATCGCTTGGGGATAACACAATTAACTGCTGGGGTTTGCGCCTGCAGGAAAACGCGTCCCCACAATAAAAAAAACCCTCATATATGAGAAGGAATATGATAAGTCTGCTACAATGGTCGCATCCATTCAAACCTCCGATATACGATGCCATAAATTAACTTGGTATCTTCAGAGAGGTGGATGGATATGTTCCATATAGCACCTATCCACAAATTCAGTCTGGACGCGCTCCTCATGCCTCAGTTCGGTTTCCAACGGTAAACAATGTGTGTTTGGGTGTGACGTGTGCATAGATGTGCTATGTATGTTGTTTGCATACGTTAAGGCTTACGGGTCGATGCCAAAAAAGAAAGAGAGAAATTATGGCTGAAAATAGCTAATGAATAGTAGCTAACAATGGTGTAAAGATGTGGACATTTGTTAACCAGGGTGCAAGGCTACATGGTTATTGACCAGTCTGAAGGATGTGTAGAGATGAGAGCTGCACGGCTGCATCCATTTAAATAAAGCCAGGTTGACTTTGTGTATTTCACAAAATTTTAGTTGCATGATATTATAAAGGCGTAGGGTGTTTTTCGTCACCCCATTGAGATGGGAATGTGAGTGCTTGTCAGGCGTACTACAGATTCTCCCTGCCTAGGGTAGGTAGGGGGTTATTGATTGTGGGGATCCAAATCTCTGGCAGCCGCGGACTAAGCTGCCGTTAATTACCTCTCGCCTTTAGAGCGAGAGAACCTCCGATTGACAAGTGAAACAAGTCATGCAAACTCAATGTGTAGTGTACGTGTGTTGTGTTTTGAAAGGGAGTTTTGGATATATCGGGGGCCCCGCAGAGTTTTTACGGGGGTCCCGCTATCCGGATAGCGGGCTGGGGGTCAAGGAGGCTAGCAGCCCCCTTGCGGGGTGTGGGGCAACGCCTCATCAGAAATTTTTTCTAACGGGAGACAGTGTCGTAAAGTAGGTGTGTGCATGTGTATAAGAGGGAAAGGGCATCTAAGAGATATGTGGGAAAAAGCGCCAGCGCCTCACGTGCGCGGCACGCCGGCGCTTGGGCGCTCGGGCGCTGGCGCTATCACCTTGGGCGCCAGGGCGCTCGCGCTTTGGGTACCAGCGCCTCACGTGCCAGGCACATGGGCGCTAGGGCGCTAGCGCTTCACGTGCTAGGCACGTGGACGCTCAGGCGCCAGTGCTTTGAGAGCTCGGGCGCTAGTGCCTCATGCGCCAAGCACGTGGGCGCTCGCGCTTGGTGCTTGGGAGCTAGCGCCACACGTGCCAAGCACACGGGCGCTCGAGCGCTAGCGCCACATGTGCCAAGCAAGTGTGCGCTCGGACGCTAGGGCTTTGGGCGCTAGCGCCTCACGTGGAGGTACGTAGGCGCCCAGACACTTACACTTTGGGTGCTTGGGCGGCAAAAGGGACTTGGTCCCTCCAATGGGAGTTGTACTCCCAGAAAGAAATACTTATTATTTTGTGTGTGTGTGTGTGTGAGGAGTTAAACTCCTAGGATATTTTGAAGCTGATGAAGGGGGTTCTCCCCTTGAGCCCAGGATCTTCCCCAAAGTGGGGTCTTTGGAGATGGGTCTCCTTCCTCCTCCTTTTTTGGCCGGCTCTCGGGTAACAAGAGGAGTGAGATTTTAAAAATCTCTCCTTTTTAAGATCTGATGGAAGATCCAAGCTCCCCTTTGTGGTTTTTGTGGTGAAAAACTATTTAGTTTTGGAAAATGAAGAGTAAAACTCTTGATTTAATTCAAAAGAAAGAAGAAGGTTTTAGAACCTTGAGGAAGGAGAAGATCACAGATCTTGATTCTTTTGGGAGAGAGAAAAAAAGTTATTGAGATATTTTCATTCTCTTTGCCTTTGTAGGCTATACACTTTATATATAGCCCCTTGGGCTTTACAAAAATGGCATTTTGCCCATCCCCTGCCTCATGTGCTATTTCTTTTTGCACATAAGCCATGGGCTTTACAAAAATTTGAGTTTATGCCCATTTTTCTTATATTTATTCAAAAAAAATAAAAAAAGGAAATACACCAAAATTATTTATTACAAAATTTTTATTTTGGCATGGCGGAAGGCCGGACGCTTCGTGTTCGGGCTCGACCCGGACATTGGCACACTTGACCTGGGCTTGGGCCCACTTGGCTTGAGGTTGACTTTGATTTTGACTTGGTCAACCGGAGTGTAAATTTCGACCCCAACAAATTGCCCCCCATCAATAAATGCACACAACATATGTAAGTCATGTGGATGAAATTGATAGATCTTCATTTACGTGAAGGCGACTTGATTTAGTTCCCGCTTTTTGGGAAGCTGGCACTGCCCTTTTTACTACATGGACGGTCGATGCTTGACGTGTCTCTGAGATGGAGTGTCTGGTTGACTTGATTCCAAGGCGGAGCATAATTCCGACGAGGAGGTCGTTGCTGCCCTTTTAGCGACGTGGACGGTCGATGCTGCCCTTTTAGCGACGTGGACGGTCGATTCTGCCCTTTTAGCGATGTAGATGGTCGATGCTGCCCTTTTAGCGACGTGGACGGTCGATGCTGCCCTTTTTGCGACATGGACGGTTGGTGCTGCCCTTTTAGCAATCTGGACGGTCGATGCTTCCCTTTTTGTGACGTGGACGGTCGGTGCTGCCCTTTTTGCGACGTGGACGGTCGGTGCTGCCCTTTTACCGACTTGGACAGTCGGTTCTGCCCTTTTAGTGACTTGGACGGTTGGTGCTGCCCTTTTAGCGACGTGGACAGTCGATACTGCCATTTTTTGCGACGTGGACAGTCGGTTCTTCCCTTTTTACGACTTGGACGGTCGGTTCTACCCTTTTTGCGACTTGGACGGTCGGTGCTGCCTTTTTAGCGACTTGGATGGTCGGTGCTGCCCTTTTAGCGACTTGGACGGTCGAATGTTCTGATTTGACTTGCTCCACTTTCTGCGGTATCGGGATTTGACTTGTTTGAGGTGGAGCATGATTCCGCCAGGGAGGTTGTTGGTTGTCTTGCTGACTTATATCATTTGGGTCGACATCAGCATCGCTATACTGGAATATGGTACCCGGAGTGAATCATCATCTTCCATGACAGGGTTTGGGGATTTTGGTTTTGGTTTAGCATCAGCATCGCTTCACTGGAATATGGTACCAGGAGCGAATCATCATTTGCCATGAGGAGATTTCCCTCGTTCCCGGTTTAACGACTTTAGGGGTCATCTGTTCCCAGTTTAACGACTTAGAGGTCATCTGTTCCCAGTTTAACGACTTAGAGGTCATCTATTCCCAGTTTAAAGACTTAGGGGTCTATTGGATTGGAGTTTGGAATTTTGGTATTAGGGTAGGCATCAGCGTTGCTAACACTAAAGCACATGCGCCAGGAGCAATTCATCATTTGCCTTTTCCTGTTGGGGAGCAATGGCTTAGGAGACAGGTTTAGGTCCCTATCACCTAAGACTTTTCAATTTTATGATCTGTAAGGGTCCCATAAAAGCATTTTCTCCCTACGAGTCGAAAGGATCTCGTAGGTGTACTTTCTCCTTAGGAGTCCTGAGGACTCCCAAGTGTGTTTTTCCTTTGTGAGTCGTAAGGATCCCACGAAGGTGTTTTCTTACGAGTCGTGAGGATCTCGTAAGTTTTCTCTCCTCATGTATCGTGAGGACACATTAGTGGGTCTTCCCAAATGGAGCATAATCCCAAGGGCGGAGACCAACCGTGAAACTGGTGATTGCGGTGGGGCATGGGTATGCTGAGAATTATTTGAGCCCGTGGATTGTATACGGCAGTCAATTTAGGGACTAACCGTAGGGCCGGGAGAATTTTGTTTGGTTGGCGTTTGCATCACTGCATTGGAATATGGTACCAGGAGCGACTCATCATTCGCCGTTTGGGGACTTGGAATTTGGATCTTGTTTGGCATCAGCATTGCTGCACTGGAATAATGCCAGGAGCAACTCATCATTTGCCCCGGGAGGACTTGGGATTTGGGTTTTTGGTCGGCATCAACACCGCTAACACTGAAGCGAAATGCCAGGAGCGACTCATCATTTGCCGTTGCCCGTTGGGGAGCGATGGCTCAGGAGACAGGTTTAGATCCCTATCACCTAAGGCTTTTCAATTTTATGAGCCATAAGAGTCTCATAAAAGCATTTTCTCCCTACGAGTCAAGAGGATTTCACAGGTGTATGTTCTCCTTAGGAATCGTAAGGATTCCTAAGTGTGTTGCTCCTTTTTGAGTCGTAAGGATCTCACGCAGGAGTTTTCTCCTCACAAGATCGAGAGGACTTTGCGGGTGTATTTTATCTCTTTTCACGAGCTTGCGCCCTTTCGGGTTTTCATAAGCTCGTCCTGCTGTTTTTACTCACGGAACCCTTTCGGGTTTTCATCCGTGCCCGTTTTGCTTGTGGACATACCCTTTTTTCGCTGGTGTGACTTTAAAAGTAGTCTCACCGGCAGAACTTGGGAGAGACAGGGGTTGTTTACGCCCGTGGATTGTATACGGTTTTACAGGATGTATGATCTTGACCGTAGGGCTTGTATGCTCAATTCGCCTGCGACTTGGAGCATTCACACGTAGTATCTCTTGAGATATCGGCCATTGATGGGTGGCATGGGCCTTTCTCCCTCGGCATTTATCAGTTGGTAGGATCCTCCATCAAACACTTTCTCGATGACGTATGGTCCTTCGCAGTTTGGCTTGAATTTTCCCTTGGCATGCCGATTGGGGATGATCGGTCTTTTGAGGACCAACACCAATTCACCTTTCTTGAAAGCGCGGAGACGTGTTATCTTGTCATAGGCCCATGACATTTGGGCTTGGTATAGCTCCAGATTTTGCTGCACCACGAGCCTCTTTTCTTCGAGGGCGTCGAACTCTTCAAGCCGAAGGAGCACGTTTTCCTCCTCCGTCAACTCGTGCTGAACGGCCATTCTTAAGCTTGGAACTTCGACTTCGAGGGGGAGGACTGCCTCCACTCCGAAGAGCAATGAGTGTGGAGTGGACTGAATTAGTGTTCGTTGCGTGGTACGATATGCCTACAACACCTCGTGAAGTTTGAGATTCCAGTCTCTCTTGTTGGCTGAAGCATTTTTCTCAAGAGCTTGCAAAGAGTCTTATTGAAGGCTCCGGCTAGTCCATTGGCTCTTGGATCATAGATGGAGGAATATCTCCAGTCTATCTTGTGCTGAGTAGCGAACCTTGAGACTTTGAAGCTCTTGAAAGAAGGCCCGTTGTCAGAAATGATTCTTCTTGGTGTACCGAAGCGGTATAGAATATTATGCTGGAAAAACGTCAGAATATTTTCTGTCTTGACTTCTTTTAGCGGGACAGCTTCAACCCATCTGGAGAAATAGTCAGTTGTGGCCAATATGAACCGGTGGCCTCTGGATGACGGAGGATCGATTGGGCCAACTATGTCGGTTTCCCAGACTTCGAAGGGTCATGATGCCACCGTAGGATGCAACGGATTGGGATGCTTGTGAATGAAATCACCGTGGATTTGGCAGATATGACATTTCTTTGCATGCTCTCCGCAATCCCGTATCATGGTAGGCCAGTAATACCCAAGCCGTTTAATTTGAAGTCGCATCTTAGGGCCAGATTGGTGAGCACCGCAAACGCCCGAGTGAACTTCTTTCATGACCTTTTGGGCTTCGGCCAATGACAGACACCTGAGCCAGAGTTGGTCATATGACCTGCGGTATAGCGTGTCATTTACAAATACGTATTGGAGAGCTCTCCTCTTCAGCTGAATCCTTGCAGATTTTCCTTCGAGTAGCTTGTCGTATCGGAGGTACTCTATGAAGGGTTCTATCCAATCGGGCTCGTCTTGAATGATCGAAGCTTCTTCAGCAGGACTGCTCTTCTGTTCCGCGCTTTCCTCTTCTCGTAGAGAGATTGGGGGTAGAATTTGCCGGCTCCTGACTGTGATCAGAATTTCATCCACGTCAGGATCAGCCAGCTCCTTGGCTAAGCGAGCGAGTATGTCAGCTTTTCCGTTCAACGCTCTAGGGACTCTCATTAGTTCAATGTGAGTGAACCGTTTCATGAGTTCCACCACTCGGCTTCTGTACCGAGCTAACTCGGGTTTGTATATCTTATAGTCGCTGCTTACTTGGTTGATGACAAGCTGGGAATCACCGTAGACTCGTAGCTGAAGGATTTCCATTTCTATAGCGAGCTCAAGACCAGCTATCAGAGCCTCGTACCCAGCCTCGTTGTTTGTGCGAGGCTCAGTAAGAGCAAAAGAACGTCGTAGGGTTCCCATCGATGGCGTGATGAACACCAATCCTATCCCCGCTTTTATCTGCGGGATGCTTGATTTGCCGGAGGTCCTTATTGATGAGGCTCCATCGAAGTAGAGCTCCCACCATGGCTCACCTTCCTCGAGGTGCAGCACTTGTTCATCAGGTAACTCGCAATTGAGCGGTGACCTCTCTGATACGGGATGAGCAGCAAGGAAGTCTGCAAGAGCTTGCCCTTTTACTGCTTTCTGAAGAGTATAAACTATGTCAAACTCATGCAGCATGACAGCCCATCTAGACAATCTACCAGCTAGGCTTGCTTTGGTCATTAAGTGCTTGAGCGGGTCAACCTTGGAGATCAGCATAACCCGATGAGCAAGCAAATAGTGTATCAGCTTCTTCACAGCGAATATCAGGGCCAGGCATTGCTTTTCAATCGGGGAAAAGTTGTGTTCCGCCCCAACTAAAGTTTGACTGAGGTAGTAGAGGGCATTTTCTTTTCCCTCCTCATTGTTATGGGCAAGGAGCGCACCGAGTGATTCATCTAGTGCGGCAGTGTAGTGAATCAGCGGTTTATTTAGAATGGGAGCGGCCAGCACTGGAGGGTGCAACAAATACTGTTTGATGCTTTCGAACGCTTCTTGAAATTCAGCATCCCAGACAAAAAGAGCTCCTTTCTTCATGAGCTTTGAGAAGGGCCTACATCTCCCGATAAATTTAAGATAAATCTTCGTATATAAGCAAGCTTGCCTTGAAAAGATCTTAGCTGCGTCAGATTCTTAGGAGGGGGCATCTCCATGATGGCCTTTATCTTTGATGGGTCAATTTCTGTAACGTTTCAAAATAATAAAATATTGTTTTTGGGAATTTTTATAATTTAATATTATTTTAATGAATATTTTAATATTCCGGTATAATTAAATACAAATAAATGGGGAAAATTTTTGGAAAATTCTAAAATAGGGTATTTTATGGAATTATGCCATTTTAAGTTTTTATGATTAGTTATATGCTAATTTAGTGCTAATCGCGATTAAAAATCGCTAATCGGTTTTTTAGCAATTTTGTGCAAAACATGTACATACCTTTTTCTACACTTGTGTTACATTTTTCTTGCGATGGTTTTACTTTGGGGTTACTATTCTTGTGAGAAAGGAATTTGAAGAGAAAGAAAAGAAAAGAAAATGGAAAAGGAATAAAATATAAGGTATGGGTGAGAGAGAGAAAGGGGTTTTACTTTGACCAAGCCTTAGTATTTTCTCCCTCACATTTCTCCCTCATCTCTTCCTCTCAATCTCAGCTGAAGCTTAGCCCTCTTCTCCCTCCCCTCTTCAAGCCTCTAAAACTCTATGTTAATCACCTCAAAACACCACTCTCATTTCACAAAAAATGTGCACAAGCCCTCAAGCAACCATTTGGACCAAGAAAGTTTGTGAATTGGCGCTGTTGAGGATTCATGAGTCTCTATTGAAGTAATTCCTTCACAATTGTTATATCATTTCTAGTGATTAAGCCTCTTTTAAAGTTTGATGTCGTTTCGACGAAGTTTTGTACACCTTGGACAACCCTAGAGAGGATTAGGGTAAATTTGAGTTGTAAAGTGAAATTGAGGATAGTGGTGACCTTAGAACCCCTGGTGTGATGTGTTATTGGACCAAACCTGAAGCTAAAACCAAGAATACGGATTTAGTGAATCGATATCGGGGAAAACAGTAAATCTGGGAGTGTATTTAGGAATCTGCTATCACCCCGAGACCCCTAAAATAAAATTGAGTTGACAGTGAGATGTGCAGGCACCCTGGAACCACCACACCAAGCCCTAGCCCCTGATTCCTTGCTTGGGCCATAGATTTAATCCCTATGGCCGCAAATTGCGGCCAGAGCAGGTTGGAACCCCTTCGTTTTTGTTCTGTAGCCGTTTGCCCTATAAACTTGACCCTGGGTATGTGCAATTTTGTCTGATTCCATCTAGGGTAAAATCTGGGTTGATTTTCCTATGTTGGTGCATGAATTACGACTTGTTTTAGCATGGATTTTGGTATTTGGTGATTCGTTTCTGTCGGGTGGCGTTTGGACGTCAACGACAAGTGGATATTGATCGTGTTTACATGTGAGATGATAGGTTTTTACCTATGCAAGTAGCGTGTGCTATTTTGGTTTCCGATGTGATTTTCATGTGCTTTAGCGTTGTGATATACTTGTAGGTACCCTACGTGATGTTGAGGTGAAGAAGATGAAGATGGCGACATCGGCATCGGCACACGAAAAGCAAAGTGAGTAGATTTATATCTACGAGGAGAAGTCGGGTGGATGGCGTATAGCACCCCCGCAGTCCGTGGTGATGTATACGAATACGTATACACACGTATATTTATTATGTGTTGTTTAAGATTATTGATGATAAGGATGTATTGGTTTAGTATAGTGTGAAACCCTAGAGTAGTGGTTGCACCCACACATACACGTACACATACTTGCATACATTCTTTCATTTATCTGTGCGCATATGGAGGTGTGTATATCTACACATGGGTATGGGACTATGTGTTCATATACGGGATTTGAGGATGATACGAGGGATCAAGATGAGTCGATGAGGTTTGATTGAGGCCGTGAGATTCGGCGATATGACAGAGTTCGTATTTGAGATGCGACATGATGGTTTTAGCGGGCCTTTGGGCATGTGTTTTACCCCGCATTCATATTTGGATAGATGGTATCGATGGTACTAGACTTAAACTTGTACCCTAGATTATGTGATATGATGGTAGTGATACCTGATATGTGATGAGATGAATGTGATATTGACCCGTACCCAGCTATTGGGATGCCGTACGACGGTTTACCGTACGAGCTTTATATTGATGTTAGATCCGCACTCATGACTCGAGGATGTTATATGATATACTGTATTGTACGTGATACTATTGAGGCGGGATCACCGACTATTGTATATATATATGTATATATCGACTCAGATTTAGGTGGTTTCCATACCCCTCCCGATTGACTTGATAGTTGGGTCCGTAATTCGCATAGTAAGCGTTAGACTAGACCCGAGTCATACTTATTTCAAAACTAACGAATCGGGGATATTTTAAAGATAGGCAAAAGGGATTCTATGGATATTTTCAAACAACGCATCTTTTCTTAAAACACGTAGCTCTTATTTTACCAAAAACCCTGATTCGTCTTATTTCAAAAGGCAAGGCTGCATGATATATTTATTGAGGTAGATTCTTTATTGTGCGTTGATTATTTGATTCCGCATATTCATGCTATTTGCATTGCTTTGCTTGTGTTTATTGATATATTACAGTCATGCTGCTAGGACACCAGCACCATTATCGATGATGTGTATGTTCCGCGTACACTTGTTTGCCGGCTCACACACTTCATCATCGATAATTGCCATGTCGCTACACTGTAGTACTGTTGCATTCAGGATATGATTCTTGCATGACAGACTTATATGCTTACATTTCTCTTACATGTCACATACATCATGCTTTCTGATTATATGCATTGAGAGTTGTTGTTTCCATGATATTTCTGGATTTGGGAACCGTGGGTATTTCAAAAGAGAATATGTCATTGCTTTAAAAACCCGATTACCCTTGATATGATATTTTAGTGCGTCCACCATGTGTTTTCTCGGTGCTGAGAGCGACATGTGAAACCCGATTCGAGGAGTGGACGAGCCGATTGCGGGTACATGGTGGACCCGGTATGGTTCCCCTCGGCAAGATGATCGATGGACCTTACCGATTAAGCCTGGAGGCGGGCGAGTACCTACCGGTGATTGGTTGGACTTGGTGGTTATCCGGAGGATACCGACCAGAGTCGATAGATGGATATGGGCGTACTGCTGGGGCTGAGGGCCGATTCCGCAGACGGAGCCCGTGGGCTGATCCGGACTGACGGAGCCCGTTATATGAGGATTTACGTGCCGATGCTGGGCACAGTTTTCATGATGTTTTCGAGTGTCGATGCTGGACACTCCGGTTCCATGATTTTGGACGTGTCACGAGGGACACAGGTGATTTATATCCTCATATTTACATGCATGATGGTTATTGTCATTGGGTGACGAGTGGACGGGATCCACGTACATGCAGATTTGATTACATTGATCATACCTCATATTTATGATATGCTATTACCTGAGGCATTGACACGAGCACTTGGCACTACACTCATGTATAGAGATTACATTGCCAGTTTAGCATGCTTCAAACTTATTCATATTGAGATTTATATATATCTGATCGTATTGACCTAGGATGGGTCATACATTCGATCTCTGCTTGTAGATATTTTCTATTCACGAGTTGGCAACTCACCCCCGTTGTGCCACAGTTCTTGCAGGTTTTGCCGTACAGATTCCATAGCGGCATTTCTGGCACACTGCTTCCATATGGGTGACTTGCTTGGGTAGGTGGGTTCTTTTGTATCAAAACTGCCATTATACCTGTACTATTCATTTGTATCTAGAAATTCCATCAACCAAAACTTGTATATTGTTTCAGACTTAGACACAGCGATGTGTTATTTTGACCTTAGAGTCGCGCTTGTAGTATTACGGTTTTCAGGCTGTTTTGAGTTTCTTTTTTAGCCTTGATCCTCGCCCTTTGGCGTTGTATATTATTATTGCTTGCGTGGTTGTGACCATCGATTGACGAAGAGCTAGCTCCCGTTTGGGAATGCCTTTTATCATTTCATATATATATCATTCTTGTTGTACCCCGTTCGGGGCTAGTTTTTACAAAAGAAACACTGCCGAAATTTTCAGAAAAGACTATTTGAAAACTTTGATTTCCAAAACATGTTTTCTTTGCTTCTTAAAAACCAGTTATTCTTTAGTTACCCTTTAAAATGGTTTTAGATTTCTGGGCTTTTGGCTTACTTGGATCTGATGGAGTCCTATAGACTTCATATGGTTCAAGGGCCAGTCACGTGCTCTTTCGGGTCATGGCAAAGTTGGTATCAGAGCGTTAGGTTAACCTTGGTTCGAGTCTAAGTTTGACTATATGGAGCCTAGGGCGTTTATCTATATACGGAACTTAGGCTTGACCTTACGGAACTTAGACTTAGTCGAGGGGATATTATACCCGAACTTTCGTCGCATAGGATGACCCTTGGTTGATATAGTAGGTAGCTTGAGTAGAGTGACGTACCGTACGTATGTTCCGCGGCATATTTACGACACGCCACTCCGCTTAAGAAACCTTAGGATGTACATTTCCTTGCACAGTATTATATTCATTCCTATGATCTATCCTCATCGATATTGGTTGTGATTTTGCTGCCACAATTGCACGGGTAGAGTGAGCTATGGCTCGAGTTGCGTCAGCTTGAGCTCGTCGTGGAAGAGGACTGACCAGGGCGTGTTTTCACAGACATACGATTGCATATAGAGGCGTCGTCTTATTGTGTTTTCGCGCCATGAGCGTTTGACAGATCGCTTTTACGAGATTTTCCGGACGTACCGATCGGTACCAGAGGATCGAGCTACTAATAGAGGCCAGCCAGGATGTGATGACCATTGATAGGTCGCTTATTCATGATGATTGAGGTGTTGTTCAGCGTACGGACGGATAAGCCAGTTGTTGCTGCGAATGACGAGATATCGCCCAGATGATTGGAGCTACTGCAGCTTGAGCATATTCTTAGAGATATGATGGTGAGTCGCTAGTCACCGAGGATGAATGACTAGGACATATGGTTCGTTCGCTTACCCCGATGCATGGTCATCAGATAGATTGATTCCAGCTAGAGGCGACTTCACGCAGATTCATTGAGAGTCGATTGAGATGATCGAATGTCAGGAACCCATTTTCCAAGTTTAAAGTATTCGGAAAGACGTGCAAGCAATTCTATGGACCCTCTAGAAGAATGAAACCCTAACTCGACATAATGACCGTGTGAAAGCCTTTGAATCTTAGGGTTTGCGGCGGTTCCACGGCGCCATTAGTGAGGCTTGGGTTTGCCCTTCTACGGCTGGACCACCGATACTGTGGTATGTACTCGATACTATTAAACTATACCCAAGTTGTTGAGCTCTTAGGGGATTATGAGGTTCTGACGAGTCGATCGGATGGTTCGACATCTTTCGGATATTATGATGGGACACTGCTTGGGAGACTCCAGATACGAGCATAGCCGTTGGAGCGTTGTCCATGCAGCACGAGTAGACGGGTCTGAATCAGTCGACATTGGAGCAGGTGGAGTAAAGAGTTCGCACGAGATTTTGACGAGATGACATTCTACTCCGCTGACATCAAAGACGCGATATGCACGCTGAGAACGTGTTTGGCTAGATATCTTCTACTGAGTGATGGAGATACCGAGTTCGTGATTTCGAGTCCGTGTGAGGGAATTCGGATGGACCGTAGTCGAGGACATTACAGTGTGCAGATAGAGACGCGACGTCGAAATGGACGATGATACAGACAAGCGGGACAAGAAGTTCGTGCGAGATGCAGCCGAGCTGTTACTACTCCCCGTCAAGATTAAAGGTCGGATATGCATACAGAGGCGCAGGGATGCGACCAGCTTCCGAGTAGATGTTGTACTAAGGACGCAGATGTCCATCGAGCGAGAAGAGATTATGCAAGAGTAACAGCCTCCGTACAGATAGGCATAGGCAAGATCGGAAGAGACCCTGAGCGGGATTCCTTCCAGGATACTGCTGCAATGATATTTGCACCCAGGATCAGATGTGATGTGCATTTAAAGAACCAGAGGCCGACGCCAGTGACATGCTGCTTTATGAGTGGTCGTGAGGATTGACCGAGAGATGACCAGAGAAGTGCCAGAACGGAATCGTCCCCGTTAGTACACCTGACAGGGCCGATGAGCCGATTAATTGCGAGTTAGGCAATCCGCAGAGAAGATAAGGACCCAGAGACAGAGGACGCCAGCCGCGAGCAAGAGACAAGTAGATATCTTGCGCCGCTAGCATTGGAAGTACCGGCACCTTCTCGACTTCGAAGGAGGATATACCAACGATGGTATTTTTGATTTGTGATTTTGTTAATTGATTATCACGTATCCGTCACCTTGGATTTCGGTATTTTGGGCATTCTGTTTGCATGATTTAGCCTTGATGACTGAGTTCCATGATATTTGATTTTGTGCACCATGGTTGCACCTACTAGGTATTTATACCTGGCGCATAGTTATTACTCTTGAGGTATTGATTGTGATTTCATGCCTATTTTATGCCGGTGATTTGATTTACGCTTCCAGCATAGTTTTCATGCACTTTTAGTGTTTTGATTTGATTTGTGCACACTGATGCACACGGTTGTGAGATTTTCCATCGCGGTACACCCGATTTTGATTAAGCCGCATTGTATATCGTCGATTTTGACCCTGATATTGATGATTAATTCTTGCACTCCATGCTTTTGATTGGACTTACGCATGTTCGGCGTTGCTATTGGATTTCGTGATTCCGTGCATGTTGAGTGCGCAGGGTTTAGATTTTCATTCGTGCACAATGGATGCACCGATTTGGATTTTCGCGCATGTTGGGCGCATGTTTTGAGATACGATTTTGGTGCACACTAGATGCACTAAATCGATATTCTTCGTGCATATCAGATGCACCTGATTTGGCTGTCAGGCACACACGTTGCCTATGACAGATTCTTCGTGCACACCCGTTGCACCTAGATATTGTTTTGTGCACCTGTATGGCACATATATGGATTTTTATTTCCGTGCGCACCAGACGCACAGGGTGGTGTTATGTGCATTTTTAGGATTTATTCCTTTTGGAGCAGTACATTTTTATGATATTTGATATTCGTTTCGTACTGAGCAGGACTAGACAGAGGACGATACCTGGATATATTTTGCATGTATTGATAGTTATCGAAGGGATTTCCAAAAAGCGAGCTATAGTCTCAGCATATATACCTACATGTCCGATATGACACGAAACGTTTTAAAAACAAGGAAACCCTTCTAAATTGTTTTCAAAACGGCGGAACGTACATAGTAAACAAAAGATATATACATATATGGTTATTTTCTTATGAAAAACGTCCGCCACTGTGCAGTATTACGCACATCGCACGGCGACTTAAAAAGATTTGGCATGCATTTACATCAGCTATTCACATGTATAGATTGGATGTCTACATGTATAGTTCTGATCTATATCATATTGGTTTTGTATTGGATTTGGCATTTGTATCTTGACCATGACTCCGATGATTGTGGGATGCTTGACGGAGTTTTTCTTTTGAGTTATCTGCTCATTACCCATGCGCATGCATTGCGCTATGATGCGTTTTATGTATTGATGATTTCGGAGCCCCGACGACTTGGACTTAGTATCGAAATGTTTTAGTATTTTGGGGTTTAAATTTAAATTCGGGGACCGAATTTCTTTAAGGGGGGTAGATTGTAACGTTTCAAAATAATAAAATATTATTTTTGGGAATTTTTATAATTTAATATTATTTTAATGAATATTTTAATATTCCGGTATAATTAAATACAAATAAATGGGGGGAAATTTTGGAAAATTCTAAAATAGGGTATTTTATGGAATTATGCCATTTTAAGTTTTTATGATTAGTTATATGCTAATTTAGTGCTAATCGCGATTAAAAATCGCTAATCGGTTTTTTAGCAATTTTGTGCAAAACATGCAAATATCTTTTTCTACACTTGTGTTACATTTTTCTTGCCATGGTTTTACTTTGGGGTTACTATTCTTGTGAGAAAGGAATTTGAAGAGAAAGAAAAGAAAAGAAAATGGAAAAGGAATAAAATATAAGGTATGGGTGAGAGAGAGAAAGGGGTTTTACTTTGACCAAGCCTTATCATTTTCTCCCTCTCATTTCTCCCTCATCTCTTCCTCTCATTCTCAGCTAAAGCTTAGCCCTCTTCTCCCTCCCCTCTTCAAGCCTCTAAAACTCTATGTTAATCACCTCAAAACGCCACTCTCATTTCACAAAAAATGTGCACAAGCCCTCAAGCAACTATTTGGACCAAGAAAGTTTGTGAATTGGCGCTGTTGAGAATTCATGAGTCTCTATTGAGGTAATTCCTTCACAATTGTTGTATCATTTCTAGTGATTAAGCCTCTTTTAAAGTTTGATGTCGTTTCGACGAAGTTTTGTACACCTTGGACAACCCTAGAGAGGATTAGGGTAAATTTGAGTTGTAAAGTGAAATTGAGGATAGTGGTGACCTTAGAACCACTGGTGTGATGTGTTATTGGACCAAACCTGAAGCTAAAACCAAGAATACGGATTTAGTGAATCGATATCGGGGAAAACAGTAAATCTGGGAGTGTATTTAGGAATCTGCTATCACCCCGAGACCCCTAAAATAAAATTGAGTTGACAGTGAGATGTGCGGGCACCCTGGAACCACCACACCAAGCCCTCGCCCTTAATTCCTTGCTTGGGCTGCAGATTTAATCCCTTTGGCCGCAAATTGCGGCCAGAGCAGGTTGGAACCCCTTCGTTTTTGTTCTGTAGCATTTTGCCCTATAAACTTGACCCTGGGTATGCGCAATTTTGTCTGATTCCATCTATGGTAAAATCTGGGTTGATTTTCCTATGTTGGCGCATGAATTACGACTTGTTTTAGCATGGATTTTGGTATTTGGTGATTCGTTTCTGTCGGGTAGCGTTTGGACGTCAACGACAAGTGGATATTGATCGTGTTTACATGCGAGACGATAGGTTTTTACCTATGCGAGTAGCGTGTGCTATTTTGGTTTCCGATGTGATTTTCATGTGCTTTAGCATTGTGATATACTTGTAGGTACCCTACGTGATGTTGAGACGAAGAAGATGAAGATGGCGACATCGGCATCGACACACGAGAAGCAAAGTGAGTAGACTTATATCTACGGGGAGAAGTCGGGTGGATGGCGTATAGCACCCCCGCAGTCCGTGGTGATGTATACGAATACGTATACACACGTATATTTATTATGTGTTGTTTAAGATTATTGATGATAAGGATGTATTGGTTTAGTATAGTGCGAAACCCTAGAGTAGTGGTTGCACCCACACATACACGTACACATACTTGCATACATTCTTTCATTTATCTGTCCGCATATGGAGGTGTGTAAATCTACACATGGGTATGGGACTATGTGTTCATATACGGGATTTGAGGATGATACGATGGATCGAGATGAGTCGATGAGGTTTGATTGAGGCCGTGAGATTCGGCGATATGACAGAGTTCGTATTTGAGATGCGACATGATGGTTTTAGCGGGCCTTTGGGCATGTGTTTTACCCCGCATTCATATTTGTATAGATGGTATCGATGGTACTAGACTTAGACTTGTACCCTAGATTATGTGATATGATGGTAGTGATACCTGATATGTGATGAGATGAATGTGATATTGATCTGTACCCAGCTATTGGGATGCCGTACAACGGTTTACCGTACGAGTTTTATATTGATGTTAGATCCGCACTCATGACTCGAGGATGTTATATGATATACTGTATTGTACGTGATACTATTGAGACGGGATCACCGACTATTGTATATATTTATATATATATCGACTCAGATTTAGGTGGTTTCCATACCCCTCCCGATTGACTTGATAGTTGGGTCCGTAATTCGCATAGTAGGCGTTAAACTAGACCCGAGTCATACCTATTTCAAAACTAACGAATCGGGGATATTTTAAAGATAGGCAAAAGGGATTCTACGGATATTTTCAAACGACGCATCTTTTCTTAAAACACGTAGCCCTTATTTTACCAAAAACCCCGATTCGTCTTATTTCAAAAGGCAAGGCTTCATGGTATATTTATTGAGGTAGATTCTTTACTGTGCGTTGATTATTTGATTCCGCATATTCATGCTATTTGTATTGCATTGCTTGTGTTTATTGATATATTACAGTCATGCTGCTAGGACACCAGCACCATTATCGATGATGTGTATGTTCCGCGTACACTTGTTTGCCGGCTCACACACTTCCTCATCGATAATTGCCATGTCGCTACACTGTAGTACTGTTGCATTCAGGATATGATTCTTGCATGACAAACTGATATGCTTACATTTCTCTTACATGTCACATACATCATGCTTTCTGATTATACGCATTGAGAGTTGCCGTTTCCATGATATTTCTGGATTTGGGAACCGTGGGTATTTCAAAAGAGAATATGTCATTGCTTTAAAAACCCGGTTACCCTTGATATGATATTTTAGTGCGTCCACCATGTGTTTTCTCGGTGCTGAGAGCGACATGTGAAACTCGATTCGAGGAGTGGACGAACCGATTGCGGGTACATGGTGGACCCGATATGGTTCCCCTCGGCAAGATGATCGATGGATCTTGCCGATTGAGCCTGGAGGCGGGCGAGTACCTACCGGTGATTGGTTGGACTTGGCGGTTATCCGGAGGATACCGACCAGAGTCGATAGATGGATATGGGCGTACTGCTGGGGCCGAGGGCCGATTCCGCAGACGGAGCCCGTGGGCTGATCCGGACTGACGGAGCCCGTTATATGAGGATTTACGTGCCGATGCTGGGCACAGTTTTCATGATGTTTTCGAGTGTCGATGCTGGACACTCCGGTTCCATGATTTTGGACGTGTCGCGAGGGACACAGGTGGTTTATATCCTCATATTTACATGCATGATGGTTATTGTCATTGGGTGACGAGTGGACGGGATCCACGTACATGCAGATTTGATTACATTGATCATACCTCACATTTATGATATGCTATTACCTGAGGCATTAACACGAGCACTTGGCACTACACTCATGTATAGAGATTACATTGCCAGTTTAGCATGCTTCAGACTTATTCATATTGAGGTTTATATATATCTGATCGTATTTACCTAGGATGGGTCATACATTCGATCTCTGCTTGCAGATATTTTCTATTCACGAGTTGGCAACTCACCCCCGTTATGCCACAGTTCTTGCAGGTTTTGCCGTACAAATTCCATAGCGGCATTTCTGGCACACTGCTTCCATATGGGTGACTTGCTTGGGTAGGTGGGTTCTTTTGTATCAGAACCGCCATTGTACCTGTACTATTCATTTGTATCTAGAAATTCCATCAACCAAAACTTGTATATTGTTTCAGACTTAGACACAGTGATGTATTATTTTGACCTTAGAGTCGTGCTTGTAGTATTACGGTTTTCAGGCTGTTTTGAGTTTCTTTTTGAGCCTTGATCCTCGCCCTTTGGCGTTGTATATTATTATTGCTTGCGTGGTTGCGACCATCGATTGACGAAGAGCTAGCTCCCGCTTAGGGATGCCTTTTATCATTTCATATATATATATCATTCTTGTTGTACCCCGTTCGGGGCTAGTTTTTACAAAGGAAACTCTGCCGAAATTTTCAGAAAAGACTATTTGAAAACTTTGATTTCCAAAACATGTTTTCTTTGCTTCTTAAAAACCAGTTTTTCTTTAGTTACCCTTTAAAATGGTTTTAGATTTCTGGGCTTTTGGCTTACTTGGATCAGATGGAGTCCTATAGATTTCATATGGTTCAAGGGCCAGTCACGTGCTCTTTCGGGTCGTGAAAATTTCGATCCCTCGATGTTGGACTATGAAGCCCAGGAATTTTCCCGATGACACGCCAAAAGCGCACTTCAGAGGATTTATTTTTAGATCGTACTCCCTCAGTCTGGTGAGAACGGTCCTAAGATCTTGGATGTGATCGGCCTTGGCTTTAGTCTTGACGACTAGATCATCAATATAGCATTCGACGACTTTATGGATTAGGTCATCAAAGATATTGGTCATTGCCCTTTGATATGTAGCACCTGCGTTCTTCAGTCCGAACGACATCACTTTGTAGCAGTATATTCCGATCGGGGTTCGAAATGCTTTGTGTTTCTCATCCTCAGGTGACATCTTGATCAAATTATATCCAGACGATCCATCCATAAAGGTGAACTGCTCGTAATTTGAGGTGTCATCGACCATCATTTCCATGACCGGTAGCGGAAAGTCGTCTTTAGGACATGCCTTGTTGGGGTCCCTGAAATCGACACAAACTCGGATCTGCCCATTTTTCTTCTTCACTGGGACTATGCATGCGATCCAGTCTGCGTATTTCTCTTACCTGATGAAGCCGACATCGATGAGCTTCTTGGTTTCGTCGATGACCTTTTCTTCTAGTTCCCTTCTCATTCTTCGAGGAGCTTGTTTGACTGGCTTGACATCTAGAGAAATAGCCAGCTTATGCACGGCTACCTCAGGGGAAAGGCCAGGCATTTTTTTGTATGTCCACGCGAAGCAGTCGACGAACTCATGTAGCAGGGCAATTATCTGCTCTTTCATTTCCTCTGACAAGAGTGAGCTGATGTAGGTCGGCCTTGGATTATTGGGCGTTCCTAAGTCAATCTCGGTTAGCTCGTCAAAGGTTACTTGTCCGCCATCTTCGAGCTCTTGAGGAGCTTCTTCTGGTTCAGCTATCTCGTCATCATCATTTGATCTTTCGCTGGCTTCACCAACATGGATCATGTAGCATGCTTTGGAATCAGGTTGAATGAAGCCTATGCCCCGTCTATCTGGAATTCATCCATCGATGAGTGCTCGGACCTGGGGCGGATGCCATAGCCCTTCATAAAACTTTTTTTGGGACTCCGTTTGATATAGCCGGCATCCGCACCTTTTGAAATATTCCCGCATCTCTGGTGCATAGTATCTGGGATTGAGAACGGCTCTTATGCCTTTCTCATAGGGAAGGCACGCGACAGAAAAATCGACCGGGTGCACAACGGGGTTTGACCCATAAAACGGGATGCCCTTCTGTCCACTTTTCCTCCCAGGAACGTAGAAAGTTTTCAGCTGGTCCACGGTAGAAACTGACAATGCATCGAGCTCTTTGCACATCCGTTCCGGCACCCTTGTGATGGCCAGGGACCCTTCTGCAATTTCGAAGGTCTCTCGTAGTTTCACTTGCTGCATGGGGGTCCAATCTGCACAGCTGTTGCACGGCAGGTCCTCTTCCCCTGACTCTTCAGTGTCGCTGCCAAGATGAGGGTGGACTTTGCTGCCAGATGGGCTTTCAGTATCGGATTCGTCCGTATCGCTACCGAAACGAGGGCGAGTTTTACGGAAGGACGGACTTCTAGCGTCGGACTCATCAGTGTCACTACCGAAACGCGGGCACACTTGGGCATTTTTTCTTTTGAAAGTGACAGCCGGCTCAGATTTGCTTTTGAGTCTTAGGGCCGCTCTATCCTCAGTCAGTTGTGGCTTAGCATTTTGGTGGTTCATGAAGTACCGAGAATCTTCATATCGGACTTCATACACACCGAACGGCTGGATGTCTCCGTCAATGCATCTTTCTTCGGCATTTTTAGTATACTTCATGCATTGATGGAGAGTTGACGGAATGATGCCATAATCGTGGAGCCACGGCCGTCCCAAGAGAATTTTATAAGACGTGTCAGTGTAGATCACGTATATTTTAGCTTCAGTTTGCAGATCCCCAAATTTGATTGGCAAAGCTATAGACCCCAGAACTTGCTGGAAGTTTTGATTAAAGCCTTAAATGACAATCATTTCCCTTGACAGGTGTCGGACGTCCATTGACAAACTCTTTAGAGTCTGCAAGTTCGTGATGTTCACTGAGGATCCCGGATCAATCAATATGTGATTAATCCGATCTCCATCGCTGTACCCGGTCACGTAAAGCGGTCGATTATGCTCAGTTGTTCCCAGTAGTAAGTCTTCATCCTTAAACGTGATTGCGGCGGCATGTAGAGCGTACTGGGCTTCTTTCATATTAATTTCTGCAAAGCGAGCCTGATACCGCTCGGGGTTTTGTAAAGCGTGAATGTCACGACCCAAGTTTGGATGTGACCGGCACCTAGATTGTATCATATCTAAAGATATGCACACAGTCCAAGTAAGCCGAAAACCAAGATCAAAATCCTTTTTGCGGAATTCTTTATATAGAAAATTTAGTTTTTAAGTAAAAATCACATGTTGTGAAGTTTAAAGTATTAAACAAGTATAAGATGTTAAGTTTGGTTATATCCCTAGTTGGGATCAACAATATCAACAGCGGAAAATAAAATCTCAGTATATAGGACATCAACACGAATCTCAGACATAAAGAAAAGAAACCACAATTTATAGAACTACGATCTCAACTGTCAATAATTACATATCAACTCTCACTCTAAGCTATATACAGGTCTGATGGAGATTTTTCTAGATACAAAATACAATACCAAAAGAAAAGGTTACTACATATGTAACCTACCTATCAAAAAATGTAATAAAACTGCAAAAAGTAGATCTGCGCCGCTGCTAACCGTCCACTCTACCCCTGTAAGGAACTGTGGCACAACGGGGGTGAGTTGCCAACTCAGTGAATATAACTAACATATAACGGTTAATTATGTAAATATGACGATCATACTAACTGAAATGTGAATAAGTATAATGTATGATTATATGTGAAAATCATGAATCTATAATACGAATCTCATAGTCCAAACCGAAATCTCATCATATATTCCCAATAAAATTCAATTCCCCGTGTCCATCATCGACACAAAACTTCCATTTCTCACAGGCATCATTCCTTGAATGATCCTGAAATCAACAATACCGGTCGTTATCATCTAGATATATGCCGTATTTTACCACTCTATCCGGTATCGAGTAACCTCGCTAGGCCCCCCCGCCTAAATGCGGCTATCCTGCCCCTCGGTCTCGACCGGGTCCACCATGTATCCAACTGTATATCTCCCCCACTCAGTATGGATAACGTAAAATCCGCGACCGTATATCTCCCCCACTCGGTCCGGAATAAAATCAAATCATAAAACATCTCATGGTGGACATGACACATCAATCATGAAAAATCACTGGATTTATGTAATAGTATTCAAAACTCAAAACCATAAATCCTCAATAATACGTTTAACTCTTATATCAACATGAATTACTAAAACATGATATAATTGATGCAATTTACTACTATTTATCGGTGTGTATGATACGATATGAATCATTTTAATAAGAATTTTTCTAAGTGTTAAAGTGACATGGTAATATCGACGAGGTGTGTGTAACATATAAGATGTGCACGTGGCATGACTCGTCGATAATTGTGTAGTGTTCTAGCAACTAAGCAAGGTATGTGTGAATTATGAACACATATTGTTAATTTAGCATATAAATTAATTCGTTTATTTAAATAAAACTACGGGCGTAAAACGCCATCTTTACAAAATTCCCCGGTAGATGTTTAATCTACCCACCGGAAAACGTCGAATCTATTCAGGAATTGCCAATCCTTTCCCTTTCCTCGCTGCCTCCGCAAATCCCGTATTCGAATCTAATATCACAATTTAATTTATATAAGTAAACGGCTACTCCGACATGACGGAAATGAAAAACACCCGTTCTCACATACTAGTTATATTGTATACGACTATATCGAGCTATTAAACACTTAACCTTACTAGATTTTAACCCTAACCTGCATCGCTACAGAATTTAAATCGTGATGCATTTTAATCGTGTCGTATTTGGTGTTTTAAGATATCCTTTCCGATATACGCTTCCAGATTCTATCTGCAGTGAAACTAATTTAATTAAACAACACCAAAATGGCCAAAATTATACCCTGAAACCTAGCCAACAAGACAAACTCGCCTAGCTTCCTATATAGCCGGCGACGCCGGAATTTCCCTATTGGCCGCCGGCCAAAAACCGGCCCCCTGGGTTTGTGGTCCTATGGTTTTCTCTAGGTGTTTCATACATCATTTTAGCACTGTTTAGTTGAGTTTATTATCTTACTAACAAGAGCAGATTTACACAGAGCCTAGTTTGGACAAAAATACGAATTTATAGGACATTGTTCATTTCAAATTAACTAAGCTATAGAACTTAAATCTCCTACTGTGTTTATGAATTTTACCCTCCAAAAAGTTGTTGGAATAACCCCTCCAAGATGCTAAGCCTCTTGTCCTAGCTTGAGAGTGATGAAAACTAGAACTTAGCTTCTTTCTTCTTCTTCCTCCTCTTGTTCTTTCTTTTTCTCTTTATTTTAGTTTTGTTTTCAGAAAATTTCAGGATTCTTAATTAACTATGATCTGAACAAGCTTTATATATGGCAAAAGGAATGGATAAGGTGAAGGGGGAGGTGGGATCAAGCTAGAGGTAAGGGTTTCATGCAAGTATGAGGTGTGAGGTGAGTGTTGTGCATGCAAGTATGAGGTGTGCTAGCCTTATCCTTAAATTTTGTTTTAATTTGAATTTAAATTCTGAACTAAAATGAATTCTATTCCACTTTCATTTATACACTTAACAATTTCCTATTTGCATAAAATCCTAAACTTTACTTACAAACCCTTCACAACCTAGTTTATTATAAAACACACATTTTATTAAAATGAAGCTAAATTTATCATTAAAACCCTTATGGTTATTTATGTTGCATACTAAAATTTTAATTTAAATTATTTTACATACAACTTATGAAAATTAACTTATTTGTTTTTAACAACTTTGTGATTTACCATATTATTCTTAAATTAATTAATTTTATTTATTTCTAAATTTTCAAAATGCTACAATATTCCCCCTTAAGAAAATTCGGTCCCCGAATTTAAAATAATTACTAGACATACCTTCAAAAAGATGTGGAAATTTCTTTCGCATCGCATCCTCGGTCTCCCAAGTAATCTCATCGCGATTATTTCCTTGCCAAAGAACCTTTACAGACGAAAGTACCCTCGATCGTAGTTTCTTTACCTGCCTGTTAAGAATAGTGACTGGCTGCACTGTATAGGATAAATCTGGCTCAAGCTGTAAGGTCTGATGCTGGATCGCGTGAGATGGATCGTGAAGATACCTGCGAAGCATCGAAACGTGGAACACCGGATGCACATCGGGAAAACTCGGTGGAAGTGCTAAGCGATAAGCTACAGCACCCACTCTCTCCAGAATCTCGTAAGGTCCAACATATCTGGGGCTGAGCTTCCCCTTCTTCCCGAAACGCATCACACCTTTTATTGGAGATACACGAAGGAACACATGATCTCCCATTCCAAACTAGAGTCAACGACGTCGTCGATCTGCATACGATTTCTGTCTGCATTGGGCCGCCTTCATTCTATCCCGTATCAACTAAATTTTCTCTGTAGTCTCCTGTACTATCTGCGGTCCCAAAATGCAACTCTCGCTTATTTCCGTCCAGCAAACAGGTGATCGACATTTCCTCCCATACAAAGCTTCAAAGGGTGCCATCTGGATCGTCTCCTGAAAACTGTTGTTTTT
Organism: Agapanthus africanus; assembly: GCA_030015575.1. Lineage (NCBI taxonomy): Eukaryota > Viridiplantae > Streptophyta > Magnoliopsida > Asparagales > Amaryllidaceae > Agapanthus > Agapanthus africanus. The sequence continues at coordinate 645,064,747 of JASDDO010000022.1, read as the reverse complement.
ACGAGAATTCTATCAAAGGTAGGTGACGATCCCAACTACCACCGAAATCAAGGCTACAAGCCCGAAGCATATCCTCTAGTGTCTGAATGGTCAGCTCCGACTGACCATCTGTCTGTGGGTGGAAAGCTGTACTAAAACTCAACCGTGTACCCAGAGCTTCTTGAAGTTTCTGCCATAACATGCTAGTAAACTGGGTGCCCCTATATAAAACTATGCACGTCGGAACTCCATGCATACGTACAATCTCATCGATATAAATCTGAGCATACTGTGCAAAACCATACGTCGTCTTCACTGGGAGAAAATGAGCTGCCTTTGTCAATCTATCAACAATCACCCAAATGGAATCATACCCTCTGCTAGTCCTGGGTAGACCCACCACAAAATCCATGGAAATCTGTTCCCATTTCCACTCTGGAATGGGTAAGGGCTGCAACTCTCCGGCTGGCCTCTGGTGTTTTGCTTTGACTTGCTGACAAGTCAAGCATCTCGAAACATATTCTGCAACATCCCTCTTCATTCCTTCCCACCAATAAACATCCTTCAAATCATGATACATCTTGGTGGAACCAGGATGAATAATGTATGCTGATCTATGGGCCTCCTCTAAAATCTCACGCCTCAATCCGTCAGAATCTGGCACACAGAGACGAGTCCTAAAACGTAATACTCCATGATCATCAATCACAAACTCCATCTCCCTGCCCTGCCTAACCTGATCCATAATCTCCATTATACGAGTATCTGCGGGCTGTGCCTCTCGAATGCGATCCAATAACTGAGGTCGGGTGCGAACATGTGCTAGCTGGCCTCCTACCGATGTGAACTCAAACTGTATACGACTATCATATAAGATCTGCCAGTCTGTAGAAGACTGTCTCTGCAAGATGCGTAAATGAGATAAGCTACCTCCAGGTCTCCGACTCAAAGCATCTGCTACAACATCGCCTTGCCTGGATGGTACAAGATCTCACAATCGTAATCTTTCACCAGTTCCATCCATCTACGCTGCCTTAGGTTGAGATCTCTCTGCTGAAAAATATACTTTAAGCTCTTATGATCTGTGAAGATTTGACACGACTCTCCATACAAGTAATGTCTCCAAATCTTCGATGCAAATACCACAGCAGCCATCTCTAGATCATGAGTGGGGTAGTTTTGTTCGTGCCTCTTCTACTGTCGAGAAGCATAAGCTACAACCCTGCCGTGCTGCATCAACACACAGCCTAAACCCACTCTAGAAGCATCACAATACACAAGAAAACCTCTTGACCCGGAAGGTAAAGATAATACAGGTGCAGTCGTCAAGCGTGTCTTCAACTGTTGGAAACTCTGCTCACACGCATATGTCCACTGAAATGGAACCTCCTTCCTAGTCAATCCGGTCAAAGGTGCAGCTATCCATGAAAAATCCTGCACGAAGCGCCGTAATACCCTGCCAGACCTAAGAAACTCCGAACCTCTGTAACTGACATAGGTCTGGGCCAGTGTTGTACCGCTTTAATCTTCTTTGGGTCCACACATATACCCTCTCTCGTAACTATGTGACCCAAGAACTCCACACTATCGAGTCAAAAAGCACACTTAGAGAATTTTGCAAACAGCTGATGCTCCTTCAAGGTCTGCAACGTAATACGCAAATACTGCTCGTGCTCCGTCCGACTCCGAGAATAAACAAGAATGCCATCTATGAACACTATAATAAATCGATCAATGAAGGGTCTGAAGATACGGTTCATCATATCCATAAAAGCTGCTGGAGCGTTGGTGAGTCCGAACGACATCACCAGAAATTCATAGTGCCCATATCTTGTACGAAACACCGTCTTCGGAATATCGTCCTTCCGAACCCTCAACTGGTGATACCCCGAGCTCAAATCAATCTTTGAGAAATAACTAGCTCCCTGCAACTGATCGAATAAGTCATCTATGCGTGGTAGTGGATACCTGTTTCGCACAGTTACGCGATTCAGCTGTCGGTAGTCGATACACAGTCTCATACTACCGTCCTTCTTATTTACAAATAAAACATGAGCTCCCCACGGTGATACACTGGGACGAACAAGCCCTCTATCTAACAACTCTTGCAACTGGCTTTTGAGTTCCTTCAACTCCGTCGGTGCCATTCGGTAGAGTGGTATAGAAATAGGCCCCGCACCCGGAATCAAGTCGATGCAAAATTCAATGTCGCGATCGGGTGGCAATCCTGGTAACTCAGCAGGAAACACCTCAGGAAATTCTCGTGTGATCGGAACCTGGTCCAGTGGAATCTCAGCGACCCCTAAGTCCTGAACAAAAGCCAAGAACCCATGACAACCCTTCTTCAAGAGTCGCCCCGCACAAAGAGCAGAAATCATGTTGGCAGGAGTTATTTTACAATCCCCCTGCACAACAAACACCGGTTCACCTGGAAAACAAAATCTAATCGCCTTTCCCCGACAATCTACATAAGCATGACAAGCGGCTAACCAATCCATACCAAGAAGTATATCGAAATCTAGCATATCCAGGAGAATCAGATCAACTAGCGAATCTCTATCACCAATATGCACAGAACATGACCTGAATACGAGCCGGGCTATAAAAGAATCTCCCACTGGAGTAATCACCACTAATGGTAACTCCAACAACGACGACTCTTTCCCCAAAGAAAGTGCAAATCGTGAAGATACATAAGAATGTGTAGAACCGGGATCAAATAAAACATGTGCCTCTAACGAGCATACTGTAAGAGTACCTGTCACGACTGCATTTGATGCTTGGGCATCCTGTAGAGTCAGCGCAAATACCCATGCCTGGCTTCTGCCTGCATCTTGTCGTCCTCTACCTCTATCTCCTCGACCTCTCTGAGAACGTCCCGCAAAGCCTCGACCTCGTGGTGCAACTGCTTAGCGTGTAGCGCCAACAGGGGGAGGAAGTAAAGCCATTGGCGTAGAAGGTGGAAGGGGTAAAGCAGCCTGTGGAACAACGGTCCCTCCCTGGGATCTACAATCCCGCGCAAAGTGTCCGGGAAGTCCACAACTAAAACATGTAGATGGAGGCCTTTGATCATCGGGATAAGAACTGAACATCTGGCCCTGGGTCCAACCTTGTCCGACACTGCGACCTAGAGTATATCTACCTCTACCTCTTCCAAACTATCTAGTCATCAGCCCGATCGGTCTACTCCTCTTTGGCTCTGGAACAACTACTGACTCGCTCAAACGCTCCTCCACTCGTATCGCTGCATCCATGGCCTGCGCATACGTATCAAAATGCTGGGAGCCTATAGCCAGATACAACTGCGTGTCCAGACTCCTTAGGAACCTCTTCACCCTAAGCTCCTCCGTAGGTACTAAGTATGGGGCATAGCGCGACAGCTGGGTGAATCGTAAGTCATAATCTGCCACTGACATACTTGTCGATTTCCGCAATGCTTCAAAACTGCTAGCTCTAGCGTCCCTCACACTCTAGGGAAGAAATCTGGCAAGAAAGACCGTGGAAAACTCGGTCCATGACATCGGAGGAAGACTCGTGGCTCGCCCTCTCTCCATCGACTCACATCACTCCTGTGCAAGTCCCTCCAAACGAAAGCTAGTCAGCTCAACTGACTTCGCATCAGAACATCGCAATGATCTGCCAATCCTCGCCATCCTATCAAGAAACGACTGAGGATCTTCCGCTACATCGGTCCCCGTAAATAACGGAGGCCTCAATCTCATAAACTCTGCAAGTGATACCTCCATCACTCTCGTATCTACCAGTGCCACCGTCTGCGAAGGCTGTACCTCGGACTCTGCTACGGTCTGTGCCGGATCCTGTCTCAGTACTCGAGTGGTCTCAGCTAACTGTCCTACCACTCGCTGCAATCCCAACATGCCCTCCTCAATCCTAGTCATGCTATCTGGAGGAGGAGGATCAACATGCTCATGCACCGCCGGAACGTCCGGTGCACCAGTCGCCGTCACAGGCGGACTCGCCCTAGCTGCATCTCTGGCTGCGGCTCGTCTAGCACGCGTAGCCATAGCAACTGGAATAAGAAACGAGAGTTGATAAGGCTTACGAATAGGAACAATCAATAACGGAGAATCAACGGAAGAATAGATCAAGATATACATCTTAAAGTTCGTTAGGCTGAGTACGATAACGTAAATATGCCGCGGAACATACGTACGGTACTGCACTCATCCTAATTCACCTACTCCATCAAACCAAAGGTCATCCTAAATCACGGACTCACGTCAACCTATTTTAATTTTCCCCTACTCGATTCCGTAAGGTTACTCCTAGGCTTTGATACCAACTTTGTCACGACCCAAGTTTGGATGTGACCGGTACCTAGATTGTATCATATCTAAAGATATGCACATAGTCCAAGTAAGCCGAAAACCAAGATCAAAATCCTTTTTGCGGAATTCTTTATATAGAAAATTTAGTTTTTAAGTAAAAATCACATGTTATGAAGTTTAAAGTATTAAACAAGTATAAGATGTTAAGTTTGGTTTTATCCCTAGTTGGGATCAACAATATCAACAGCGGAAAATAAAATCTCAGTATATAGGACATCAACACGAATCTCAGAAATAAAGAAAAGAAACCACAATTTATAGAACTAACGATCTCAACTGTCAATAATATACATATCAACTCTCACTCTAAGCCATATACAGGTCTGATGGAGATTTTTCTAGATACAAAATAAAATACCAAAAGAAAAGGTTACTACATATGTAACCTACCTATCAAAAGATGTAATAAAACTGCAAAAAGTAGATCTGCGCCGCTGCTAACCGTCCACTCTATCCCTACAAAGAACTGTGGCACAACGGGAGTGAGTTGCCAACTCAGTGAATATAACTAACATATAACGGTTAATTATGTAAATATGACGATCATACTAACTGAAATGTGAACAAGTATAATGTAATTATATGTGAAAATCATGAATCTATAATACGAATCTCATAGTCTAAACTGAAATCTCATCATGTATTCCCAATAAAATTCAATTCCCCGTGTCCATCATCGACACAAAACTTCCATTTCTCACAGGCATCATTCCTCGAATGATCCTGAAATCAACAATACCGGTCGTTATCATCTAGATATATGCCGTATTTTACCACTCTATCCGGTATCGAGTAACCTCGCTAGGCTCCCCCGCCTCAATACGGCTATCCTGCCCCTCGGTCTCGACCGGGTCCACCATGTATCCAACTGTATATCTCCCCCACTCAGTATGGATAACGTAAAATCCGCAACCGTATATCTCCCCCACTCGGTCCGGAATAAAATCAAATCATAAAACATCTCATGGTGGACATGACACGTCAATCATGAAAAATCCCTGGATTTATTTAATAGTATTCAAAACTCAAAACCATAAATCCTCAATAATACGTTTACCTCTTATATCAACATGAATTACTAAAACATGATATAATTGATGCAATTTACTACTATTTATCGGTGTGTATGATACGATATGAATCATTTTAATAAGAATTTTGCTAAGTGTAAAAGTGATATGGTAATATCGACGAGATGTGTGTAACATATAAGATGTGCACGTGGCATGACTCGTCGATAATTGTGTAGTGTTCTAGCAACTAAGCAAGGTATGTGTGAATTATGAACACATATTGTTAATTTAGCATATAAATTAATTCATTTATTTAAATAAAACTACGGGCGTAAAACGCCGTCTTTACAAAATTCCCCGGTAGATGTTTAATCTACTCACCGGAAAACGTCGACTCTATTCAGGAATTGCCAATCATTTCCCTTTCCTCGCTGCCTCCGCAAATCCCGTATTCGAATCTAATATCACAATTTAATTTATATAAGTAAACGGCTACTCCGACATGACGGAAATGAAAAACACCCGTTCTTACGTACTAGTTATATTGTATACGACTATATCGAGCTATTAAATACTTAACCTTACTGGATTTTAACCCTAACCTGCATCTCTACAGAATTTAAATCGCGATGCGTTTTAATCGTGTCGTATTTGGTGTTTTAAGATATCCTTTCCGATATACGCTTCCAGATTCTATCTGCAGTAAAACTAATTTAATTAAACAACACCAAAATGGCCAAAATTATACACTGAAACCTACCCAACAAGACAAACCCACCTAGCTTCCTATATAGCCGGCGACGCCGGAATTTCCCTATTGGCCGCCGGCCAAAAACCGGCCCCCTGGGTTCGTGGTCCTATGGTTTTCTCTAGGTGTTTCATACATCATTTTAGCACTGTTTAGTTGAGTTTATTATCTTACTAACAAGAGCAGATTTACACAGAGCCTAGTTTGGACAAAAATACGAATTTATAGGACATTGTTCATTTCAAATTAACTAAGCTATAGAACTTTAATCTCCTACCGTGTTTAAAAATTTTACCCTCCAAAAAGTTGTTGGAATAACCCCTCCAAGATGCTAAGCCTCTTGTCCTAGCTTGAGAGTGATGAAAACTAGAACTTAGCTTCTTTCTTCTTCTTCCTCCTCTTGTTCTTTCTTTTTCTCTTTATTTTAGTTTTGTTTTCAGAAAATTTCAGGATTCTTAATTAACTATGATCTGAACAAGGTTTATATATGGCAAAAGGAATGGATAAGGTGAAGGAGGAGGTGGGATCAAGCTAGAGGTAAGGGTTTCATGCAAGTAGGAGGTGTGAGGTGAGTGTTGTGCATGCAAGTATGAGGTGTGCTAGCCTTATCCCTAAATTTTGTTTTAATTTGAATTTAAATTCTGAACTAAAATGAATTCTATTCCACTTTCATTTATACCCTTAACAATTTCCTATTTGCATAAAATCCTAAACTTTACTTAGAAACCCTTCACAACCTAGCTTATTATAAAACACATATTTTATTAAAATGAAGCTAAATTTGTCATTAAAACCCTTATAACTTATTTATGTTGCATACTAAAATTTTAATTTAAATTATTTTACATACAACTTATGAAAATTAACTTATTTGTTTTTAACAACTTTGTGATTTACCATATTATTCTTAAATTAATTAATTTTATTTATTTCTAAATTTTCAAAATGCTACAGTGAATGAGGACATCTCTAAGCTCTTTAGATAGGACCAAGGCATCGTAGATGCTCAGGAGAGACGGGAGCTTTCGGAGATGAGCCAAGACATTGTAGTCCACTGAAAAAGGACTTGAGTTTTCATTAGCCGACTCTCTGCCATCTTCCTCATTAGCCACCTGTTTTTCCTTTCCTTTTGGGGCGTTTCCCTGATTTGGCGGTAGAGCCCTGCCTCTTCTAAGCTGGATTTGGTTGGCCTTTGTGGCGAGCTCCTCGTCCACTTCGGGAAAATAGAGCTCCTCCTCAGAGTCACTGCCAAGATGGATGGCGTAGCAGGTCACTATAGGGATCTCTTCATTGGAGTCTTCTTCTAACTCCTCCAGAATTTCAGCCGCTTCTAAAAGGAGGAACTCCTTCAATTGAATCAGAGTTCTTTCCTGCTGCTCATAGTCTTCGAGGGAATCGATATATTTTTGAATGGCCGATCTCCCTGCAGACTCCTTTTTCGCGTCGAGCTGCACTTTTCTTTTTCTTGAGCATTTTAGATTTTGAGCCTGATTGAGCCGAATTGGCAGTTGGAATTGTGGGCTTCTTCTGCCCTTCCCATTCCGTCATGGGCTCTTTCTGAAGTAGATTTAGCATCTTCTTTGTCTTATTAGATATGTGCTTACTCTAAGGAGGCTGCGGTGAGTCGGTTTCATTTCTCAGGGCAGCGGGTTCGGCTGTCTGCTCCCAGAAGGCTTCATCTTCTGTCTGTATAAAGTTGGTGGTTGCAACTTGATTGTTCACCAACACACTTTTAGACAGCTCGATCTCTCCAGCCTTGTACTGCTTCTCGACCCAGTCCTTGAAGATATAGCAATCCTCAATCGCATGGCTCACTACTCGGTGGTACGGGCAATACAGGGGATTGTCGGTCATTTTTGCTTCTTGAGGTCTTTTCGACTCCGGCAATTGCAGACCGTTGTTCAAGGCATCTTTAAATATCTTGCAGACCTTATCCCTTCTGAAAGAGTAAACCTTGTTCTTTTTCTCCTCTAGGGAAGGCCCATCTCCTCCCAGCAATGGCTTTCGAGGCCGGTTGGTTTTGGAATCGCCTGCCCTTCGCTTGTCTTCATTGTCGGACGCATTGAAGACGTTGGTACTGCTAGAACTCCCGCTTCTACGGTTGTCGTCCCGCTAGCTTTTCTAAGTCTTGTCTCTCTGAGAGTCCGGGGTAGACTCTTGCTTCGAACGTTCCAGCATTTGGACTTTCTTGGTTAGCTCTTGAAAAGTCTTGAGGCCTGATGTACACAAGAATGGGACCATCCAATTGCTGAGGTTCCTAATGAGAAGGCTGACGAACTAGTCCTGCTCCAACGGCGGTTCACACTTGACTGTGAGATTACACCATCGGGCGATAAAGTCGGTGTTGCTTTCATTCTTCCACGGCTTGGTCCACACAAGGTCAGCAATGGAGATTTTATCACTGACACTCATGAACGTTTGCCGAAACAGAGACTCCATTTGGGCAAAGGTAATAACGGACCCATCCGGTATACTCGCGTACCAGTCGAAAGCGACACCGGTCAGGCTGTTGACAAACTGACGAAGAAGGAGCACATCATTTCCCCCTGTATTTCCGCACGATGTTTTAAAGTGGACGACGTGCTGATTTACATTTCCCGACCCGTCAAATCTTCCGAACTTAGGAATGATGTAGCCGCTCAGGAACTCGATCAGATCATACTGTGCAGGATATGGCCGCCCACTACTGCCAATTTCTTTCTGAGCTTCAGCTTCGGCCACCAATGTTTTAACCTTGCTGGTGACCAAATCCATTATCCGATCTTGTGTTAGCGGGATAGTGCTATCTGGGGCCAAGGCGTCCTCAGAAGCGAAATGTGGCCGGCTTTCATGCGGCTCGACCAATCTTGGACCCAAAGGGACAGGCATCGGCCACATCGGATTGTCATCATCCGGCTCATGAGTAGCGACTTGTGCTTGATTAGGAGGCGCTCGAGTAATTTGAGCCATAAGCTGCATCACAACGTTCGTCAGGTCGTTAATTTTCGAATAGAGCTTGGCCATCTCTTTGTCCTTGCTCCTGAGCTGTTTTCGAAGCTCTTGAAGCAGCTCTTGCTCCGCGGTCCTGGGGTGGAAATTCGGCTCTTCCTCGCTGTCCGAACTTGACTCTACATGGACTGAGGGGTCTTTCTGCCTATCATCCTCGTCGAGAGGGTTTTCATCATCTAGCGGAGGCGGCTGTTCTTGGGAAGCGGCAACCACATTCAAACCAGATTAGGCTTGGGATGTGGTGGCCCCATCCTTGCCTTTATTGCGAAGGTTTTCGGTGGGGCGCCCACCCGCCATATAGACCGTATGGATAACATATCCAGCCGTCTTTTTATTATCGGCGGCTGATTTCATGGATCGCTGTCTTGACCTTCCTGTTTCATTAACGGGCAGTCGACTGAAGGCGGCTGGCCTGGCCAAATTCTTGAATGGTGCTGACGCTTCCTTTTTGGTTTTGCCCCGCTGTTTTCGCGCGGCACAGAGCGCCTGGTATACTCTTGAAGAGAAAGTGTCATACTTTTTCTGTTGGGGACGGGACACGTCTCTTTGTAGCAATGTTCGGACCGATGTTTTCTTCATTCTGGAGGTCATGGTATTTTTCTGAACCCACTTCAGAGGTTCGAAGGAATTGCTGATTTTTACGGCCGACCCAGCCATCGTCGCAGGATGACTCTGCTCTTGGAATCTCACAAGATTCTACTTGGCCGGAGTCCTGGCCCTCTTATGGGCTCGATACCTGGGCCGCTTCTGTCTCAGCCTTTCTGTTTTGAGCACTTGGCAGGTTACGGCTCTTCGGGAAGCCGCCGTAGACCAGGCGATGGAGGGCTTTGGAAATACGCCTGATTGTGCATTTGTTGGAGTCATCGCGTGAGCTCTTCCACAACGTTTGATGTTGCCCTTTATACCGGAAGTCTAGCCCTCAACTGGAGCACCAGAGATTCGTTCAGACACCGTCTTAAGTTTCGGTTGTGGTGCCTTAGTGTTAGTGTATATGCCCTAGGGGCCATTATTGTATCATACTAGTTTGTATATTACTTAATGGAAGCTTGAGATATTCACATGTATATAACAGTCTTGCTAAACATGGTAGTATGCTACTTGGTTTTTCTATCTTAATATGTGAGTATACGTATTGATAGAGCTCTTAGGATCTTGCTTGACTACCAGCGTTGTGATGGCAGTCATACTAGTGGGGGCTGGGTAGTCTACAAGCACATCCTTATTCAAGTCCATAGTCGTTGGATTATCGAGACAGGGCATCGATACTCCGGAGTAGACTAGTGTGTACGCTTCTCATCCCAGTTGGGGAGATGGTATGTCCCACAGCCGTCAGTACGTCGTACTGGAGATAGTATGCAGGTGCTCGTTAGGTTACGGGTACACCGGACAGGACTCACAGGGAACTGTTGGTTGATTTTATACCAGTCGTCAGTGAACAGTTCTCAGGTGACATGAGTACAGCATAGTCCGCAGACTTGACACTACTACTTCGCCTCGAGTGTGTCCCACTGTTCTTAGATTGCTACCCTACCACGGCTCAAAGGAGTCGTGCAAACAGGTAGCAGTTGGGTGCAGTCCCGAGCACTTGGAGGCAGTGGCGGTTAGACAGGATTCGTCTCTCCCGGTATTGGGGGTTGATATCGCGCTGTGTCAGAGAGCCATTACGCAAAGTCCCTGGCCAGGGCAAGCGAGATTTGCTGGTAGGTTCCAGTAGTTTCTCAGGGTGTAATGGGCTTCGCTCCGACACGACTTATACCGCTATTAGGGGACTGACGCTTGCCGCCCCCTAGGCCCGATATGCGATTGTCTTAGACGAATAGACCGGACTGTACGGAGATTGTCACATCAGACTCAGTAGGAGTTCGGATGGGTTTCCTCATCGGCCTTCTTATCGACATCTACCTGGGGACCGTTACGTACAGCTAGTGTCGCTTGCGGTCTGTGGTTAAACCCATTGCCAGCGTAGTAGTCGAGTCTCTAGAGTCCCACGCAGAGAGTTTCCTTACTCCAGGCGAAACGATATAGAGGTCGTATGGTTTTACGATAAGGGTTCGGACGCATACGTGTGTTTACGCACGTACGACTTTCGGACAGTTTTTACTAGTCGGCTTTGGTTTAAGCCAGTTACTAGTATCCGGTTATTGGATTTATACAGTCTAAAGTTTTTCCGTGTTTTCACGGATAGGAGGGGCGGTCTCGTAATTGCGCGAGAAGCTTCTAGAAGATGGTGACTAAGGAGGTTTAGGTGGCATATACATTAAATGAGATTAGTGAGTCATATGGATGATTCATCCATGTCATTAATGCTTCATAATTGCTTAATGACTCATGGAGATGAATCACCATAAGATATTTATCAAGCATGGTTGTAAATGATTTTCTTTTCTATTCTTGAAAAACAATAATGCTTGATATATATTATGATAACTCATTTTCTCATTTCATTATTATGTTCATCTTCTCTCTCCTCAAGCTCTCTCTCTTCAAACCCTAATCCTCCCCTCTCATGTGTTGAGTACAAGGATTAGTTAGACTACATAATCCATAACCATACTCTATTTCATCTAGGTACTTTGATTAGCACTTAAAGATACCTAGTTGCCTTAAGTTTAGAGGCAAAGCTTGGAGTTTTAGCTCTCGTGGTGGATCGTCTACTACTTGGAGAAGGCCGAGGAGGAGGTGGAGTTCGTAAAGACGAAAGACACGGTTCTTTAGGTATAATACCTTTACATAGTAGTTTAGAACTTCTATGTTTGATGTTAGTTATCGTTTAGCTTCGATTCATGCGGTTAGTCGATGTTTAAGCAAAGAACAAGATCGTTTTTTATATTTCCGCCTCCCCGCAACTCGTGGGGTGTTGTACATCGACTTACAGTGGTATCAGAGCCTCGCTAAAAAATAAATAACTCACTTGCAAAATTGTATGAATTTCGAACGGAAAAAACAAAACCGGAAAACCCCGATATCATGAGTTTCTGTCGTTTTTTAAATGAGGTCCAAAAATTTTTCAGGGACCTTCAGAAAGCCTTAAATGATAGTATAAGAACACCCAAGAAAACTGGGATCATGAATCGTCTAAAGCGCCGCAGAACCGCCGCGGATCCCACCGATCCGCCGCGATTCCGCCGCCGAGTTGCCGATTCATCATCCCAATTTTCCTGTGTTGGTTCTCTGTGATATTTGGTATTTTCTGGAAATTTTTAATTTTTGCTCAGGTTTCAGATTTACAGAGAAGTATTGGAGCAAAATTAAATGTGTTTAATCGATCGAAATTATACGGTATTTGCTTGTTGGATTATATCTGTGTTTGTATAATGTGTTCGTAAACCTACCCTAACTGCTAGTATGTCGATTGGCAGGGGGTTGCACATTTCTGTAATGGATTTTATCTGTTTGTGTATATGAACTGTGTTGAACTGTTGTGATGTATAGCCGGGGTTATGTGATGGGTTATTATTTAATTCATTTGATGTAAATGTAATTTGTTGTAATATTATTTTGCGGGGCACATCCAGGTTGCGGTTGTAGCCACCGTTGTATTATTTCATTTTACTGTTTTTTGCTCCTAGGACAGACCCAAGGTGGGGTGCACAAACTGCCGGGTGGGTAGTTTGCCGTACCCGTTGGGGTCTTGGGTGGGGTAATGGCTATTCATCACAACTGTGTAATCCGTCTTTTGTTGCAGGCTCAAAACAAACACGGATTGCTTGCAAATCGAATAAAGTTCATCTGTGATCTGGAATGCCTATTATTGCGTCTGACGAATGTACAATATCTATATATGATAGCTATTTAGACGTCACTTATGTTTTACACCCGCGCTAGCCCAGCCCACGCTCTGTCGTTAGTTAAGTAACCTAACGGGTGATGACGGGACCCCGTGGCGAATGCGGATAGCATAAGAGGACGTTGTATTTTCGTTGTTTTCTGCAATGATAGGTTAATGATGGGACGCATTATTTATAATGCAAAGAAAATAAACCAAAAGTTTAATCGTTGGAACAATTTAAAAGAAACCACTCGGTTAATTTTAAAAACAGATATTTTTAAATACGGAGCTTTAACCACTCTTTTTAAAAGCTATCAGGTTCCTTCGGTTATATCAAGTTCACTACGTTCACGATTTCGCCAAAACCATTCGTAGCCCTCCATCATTTCATCTGGGTATTCAGTAGTATTCAAGCTATGTATTTTGACCTAACGCCAAGGCATAGTGTTTGGTAGCTACTGGATATTCATTTGTTGCATAGATGGATGAGTTAGTTTGGGACAGTCGTATTATCATTTTGGCCGAACGTCAAGGATATATACGGATGGGTTCAAATTGACAAGATAATGATGGGTAGAACTTGACATGTGACTTATGATATTTTGACCTAACGCCAAGGTCATAAGAGCATGGGGCAAAAACTTATATCGGGAATTTCTAAAGAAACTGAAATTTGCAAAGAGATGCATACCATTTGGAGTTTGATGAATGTTGGTAGCATTCCTTCAACATTATCATACGATGATATTTGGATCCCGATCCTACTGTGAGTATATGCTACTTATCAGGATATTCGTCACTTAACGATCAATGCTATAAACCAAGTAGGTGTCAAGAAAGGTGTCAGCGGGGTTACGCCCCTAGAGAAAAGAGGTTCTTTAATTAAGGAACTTCGCGAAAGCGTTGGAAAACCTCACTCGAAGTATCGACACTAGCCTGGCTGAACGGTTAAGCAAGAATTGTACAGTGAGAATAGTCCTGGCTAATTTTTCTTTTATGGTTTGAGGAAGGATTCGAGAAACAGTGGGAGCCATCCAGTTTAGATAAACTAAAAACTACTCTAAACTTGCAAGAGCGTCATACTAAAGAGTTTTCTTCTCTCTCTCCTAATTGCAGTGACCCTGAAAATGACTGAACTTAAGTTACTTTTAGAGAAAAATATAGTGACAGGGCTAAACTATAAAGATTGGCTGGGGAATGTCAAAATGGCTTTGACCTATGACAAATTGGGGTACGTCCTCACCGCTACGGCACCTGCTGTCCCTGGTCCCAAATCCAGTAATGCGGATAAGGAAATCCGCAAAACCTGGGATTTCGATTGCGCGAAAGCCAAGTGCATCGTGCTTGCCTCGATGAACAATGAACATCAGAGGAGGCACGAGGATATGGAACTAGATGCCATATTTCTCCATACAAAGGAACTTTATGGAGAGCAATCTCGTATAGCAAGATACGAGACCTCTAAGAACTTGTTTCGAGCGAGGTTGGCTGTCGGGTCATCGGTAGGAGAACATGTCCTAAAGATGATCGGCTATATAGAAGAGCTCGCAGACCTTGGGACGACTTTGGATAATGAGCTCTATACAGACCTTATTCTCCAGTCCCTTCCTTCCACCTACGCCCACTTTATCCTGAACTTCAACATTCAAAGAAAAGAAGTTGAACTTCCGGAACTCCTGAACATGTTAAGGAGTGCAGAGGGCACCTTGCAGAAAGCAAGGGAAACACCCGCTATGTTTGTTAGCGGTGCATCTTCTTCCGGGTCCAAGGCTAGGGCCAAAGGAAGGAAGAAGAAGGCCGCCACCAAACCTAGAGGAGGTGTTAGTAAGGTGGGAGGGAAGGGAAAGAAAAAGTTTGCGGTACCGGTAGTGGGCCAGGATGAGTGCTTCCATTGTCACAGGAAAGGGCACTGGAAAAAGGATTGCAAGGCGTGGAACGCCAAGAACCAGGAACCGAAGCAAGCTGTGGCTTCGACTTCAGGTGTGTTTGTAATTGAGAATTGTCTGTCGATCAACTCTACTTCCTAGGTATTGGATACCGGATCAGGATCTCATATTTGCAATTCATTGCAGGCACTGAGAAACCGTAGAGTGCTGAAGGAAGGTGATATGACCCTAAAGGTTGCTAACGGAGCTAGCGTGGGAGCTGCGTCCGTCGGGGATTATCACCTGGAATTGACGAGTGGACACATTTTGGTTTTACATAACTGTTTTTTTGTACCAAGCTTAACGTGTAATATCATATCAGTTTCCTTGTTATCAAATAAAGGTTATAATTTCATGTTTGTAAGAGATGTTGTTAACATCCACCTTAATCATAGTTTGATTGGGTCCGGTACACTAAATAACGGTATATATGTTTTAAACCAACTCCAAAGTTTCAATGTCTAGAACACACTAAAAAGAAAGTCTCCAGATTTAAATAAAGCTTTCTTATGGCATTGTACACTGGGTCACATCAATGAAAGAAGGTTGACTAAGTTGCATAGAGAAGGATATTTGGACTCGTTCGAATATCAAACTTATGGCACTTGTCAATCTTGTCTCAAAGGAAAGATGACAAAGACTCCATTTACTGGACATGGAGTAAGAGCGAGCGAGCTCTTAGGACTCATACACAGCGATGTATGCGGTCCAATGTCTACACATGCAAGAGGTGGTTTTTCCTATTTCATTACTTTTACGGATGATTACTCAAGGTACGGATTCATTTATCTGATGAAACATAAATCCGAGGCTTTTGAGAAATTCCAAGAGTATAAGAATGAAGTAGAAAACCAAACCGGCAAAAGTATCAAGACACTAAGATCTGATCGAGGTGGTGAATACTTGAGTGCCGAGTTCCTAGGTTACCTAAAAGAGAAAGGAATTCTCTCTCAGCTTACTCCTCCATACACTCCACAGCATAACGGTGTATCGGAGAGACGGAATCGAACCCTATTGGATATGGTACGATCCATGATGAGTAATGCTGAGTTACCGCGATCTTTTTGGGGTTATGCGCTAGAATCAGCGGCATAACTTCTAAACATGGTACCTACCAAGACGGTGCCTACCACTCCATATCAGATGTGGAGCGGGAAGAAACCCCATCTACAGTATATAAAGATTTGGGGATGTCCAGCTTTTGTTAAAAAGCAGCATGTGGACAAGCTCGAGGCACGATCAGTAAAGTGTAAGTTTGTGGGATATCCAAAAAACTCCAGGGGATATCTATTCTATTACGCAGAGGAACAAAAGGTATTTGTTTCTCGTAATGCCCATTTTCTAGAACATCAGTTTTTAGAAAAGGAATCAAGTGGGAGCGAAATAGAACTGGAAGAAATTCCAGAACCACAAGCTGCTACTGAAAGTTTGGTAGAACCGGTAGTTCAAGAATAACAGGACATTCTCGCACCCCTCCGCAGGAGTAGTAGGCCGTCTCATCCGCCTGAGAGATACTACGGTTTTCTCATAGATGGGGATAGAGAGGATTGCATCATAGATGATGATGAACCTATTGACTTCCAGCAGGCCATCCAGAGCGGCGACTCGGTACGATGGCTAGATGCAATGCGAACCGAAATGGAGTCCATGTACACCAACAAAGTATGGACTTTGGACTTTGCTCCAGATGGGGTAAAACCCATAGGATGCAAATGGATCTTCAAGAAAAAGATTGGTGTAGATGGACAGGTGGAAATCTATAAGGCTAGACTTGTTGCAAAGGGTTTTCGTCAAAGACCTGGTTTGGACTATGACGAAACTTTTTCTCCAGTGGCTATGCTCAAATCCATTCGGGTCCTTCTTGCTATTGCTGCCTTCCATGATTATGAAATCTGGCAGATGGACGTAAAGACGGCTTTTCTGAATGGAAATTTAGAAGAGTGCGTCTATATGGATCAGCCAGAGGGTTTCAATCAGAGTGGGAGCAGCTGTCACGACCCGAAAGAGCACGTGACTGGCCCTTGAACCATATGAAGCCTATAGGACTCCATCTGATCCAAGTAAGCCAAAAGCCCAGAAATCTAAAACCATTTTGAAGAATAAGTAAAGAAACTGGTTTAAAGAAGTGAAGAATACAGGTTTGAAATCAAGGTTTTTAAATAACTAAGCCGAAAGTACGTTTTGAAAACAATAAAGTCTTTTCTAAAAATTTCGGCAGAGTTTCTTTTGTAAAAATGGCCCCGAATGGGGTAAAACAAGAATAACAATACATATATGCAATGATAAAGGCATCCCCAAGCGGGAGCTAGCTCTTCGTCAATCGACGGTCACAACCACGCAATGATATGATAATATACAACGCCAAGTGGCGAGGATCAAAACCAAAGAAAGCTCAAAAGCAACAAGAAAACCGCAATACTACTAAGCGCGACTCTAAGGTCGAATAATACATCACTAAAGTCTAGGTTTGAAACAATATACAAGTTTTGGTTGATGGAAATTCTAGATACAATGAGTAAAATGAATACAAGGGTGGTTCTTGATGCGAAAGAATCCACCTACCAAAAGCAAGCCACCCGCAAGAAAGTAATGTGCCAGAAATGCCGCAATAAAACCTGTACGGCAGAACCTGCAAGAACTGTGGCACAACGGGGGTGAGTTGCCAACTCGTGAATAGAAACATCTACAAGCAGAAACCGAAATGCAAGACATAAACCTAAGTCAACAATCAATAATATAATCCACAAGAGTATATCTGAGTGTGATAAGGTGGCAAGGTAACATCTAAATATGTATGTGGTGCCAAGTACTCAGGTAATAACATGTCATGAATGTAAGGTATGCTGTATGAAGTAAATATGATGAAGTATCAAATGATGTCAATACACATATATTAGCGTCCCATACCACTAATATTGGTGTAAGGGTATATATAACAGCGCCCTCATACCCTGTTATATATACAAATAAAGTATGATAAGTGTAAATCCAATCTGTATATGATCCATGTCTGTATATGATCCAAGTCTGTGTATGATCCATATCTGTATATGCGTGGAACCCGTCCACCCGTCACCCAATGACAATAAACATCATGTATGCAATATGAGGATGTAAACAAATCATGGTAAAACATCATGAAACCCGTGCCAAGCATCGACACGTAAATCCTCATCCATATGGGGCTCCGTCTGCGGTATCGGCCCTCGGCCCCGGCAGTACGAGTTAACCCATGTCCATCTCTGGGCTCCGTCTGCGGTATCGGCCCTCGGCCCCGGCAGTACGGGTCAGCCCATATCCATCTCTCAACTCCGGTCGGAATCCTCCAGATATCCGCCGAGCTCAAATACAATCACCGGTAGGTAGTAGTCCCTCTGCCGGGCTCACCGTCTATCACACAGCGAAACCGTTCTCGCCCCGGGGTACCATACCGGGTCCACCATGTACCCGTAATCGGCCTCAACCGCCTTCTCGATTCGGGTTTTTATATATCACTCTAGCACCGAGAAAACACATGGTGGACGCACCGAAATATCATATCAAGGGAACCGGGTTTTTAAATGATTACATATTTGAAATAGCCACGGTTCCCAAATCCAGAATCACATATAATCCAAACCAAAATGTAAGTCACTAATCTGATATGATATGTGCGTCAAACATAATATCATGTCAAGTCACATATAGATGAGCTACAATATAATGATCAGGTGTGATATAAACATCAATGTGAGTATCAAGTCATGTCACATATAACCGAGCTATAATAAAATGATCAGGTGTGATATAAGCATCAATGTGAGTATCAAGTCATGTCACATATAAACGAGCTATAATATAATGATCAGGTGTGATATAAGCATCAATGTGAGTATCAAGTCATGTCACATATAAATGAGCTACAATATGATGATCAGATGTGATATAAGCATCAATGTGAGTATCAAGTCATGTCACATATAAATGAGCTACAATATAATGATCAGATGTGATATATGTATCAGGTATGAATATCAAGTCAAATCGTATATATCTGTGTACAGGTCTATGTGTACAATATGCTATGCGGAAATCATACCATGAATGCAGCAGTACTACAGTGTAGTGGCATAGCAATTATCGATGATGAAGTGTGTGAGTCGGCAATCAGTGTACGTGGAACATACGCATCATCGATAATGGTGCTGGTGTCCTAACAGCATGATGGTAATATAACAATAAGCACAAGTGATGCCATGCAAACAGTATGAACAGGTGCAATCGAATAATCAACGCAATAGTGAAGAATCTAACTCAAAAGCTATATCATGCAACCTTGCCTTTTGAAATAAGACGAATCGGGGTCTTGGTAAAACAAGGGCTACGGTGTTTAGAAAATAGACACTACACATTTGAAAATATCCGTAGAATCCCCTTTTTCCTATCTTGCAATATTCCCGATTCGTTAGTTTTGAAATAGGTATGACTCTGGTCTAATCTAACATCTACTATGCAACTACTGATCTAAGTATCATGCAAGTCTAGAGGGGTATGGAAACCGCCTAAATCTGAGTCGATACATATATAAAGGTATATAGTCGGTGATCTCGCCTCAATGTCATATCATAAGATATCCTCGAGTTATGAGAGCGGATCTATCATCAATATCGGCTCGTACGGTAATCATCGTACGGCATCCCAATAGCTGGGTACGGGTCAACATCTCACTATCTCATCACATAACAGGTATCACTATCATCAGATCACATAGCCTGGGGTACTACTCTATGTCTAGCACCAAACGATACCATCAGTGAAGTATATATGCGGGGTAAACACATATCCCAAGCCCGCAAGAGATCACAAGTCATATCCCACAATGAATCGTATCCAATCACCGATCTTACGTCATCAAGCCCACATCATCGACTCATTACCAACGTCATCAAACATCATCCATCAAGGGTAGGTATAAGAGATATACAAGTGTAGGCGTGTAGGTGCAATTCTATCCTAGGGCTCGCAACTAGAAACTACACTAATCACTTCTAACCCTAACTACCCATAATACTTCTAACACAAATCTACAACACACTAAACTATCACACATCTACTATATATAGTATACTAACTACGGACTGCGGGGGTGCTATACGCCATCCACCCGACTTCCCCCTGTAGATATAATCTACTCACCTGCATCATCATTTGCGGACGCCACCACGCATTTGCTTGTCGTCCCGAAGTCTTCATGGGTACCTACACATCAAATATCGTATATGCGCATTAAAACCAAATCCAAGCTAAAACGGCGCATGAAATCCAAAACGATACGATAAGGGGGCCTATAGGTGAGAACCTATGGCACGCCTTCAAAACCACATATAAATCCTCTATATCGTCGTATAAACGCTCAATAGTCGAGGCAAAACACAAACCACCATTTCAGAAATGAAAATACGGAATACGGAAACACGAATCCAAAATAACAACTTAGGATATATGTCCCAGATTTCACCCTAGATAGAATCTGTCAAAACTAGAAGTACCCTGGGCCAACACTAGAGGAACTGGGGCTGTGCACAGAAAACGAGGAAATTCCTCACTGGTCTGGCCGCAAATTGCGGCCAGAAAGGAGGTTTTGGCGGCCTCAAGGTGGAGTGGGGAGCTAGGGTTTTGGGTGTTGCCTCTATGGTGCCTGCACATCTCAATTTCCACTCAATATCATTTTAGGGTTCTCGGGGTGATAGCAGATTCAAGTTAACCTGCACAGATTACACAATTTCCCCGATATCGGTTTCTAAAATCCGTATTTCTGGTTCTAGCTTCAGGTTTCTGGGTTCCAATTCATACACTAGGGTGTTGGTGTATCCTCTACTGACCTCAATTTCACATTACAACTCAAGTTTCTCTCAAACCCTAACTAGGTTTTCATCAAGTCCACAATATCACACAATATCGATATAATCTTAACTTGGGGTTAAAGGAAAAGCTACAATTGAGCTAGGGGTTCAGAATTTACCTCACTTGGCAACTCAAGAACTTTCTTGAGTTGCCCTCTAGTGGCCAAATCCATGCTTTCTTGGTCCATCTTGTAGATCTCGAGCTTGTGCATCTTTTTAATGAAACGGACATGAGGTTTTGGTGTTGTTTTGGATGTGTTTTGGAGCTTGAAGAGGGGAGGGAGAATGAAGAAGAGGCAGCAGCAGCAAGCATGAAGAGGGAGGGGGAAAAATGAGAGGAAAACAAATGGCTAAGGGTTTAAGTCAAAGTCCCATGCCTCTCTCTCTCACCTACCCTCATTCTATATTCTTTTCTTTTCCTTTTTCTTTTCCCTTTTCTTTTAAATCCCTAAACCTTCTCACACCAATAGTGAACCCCAAATATCATGAAAGAAAATGCATAAGTGTGAGAAAATGTGATATGTGCAAGTTTTGCACCAAATTGCCAAAAAACCCGATTAGCGATTTTAATCGCGATTAGCACTAAATTAGTGTCAAATTAATCACAAAAACTTAAAAATGTCATAATTCACTAATTTACCCTATTTTAGAATTTTCCATAATTTTTCATAGTTTTTCTAACATTTTTCCTATTTATTTGCATTTAATATTAAAATAATCAATAAAATAATATTAAATTATAAAAATTCCCAAAATTAATATTTTATACTATTGAAAATGTTACAATCTACCCCCCTTAAAGAAATTCGGTCCCCGAATTTAAATTTAAACCCCCACTACTAAAACAATTTCAGTAATAATCCATTTGTCGGGGTTCCGAAAACATCAACACATAGAGAATATCATAATATCATAAAAAAAAATGTACTACTCTACTAGAATCAATCCCTAAAATGCATATATAAGAATATCCTATGCGTCTGGTGCGCAAGGAATCAAAATCCATATATGTGTCAAACAGGTGTAGAAAACAATATCTAGGTGCAACGGGTGTGCACGAAACATCTGTCGTAGGCAACGTGTGTGCCTGACAGAAAAAGCAGGTGCATATGAAATGCACGAAGAATTCCGATTTAGTGCATCTGGTGTGCACCAAAATCGTATATCAAAACACTAAAGATGCATGAAAACTACGCTGGAAGTGCAAATCAAATCACTGAATACGATAGGCATGAAATCTCAATCAATATCTCAAATGTAATAACTCAGCGCAAAATATATAAATATCCAGTGGGTGCATGAAACAAATATCAGGAAACTCAATCATCAAAACTAAATCATGCAAACAGAACGCCCAAAATACCGAAATCCAAAATGACGGATACGTGATAATCGAATCACAAAATCACAAATCATAAATACCATCGTCGGTAGTTCCTTCTTCAAGGTCGAGAAGGAGTCGGTGCAATCCACTGCTAGCAGCGCAGGATATCTACGTGCCTCTTGCTCGCAGTCTGGCGTCTTCTGACTTTGGGTCCTTATCTTCTCTGTGGGCTACCAATCTCACAGTCAATCGGCTCATCGGCCCTGTCAGAGGCGCTAACGGGGACGATTCCGTTCTGGCACTTCTCTGGTCACCTCTCGGTCAATCCTCATGACCACTCGTAAGACAGCATATCACTGGTGTCGGCCTCTGGCTCTCTGGAAGCACGTCACACATCTGATCCTGGGTGCAAACATCATTGCAGCAATGTCCTGGAAGGATTCCTGCTCAAGGTCTCTTCCAATCCTGCCTATGCCGATCTGCACAGAGGCTGGCTCTCTTGTACTACCTCTTCTCGCTTGATAGACATCTGCATCCTCAGCACAACATTTCTCGGAAACTGGTCACATCCCAACGTCTCTGTAAGCATATCAGGTCTCTAGTCTCGACGGGAAGCAATGACAGCTCGTCAGTGTCTCACACGAACCTCTTGTTCCAACTGTCTCTATCGTCGTCCACTATGACGTCACGCAAGCTACTATGCACTGCACTGTCTTCGGCTTCGGCCAATCTGAAGTCTGTCACACAGACTCGAAATCGCGTACTCTGTAGCTTCATCATTCTATAGAGGATGTCAGGCTGAACTGGTCCTCGGGAACACGTCCCAACCATCGGAGGAATACTCATCACCCGTCCGTCCTTGATCAATTCGCAACGCATCTGGGTAAGTCCCTTTATTCGATCTTGGTCAACTACATCGTCGACAATGCTGAACTCCGTCTTGCTGGGTGTGCGCAAAACGACTACTCCTGGTCCAGGTCTTCTCGTATCGTACTCCAGAAAAGTCCTGTCGAGGTCCCTTTCTCAAATCTCATTCCTGCCGAAATGCCCGGAAGTCGTCATCCAATGCTGAAGCTAAAGCTTATTCCGGAATGGCTGCATACTCATCGCGCTTCTTTCTGGAAGATATATCCATATACCACGCCTCTGGGTGTGTATAGCATCTCTGATGTCAGCGGAGTGGGACGTCATCTCATCGAAACCTCGTACGAACTCTCTACTCCACATTGCTCAATGTCGACTGATTCGGACTCGTCTCATCCTGGCTGCATGTACTGTGCTCCAACGGCTATGCTCGCATCTGGAGTCTCCCAAGCAGTGTCCCATCACGATATCCAAAAGATGTCGAACCATCCGATCGACTCGTCAGATCCTCATAATCCCCCAAGAGCTCACATCTCGGGTACAGTTTAATAGTATCGAGTACATGCCACAGCGTCGGTGGTCCAGCCGTAGAAGGGCAAACCCAAGCCTCACTAATGGCGCCGCGGAACCGCCGTAAACCCTAAGGTTCAAAGGCTGTCACACGGTCATTAAGTCGAGTTAGGGTTTCATTCTTCTAGAGGGTCCATAGAATCACCTGCATGTCTTTCCGTATACTTTAAACTTGGAAAATGGGCTCCTGACATTCGATCGTCTCAATCGACTCTCAACGAACCTGCGTGAAATCGTTTCTAGCTGGAAACGATCTATCTGATGACCTCGCATCGGTAACGAACGAACCACATGTCCTAGTCATTCATCCTCAGGTGACTAGCGACTCGCTATCATCTCTCTGAGTATATGCTCACGCTGCAACAGCTCCAATCATCTGGGCGATATCTCATCATTTGCAGCAACAACTGGCTCATACGCCTGTACGCCGAACAACGCCTCAATCCTCCAGGAAAGGCAATACATAAGCGGTCATCTCTGAGTCGGTCTGCTCTAGATCTGAGTAAGACTCTCCACACTGGAAATCTTCAACTCATCTGGGCCCGCTCTGGCGCAAAATCGGACGAATCACCTTCGTCTCTCAAATCGGGTAGACTAGCTATCATCTGTCGCATATCTGCCTGAAAGCTCCGGTAATCTCAGCTCGTAAGCTCCGAAAGCAACATCCTGTCGATCTCAGCAACAGCTGGTCCATCTGTCTGCACGGTAGGCGACATCACAATCTCTGAGGTATGCTGTACATCAACAGTCCTCTTTCAACTGGCAGTTCTAACAATGGCCCGATCATCCGGTGCAAATCCAAGCACTCGCCTCCACTAGAGGTCACAATCAGCAATACTAACTCGAGACATTCCCATGTCACCAGAAAACACAATGGTCGGCCCTCGTACCAAACGAGCTCACACCGGCCGTAACCCTAGCAGCAGCCCAAACTGCGCTCAAACATGGTGACAGGAATCTCAATCGAGTATCAAAAGGGCACATCAATAACAAGAAGGAAACAACAGATCCAAAGTGGATACATGATCATAGGAAGGAACAGCATCAATGAAGATATGATCATGAACTAATAGAATCGGGGATCTCAAATGGATGTATAATCCTGGATATAAAGAGAATCACTGATCTCGAAGAATATGCACATCCTAAGGTTCCTTAAGCGGAGTGGCGTGTCGTAAGTATGCCGCGGAACATACCAACGGTACGTCACTCTACTTTAGTCACCTTTTCCATCAACCAAGGGTCATCCTAATACGACGAAAGTTCGGGTCTAATACCCCCTCGACCAAGTCTAAGTCCCGTAAGGTCAAGCCTAAGTTCCGTATATAAACAACGCCCTAGGCTCCACATAGTCAAACTTAGACTCGAACCAAGGTCAACCTAGCGCTTTGATACCAACTTTGTCACGACCCGAAAGAGCACGTGACTGGCCCTTGAACCATATGAAGCCTATAGGACTCCATCTGATCCAAGTAAGCCAAAAGCCCAGAAATCTAAAACCATTTTGAAGAATAAGTAAAGAAACTGGTTTAAAGAAGTGAAGAATACAGGTTTGAAATCAAGGTTTTTAAATAACTAAGCCGAAAGTACGTTTTGAAAACAATAAAGTCTTTTCTAAAAATTTCGGCAGAGTTTCTTTTGTAAAAATGGCCCCGAATGGGGTAAAACAAGAATAACAATACATATATGCAATGATAAAGGCATCCCCAAGCGGGAGCTAGCTCTTCGTCAATCGACGGTCACAACCACGCAATGATATGATAATATACAACGCCAAGTGGCGAGGATCAAAACCAAAGAAAGCTCAAAAGCAACAAGAAAACCGCAATACTACTAAGCGCGACTCTAAGGTCGAATAATACATCACTAAAGTCTAGGTCTGAAACAATATACAAGTTTTGGTTGATGGAAATTCTAGATACAATGAGTAAAATGAATACAAGGGTGGTTCTTGATGCGAAAGAATCCACCTACCAAAAGCAAGCCACCCGCAAGAAAGTAATGTGCCAGAAATGCCGCAATGAAACCTGTACGGCAGAACCTGCAAGAACTGTGGCACAACGGGGGTGAGTTGCCAACTCGTGAATAGAAACATCTACAAGCAGAAACCGAAATGCAAGACATAAACCTAAGTCAACAATCAATAATATAATCCACAAGAGTATATCTGAGTGTGATAAGGTGGCAAGGTAACATCTAAATATGTATGTGGTGCCAAGTACTCAGGTAATAACATGTCATGAATGTAAGGTATGCTGTATGAAGTAAATATGATGAAGTATCAAATGATGTCAATACACATATATTAGCGTCCCATACCACTAATATTGGTGTAAGGGTATATATAACAGCGCCCTCATACCCTGTTATATATACAAATAAAGTATGATAAGTGTAAATCCAATCTGTATATGATCCATGTCTGTATATGATCCAAGTCTGTGTATGATCCATATCTGTATATGCGTGGAACCCGTCCACCCGTCACCCAATGACAATAAACATCATGTATGCAATATGAGGATGTAAACAAATCATGGTAAAACATCATGAAACCCGTGCCAAGCATCGACACGTAAATCCTCATCCATATGGGGCTCCGTCTGCGGTATCGGCCCTCGGCCCCGGCAGTACGAGTCAACCCATGTCCATCTCTGGGCTCCGTCTGCGGTATCGGCCCTCGGCCCCGGCAGTACGGGTCAGCCCATATCCATCTCTCAACTCCGGTCGGAATCCTCCAGATATCTGCTGAGCTCAAATACAATCACCGGTAGGTAGTAGTCCCTCTGCCGGGCTCACCGTCTATCACACAGCGAAACCGTTCTCGCCCCGGGGTACCATACCGGGTCCACCATGTACCCGTAATCGGCCTCAACCGCCTCCTCGATTCGGGTTTTTATATATCACTCTAGCACCGAGAAAACACATGGTGGACGCACCGAAATATCATATCAAGGGAACCGGGTTTTTAAATGATTACATATTTGAAATAGCCACGGTTCCCAAATCCAGAATCACATATAATCCAAACCAAAATGTAAGTCACTAATCTGATATGATATGTGCGTCAAACATAATATCATGTCAAGTCACATATAGATGAGCTACAATATAATGATCAGGTGTGATATAAACATCAATGTGAGTATCAAGTCATGTCACATATAACCGAGCTATAATAAAATGATCAGGTGTGATATAAGCATCAATGGAGTATCAAGTCATGTCACATATAAACGAGCTATAATATAATGATCAGGTGTGATATAAGCATCAATGTGAGTATCAAGCATGTCACATATAAATGAGCTACAATATGATGATCAGATGTGATATAAGCATCAATGTGAGTATCAAGTCATGTCACATATAAATGAGCTACAATATAATGATCAGATGTGATATATGTATCAGGTATGAATATCAAGTCAAATCGTATATATCTGTGTACAGGTCTATGTGTACAATATGCTATGCGGAAATCATACCATGAATGCAGCAGTACTACAGTGTAGTGGCATAGCAATTATCGATGATGAAGTGTGTGAGTCGGCAATCAGTGTACGTGGAACATACGCATCATCGATAATGGTGCTGGTGTCCTAACAGCATGATGGTAATATAACAATAAGCACAAGTGATGCCATGCAAACAGTATGAAAAGGTGCAATCGAATAATCAACGCAATAGTGAAGAATCTAACTCAAAAGCTATATCATGCAACCTTGCCTTTTGAAATAAGACGAATCGGGGTCTTGGTAAAACAAGGGCTACGGTGTTTAGAAAATAGACACTACACATTTGAAAATATCCGTAGAATCCCCTTTTTCCTATCTTGCAATATTCCCGATTCGTTAGTTTTGAAATAGGTATGACTCTGGTCTAATCTAACATCTACTATGCAACTACTGATCTAAGTATCATGCAAGTCTAGAGGGGTATGGAAACCGCCTAAATCTGAGTCGATACATATATAAAGGTATATAGTCGGTGATCTCGCCTCAATGTCATATCATAAGATATCCTCGAGTTATGAGAGCGGATCTATCATCAATATCGGCTCGTACGGTAATCATCGTACGGCATCCCAATAGCTGGGTACGGGTCAACATCTCACTATCTCATCACATAACAGGTATCACTATCATCAGATCACATAGCCTGGGGTACTACTCTATGTCTAGCACCAAACGATACCATCAGTGAAGTATATATGCGGGGTAAACACATATCCCAAGCCCGCAAGAGATCACAAGTCATATCCCACAATGAATCGTATCCAATCACCGATCTCACGTCATCAAGCCCACATCATCGACTCATTACCAACGTCATCAAACATCATCCATCAAGGGTAGGTATAAGAGATATACAAGTGTAGGCGTGTAGGTGCAATTCTATCCTAGGGCTCGCAACTAGAAACTACACTAATCACTTCTAACCCTAACTACCCATAATACTTCTAACACAAAGCTACAACACACTAAACTATCACACATCTACTATATATAGTATACTAACTACGGACTGCGGGAGTGCTATACGCCATCCACCCGACTTCCCCCTGTAGATATAATCTACTCACCTGCATCATCATTTGCGGACGCCACCACGC
This sequence comes from Agapanthus africanus, assembly GCA_030015575.1. NCBI lineage: Eukaryota > Viridiplantae > Streptophyta > Magnoliopsida > Asparagales > Amaryllidaceae > Agapanthus > Agapanthus africanus. The sequence goes on along the minus strand of JASDDO010000022.1, from coordinate 645,036,721 downwards.
ATTTGCTTGTCGTCCCGAAGTCTTCATGGGTACCTACACATCAAATATCGTATATGCGCATTAAAACCAAATCCAAGCTAAAACGGCGCATGAAATCCAAAACGATACGATAAGGGGGCCTATAGGTGAGAACCTATGGCACGCCTTCAAAACCACATATAAATCCTCTATATCGTCGTATAAACGCTCAATAGTCGAGGCAAAACACAAACCACCATTTCAGAAATGAAAATACGGAATACGGAAACACGAATCCAAAATAGCAACTTAGGATATATGTCCCAGATTTCACCCTAGATAGAATCTGTCAAAACTAGAAGTACCCTGGGCCAACACTAGAGGAACTGGGGCTGTGCACAGAAAACGAGGAAATTCCTCACTGGTCTGGCCGCAAATTGCGGCCAGAAAGGAGGTTTTGGTGGCCTCAAGGTGGAGTGGGGAGCTAGGGTTTTGGGTGTTGCCTCTATGGTGCCTGCACATCTCAATTTCCACTCAATATCATTTTAGGGTTCTCGGGGTGATAGCAGATTCAAGTTAACCTGCACAGATTACACAATTTCCCCGATATCGGTTTCTAAAATCCGTATTTCTGGTTCTAGCTTCAGGTTTCTGGGTTCCAATTCATACACTAGGGTGTTGGTGTATTCTCTACTGACCTCAATTTCACATTACAACTCAAGTTTCTCTCAAACCCTAACTAGGTTTTCATCAAGTCCACAATATCACACAATATCGATATAATCTTAACTTGGGGTTAAAGGAAAAGCTACAATTGAGCTAGGGGTTCAGAATTTACCTCACTTGGCAACTCAAGAACTTTCTTGAGTTGCCCTCTAGTGGCCAAATCCATGCTTTCTTGGTCCATCTTGTAGATCTCGAGCTTGTGCATCTTTTTAATGAAACGGGCATGAGGTTTTGGTGTTGTTTTGGATGTGTTTTGGAGCTTGAAGAGGGGAGGGAGAATGAAGAAGAGGCAGCAGCAGCAAGCATGAAGAGGGAGGGGGAAAAATGAGAGGAAAACAAATGGCTAAGGGTTTAAGTCAAAGTCCCATGCCTCTCTCTCTCACCTACCCTCATTCTATATTCTTTTCTTTTCATTTTTCTTTTCCCTTTTCTTTTAAATCCCTAAACCTTCTCACACCAATAGTGAACCCCAAATATCATGAAAGAAAATGCATAAGTGTGAGAAAATGTGATATGTGCAAGTTTTGCACCAAATTGCCAAAAAACCCGATCAGCGATTTTAATCGCGATTAGCACTAAATTAGTGTCAAATTAATCACAAAAACTTAAAAATGTCATAATTCACTAATTTACCCTATTTTAGAATTTTCCATAATTTTTCATAGTTTTTCTAACATTTTTCCTATTTATTTGCATTTAATATTAAAATAATCAATAAAATAATATTAAATTATAAAAATTCCCAAAATTAATATTTTATACTATTGAAAATGTTACAGCAGCGGGAAAGTATGCAAGCTGCTTAAGTCCATTTATGGACTAAAGCAGGCATCGCGGAGTTGGAACATCTGTTTTGATGAGACAGTCAAAGAATATGACTTTATCAAAAATCCAGATGAACCGTGCATATATAGTAAAGTTGTAGCCAGAAGTGTCGTATTCCTCGTCTTGTACGTGGATGACATTCTATTGATAGGAAATGACATTCCTATGCTACAATCTGTCAAAGGATTCTTGTCACACAGGTTCTCCATGAAAGACCTGGGTGATGCCTCTCACATTCTGGGAATCCAGATCTATCGTGATAGATCCAAGAGGATGTTGGGACTTTCGCAGTCCAGGTATATCGACACTGTACTGAAAAGATTCAGTATGGAAGATTCTAAGCGCGGTAATCTACCGGCTTGTCACGGAATCACCATCTCCAAAGAGATGTCTCCCAAGACTGATTTGGAAAGGGAACGCATGTCTATTATACCCTACGCTTCTGCGGTAGGCTCTATAATATATGCGATGTTGTGCACCAGACCAGATGTAGCTTACGCACTGAGCGTGGTAAGCCGGTATCAGTCAGACCCAGGGGAGAAGCACTGGATAGCAGTAAAGAACATTCTCAAGTACCTGAGAAGGACTAAGGAGATATTCTTGGTTTACGGCGGAAAAGACCTCAGGTTGGAGGCCTTTGCTGATTCCGGCTTCCAGAGTGATAAGGACGATTCCAAGTCCATGTTGGGTTATGTCTTTACCCTTAATGGAGGGGCGGTGTGCTGGAAGAGCTCCAAGCAGGACACCGTTGCTGACTCGACGATGGAAGCGGAGTATATAGCTGTTTGCGATGCCGCAAAAGAAGCAGTCTGGATGAAGAAGTTCCTAACAGAACTTCAGGTGGTTCCTACCATAGTTGATCCAATACCTCTGTATTGCGACAACAACGGAGCTATAGCTTTAGCAAAGGAACCAAGGTCCCATCAGAAGTCCAGACACATCATAAGGCGGTATCACCTGATCAGGGAGATCATTGATCGTCAGGAGATCGAGGTTCGGAGAGTTGCTTATGAAGAGAACATTGCTGATCCATTCACGAAGGCCCTACCTCAGATTCAGTTCGAGAGGCTACTCGAGATCATCGGTCTTCGATATGCCAGTACATGGCCCTAGTGCAAGTGGGAGATTGTTAGTGTGTATGCCCTATGGGCCATTATTGTATCATACTAGTTTGTATATTACTTAATGGAAGCTTGGGATATTCACATGTATATAACAGTCTTGCTAAACATGGTAGTATGCTACTTGGTTTTTCTATCTTAATATGTGAGTATACGTATTGATAGAGCTCTTAGGATCTTGCTTGACTACCAGCGTTGTGATGGCAGTCATACTAGTGGGGGCTGGGTAGTCTACAAGCACATCCTTATTCAGGTCCCTAGTCGTTGGATTATCGAGACAGGGCATCGATACTCCGGAGTAGACTAGTGTGTACGCTTCTCATCCCAGTTGGGGAGATGGTCTATCCAACAGCCGTCAGTACGTCGTACTGGAGATAGTATGCAGGTGCTCGTTAGGTTACGGGTACACCGGACAGGACTCACAGGGAACTGTTGGTTGATTTTATACCAGTCGTCAGTGAACAGTTCCCAGGTGACATGAGTACAGCATGGTCCGCAGACTTGACACTGCTACTTCGCCTCGAGTGTGTCCCACTGTTCTTAGATTGCTACCCTACCACGGCTCAAAGGAGTCGTGCAAACAGGTAGCAGTTGGGTGCAGTCCCGAGCACTTGGAGGCAGTGGCGGTTAGACAGGATTCGTCTCTCCCGGTATTGGGGGTTGATATCGCGCTGTGTCAGAGAGCCATTACGCAAAGTCCCTGGCCAGGGCAAGCGAGATTTGCTGGTAGGTTCCAGTAGTTTCTCAGGGTGTAATGGGCTTCGCTCCGACACGACTTATACCGCTATTAGGGGACTGACGCTTGCCGCCCCCCTAGGCCCGATATGCGATAAGTCTTAGACGAACAGACCAGACTGTACGGAGATTGTCACATCAGACTCAGTAGGAGTTCGGATGGGTTTCCTCATCGGCCTTCTTATCGACATCTACCTGGGGACCGTTACGTACAGCTAGTGCCGCTTGCGGTCTGTGGTTAAACCCACTGCCAGCGTAGTAGTCGAGTCTCTAGAGTCCCACGCAGAGAGTTTCCCTACTCCAGGCGAAACGATATAGAGGTCGTATGGTTTTAGGACAAGGGTTCGGACGCATACGTGTGTTTACGCACGTACGACTTTCGGACGGTTTTTACTAGTCGACTTTGGTTAAAGCCAGTTACTAGTATCCGGTTATTGGATTTATACAGTCTAAAGTTTTTCCGTGTTTTCACGGATAGGAAGGGCGGTCTCGTAATTGCGCGAGAAGCTTCTAGAAGATGGTGACTAAGGAGGTTTAGGTGGCATATATATTAAATGAGATTAGTGAGTCATATGGATGATTCATCCATGTCATTAATGCTTCATAATTGCTTAATGACTCATGGAGATGAATCACCATAAGATATTTATCAAGCATGGTTGTAAATGATTTTCTTTTCTATTCTTGAAAAACAATAATGCTTGATATATATTATGATAACTCATTTTCTCATTTCATTATTATGTTCATCTTCTCTCTCCTCAAGCTCTCTCTCTCTTCAAACCCTAATCCTCCCCACTCATGTGTTGAGTACAAGGATTAGTTAGACTACTTAATCCATAACCATACTCTATTTCATCTAGGTACTTTGATTAGCACTTAAAGATACCTAGTTGCCTCAAGTATAGAGGCAAAGCTTGGAGTTTTAGCTCTCGTGGTGGATCGTCTACTACTTGGAAGGCCGAGGAGGAGGTGGAGTTCGTAAAGACGAAGGACACGGTTCTTTAGGTATAATACCTTTACATAGTAGTTTAGAACTTCTATGTTTGATGTTAGTTATCGTTTAGCTTCGATTCATGCGGTTAGTCGATGTTTAAGCAAAGAACAAGATCGTTTTTCATATTTCCGCCTCCCCGCAACTCGTGGGGTGTTGTACATCGACTTACACTTAGCGATCACAACATTCGGCCTCTTGCCCCTTAAGACCGGCCTAGCCACCTGTTTTGCCGGGATTTCTGCCAGATGAGCGCTTCCGGCAGGGTAGATGATGACGGAACTAAACTGGCGGGGCAGTTCCACCTACTGTCGACTAAGGCTTGCAGGGAGAACCATACGAGTATTGATCTTGGCCACGTATGGAATCGGGGTCGCATCAGAAGCCGGATCCACCTTAGGAGACATTGTCGTTGAAAGTTGATTGCTGCACGAAAAAAAACATTATTTCAGTACAAACATTGACATATATGTTAAATGAATTCGCAAGAACACTTGACCCGAGATATGGGAGGAGAGAAAGGTCCTACCGGGCGTGCCAGAATCTGTAGGGTGTTTTTCGTCACCCCATTAAGATGGGAATGCGCACGCGCTTGTCAGGCATACTGCAGATTCTCCATTCCTAGGGTAGGCAGGGGGTTATTGATTGTGGGGATCCAAATCTCCGGCAGCCGCGGACTAAGCTGCCGTTAATTACCCCTCGCCTTTGAAGCGAAAGAACCTCTAATTGACGGGTCAAACAAGGCATGCGAACTCAATGTGCAGTATACGTGTGTTGTGTTTTGAAAGGGGGTTTTGGATATATCGGGGGCCCCGCAGAGTTTTTACGGGGGTCCCGCTATCCAGATAGCGGGCTGGGGGTCAAGGAGGCTAGCAGCCCCCTTGCGGGGTGCGGGGCAGCGCCCCGTTAGAAATTTTTTCTAACGGGGGATAGTGTCGTAGAGTATGTTTGTGTGTGTGTGTGTGTATAAGAGGGAAAGGGCATCTAAGGGATGCATGGGAAAAAGCGCCAGCGCCTTACGTGTGCGGCACGCGGGCGCTTGGGCGCTCGGGCGCTGTCAATAGCGCTTTGGGCGCCAGGGTGCTAGCGCTTTGGGTGCTAGCGCCTCACGTGCCAGGAACGTGGGCACTCGGGCGCTAGTGTCTCACATGCCAGGCACGTGGGCGCTCAGGCGCCAGCTCTTTGAGCGCTCGGGCGCTAGCGCCTCACGTGCCAAGCACGTGGGCGCTCGGGCGCTCGCGCTTGGCGCTTGGGAGCTAGCACCACACGTGCCAGGCACGCGGGCGTTCGGATGCTAGCGCTTTGGGCGCTAGCGCCACACATGCCAGGAAAGTGTGAGCTCGGGCGCTAGCGCTTCGGGCGCTAGCGCTTCGGGCGCTAGTGCCTCATGTGCCAGGCACGTAGGCGCCCATGCGCTCACGCTTTGGGCGCTTGGGCAGCAAAAGGGACTTGTTCCATGCAATAGGAGTTGTACTCCCAAAAAGAAATACTTATTATTTTGTATGTGTATATATATATAGGAGTTAAACTCCTAGGATATTTTGAAGCTGGTGAAGGGGGTTCTCCCCTTAAGCCTAGGATCTTCCCCAAAGTGGGGTCTTTGGAGATGGGTCTACTTCCTCCTCCTTTGTTGGCCGGCTCTCGGATAACAAGAGGGGTGAGATTTTAAAAATCTCTCCTTTTTAAGATCTGATGGAAGATCCAAACTCCCCTTTGTGGGTTTTGTGGTGAAAAACTATTTAGTTTTGGAAAAGGAAGAGTAAAACTCTTGATTTAATTCAAAAGAAAGAAGAAGGTTTTAGAACCTCGAGGAAGGAGAAGATCACAGATCTTGATTCTTTTGGGAGAGAGAAAAAAAGTTGTTGAGATATTTTCATTCTCTTTGCCTTTATAGGCTATACACTTTACATATAGCCCCTTGGGCTTTACAAAAATGGAATTTTGCCCATCCCATGGCTCATGTGCTATTTCTTTTTGCACATAAGTCATGGGCTTTACAAAAAATTTGCTTTATGCCCATTGTTCTTACATTTATTCAAAAAAATAAAAAAAGGAAATACACCAAAATTATTTATTACAAAATTTTTATTTTGGCATGGCGGAAGGCCGGACGCTTCGTGTTCGGGCTCGACCCAGGCATTAGCCTACTTGACCTGGGCTTGGGCCCACTTGGTTTGGGGTTGACTTTGATTTTGACTTGTTCAACCGGGGTGTAAATTTCGACCCCAACAAAAGGCTATGGCCATTTTTCCAAAAAAATAAATAAATAAAATAAAGCCATATTGCTTATGATCTTATGACTGGAACTGATGGAGGTTGGGATTTCCTTCAGATGTTGTCCTCCGTCGATCCTGTGATGGCGGCCTTTGACAGCTGAGATTTGCTTTGGAAGCGGTTAAGTGTGGAAATCAATGGGTTAATGTTGGACGCCGAGCTACCTGCAAAGAAGTTTCGGGATGGTTGACCACCATAGGACCCTCCGACGATCAAGTTAATGCCGAGGTATAAGTGCAGAGTAGCGGTGTATTGGAATTAGTTTAAGATACTTGAATCATCTGGAAGAGGGGGTTTTATAGTGGTCGCATGGAGCGAGCCGGTGTGAGATCCTCGCTATCAGTTATGCCCTTACGTTACTCCTGCATTAATGGCGGGATCCTCCCGTTAATGGGGGAACGAGTCTGCATTGGACACGGGGTGTGGGGCGGCGGATATCTCGCCTTGGCGAGATACGTGGAGCCGTTGCGGGGCGCAAAGGATCCGCACTCTTAATTGATCGGGGCAAACCGAGGAAGCTCGGCATGTCAGGAGCTCGGAGACGAGCGGGATGCCGAGGAAGCTAGGGATGTTAGAAGGCTTGAAGACAAGCAAGGAGGCCGAGGAAGCTCGGCATGTCAGAAGGCTCGGAGACGAGCAAGGAGGCCGAAGAAGCTCGGCATGTCGAAAGGCTCGGAGACGAGCTGTTGTTAGTTTCCTAGTTGAAGGTGAAATGTATTCAAGGAGGTCTCCTGAAAGGTCGGATACATTGCATTAGAAAAGGATCCTGAGGAATCCCCCCTACTGCAACTCATTTATTCTACCTACGTAGCCTTCGGGACGCGTCATCCGCCACGTGTCGTAATCTTAGGAGATACTTATAGGGTGTTTTTCGTCACCCCATTGAGATGGGAATACACGCGCGCTTGTCGGGCGCATTACAGGTTTCCCCTGCCTAGGGTAGGCTGGGGTTTATTGATTGTGGGGATCCGAATCTCCGGCAGCCGCGGACTAAGCTGCCGTTAATTACCCCCCGCTTTTGGAGCGAGAGAACCTCCGATTAACGGGTTAAACTGGTCATGCGAACTCAATGTGTAGTGTTGTGTTTTGAATGGGGGATTTGGATGTATCGGGGGCCCCGCAGAGTTTTTACTGGGGTCCCGCTATCCGGATAGCGGGCTGGGGGTCAAGGGGGCTAGCAGCCCCTTTGCGGGGTGCGGGGTGCGGGGCAGCGCCCCGTTAGAAATTTTTTTCTAACGGGGGGAGACACATTTAGTATGGAGTGCACAAAAAAAAGAAGGGAAAAAAGCGTCTTAAAGACGCGTGCGTAGAATGTGGGCGCATAGTGCCCGGGGTCACGTGGCGCACACGTGACCATTGGGCGCCTCAGCGCCCGGGGTCACGTGGCGCACACGCGACCATTGGGTGCCTCAGCGCCCGGGGTCATGTAGCGCACACGGGACTATTGGGCGTCCTAGCGCCCGGGGTCACGTGGCGCGCACGTGACCATTAGGCGCCCTAGCGCCCGGGGTCAAGTGGCGCGTGTAAGTCCACGTTGCGACCCCCGGTTCTTACGGGGAGGCGGAAACGGTATAAAAATCAAATTTTTAGCGCATGGGGAAACATGGACTAACAAAGTCGGGATCTTTTCTAAACTAAACTAGCAAACAAGCTAAAGAGAGTTAGCTACATGATAGAATGAGCTCTCTTTTTCTTTCTTGCAACCATAATACCAAAAGAAAAATAATTATCAAATTAATAATAATAATGAAAATGAAATAGTTGATGGAAGGTTTAGGAATGACCATTATCATTTCAAACATTAAATGAAAATGCTAGAATCAAAGAGCATCTTTCTTTTGTAATGATGATGGTCAAAACTTCAACCATGGTCAACAAGTCAACCATGGTCAACTAGTCAACAAAATCCAACCATGACACAATTTCATTTTATTAATATTATTAATTGATATAATATAAATCCATTAGGGTTTGGAAAAAGACGACTGTCAACTGTGCATACGCACCCGTTCCGAAACCCTAATGAAAAACCTCTTCCTCCTCCTCAAACAACAGTGCATACACACCTGCATTCTTGTTCCGAGGAACATGAATACTGAGAGATAAAAGCAACCCCAAAACATATACCAGTATCTGACTCAAACCAGAGCCGGCCAGTAAAATCCGTCCGGACTCCAAACGTGCACAAGTGCGCGAATGAGAACGAACCCTGTCGCAAAACCATGCGACCTCTACTCTATTTTGCCCAGAGGCGAATACCCTCTGTGTGGGACTCTAAAGACTCGACACTTACGCTGGCAGTGGGTTTAACCACAGACCGCAAGCGGCACTAGCTATGCGTAACGGTCCCCAGGTAGATGCCGACAAGAAGGCTGACGAGGTGAACCCCATCTGAACTCCTACTGAGTCTGAGTGTGACAGTCTCCATACAGTCCGGTCTGTTCGTCTAATACATCGCATGTCGGGCCTAGGGGGCGGTAAAACGTCAGTCCCCTAATAGCGGTACAAGTCGTGTCGGAGTGAAGCCCAAAACACCCTGAGATAACACTGGAAGCCTACCAGTATATCTCGCTTGCCCTGGCCAGGGACTACTCGTGTAATGGCTCTCCTAGACACAGCGCGATGTCAACCCCCAATACCGGGAGAGACGAATCCTGTCTAACCGTCACTGCCTCCAAGTGCTTCGGGACTGTACCCAACTACTACCCGTTTGCACGACTCCTTTGAGCCGTGGTAGGGTAGTAATCAAAGCACAGTGGAAACACACTCGAGGCGAAGTGCCAGTGTCAAGTCAGCGGACTAAGCTGTACTCATGTCACCTGGGAACTGATAACTGACGATAGGTATAATACCAACCTGTCAGTTCCCGACGAGTCCTGTCCAGTGTACTCGTAACCCAACGAGCACCCGTATACTATCTCCAGTACGACGTACTGATGGCTGTGGGACAGACCATCTCCCACACTGGGATGAGAAGCGCATACGCTAGTCTACTCCGGAGTATCGATGCCCTGTCTCGACAGTCCTGCGACTAGGGACCTGTATAAGGATGTGCTTATAGATTACCCAGCCCCCACTAGTGTGACTGCCATCACAACGCTGGTAATCAAGCAAAGATCCTATGGGCTCCGCTAATGCGTATAAGTGATATACTAAAATAAACACAAGTACACATTGAAGTAGAAACAAACCAAGTAGCATACTAATATATTGAGCAAGATTGTTTATACAAGGTGAATATCCCAAGCTTCCATTAAGTAATATACAAACTAGTATGATACAATAATGGCCTCTAGGGCATATACACTAACAATCTCCCACTTGCACTAAGGCCATGTACTGGCGTATCGAAGACCTATCATCTCGATCAGCCGCTCGAACTGAGTCTGGGGTAAGGCCTTGGTGAATGGATCTGCAATGTTTTCTTCTGAAGCAACCCTCCGAACCTCGATCTCCTTGCGATCCACGATCTCCCTGATCAGGTGATACCGCCTCAAGATGTGCCTGGATCTCTGATGGGACCTGGGTTCCTTCGCTAAAGCTATAGCCCCGTTGTTGTCGCAATACAGAGGTATTAGGTCAACAATGGACGGAACCACCTGAAGTTCTTTCAAGAACTTCCTCATCCAGACAGCTTCTTTTGCGGCATCAGATGCAGCAATGTATTCCGCTTCCATAGTCGAGTCTGCAACGGTTTCCTGTTTGGAGCTCTTCCAACACACCGCCCCTCCATTGAGGGTAAAGACGAAACCCGACATGGACTTGGAATCATCCTTGTCACTCTGGAAGCTGGAGTCAGCAAAGGCCTCAATCTGGAGGTATTTTCCACCATACACCAAGAACATCTCCTTAGTCCTTCTCAGGTACTTGAGAATGTTCTTTACCGCTATCCAGTGTTTCTCCCCAGGGTTTGACTGATACCGGCTTACCACACTCAGTGCATAAGCTACATCCGGTCTGGTACACAACATCGCATACATTATAGAGCCTACCACAGAAGCGTAGGGTATAATAGACATGCGATCCCTCTCCAAATCAGTCTTGGGAGACATCTCTTTAGAGAGGGTGATCCCGTGACAAGCCGGTAGGTTACCGCGCTTGGAATCTTCCATACTGAATCTTTTCACTATGGTGTCGATGTACCTGGACTGAGAAAGTCCTAATATCCTCTTGGATCTATCACGATGGATCCGGATCCCCAGGATGTATGAGGCATCACCCAGGTCTTTCATGGAGAACCTGTGCGACAAGAACCCCTTGACAGATTGTAGCATAGGAATGTCATTTCCTATTAAGAGAATGTCATCCACGTGTAAAATGAGGAACACTACAGTTCTCGCTACAAATCTACTATAGATGCATGGTTCATCTGGATTTTTGATAAAGCCAAATTCCTTGACCGTCTCATCAAAACAGATGTTCCAACTCCGCAATGCCTGCTTTAGTCCATAGATGGACTTAAGCAACTTGCACACCTTTCCGCTGCTCCCACTCTGAATGAAACCCTCTGGCTGATCCATATAGACACACTCCTCTAAATTTCCATTCAGAAAAGCGGTCTTTACGTCCATCTGCCAAATCTCATAATCGTGGAAGGCAGCAATGGCAAGAAGGATCCGAATGGATTTCAGCATAGCCACTGGAGAAAAGGTTTCGTCATAGTCCAAGCCAGGTCTTTGACGGAAACCCTTTGCTACAAGTCTAGCTTTATAGGTCTCAACCTGTCCATCTACACCAATCTTCCTTTTGAAGATCCACTTGCATCCTACGGGTTTTACCCCGTCTGGAGCAATGTCCAACGTCCATACTTTGTTGGTGTATATGGACTCCATTTCGGTCCGCATTGCATCCAGCCATTTTACCGAGTCAACGCTCTGAACGGCCTGCTGGAAGCTAGTAGGCTCATCATAATCTATGATGCAATCCTCTCTATCCCCGTCTATGAGAAAACCGTAGTATCTCTCGGACGGATGAGACTGCCTACTACTCCTGCGGAGCGGCGTAGGAATGTCCTGTTCTTTTGAACCCTCTGGTTCCACTAAGCTTGCAGTAATAGCTCGTGGTTCTGGAATTTCTTCCAGTTCTACTGTGCTCCCACTTTTCTGGTTTTCCAAAAACTCAGTTTCCAAGAAGTAGGCATGACGAGAAACAAGAACTTTTTGTTCCTCTTCATAGTAGAAGAAATATCCTTTGGAGTTCTTTGGATATCCCACGAACTTACACTGTACTGAGCGTGCCTCGAGCTTGTCCGCATGCTGCTTTTTAACAAAAGCTGGACATCCCCATGTCTTAATGTGCTTAAGATAGGGTCTCTTTCCACACCACAACTCATATGGTGTAGTAGGCACAGTCTTAGCAGGAACTCGGTTCAAAAGGTATGCAGCTGATTCTAGCGCATACCCCCAGAATGATCGCGGTAACTCAGCGTTACTCATCATGGACCGTACCATATCCAATAGGATCCGGTTCCGTCTCTCCGATACACCGTTATGTTGCGGAGTGTATGGAGGAGTAAGCTGAGAGAGAATTCCATTCTCTTTTAAATAATTCAGGAACTCGGCACTTAAGTATTCTCCACCTCGATCCGATCTTAGAATCTTGATACTTTTGTCGGTCTGTTTCTCTACTTCATTCTTATATTCCTGGAACTTTTCAAAAGCTTCGGACTTATGTTTCATTAAGAAGACATAACCGTACCTTGAAAAATCATCCGTAAAAGTAATGAAGTAAGAGTAACCGCTTCGCGCATGTGTAGACATTGGACCGCACACGTCGCTGTGTACGAGTCCCAAGAGCTCGCTCGCTCTTTCTCCGTGTCCAGTGAACGGAGTCTTTGTCATCTTTCCCATGAGACAAGATTCACAAGTGGCATAAGACTGATACTCGAACGGATCCAAGTATCCTTCTTTTTGTAACTTAGTCAACCGTGTCTCATTGATGTGACCCAGTCTACAATGCCATAAGAAAGCCTGATTAATATCTGGAGACTTTCTTTTGTGTGTATTCTGGACATTGAAAATCTGTGGTTGGTTTAACACGTATATTCCATTGCTCAGTGTACCTGACCCAATCAGAACTTGATTAAGGTGAATGTTTACAACATTACTTACAAACGCAAATTCATAACCTTCTTTAGAAACCAAAGATACAGAAATGATATTAAAAGTTGCGTTGGGTATAAAAAAGCAATTACGCAAAACCAAAACATGCCCATCTGTCATTCCCAGGTGATAGTCCCCCACGGCTTTAGCATCCATGCTAGCTCCGTTTGCAACTCAGAGGGTCATGTCACCTGCCTTCAAAAACCTACGGTTTCTCAACGCCTGCAAAGAATTACAAATATGAGATCCTGATCCGGTATCCAATACCCAGGAAGTAGAGTTTATAGAAAGACAGTTTTCAATAACATACACACCTGAAGCTGAAGCCGCAATCTGCTTCAGTTCCTGTGTCCTGGCCTTCCAAGCCCTGCAATCTTTCTTCCAGTGTCCACTCTTATGACAATAGAAGCATTCCTCCTTTCCCACAAGCTTCCCCGCAATCATTGTTGCCTTTTCCTTTCCCTTCGTACCCACTTTACTAACACCGCCTCTTGGTTTGGCGGGGGCTTTCTTCCTCTTTCCCTTGGCCTTTGCCTTGGACCTAGAGGAAGAAGATCCTCCTACAAATAAAGCGGGTGTTTCCCTACCTTTCTGTAGGGTGCCCTCTGCGCTCCTCAGCATGTTGAGGAGTTCTGAAAGTTCAACTTCCTTTTCTTGTAAGTTGAAGTTCAGTATAAACTGGGCGTAAGTGGATGGAAGGGACTGGAGAATTAAATCTGTATAGAGTTCACTTTCCAACGTGGTCCCAAGTTCCGTGAGCTCCTCAATGTAGCCAATCATCTTAAGCACGTGGTCCGCTACCGATGATCCGACGGCCAACTTTGCCGAAAACAACTTCTTCGACACTTCGTATCTCGCGATACGAGACTGCTCTCCATACAGTTCTTTTGTATGAAGAAATATGGATTCCAAATCCATATTCTCGTGCCTCCTCTGATGTTCGTTGTCCATAGAGGCAAGCACGAGGCACCTGGCCTTCGCGCAGTCAATCTCCCAAGTCTTACGGATTTCCTTATCCGCGACGCTGGAGATGGGACCTGGGACGGGGGGAGCTTTGGTGGTAAGAAGATATCCCAGCTTGTCGTAAGTGATTGCCATCTTGACATTCCTGAGCCAATCTTTGTAGTTTGGCCCTGTCAATATATTTTTATCTAGAAGTAACTTAAGTCCAGTCATGTCGATTGGTCGCTGCAATTAGGAGAGAGAGAAGAAACACTTTAGCACGATGCTCTTGCAAGTTTAGAATGGTTTTTAGTTTTTCTAAACAGGATGGCTCCCACTGTCTCTCGAATCCCTCCTCAAACCATAAAGGAAGAATTAGTCAGGATCAATCCCACCGTACAATACTTGCTTAACCGTTCAGCCAGGCCAGTGCCGGTACTTCGAGGGAGGTTTTCCAACGCTTTCGCGAAGTTCCTTAATTAAATAACCTCTTTTCCCTGGGGGCGTAGCCCCACTAACACCTTTCTAGGCACCTACTAGGTTTATAGCATTGATCGTTTAGTGAGAAATTTCCCGAGGAGTAGCATATACTCACAGTAGGATCGGGATCCAAATATCATTGCGTGACGAAACTGAAGGAATCCTACCAGAATCACCACACTCCAAATGGTATGCAAATCTAGCAAGTTTCAGTACTTATGAAACTCCCGATGTGGATTTTTGCCCCATGCTCTTATGACCTTGACTTTGGCCAACAAATCATAAGTCACATGTCAAGTTCTTCCCGTCATTCTCCAGGTTAATTTGAATCCACCCGTACCTACTCTTGACTTTGGCCAACAAGGCAGTACGACTGTTCCAAATCAACGCATCTATCTATGCTGCACATGAATACCCAATAGCTACCAATCACTATGCCTTGACTTTGGCCAACAAACACAGCTTGAATACTATTGACTATTCATGTGAAACGACGGAGGGCTACGAATGGTTTTGGCGAAACCGTGAACGTAGTGAACTTGATATAATCGATGGAACAAGATAGCTTTTAGAAGGAGTGGCTCAAGCTCCGCATTTAAAAGTTAGTTTTGAAAAGAACTGAGTGGTTTTTCGAAAGTGTTCCAACGATTTTTAACTTGGTTTATTATCTTGCATTAGTTCTTTTAATGCGTGATATTCTTGCATTAGTTCTTTTAATGCGTCCCATCATTTAAATCCTACCATTGCAGAAAACAACCAAAATATGACGTACGCTTATGCCATTCGCATTCGCCACGGGGCCCCGTCATCACCCGTTAGGTTACTTAACTAACGACAGAGCGGGGGCTGGGCTAGCGCGGCTGTAAAACATAAGCAACGCCTAAATAGTTATAAATATAGCAATGATAGACATTACAGATCACAGATGAATACATTGGATATACTAGGAATCCGCAATCCGTTCGAGCCTGCAACGAAAAGCGGATTACACGGTCGCGGTGAATAGCCAATACCCCACCCAAGACCCCTACGGGTGCGGCAAACTACCCGCCAAGTACCCGGTAGTTTGTGCACCCCTCCATGGGTCTATCCTAGGAGCAAAAATAGTAAAAAGAATTATACAATGACGGCTACAACCCCGACCCGGTTGTGCGGCCAAAAAAATAATAATATTACATCAATTTACATGTTATAAATGAATGAAAGAAAAAACAAAAGCTCATCTCACATCCACCCCGGCTATTCACCCGCGACAGTCCAACATATTCATATACACATTCCAATATCAAACACAGATCACAGAGATTTATAACCCCGACTAATCGACTTATAGCGATTAGCCGACGTTCAATACATACAAACATCACAGATATAACCAATATAGTCCAAGTGTAGTGAAGTTCGGAAAAATACGGAATTATAGGCCCCCAAAAACAAATTTCTATTCTGGAAAATCAGGGCACATATAATATATCTGAAAAATCCCAAAACCCTACCAGAAGAACACTGCACAAAACCCGATCACGAGAGGACCCTAAACGGCGGCGGTTCTGCGGCAAATGCATACCTATTGCCGCGGAACCGCGGCTGTTTGAAGGAATCAGGGGATCGTTTTTCTTGGGTGTTCTCACAAAACCCTGAGCCGAATTTAGGTGTATAACAAATTCTGTTTTGACCAGAAAAAATTCTAACAGAAACTAGGGTTTTTGAAAAGTTTGGTTTTTGGATTTTTCGGTTCCGAACTTCGTTACACTTCACTACCAAGCTAGTTTAAGTTTAGTTAGGCTCTGATACCACTATAAGTCCACGTTGCGACCCCCGGTTCTTACGGGGAGGCGGAAACGGTATAAAAATCAAATTTTTAGCGCATGGGGAAACATGGACTAACAAAGTCGGAATCTTTTCTAAACTAAACTAGCAAACAAGCTAAAGAGAGTTAGCTACATGATAGAATGAGCTCTCTTTTTCTTTCTTGCAACCATAATACCAAAAGAAAAATAATTATCAAATTAATAATAATAATGAAAATGAAATAGTTGATGGAAGGTTTAGGAATGACCATTATCATTTCAAACATTAAATGAAAATGCTAGAATCAAAGAGCATCTTTCTTTTGTAATGATGATGGTCAAAACTTCAACCATGGTCAACAAGTCAACCATGGTCAACTAGTCAACAAAATCCAACCATGACACAATTTCATTTTATTAATATTATTAATTGATATAACATAAATCCATTAGGGTTTGGAAAAAGACGACTGTCAACTGTGCATACGCACCCGTTCCGAAACCCTAATGAAAAACCTCTTCCTCCTCGTCAAACAACTGTGCATACACACCTGTATTCTTGTTCCGAGGAACATGAATACTGAGAGATAAAAGCAACCCCAAAACATATACCAGTATCTGACTCAAACCAGAGCCAGCCAGTAAAATCCGTCCGGACTCCAAACGTGCACAAGTGTGCGAATGAGAACGAACCCTGTCGCAAAACCATGCGACCTCTACTCTGTTTTGCCCAGAGGCGAATACCCTCTGTGTGGGACTCTAAAGACTCGACACTTACGCTGGCAGTGGGTTTAACCACAGACCGCAAGCGGCACTAGCTATGCGTAACGGTCCCCAGGTAGATGCCGACAAGAAGGCTGACGAGGTGAACCCCATCTGAACTCCTACTGAGTCTGAGTGTGACAGTCTCCATACAGTCCGGTCTGTTCGTCTAATACATCGCATGTCGGGCCTAGGGGGCGGTAAAACGTCAGTCCCCTAATAGCGGTACAAGTCGTGTCGGAGTGAAGCCCAAAACACCCTGAGATAACACTGGAAGCCTACCAGTATATCTCGCTTGCCCTGGACAGGGACTACTCGTGTAATGGCTCTCCTAGACACAGCGCGATGTCAACCCCCAATACCGGGAGAGACGAATCCTGTCTAACCGTCACTGCCTCCAAGTGCTTCGGGACTGTACCCAACTACTACCCGTTTGCATGACTCCTTTGAGCCGTGGTAGGATAGTAATCAAAGCACAGTGGGAATACACTCGAGGCGAAGTGCCAGTGTCAAGTCAGCGGACTAAGCTGTACTCATGTCACCTGGGAACTGATAACTGACGATAGGTATAATACCAACCTGTCAGTTCCCGACGAGTCCTGTCCAGTGTACTCGTAACCCAACGAGCACCCGTATACTATCTCCAGTACGACGTACTGATGGCTGTGGGACAGACCATCTCCCACACTGGGATGAGAAGCGCATACGCTAGTCTACTCCGGAGTATCGATGCCCTGTCTCGACAGTCCTGCGACTAGGGACCTGTATAAGGATGTGCTTATAAATTACCTAGCCCCCACTAGTGTGACTGCCATCACAACGCTGGTAATCAAGCAAAGATCCTATGGGCTCCACTAATGCGTATAAGTGATATACTAAAATAAACACAAGTACACATTGAAGTAGAAACAAACCAAGTAGCATACTACTATATTGAGCAAGATTGTTTATACAAGGTGAATATCCCAAGCTTCCATTAAGTAATATACAAAATAGTATGATACAGTAATGGCCTCTAGGGCATATACACTAACAGCGCGCATGTGACCGATGGGTGCCCTAGCGCCCGGGGTCACGTGGCGCGCACGTGACCGATAGGCGCCTTAGCGTCTCGGGATCACGTGGCGCGCACGTGACCGATGGGCGCCTTAGCGCCCGGGGTCACATGGCGCACACGTGACCATGGGCGCCTTAGCCCCCGGGGTCACGTGGCGCACACATGACCGACAGGTGCCTTAGCGTCCCGGGGTCACATGGCGCACACGTGATCACGGGAAACACCAGTGGGAAGGGGCCTAGCCCTTAGGCCAAGGAGTTGAACTCCCAAGAAGTTTTTAGAGTTGAACTCCTAATAGAAACTAATTTAGGGAGTTAAACTCCAACAGATCTAGAAAGGAGTTAAACTCCTGGGGATTTATTGCCCTTCTTTTGAGCCTTGGATCTGTCCAAAGTTAGATTTTTGGAGATGGGTCCCATTCTTCCTTCTCTTGATAGGCGGGATCTTGGAGAAAAGGGGGTAAGATTTAAAAGTCTCCCCTTTTCAAGATCTGATTGGAGATCCGAGCTCCCCTTCGCGAGTTTTGTGGTGAAAAACTATTTATTTTTAAGAAAGGAAGAGTTAAACTCTTGATTTAATACAAAAGTGAAGAAGGTTTTAGAAGCTTGAGGAAGGAGAAGATCACAGATCTGGATTTTTTTTTGGGAGAGAGAAAAAAAAGTTGTTGGGATATTTTCATTATCCTTGTCTTTATAGGCTATACACTTTACATATAGCCCCTTGGGGTTCACAAAATGGCATTTTGCCCATCCCATGGCTCATGTGTCATTTCTTTTTGCACATAAGCCATGGGCTTTACAAAAATTTGGCTTTATGCCCATTTTCTTACATTTATTCATAAAATAAAAATATAAGAAATACAACAAAATTATTTATTACAAAATTTTTATTTTGGCATGGGGGGAGGCCGGCCGCTTCATATTCGGGCTCGCTCTGGGCATTGGCCCACTTGATCTGGGCTTGGGCCCACTTGGCTTGGGGTTGACTTTGATTTTGACTTGGTCAACCGGGGTGCAAATTTTTACCCCCAACAAATTTCCCCCCATCAATAAATGCACACAGCATATGTGGGTCGTGTGCATGAAATTGATGGATCTTCTTTCACGTGGAGGCGACTTGATTTAGTTCCCGCTTTTTTGGGAAGCTGGCACTGCCTTTTTTACAACATGGACGGTCGATGCTTGACGTGTCTCCGAGATGGAGTGTCTGGTTGACTTGATTCCGAGGCGGAGCATTATTCCGACGAGGAGGTCGTTGCTACCCTTTTAGCAACGTGGACGGTCGGTGCTGCCCTTTTAGCGACGTGGACGGTCGGTGCTGCCCTTTTTGCGACGTGGACAGTCGGTTCTGCCCTTTTTACGACGTGGACGCCGGTGCTGCCCTTTTAGAGACGTGGACGATCGGTTCTGCCCTTTTAGCGACTTGGACGGTCGGTTCTGCCCTTTTTGCGACTTGGACGGTCAGTTCTGCCCTTTTTGCAACGTGGACGGTCGATGCTGCCCTTTTAGCGACGTGGACGGTCAGTTCTGCCCCTTTAGCGACTTGGACGGTCGGTTCTGCCCTTTTTGCGACTTGGACTGTCGGTTTTGCCCTTCTTGCGATGTGGACGGTCAATACTGCCCTTTTAGCGACTTGGACGGTCGGTGCTTGTCTTGCTGATTTGATGTGAATTGGGTTGACATCAGCATCGCTACACTGGAATATGGTACCAGGAGCGAATCATCATCTGCCATGAATGATTTCCCTCATTCCCAGTTTAACGACCTAGGGGTCATCTGTTCCCAGTTTAATGACTTAGAGGTATCTGTTCCCAGTTTAACGACTTAGGGGTCTATTGGATTGGAGTTTGGAATTTTGGGGTTAGGGTAGGCATCAGCGTTGCTAACACTGAAGCACATGTGCCAGAAGCAATTCATCATTTGCCTTTTTTCTGTTGGGAAGCGGTGGCTTAGGAGACAGGTTTAGGTCCCTATCACCTAAGACTTTCCAATTTTATGAGCCGTAAGGGTCCCATAAAAGCATTTTCTCCCTACGAGACGAAAGGATCTCGTAGGTGTACTTTCTCCTTAGGAGTCGTGGGGACTCCCAAGTGTGTTTTTCCTTCATGAGTCGTAAGGATCCCACGAAGGTATTTTCTTACGAGTCGTGAGGATCCCGTAAGGTTTGTTCTCCTCATGCGTCGTGAGGACGCATGAGTGGGTCTTCCCAAATGGAGCATAATTCTAAGGCGGAGATCGGCCGCTAGACTGGTGATTGCGGTGGGGTATGGGTAGGATGAGAATTTTTTGAGCCTGTGGATTGTATACGGTAGTCAATTTGGGGACTAACCGTAGGGCTGGGAGAATTTTGAGAAATCGGATTTTGGTTGGCGTCAGTATCGCTGCACTGGAATATGATATCAGGAGCGACTCATCATTCACCGTTTGGGGACATGGAATTTGGACCTTGTTTGGCATCAACATTGCCGCACTGGAATAATGCCAGAAGCAAATCAACTTTGCCCCGGGAGAACTTGGGATTTGCGTTTTGTTCGGCATCAGCATTGCTGCACTGGAACAATGCCAGGAGCAACTCATCATTTGCCTCGGGAGGATTTGGGATTTGGGTTTTGATCGGCATCAGCACTGCTAACACTGAAGTGAAATGCCAGGAGCGACCCATCATTTGTCGTTGCCCGTTGGGGAGCGATGGCTCAGGAGACAAGTTTGGATCCCTATCACCTAAGGCTTTTCAATTTTATGAACCATAAGGGTCTCATAAAAGCATTTTCTCCCTACGAGTCGAGAGGATCTCGCACGTGTATGTTCTCCTTAGGAATCGTGAGGATTCCTAAGTGTGTTGCTCTTTTGTGAGTCGTAAGGATCTCACGCAGGGATTTTCTCCTCACAAGGTCGAGAGGACTTTGCGAGTGTATTTTATCTCTTTTTACGAGTTTGCACCCTTTCGGGTTTTCACAAACTTGCCGGGTATTCCTGCTATTTTTACTCACGGAGCCCTTTCGGGTTTTCATCCGTGCCCATTTTGCTTATGGGCATACTGTTTTTTTTTGCCGCTGGTGGGACTTTAAAAGTAGTCTCACCAGCAGGATTTGGGAGAGATAGGGGCCGTTTACGCCCGTGGATTGTATACGGTTTTGCAGGATGTATGATCCAGACCGTAGGGCTGGTGTGCTCAATTCGCCTGCGACTTGGAGCATTCACGCATAGTATTTCTTGAGATATCGGCCATTGATGGGTGGCATGGGCCTTTCTCCCTCGGCACTTATTAGTTGGTAGGATCCTCCGTCGAACACTTTCTCGATGACGTATGGTCCTTCCCAGTTTGGCTCGAATTTTCCCTTGGCATGTCGATTTGGGATGATCGATCTTTTGAGGACCAATACCAATTCGCCTTTCTTGAAAGCGCGGAGACGAGTCATCTTGTCATAGGCCCGTGACATTTGGGCTCGGTACAGCTCCAAATTTTGCTGTACCGCAAGCCTCTTTTCTTCGAGGGCGTCGAGCTCTTCAAGCCGAAGGAGCACGTTTTCCTCCTCCGTTAACTCATGCTGAACGGACATTCATAAGCTTGGAACTTCGACTTCGAGAGGGAGGACCGCCTCCACTCCGAAGAGCAATGAGTATGGGGTGGACAGAGTTGGAGTACGGTGCGTGGTACAATATGCCCACAACGCCTCGTGAAGTTTGAGATTCCAGTCTCTCTTGTTGGCTGAAGCATTTTTCCTCAGGAGCTTGCATAGAGTTTTATTGAAGGCTTCGGCTAGCCCATTGACCCTTGGATTGTAGATGGAGGAATATCTCCAGTCTATCTTGTGCTGAGTAGCGAACCTTGAGACTTTGAAGCTCTTGAAAGAAGGCCCGTTGTCAGAAATGATTCTTCTTGGTGTACCGAAGCGGTATAGAATATTTTGCTGGAAGAACGTCAGAATATTTTCTGTCTTGACTTCTTTTAGAGGAACAGCTTCAGCTCATCTGGAGAAATAGTCAATTGCGGCCAATATGAACTGGTGTCCTTTGGATGACGGAGGATCAATTGGGCCAACAATGTCGGTGCCCCAAACTTCGAAAGGCCATAATGCCACCGTAGGATGCAATGGATTGGGATGCTTGTGAATGAAATCACCGTGAATTTGGAAGAGATGGCATTTCTTTGCATGCTCTTCGCAATCCCTTATCATGGTGGGCCAGTAATATCCAAGCCGTTTAATTTGAAGTCGCATCTTGGGGCCAGATTGGTGGGCACCGCAAACACCCGAGTGAACTTCTTTCATGACCATTTAGGATTCGGCCAATGACAGACACCTGAGCCAGAGTTGGTCATATGACCTGCGGTATAGCGTGTCATTTATAAACACGTATTGGAGAGCTCTCTTCTTCAGCTGAATCCTTGCAGATTTTCCTTCGGGAAGCTTGTCGTATCGGAGGTACTCTATGAAGGGTTCTCTCCAATCGGGCTCGTCTTGGATGATCGAAGCTTCTTCGGCAGGGCTGCTCTTCTGTTCCGCGCTTTCCTCTTCTCGTAGAGAGACTGGGGGTAGAATTTGCCGGCTCCTGACTGTGATCAGAATTTCGTCCATGTCAGGATCAGTCAGCTCCTTGGCTAAGCGAGCGAGTACGTTAGCCTTTCCATTCAACACTCTAGGGACTCTCATTAGTTCAATGTGAGTGAACCGTTTCATGAGTTCCACCACTCGGCCTCTGTACCGAGCTAACTCGGGTTTGTATATCTTATAGTCGCCGCTTACTTGGTTGACGATAAGCTAGGAGTCACCGTAAACCCGTAA
Organism: Agapanthus africanus; assembly: GCA_030015575.1. Classification (NCBI taxonomy): domain Eukaryota; kingdom Viridiplantae; phylum Streptophyta; class Magnoliopsida; order Asparagales; family Amaryllidaceae; genus Agapanthus; species Agapanthus africanus. The sequence continues at coordinate 645,014,173 of JASDDO010000022.1, read as the reverse complement.
CCGAAGGATTCCCATTTCTATGGCGAGTTCCAAACCAGCTATCAGAGCTTCATACTCAGCCTCATTGTTTGTGCGAGGCTCGGTGAGAGCAAAAGAACGCCGTAAGGTTCCCATTGATGGCATGATGAACACCAACCCTATCCCTGCTTTTATCTTAGGGACGCTTGATTTACTAGAGGTCCTTATTGATGAGGCTCCATCAAAGTAGAACTCCCACCATGGCTCATCTTCCTCGAGGTGCAGCGCTTGTTCGTCAGGTAGCTCGCAATTAAGCGGTGACCCCTCTGATACGGGATGAGCAGCAAGGAAGTCTGCAAGAGCTTGCCCTTTTACTGCTTTCTGAGGAGTATAAACTATGTCAAACTCAAGTAGCATAACAGCCCATCTTGCCATTCTGCCGGCTAGGCTTGCTTTGGTCATCAAGTGTTTGAGCGGGTCGACCTTGGAGATCAGCATAACCCGATGATCGAGCAGATAGTGCCGCAGCTTCTTCACAGCAAATATCAGGGCTAGGCATTGCTTTTCGATCGGGGAATAGTTGTGTTCCGCCCCAACTAGAGTTCAACTGAGGTAGTAGAGGGCATTTTCTTTTCCCTCCTCGTTGTTCTGGGCAAGGAGTGCACCGAGTGACTCATCTAGCGTGGCAGTGTAGAGAATCAGTGGTTTATTTGGAATGGGAGTGGCCGGCACTGGAGGGTGCAACAAGTATTGTTTAATGCTTTCGAACGCTTCTTGACATTAGGCATCCTAGACAAAGGAGCTCCTTTCTTCATGAGCTTTGAGAAGGGCCTACATCTCCCCGATAAATTTAAGATAAACCTTCGTATATAAGCAAGCTTTCCTTGAAAAGATCTTGGCTGCGTCAGATTCTTCGGAAGGGGCATCTCCATGATAGCCTTTATCTTGGATGGGTCGACTTCAATCCCTCGATGTCGGACTATGAAGCCCAGGAATTTTCCCGATGACACGCCAAAAGCGCACTTTAGAGGATTCATCTTCAGATCATATTCCCTCAATCTAGTGAGAACGGTCCTAAGATCTTGGATGTGATCGGCCTTGGCTTTAGTCTTGACGACGAGATCATCAACATAACATTCGACGACTTTATGGATTAGGTCATCAAAGATATTGGTCATTGCCCTTTGATACGTAGCACCTGTGTTCTTCAGTCCGAACGGCATCACCTTGTAGCAATATATTCCGATCGTGGTTCGGAATGCTGTGTGTTTCTCATCCTCGGGTGACATCTTGATCTGATTATACCTAGACGAGCCATCCATAAAGGTGAACAACTCGTAATTTGAGGTGTTATCGACCATCATTTCCATGACCGGTAGCAGGAAGTCGTCTTTAGGACATGCCTTGTTGAGGTCCCTGAAATCGACACAAACTCGGATCTGCCCATTTTTCTTCTTCACTGGGACTATGCATGCGATCCAGTCCACATATTTCTCTTCCCTGATGAAACCGGCATCGATGAGCTTCTTGGTTTCCGCGATGACCTTTTATTCTAGTTCCCTTCTCATTCTTCGAGGAGCTTGTTTGACTGGCTTAGCATCAGGAGATATAGCCAGTTTATGCACGGCCACTTTAGGGGAAAGGCCAGGCATTTCTTTGTATGTCCACGCGAAGCAGTCGACGAACTCATGCAGCGGGGCAATTATTTGTTCTTTCATTTCCTCTGACAAGAGTGAGCTGATGTAGGTCGGCCTTAGATTATTAGGCGTTCCCAAATCGATCTCAGTTAGCTCATCGAAGGTTGCTTGTCCGCCATCTTCGAGCTCTTGGGTAGCTTCTTCTGGCTCGGCTAGCTCGTCTTCATCATTTGACTCTTCGCTGGCTTCCCAATATGGATCATGTATCATGCATTATAATCAACCTGGATGAAACCTATGCCCCGTCTATCTGGGATTCGTCCACCGATGAGTGCTCGGACCTGAGGCGGATGCCATAGCCCTTCATAAAACTTTGCTTCGGACTCGGATTGATATAATCGGCATCCGCACCTTTTGAAGTATTCCCGCATCTCGGGCGCATAGTATCCGGGATTGAGGACGGTTCTTATGCCTCTCTCATAGGGAAGGCACGCGACAGAAAGATCGTCCGGGTGCACAATGGGGTTTGACCCATAAAACAGGTTGCCCTTCTGTCCATTTTTTCTCCCGGGAACGTAGAGAGTTTTCAGCTGGTCCACGGTAGAGACTGACAATGCGTCGAGCTCTTTGCACATCCGTTCCGGCACCCTTGTGATAGCCAGGGACCCTTCTGCAATTTCGAAGGCCTCTAGTAGTTTCGCTTGCTGCATGGGGGTCCAATCTGCACAGCTGTTTCACGGCAAGTCCTCTTCTTCCGACTCTTCAGTGTCGCTGCTAAGATGAGGGAGGAATTTGCTGTTAGATAGGATTTCAGTATCGGATTCGTCCGTATCGCTACCGAAATGAGAGCGAGTTTTACGGAAGGACGGACTTCCAGCGTCGGACTCATCAGTGTCACTGCCGAAACGCGGACGCGCTTGGGGGTTTTTGCTTTTGAAAGTGACAGCCGGCTCAGATTTTCCTTTGAGTTTCGAGACCGTTCTGTCTTTGGTCAGCTGTGGCTCGGTACTTTAGGGCTTCATAAAGTACCGAGAATCCTCATATCGGACTTCATGCATACCGAACGGCTGGATGTCTCCGTCAATGCGTCTTTCTTCACCATCTTTAGTATACTTCATGCATTGATGGAGAGTTGAAGGAATGATGCCGTAATTGTGGAGCCACGGCCGTCCCAAGAGAATTTTATAAGACGTGTCAGCGTCGATCACGTATATTTTAGCTTCAGTTTGCAGATCCCCAAATTTGATTGGCAAAGCTATAGACCCCAGAACTTGCTGGCAGTTTTGATTGAAGACTTGAATGACAATCCTTTCCCTTGACAGGTGTCGGACGTCCATTGACAGACTCTTCAGAGTCCGCAAGTTCATGATGTTCACTGAGGACCTCGGATCGATCAATATGCGAATGATCCGATCTCCATCGCTATACCCGGTCACGTAGAGCGGCCGATTATGCTCAGCTGTTCCCAGTAGCAAGTATTCGTCCTTAAACGTGACCGCGGCAACATGCAAAGCGTACTGGGCTTCTTTCATATTAATTTCCGCAAATTGAGCCTGATACCGCTCGGGGTTTTGTAGAGCGTGAATGAGAACATCTCTAAGCTCCTTAGATAGGACTAAGGCATCGTAGATGCTCAGGAAAGACAGAAGCTTCCGGAGATGAGCCAAGATATTATAGTCCACCGAGAAAGGACTTGAGTTTTTATCAGCCGGTTCTCTGCCATCTTCCTTATTAGCCACCTGTTTTTCCTTTCCTTTTGGGCGTTTCCCTGATTTGGCAGTACACACTCATGAACCTTTGCCGAAACAGAGACTCTATTTGGGCAAAGGTAATAACGGACCCGTCTGGTATATTCGCGTACCAGTCGAAAACGACACCGGTCAGGCTGTTTACAAACTGACGAAGAAGGAGCGCATCATTGCCCCCTATATTTCCACATGATGCTTTAAAGTGGGCGACGTGCTGATTTGCATTTCCCGTCCCATCAAATCTTCCGAACTTGGGAATGACGTAGCCGCTCGGGAACTCGATCAGATCATACTGTGCGGGATATGGCCGCCCACTACTGCCAATTTCTTTCTGAGCTTCAGTTTCGGCCACCAATGTTTTAACCTTGCTGGTGACCAAATCCAGTATCCGATCTTGTGTTAGCGGGATAATACTATCTGGGTCCAAGGCCTCCCTAGAAGCGGAATGTGGCCGGCTTTCGTGCGGCTCGACCAGTCTTGGACCCAAAGGAACAGGCATTGGCTACTTCGGTTTGTCATCATCCGGCTGATGAGTAGCGACTTGTGCTTGATTGGGAGGCGCTCGAGCAATTTGAGTCGTAAGCTGCATCACAACATTCGTTAAGTCGTCAATTTTCGAATAGAGCTTGGTCATCTCTTTATCTTTGCTCTTGAGCTATTTCCGAAGCTCTTGAAGTAGCTCTTGCTCCGCGATCCTCAAGCGGAAAGTCGGCTCTTCCTCACTGTCCGAGCTTGACTATGCCTGGACCAAAGGGTCCTTCCTATCGTCCTCATCGAGAGGGTTTTCATCATCCAGCGGAGGCGGCTGTTCTTGAGAAGCGGCAACCACATTCAAGCCAGATTGGGCTTGGGATGTGGTGGCCCCATCCTTGCTTTTGCTGCGAAGGTTGTCGCTGGGGTGCCCGCCTACCATATAGACCGTATGGATAACATATCCAGCCGTCTTTTTATTATCGGAGACTGATTTCTCGGATCTCTGTCTTAACCCTCCTGTTTTGGTAACGGGCAGTCGACTGAAGGCGGCTGGCCTGGCCGGATTCTTGAATGGTGCTGACGCATCCTTTTCGGTTTTGCCCCGCTGTTTTCGCGCGGTATAGAGCGCCTGATAGACTCTTGAAGATACAGTGTCATACTTTTTCTGTTGGAGACGGGACATGTCTCTTTGTAGCGACTTTTGGACCGCTGTCTTCTTGATTCTGGCGGTCATAGCATTTTTCTGAACCCACTTCAGAGGCTCGAAGGAATTGCTGATTTTTACAGCCGACTCAGCCGTCGTCGCGGAGCAACCCTACCCTCGGAACCCTACAAGATTCCACTTGGCCGGTGTCCTGGCCCTCTTGTTGGCTCGATACCTGAGCCGCTTCTGTCTCAGCTTTTCTGTTTTGGGCGCTTGGCTGGTTTCGGCTCTCCGGGAAGCCGCCGTAGACCGAGCACTGGAGGATTTTTGAGATATGCTCAATTGTGCATTTGCTGGAGTCATCGCCTGAGCTCGTCCGCAACATTTGATGTCTCCCTTTGTACTGGAAGTCTTCCCCCCAGCTGGAGCACCAGAGAGTCGTTCAGACACCGTCTTAAGTTTCGGTTGTGGTGCCTTGGCAATCACGACATTTGGCCTCTTACCTTTCGAGACCGGTTTGTCTGTCGCCGGGGTTTGAGGAGCTGGGATGACGTTGGTTGATACGAACAAAATAGAGCCAAATAGTAGCGGCGGTTCCTCCCATTGTCTCCCGAGACTGGCCGGGAGGACCGTCCCGGCGTCCATCTTCATCGTGTAGGAGATGGGAGCTATGTCGAGAGCTGAGCTAATCCTTGGAGACATCTCTGCTGCGTCCGAAGATTGCAATTGGAGAATGTTAATCTGCATAAGAAAAACATGATTTTAATACAGGCAATTGATATGCATATTAATTGAGTTCGCATGAAAACTTAACCCGAAATATGGGAGGAGAGATAGGTCCCACCGGGCGTGCCAGAATCTGTAGGGTGTTTTTCGTCACCCCATTGAGATGGGAATACGCGCGCGCTTGTCGGGCGCATTACAGGTTTCCTCTGTCTAGGGTAGGCTGGGGTTTATTGATTGTGGGGATCCGAATCTCCGGCAGCCGCGAACTAAGCTGCCATTAATTACCCCCCGCCTTTGGAGCGAAGGAACCTCCGATTAACGGGTTAAACTGGTCATGCGAACTCAATGTGCAGTGTTGTGTTTTGAAGGGGGGTTTTGGATGTATCGGGGGCCCCGCAGAGTTTTTACTGGGGTCCCGCTATCCGGATAGCGGGCTGGGGGTCAAGGGGGCTAGGAGACCCCTTGCGGGGTGCAGGGCAGCGCCCCGTTAGAAAATTTTTTCTAACGGGGGAGACACATTTAGTATGGAGTGCACAAAAAAAAGAAGGGAAAAAAGCTTCTTAAAGACGCGTGCGTAGCATGTGGGCGCATGGTTCCCGGGGTCACGTGGCGCACACGCGCCCATTGGGCGCCTCAGCACCCGGGGTCACGTGGCGCACACGCGACCATTGGGCGCCTCAGCGCCCGGGGTCACGTGGCACACACGCGACCATTGGGCGCCTCAGCGCCCGGGGTCACGTGGCGCGCACACGACCGACGGGCGCCCTAGAGCCCCGGGGTCACGTGACGTACACGTGACCGATGGGCGCCCTAGCGCCCCGAGTTCACGTGGCGCGCACGTGACCGATGGGCGCCGTAGCGCCCCGGGGTCACATGGCGCACACTTGACCGATGGGCGCCTTAGCGCCCGGGGTCACGTAGCGCACACGTGACCACTGGGCGCCTTAACGCCCCGGGATCACGTGGCGCACACGTGACCGACGGGTGCCTTAGCGTCCCGGGGTCACGTGACGCACACGTGATCATGAGAAACATCCACGGGAAGGGGCATAGCCCTTAGGGTGGGGAGTTGAACTCCCAAGAAGTTTTTGGAGTTGAACTCCTAACAGAAACTAATTTATGGAGTTAAACTCCAACAGATCTAGAAAGGAGTTAAACTCCTGGGGATTTATTGCTCTTCTTTTGAGCCTTAGATCTGTCCAAAGTTAGATTTTTAGAGATGGGTCTCCTTCTTCCTTCTCTTGATAGGCGGGATCTTGGAGAAAAGGGGGTAAGATTTAAAAGTCTCCCCTTTTCGAGATCTGATTGGAGATCCGAGCTCCCCTTCACTGGTTTTGTAGTGAAAAACTATTTATTTTTGAGAAAGGAAGAATTAAACTCTTGATTTAATACAAAAGTGAAGAAGGTTTTAGAACCTTGAGGAATGAGAAGATCACAGATCTGGATTTTTTTTTTGGTAGAGAGAAAAAAAAGTTGTTGGGATATTTTCATTATCCTTGTCTTTATAGGCTATACACTTTACATATAGTCCCTTAGGCTTCACAAAATAGCATTTTTCCCATTCCATGGCCTATGTGCCATTTCTTTTTGCACATAAGTCATGGGCTTTATAAAAATTTGGCTTTATGCCCATTTTCTTATATTTATTCATAAAATAAAAATATAAGAAATACAACAAAATTATTTATTACAAAATTTTTATTTTGGCATGGGGGGAGGCCGGCCGCTTCATGTTCGGGCTTGCTCCGGGCATTGGCCCACTTGACCTGGGCTTGGGCCCACCTGGCTTGGGGTTGACTTTGATTTTGACTTGGTCAACCGGGGTGTAAATTTTTACCCCAACAATACCACTTGTGAGCATCATCATTAGCCCCCCACTCTCATTCCGATCTATTCATGGGTCGGGTCGAGAGTGGTCTGCTTGGTTTTTCTTCTGCTCAGTTTAGCGTCAAGAATCATAATGCGGATTGCCCAGGAACGGCGTGGCATTTGGTGGTTGTGTCGTTTCGATCTTTAGGCCTACGTGTCGCCTCGTCGTGCGCCTGAATTTTTGCGTGTATCACCGATGGTGTCAGCGGATCAATGAAATGATCGCGCTTTAAAGAGGGGCGCCATTTCAGTCGATCGCCAGTTGGGATACGGACCACATGACGGACATCGGTTGGTGAAAGTGACAGGCTGTCTTTGACTCCTACAGTCGAAAAGACGTCCCCAATAGCCAATCGCCACATGGAGCCTCACCGGTCGCTGGGCGCGATGTTTTGTTTTGGCGGGAATCAATTGGGGCCATAGGATGTTCTCCTTTGGGGTGTATAAATAGGAGGGGACCGTCCTAGGGATGACACTTTACTCAAATTATCTTTCATTATTGAAGATTGCCCGGCGCTCCTTCTTTTAGATTGGATCCCTTGTTGGCTTTTCCTCGGTGAGTCCCTTCCTTTGAATCAGGTTTGATGTCATCATCTGAGGAGTCCGTAGAGGTAGTAAGGGTAGAGTCGAACGATGAGGCACCCGTTGTTGGGGCCGAGTCCAGTGGGTCCTCCTCCTCTTCGGTTTCAGATAGCCGAGTGGGTTCTTCTTCTTCTTCGTCAGCTCTGTCGGGTTCGCCCTCTAGAGTCAGGGCTGCCCCTGTCGCTCGCCTTCGAGAAGCAACAAGAGCCCCTAAGGTGCACATCGAGAACACCCGCGATGTGCCCTCCATTTTGAAGAGTCTGGACGAGCTTTCCGAAATTCGGGCTCGATTCCACATCCCCTCTAACTATTCCATCCGTTTAGCTAGAGAGGGAGAGCGAGCAAACCAGGTGCAGAGCAAGGAGATTGTCCTGTATTTGGAAGCGTTTCAGGCAGGAATGCGTCTGCCCTTCCCAACTGAAGTCTGTGGGGTGCTCTGTTGCTTTCATTTTTCCCCGGGCCAGCTAGCGCCGAACTCGTGGAGAATTCTCCTCGGGTTTCTGGTCTGGTTAAAACTTGAAAAATATCCCCTTCAGCTTGACTCTCCTTGTCTCTTTACTTTGTTATAAGAATCACCCCGGCACCAGTAAGGATGAGCCGAGCCGGATGCATTTCTCATTCAAAAAACGTAAGGGCGGAGTGGTTGGGTCAGGGGTAGTAGCTGTCCCTTCTTCCATCCATGAATGGAAGGAGAAGTTTATATTCGTCGGGCCGCCTGAAAGCGAGGATTGGACTGTGCCTACACAGTGACACAGGGTCGACTGCCCGAGGGCAAAGCAGTCGACTTCCTCCGAAGCGAGGGTGGTGTCCTAGTGGGAGCCAATCCAACGGGCGGATGTCCTGCTATCCAAGCAGGCACTGAGCTGGGCTGGGCTCAGTCCTGCGCATTTCTTGGGTAAGTTTGGTCTTTCAACGATCTGTTTAGACTTTGTCAAATTTCCTTTGCTGTTTTGGTGTTGCTAACCCCCTTTGTTTGTGTGTTCCCTTTTTTTCAGAGCCCATGGACTAAGCAAAAATTCTAATCGCCTTAGCGGCCAAGACCGAGGGAAAGATGGCCGGGGCGCTAGCTCATCCCGACCCAGTCCGAGCTCGGCCTCGAGGCCGTCTCCACCGTATAATCCCTCCGCCGCTCCCCGAGCTCCAGAAGAACGCCGCGAGAGGAGCCATAAGCACTCACGGGACCCGGCACCCCGGACGCCAGAGGAGGAGAAGGAAGAGGCTGAACCTGCCGAAGCCCCTCTCAAGAGGCAGAAGTAGACGGTCTCCCGGCCACCTCCTTCCGGGACCCCAGTGCAGGAGGGAGATTTCTGCATTGAGGTGCCCTCGGGGTTCTCAGTCGCCGACATCCTACTTTCTGACATGGAGCAGGCGGCCGGGGTTAAAATACCTTGGGGGACCATGAAGGCCCAGGTGGCCGCCATAGCCCAGGAGGCGGTTCAGGTCAGTTCTTGACTTCTCTCAGAAATTATTTTAAGTCTAATTTTCTCGGTTTGAGCTTTCTAACCCATTTAGTGCTTTCCTCAAGTACTCCACCACTGCGCGCTCTTCATCGCCATGGAGTCCGAGGAGGTAGCCCCAGCCATGAAAAAGGTGGGCGTGTCCTCCAAGCTGGAGGAGGAACTCCTCCTCCAACTACGTCAAGTGGAGGAGAAGGCCGCTCTCCTCGACACTCGTCTGGTCATCGAGGGGCTGATGAACTCCAAGCTGAAGGAGTCTCATCAACTTTTGGACGAGTCCAACCGGGCTATTCAAGCCAAGTTGGAGGAGGTGAACGGCTTCTATCACTCAATGAAGAAGTTGAGGGACGCCCTTAAGAAGGGCGTCCGGGTGGATTTGGATGCGGTGAAGCTTGCTGAGTGCCGGATGGTGAAGGTCGTGGATGGCGAAGGTCGTCAAGGAGTCTGCACCAGGGTTCGATATCAGCAAGCTCCGCGCTAAATATCCCCTGGCCGAGGAGATGCCATAGGGTGAAGTTGTCGGGGCGGCCGTTGGGGGTGAGGCTGCCGGTGGAAGCGCCGACCCCGAGGTTGCAGTTTTGGTCTCTGATGCTGGCGTTGAGCATGGCGAGATCATCCCTGAGCGGACGGCCTGAGCTTTCCTTCCTTTGGAATATTTTATTTTTCAAAATTTTGTAAGCCTCCGGGCATTTTTATAAGGCTGAGGAGCCCAGAATACCTTGTATTTATTTTTGGATCATAAATAAAGTTCACATTTTTCTTCTTTGTCCAAATGTCTGCTCATTGTGCAAGTGCCTTTAGCTCGTATACTTTTGTCTGAATCTTCATTCTGCAAGTATTTTTAGCTCACAGGTCTTTTCATCTTGCAAGTACTTTTTAGCTTGTAGGTCTACCCTTCCCACACTTGCCGACTGTTCATCGAGTAGAGTCGAATGAGCGCCAGGTGTCGGAAGGTCGGTACCCTTCTTTTCCCTGAAGTTGAGGTGGTGATCGCACGTCGAGCCGAACAGTAACCAAGTGTAGGAAGGTCGGTACCCTTCCTTTTCCCTTGAGTCGAGGTAGCGATCGCACATCGAGTTTGAGTCGATTGATAGTTAGCAAGTGTAGGAAGGTCGGTATCCTCCTTTCTACTCAGCTGCCTCATGGTGAGGGCTTTGATCCACAGTGTCGTTGGGCAGGAAACTACCCGCCGCGGACGGACAGAGCAGGAAGCTACTCGGTGGCCTCGTGAGGAGGGCTTTTGATCCACAGCGTTGTTGGGCAGGAAACTACCTGTCGCGGACGGACCGATCAGGAAGCTACTCGGTGGCATCGTGAGGAAGGTTCTTGATCCACAGCGTTGTTGAGCAGGAAACTACCCGCCGTGGACGGACCGAGTAGGAAGCTACTCGGCGGCTTCCTGAGGAGGGTTTTTGATCCACAGTGTTGTTGGGCAGGAAACTACCTGCTGCGGACGGACCGAGCAGGAAACTACTCTGTGTCCTCTTGAGGAGAGTTTTGGATCCACAGCGTTGTTGGGCAGGAAGATACCCACTGCGGATGGACCGAGCAGGAAGCTACTCGGTGGCCTCGTGATGTGGGATTTGGATCCACAGCATTGTTGGGCCGGAAGCTACCCTCTGCGGATGGACCGAGCAGGAAGCTACTCGGTGGCCTCGGGACGAGGGCTTTGGATCCACAGCGTTGTTGGGCAGGAAGCTACCCACTATGGATGGACCGAGAAGGAAGCTACTCGGTGGCCTCATGAGAAGGGCTTTTGATCCACAGCGCTGTTGGGAAGGAACTTGCTCGCTGCGGATGGACCGAGCAGGAAGCTTGTAACAACCGAGTTCAGTTATACCAATTTTTGTTCTGTATTTATTATCTGTGGTATTTTATTGATTTATCTTGTTTGGGTGCGAATGGTAGTTTACTTTTACATTGCATTCGACCCGACCCGCTTGCTTGAACTGGTTGATTTATATTTATAGACTACCCTGGCTGGTAAAATAGACACGTGCATCTCATGGATACTGCATATTAACTTTTCACCAAGCATCGCGTATTTTACATATAACATTTTTAGATCGCGTAAAATAAATTAAAAATTGCATTTCATAGCCTGCATGATACCCCTAACCCCGTGGTAGCGTCCGCGCATCGTGTTCTCGTCCCTTTCAGTGAAACGGATGTGTTTGGATAGCTACGCGCACGTACGTGCGTCCGTTCTTGGGGGAATGCATTTTTGATACCTAATCTGTCATTTTGAAATTTGAAAGCTGCATTTAATTTTCGTATTTTAAATACAAAATTTTAGACCCGACCCGGGCGCATTTTGAAATATTTTTATATCCCGCTAAAATTCAATTATTTAAATTTTAAATTTAATTCTAATATTTTTTTTACAGTTCAAAAGATTTTCCAAAACCAATTTTAAATCTTTTAAAAAAATTTCCTAACTAAATCAAATCCCCTCTCTCTCTCTTTTCCACGAACCAATCAAAATCTTTCCCTTTTAATTGCTTGGCCCCACACCCAGCTATCTCTCTTTCTCTCTCTTCTTTCATTCTTCTCTTCTCTCTCTCTCTCCCCACAGAAAACGCCAACCTCATCTCTCCTCCTCTCTCTCTCTCCCCCCTCTCGCTCTCGCCCTATCTCTCTCCTCTCGCGATCCTCTCATGATTTCTGTACACGTTCCCGTCACCGCTCCCTGCTACCGTCACCTCCTTCTTTCGTTTCTCCCTCTTCTTCTTTAAAACCCCCGAGCCCACGAGGAACCCATAAAACTCCTCACTTCCCCCGCAACCCTAACCCTAAAACTTCATCTCCTTTTTCACCCTCACCTCACCGAGCACCCATCTCCTCCTCCTCGTCATCTTCTTCTCCTTCATCCTCCATTCCCGAGCCCTATCTGCACACCCACAAACCCACAGAACACCTCACCGCCGGCGATCCCCTCGACCTTGCCATCGCCATCTCTCTTTTCTCTCCTCTCTCTCCTCTGTTCTTCTCCCCTTCACGAGACCCTTGCACATCCCTATACCTGAAACCCTAGCTTAACCTTAACCGAGCCCTGCACATCTTCACATCGCCGGAGTTGATCGCCGCCGTCAATCTCGTTCTCGTCTCCCGACTCCAGTGCACCCAGTGAGCAGTTCCTTTCTTCCCCTATCTCATTCTCCTCTTTTCTTTCCTTTCCTTCTTCTTTTTTTTTTGTGTTCTTTTCTTTATGTTTTCTGTTCTTTTAGATTACCGGAATCCGGTCGTGCCGACGACGATCCCGACGACCCAACAACGTACCTGACCCGTGTGATCACTTTGTGCGTTGTTTGGATTCGTTCTGTGTACCGTGCGCGCGTCGCGAATTTTCCCGCCGACGTGTGACGTTCCGTATACCCGTTTCTTGATTCGTAGGCAAGTAAAACTTGCTACATGCTATTTACATTATGTTATACTTATTTAATTGCATACTAAACCTGTAGATTAAATCTAATGCCGCATGTTCCATTTAAACCTATCGATGTTCTATATATCATTTTAGACCTAGAACTTGAAACATATCATGTTGCATTTTAGTTTACAATACGTGGTACCCACGTCCATATTTAAATCACATAATAATTATTTACACAGCCCATAGTACCCTTTTAATAGTTTATACCCTATCGGACACCCGTTTGCATCCATTTAACCTATTATATATATAATTGCATCCCTAGATCATTTTAACCCATAATAATGAGATTTTAACATTCCATATTTGATAAGGTGTATTTAATTAGTGTTGGAACCATAACCCTAACTCAAATCAATAACTGTGCATCCATATGTTTTAATCTGTACTTTTTACCACATTACAATGTTCCGTTTTATTGTTCCATTAGTACCCATACTTGTTTTGTATACCTATGATTATTATAGTTTGATATGAGCACCCACTTGTTACTCGTGCACCCCTGACACGACTTGATACATTATTACTTGACACGACGAGATACGGTGCACTTCTTGACATAACATGATACCTATATACCACCTGACTTGACCTGACGTACCATGGCTTTACCTGTTACCTGATCTTGTTACTAATGCCAATAGCTTTGACATGTTGTCCCTACGGACATTCCCTGTTTTCTATCCAGACAAACCTTTACCTGCTGATCCTGTGTTGGCATTAGCTCTACATTTATCAATACTTGACTTGAACACACAACTTGGGGGTATGGGGAAATCAATGATGAAACCTGACTTATAACTCGACAGTTCGATACCTTTACTGATCAGTTTTAGAGGCTAGGCCAGCCTTGGGATGATGATGCTGACATCATTCATCAAATTAAAAAGTACTAAGGTAGATGGACAAGAGTATGATAGCTTGAATTGAATTCTCCGGGTGTAGGGATGTTCTTTACACACACGTGGGGTTATATGATCAATGTTTGGATGAAAGGTAGGAATGAAGAATAAAGACGATGTTTTATTGAGGGATGATGTGATTTCTAACGTTTTTTCATGACTATTAAGATAGGGCTCATGACAACTGAAAAGCTAGTATAGTTGGAAACTCTTATTTTCAAAGTCTTTCTTTTATGGTTCTTATCTTTATATGTAAATTTCACCATCTCTCTTTTGTTATGGGATTTTGTGGGTGCAATCCGCTGAAAACCCTCAGGAGATAACACTCCTCCTACTAGGGAAACCTAGAGGTTTAACGGCTTGTTGCACGTGCTCAATGCAATCGTGTTGCCTACGAAAGTGTGCTTAGTTTTCTCCTTTCTTTTTCTCCTCTTAAATAAACTAGTTTGCTCGGGACGATCAAAGATAAGTTTGGGGGTATTTGTTCAGTTGATAAAACTGCACATTTGTATTACATTTTTCCTACCATTTTCATATTAAAAAAGGACTTTATTATAATATATTATACATATGAGGGTTTATGTGTAAAAACACTATTTTCCATGTGTTAATATATTTAATTAGTATTTGGTAGAAAAATGTATGCAAATAAATTCATTGACCTAATCCTAGTAGAACTAGGTCTACTAAATCTTATTTGAGTTGTTGTGCAGAATATTTCCAAGTGTGCAGAATTTTTCAAAGACTAGAATCAAGCAAATCAAGTTGTTGAAGAAGACTTACCTAATTAAGAATCAAAACTTGAAGACCAAGTCTGGCAGCAACCACGAGAAGATTTCTGAAATACAAAGGTTCCAGAGAAGTCCAAATGTCTCAAAGATAGAGCCCCAGAAAAATGATGGAGGGATGAGATCAAAAGGCCGCGGATCCGCGGCCTTCTAGAAGGATCAATTGCTAAACTTTTGGGAGATCAATCTTTGCTGAATTTTACCAAGTTTCCAACTAAAAGATTCTGGCTTTGTGATTGTTAGAGATTCTGCGTGTTCAAGTTTAGTTAATTACCGCAATCAAGACGGTTTCGCTTGTAGCTAGCCGGTTGAGTACGGGTCGTCCGCAGGGAGATGGGAATCTTTTTCTATGTGTTTTAACGAGTTAAGTCCAGTTTTCCAGATTTTGTTGTGATTACTTAAGTGTTAGAATGATATGTAAAGAGAGCTTGTTAGGGTTAGGATTAGGTTAGTTTGAGTTAGGAGTCGCTCACCTCTTTCGTTGCCACTCTTAATATCGGTGTTACGGTAATCGGCAACAACGGGGATTAGCACGACTAGGAAGGAACTTGCGAGTATAAGCTAGGCTTTCCAACGCATAAGTTCTTCCTTTTGGTGCTTGTCCGTCCGTTCTTGGCTCTTAGCCATAACCTCCGGTTAATTCAACCACAACCGGTCTCACTACGGAATCACCGCTATCATGTAGGATAGGGTGCCGTAAGGAGCGGATTGTGGTTCAATTAACGGGAGTCGATTTTAAGATGTTAGGCAAGAAAAGAGTGAGAGAGATTTCCTTCTCTCAAACTTCCGTTATCCTACCCTAACAAGTATGAAACTACTCACACATCATAATGAAAAGAAAACAAAACAAAACAAAAGAGGAAGATAGAAAGAAAGAGATTAGAAGATAACAACTAGCTATTTGCGACCTCACCTTTGC
Source organism: Agapanthus africanus (assembly GCA_030015575.1). Lineage (NCBI taxonomy): Eukaryota > Viridiplantae > Streptophyta > Magnoliopsida > Asparagales > Amaryllidaceae > Agapanthus > Agapanthus africanus. Next base: position 644,999,037 of record JASDDO010000022.1, on the reverse strand, counting down.
AAGGATCAAGCGTAAGCATCATGGTTGTTTTAAAGATAAAGGAAAAGAGAAAATAAAGAAACAACAAGAAATAACAACAACTAAATTAACAAATGAAAATTACAAGCAATAATAAGAGAACAAGACAAGCATAATAATAAAATGAACTTCTTTATTCATCATTCTTCACTCACAAAAGCTCACTACAAGATTTTTAATGGAGAAGAGATGAGAGGAGGAAGAAGAAGAACAACTAAAACCTATAAAAATAAATACAAGATTATGCACACTTGGCTTCACAAGTTCTGGACTATTTATAGGCAGGAAACAGAAATTCTAGGGCAACATTCTGGACTAAAATGAAAAGACCAAAATACCCAAAAAATTTGGACTTCTGACGACTCAGTATGGCCGCGGTTCCGCGGCCTAAGCATGCTTAGGCCGCGGTTCCGCGGCCTACTTAGGGAATTGGGTCACCAGTTTCGGTGACTTCTCCTGGATTGTAGTGTCCTTCAGTATGGTATATGATTTTTCTCATAATTTCATCACGATTTTTCCAGAATTTCTGTTGAACAAAAGGTGATGTGATGTGGATCTTTTGTCATGATTTTCTCGAGCTCCGCGTAGATTTCTTGGATCTTGTGTTGCCATTGAGCCTTGTGCATGAAAACGACATTGATTTGCCATTTTGTCTCTCAAACTGGTGTGTGGCAACAGACGGATAAAGAGCGGAGATCCGTGTTTTATCTGTGGTTGGCAGGAAACCGGACTTTGTCGTGTTTTTCCATGAATTTCACCGTTTTAGAGTCGAGAACCTGTATCCTGCAATTGACTAGCAAACACGGCTCAAGAGTACCTACCGATATGCAATGTGATAAAAATTGGGCGGTATGAAAATGCAAAAATCTGATATGAACAAATACCCCCAAACTTATCATTTGCTCGTCCCGAGCAAAGCCAATTTATTCACAAAAAATTTCCTAACCTCACTTTCGCAGGGAACACGATTGCACTGAGCATGTGCAATAAGCCGTTAAACCTCTAGGTGTCCCTAGTAGGAGGAGTGTTGTCTCCTGAGGGTTTTCAGCGGATACTACCCACAAAATCCGGTCAAGTTGGTTTTGTAAAATAACTAAGATTCAAACCCTAAAATTTTGTTTTAGAAAATAACAATTCTATTATCCTAAGTCTAGACTATCGAACCTTTATTTTTCACACCTCGCTTCTTATTTAACTACAGCTTTTATATGTCTTCACGTGCAGTGCAAATAGTGCCGTTAAGTTCCAGAAAGGTCGAATAAAGTCCTCATAATAAAGCCTGGATAAGAATTTTGAAAGGATCACATAAGTTTTATAAAGAGTTAAGCATTTTTCAAGTTTTGTTTTCCAGTAAGGTTTCAACTTCAGAATTTCTATCTTCCTTAACAGGAAACTAGGTCTTATTTTTCACTCCACCTTTTTCTTGTTTTCATTTCATACACACCTCTGTGAACGTGTAATAGTCTTTATCATAGAATAAAACCTTCATATCTCCGTTAAAATTTTTATAAAAGCCTGTCTTTTGTCAAGATTATTCTCACACAAAGAACCGTTAGGAATTTTAACTCGGAGAGAACACTTGCTTGACTTTGTTTTAATCTGGACTTTCTAGGCTTCTTAGCGAGCTTTGGGCCAATGCACCCAAACCAGTTGGTTTTAGGGCATTAGGTGTAGAAACACCCCGGCGGACTTAATTACTCAAGTTACCTAGGTCCAAAAACAAAAGACAGTTTGGCGTGAAAATCATGATGATTTAATACGAACGGAGATATAACCGGCAGTTCAATTATTTTTTGGATAAAAGACGTGTTTAGTGGGTTTGGTGTGTAATCATTCCAATCAAGTTTCAGATGGGTTATTTTTCTGACTTAGTTCCAATTAAGGCATCAATAACATTCCTTCATATTCACTCACTTCATAAACTATTCTTGATATTACTTATTTCAGAACAAACCTATTTGATCCTCAGAAAATTATTTATTTATTTAAAAGTTTTTAAACATAAAAGACTTGTCATTTAATTTCCAAAACTCACGACACGTGTAGTGTGATGTAAAGACGTATATCAGCTATAGTTAACTTCAAAGGAGAGTTATCTTTCAGGTTTTCAAAATCTAAACATAAGATTTAGTTATTCTTATTTTATCAAACAAAACCGTCGAAATGTTGAATCGGAGTTCTCCCACTAGCTAACTTGACAGAAAAGTTTTTATATTTTTAGAAAATTTTCAGATTTTTATGGATTTTCAGATTTTTATGGATTTGTGGATTTTAATATGCAGATGCAAAATATACATATGAATGCGAAGGTAAGAAATGCGTACCGAGCGTACCCCCAAACTTAAACTGGACAGTGTCCTCACTGTCATCGCATGATGAGATCATTTGAAGGGTCAAAATTGTCGGTTAGCGATACACAATTTTTTTTTTTGGTTTTTGTTTTTTTTAAAGAAAAAGAAAAGGAATGGAAAAGAATATCCACAAATATGTACAAAATGGTATATACATACCCCCAAACTTATTTGGAACAATGTCCACTGTTCTTGGCTGGATAACCGAAGTTTGGAGGTAGACAGAGGAAGATTATGCAGGGTAAACCGGCTCCTGTAAGAACAGGAGCTCCTCTGTTGGTTCGGCGCTAAGGTACGGTTTGAGTCGGTGTCCATTTACTTTGAAAAGTGAACCGTCCTTTGGATTTTCCAAATCCACAGCGCCCTGCGGATATACATTCTGCACAAAATATGGCCCTTTCCAGCGAGATCTGAGCTTTCCTGGATGGAAGTGAAGTCGGGTGTCGTAAAGCAGTACCTGCTGACCAAGTACGAAGGTTTTGCGCAAAAGGTGTTTATCATGAAACACCTTCGTTCGATTCTTAACGACAACCGCGTTATCATAAGCCGCATCCCTAAGCTCGCTTAGTTCGTTCAACTGCAGCTTCCGATGGCTGCCCGCATCTTCGAGAGACAGATTCAGCTCCTTTATCGCCCAAAATGCGCGATGCTCTATTTCGACAGGTAGGTGGCAGGATTTTCCATACACAAGCCAATAGGGAGACATGCCAAGGTCGGTCTTATAAGCGGTTCGAAATGCCCAAAGGGCATCAGTGAGTTTCAGCGACCAATCCTTACGGTTCTTGGAAACCGTCTTCTCCAGTATCTGCTTGATTTGCCGATTTGAAACTTTGGCCTGCCCGCAGGTTTGGGGGTGGTAGGGCGTGGATAGCTTATGATTAATGGAATATTTCCGCATCAAGGCCTCGAAAGTCTTGTTGCAGAAATGACTTCCATTGTCGCTAATGATCGCTCGGGGGTGCCCAAACCGGGAGAAAATGTTTTCTTTAAGGAACCTAACGACAACCTTGTTGTCATTAGTCCGGCTGGACACAGCCTCGACCCATTTAGAGACGTAATCAACAGCGAGAAGGATGTACAAGTTCCCAAAAGAGCTGGGAAACGGCCCCATGAAATCTATCCCCCAAACATCGAAAATCTCCACAATCAAGATCGGTTGGAGCGGCATCTCGTTCCTCCGGGATATCCGGCCCATGTGTTGGCACCGGGAGCAAGTCTTGCAATAGTCATGAGCGTCTTTGAAGAGTTGTGGCCAGTAGAAACCACATTGCAAGATCTTCTCAGCTGTCTTTCTGGGGCCAAAATGCCCGCCACACGCTTGATCATGGCAAAATGACAGCACACTCTTGAATTCCTCGTCAGGGACACACCGACGAATAATCTGGTCGGGACAGTACTTGAACAGATAGGGTTCGTCCCAGTAAAAGTGTTTTACTTGGGATAAGAAGCGAAGTCTGTCCTGACTTGACCATTCAGTCGGTAGTAATCCCGTGGCCAAATAGTTCACAATATCTGCGAACCAGGGTTCGCAAGATACTGTCAAGAGCTGTTCATCCGGGAAAACGTCGTTGATCGGAATTGGAAGCGAAGGCGAAGAAGGAAGTCGTGAGAGATGGTCGGCAACTACGTTTTCACATCCTCGTTTGTCCTTAATGACAAGGTCAAACTCTTGAAGCAAGAGGATCCAACGTATTAACCGAGATTTTGCATCTTTCTTCGCAAAAAGATGGCGCAGAGCAGAATGGTCGATGTAGACAATGACTGGAGAGCCGATGAGGTAGGGCCTGAACTTTTCTAAAGCAAATACAACAGCCAAGAATTCCTTCTCAGTTGTTGTATAATTGAGTTGTGCGTCGTTCAGGGTTCGGCTCGCATAATAGATTACGTGCGGCATCTTGTTGATGTGTTGTCCAAGGACAGCACCAATGGCAAAGTCGGATGCATCGCACATAATCTCAAATGGGTGCGTCCAGTCAGGTGAAGAAAGAACGGGAGCAGAAGTGAGTGAGGTTTTCAATGACTCGAATGCAGTCACACAGCTCGAGTTGAAGTCGAATGGCGTATCCTTGGCCAGCAAAAGAGTCAAGGGCCTAGCAATCTTGCTAAAGTCCTTAATGAACCGTCTATAGAAACCGGCATGGCCAAGGAAGGCTCAGATATCTCTGACGCATCGGGGAGGAGGGAGATTGGAAATGACCTCAATCTTTGCTTTGTCAACCTCTATGCCATTTTGCGAGATGATATGTCCTAAGACAATACCTTCGCGCACCATGAAGTGGCATTTCTCCCAATTTAAAGTGAGATTCTTGTCCTTACATCGGGTAAGGACAGCGTCAAGATGCAGCAAACACTCGTTGAAGGAATCGCCGAAGATGGAGAAATCATCCATGAAAATCTCCAGAAATTTTTCCACCATGTCTGAGAAGATTCCCATCATACACCGCTGGAAGGTAGCGGGCGCATTGCATAACCCAAAGGGCATGCGACGATATGCGAACGTGCCGAAAGGACAAGTGAATGTGGTCTTGTCCTGGTCTTTCTCGGCGATGGGAATCTGATTATAGCCGGAGTAGCCATCAAGAAAGCAGTAGTACTCGTGTCCGGCCAATCGTTAGAGCATTTGGTCAATGAAAGGTAGCGGAAAGTGGTCTTTCCGCGTTGCGGCGTTGAGTTTTCTGTAATCAATGCATACTCGCCACCCAGTTTGGGTGCGAGTAGGGATTAACTCGTTCGCCTCGTTGGTTATGACCGTTATACCTGATTTCTTGGGGACAACGTGGATGGGGCTAACCCACTGGCTATCCGAGATAGGATAAATGATACCACTATCTAGACATTTTACGATCTCCTTCTTCACAGCCTCTTTCATGACTGGATTGAGACATCTTTGTGGATCCCGGGCTGGTTTGGCATCATCCATCAGATGAATGTGATGCTCAACGATCAGGGGACTAATCCCCTTGATGTCCGCCATGGACCAGCCAAAAGCTTGCCTGTTGCTGTGCAAGACCGCGAGAAGGGCTTTCTCTTGCTCTGGAGCTAGAGAAGCCGAAATGATGACAGGGAGGGTCTCGTTTTCACCTAAGTAAGCATACTTAAGGTGAGACGGCAAAGGCTTGAGTTCGAGCGATGGAGGTGAAATGATTGAAGGCAAGATTGGTGCAGAGGTCTCGAACTCAAAGGACTCCAGCAAAGGTTCAAAACGAGTGTAAGCGACCGAGTTGGATGGTTCAGGTAACTCATCTGAAAATTCGAAAGATTCAAACTCGGGTTGTGCGCGGCTAAGATCGTTTGAGAACGTGAAACACTCGTAGTCGTTGTCGGGCGCAGAAACAGCAGCAGGTTCGAGGAGGAACGCACTAGTGGCGTCAAGATTATCGTGATCAAATAGAAACTCCTCGAATTCACATTCTTCTGGGGTGATCTCCAGGATCGAGCAGACGTCCAGTATATGAGCATTAGGTTCGGCGGGCTGATTCCCTAACCTAAAAATGTTGAGTTCAATCGTCATGTTTCCAAAAGAGAGGTTCATCGAACCATTGCGACAATTGATCATAGCATTTGAGGTTGCAAGGAATGGGCGACCGAGTATCACCGGAATTTGATTCCGGGGGTTAGCTACAGGCTGTGTGTCTAATACAATGAAGTCGACGGGGAATATGAAGTCCCCGACTTTGATTAACACATCCTCTAGCTCACCCCTAGGATGGGTGATTGATCGGTCGGCCATTTGGAGAGTGCAGTGCGTGGGTTTCAGCTCTCCGACGCCTAATTGCTCGTATACTGAGTACGGAAGCAGGTTAACACTGGCACCAAGATCTAATAGTGCGCGGTTGATGTTCTTATCCCCAATGGTAATTGAAATCGTAGGACAGCCAGGGTCCTTCCGTTTTGTGGTAAAGATTGGGTAAGAGCATCACTTACAGCACTAGCCAAGAAAACTTTCTTGGGTACCTGAGACTTCCTCTTTTTCGTGCACAAGTCCTTTAAGATTTTCGCGTAGGACGGGACTTGTTGGACAGCATCTAAAAGAGGAATGTTAATGTTAACCTGCTTAAATAACTCCAGAATCTTCTCCATTTGTGGATTTTGTTTGTTAGACCTCAACCGGTTTGGAAATGGAACATTTTTAAAATTGGTTGAGTCTAATGTTGGAGGAGGAGATTGTGGAGTTGGAACGGATCCCAGAACAGGTGTTTTCGTGGAGTGAGAAGTGGGTCCGTTCAGAGCAGAAGAAGAGGAAGGAGAGCCTTGTGAAGAACGGAGAATAGGCTCAGAAGACGAAGAAGCAGGAGAAGAAGAAGAAGTAGAAGAAGAAGCGGCCGGGGTGTCATCGTTGATCCGTATGCCAATGTTGTTTTGCAGCATCCTTCCCGATCTCAATGTGGTCACGGCACTAACATTATGATTCTGTTGTTCAAGAGCAACATGTACATTATGTGGGTGACCGGGATTTGGGAGTGGTTGGGACGGGAGCTTTCCCTTCTCTCGCTCGCTTAAGGCCGCATTCAGCTGTGCAATCTGGGCCTCGATGGTCTTGATGCTTTGCCCGTGTGCGGAAGTGTGTTGCACTAAGGATGAATGGAAGACTGGATGTTGGCGGTGGATTGTGTCGATTGTTTAACGAACGCCTCCAGACTTCGTTCGAGCGAGGAAACCTTATCGTTGTTTGACGGAACAAAGTTGTTCGGTGGAAACGAATTGTTGGATGCAAAGTTGTTCGTCTGATTTTGGAAAGGTTGGGGTTGGAAGGGCTGCTGAAACTGAGTTTGTTGTTGCGCTTGTTGTTGCGGCGGAGGGGCCCTTTGGAAATTGTTGCCTTGGAATTGATTCTGATTCTGATTCCAGGCGAAATTGGGGTGGTTCCTCCAACCGGGATTGTAGGTGGAAGAGTATGGATCATTCCTCGGTCTTTACTGGAATGCAGCATTAACCTGATCCTGTCCTTGCGATGGTAGATTGTAAGGACACTCTTCGGTCAAGTGAGAAGGATCGGAACAACAAGCGCAGATGGTACGAAGGGGGAGAACAGGGGCAGGAGCAGGAGAAGAAAATTTGCTCTCTATCGCTTCAAGCTTTCTTGTTATTGCAGCCATTTCATCTTTCATCGCAATAGAGACATCAAGTTGGTGAATTCCTACCCTAGACTGACCGGTAGAAGTAGAGGTAGAAGAAGAAGAAGTCGGTCTGGTGCTCTCCCATTGTAGCGTTTGCTCCGCAAGGTCGTCAAAGAATTGCCACGCTTCCTCGTCAGATTTCGATAGGAAGTGGCCCTGACAGATGGTTTCCAACAACTGCTTCGTTGCTGGGTTCAGGCCCTCGTATAAGGTTTGGCAAAGTTGTCATTTCTCTATACCGTGGTGAGGACATTGAACAAGAAGGTCTTTGTACCGGTCAAAGCACTTCCAGAAGGGTTCAGAAGGAAGCTGAGAGAATTGGTTGATTTCATTGCGAATCCTTGCGGTTTTATGATTCAGATAGAATTTTTTTTAGAAACGCTTTAACAAACTCGTCCCAGCTGGTTATTGAGTGGGAAGCGGTGCTATACAGCCATTTTTCAGCAAGATCGCATAAAGTGAACGGAATGACCCGTAGACGTATAGCATCGTCCGACAGCTGGGTGGTTTTCATCATGGCACAGACGTTTTGAAATTTATTGATGAAGATATAGGCATCTTCAGATTCAAGCCCATGAAATCGTGGAAGCATGTTGATGAAGTGGGGCTTAATTTCAAAGTTGTCCCCATTGGCCGGTGGAAGAGAAAGGCAAGTGGGAAGTGCAGAACGGGTAGGATAGAAACGATCCTGGAGCGCGATTCGCTGCGGCGCTACAACAGGTAGTGGTGGTGGGTTATTGGTCTCCGTAGGAGGTGGAGCCAATCCAGGGGTAGTCAAAGAGATGTTCGGATTAAATCCCGACATCGCGGAAGAAGAGGTTGGTGATGGTGAAAGTGAAGATGTATGAACAGAATTCCGGTCAACGTCGGAGTTGGCCGGCAAAGGAAGGGGTGAAAGAGGCGTGGACGGAGTTTCGACGTCGGAGTCGATCGCGTAGTCGGTAGCGACTAACGTAACGCGGACTAGGCGGGCGCTAATGTCCCGAGTCCAAGCGGACATACACTAAACGAGTTTAGTATAGTCAAAGCGGAGAAGGTGAGGGTAAGAAAACGTCAATGGAGAAAACGATGGGTGGTGGGTGAAAAATGGATTTGGCGACAAAGGGCAAGTTTTTATAAAAGTTTTTGATTTTTTTTTTTTAGAAAGAGCTTTACAGAAATATGTACGGACTTACGGCTTTAAGCAATCACAAATAAGATATGCACAATCTCACCTAGATCTAGGGTCACCTAGGTCTGCTAGACAGCTCCTAACTGTTCCAGAGGGCTAGAAAAAGGACCTCAAACCGCCTCTTCTCCGTCTAATGCGGCCAGATAAGTGCCAGGTAAGTGGGAGGTTATCCAACGCTTTCGCGAAGTTCCTTAATTAAATAACCACTTGCCTTCGTCACACTTGCCTAGGCACAGCAAAAGTCAGATAGGATAAACGGCCGATGCCTGTAACTAGTCCTCTGTCCTATTGAGCGCGAAGTCCTTAGGGCTGAGTCTAGTATTTTTTTAATTTAACAATGGTCAATGCATATGCTTTTTATGATTTTTGGGGTCCTGGAAAGGGTGATGAAATCCCCACCCAATCTGAATTGGTTTCAATCCCCTTAAGTCCGTATTAATGAATGCAAAGCGATAACAAATCAACTGCAAACAATTTTTATTTTAGCGCGGCGCAAAGAATCCTGCACAAAAACAGTTTATTGGAAGGGGGAAGAGAGATTGCGCAAAGAATGCTGCAGAAAACACAGTTTATTGGAGTCCAGAGGAGTGGGGAGGAAGTCAGAAAAACTCACAAAAAATTTGAAACCCTGAAGCCCTCAAATGGCCGCAGTTCCGCGGCAGGCCGCGGTTCCGCGGCTGAACAGAGAGATTGGGGTTCCAATTTGTTTCTGTGTGTTGGCCTGGGAGTCTTCTGCTTGTCTGGATTTGCTAAATCTTGATTTGCTCACTGTATCTGTTCCAGATTTTTACAGTAGACCGTTTGTTTCGTTTTGATCCGTCGCGGTGTAGCTGCGAAATATGGGTCTATCTTCCCACGTCTTTGGCACTGAACTCGAACTTCGTATTATCCTGCGCACTTTCACAAAAACTAATCAAAAATAACAAGATGATTTTTTTTTACAAAGTATTTTTTTTTTGTTTTTCGGTTATATTTATATTCACAAGTTAACCCGAAATTACACAAAGAAATAAACTACCGTCTCCCCGGCAACGGCGCCATTTGATTGTTAGAGATTCTGCGTGTTCAAGTTTAGTTAATTACCGCAATCAAGACGGTTTTGCTTGTAGCTAGCCGGTTGAGTACGGGTCGTCCGCAGGGAGATGGGAATCTTTTTCTATGTGTTTTAACGAGTTAAGTCCAGTTTTCCAGATTTTGCTGTGATTAATTAAGTGTTAGAATGATATGTAAAGAGAGCTTGTTAGGGTTAGGATTAGGTTAGTTTGAGTTAGGAGTCGCTCACCTCTTTCGTTGCCACTCTTAATATCGGTGTTACGGTAATCGGCAACAACGGGGATTAGCACGACTAGGAAGGAACTTGCGAGTATAAGCTAGGCTTTCCAACGCATAAGTTCTTCCTTTTGGTGCTTGTCCGTCCGTTCTTGGCTCTTAGCCATAACCTCCGGTTAATTCAACCACAACCGGTCTCACTACGGAATCACCGCTATCATGTAGGATAGGGTGCCGTAAGGAGCGGATTGTGGTTCAATTAACGGGAGTCGATTTTAAGATGTTGGACAAGGAAAGAGTGAGAGAGATTTCCTTCTCTCAAACTTCCCTTATCCTACCCTAACAAGTATGAAACTACTCACACATCATAATGAAAAGAAAACAAAACAAAAGAGGAAGATAGAAAGAAAGAGATTAGAAGATAACAACTAGCTATTTGCGACCTCACCTTTGCAAGGATCAAGCGTAAGCATCATGGTTGTTTTAAAGATAAAGGAAAAGAGAAAAGAAAGAAACAACAAGAAATAACAACAACTAAGTTAACAAATGAAAATTACAAGCAATAATAAGAGAACAAGACAAGCATAATAATAAAATGAACTTCTTTATTCATCATTCTTCACTCACAAAAGCTCACTACAAGATTTTTAATGGAGAAGAGATGAGAGGAGGAAGAAGAACAACAACTAAAACCTATAAAAATAAATACAAGATTATGCACACTTGGCTTCACAAGTTCTGGACTATTTATAGGCAGGAAACAGAAATTCTAAGGCAACATTCTGGACTAAAATGAAAAGACCAAAATACCCAAAAAATTTGGACTTCTGACGACTCAGTATGGCCGCGGTTCCGCGGCCTAAGCATGCTTAGGCCGCAGTTCCGCGGCCTACTTGGGGAATTGGGTCACCAGTTTTGGTGACTTCTCCTGGATTGTAGTGTCCTTCAGTATGGTATATGATTTTTCTCATAATTTCTTCACGATTTTTCCAGAATTTCTGTTGAACAAAAGGTAATGTGATGTGGATCTTTTGTCATGATTTTCTCGAGCTCCGCGTAGATTTCTTGGATCTTGTGTTGCCATTGAGCCTTGTGCATGAAAACGACATTGATTTGCCATTTTGTCTCTCAAACTGGTGTGTGGCAACAGACGGATAAAGAGCGGAGATCCGTGTTTTATCTGTGGTTGGCAGGAAACCGGACTTTGTCGTGTTTTTCCATGAATTTCACCGTTTTAGAGTCGAGAACCTGTATCCTGCAATTGACTAGCAAACACGGCTCAAGAGTACCTACCGATATGCAATGTGATAAAAATTGGGCGATATGAAAATGCAAAAATCTGATATGAACACTTTGCACTATAAATAAAGACCGAGAGCCTCTTCGAAAATGTATCAAGCCGAAGAGATCACGAAGTCCAAGACGGCTCACGCATCCAGGCTGATCATCAACGGTTCATCTACCTCCTTAGAAGAGATCGAGAAGCAACTAGTTTTGTAATCATTTTCTAAGGAATAAAGTATAGATTGTTCAAGTTGATTAATAAAGGTAGTTGTTTTATTTTATTCTTTTGCATTTTACATTATGTTTTCCCTCTCTGTCTTTTCATCTTCTTTTCCCAACATGCGCGAGTAATTCTCCGCTTGTTAGGGTTCGTAGGATTAGGGTAGGCTAATGGACGATGAATATCTCTAAACCCTTTTTAAGTCCTATAAAGTTTATGAACTTTATCAAAAGAATTATTAACATCCTAATCGGGCGCGCTAACAATTCTTTGTTAGTTCCGACCGCGATTAGACATTAGATTAATGATTGTTTTGGTAAAGGCTAGATATGAACGGAGTTCCGTGTCGAGATAAGGGTTAAGAGTGGGATTCCTTTTCCCTCCAGAAACCCTAATCTACACACATCACCGTCGTTCTAGTTATAAATCTATTAATGGATAAAAAGGGTAACTTTTAATTAGTCGTCCATGACTACTAAATCCTAACGAACCCTACAAGCCCTCTTATAATATTGTCTACATCTCTAAAATAATCTAGATCTATATTTTTGCATTCTTGCTTAACGTAGATCTAGAAACTTTTCACAAAATTCTTATTTCCTCCTCTCTTTTTCAACACATCTAAAGTAAGAGTAAAAGGCTCCACGTTTCCCTGAGGACGACCCGTACTCATCTCGGTCTAGCTACGCGCGACACCGTTATTGATTGCGGTTAACTACAAACACAATTTTTCGTATCAATGAAATGGCGCCGTTGCCGGGGATACGTACGTAATTTTTTATTCTTGCTATTTGTGTTGAATTCTTAGACGATTCATATCATTATTAAAACAAAACTGCAAATTGCATATTTAACGATTTGTGTGTGAATTTTGAGAGGGAATCTGGAGTCACGGACTTGAGGAAACAGGAGATTTATGGTTTCACATTTCTCTGGTATCTTTCTTAACTCTTTCTCTCTCCTCTAAAATCCAATAAAATCTATTTTCTGCAGGATTCTTTGCAAAATAGCGCCGCTCAAAAATCTTTTTGCAAAAGTTTTGTGATTGGTTTTGTTTTGCATATTTTAATACGGACTTTAAGGGGCAAAGACCAAATCAAGATTAGGTGGGGATTTCATCACCCTTCCTAAGCCCCACAAATCACAAACCGAGCATATAGATCAACCCTTCATTAATTTAAAAAATATCTAGACCGGACTCTAAGGACTGTCGCGCTCAATAAGGACAGAGGAAGGTCGTGGGTAATCTATCGTTTATCCGCATTACTTTTGTAGTGCCTAGGCAAGTGTGTCGAAGGCTAGTGTTTTTTAATTAGGCCCACTACTATGGTTCCTTCCCACTTACCTGGCACTTACCTAGCTACAAGGGTAGTACGGAGGCGGTAGAGGATTGATCCTGCAGCTTGTCCTTTGGAAGTCTAGGAGCGGTCTAGAGACTGGACCTAGGTGACCTTAGTTCTAGGGTTGCTTGTGCATCTTAGGGTGATTTGTCTTGAGTCCCACTTTTTCAAAAACAAACCAATTTTAAAATCACACACACGCTGCCACTTGCACTAAACCCGCTTAGTGCATGCTCGGCTGGACACGGGATCCTAGTGCCCGTCTTGTCCGCGTTCCTGCTATCGACGCCGAAGTCGGTACTTCTTCATCTTCTTTTCCCCCACCACACACCACATAGACCGTGATGGACGGCACTCCATCTAATTATAACACCACGCTGCCACCGCCCGCAGGTGAGCAGAATCCACCGCGCATCTCTCTCCAAGAGAGATGCTATCCTATTCGTGGTCCTCTTCCTACTTATTTATCTCTTCCACCACCTAACGGGGATAATTTCGAAATTAAACCCCACTACATCAATCTGCTGCCCAAATTTCACGGGCTTGAGTCGGAAGACGCGTACGTTTTCATCACCAAATTCGAAAATGTATGCGCAATGATGGGTACTTCACAATTGACTTTAGATGCTATGCGCTTACGTCTTCTCCCATTCACACTGTGTGACTTGGCAGAAAAATGGCTTTATAATACTGTCGCACACTCTATCACTGATTGGGATGAATTCGTCATAGCATTTCTTAAGAAGTTTTACCCAAACCATAAGACTGCCCACATTAGGAGCGAGATCAACCAGTTCACCCAGCTTCCCAATGAACCATTTTGGAAGTGCTTTGAACGTTTCAAGGATCTGCTTGTCCAATGCCCCCATCACGGAATACAAAGATGGGATTTATGTCGGATTATATATGAGGGCATTAATCCAATGACAAAGCAGATGCTTGAAACAATGTGTCAATGCAATTTCATGTCTAAAGATGACGGTGAAGCGTGGAAATATCTGGAAGACCTTGCTGAACACACTTTGCAGTGGGAAAGCGTAAGACCGCCTTCTTCTAAGGGAAGTATTCATCAGCTCGATGTTTCCATCGCAGTAAAAGCCGAAATGGCAGCGATACAGAAGAAACTCGACGCTATTGAGAACAAATTCTCATCATTCTCCCTAAATCAGGTTACGCTTCCTAAGATCGTCTGTGGTTGCTGTTCGGATCCTTCACACTTAACGGAAGAATGTCCTATGAATGCATCGTTTCAAGCTAATGCTGCTTTTCAGCAGCGACCTAGAAACGACCCTTATTCTTCCACGTACAATCAAGGATGGAGGAATCATCCTAACTTTGCTTGGAACCAAAACCAACAAAGCAATTATCAAAGACTTCCTCCACAGCAACCACAACCACAGAATCAGCCCCCCTTTCAGTCACAGAATTTCCAAAATCCGGCCAACACTTCTACACCACAAGTGGCCGGTACTGACAACTCACTTGCACAAACTTTGGATATGTTCATGAAACAATCCATGCAAATTTCGGCTGAGATGAGGTCCTCTATTGATACCATAACGAAAAACTCTGCCTCCCATGGTGAGAGTATTAAATCATTAGAAAACCAAATCGCACAGTTAAACGCCGCAATGAGTGCGAGAGAAAAAGGGAAACTCCCATCTCAACCCATACCTAATCCTGGCCACTCACAAAGTTATAATGTGAGTGTTGTTACCACGTTTAGATCGGGAAAAGTGCTGAATAACCGAGTGGGTGAGCAATGTGATGATAGTGACACCAATGATACCCCAGCTTCTTCTTCTTCCCCTAATTTGTCTAGTCTCCCACTTTCACCCGAGCCTATTCTCCGTTTTCCCCAAGGCTCGAACCCTTCGCCCATTTCGCCAAATCTATCTAAGTCGATTCCCACTCCAGTTTTGGGATCGAATCCATCCCCACAGTCTTCTCCACAAACGTTGGACCCAAAACTTATTGATCAAGCACCTTATCCAAACAGGTTAAGGGGCAACAGACCAAGTCCACAAATGGAGAAGATTGTGGAAATTTTTAAGCAAGTTAACATAAACATTCCTCTCCTAGATGCTATTCAACAAGTTCCGTCTTATGCGAAAATCCTAAAGGACTTGTGTACTAGGAAAAGAAAAGTTCAAGTACCTAAAAAAGTTTTCCTTGCGAGTAATGTGAGCACTGCTTTTACACAACAACTTCCCAAGAAACGAAAGGACCCCGGAAGTCCTACAATTTCAATTTCTATTGGGGGTGAAAATATTAATCGTGCTCTACTCGATCTAGGTGCTAGTGTTAACTTGCTTCCGTATTCTGTTTATGAGCAATTAGGGATCGGAGAGTTAAAACTTGCGCATTGCACTCTTCAGATAGCCGATCGATCTATCACCCAACCTAGGGGAGAGCTAGAGGATGTGTTAATCAAAGTCGGGGAATTCATATTCCCTGTGGACTTTATTGTTATAGATACACAACCTGTAGCAAACCCATGCAATCAAATCCCGGTGATACTCGGTCGACCCTTTTTGGCCACTTCCAACGCAGTAATCAATTGTAGAAACGGCTCTATGACCCTATCCTTTGGAAAGAAGTCAATTGAGCTTAACATTTACAAGTTGGGAAGTGAACCCTCCGAGCTCTATGCTCATGTATGTTCTGTCGAATTAATGGATGTCGACAGCAGCGAATATGATCAACCTCATGATACTGACTCTTTTCATATGTTGTTGTTTGACCCAACCATGTATTCTTCCGGGTCAACATCTAACGCTGATGAGGAACTTTTTATAGAGTCTGACGATAACCCCATTTTTTCTGATGACATTATTTTTCGTGGTATCGATGAAAGCTTTGAGGAAATTTTCGCTGATGAACTCGCATTTTTACAAGACACGGGTGTTGAGATGAATCAACTCCAAGATGAAGAAATTGGACCTCCACCCCTTCTTTTGGACAATCATGACAATGCGAGTAATCCATCATTACTATCACTGTGTCGTCTCTCCAAATTGAGATACAATCCTTTTCGATTACACCTCTTATCACCTCCCCACTTCTTCTTGTCGAAAGGTGACATATTCTTCCACCAACCTTGGTGCTTCATCGATAAAATTTTTGAATGGTTGGTGTTGACCTTCGGTCTTTGCAAAGCTTGGCATTGACCAATAACCTTGACCCCCTCGTGTGATTTTAAAAGATTAAAATTGTTTAAGTTTGGGGGGGTGGTATGTTTTGGCTCTTGAAAGAAAATGATTTTTACAAAATTGTGAGCCTAAAATAAGTTTGGGGGAGGATTTTCACTTTCATATATTCTTGCCCCCATTAATAATTTCCTCCCAAGTCTACAGGTTTTTGAGCTTAACAGATGACATCGGTGAGGACACTGCTGTAAACAGGTTTGGGGGAGGTTTGTGCTTATTTACGCATCAATTTGCATCATACTTTGCATAAGCACAACATTTTCAAAAAATTTTTAAAAAAAAATTCTTTTATAACAAAAGAGTAGAAAGTGAAAAATTACATCCAAAAGATAGGAATAGTTTAAGAAAACCAAGAAAATTAGAAGTTTTCTTAAACGAACTAGTAATAAGTAGTTATGAGCTGTTGTCCCAAGGGTTAGTAAGATGAAGGAAGTCATTAATCTGAGGATAAAAATAAGTCTGAAAAATAGTTCTTATTCTGGAAGCCAAATATTTGAATGTTGATACCCTACTATATGCACTTACACACGTCTTGAAACTCGGGATAGTAGAGGATACCTTGAAATGCTATTGTCTAAAAGCCAAAGTATGAAGGAAGTATGAATGAAGAAAATATAAAAATGGTGAAAAGAAAAAAAAAATGAACACTGGTTTTGTATCGCCAAGGCAGCAATAAAAAAATATAGCGAGGGTGCCTCTTCACCTAGTGTCATAAGGCCAACTGGTCTGGGAGTCACTGCTAAGCCTTAGGTGGTGCAAGACGAGGAAAATACTATCACCTAATCAGCAAGCACATGAGTAATCGGTCGGTTAGTACCTCAAGAAGTATTAACGGTCGCATGAAAAGGTGTGAGCAAACCTAAATATTCATCAAATTAAAAAGGACTAAGGTAGATGGACAAGAGTATGATAGCTTGAATTGAATTCTCCGGGTGTAGGGATGTTCTTTACACACACGTGGGGTTATATGATCAATGTTTGGATGAAAGGTAGGAATGAAGAATAAAGACGATGTTTTATTGAGGGATGATGTGATTTCTAACGTTTTTTCATGACTATTAAGATAGGGCTCATGACAACTGAAAAGCTGGTATAGTTGGAAACTCTTATTTTCAAAGTCTTTCTTTTATGGTTCTTATCTTTATATGTAAATTTCACCATCTCTCTTTTGTTATGGGATTTTGTGGATGCAATCCGCTGAAAACCCTCAGGAGACAACACTCCTCCTACTAGGGACACCTAGAGGTTTAACGGCTTGTTGCACGTGCTCAGTGCAATCGTGTTGCCTACGAAAGTGTGCTTAGTTTTCTCCTTTCTTTTTCTCCTCTTAAATAAACTAGTTTGCTCGGAACGATCAAAGATAAGTTTGGGGGTATTTGTTCAGTTGATAAAACTGCACATTTGTATTACATTTTTCCTACCATTTTCATATTAAAAAAGGACTTTATTATAATATATTATACATATGAGGGTTTATGTGTAAAAACACTATTTTCCATGTGTTAATATATTTTAATTAGTATTTGGTAGAAAAATGTATGCAAATAAATTCATTGACCTAATACTAGTAGAACTAGGTCTACTAAATCTTATTTGAGTTGTTGTGCAGAATATTTCCAAGTGTGCAGAATTTTTCAAAGACTAGAATCAAGCAAATCAAGTTGTTGAAGAAGACTTACCTAATTAAGAATCAAAACTTGAAGACCAAGTCTGGCAGCAACCACGAGAAGATTTCTGAAATACAAAGGTTCCAGAGAAGTCCAAATGTCTCAAAGATAGAGCCCCAGAAAAATGATGGAGGGATGAGATCAAATGGCCACGGATCCGCGGCCTTCTAGAAGGATCAATTGCTAAACTTTTGGGAGATCAATCTTTGCTGAATTTTACCAAGTTTCCAACTAAAAGATTCTGGCTTTGCACTATAAATAAAGACCGAGAGCCTCTTGGAAAATGTATCAAGCCGAAGAGATCACGAAGTCCAAGACGGCTCATGCATCCAGGCTGATCATCAACGGTTCATCTACCTCCTTGGAAGAGATCGAGAAGCAACTAGTTTTGTAATCATTTTCTAAGGAATAAAGTGTAGATTGTTCAAGTTGATTAATAAAGGTAGTTGTTTTATTTTATTCTTTTGCATTTTACATTATGTTTTCCCTCTCTGTCTTTTCATCTTCTTTTCCCAACATGCGCGAGTAATTCTCCGCTTGTTAGGGTTCGTAGGATTAGGGTAGGCTAATGGACGATGAACATCTCTAAACCCTTTTTAAGTCCTATAAAGTTTATGAACTTTATCAAAAGAATTATTAACATCCTAATCGGGCGCGCTAACAATTCTTTGTTAGTTCCGACCGCGATTAGACATTAGATTAATGATTGTTTTGGTAAAGGCTAGATATGAACGGAGTTCCGTGTCGAGATAAGGGTTAAGAGTGGGATTCCTTTTCCCTCCAGAAACCCTAATCTACACGCATCACCGTCGTTCTAGTTATAAATCTATTAATGGATAAAAAGGGTAACTTTTAATTAGTCGTCCATGACTACTAAATCCTAACGAACCCTACAAGCCCTCTTATTATATTTTCTACATCTCTAAAATAATCTAGATCTATATTTTTGCATTCTTGCTTAACGTAGATCTAGAAACTTTTCACAAAATTCTTATTTCCTCCTCTCTTTTTCAACACATCTAAAGTAAGAGTAAAAGGCTCCACGTTTCCCTGAGGACGACCCGTACTCATCTCGGTCTAGCTACGCGCGACACCGTTATTGATTGCGGTTAACTACAAACACAATTTTTCGTATCAATCATTGTCCCTACGGACATTCCCTGTTGTCTATCCAGACAAACCTTTACCTGCTGATCCTGTGTTGGCATTAGCTCTACATTTATCAATACTTGACTTGAACACACAACTTGGGGGTATGGGGAAATCAATGATGAAACCTGACTTGTAACTCGACAGTTCGATACCTTTACTGATCAGTTTTAGAGGCTAGGCCAGCCTTGGGATGATGATGCTGACATCATCCATCATTATCCACTACCTTTTAGAGGTTAGGCCAGCCTTGGGATGATGTTGTTGACATCATTCATCGTTACCCCTTTTCCTTTTAGTGCCTAGCGGCATGTCTCGGTTTCATCTTGAGAATCTTCACCGTGATCCCAGGCACGCACGGGATACTATTGAGTTACATCGATGATTCATCAAATTGATTTCAAAGACTTGAGAGTAGTTAACCCAATAGACCAGTTTAGATTACTCACTACACATTACCCCACTGTCCTTACTTATATCACTGTTATGCATGTTTTAACATTTATACTCATACCTGCATGTATTGCTACCCCTGTTTATAGTATTGCTTGATATTATGACGCACCGACGTCTGGGTTTTGCATGGCCCAGATTCCTTACCTTTGCTGCAGTCCGAGCAGGAGTATTTCAGTCAGCAGGCTGAGCAGTGAGAACTTGCTAGTAGTTAGTTCATTTTACTTTCGGTATTTTTCATTCCTGATGTGAGCCCGCATTATGGGACGTACATTTCAGTTTATTCTTGTATTGGATCTTTTGCTTCCGCATTATTTTATTCTTGACTCGTTTTATTTTGGCTTATGGACATGTGTTAGATAGTTTATTATTGTTCTTGATATCTCTACAGCCGTAATGTGACTGTGGATGGATATTTCCTATCCACAGGTAGCATGGTTGGCTATGTCACGTGCCTATCTTAGCGTACTCTGGGAAGCGGGGCGTGACAAAGCTACTCGGTGGCCTCGTGAGGAAGGCTTTTGATCCATAGCGTTGTTGGGCAGGAAACTACCGGCTGCGGACAGACCAAGCAGGAAGCTACTCGATGGTCTCGTGACGAGGGCTTTAGATCCACAGTGTTGTTGGGCAGGAAGCTACCCACTGCGGATGGACAAAGCAAGAAGCTACTCAGTGGCCTCGTGATGAGGGCTTTGGATCCATATCGTTGTTGGGAAGGAAACTACCCTCTGCGGATGGACCGAGCAGAAAGCTACTCGGTGGCCTCGTAAGGAGGGCTTTTGATCCACAACGTTGTTGGGCAGGAAGCTAACCGCTGAGGATAGACCGAGCAGGAAGCTACTCGGTGGCCTCGGGATAAGGGCTTTGAATCCACAGCGTTGTTGGGTAGAAAGCCACCCATTGCGGATGGACCGAGCAAGAAGCTACTCGGTAGCCTCGTGAGGATGGCTTTTGATCCACAGCGTTGTTGGGCGGGAAGCTACCCGCTGCGGATGGACCAAGCAGGAATTTGCTCGGTGTCCCTGCAATAATTTACAACATGGAAACAAAGAGAAGCAGTTCAGATTGCAGGGAAGCAAGAATTTTTATGATTAAAGAAAATACAAATTTAATGATTTAATTTAAGCTCTCCCTTATTAAATGAACGGATTTGGCGGTTGTCCTTGTTGCTCGGACCCGGGTTAGTTAATGACAACCATGATCTGCCTAATTGTCAACTCTTCAGCTACAATTTGGTCGGCTTGCCCCCTATCTTCTTGACGTTTGTCTCGTAGGGATTTCGCTAAGTGATCGGAGTGGATCAGTTTTTCGATGTAATCGCGCAGCTGTTTACAATCCTCGGTCGGATGTCCTTGCGTCCGGTGATAGGCACAATACGGGCCTCGGAGCTGTTTACCCGTGCTTCGGGTAGCCGGCGGGAGCCTAAAGAACCTCTCTCCCTTAGTTTCCTCCAACAGCTTGGCTTGAGAAATGTTCAGAGGGTGTACTCCTGGAACATCAGGGAATAAAGTCTTAGACGATCGTATTTCCTTTTCTCTTCCCTGTCCCTCTTCTTCCGGTCTACTTGGTTGGCTCGGGACAGATTTGAATTCACTTCTGACTCAAGCTGGATTTCTCACTCGGTCCATGTTTTCACTTCGGCTATGGTCTTAGGTTGCGCCAATGCAAAAGAGCGGAGCCACTCTTTGTGCCTGAGGCCCGACCCCAGCGCGGTGATGACCGTTTCGTCGAGGTGCTCGGGTAACTCCAGGAGGGGATTCAAGAAGCGGGTGACATACCCTTTGAAGGATTTCTTGTCGCCGCTCTTGACAGTGAATAAGTAGTCGACTGTCATCTTTTGTCATCGGTTACCGACGAAATGACTGAGGAATTCGGCAGCCATCTCCTCAAAGGCAGACACAGAGTGCGGTGTAAGCCCCCGGAACCAGTCCCGGCCAGCTCGGATCAAGGTGGCAGGAAAAGCTCGGTATTGAGCTGCGTCCGAGTTATCCTGGAAGCTCATGCCCGCCATAAATGCGTCTAGGTAGTCTCTCGGGTCGGATTTCCCGTCGGAGATGGCTACTTTTTGCGGCTTGTTTCTGGACGAGACATGCTCGGTCAGCAGCTTCTCTATAAAAGGGCTTTGTCAGTGAGTCGACGGAGTACCTGGCCCCTTCGCCGGATGCATGGTCATCCGGTCGTATGCCTTCGGGTTTCTTTTCGAGGGTCTCAAGTCGGTGGTGGTACCCCGAGGATTCTGCACATTCAAAGTGGTGGCTACCCCGCTCCGGTCTGCGTGATGGTGCGGCTCTGATTCCGCTCTGTCAAATTTCTCAGATCCTCGGGCGAGGCCCTTCTCGAGTGGTCCCGGTGCTCACTGTTCGCGCAGCCCCGGCGAGCATGGGGGCGTCGATCGTGCCTGGAAGCAGGCGAGCTGACCGACACCTCCTCCGGGGGAGAGAACACGAGGCAGGCATCAAAGCGACGACCCAGTCTTCCCCGGGATCGGGGCGTGGAGTTGTCCGGCGCCCAGCGGGTCATGGAATCAATCGCCGCATGTGGGTCACGGTGGCTGGAGTCAGCACGCCGGCGCTCGGTGATGCTGGGATGAGAACGAGTGAAATCGAGGGCTTGAGCGTGCTCATCCGTCTTTCTGCGGACGTCGCTATCCCGGGGAGGGGGAATAGCGGTCTGGTGGGTAGGGCCTGCCGCTGGAACGCAGAAGAGGGCGTCCACCAGCGATGCGAGCCTGTCTATCCGAGCGGATAGGACGTTGATCATGTTAGGAGGGGGAGACGATGTTAGTGTATATGCCCTAGAGGCCATTACTGTATCATACTAGTTTGTATATTACTTAATGGAAGCTTGGGATATTCACCTTGTATAAACAATCTTGCTCAATATAGTAGTATGCTACTTGGTTTGTTTCTACTTCAATGTGTACATGTGTTTATCGCCTATACACATTAGTGGAGCCCTTAGGATCTTTGCTTGATTACCAGCGATGTGATGGCCGTCACACTAGTGGGGCTGGGTAATCTATAAGCACATCCTTATGCAGGTCCCTGGTCGCAGGACTATCGAGACAGGGCATCGATACTCCGGAGTAGACCAGCACATGCGCTTCTCATCCCAGTGTGGGAGACGGTCTGTCCCACAGCCGTCAGTACGTCGTACTTGAGATAGTATGCGGGTGCTCGTTAGGTTACGGGTACACTGGACAGGACTCGTCGGGAACTGACTAGTTGGTATTATGCCTATCGTCAGTTATCAGTTCCCAGGTGACATGAGTACAGCTTAGTCCGCTGACTTGACACTGTCACTTCGCCTCGAGTGTGTTCCCACTGTACTTTGATCACTACCCTACCACGGCTCAAAGGAGTCGTGCAAACAGGTAGTGGTTGGGTGCAGTCCCGAAGCACTTGGAGGCAGTGACGGTTAGACAGGATTCGTCTCTCCCGGTATTGGGGGTTGACATCGCGCTGTGTCTAGGAGAGCTATTACACGAGTAGTCCCTGGCCAGGGCAAACGAGATATACTGGTAGGCTTCCAGTGTTATCTCAGGGTGTTTTGGGCTTCGCTCCGGCACGACTTGTACCGCTATTGGGGGACTGACGTTTACCGCCCCCTAGGCCCTCCATGCGATGTATCAGACGAACAGACCGGACTGTATCGAGAATGTCATACTCAGGCTCAGTAGGAGTTCAGATGGGTTTCGCCTCGTCGGTCTTCTTGTCGGCATTACCTGGGGACCGTTACGCACAGCTAGTGCCGCTTGCGGTCTATGGTTAAACCCACTGCCAGCGTAGTGTCGAGTCTTTAGAGTCCCACACAGAAAGCTTTTCGCCTTTAGGCAAAGGAGTAGAGGTCGCATGGTATTGCGACAGGTCGCATGGTTTTGCGACAGGGTTCGGTCACATCCGTGCACTTGTGCACGTACAGTGTCCGGACAGTTTACACTAGCGGGCTTTGGTTTAAGCCAGATCCCAGTGTAACTTTTGGGATTGGATTTATCCAGTTTGCATTTGTGTTCCTCGGAACGCGGATGCGGGTGTGTATGCACAGTTGACAGGGAGGCAGAGGCAGCGGATTCTCATTAGGGTTGTTGACAGTTGACCGTTGACTATTTGACTTTTTGCTCAACCCTAATGAGAATATGATATGTGATTAACTATTATATTAATTAAGTATTATGGTGACATGGTTGTTGACTTTTGTTGACTTTGTTGACTTTTGTTGACTTGTTGACTTTGTTGACCGGTTGACTAGGCTTGACTAGTTGACCATCATGATAACCATAGCCATCATTTCATGGCAAAGACTTTTGCTTGCTTGCTCATTTGTGTAAAATGAGTGCATGAAATGACACGGTTATGGTTGCTTCAACCATCACATAAGACTTATTTGGTATGATGAGTTATCATGACTTTGGATTATGAGAGGGTGAGAGACAAAAGACTTGCTCATTCTTTCTTGCTCATTCTCTCTCTTGTTCTTGAGCTCTCTTGTTTTCCTCTCACCCTCAACCTCTTGCTCCCTCTCTTGACTCTATGGTTCTCTTGTCTCATGAGTTGAGAATCAAGAACCATAGATAAAATCCCACACACAAACTCTTCTCTACTCATTCTAGTTCACAAGGTTTAGCAAACCGAGTGAACCAGTTTCTTCAAAGAACGAAGAAGGAGCCAAAGGTTGGAGCTTTCAGGTGGATCTATCTTCGGCGTACGGAGACGACGGGAAGAAGCTAATCCGGACCACCATCGGAGCTTGAAGACGAAGGAGTTCAAGACAAGCAAGGTATAACCCCCTAACCGAGTAGCTAGAAACTCGTAGTTAGGTTGTTAGATAGATGTTTAACCAAGATCCGGGTTTTAGGTCCATGTTACCACCTCTATAAAAATCGTTTTTTACCTAATTCCGCATTCCCGAAAGTACCGGGAGAGGTAGCATGGACTTACAGTGGTATCAGAGCCTAGTTAAACCCTATCTAACATGTTAGCAAGTAACTAGAAGATCGATCAAAGAAAAGTCCCGAAAACGAACCCCAAAATTCGAAGTTTCTGTCGATTTTTATACTGTTCAAAAGTTGATTATTTTCACACCTAAAATCGGCTCAGGCTTTTGTGTGAACACCCACCAAAATTGGTCCAACGATCGAGTCAAAGCGCCGCGGAAACGCGGCGGGAGCACGCTCCCGCCGCGGATCCGCGGCCGAGTTGACTCGGCCGAGGTCCATTTTTGGTGCAGTGTTCTTCTGTGGGTATTTTGGGAATTTTGGTATATGTATTTTCAGCCCAGATTTTCCAGAACGAAAATTTTATTTTTGGGGTCCCGAAAATCTGTATTTTTGATCGAACTTCTAAAAGACTTAAGCTAACGGGTTTTTTCTGTAATGTGATATTTGTATTGAACGTCTACTAATCGCTATATGTCGATTAGTGGGGGTTATACAAATCTGTGATCTGTAATGTTGCTGGAATGTGTATATGAATATGTTGGATTGTCGCGGGTGAATAGCCGGGGGTTGTGAGACGAGAGTTTTCTTTTCTTTCAATTCATGTAAATTTGTAAATTGATGTAATAATTATTTGTATGGCCGCACAACCGGGTCGGGGTTGTAGCCGTCATTGTATAATTTCTTTTTACTGTTTTTGCTCCTAGGATAGACCCATGGAGGGGGTGCACAAACTACCGGGTATGCCGAAGTGTCGAGTGGCCTACTCATGGAGATGAGGGAGGTTGCTACGCTTCGGGTACTTGGCGGGTAGTTTGCCGCACCCGTAGGGGTCTTGGGTGGGGTATTGGCTATTCACCGCGACCGTGTAATCTGTTTTTCGTTACAGGCTCGTGCGAATTATAGATTCCTAGTATATCCAATGTATTCATCTGTGATCTGAAATGTTTATCATTGCAGTATATCTATATATGATATTATTTAGGCGTTGCTTATGTTTTACAGACGCGCTAGCCCAGCCCCCGCTCTGTCGTTAGTTAAGTAACCTAACGGGTAATGACGGGGCCCCATGGCGAATGCGAATGGCATAAGCGTACGTCATATTTTGGTTGTTTTCTGCAATGGTAGGATTAAATGATGGGACGCATTAAAAGAACTAATGCAAGAATATCACGCATTAAAAGAACTAATGCAAGAAAATAAACCAAGTAAAAGTCGTTGGAACACTTTCGAAAAACCACTCGGTTCTTTTCAAAACAAACTTTTAAAATGCGGAGTTTGAGCCACTCCATTTAAAAGCTATCTCGTTCCATCGACTAAATCAAGTTCACTACGTTCACGGTTTTGCCAAAACCATTCGTAGCCCTCCATCATTTCGGTTAAATATTCGGTAGTATTCAAGCTATGTATTTTGACCTCACGCCAAGGCATAGTGATTGATAGCTGCCGGATATTTATTTGTTGCATAGATAGAATGCGTTGGTTTGGAACAGCCGTACTACCATTTTGGCCTACGTCAAGGGTAGGTACGGGTAGATTCAAAGTAACCTGGATAATGATGGGAAGAACTTGACATGTGACTTATGACATTTTGACCTCACTCCAAGGTCATAAGAGCATGGGGCAAAAATCCACATCGGGAGTTTCAAAAGAACTGAAACTTGCTAGATTTGCATACCATTTGGAGTGTGATGATTCTGGTAGGATTCCTTCAGTTTCGTCACGCGATGATATTTGGATCCCGATCCTACTGTGAGTATATGCTACTCCTCGGGAAATTTCTCACTTAACGATCAATGTTATAAACCTAGTAGGTGTCTAGAAAGGTGTTAGCGGGGCTTCGCCCCCAGGGAAAAGAGGTTCTTAAATTAAGGAACTTCGCGAAAGCGTTGGAAAACCTCCCTCGAAGTACCGACACCAGCCTGGCCGAACGGTTAAGCAAGTATTGTACGGTGAGATTGATCCTGACTAATTCTTCCTTTTTGGTTTTAAGGAGGGATTCGAGAAACAGTGGGAGCCATCCTGTTTAGACAAACTAAAAACCACTCTAAACTTGCAAGAGCATCATGCTAAGTATTTCTTCTTCTCTCTCCTAATTACAGCGACCAATTGAAATGACTGGACTTAAGTTACTTCTAGATAAAAACATACTGACAGGGCCAAACTACAAAGATTGGCTCAGGAATGTCAAGATGGCAATCACTTACGACAAACTGGGGTATCTTCTTACCACCAAAGCTCCCCCTGTCCCTGGTCCCACTTCCAGCGTCGTGGATAAGGAAATCCGCAAGACTTGGGAGATTGATAGCGCGAAGGCCAAGTGCCTCGTACTCGCCTCGATGGACAACGAACATCAGAGGAGGCACGAGAATATGGACCTTGAATCCATATTTCTCCATACAAAAGAACTGTATGGAGAGCAATCTCGTATCGCAAGATACGAAGCGTCGAAAAAGTTATTTTCGGCAAAGATGGCCGTCGGATCATCAGTAGCCGAGCACGTGCTAAAGATGATCGGCTACATTGAGGAGCTCGCGGACCTAGGGACCACATTGGAGAGTGAACTCTATACGGATATAGTTCTCCAGTCCCTTCCTTCCACTTACGCCCAGTTTATACTGAACTTCAACTTACAAGAAAAAGAAGTTGAACTTTCAGAGCTCCTCAACATGCTGAGGAGCGCAGAGGGCACTCTACAGAAAGGTAGGGAAACATCCACTTTGTTTGTAGGAGGATCGTCTTCTTCTAGGTCCAAGGCGAAAGCCAAGGGAAAGACGAAGAAAGCCCCCGCCAAACCAAGGGGCGGTGTTAGTAAAGTGGATACGAAGGGAAAAACAAAAGCAACAAAGAAAGCGGGGAAGCTAGTGGATAAGGAAGAATGCTTCTTTTGTCATAAGAAAGGTCACTGGAAGAATGATTGCAGGGCTTGGAAAGCCAGGACACAGGAATTGAAGCAGGTTGCAGCTTCAGCTTCAGGTGTGTATGTTATTGAAAACTGTCTTTCAATAAACTCTACTTCCTGGGTATTGGATACCGGATCAGGATCTCATATCTGTAATTCTTTGCAGGCGTTGAGAAACCGTAGGGTTTTGAAGGCAAGTGATATGACCCTCAGAGTTGCAAACGGAGCTAGCATGGATGCTAAAGCCGTGGGGGACTATCACCTGGGAATGTCAGATGGACATGTTTTGGTTTTGCGTAATTGCTTTTTTGTACCCAACGCAACTTGTAATGTCATTTCTGTATCTTTAGTTTCTAAAGAAGGTTATGAATTTGCGTTTGTAAGTAATGTTGTAAACATTCACCTTAATCAAGTTCTGATTGGGTCAGGTACATTGAGTAATGGTATATACGTATTGAACCAACCACAGATTTTCAATGTCCAGAATACACACAAAAGAAAGTCTCCGGAAATAAATCAGACTTTCTTATGGCATTGTAGACTGAGTCACATCAATGAGAGAAGGTTGACGAAGATACATACAGAAGGATATTTGAATCCGTTCGAATATCAATCGTATGCCACTTGTCAATCCTGTCTCAAAGGAAAGATGACAAAGACTCCGTTTACTCGACATGGAGTAAGAGCGAGCGAGCTCTTGGGACTCGTACACAGTGACGTGTGCGGTCCAATATCTACACATGCGCGAAGCGGTCATTCTTACTTCATTACTTTTACGGATGACTTCTCAAGGTACGGTTATGTCTTCTTAATGAAACATAAGTCCGAAGCCTTTGGAAAATTCCAGGAGTATAAGAATGAAGTAGAAAAACAAACCGGCAAAAGTATCAAGATCCTAAGATCGGATCGAGGTGGAGAATACTTAAGTGCCGAATTCCTGGATTATTTAAAAGAGAACGGAATTCTCTCTCAGCTTACTCCTCCATACACTCCGCAACATAACGGTGTATCGGAGAGACGGAACCGCACCCTATTGGATATGGTGCGGTCCATGATGAGTAACGCTGAGTTGCCGCGATCATTCTGGGGGTATGCGCTAGAATCAGCTGCATACCTTTTGAACCGGGTTCCGACTAAGACTGTGCCTACCACACCATATGAAATGTGGAGTGGGAAGAAACCCTATCTTCAATATCTGAAGATCTGGGGATGTCCAGCTTTTGTCAAAAAGCAGCATGCGGACAAGCTCGAGGCACGCTCAGTAATGTGCAAGTTTGTGGGATACCCAAAGAACACCAGGGGGTATCTTTTCTACCACGCAGAGGAACAAAAAGTCCTTATTTCTCGTAATGCCCACTTTCTAGAACACCAGTTCTTAGAAAAGGAAATAAGTGGGAGCGCAGTAGAACTGGAAGAAATTCCAGAACCACAGACTATTACTGAAAGCTTAGTGGAACCAGAGGGTTCAAAAGAACAGGACATTCCTACGCCGCTCCGCAGAAGTAGTAGGCAATCTCATCCGCCCGAGAGATACTACGGTTTTCTCATAGACGGGGATAGAGAGGATTGCATCATAGATTATGATGAGCCTACTAGCTTCCAGCAAGCCGTTCAGAGCGTCGACTCGGTAAAATGGCTGGATGCAATGCAGACCGAAATGGAGTCCATGTACACCAACAAAGTATGGACGTTGGACGTTGCTCCAGACGGGGTAAAACCCGTAGGATGCAAGTGGATCTTCAAAAGGAAGATTGGTGTAGATGGACAGGTTGAGACCTATAAAGCTAGACTAGTTGCAAAGGGTTTTCGTCAAAGACCTGGTTTGGACTATGACGAGACCTTTTCTCCAGTAGCTATGCTGAAATCCATTCGGATCCTTCTTGCCATTGCTGCCTTCCACGATTATGAGATTTGGCAGATGGACGTAAAGACAGCTTTTCTAAATGGAAATTTAGAGGAGTGTGTCTATATGGACCAGCCAGAGGGTTTCATTCAGAGTGGGAGCAGCGGAAAGGTGTGCAAGTTGCTTAAATCCATCTATGGACTAAAGCAAGCATCGCGGAGTTGGAACATCTGTTTTGATGAGACGGTCAAGGAATTTGACTTTATCAAAAATCCAGATGAACCATGCATCTATAGTAGATTTGTAGCGAGAACTGTAGTATTCCTCGTTTTATACGTGGATGACATTCTCTTAATAGGAAATGACATTCCTATGCTACAATCTGTCAAGGGGTTCTTGTCACACAGGTTCTCCATGAAAGACCTGGGTGATGCCTCATACATTCTGGGTATCCGGATCTACCGTGACAGATCCAAGAGGATATTAGGACTTTCACAGTCCATGTACATCGACACCATACTGAAAAGATTCGGTATGGAAGATTCCAAGCGCGGTAACCTACCGGCTTGTCATGGGATCACCCTCTCTAAAGAGATGTCTCCCAAGACTGATTTGGAGAGGGATCACATGTCTATTATACCCTACGCTTCTGCGGTAGGCTCTATAATGTATGCGATGTTGTGTACCAGACCGGATGTAGCTTATGCACTGAGTGTGGTAAGCCGGTATCAGTCAAACCCTGGGGAGAAACACTGGATAGCGGTAAAGAACATTCTCAAGTACCTGAGAAGGACTAAGGAGATGTTCTTGGTGTATGGCGGAAAAGACATCCAGATCGAGGCCTTTGCTGACTCCAGCTTCCAGAGTGACAAGGATGATTCCAAGTCCATGTTGGGTTTTGTCTTTACCCTCAATAGAGGGGCGGTGTGTTGGAAGAGTTCCAAACAGGAAACTGTTGCAGACTCGACGATGGAAGCGGAATACATCGCTGCATCTGATGCCGCAAAAGAAGCTGTCTGGATGAGGAAGTTCTTGAAAGAACTTCAGGTGGTTCCGTCCATTGTTGATCCAATACCTCTGTATTGCGACAACAACGGGGCTATAGCTTTAGCGAAGGAACCCAGGTCCCATCAGAGATCCAGACACATCTTGAGGCGGTATCACCTGATCAGGGAGATCGTGGATCGCCAGGAGATCAAGGTTCGGAGAGTCGCTTCAGAAGATAACACTGCAGATCCATTCACCAAGGCCCTGCCCCAGACTCAGTTCAAGCGGCTGATCGAGATGATAGGTCTTCGATACGCCAGTACATGGCCTTAGTGCAAGTGGGAGATTGTTAGTGTATATGCCCTAGAGGCCATTACTGTATCATACTAGTTTGTATATTACTTAATGGAAGCTTGGGATATTCACCTTGTATAAACAATCTTGCTCAATATAGTAGTATGCTACTTGGTTTGTTTCTACTTCAATATGTACATGTGTTTATCGCCTATACACATTAGTGGAGCCCTTAGGATCTTTGCTTGATTACCAACGATGTGATGGCCGTCACACTAGTGGGGCTGGGTAATCTATAAGCACATCCTTATGCAGGTCCCTGGTCGCAGGACTATCGAGACAGGGCATCGATACTCCGGAGTAGACCAGCGCATGCGCTTCTCATCCCAGTGTGGGAGACGGTCTGTCCCACAGCCGTCAGTACGTCGTACTTGAGATAGTATGCGGGTGCTCGTTAGGTTACGGGTACACTGGACAGGACTCGTCGGGAACTGACTAGTTGGTATTATGCCTATCGTCAGTTATCAGTTCCCAGGTGACATGAGTACAGCTTAGTCCGCTGACTTGACACTGTCACTTCGCCTCGAGTGTGTTCCCACTGTACTTTGATCACTACCCTACCACGGCTCAAAGGAGTCGTGCAAACAGGTAGTGGTTGGGTGCAGTCCCGAAGCACTTGGAGGCAGTGACGGTTAGACAGGATTCGTCTCTTCCGGTATTGGGGGTTGACATCGCGCTGTGTCTAGGAGAGCCATTACACGCGTAGTCCCTGGCCAGGGCAAACGAGATATACTGGTAGGCTTCCAGTGTTATCTCAGGGTGTTTTGGGCTTCGCTCCGGCACGACTTGTACCGCTATTGGGGGACTGACGTTTACCGCCCCCTAGGCCCGCCATGCGATGTATCAGACGAACAGACCGGACTGTATCGAGAATGTCACACTCAGGCTCAGTAGGAGTTCAGATGGGTTTCGCCTCGTCGGTCTTCTTGTCGGCATTACCTGGGGACCGTTACGCACAGCTAGTGCCGCTTGCGGTCTGTGGTTAAACCCACTGCCAGCGTAGTGTCGAGTCTTTAGAGTCCCACACAGAAAGCTTTTCGCCTTTAGGCAAAGGAGTAGAGGTCGCATGGTATTGCGACAGGTCGCATGGTTTTGCGACAGGGTTCGGTCACATCCGTGCACTTGTGCACGTACAGTGTCCGGACAGTTTACACTAGCGGGCTTTGGTTTAAGCCAGATCCTAGTGTAACTTTTGGGATTGGATTTATCCAGTTTGCATTCGTGTTCCTCGGAACGCAGATGCGGGTGTGTATGCACAGTTGGCAGGGAGGCGGAGGCAGCGGATTCTCATTAGGGTTGTTGACAGTTGACCATTGACTATTTGACTTTTTGCTCAACCCTAATGAGAATATGATATGTGATTAACTATTATATTAAGTAAGTATTATGGTGACATGGTTGTTGACTTTTGTTGACTTGTTGACTTTTGTTGACTTTGTTGACCGGTTGACTAGGCTTGACTAGTTGACCATCATGATAACCATAGCCATCATTTCATGGCAAAGACTTTTGCTTGCTTGCTCATTTGTGT
Organism: Agapanthus africanus; assembly: GCA_030015575.1. Classification (NCBI taxonomy): domain Eukaryota; kingdom Viridiplantae; phylum Streptophyta; class Magnoliopsida; order Asparagales; family Amaryllidaceae; genus Agapanthus; species Agapanthus africanus. The sequence continues at coordinate 644,967,239 of JASDDO010000022.1, read as the reverse complement.
AAAATGAGTGCATGAAATGACATGGTTATGGTTGCTTCAACCATCACATAAGACTTATTTGGTATGATGAGTTATCATGATTTTGGATTATGAGAGGGTGAGAGACAAAAGACTTGCTCATTCTTTCTTGCTCATTCTCTCTCTTGTTCTTGAGCTCTCTTGTTTTCTTCTCACCCTCAACCTCTTGCTCCCTCTCTTGACTCTATGGTTCTCTTGTCTCATGAGTTGAGAATCAAGAACCATAGATAAAATCCCACACACAAACTCTTCTCTACTCATTCTAGTTCACAAGGTTTAGCAAACCGAGTGAACCAGTTTCTTCAAAGAACGAAGAAGGAGCCAAAGGTTGGAGCTTTCAGGTGGATCTATCTTCGGCGTACGGAGACGACGGGAAGAAGCTAATCCGGACCACCATCGGAGCTTGAAGACGAAGGAGTTCAAGACAAGCAAGGTATAACCCCCTAACCGAGTAGCTAGAAACTCGTAGTTAGGTTGTTAGATAGATGTTTAACCAAGATCCGGGTTTTAGGTCCATGTTATCACCTCTATAAAAATCGTTTTTTACCTAATTCCGCATTCCCGAAAGTACCGGGAGAGGTAGCATGGACTTACAGACGAGCCGCTCCTGCCTCTGTTGTGGTGGCTCGTATTCGGATTGTCGCGGTTGTCGCTCGCCATCCAGTCGAGGGCGGAAGATCAACTTTAGAAGTGGAGAACCTTCTGAAACGCTTCCCACAGACGTCGCCAACTGATGGAGGTTGGGATCTCCTTCTGATGTTGTCCTCCATCGATCTTGTGATGGCGGCCTTTGACCGCTCAGATTTGCTTTGGAAGTGGTTAAGTGTGGATCTCAATGGGTTGGGTATTGGACGCCGAGCTACCTGCAAAGAAGTCCCGGGGTGGTGACCACCGTGGGACCCTCCGACGATCAAGTTAGTGCCGAGGTATAAGTTCAGAGTAGCGGTGTATTGGAATCAGTTCGAGATACCTGAGTTGTCTGAAAGAGGGGTTTTTATAGTGGTCGCATGGAGCGAGCCAGTGCGAGATCCTCGTCATCAGTTGCGCCTTTATGTTATGCCCGCATTAATGGAGGGATCCGCTCGTTAATGGTGGAACGAGCCTGCGTGGGACGCGGAGTGTGGGGCGGCGGATATCTCGTCTTGGCGAGATACGCGGAGTCGTTGCGGGGCGCAAGGGATCCACGCTCTTGATTGATCGGGGGAAACCGAGGAAGCTTGGCATGTCAGGAGCTCGGGGACGAGCGAGATGCCGAGAAAGCTCGGCATGTCGGAAGGCTCGGAGACGAGCAAGGAGGCCGAGAAAGCTCGGCATGTCGGAAGGCTCGAAGACGAGCTGTTGGTAGTTTCCTAGATGAAGGTAGAATTTATTCAGGCCCTGAAAGGATACGTTGCATTAGAAGAGGATCCCGAGGAATCCTCCTACTGCAGCTCATTTATTCCACCTACGTAGCCTTCGGGACACGTCATCCGCCACGTGTCGTAATTTTAGGAGATACCAATTGTGAGCATCATCAGGAACCATCTCATTAAACCATTAAATTATTATTCTTTCAATCTGACAAATAAAAACGGCTCTAAGACTTCTAAGAAAAAAGTATTTGTAGCATTGTCTCTTTTTATTTTATCGCTGTCCGCTCTTATTGCGACCGATCCGCCCATCTCCGCCTCTAGATAGTCCATACTTGCTAGGCAAAGCCGCAAAGGGTCAAAGTGGCATGTTTTTGCAATCAACACCAAAATTTATTGGGTTAATAAAGATTGCTGCAAATCCGTGGAAGAATAAAATTATAAGAATAGATAAACATAGATATATAGGTTTATATTCATACATTAAATTTTAATCCTGTGCACCACAGCATTTTGTTACTGCTTGCGTTTTCTAATAGTGAGTTATTATTAAAGGAAGTGACTTTCTTTCGTAGAATGAATTCGATCCTTCAAAATCATACAAATAGTAGAGAAAAAAGACAAATGAAACATAAAAAACCAAATTCGGCAACTTTCAATACTAGTTGAATCAGAAATAAACAAATACATGAATTACACCATGTCTTGGATTATCGGCCGAGACTTGATCTAAAACCCAAATGCAAATGCAAGGCTTGACATATGGATCATTTGCATTGAGAACTTTAAACTGATCCGACCGTGACAGCTTTGAGGCAGTTACATGAGCTACATTATCTATCATGCTTACTCTGCTTCGGTTCGGCCGGGATCTGATTTAAAACCGGACGTATAAATGCAAGGTTGATCATTTGGATCATTCGTACAAAAGACCTTAAAATCGGTCTGGACGACATCTAGCATGCTGAATGCGACCTAATTCAATCCTACGATACGAACGCATGGCTGAACGTTTGGATCGCTCGGTAAAACGATTTTAGACCTAATCGGGCCGACAATCTCACCTTGGCCGAGACCTGATCTAAACCCACTCTACGAACATAGGGTTGGATGTCTGGGTTATTCGTATCGGCAGTCTTTAGTCGTATCTGGTCGGTGGCAGCCTTGACCATGTTTCAATCGGCATGACAAGCTATTTAAGGGTTTCACGTCGATGGTTAGACCGAGAGTGTCCTCCTAGCATAGTTTTCGATTATATTAGTCAGAGAAGACGGCGGAAGCATTACCTGTGATGAGGGCTGGATGTCTCTTGATCAACAGGCCTCGAAAGCTTGGGCGCTTGATCGCCCGAGTTGACCAAATTATCATAAACTAACGCTAGGCTTCCTGGGATAAGAAATAGTAGAGTTTTTGGTTGATTGATTGGATTCTTTTTTTCTATACTGAACTCCTCAATTTATAGGATGGGAGATCGGTTACACAATGGTTCCATTAACTACAAGATTCTGGCCTTCTCTCTTAATGTGGATGTTTATGTGGCTCGTGCTTTATGACATGCTCGTTATGCTTTTGTGACCGTTGGCCTTTGATGTTCTCAGTCAGAGACATGGCCTAAAAAAAACCAAAAATCAAACAAACAAAAAAATTTAAAAGGTTTTTTTTAATATCCCACCTCCAAAATTTCAATAATTTCAAACCTCACCTCCAAAATCTATTATTTCTAAATTTCATCCCAAAACTATTAAATTGTCTAAATTTCATCCCAAAAATCCAGTATTTCCAAATTCCACCCTCAAAACTATTAAATCATCCAAATTTCACCTCCAAAATCTATCATTTTCAAATTTCACCCGGAGCTATTAAGTTGTCCAAATTTTATCCTAAATGATCATCTTTTTCTTTCTTATGTTAAATAGGAATTAGGGTTTTAGATTTCTCACAATTTCAAAATTAGAAATTCTATCGAGAGCGAAATTTAAAACATTTCGTCTTCATGCAATGTTTGTCATTTTAATAAATAAAATCAAGCTCCTTTGTGGCCTTGCCATAATAATTACGATAACTTGAAGCAACAATATGAGTTAGAATTAATCATATACAAGTGGTGGTTTAATTCAAGTACTTTGCGGCTAGGGTATCATAGACTGGGCTTAATAATCTTGGAAAAAGAGTTGACAGTACAATGAAGAAAATTAAGAAACTTTTTGCAAAAATGAAGTTGTAATTATTGATAACTTAATGGTTTTGGGAATAAAATTTGAAAATACTAAATTTTAGAGATGAAATTTGGATAATTTAATAGTTTTGAGGGTGAAATTTGCAAATACTAAATTTGAAAATATTGAAATTATGGCTGCAAGATATAATAAAAACTTAATTCTAGAAGACTCCCGTTTTCAAAAAACCCCGCCTCTCTCTAAACCCCCAATCCCAGTGACCAGAACCCTAACGGCCGTCAACTCCCCAATGGCCTATGATCTCCCCGTCGACGGCGATGGCAACTGCAGGAAGTGCAAGACGACGACGCCCGACGCTGAGGCCCTCCTCTGCCGCAAGTGCGTCACCCCCGGCATGTGCAGTGCCTCTCGCAGCCGCCGGAGACAATGGCTTCGGTCGTGGACTGGCTCTTCCCCGATTACTCCGAGCTGGACATCGATGACGTCGCCGGCGGTGAAGACACCTTCGCCGCGAGCGGCGCAGGTGGAGGAGCGAGCGGCCAAGATCAGGGCGATCGAGGCAAACGAGACGATCGACGAGAAGGAGAAGGCCAGGAGGAGGCAGGAGCTCGTTAGCGGACAGGCGCAGGATAAGGAGGAAGAGGATGAAATGACGAGGAGGAGAGAGAATGGGAAGACGCAGGAGGATGTCGGCGACGTGGTCGATCTTCTCGAAGATAGCTTTAACTGCTCGATTTGCATGCAACTGCCTGAGCGTCCTGTCTCCGTGAGTTATTTTATTTTCAGAAGTTGCAATTTTTTAATTTCAAATTTTTTGATTATTTTCTTATTATTTAGTGATGGAGGCGTAGATCTCCTTCAGATGTTGTCCCATGTTGATCTGCTGATGGCTGCGATGGATGGCTGTGATTGGTCCTGGAGTCAGGCACATGAAGCGTGTGGATCTCAATGGGTTTGAGGTTATGGTTGCCGAGCTACCTGCAAGAAAGCCCGGGATGGTTGTACCACCGAGGACCCTCCGACGATCAAGTTAGTCTAAAGATCTGAGCAGAGTAACGGCTTAGTGGAGTAAAAATGGCTTACTTAAACCGTCAGAAAAAGGGGTTTATATAGCGGTGGCAGCAGGCAAGGCAAGCGCGAGAATCACGCCGGCCGTTACGCTCCCGACGTCACGCTCGCGTGATGAGCGAGATCTCCCATTAATGGCGAGACAGGCTCGTTAATGGGGGATCGTGGTGGCGTGGAATGTGGGATGTGGCCGGCGGAGATCTCGCACATGACGAGATTCGCAGGATGGCAGTTATGCCTGCAAGCGGTGCCGCTGGTCGGTCGATGAGACCGAGGAAGATGACCTCGGCGGGAGAGCTCGCAGACGAGCGGGAGAGCCGAGGTATCTTGGTTCTGCGGTACCCCGGAGACGAGTTGTGAGGCCGAGGAGGTCGGTTATGTAGGGGGCTCGGAGGTGAGCCAGCGTTTGCTCGGTAGGACGAGCATAGGTGTGATCTGGTCGGCCACTGTAGGTCCTTTCTTGCATGCTCTGGGACACGCCATCTGCCACATGTCCTGATCTGGGAGATCACCGATATCGAGCATCATCATTAGCCCCCCACTTTCGTCCCGACCAGCTGACGGGTCGGGTCAAGAGTGGTCTGTCGGGTCACCCGAGGTGAGCTTCCTTTCGAAAATATCTCCAGGCGTGTCCCCAGGTAATCTATTGTATTTTCTAGATGATGTCAGTGAATCAGGGAGAGATCTCTTCATTAAAGAGGGTGCATCGGATCGCGCGTACTTTTACTGAAGCGACAGACCACGTGACGGGCGCTGGTTGGATGACGCGGCGGGCCGCAGACCTTTGGCGTCTGATGGGATCCGGCCAATATGCGTGCGACAGGTGGAGCGATCGTAGTCGTCGAATGCGAAGAGTTGTTTTGGCGGGAGTCGACTGTCGCCGTGGGATGAGGACGCCGGTGGCAATAAATAGAGGTGGGGTCCGCTTCAAGGCCCATCTCTCTTCATATTTTCCTCATTCCGAGTCTTGTTAGTTCGGCGCTCTTCCCTTAGGTCGGATTTTACGTTTCTCTTCTCGAGGATTTCTTCCCATCGGGTTAGATGTCTTGTTTTGAGGAGTTTGTAGATGTCGTAGGGGTAGATACTAGGGATTCCTCGCCCGGGTTGGAGCCCTTTCAGGAAGTTGGAGTCAGATCCTCTTCTTGGGGTCGCGCATCTGGGGCGGTTCCCGGAGCGGTGGCGGCGGACGTTCCTGGTGCGTCGTCCTCAGTAAGATATGAGAACGAGCTTGTCATCGCTCGGACTCTTTGTTAGTGTATATGCCCTAGAGGCCATTACTGTATCATACTAGTTTGTATATTACTTAATGGAAGCTTGGGATATTCACCTTGTATAAACAATCTTGCTCAATATAGTAGTATGCTACTTGGTTTGTTTCTACTTCAATGTGTACTTGTGTTTATTTCAGTATATCACTTATACGCATTAGTGGAGCCCTTAGGATCTTTGCTTGATTACCAGCGTTGTGATGGCAGTCACACTAGTGGGGGCTGGGTAATCTATAAGCACATCCTTATACAGGTCCCTAGTCGCAGGACTATCGAGACAGGGCATCGATACTCCCGAGTAGACTAGCGTATGCGCTTCTCATCCCAGTGTGGGAGATGGTCTGTCCCACAGCCATCAGTACGTCGTACTGGAGATAGTATACGGGTGCTCGTTGGGTTACGAGTACACTGGACAGGACTCGTCGGGAACTGACAGGTTGGTATTATACCTATCGTCAGTTATCAGTTCCCAGGTGACATGAGTACAGCTTAGTCCGCTGACTTGATACTGTCACTTCGCCTCGAGTGTGTTCACACTGTACTTTGATTACTACCCTACCATGGCTCAAAGGAGTCGTGCAAACGGGTAGTAGTTGGGTACAGTCTCGAAGCACTTGGAGGCAGTGACGGTTAGACATGATTCGTCTCTCCCGGTATTGGGGGTTGACATCGCGCTGTGTCTAGGAGAGCCATTACACGAGTAGTCCCTGGCCAGGGCAAGCGAGATATACTGGTAGGTTTCCAGTGTTATCTCAGGGTGTTTTGGGCTTCACTCCGACACGACTTGTACTGCTATTAGGGGACTGACGTTTTACCGCCCCCTAGGCCCGACATGCGATGTATTAGACGAACAGACCGGACTGTACGGAGACTGTCACATTCAGACTCAGTATGAGTTCAGATAGGGTTTCACCTCGTCAGCCTTCTTGTCGGCATCTACCTGGGGACCGTTACGCACAGCTAGTGCCGCTTGCGGTCTGTGGTTAAACCCACTGCCAGCGTAGTGTCGAGTCTTTAGAGTCCCACACAGAGGGTATTCGCCTCTGGGCAAAACAGAGTAGAGGTCGCATGGTTTTGCGACAGGGTTCGTTCTCATCCGCGCACTTGTGCACGTTTGGAGTCCGGACGGATATTACTGGCTGGCTCTGGTTTGAGTCAGATACTGGTATATGTTTTGGGGTTGCTTTTATCTCTCAGTATTCATGTTCCTAGGAACAAGAATGCAGGTGTGTATGCACAGTTATTTGAGGAGGAGGAAGAGGACTTTCATTAGGGTTTCGGAACGGGTGCTTATGCACAGTTGACAGTCGTCTTTTTCCAAACCCTAATGGATTTATGTTATATCAATTAATAATATATAATAAAATGAAATTGTGTCATGGTTGGTTTTTTTTTTGACTTGTTGACCATGGTTGACTTGTTGACCATGGTTGAAGTTTTGACCATCATCATTACAAAAGAAAGATGCTCTTTGATTCTAGCAAATTCATTTAATGTTTGAAATGATAATGGTCATTCCTAAACCTTCCATCAACCTTTTCATTTTCATTATTATTATTAATTTGATAATTCTTTTGCTTTTTGTTATGGTTGCAAAAAGAAAAGAGCTCATTCTATCATTTAGCTTCTCTCTCCTCACTTCATCTTCTTCTTCCTCTAGCAAAAGGAGAACCCTTCTCATGTGTTGAGAATCCCTCTCCTTAAAAGAAAAGCACCCTTTAGACACTCTCTACTCACTCTAGGATCAAAGGTTTAGCAAGCCGAAAATTCTAGTTCTCTCCAAGTTCGAGAAAGAGCCCGAAGGTTGAACCCTCAGGTGGATCCATCTTCGACGGAAGAAGGCGACGAGAAGAGAACCATTAACCTCTACTAGGTTTCAAGAAGAAGGAGTTCAAGTTAGGTATAACCACTTTGCCGAGTAGTTAACTCTCCTTTGCATGTTTGCTAGTTTAGTTTAGAAAAGATCCCGACTTTGTTAGTCCATGTTGCCCCATGCGCTAAAAATTTGATTTTTATACCGTTTCCGCCTCCCCGTAAGAACCGGGGGTCGCAACGTGGACTTACACTCTTTTCCATATTCCTTTCGTCTACACGCTACGATTGGCCGAGGAAGGAGAGAGTGCAAATCGGGTGCGGGGTAGAGAGATCGTCTTGTACCTGGAAGCCCTTTGGGCCGGAATGCGCTTGCCTTTCTCTCCCGATGTTGTAGCTGCGCTAAATCACTTTGGGCTAGCCCCGGGCAAGCTAGTGCCGAACTCCTGGAGGATTCTTCTTGTGTTCCTGGTCCGGTTGAAGCTGCAGATGATTCCCTTTAGTCTGTCCATCCTTGCCTCCTCTCTCGTTTACAAAAGTCATCCCGGAACTCGCGCGGGCGACCCAAGGTGGGTTTACCTCTCTTTTAGGAAGCAACGGGGGAGTGTAGCCGGGTCAGGAGTTGTCGTCTTGCCTTCTTCCATCCATGATTGGAAGAAGTTCTTCTTCGTCGGGCCGCCAGAGGATGATGACTGGTGGAAATATCTTCAGAGTACCACGAACAGTGCTCTCTGTACCTCATTCCCCCGCCGTTGTAATATATTTTTTTTATGTACGGCTGAGGAGCCTATAATACCTCTTGAATGAAAAAGATTTTTTTTCTTTTCTGCTATGCTTTATTGATCCCTTTATTACATAAACAAAAGATCTCAAGAAAGATGTACATTGCTCTGAAAAGAAAATACATGCTAGTAGATGTTCTTATTCGTGCAGCTTGAGCCCACCGGATGTCTGTTGGCATCTATGCCCGGCACAGGGTACCGAGCTTCATGGGTACCAGGAGTATCCTCCGCTGACACTACCATGATCTGAACAATGGTCAGCTCGGCGGGAGGGGGATGCTGCTCCTGCTCACGGTCAGCTTGCCGCTTGTCCCTTAGATACGCTGCGAAGTGCCCCGAATAGATGAGCTCTTCAATATAGTCTCGGAGTTTTTTGCAGCTCTCCGTGGAGTGGCCCAGCGATCTGTGAAAACCGTAGTAAGGGCCCCGGGTTCGCTTTGAGGCCATTCGCGAGACCGGAGGAAGCTTGAAGAACCCTTCGCCCTTGGCCTTCTCTAGTAGCACCGCCTTGGAGACGTTGAGCAGGGTGTACTTTTGGAATTTTGGGAGATAGGGTTTTTGTCGCTCAGGTCCCCTTCTCTCTTCTCTTGCCTTCTTCTTTTGGTCGGTTTGCTCTGCCCGGGGGAGATTTGCATTCACCTCGGATTCGAGCTGGACCTCACGCTCGGTCCAAGCCTTTACCTCGGCCATGGTCTTAGGTTGCGCCAATGCAAAGGAGCGTAACCACTCCTTGTGCCTAAGATCGAACCTCAGAGCCGTGATGACCGTCTCGTCCCGGTGCTCTGGGACCTCGAGAAGGGCGTTATAGAATCGGGCGACGTATGCTTTGAACGTCTCCTTGTCCCCGCTCTTGATCGTGAAAAGATGGTCGACTGTGTGTTTCTGTCGCCTGTTCCCGACGAAGTGGCCGAAGAATTGTGTGGCCAGCTAGTCGAAGGTTGAGATTGAGCGCGGTTCGAGTCCTCGGAACCAGTCTCGCCCAGAGCGGATGAGAGTGGTCGGGAAAGCTCGGCACTGGGCGGCGTCGGAGTTGTCTTGGAAGCTCATTCCCGCGGTGAATGCATCCAAGTGGTCATTCGGATCAGATTTTCCATCGAAGAGGGAGACCTTTGGGGGCTTGTTGTGGGAGGAGACGTGGACGGCGAGCAACTCCTCGGTGAATGGTTTGGTGACCGAGTCGGCGGCATACTTAGCCCCGTCGCTCGAACGGTGACCTTCCCGATACATACCCTCGACCTTCTTCTCAAGGGCGTCGAGTCGGCCATGGTATCCCGAAGACTCGGCGCATTCTGATCCCAGGCCTCTGCTGTTGGAGGCTTGCGTCTGGCCGCGGCTCCGGTTCCTCTCAATGAGGCTCCTTAGATCCCCCAGCGAGGTGGCCTTCGAGCCACCGCGACGAGTCCCGTCCGCGGGATCCCATCGAGAGAGGGGGTGTCGGTCATTCCTGGTAACAGGAGAGTTGACAGACATCTCCTCGGGAGGGACAGGTGCGCTGAGGATCTCGGGGCGAGGTGCTCTGGCGACGGACCTCGGTGTCGAACTGTGGGGTGCCCAGCGGGTCTCAGAACGTATAGGTCCGGGAGATCTGCGGCCGTGGGAGGTAGCAAGGCGGTGGTCGGCAGTGCCGACGTGGACGAAGTCTTCTCTCCTCCTGTAGGGGTTATGGTCCCGAGGCGGGGGAGCGGTGACTTGGTGATCTTGCCCCACCGTTTGGACGCAGATCAGCGTCTCCACAACAGACGTGAGTCGGTCTATGCAGCCGGCGAGGGCGTTGATGGCATTCGACAGAGGAGGTTCGTCCGCACCTCCGTTGAGGGGGAGGCGGCGACTGGTGCTTGGATTGTCGTGATGATCGCTCGCCATTAGGTTGAGATCGGAAGGCGAACTTTTGTTTTTGTGGAATCAAGAATTTCCCACAGACGGCGCCAGCTGATGGAGGCGTAGATCTCCTTCAGATGTTGCCTCCCGTTGATCTGCTGATGGCTGCGATGGATGGCTGTGATTGGTACTGGAGTCAGGCTCTTGAAGCGTGTGGATCTCAATGGGTTTGAGGTTGTGGTTGCCGAGCTACCTGCAAGGAAGCCCGGGGTGGTTGTACCACCGAGGACCTTCCGACGATCAAGTTAGTCTAGAGATCCGAGCAGAGTAACGGCTTAGTGAAGTAAAAATGACTTACTTGAACCGTCTGAAGAAAAGGTTTATATAGTGGTAGCAGCAGACAAGGAAGGCGCGAGAATCACTCCGGCCGTTACGCTCCCGACGTCACGCCCATGTGATGAGCGAGACCTCCCATTAATGGCGAAACAGGCTCGTTAATGGGGGATCGTGGTGGCGTGGAACGTGGGATGTGGCCAGCGGAGGTCTCGCGCATAGCGAGATTCGCGGGATGGCGGTTACGCTTGCAAGCAGTGCCGTCGGTCAGTCGATGAGACCGAGAAAGATGACCTCGGCGGGAGAGCTCGCAGACGAGCGGAAAAGCCGAGGTATTTTGGTTCTGCGGTAGCCCAAAGACGAGTTGTGAGGCCGAGGAGGCGGTTATGCAGGGTGCTCGGAGGTGAGCCAGCGTTTGCTCGGTAGGACGAGCATAAGTGTGGTCTGGTCGGCCACTGTAGGTCCTTTCTTGCATGCTCTGAGACACGTCATCTGCCACATGTCCTGATCTGGGAGATCACCGATATCAAGCATCATCATTTAGAGAACAATGCGGTTACGAGAATAGATCTGTTTGATTTTCTATCGCTTGTTCGTCTTTAGTGTTTTAGCTTTTAATAATCAATATTAGGAACATCTTTTAATTTTTTTTAAAAGAATTTTGTTGACGTTTGCATGTTCTTTTACACGTGGCACTCGGTAGTTTGGATGTTTTTCCCGAGATTATTAGGACGAATAATTAATTCTCTTTTTTGAAATTTGCACTCGGTAGGTTGTAATTATAAAAAGGCAAGCTGCGTTGTCCCCGAAGACGGACATGAGAGATTTATCTTAAATGACATTAAAATAACTTAGGAAGGGAAAATGTAAATTTAACCTTTTATTTAAAGATTGCTAAGAATTTCTTTACGAAACTTGAGTTTTTCCCGGAATTTAAGATCTCTTTTATGTTGCTAAATTTCTCACTATAGATATAACAAGTGAATTGATAGTGAAAATAATTTATCGGGGATAAAGGGATATACTATTGGTCTTGCGATTTTGCCCTCTAATATGTCAAGTTTTAAGATGCAACCAACTAAAACTAAAAAGCAAGTATAATTCATTCAACAGAAGTTACATAGAAATCTTAGCATGCACCTATTAATAAAGATCGTCTTGATAAGGTTTATATTTGAAATTTTGATCAGCATGAAAGGTTTATTAATACGATCTTCACAATAGTTTGAAGAAGCATCTTGATAAAGTTTATAAATAGAGATCATTTAAAAATGGTTTTGATAATCCACCCACAATCTTAGCGACATCATCTATGTAATTCTTGTATTTTTCACTATCTACCATATAACTAATGGTGCGAATTCAGATAGAATATTGAATAGAAGAATGAAGGCTCTATGGAGAATAGCAGCTGCTATCACAAGCAAAAGCCTTTGCTCGTATATATATGGTAGAGAAACAAAATTGAGTCTTAAGTGGACTTCGACCGTAATATGACCCTCTCTCTTTTGAGTCGGTAAGCTAGCTAGGTCCTAAGTTAGGTAACACGCCCTATGTGCATCCATCCCAGATTGGAAGGCCACTCATATTGAGTGCCCATAGGCCGGTGGAAATTTTGCAGCTTATTGCTACCGTGTGACAACCTTTGCAGTCCTTCTAATTTAAAGATATTTTGAATGATCGAGGAATAAGACAACGTAAAGGCAACACAATTAAGGTAAATTGGTTATATGCTATTAATTTATTTGTAAAGATAAGCTAGCTTTGACTTGGCTATAGGCCGCAGAGTATTAATTATGATAGCTAGTACTCTCTCCCCCCTCCCATGACATACTCATAAGTTCTATTCAACCCCACATCCGATTCGATCATTCTCTTTCTGTCATCTTCCTCAATCTCAGTCCATTCATTTGCTTCATTTTCCTATTCGATCCGAGAAAAAAATATCTTCTTTCCTTTTTCCAATCCCATTATTCTCTATCTTTAACTTTCCAACCATTTCTTTCATCTTCATTGTTCTACTCGATCTGGGGGAAAAATTATGTTCTTTTCTTGTTTCTTTCTCACTCACTCTCCAGCCATTTCTTTCATCTTTCTCAATCTCAGTCCATCCACTTGCTTCATTTCCTACACGGTCTGTTAAAAAATTTTCTTTTCTTCCTTTTCCATTCTAAATCTCGTGCTCCTTTGTCATCTTCACGATGATATGGTTATAAATTGATTTGCAAGGTGATTTGATGATTGGTTGTAAAAATGAAGAAACAAAAGATTGACCTCTTTGTTTTTGAAAGTTGTAAAAATAATCAAAGTAGTCCACAAATAAGACATGCATACATAGAATGAATGTCTCATAAAAGTTTCTCTAAACATCATGTGCCATTTGTACTAAATTCTTTGGCTATGATCTATCTTTCATCTGAATTACATGGTAAGGCAAAATTTTAGATCCCTCACTTAAAAAAAGTTTGCATATGGATTATATTCTAAGAGAGGAAAATCAAATAATCATACTTAAAGATATAACTAAAAGGCTTATAATTTTAACAGGAGTCTGCATATTAATTTTATTCTAAGAGAAGAAAATTAAATAATCACAGTTAAACATATAATTGAAAGTTCCAATCTAATTTTCGATTGTTATGAGAAGCTGGATTGAAGAGAATGAAATAACAATTATTAAAGAATGATATATATGGATCTCAACATATATAAAAATTTAAAATGAAGGGGGAAAATATCTCGGTACATCTATTGAAAGTTCCAAAAAAGAAATCTCATGATAATGTTTAATCTTTCGAAGAAAAGACAATGGTTGATTTGATCGAATTTATTTACCCTAAGAAAGCAACAAACAATGAAAAAGGTAGAGAGAAAATAAAAGGCATGACATGGCAAAAGTAAAGTATGGAATAATAACTAGGCTATACAAATTTTCAATTAAGATACTTTTAAAAATAAATAATTATTTTTCTTAATTGTAGAGAAGAGAATTATGGATATTGAGAAGGAAGGTGGAAAGTTGGGTTGAGGGAAAGATAAAATGGGAGAGAGAGAGAAATGGGTTAGGAGTTGGTCATGGGAAGGGAGAGAGTAATTTTTTTTACAATTAATTCTTCTACCATTTTCTGTGCTAGCTTATTTTGGCAAATACGATAAGCTACTATATTGTCATTGCAAAATTAGCTTATAGCCATTTCTCCCATATAATTATCGTCATTGCAAAGATAAGATAGTAATTCCCAATCTAAGCATATACACGGATACGATCATATAAACACTGCTGACATTACCGTTCCTTGAAAAATACATAAAACATAAACACAAAAACATGACATCTATATATGCATATCGTACATATAATCAGCGTGCAGACATAATAGTTGGCTATTTTAAATAGTTAAACGAATTGCACATTTTATGAATTTTTAGAAGACATCCATTGGCACTATATATAGATATAAATATAAGAATCTAATTATATCTCATTCCTTCCAGCACAGTGTCATAGATTCTTGATTTATTATTGTTTCATACTTCTGTACAAATTACTCTTGTGATGATCTTTGTTTCTTTAATATATGCTTTAATATGAAAATAAATGTAAATACATGTTCTTAACTATAATGAATGAAATGCAGTGTTCAAGAAATATTGGATGTGTATATGATAAGATCTGTATATGTATCATTGTATTCTCCAAAATATAATTTTTATAAGAAAATTTCTTGGTTGTTCCATTAGTGTCCAACATGTTCAAGAAATAAATTTATGCTGTAAACTATAATATAACTTAATATTTGAGAAGTGTTGAAAATGAATGTGTTAAGAATCGTAAATGTATCAATTTATTGTTCAAAGTATAAACTTTTTGTTAAAAAAAAGTCAAGGTTACATTTCATAAGTGTCCCACATGGTCAAGATGTTGGGAGGGAGAGTCGATCCACGGAACAGTGCTCGCGAAAAAACCCAAATCACGCAAAAATACAATCACGCAATTAAACGACGAAAGACAATATAAATTAAAAATGCAGGAATAAAAAAGTAATCAATCACAGACAAGATAAATTTGTTAACGAGGTTCACCCACCGTATGGTTAGTCCCCGGCAGAACGGAATCTGCAAACGTCTACTATACTTGAATTAAGTTTGCAAACAAGAACCCTAGCACCTAACAAAGTCATCACCTAACATTATTACCACCTAATAATGTCATGCATGTCAAAAGGTGGCGCCTAACCCAAGACTTTAATTTGCATCAATTTTCAACATACTCCACCTTGATGCAAATTCATCACAATCTTGACATTGTCCAACTTGGAGTTTTTTTTTGGATTGATTCTCAACACTAGTAAACTTCACACGATTCCGCTGCTGCTCTCTCCTCATCAAATTTTCATGGAGAGATTCACCAACCTGCAATAGAGATCTGGCTTATCTCTGTCTACTATTTTGGTGAACATATCCGCCGGATTCTTTTCTCCCGCGATCTTTTGCAGTGCCAACTCACCATCTTCCAACGCTATGCGTATGAAATGGTATCGCACCTTGATATGCTTCGTCCGAGAATGATATGCTGCATTCTTCGCCAAATGTATTGCACTTTGGCTGTCGCTCCATAAGGTATTGAAGTCTTGCTTCTTACTTAACTCTTCGAGTAACCCTTGTAACCATATCATCTCTTTGCTGGCTTCCGTGATCGCCACGTACTCAGCTTCCGTAGTTGACAATGCTACCACCTTTTGCAGTTGAGATACCCAACACATCGATGTTCCTCCAACTGTAAATACGTATCCTGTTGTGCTCTTCCCACTATCTCGATCACCCGAGTAGTCCGCATCAACGTAACCTTGCACTTTTCGAGAGTCACCCCCGAAACATAAGCAGTGACTAGACGTACTCCTAAGATACCTCAAAATCCACTTCACCGCATTCCAATGCTCCTTCCCCGGGTTTTGCATATACCGGCTCACAACTCCCACTGCATGTGCAATATCTGGTCTCGTACTCACCATTGCATACATTAAACTCCCCACCGCAGAAGCATAAGGCACTCTTGCCATCTCGTCTTTCTGCTCTTGAGCTGTCAGGCAAAACTCCTTCATGAGTTTGAAATGTTTTGCTAAAGGCGTACTCACCGGTTTTGACTTGTCCATGTTGAACCGCTTCAAAACCTTCTCGATATAGTCGCTTTGCGATAACTGTCACGCCCCGCTTCCCGGTATAAGGCGAAGGGGACGCGACTGGTCCGCTACGTATTTACTGTGAAGTAAATACGCTAAGCGTATCTAAGAAATATAAAAGTAATCACAAGAGACAAGGGATATAAAAATAACAACTTTATTTATTAACATTCTTTTGTACAATGCATGAAAAGGAAATACAACTGAAGTAAAAACGATGCCTAAACAATGGCATAACAGGAAATTAAAGGTACTGAATGGAAATGTACAATGTCTAGAGCTCGGCGTCTTCAGCAAACTGATCCAAGTCTTCACTAGTGGGCTCGATCTCTGCTGTGTCCAGATCACCTGACGACATTCAAAGAAAAAAGAAATAGAATGTCGTCAGCGAACAGGGCGCTCGGTAAGTCCCAAAGTTAAGGGAGAAATAGAAAAGACAGAATAAGAATGTATCTTTTAAAGTTGTATAATATTGTAGAATATTGTGTTAACGCTGTTGTTTGTAACTTGGTACAGAAGGATGCGAGTGTATACGAGAGGGGTCTCTATATGCTAGAGACCAGGGCAAACTGAAAGTACAAGGAACCGGTATGCCACGGTACAACATCAACAGGATTCATGTTAGGTGTCTTAATCATACTGTCTCGTGCCACTTTTAACACCTTCCGTACCAATCTACCCCTTAAACCCCATAGTGTTTTGATTGTATTGTTATATTGTATTGTATAACTTGTATAGTTGGATGACTGACCGAAACCATGATATCAGTAACGGATGTAATGGATGTAAACTGGAATCATGTAAATGAAAAGTATATCCATAGTTTGGTTCAGTCAAGTTGAATAGATTGATAACTGGATTCATGGATTCGTGTGTTCATGTTGAATTGTAATATTGTAGATTTATATGGTACTTGAATCATATTCAAGTCGGATTATGATCAGACTCAAACCCGAGTCAGACAGTAGAGATGTATGTAAATCGAAATCCTATATTTACTAGGGTCCTTAGGGTAATTTATAAAACTAGAGGGGGGTTTATGTAAAAATACTTTTGTATAGTTTTCAAGATGCATCCCAAGTATTTATTATTCGTCTTTAGAGTTGTAATGAATATGGATTTTATATTGTGATATTTCTAGTGAAAATATCCTAATTTCATAAATAAATGTATTTATTTGTAATATTGAATTATATGAAATTTATGGTATTTTAGTGTAAAATTTGTTCTTGTGATTTTTAGAAAAAGGTGGAATATTTATATCATAACAAAATAGATGTTTTAATGATAAATATACATATATTTATACAAAATTAATTTTTAATAAATATTTTATATTCTAAAAATCTCATTTTCTTAAAATGTCGTATTTTAAACCTTTCGAGACCGAATGCTCCGTGCGGAGGTCTGAATCTCGCACTACTAAGCCCGAGGATGTGCGATAATTCGTACCATCCCGAACGAGTTCCCCAAAAATGGGTTGTAGCGGCGCTTTGCAAAGATTGTAAAATACTAAATCCTTTAGAAAACGGTTTTATTAAGTAAATGGTATTTATTTGTAAAGATATCGATTTCCCGTATTCTATGTCAAGTTGTGAGATACCTCAAATCGCCTCTTCACCGTCAATTATGGTCAGGTAAGTACAAGTGAAGAAATGAAGGATCCGCTCACGAATCACCGTGAGACGGGCCTTTTAAAATTACCTTTCTCACTTGACTAGCCTAGACACCACAGAGTCAGGTTTAGATAAACGACCGATGTTCACAACCTTACTATGTCCTAATAAAGGCGACGGTCCCTAATTGACTGAGTCTAGATATTTTTTATTAGTTCCAAAAGTTATTTATTTATAAAGATGTATCAAAAATTGGTTTTTATTAAGTAAAGGGTATTTAAATGAAATTGTTTTATTTTCCGTATTCTAAGTTCTCAAAATAGCGTGTTATGTTTGCATATGAGTGTGTGAGGAGGTAGGTCATTACCTCATGATCCACTTTAAGGTATAGCAATTTAAATGGGGTTAAAGGCGTATTGAAACCATGTGGTATTTAAGCGAAAATACGGTAGAATGGAAATAACTATCATTTTATGAATTTAACTTTGATCAATTTAGTTGTTTAGTGTTTAATAGTCAACATGATAGTGTTTAAACATAATTGAAATAATGAGAAGTGAAGTTTATAAGAAAACCGAATCGGAAATCGGATTTGTGCCGATTCTGTCGGGTTTGTAAATTCGTATTTTATTTAGAAAAGAGAAGAGAAGCTAGAAAGGGACTTACGGGTTTGGACAAACACGAGAGTGATAAGGAAGAAGAGAGTTCGCCGGTGCGTCGATCCGTCGCCGAGAGTTCCTAGCACGATCACCGGAAGTTCGCCGTCGATTTCGTCGGGTTTCGCCTTTCTCTCGTTTTCAAAGTACACAAGGTTTTCTTGAGATTTTGAGAGAGTGGGCTCAGAATTTTGGGATGAGAGGGTAGGAGGTAGGGGTGTATTTATAGGGTAGGCTAGGGTTAGGATAGGTGTAGGGTTTTTAATTAAAAAATGTAAAAATAATAGGAAAAATGTATTAAAAATGGATTGAATGAGAGTTAATGTGCTCTCTGGAAATTATTACAGAATTTAGAGTATGCAGGGGGGTAGGGTAGCCCAAAAGCCAACTTTTCTCTGTTGATGACTCGGCCGACCGGTCAAGTCCGGCCGGCGGCGCCGGCCCGAGTCGGCCGGTCCGCCGGCCGACTTGGGGTGCCGGAAGCTGGAGGGTCGCCGGAGGTAGACACTGGAATATCTAACTTTTCATGGGTAGTGGGGTTTTTGTGAGAAAACACGTGTTGACTGTTGGTATTCTAGAAATTTTAAAACAAAATAATATTAAAAATAATGTGGGGTATGGGATTTGAACTCTGGTGGCTTGGTTCAGCAATACAATGTATTACCAATGGCTACAAGCTCCTTCTTGTAATTATGGTGTGAAATAAATACTTAAAGAGATATCAGCAATATTAAATACTCCAAATATACTTTGAATTTAAATCAATTCTTTGTACATTAAAAATGGAGTTGTTACAGTCTACCCTCCTTACAAAAATTTCGTCCTCGAAATTTACAACTTTTATTTGAGGACTAGTTTACAAAGAGGTGAGGATATCTTGCACTCATTTCATCTTCCCTTTCCCAAGTGGATTCTCCTGGAGTGTCTTTCCTCCACATTACTCGTACTAAGTTAACTTCCTTGTTCCGAAGTGTCTTCACTTTCCTGTCCTGGATCTCCACAGGCTGTTGCTCACAAGACAAATCGGGCTGTATAGTGAGCTCGGAATGATCAAGAACATGGCTGGGGTCACTCACATACTTTCTGAGTTGGGATACGTGGAACACATTATGCACTCCTTCCAATGAGGGTAGAAGTGCTAAGCGGTATGCCACTTCACCGACTCGTTCGAGTATGTCGAATGGTCCAATATATCTCGGACTTAATTTACCCCGTCTTCCAAATCGGATCACTCCACAGTTCGGAGATATCTTCAAGAATACGTGATCTCCTGGCTGGAACTCCAAGTGTCGTCTCTTCGCATCAGCCCAGTCTTTCTGTCGATCTTGGGCTATGCGTATCCTTTCCCTGATAGTACGAACCACATCAACGGTCGCTACTATCATCTCTGGTCCAAGAAGTTACCTATCTCCGATGTCGTCCCAACTTAATGGTGATCGACACTTCCTTCCATACAATGCTGCAAAAGGTGCTATTCCTATACTTGCTTGGTAGCTGGTATTGTACGCGAACTCCACAAGATGCAGGTGATCTTCCCACGATCCTTTGAAGTCTAGCATACACGTTCTGAGCATATCTTCCAAGATCTGAATAGTTCGTTCCGACTGGCCATCTGTTTGTGGATGATAAGCCGTGCTGAAGTTCAGACTTGTTCCTAAGCTTGCTTGCAGACTCTGCCAAAATTGCGATCGGAACCTGGTGTTACGATCGGAGACAATGCAGACCGGTACTCCATGAAGTCTCATAATTTCCTGTATGAGTTCATGGGTATCAGAGATAGTACATTATGAAGAGTTGAAATCTTAAATAGATTATTACCTCCATGTACTTCTTTGCTGGTGTCTCAGTTGATTGGCCGACCTAAAATGGGATGAAGTGAGCCGACTTTGTGAATCGATCCACAATAACCCATATAGCATCGTTACCCTTTGTGCTGCGAGGAAGAGCAGTCACAAAATCCATCGTGATGTGTTGCCACTTCCACTCTGGGATTGGTAACGGTTGAAGTAGTCCAGTTGTCCTGTGATGTTTAGCCTTTACTTGCTGACACACCAAACATTTTGCGACGCTTCTGGCTACTTCACGCTTCATTCCATGCCACCAATAATTCTGACGTAGATCTTTGTACATTTTGGTACCTCCAAGATGTACTGAGTAGGGAGAGTTGTGAGATTCCTTCATTAACTCTTCCCGTACAGGACCTTTTGGTACACACAATCTGCTGCCGTATCTCAAACATCCATCTTCATGGATGATGAAATCTGTTCTGAGTCTATTCTCCACTTGTTCTCTGATCCTTTGCAACTTAGCATCACTTGCTTGAGCTGCCTTGATCTGATTGACAATGGTTGATTGAACTTGTAAATTCATCAAACTTGAAGCATTACCTGGCATGACTACTTCAATTTCCATCTGATGCAAGTCTTGTTGAAGTTTCCACTGAGCGGTGAGATTCATCGATAATGGTTGGCGACTAAGAGCATCAGGTACTACATTCACCTTCCCTGGGTGATATTGCAAGTTGATGTCAAAGTCCGAAATGAGTTCTAACCATCTTCTCTGCCGCATATTCAACTCCTTTTGAGTAAACACGTATTTCAGACTTTTATGATCTGTGTAGATGTTCACTCGTTCACCAAGTAGATAATGGCGCCAAATCTTGAGAGCAAAGATGATGGCTGCCAACTCCAGATCATGCGTCGGATAATTGCGCTCATGAGTCTTCAGTTGTCTTGAAGCATAAGCCACAACCTTACCGTGCTTCTGTAGAACACATCCTAATCCCTTACCGGATGCATCACAATGCACTTCGAATCCTCCAGATTGATCCGGTATTACGAGAATAGGTGCTGATGTCAATCTTGATTTGAGTTCTACGAAGTTGTTCGCATGCTTCTGACCACACAAATTCCTCATCTTCACGTGTGAGCTTGGTCAGAGGTGTTGCTATCTTTGAAAAGCCTTCAATGAACCTTCTGTAATATCCAGCTAAACCCAAGAAACTTCGAATGTCCTTCACTGACTTTGGTGTGGGCCATTCGCTAACTGTTGAAACTTTTGCTGGATCCACATAAATTCCTTCTCCTGATAAGATATGTCCAAGAAAACCAACTTGCTTTAGCTAAAATTCGCACTTGCTGTACTTGGCATAGAGCTTATGTTGTCGAAGAGTTTCTAGGACAATTCGTAGGTGCTCTGCATGTTCTTTCCGACTCTTAGAATACACCAGGATGTCGTCGATGAAGATGACAACAAATCTGTCTAAGTACTCCCGGAAAACTTGATTCATTAGGTTCATGAATATTGCTGGTGCATTGATCACTCTAAATGGCATCACTAGAAATTCGTAATGTCCATAGCGAGTTCTGAAAGCTGTTTTGTGAATATCATCTTTCTTGACCTTCACTTGATGATAACCTGAATGAAAATCCAATTTAGAGAAAACACAAGATCCACTTAGCTGATCGAATAAATCATCGATGCGCGGGAGTGGATACTTGTTCTTTATAGTGACTTCGTTCAAGGCTCTATAATCGATGCACATTCTGTCTGAACCTTCCTTCTTCTTCATAAGTAGTACATGTGCTCCCCAACTTGAAGTGCTGGGACCAATCTATCCTTTCGCCAATAATTCGTTCAACTGTGTTCGGACTTCCTTCAAACCTTCCGGATTTAATCTATAAGGTGCTTTGATCACCGGTTGTGCTCCTGGTACTAAATCAATACTGAATTCAAGAGCTCGATCGGGAGGCAAACCTGATATATCGTCAGGAAATACATCGTCGAACTCTCGAACTACCTCTGGTCTTGATTCTTCTTCCGCTTGAGCTGCTGCAACTACTGCTTCCCTTGGCTTCACTTTGTAGGTACTTGGCTTCAGGGTACGGTCTCCGTTTTTGAAATCGAAGACCGGATGGTCTGGAATCTCGAATACTACCCTCCTTTGATGACAGTCGATGGTAGCATAAAAAGTTCCAAGCCAATCCATTCCTAGAACCATATCGAAGTTCGGTATGTCCAGTACTTTGAAGTCAGCATAAAACTCTCTGCTGCAGTCTACGACTGGACACAAGCCGTATCCCATGGTTGCCTTTAGAACGCCATTTCCTGAACTGACATTCCAGCTGGATACAAGCGGTGAGACTGGAATCGTATGGGTTCGGACGAACCGTTGCGACATAAAGCAGTAGGATGCTCCAATATCAAACAGTGCCAGCGCGGGTAGTGAGGCTACTAAGATTGTACATAAGGTATATGGGATATGTTTTAGGTATAGGGAAAGTGTGTAAGTAAACAAGACTAAAAGAAAAGTTTGAGAAGAAAAGCTTACCAGTGATGACTTGGCCAGTGGCCTCAGCTTCTTCTATTGACATAGTGAAAGTCTGGCGCCTTGGTACATTCCTCCTGGCCTGAGGAGCATTCCTCAGGACGCTCCTTTGAGCTTGATGGAACTGACGAGGAGGTGGTGCAGCTTGTTGTCCTCTGGGTGGTGCAGGTAGTGCAGGTCTTGGAGCAGGGGCTTGGATGGCTGGATGCTGTGGGTAATTGTTTGCTGGCCTGGATGCAGCAACTGAGTTTTGCCTTTGGGGACAAGACCCAATATCATGAGTAGCTGAGCCGCAGACTAAGCAAAGACGGTTGGCTCGCCGGCAGTCTTTCATCATATGTCCGGCTTTCTTGCAATAGGTACAAAAGGCTGGGCTGGGACGATGGTTCGGTACTCCGGGTCGCCTTGGCCCAAAAGATGGCCTGGACGAGGCTCCTCCTGCCATCTGGTTGGCAGGACGCTTAAATCCAGCAAATTGAGGTCTTCCCCTCGCCTTTACCACTGCCTCATAACGGCGGGCAGCTTTCAGAGCCGATTCATGAGTCGGAAAATCTCCTGTAGCCAATGCAGCCTGGATTTCCGAATCCAAACCTTGTTGAAAGCGACGGGCTCTGATCTCATCCGTCGGTATAAGGTGTGCCGCAAATCTGTTAAAAATATTGTGTTAGCTGTGTAATATGTGATAAAAAAGATTCAAATTATTGGGACATATCTTACCGACTGAGCATGGTGAACTCAGCATCATACTCATCTACTGAATTGGTCCACATCGAACCTTGTTGTAGATGGATGAACTGTTGTTCCATATCGAACCTGACAGTCTCAGGGAAGTACTTAGCGTCGAACATGTCGCGGAAAGTCTTCCATTCGATAGGCTGTTCAAGACGTCTTTCTTCCGCCTTCCACCAGTTGCGAGCATTGTCCGTGAGCTGCAGTTTCGCCACACGAACCCAAGCTATGTATGGCATTTGTGCTGCCGCCAGATCATCCTTTGCTCTGTGCCCATTCCTCAGCTTCAAGTGGGCTTCCCTTTCCGGAGAACTGTTTGGGGTGTAAAGCCCTAAATTGCTTTACCCCAGGTGCGTCTGCCTCGGGACGGTTCATCAAAAGAGCAGTCTGCTGCTGCTGTCCCTTTAGGAGGTTTCGGATTGCTTCAAGCAGAACCGTCTGCTCGTTGTTCGGAGCAGGGACGACATGTGTGAGTGGTAGGACTGGAGGTGTGTTGTTGATATTGGTGCTGGTGTTGTTCGGGGAATCCATAACCTTGAAGAAAAATTTGGGTTAGGACAGATTCAAAATATTTGAAATGATAAGATTCAATGAATATGAAATTGTAAAATTCAAGGAACATGAATTGTAAAGAATGTTTTAGTTGCTGGTTTTTATGTTATATTGCTTAGGTTGTTCACACAGAACAGAACTGCATAGTATGATTCTATACAGCTCTGACCTGCATGGGCCACCAACAAAACCTGTCACGCCCCGCTTCCCGGTATACAGAGAAGGAGACGCGACTGGTCCGCTACGTATTTACTGTGAAGTAAATACACTAAGCGTATCTAATCAATATAAAAGTAATCACAAAAGACAAGAGATATAAAAATAACAGCAACTTTATTTATTAACATTCTTTTGAACAATGCATGAAAAGGAAATACAACTGAAGTAAAAACGATGTCTAAATAATGGCATAACAGGAAATTAAAGGTACTGAATGGAAATGTACAATGTCTAGAGCTCGGGGTCTTCAGCAAACTGATCCAAGTCTTCACTGGTGGGCTCGATCTCTGCTGTGTCCAGATCACCTGACGACATTCAAAGAAGAAATAAATAGAATGTCGTCAGCGAACAGGTCGCTCGGTAAGTCCCAAAGTTAAGGGAGAAATAGAAAATACAGAATAAGAATGTATCTTTTAAAGTTGTATAATATTGTAGAATATTGTGATAATGCTGTTGTTTGTAGCTTAGTACAGAAGAATGCCAGTGTATACGAGAGGGGTCTCTATATGCTAGAGACCAGGGCAAACTGAAAGTACAAGGAACCGTTATGCCACGGTACAACAGCAACAGGATTCATGTTAGGTGTCTTAATCTTACTGTCTCGTGCCACTTTTAACACGTTCCGTACCAATCTACCCCTTAAACCCCATAGTGTTTTGATTGTATTGTTATATTGTATTGTATAACTTGTATAGTTGGATGACTGACCGAAACCATGATATCAGTAACGGATGTAATGGATGTAAACTGGAATCATGTAAATGGAAAGTATATCCATGGTTTGGCTCAGTCAAGTTGAATAGATTGATAACTGGATTCATGGATTCGTGTGTTCATGTTGAATTGTAATATTGTACATTTACATGGTACTTGAATCATATTCAAGTCGGATTATGATCAGACTCAAACCCGAGTCAGACAGTAGAGATGTAAATCGAAGTCCTATATTTACTAGGGTCCGTAGGGTAATTTATAAAACTAGAGGGGAGTTTATGTAAAAATACTTTTGTATAGTTTTCAAGATGCACCCCAAGTATTTATTATTCGTCTTTAGAGTTGTAATGAATGTGGATTTTATATTGTGATATTTCTTGTGAAAATATCCTAATTTCATAAACAAATGTATTTATTTGTAATATTGAATTATGTGAAATTTATGGTATTTTAGTGTAAAATTTGTTTTTGTGATTTTTCGAAAAAGGTGGAATATTTATATCATAACAAAATAGATGTTTTAATGATAAATATACATATATTTATACAAAATTAATTTTTAATAAATATTTTATATTCTAAAAATCCCATTTTCTTAAATATCGTATTTTAAACTTTTCGAGACCGAATTCTCCTTGCGGAGGTCTGAATCTCGCACTACTAAGCCCGAGGATGTGCGATAATCCGCACCATCCCGAACGGGTTCCCCAAAAATGGGTTGTAGCGGCGCTTTGCAAAGATTGTAAAATACTAAATTCTTTAGAAAACGGTTTTATTAAGTAAATGGTATTTATTTGTAAAGATGTCGATTTCCCGTATTCTATGTCAAGTTGTGAGATACCTCAAATCGCCTTTCACCGCCAATTATGGCCAGGTAAGTACAAGTGAAGAAATAAGGGATCCGCTCACGAATCACCGTGAGACGAGCCTTTTAAAATTACCTTTCTCACTTGACTAGCCTAGACACCACAGATTCAGGTTTAGATAAACGACCGATGTTCATAACCTTACTATGTCCTAATGAAGGCGACAGTCCCTAATTGACTGAGTCTATATATTTTTTATTAGTTCCAAAAGTTATTTATTTATAAAGATGTATCAAAAATTGGTTTTTATTAAGTAAAGGGTATTTAAATGAAATTGTTTTATTTTCCGTATTCTAAGTTCTCAAGATAGCGTGTTATGTTTGCATATGAGTGTGTGAGGAAGTAGGTCATTACCTCATGATCTACTTTAAGGTATAGCAATTTAAATGGGGTTAAAGGCGTATTGAAACCATGTGGTATTTAAGCGAAAATACGGTAGTATGGAAATAGCTATCATTTTATGAATTTAACTTTGATCAATTTAGTTGTTTAGTGTTTAATAGTCAACATGATAGTGTTTAAACATAATTGAAATAATGAGAAGTGAAGTTTATAAGAAAACCGAATCGGAAATTGGATTTGTGCCGATTCTGTCGGGTTTGTAAATTCGTATTTTTTTTAGAAAAGAAAAGAGAAGCTAGAAAGGGACTTATGGTTTGGACAAACACGAGAGTGATAAGAAGAAGTGGGTTCGCCGGTGCGTCGATTCGTCGCAGAGAGTTCCTAGTACGATCACCGGAAGTTCGCCGTCGATTTCGTCAGGTTTCGCCTTTCGCTCGTTTTCAAAATACACAAGGTTTTCTTGAGATTTTGAGAGAGTGGGCTCAGAATTTTGGGATGAAAGGGTAGGAGGTAGGTGTGTATTTATAGGGTTAGGCTAGGGTTAGGATAGGTGTAGGGTTTTTAATTAAAAAATGTAAAAATAATAAGAAAAATGTATTAAAAATGGATTGAATGAGAGTTAATGTGCTCTCTGGAAATTATTACAGAATTTAGAGTATGCAGGGGGGTAGTGTAGCCCAAAAGCCAACTTTTCTCTGTTGATGACTCGGCCGACCGGCCAAGTCCGGCCGGCGGCGCCGGCCCGAGTCGGGGTGTCGCCGGAGGTAGCCACTGGAACATCTAACTTTTCATGGATAGTGGTTTTTTTTGAGAAAACACGTGTTGACTGTTGGTATTCTAGAAATTTTAAAACAAAATAATATTAAAAATAATGTGGGGTATAGGATTTGAATTCTGGTGGCTTGGTTCCGCAATGCAAGGTATTACCAATGAGCTACAAGCTCCTTCTTGTAATTATTGTGTGAAATAAATACTTAAAAAGATATCAGCAACATTAAATACTCCAAATATACTTTGAATTTAAATCAATTCTTTGTACATTAAAAATGGAGTTGTTACAATAACCACAGCTTCCGCTGCTTCCTATCTCGAACGATCTTCATGCCCAAAATTTGTTTGGCCGCTCCCAATATATCATCTACATAGAGTGATAGAATGATATTGTCTCCATCCTCAAAAGTCTGAATATAGACACAGTGATCTGACTTTGAATTTTCTTTAGACTTTGAATTTTCTCGAAGTTCGGACCCGCTACCAATATATCATCTACATAGAGTGATAGAATGATATTGTCTCCATCCTCAAAAGTCTGAATATAGACACAGTGATCTGACTCACCATGCACAAATCCCGTCTCTAGCATGAACTGATCGAATTTGAGATACCACTGTCTTGGAGCTTGCTTAAGGCCATACAAACTCTTTCGCGGTCTACACACCATAATTTCTTTTCCCTTCACCTCGTATTCCGGTGGCTGCATCATATAGATCTCCTCCACCAAATCTCCATGAAGGAACACGGTCTTCACGTCAAGCTGCTCCAAGTGCAGATCCTCCACTGCCACAATACTAAGGATCACTCGAATTGATGTCATTTTCACCACAGAGGAAAATATCTCTTGATAGTCAATTCCTTGCCTTTGCGCATATCCCTTGACTACCAAGCGAGCCTTGTGCTGCTTCACACCATCGGCCTCATCTTTTATCCTGTATACCCATCTATTCAGCAACACTTTTCGACCCTTGGGTAGCTTTACTAGGTCCCACGTGCGGTTCTTCTTCAAAGAATCCATCTCCTCGTCCATAGCTCGCTCCCACTGCTTACTAGCACCGTCTTGCGTCGCCTCTTCAAAAGATTCAGGCTCTCCCGAATCTGTGTACAAAATGAAGTCGGTCACAAGTCTTTCAGGTAGTCTCTTTTCTCTCGTAGATCTCCTCAAAACTGGTACATCTGGTTGCTAAACATGGTGGCCATCATGTTCTTGAACATGATCCTGCACTGCAGCTTCCTCCATGTTTTGATCCCCACTTATGGACACCTGATTGTTCTCTTGAGTTCCGTCTAACTCCACGAATCAGATACAACACCATCTTTGGCTTGCTTTTCTTCTCTATATAAGTGATGCTCATCAAAGATAACGTTCCGGCTTCATATTACTTTCTTACTTGTGTAATCCCACAGCCGATATCCGAACTCGTCTCCACCATACCCGATGAAAGCACACTTCTTAGATTTGGAGTCAAGCTTACTCCTTTCTGCCTTATCAATCAAAGAATATGCAATACAGCCAAATACTTTAAGGTGCGAATAGTTAACCAGTTTACCCGACCAAATTTCTTCTGGAATGCCTCTATCAAGCGCACTTACCGGGTTTCTGTTGATCAGATACACAACAGCATCGACCGCTGCTGCCCATAAGAATTTTGGCAGATTCGCATCCAAGGTCATGCTTCGCACTCGCTCTAGGATCGTTCTGTTCATCCTTTCAGCGATACCATTTTGATGTGGCGTCTCAGGTACCGTCTTCAACCAACGAATACGCTTTTGCGAGCAAAACTTCTCGAACTCTTGGGTGCAGTATTCCCCGCCATTATTGGACTTTAGGTGTTTAACCTTCATCCCCGTTTGGTTCTCCACCTGCGCAATCCAGTGTTTGAAGATGCCAAACATATCGGACTTTTTCTTCATCGCGTATACCCATGTCTTTCGACTTGTATCATCGATGAACGTCACGAAGTACCGATTTCCTCCATAAAACTCCACCGAGGCCGGACCCTATACGTCCGTATGCACCATCTCCAGTTTCTTGGTCTTTTTCGCTACGCCTCCAATTTGAAATCTGAGCGCGCTTTGTTTGCCACAAACGCAGCTCTCGCAAAACCCCAACTCTACCTTTTTCAGCCCCGAAAGAACCCCCTTAGCTTGAAGAATTTTCATGTTCTTCTCGGTGAGGTGTCCCAATCTTTTATGCTACAACGAAGTCTCCGAATCTTTCTCCGAACTTGTCGTCAATGCAACCGAGCCTTCGCTGCTCCCATTGAATGAGTACAACGAACCGCTCAGCTTGTCCCTTGCGACCACCAACGACCCTTTGGAAATCTTCCATTGAGAATTCCCAAACGTTGTAGTAAACCCTTCGTTGTTTAGCTGACTTGTGGAAATCAAGGTTTTCTTCAAATCCGGAATGTGACGAGCATTCTTCAATTTGATTTGACCACCTCCTGACGGTTGTAAGATGATCGTCCCCTTTCCAACGATCTTACACGATTGACCGTTTCCCACCGTCACATGTCCAAGATCGCCCTGAACATACTTGCTGATGTCCGCCTGAAGTGCAATGAAAAGAAGCCCCTGAATCTAGGAACCAAGTATCCGTCTTTGTGTTCTCGCTCGCCGATAGACAAAGACCTTGTTCTCCTTGTTCTTGTATAGACACCACATTCGCTTCCTTTTCATCCGTCTTCTCATCTGAGCCTTTCTTCGGAAGCCTGCATTCATTTCTTCTGTGGCCTTTCTTTCCGCAATTCCAACAGGCGCCCTGGATTTTTCCTTGAGATTTACCCCGGCTTTTAGACTTGCCCTTTTTCCACTTTCCCCTTTCCATTGTTCTGCTATGATTCTCCACCGAAAGTGCAGAAGTTCCAAAACTCCCACTCACGGACTTTCTCCGCATCTCATCGTTTAATATGCAGCTTACCGCATCATTAAACGTGAGAATTCCCGAGATAGAGTTGCTAACCGCCATCACTAGGTTCTCCCAACTCTTTGGCAACGAATATAGGAACAGTAGGACTCGAATCTCGTCTTCAAAGATGATTGAAACGGTCTCAAGTTGGCTTTTCACGTTATTGAACTCGTTCAGGTGCTCTATCACCGAACCATTCTCTACCATCTTCATGTTGAAAAGCTTCTTCATCAAAAATATTTTATTTGATGTCAATGGCTTCTCATACAACTTTGCTAATGTCGTCATTAGCGCCTTAGTTGTTTTCTCCTTTGAGATATTAAAGGCCACCTGCGGAGTCAACGACAATCTGATCGTCGCCAAGGCTTTCCTATCCAAAAGGTTCCACACCTGATCGGTCATCTTCTCGGGCTTTTCTCCTAGCAACGGAAGATATATATTTTTTTGGTATAGATAGTCTTCTAACTGCATGCGCCACCAACCAAAATTGTGACCATTGAATTTCTCGATTCTTATCTTATCATCTGCCATCTTTCGTCTGTATCGCACCAAACCCGACTTCCTCATAGATCTGAACCAACGCCTTCCAAACTACAATCTAAGAAAGTGGGGAAGAGGACACAAGCGTTGTTACCCACCGTTACCTAGATTATAGAATCGAAGAACCCTAGGTTTTCTTAACCTTTCTCTGATACCAGTTGTTGGGAGGGAGAGTCGATCCACGGAACAGTGCTCGCGACAAAACCCAAATCACGCAAAAAAACAATCACGCAATTAAACGACGAAAGACAATATAAATTAAAAATGCAGGAATAAGAAAGTAATCAATCACAAACAAGATATATTTGTTAACGAGGTTCACCCACCGTATGGCTAGTCCCCGGCAGAGCGGAATCTGCAAACGTCTACTATACTTGAATTAAGTTTGCAAATAAGAACAACCCTAGAAAATTTCTCTTAAATCTCTCTATACAAATCTCTCTTGGCCTTTGCCTCTTGTGATGGATGCTTATGATGGATACAAAATGCCTCACTCATAAGATATGCTTTTATAGCACTTAGGACGATATCACTATCTAACAAAGTAACCACCTTTTATTGTCGCCACCTAACAATATCATGCATATCAAAAGTAGCACCTAACAAAGTCATCACCTTTCATTGTCACCACCTAACAATGTCATGCATGTCAAAATAGCACCTAACAAAGTCACCACCTCTCATTGTCACCACCTAACAATATCATGCATGTCAAAGTAGTACCTAACAAAGTCATCACCTAACATTATTACCACCTAACAATATCATGCATGTCAAAGGTGGCACCTAACCCTAGACTTTAATTTGCATCAATTTTCAACACAACAAGCTTCCAAGAGTGTTAATATTTGCCATGACATGTTCATGATTTAGTGTCTATGCTACATAACTTCCAATTTGGTGTGTTTTTAAACAATTAAAAAAGATCCAATCATTTAGTGTCTTTTACTTGTGCATTCAAAACATTCCTTCTATGTGCTTTACACATCTAGGGATTTTTTGGTGCTTCCAAAATGGAGTTCACTAGCTAGAATGGGACTCGGGAACCTTTCATGCGTTTCCAATAGCCTTTTTGTAGATATCAATGCTTCCTAAATGAATTTTACGAGGTTTTCCATATTTGGATATTAGTTAATCGCCGGGAAGAGCGGTTCATGTATGGAGATTCTGAAAATGAGAGAAAACAAGGGCCACTCCCTTTCTTTTTGTGATTGAATGATCATAATAGCCTGTCAAAATGTTTGGTCTTTTAGAATTACATTATTCTTTTTAAGATGGATTTTTTGACAGCTTTCAGTTGGAGTTACTAGCGGTCAAAGTACAATGTTCTAATTTTGATAGCATTTTGCTTTCATATTTTTACTATGATTGTTCATTGTGTGTAGTTCATGAATATTTGATGACTTTATACAACGTTTTTTGGATAGATTTGTGTGCAATATTGTAAGCTACCGGGACATGGGAATTCATCGCAGCAGCCTGTTTTTTCTCCTTGTCAAATACATGGTTTGCCCATACCCTGGTTAAGCTTACAGACTTTTATGGTAACATTTTAACATATAATAGGTCCTTGCCTGTTTTGTAATATCTCACTCAATTAAGTAGTTAATTAAATCACTAGTAACTAAGGCATGCAATTTTATTTTATTTCACTTTTATTCGGGTTGATGCATTTAAACGATTTAAATAAAGAATATATAAGGTTTTGATTTGTTGATTAAGCTTATGTTCTTTTGCTCATTTTCCCTTTTGTGTTGATTAATCAATGTACATGAACATGTAGTTTTGGTCTGACCATATCGATTTTTTGTTCTGTACAGACACTGTGTTCACAACTTCTGCTTGAAATGTTTCGAAAAATGGGTTAGGCAGGGCAATCTGCAGTGTGCTAATTGTCGTGCACCAATTCCATCAAAGTTCGCATCCCAACCAAGGATTAATTCCGCACTTGTCGCAGCTATTCGAATGGCGAGGGCCGCTAAATCAGCCTCTGCAGGGGCCAGTAGAGTGTATCATTTCATGCGTGACGAGGCAAGGCCTGAAAAGGAATTCACAACTGAGCGGGGTAGAAGGGCTGGGAAAGCTAATGCTTGCAGTGGTCAAATTTTTGTTACGGTTCCTCCAGACCATTTTGGTCCGATTCCTGCTGAGAATGATCCTAAAAGAAACCTGGGAGTGTTGGTTGGGGAATCATGGGAGGATAGATTGGAATGTACGTAGGCGGGGAGGGGGGGGCTCACCTACCTCATGTTGCTGGCATTGCTGGGCAGGGTGACTATGGTTCACAATCGGTTGTGCTATCGGATCATGGCGAATGGTTTCTTTACACTGGCAGGTATGCATCTCTCTTTTTCTGTCATCATGGGGTTAAGCCTGTAGGTAAATTGGTCGCCAACTTGGTATTAGCTGTAGCAGGTAAAAGTTTTGTTTAGTTCAATTTGTAGCTGTAAATGTATTTTTTTTATAGAGTAAACTACATAAAGTATCATCAACTGTACCGACCATCAAATCCCCCTTGCATCAGGTTACATACTATTATTCCCACAAAAAAAGGCGCGCACACACACACACACATAGTTTTCTACATAACACCAGAACTTTGAAAAAATACAAATAGCACCACTGATGTGTTTTTTTAATGCGTATATTGAATTGTGTTCTATGTGATTTTTATAAAACTTTTTAAGAGTTCAATTGGCGAGTAATGTAATTTTTAGAGTTCAATTAGAAATCGAGAAAAGTTTAACGGTAATTTATTCAATTTACCTATTTTTAATATAAAAAAAGTCCTCTCATGTGCTTCTTCTTCCATGTACAAAATGTGGTTTGTTCTCCTATGTTGGATAACTTAAAATAATTGCCAGCCTACCACTCATGTCATTAAAATCATCTATATTCTGCAAAATTAAACGATTCTATCTTTATGGAAAAGTTTTTTTTATTTTAATTCCATTACTCTTTTCTGTATGCAAATTCTTGCTGCTTATGAATAGTGCCTTTATTGGCTGTTCAGGGTTTCAAGGTGTGCCGTTATCTATTTGTACTCTGTGATAATGAACCTGCACCATGGACAAGGTAACAAGACTGCTTTTTTAATTGTTCGTAATTTTTTCCACTGCTTTTATCTATAACTTTTGTTCATGAGTCGACTTAAAACCAAGTGTCTTATGATTTATAATTCCAGTGATGATCATGGTGATCGCCCGAGGCCCTTACCTGTCATTAGGGAACTTAAGGGTTCTACTGATGTGACAGGTTAAGGATTTGAATTTAGTGGCAATTATCTAGTTTATTATAGCATTGCTGATACCACATATCTCTTTTTTTTTATTTAAAATTCCCGATAAAGATACAACATTCAGTGCAACAATCTGATTGCAGTTCTATCCTGCAAAGCAGCTTTATTTCTATATCCTAAACATGTTTCTAACAAAACATGAAGAATTTATTTTTTTTTCCCCAATAAATGCTGCATAGAGATATATTTTCTAGCCAACAAACTACCCTGTAATTTGATTTATGTTTTTGCAAGGCTTTGTTTGTTTTTTCCCCAGCTTTGGGATTATCTACACCCCAGAAGAATTAGTTTTTTCACATTTCTTTCAAGACAATGAGCTTGGAGTGGTTGCGGATGATTTCCATTATCTTGAATTTGGAGTTTGATAACTCTGGTTATCAAACTCAATTCCAAAGCCAAGTAGAGTCCTAGCATTTTCAGATTCGGCTATAAGAGCACTAATACTGTTCTATTTTTAGAGAGAGAGAAATCCCGTCTGGCTTGTTTGTTTTTATCAGCATGTCTATTGTTTTTTAGATGAATCTAAAGATGTGGTAATTGCTAAAGTAGAAGTATGGAAAGATGCTTAGGGATGTAATAGATTAAAAAACTTAGGTACAAAAACAAAATATGCTTTAACAAAATAATATGAATAAGTGGTTATTTGATGGAAATTGATGGCCAAAAAATTTCGAGAGATAACAATTCTATGTTATGATCGACCCATAAACAATAATTACGGTGAAATGTAGCCCAAGGGTTTAAAGCAGAATGTTTAAAAGTATAATTGCTTCAGGAGTGCTACATCATAGGATAACTTTGAAATTGTTAGGAAAACTTTATAAGATGGCTATGGAGCTAGCATTTTTTTTAATGGATCATAGTGTCTGGCATTTGTAGAACAACATAGCTAAAATAAAGAGTGGTTGAGATGAGAATGTCGAAATGGATGAGTGGTGCTACTCTATAAAACATGAAAAGAAATGAGCACCTCCATAACAAGTTGGAGGTAGCTTCTATAAAACATGAAAAGAAATGAGTGCCTCCATAACAAGTTTTGTGATAAATTCTTGTAGGATGAAGAATCACATTGGTGATTCAACCTTTTGAAGTCTTCAGATTTGAGATCCTTTCAGACATCGATCAGTTCAATTTGCAAGATGCGGTTCTTGTAGTACAAAACTATCCTATGCTCACACTGAAATATTGTTGCTGTCAAACAGTATCCTGCATTTATTTCTTGTTGCCCTTCAGGTCTTTCATAATATAGTTTTCGGAATTTCTGAAAACTAGTGAGTCTTTATGAGGCTTGATATGAGGGCATCTCCATGTCTTTGAATGTTTAATTTTTTTTTCCCTGACAACTGTTTGTTCCCTATAGCTAGCATCAAATAATTGTTTCAGTTATTATCAATGTGCGCATTGTGAGGCTTAATATGAAGGATCTCTATTATGTCTTTAAATGGTATGAGATGGGGATTTTGTTGGAGGATATGAGAAGGCTGGAATCTACAATGAAGCATCGTTAATGAGATGCATGTGTTACTTAAAATTTTGAATTCTCTATGCTGATTTTAATGTCTTTAAAATGTCTAGTGTATATGCTATAGATATATTATTGGTAAAATATGTCTGATGTGTATCTACATGTTGATTACATGCCAAATAAATTATTACTATGTAAACATAACCAGTTTTTCTATGACATCAGTCCGTGAATTTACACTTTGCAGAGATTGAACACTCGGTGGATCCTGAGGAAATATGTTCTATTAGAAATATGGTATCCCTCCAGACTCTTGGGTCCTTTTTTTTTCCTTCCTATCTTTCTTTTTTTTTTAAAAATTATTTCCCTTAATATGTTTTTTCTCGGCATTTATTATTTCAGAAGCTGGTTATAATACCATCAAAGAAGGAGCTGGGTCTTGCATTCAAGGGTAGCCAAAAGAATGTGGTGGAAGCTTTGGAGGTGAACAATATAATTAATATCCGATGCTAACAGTAACTAACTATAAATAAAAAAAACATTTCCTTGTTATACATCTGCTCTTAATCTGAACAGGCCATGAATGAAACTGAAGTATTGAAAACGATGTTGCCAAAGAGATTGCGAAATCATTAAGAGCTGCTGGAATCTCTCACATTATAGATATCACATGTATTCTTGTGATTTGTAACATATATTATTTGACTTTCCTTTTCCTTTTGTTTCTTGGGTCCGTTGCCGTGTTTTTCCCCATCGGTTATGCTGTAGCATTGGAAATACGAATTTCCCTTGTCCACCATACCATTTAGGCATAAATGACCTCACATGAGATTGAGCTATTTGCCTAATTTTAAGAAGTTTCTAGTTTGGATGAAGCAATGTCATGTCATTAAAAGGTTTAGAATGCATTAATTTTGCTGTTCAGCTCATTAGTTCTAGTATTATGATCTATGAACCACCACGAATTCTGTATGCTAGGCATGTCCTTGTTCAACGCATATCAGACACATATACTCTGACACGCCACCGACACCGTGTCCAACATGTCTGGCTCATTTTCCGTCCTAACTGGGGGTACCCGGCACTTCTATTGAGCACATGAGGTTGATAGATAAGAATATAAAATATAGGCGTCAACAACTTGGAGAATGTAAAATGTTTCAAATTTCTCTCTTGGTGGACTAGAGATGGATGCATACGATGAATAATATGGATTTCCATTTTAATCAAGAAGGGTTCACATTCTCTTTGTTTTAACTGATATGGATTGTAACTTACGTGTTTTACTTTTAGTTGCTTATATTTGTAATTTTGTTAAGCTCAAGAAACCTTATATATGTTTATGGATAATATTATATCTTGATTTTATTTTTCTTGTGCGTTCAGAGTTATACTGTTACATATTTCTTCGCAAAATTTTATTATATTTTGTAACACTAACACACACACATACACATGTATGTATGTTTCGTATGTATGTTCCATGTAGTTCAAATCTGCTATCGAGAAAATTTGTGATCAATAAACCTATTATACATATTAAATATCGGTCAACGGCACAATAGAGGTATTACATATGCCAGTATATGCTTCCAAGTATTGATTGGTTAAATCGGCCACATTGTTCAATCAAATGGGAGGTCTACTATGTAAATCAATCTAGTTTGCCCATTTGGTGTATAACAATTCTAGGAGACTAGATTGAGTTATCATGGAAGTTCCTTTGAGGGCCTAAAGTACACGACATCTTAGAAAACATAATTTTAAATGTATCTAGTCTAGCTGTTATAGTTTTTAGTATTCTTGTATTATGCATCTTGGCTAATCCGATGTCATTGTGCCGAGCACCGAAGTAGAAAGAAACCTGTAACAGCCCTATTTTTCTACACCAAAATTTTTCAAATATTTTTTCAAAAATCCACAAAGAGGTATTTTAGCATGAGCACAAGATATAGGTAATTATTTTGTTTTTAATTACAAGCTACAAGAATGCAATAACTCCATTTTTAGTGTACAAGAAATTACTTTAAATTTAATGTATCCTAGTAGTATTTATTCTTGCTGCTATCAGTTTAAGTAATTAAATACAACAATAATTACAAGAAGTAGCTTGTAGTTCATTGGTAATACCTTGCACTGCTGAATCAAGCCACCAGAGTTCAAATCCCATGCCCCGCATTATTTTGTTTTAAATTTTTTTTGGAAAGTCAACAGTAAAACGGCCATAACTCCTAAAATATGTACTGGACTTGAAAAAGTAAATATACCAAATTGTACCCCAGGAAAATCCCCGGCCACTGGAACCTTGACTCGGCCCGACTCGGTGCCGCCGGCCGGCGAATCGGCCAACTCGGTCCGGCGCCGCCGGCCGGACTTGGCCGGACGGCCGAGTCACCAACTGAGAAAAGTTGGCTCTTGACTTGGTCAACCCTCTTGCACACTTATTATACCTGGATCGGTTTTAAATTGGCCAATAAATCCCTTTTACTCCTAGGTTTAATGATTTTTATATATATTTTTATATTTTTTAATTAAAACCCTAACCCTAGCCTAACCTTATATAAACCCCCATACCCTCTACCTTCTCATCCTACATTCCTAAGTCCACTCTCTAGAAATCTCAAGAAAACTCGGTACATTAGAAAACGAGTGAAAGGCGAAGCGCTGCTGAAATCGACGGCGAATTCCGGCGATCGTGCTAGGACCTCTCAACGACGATTCGACGCCCGGCAAACCCTCTACCTCCCTCTCACTCTCTAACTTGTCCAAAACCCGTAAGTCCCCCTCTTTCTATCTTTCTTTTCTTTTAAGAAAAATACGAATTTTTAAAACCCGACGGAAATCGGAACAAACCGATTTCCGATTCGGTTTTCTATCAAAACTCACTTGTCACAAATTCCATAATGCTTAAACATATTCATGTTGACTATTAATCACTTAAAAATCAATTTGGATAAAGTTTTTCACATGAAATGATAACGTTTCCATATATCGTATTTCTTTCACTTAAATACCATAATGTTTAGTTATCACATTTAACCCTTAACAATTGCTATACCTTAACGTAGATCACGAGGTAATGACCTACCTCTACACACACGCAAATACAACCCTAATTGATATCATCAAAACTTAGAATACGAAAATACAAGACTTTACATTAAAATACCCTTTTCTTTATAAACCTTTTCTAAAAGTTCTAAGTTGTTTACAATTTTAAAACAAAATCTTTTAATAGGAAAATACGATATGTCATGAACATCGATCGTTTATCTAAACTGACTTTGTGGTGTCTAGACTAGGCAAGTGAGCTTGGGTAACTTTAAAAGGCCCGCCTCACGATTCGTGAACGGATCCCTCCCTTCTCACTTGTACTTACCTGGCCACAATTAGCGGTGAAGAGGCGATTTGAGGCTTCTAATGACTTATCGTTTAGACCCTTTAGAAATAGGCTAGTTGGCTTAGGAAACCCTAGAAACTAAAATACGGAAATTCACACCTTTTACAAATAAATACATCATCTTTATAAAGCCGTTTTTCTAAATGACTGGTATTTATTAAATCTTTGCAAAGCGCCACTACAACCCACCTTTGGAGAACTCGTTAGGGATAGTACGGTTTATCGTGCACTCTCGAGCTTAGTAGTGCGAGATTCAGACCTCCGGAAGGAGCATTCGGTCTCAAAAGGTTTAAAATACGACATTTAAGAAAAAATGAGATTTTGGAGAATAAAATATTTATTTAAAATTATTCTTGTATTAACATATATATAATTATCATTTAAACGCCTATTTTGTTATAAGATAAAGTTTCCACCTTTTTCTAAAAATTACAAAATTAAAAGTTACATTAAAATACCACGAATTTCAAATAAATCAATATTATAACTTAATACTTTATTAGGATATATTCACTAGAATAACACAAATAAAATTTACACTCATTATAACAATAAAGACGAATAATAAATACTTAGGGTGTATCTTGAAAACTATACAAAAGTAATTTTATATAAAACCCCCTCAAGTTTTATAAATTACAATAAGGACCCTAATAAGTATAGAACTTCGACTTACATTTCTTTTAGTCTGACTCGGGTTTAAGTCTGATTATTTCTGACTTGAATACGATTCAAGTCAATCTATATTCTTTGATATTCCAACTTAATATGAATACATGAATCCCAGAATCCAGTTAACAACTATACAACTTGACTGAATCAAACCATGGATATACATCCATTATTCCGTTAGTCCATTTACCTGATCATGTAGTTACAATCTGTTTACTGATATCATGGTTTTGGTCAGTCATCCAACTTACACAATACAATATAACAATACTGTCAAAACGCTACGGGGTTAAGGGGTAGATTGGTATGAAAGGTGTTAAAGGTGGCACGAGATGGTCAGATTAAGACACCTAACCTATATTCCGTTGTTGTTGTACCGTGGTTTAACGGTTCCTTGTACATTCCGTTTGCCCTGATCTCTAGCATATAGAGACCCCTCTCGTATACACTGGCATTCTTCTGTACCAAGTTACAAACAACAGCGTTAACACAATATTCCATAGTATTCGGCAACATAATACTTTAACAAATTACTCTTATACTGTCTTTCTAATTCTTCCTTATCTTTGGGACTTACCGAGCGACCTGTTCGCTGACGACATTCTATTTCTTCTTCTTTGAATGTCGTCAGGTGCTTTGGACCCAGCAGAGATCGAGCCCACCGGTGAAGACTTGGAGCAGTTTCACGAAGACCCCGAGCTCTAGATATTGTACCTTGTTCTTTTCAGTATTTTCATTTCCTGTTATGCCACTGTTTAGGCATCGCTTTTCATTTCAGTTGTATTTACTTTTCATGCATTGTACAAAAGAATGTTATTAATAAAGTTGCTGTTATTTCTATATCTTTTGTCTCTTGTGATTTACTTTATATTGCTTAGATACGCTTAGCGTATGTACTTCTAAGTATATACGTAGCGGACCTCGTCGCGACCACTTCGCCGTACACCGGGAAGCGGGGCGTGACAAAACCATGGAAAGCATGACAGTAGAAAAATGAGAATGCTTTAGCATCAAAATGATGAATTAAGTGAAGGAGAGGGGGGGAGCAAAATGCAAATTAATGCTGCGTAGATTGGGAAGATGGATGCCTGCATATTTAATTGCTTTCTAGTTAGGCGAATTACTGTACAGTTATTTCTTATGCACCTGATCAAGATGCATGCATGTTGGATCGATGTGCATTTTGCTTAGGTTATTCATTTTCTGTAATAGTACATCGTTCTCGGATTATTGGGTTCGCATTTCTCCTCGCTGCTAATCAATTTGTGTTTATTATTTAGTTTTGTTGATTTTTCTATCAGTCCGCTTTGCATTTAAATATGAGACACAACATCAACCAATTGGTTAACCCTACTTATCAACCATGTAATCTTGATGCTTCCTTCTCTTCCAGTCATAAGGGTGGCCAATTCTTTCTGAAGAGCCTTCTAAGTTCCTAGCTTTCCCCCATTCCTGATCCCTGCTTTAAATAGAAAAAGCTTGGATGGCAATATATATATATATATATATATATATATATATATATATATATATATCCATGTTAAACTTAACCTGGAGTAAGATATAATCAAGCTTCAATACATTATGAAAATATAACCACGGCTACAGATGGCCCTAGTGCAAGTGGGAGATTGTTAGTTATATGTATGCCCTAGAGGCTATTACTCTACATGAGATGTATATTGTAGTGGATGCTGGGACATATATAGGTAGGACTTTCTTGCTCGACATGATAGTACGCCATCTGGTTTCTCTTTATCTTAACATGTATACTTACTGTCTCTCTATTAAATGTTGATAAAGCCCTTAGGATATGTACTCGACTTGCAGGACTATGATGCAGATCATACTAGTAGGGCCTGGGTAGTCCATGAGTACATCCTTCAATGTTCCTAGTCGTGGGAATATCGAGACGGGACATCGATATCCCAGAGTAGACTAGCGTATATCTTCTCGACCCATGTGATGGGCGATGGATGATCCCATATCCATTGGTGTTTGACATCAGAGATGGTATGCGGGTGCTCAGTGGAGACTGGGTACACTGAACGGACTCGCCGAGAACTCCCAAATGGTATTATACCTCACGTTAGATGGCAGTTCTTTGATGACACTGGTACAGCTTAGTCTGTTGACCCGATATCGTCATAGAGTCTTATGTGTCTCCCACTGTACTTTGATTTCCACCCTACCACGGCTCTACTGAGTCGTGCAAACAGATGGTTTTTGGGTACAGTCCCGATTCACATGGAGGCAATGAGCGATAGGAGGGGATTCGTCTCTCCCGGTATTGGGAGTTGATGTTGCGCTATGCTCGACTGGCCATAACTGGAAATCCCTGGCCAGGGTTGCAGTGATTTACCAGTAAGTGTTATCAGTAGTTTCACGCTTGTTTTGGACCGTACATCGGCATGACTTATCAAGCTGCTGGGGTCTGACGTTTACCACCCCTAGGCGAGATATACGACATATCAGACGTACAGACCGGACTGTGTGGTAAGTGTTACTGATTGGATTCGCAGGAGTGTGAGCAGGCTTGCTCGTTGATCTTCTGATCGCTCAATACCCGGGTGGCCGTTACGATTAGCAGACCGCTTGCGGCTTGTGAGTGATTTATATGATCACCACCTACTGCCGGCGTATTGACGAGTCTTTAGAGTTCTACACAGAGGTTTCCTGGCTCAAGCGAAATGAAATAGGAGAGCATATGAGATATGTGCGGGACCGAGAATAATACCAGTATGTGATACTGTATTCTATTCTCGCGATTTGTATCATCGGACAGTTATATGAGATATAGCCGGGTTACCGGATCAAGTGTTGATTCGATACATTGATACACTAGATATTAGTCGATTATATGCGATATGACCGGATCATTAAATCAAGTGTTGATTTAATGATTTAATGTATAATTATATATTTGATATCTTACTTTACATTAACTAGTATTGTTTCACTTAAGATTGATTTTCTCACTTTTTGTGCACATGTTGTATATGTGATATATGTTTGTGCACTAGATTGTATCATGTTTGATGATACATGCAAACTTGGGTGTGTGTATGACTTACACCATATTTAAGATAATGGTTTTGGGTTTTTATTTATTTTGGTAAAACAAAATGGTGGCTTTCTTTGTCTTGGCTTGAAGCTTCATGAAGCTTTAAGCATGTTTGACAAAGTCCACTCATTTTGTTTTGCAAAAGATTTTTATTAATCAAACCATTAACGAAAACTATGGTTTAGTCTCTACAAAGGTTAACTCACCCATGGTTGCATTATGATAGACTTCACTTGTTTATTCTTTTTATATAATTCATTTTTTATTCTTTTCTTCTTCTTCTTCTTCTTCAAGAAGAAGAAAGCTTTCTAGAAAATTTTCAAGTGAAGATTTAGAGTGAGAAATCCAAATCTAAAGTAAACTCACTTCCTATTTCATCATTCTCTACTACTTGCCATTTAGTTTAGGGTGTTCTCTTCACAAAGTTCTTGACCTAGTGAAGATGAAGCTTGAGCTTGAGTCTCCTCGACGTAGATCATCTTCGGCCTCGAAGTCAACGATCTAGCCCGTTCATTTCTCCGAGGAAACCGTCATGAGAGTCCGGGATCGCGATGATCGCAGTGAAGGGACGTCAACACGGAGCTTTAGAAGTGAAGGACCGGATCTACAAAGGTTGTAATCCCTTTCACTCATTGTTAAAGCTGTTAACTTGCTTGTTTTCGCCTTATCTCTAGTAAACGATCTAGATTAGGGTTGTTCGGCACGTCTAATTTTTTGAATCGGGCATGGTTGATGCCTTGTATAACCTTGTTAGAGTGCCTAGGAACTCTTTTGTTCACTTGGATGGCAATAAACTCTCTCTCTCTCTCTCTCTCTCTCTCTCTCTCTCTCTCTATATATATATATATATATATATATATATATATATATATATATCCATGTTAAACTTAACCTGGAGTAAGATATAATCAAGCTTCAATACATTATGAAAATATAACCTGGTTTTCTCCACAGGTACATCAACAGGAAACGATATGCAAGGACCGATGAAATTGGTGTTCCCTTTGCAGTTAACGGTCGATTACACAACATCCATAACAATCCGTGAGAGATACAGCAAAAACCAAATCCAGGTTAACATTAATGAAATTGCTTCTGTGCATGGTGAAAGAGGTCATTGATGGCCAAAGTACACATGAGCCGA
The DNA here is from genome assembly GCA_030015575.1 of Agapanthus africanus. Lineage (NCBI taxonomy): Eukaryota > Viridiplantae > Streptophyta > Magnoliopsida > Asparagales > Amaryllidaceae > Agapanthus > Agapanthus africanus. Next base: position 644,924,145 of record JASDDO010000022.1, on the reverse strand, counting down.
TATTATGCGGCGGCACCCGACGCATCATTCTGCTACACCTGCTGATGAGGAGTAGGAGAGGCACAGTTTTTCTTTGGGTTAGAAATTTCCTTTGAACTTAAATTTCATCTTTTAACTATATTTGAATGATGTCGAACAATTTTGATACAGTTAACTTAAAGCATGATATACATCTTGCTTATCTTCTATATATAATGCAAATAACCTTGGTTAGAGATCCGCACTTCTCTTTTTTTCTAGAAAAATAGAAAAAATGAAAGAAAAAAAATCCTCAGCTCTCAAACCCTCCACATCATCTCTCTCACCTCTCAAGCCCTCCACATTATCTCTCTCTTTTAAAAAAAAATTAATTATTTATCTAAAACCTTCCATATCATCTCTCCAAATATATATATTTATCTCTTCTATATACATCTAGAATCTTCTATATTATATATATATAATACAAATACTCATGGTTAGAGGCTCACCATTCTCCCTTTTTCCTAGAAAAATAGAAAAAAGGAGAAAAATACTCACCTCTCAAACTCTCCACATCATCTTCCTCACCTCTTAAGCCCTCCACATCATCTCTCTCTCCTCCTGAAAAACAATTAATTGTTTATCTAGAACCATCCACATCATCAATCCTTTTTTTAAAAATAAATAAATAAAACTCTAGAACCCTCCACACCTCTCTCCCCTTCTTCTTCCTTCTCAATTTTTTAAACCAACACATGTACCGCACGTGCATAAATTTTAGTATATATAATGCAAATACCCTTGGTTAGAGGTCCGTCCTTCTCATTTTTTCTAAAAAATAGAAAAAATGAGAAAAATCCTCACCTCTCAAACCCTCCACATCATCTCTCTCACCTCTTAAGCCCTCCATATCATCTCTCTCTTCTAAAAAATAATTAATCATTTTATATATAATCCAAATACCTTTTGTATAGAGGTCCATCCTTCCTTTTTTCCTTGGAAAAAAAATTAAAGAAGAAAAATCATATATTTTCAAATCTCCACATGATCAAAAAGACCTTCACATAATCTAGAAATATCCACATCTCTCTCTTCTCCCCCAAAAAATTTAATCTTTTAATTATCATCAAAGAAACCTCCACATCTCTCTCTTCGGCCAAAAAATTAATTTTTTAATTAACACGTGCACGCACGTGCACAAAATCTAGTTAACTTTAGTGTGTGTCTCACTCATTGTTGGGGTTAATTGTGTGCGGACTTCTTGGTTGTACCTGCTATTTGCTGTCTATTGTATACATGCATGCCAAATTGGACTTTGACAATACTCGAAAAGAATAATGATTAGAAAGAATGACATTCTTAAAAAACAAAAACCCCGTGTTGAGATATTTTTTCCTAGTGTATAATTTATAAATGCATGTGCTCTATGCGCGAAATAAACTAATCAAATATTTGGGTTGAACAGCCTATAAATTTATTGAGGGAAGAGTTGCATTAGCCAAACGGCTATTTGTTATTTTAAAACGGAATTTCCAACTGTCCCGTTTTTTATTCTTTCTTCGTTTTGTTCTCCCCTAGGCTTATATTTTAGAGAGATGCGCGCACGCACGCACACATATATATAGCAGAATAATTGTTTGAAATAGAGATTGTGCGGTAGTGCAGACATTTTTTTATTGTTTACGGCATGACATAACACTATGAGGGGAAGCAAACTGATAACTACTTATCCTTGGATATGCGTTAGTTACTTGAGAAAAGCTAGTATGAGATTTCAACAAATTAATATAGGAGAGAGTTTCTCTCAAGATAGTCGCTCACAATCTTTTTGATGATGAGCTAGCATCATTCATCTTCGTGTCCATAGCTTCCCCTCAGATAACTTTAGTTACATTTCGTTAGATTTACAACAGAAGTCCTTCCAATGATATCCATGTATGTAGCCTATATCCAAGTGGACCTAAAGACAAGTATTCTTGGTATCTTTGAGGTAGGTTGGAGGTGATGGTTTTAAATTTGGTGGGTGGAATATTCTGGGGGATTATTTTTGCCTGACATTTAGAAAAAAGATCTGCATTGGTGAAAGCTGTATTCAATGGACGCATGTAAAGTTTGGATGGCGACTGCTCACAATTCTAGCAGATGATATAGTGAGGACGAGAAAGAGCAGCAGATTTAATTAATATAAGCTGAAGTCACGCTCAGCTTTTCTAACTCTCTGTATCTCTCTATGTGATGTGGCTGAACAGTGAAGATCCTATCATGTCTTGTTCCATCTCATTTTTTTTTTGCTTTAAAATCCACGTAAAGGATATGTAGGTCATTTGGTCGTGATGCGTTGTTGTGTTGCCATTGGGGTTACAGGTTGATTGATATTTATGTGTGCAGTTCCATAAACTGGCTGCAGCTGAAACTGTGTTTCAGAAAGGGTGCACTGATAGATCAGAGGAAAGAGAAAGAAAAGAGAGCAGTTCTCGTTTTTGTTTGGGGAGCAGCACTGCAGCAGCAGTCAGGACAGTTTGGCCTTCTGCAATCTTTGTGTGCAGCATCCTGGAGAGAGAGAGAGAGAGAGAGAGAGAGACTGAAGCAAACAGTCACATGTTAAATCAAACCCACTGCTGCTCCACTGCAGAGTCTCTCCCCCTATCACTTTATTGGTCAAACTAGAGAGAGAGAGAGAGAGATCAGAGGCTGGGTCTTGAAGTTAGAAGACAAAAGATATCATGAACCATATCTTCATTTTCCATACTGCATTAAGATCTACTTAGAATATGTTACATTTGGTCTGTATTTATGCCTGCCAAACCCTTTCTCATTCCTTAATTTAGAGTAGGGAGAACTTGGAAGGCGTCAACTGTTCATTTAAAAGTTTGACAATCTTCTTCTTAATTTATCATAGCTTTCTAAATCAGATGTTAGCATTTATTTGGAGAGGGTTAGATGTCTGGGCAACAGCGTAACGTAAAACTTGTTGGACGTTTATTGAAGTTTTGCTTCATATCCGATCCTGTTTGGATTGGAAAAGGCTTAGATGACGGTGATAATGAGTACGAGTCCATCTTTAATGCTTTTTTAGTAGTTTTATAAGAGGAGATAGTTTTTATTTGTAGCTATTGGATAAAAAGGTGACCGGAACCAGTTATTAATTCAACGAAAGAACGGTTTTGAGTGACAACAACGGTTTACTACAAGAGGGAAACCAAATTTTATGCTCGATATACCTCTGGAACAAGGTAAAAATGAATGAGATATGTGCCAAACATGAAAAATCATGAGACACTTTTTGTAGGAACAAACACCACCAATGACATTTTTTCATTCTAAAATTAAGTTAGATAAAGTCCAAACAAACTGCATTACATAACCTAATTAAGCAGATCATGAATCCAAACTATCAACTAATGGTTAACATCAAACCCTCCTTCAAACCCAACCAAAGGACAACTCAACCCCAACCATGCATACACCCTAAAACATCGATTGTGGCTGCAACGGTAACGAGACCAACGTGCTTCCATCGCCAGCAGCATTGCTCCGAGCAAGGTAACAAAGCTGGCGAAGCTTTGTAGGCACATACCTGTTAACACAAATAATATTAAATAAACTTACATTTTTAACTTGCTATTTGATTTACTCTGATTTTGAAAACGGTAAATTACACTAAACTACTCTCAACTATCACTATTTTTCACGAAACTTCCTTATTTTTTGTTATTATGGTAACCTCCCTTAAAAGGGCTAGATTCAAGGGTATTTTAATGAGAAAACACTCTCCTGAAACAAAGTTTAGTACAAAGATGGCTTGCTCCTACGATTCAGAAAAGCTGTAGAGGCTACATTAAGTTGCCCCTACGGTTACCATCGTAGGGGCACTGTTTACTACTACGGTGCACACAGTATGAGAAAAAATTAACTTCTGTTGCAAACTTAAGTTGTCTCTACGGTGCCGGCAGAAAAGCCCTGCTGTGCGAACCGTAGGGACAATATCGAGGGATTTTAAAAATTTTTAAAAAAACAGAAATTGCCTCTCCAATTTAAGGCCGTGCGAAAAAATCCCTAACCCTCGCTCATCGCTGCTCACTGGTGCCTCCTCCTCTGCCGCTCGTTGCCTGAGCTCCTCTCAACTCGACCGCCTTTTGTTCCGGCTATCTTGATGGTTTCTGGGTCTTATTTGGCAAGAGAAAAAGGGTTAAAGGAAGAGGTTAGCGCCCCCTTTTCCCTTGGAGTTTTGATCAATTTATTGATGTGAGTTTTGTTTATTTAGCGATCAATAGAGGAAAAAGATTCGATTTCTTCTGGTTAAATACAGAAAAGGGGTATAAAAAATTAAATTTGGCTAATTTGAGGATAGATTCAAGTTCTTTGGTTAAAGGCAGAAAAGATTCAATTTTTAGTTGTTAAATGCAGAGGAAAGATCCATTTTCTAGAAGGCAGAGGAAAGATCCAACTTTATTTTGGCTAATTACAGAAGATTAATCTCTTGTACATTTGAGTATTTTTAGGAGAATATTATCATCATTATAGGTCTTTTACTGAGAGAGAAGAAGGGCTAACAGAGAGTTTTATTCTTGGGTTTTTGATTGATATGCTCTTTATTTTTTTAATTTATGGATAGATAGAGGGAAATATTCAATTTATTGTGGTTAAATAGAAGGAAAAGCTTCAATCTGTTGTGATTAGGTACATAGTAAGTCAAGGCAAAATATCCAATTTTTATGGTTAGACAAAGAAATGATTGGATCATTTTTCGGTGAATAAAATGGCAGAAGATTCAATTTGTTATGGTTAAATAGAGGATTTTATGAGATTACTTTATAGTGAAATACTGAAAAGGTAAAGGTCTGATATCTTAGGCTTTGATGCCGGATTTTTTCCTCATAGTTGAGAATATGCAAGAAAGTTCACTTGCTTACGGTTAAATACAGAAAAAGGTTTTTGTTGGTCAAATATGTAACAAAGTTCCACTTCCCTAGAATTGTCGTATTAATATTGTTTACTAGTTCATATTATAATTAATAACGAAAACATCGAGGTTGCGATGATGGAGAAGTTAAAAATGTGATTCACTTGATACTCTGCAAGCTTGATACATGTATTGTATGCATATGTAATGATTGTACTTCTATTTAAGGGTGATTGCGACATCAGTATCAGCGAGAGGCAGAGGCAGCGCCAGAGGTGGTTCCAAAGACAGGAATAGAACAATTATGCCCGAAGAGCTGCGTAGGGAGCAGCTCCTATAATAGAGGATTGGTGTTGCGCTCCGTCCGGACAGAGTCCAGATGACTCTTTCCGAGTGGACTTTGCCACACCCGCAGTTATATTTATATATTATATATTGCCTGCATATTCATTTTGAACGATTTATTATAGATATACACGCATATTCATTTTGAAGATATACACGCATATATTGCATTTGGGGATACCTCCACATCCGGAACGCATGTCGTTCCCATATGATCCATACCTTCCGAGCACTCTGCAAGTTAGTATTTTTACTAACTAATACGTTAAATTGATTATGTATTATTTTATCCAAAAGTTACTTATACAGTCATTGTTTATTTTCTAGTGACGGGATGCATCCACGTCCGAGTCACCGGTTGTTCCTCATCCGAGAAACCATCGTCCCGCTCGTACTACTGTTCGGACGCATGCTCGTGTTGATGTCGCTGGAGATATATACCACATTCAAATTTTCGTTAATTCTTGCATTCTAAATATTATTTTGTTTGATATTGTATATATATCTATATATTTTATGGATGCAGGTCAGCCACGGTCCGTCCGGGGGACTCAATGGCCAAATCAGGCCCACAAGCCAAGCCTCGATCCCACTAAGGGGCAGAGAGCATTCCCTCTCTTCTTTACCTTCGACGGCCACTACACTGGCGATCATACCGAGAGATTCAACCGGTATTTGGGGGATGAGAACCGTCACCCCAAGAAGTATGCTCTTCATGTTGATTGGGATGCGCAGCACAACTGTTCTTTTGACACGTTCTGGCTACAGGTTCAAGTATTATTATATATTTTTATTTTATTTTATTTATCAAATAAATTTACTATCATTTTACACTTATAATTTAAAAATATTAATTTCTTGTATTTGCAGGTGGATTACGATTTTCTTGCGGTCAATCTCGATGATCCTGATGAGGAGGAGGATAGAGAGCTCGATCTTCACGCTATTTTCCGGGGCCTCAAGGACTACATGTAAAGTAAGGTCCGGTATAATAGGAATCTACTGAAGAAAGATTGCTATGACTTATGGCTGGCGAATTCTGAGAAGGAGAGAGGCACTCCTACAGTCTCCAGTCTTTAGCGGGGTCGATTTAGAGATACGGCCTCTAATGTGCCAGTATTGGGCATCTGAACACAAGCAGATTTGTAATTTAAATGTAATTCAGTATTTAGTATATAATTTATTTTCTTATTGCTGAATTAGAAAACTAAATCTTATTGTGTTGTGCAGAAGCAGGCCCAACAAAATAAGTAGAATCGAAAGTCGACGAAGAGCGGTTGAGCTACCTATATAGGTGGCTCAAAAGAACATAACTCGCGCCACAGAGGTAACGATAGATTATAATATATTTCTTTTGATATTTGCAATATAAAAGGTTATATTATATATGTGTGTTTTTGGTGAATCGCAGAGAGCTCGGATCATGACGGAGGGTGGTACACCGAGCGTGTTGTAGGAGCATCTATGTACCCATGCTACATCGATAGATCTGGCCACGGGCACGCTTATATATCCCGACGCTGCTGCAGAGCATTATTGCGTAAGTATTAATATTTAGTCTAATTCGAATGAAATTTTGTTTTGATAAGTTTAAATATAACTGGTTTACTTACGTTTAAATACTTTATATGAGTGTAGGTGTGGGTGGTGGAGCAGGCAAGCTTATCAAGGGTTGATTTCAACGGAGAGACCAATCCCGCCATGCTGATCCTTATGCTAGACGCCATATATGGAGGGCATCACGATGGCTAACGAGAGAGGTATAGGACTTGGTCCCAGTAGAGCCCATCTGAGGTTTTCCTCTACTCCGGCGGTCACTTCTCCTACCCCGCGAGCGATGTCTGGAGAAGGAGATGGCCATATTGAAGTCCACCGTCAAGAAGTTGAAGGAGTTGATACGTATGTTACTTCTGTTTGTGTATACGTATATCTTGATAATTCTAATCTATGCACATAGCACGGATTCGAATACGGATACAAGTAGGATTCACGGATTCTCAAGAATCTGATATTGATACGAATCCGACACGAATACTATAGATCAATAACACATCATTTCAATTCGCAATACTTGATTTTTAGACTTAGAATTTCATAAGAAGACATATAGAACAAATCTAGTACATCGTTCCGTATTCTCTTATTACACAAACTTAAAAACTTTATAGTTTCATTTTTCCATTTGTCTTTATTCGGTTTCTGGTATACCGTCGACGGCTCCGCAGGTCACTCATTCAGCTACGGCTTTGGAGACCACTCCTCCAGGTTCTTCTGTTCCACCTCCAACTACTTCAGTTCCAGCTGCTCCGGCGCTTGGTCGTACTCCAGCATTAGTTATGGAGCATTTGAGACGCATGGGCTACAATGCGGACCAACTTTACCAGATGTGCCAGATACTTAGAGATGGAGCATCTGGATCGAGCCAGCAGTGAATTTTTTAAAATATATTTTTGAGATTTTTTAAGGATGTCTGTATTATATTTGCAACATGTTGTATATTTTGGATATCGGTTGATGTATATGATGATTATGATCAACATTTTAGAGTGATTTTATATTGTATTTGTTTATTTTGTGTTTTTACGTTTCTGTATTTTGTTATATATTATGCACGGGATGCTATTAATATATATTTTTGTATTTGGATATATAATACAGTGTACAGTATATTATTGTGTAAGAGGCGGACAAAAAACAGAATGCAGTATATTTAAGAATTTTTTTTTAAAGTCAATATTCCCTTACAGGTTCTACCGTAAGGCAAAAGATCAGAAAAAATTGATACTCTATCCGTAGGGACAATCTTTGCCCCTACGGTGACCACCGTAGGGGCTGAGTTTGCCCGATATTTAATTTTTTTTTAAATGTATAAAATGATACCCTTGCATTGGAAACTTTAAGGGTGGTGTATCTTATGGGTTTCGACGTAGGGGCGTTTATCTGCCCCTACGGTTTTTGTCTCTACGGATCATAATTTTGCGTCTACGATGGACAACGTAGAGACAGTGGTTTGTATCTACGGTTCCGACCGTAGGGCGAATCATTTTCGTAGTAGTGACTATTAGTGACTATAAACGCCTTGGGGTATATTTAGCGTTGATGATTAAGAGACTACAAGTGTAAATCAGTAAGGTACTTTAGTGGGAAACAACAATAACAAAGGGTATTTAGTGTTATATAGCCTCAAAAATAGTAACTAGAGGCGAACAATACCAAATCGAGAGACGAGGATGAGCGTTGAAAACAGCATCAATGTCCCAAGCGTGGCGAGCCGAAATGGCGACCAACGGCTGGTAGCAGGCCTGCCTCCACGCACCAACATTCTCACCACGTTCTTTGAAGTCGCGCCTTAAAGCGTTGGACATGCCCTCGTCGAGGCAGTGCAGAGCGTAGCAGTGGACGTAGTGCCGCATCTTCGGTTTGTTGATGTAGCTTGCACCGACTTTCTTAGCGTACCGAAACACTTGGTTTGTAACCTGTTCATATGAAAGAATGGAGTACTGTCATACAAATTAAACCTCTAAAGTTTACTCCTTATCTCACTTATAACAAATACTTAGACTTGGTTTAGGTAGTTTATTAACGGATTGGTCCGATCCTTAAATCCATTTGTCCAAAAGTGGATATATCGGATTTGGATCAAATATGAGCATGCAGTCCCCTATTTTTATCCTTTTTGGGGCTGCAGCAGCGAGCACAAGGAACATGCATTATGCAGTCGGATTAATAACCTAGCAAAAAGAATTTACGAGTCAACAAGGAGCAGAATATGTAAAAATATAGCCGACAAATTTACCTTGGTGGGACACTTATCCCCTCTCTCCTTAGCCATACCCTGAACCTGAATCAGAAACTCACGGCACTGCTCGTAGAGATGGAACAAGTAGTCCAGCCCGTTCTTTTTCGCACGTGCCACCTCGCCTGGCTCCGTCACGATAAACGGGTGCTCCCTCTGCCGCCCCACGACTCCATACCCGGCTCCGCTGCCGCCAGAGCCCGAATCTGAATCGGATTCCTGATCATCTCGCTTGTCGTCCTTCTTATTCTTGAGTTTCTTCTTGCCTGCTTTGTCGTCTTTCGGTGGGTTCGTCGGCTTCTTCGTCCTGGAAGTGGAGCTCCGCTTGCCCTTGTCTGCCACCTCGCCTCCGCTCTCGTGGTGCACCCGCTCCTCCGACAACCCTGTGCACCCAATTTAGTGCTGTATCAGTCGGTCGACCTTGAATTTTTGATCTATTAGCTACTTGCGCACGCACATGTTTTATTATTTGATTCTAGCTATATATACCTTCCTGAGAAAGCGCATCGAGCGCCGCAGGGTGCTCGGAAGACAGCAGAAGCAGACGGCGGCGTCCGTCCTCGCCGGCGACCGCGCTAATGGCCTCCAGACGGCGACGTTCGGCCCGGACGGCGGCCTTGATGCCGTACCGCTCACCGACGAGCAGGTCCCACCTGAAGAGATGGGTCATGGTGGCCATCATGTCCTCGAGCTCCTCGTCTCTCATCCCGACCAGGGTGCTCGCCGTGAACCCCAGCTCCCCGATCCTGACGACCGTCAGGTAACGGACGCCGTATCCCTGGAAGACGTCGGCTAGGTCCTTCGGGTGGGGGTCGGAGGACGGCGGTGGAGGCGGGGAGGGGGCGCGTGGGTCCCACTTGAAGACGTTGCAGTGTGCCGTGAAGGCGTCCGCCGGGTCCATTTTATTAATCAATTAGCTAGCGGTAGTAACTTCTCTTTTTCGCGCTTTGGTTGGTATGGATGTTCCTCCCCCTCAGGATTGGTTTGCTTTTAAGCGGGGGATAGATTGATGTGAGTTTACCCAAATGCCCTGGGGGTGAGCAAATTTCCCTTCTTGCCAATTTCTCCTTTCGAAAAAATATTATCGGGGAGGATATTATTTGTGCATGCACAAAGTGACTATTGATAGATGGCTAGGTATATATATGATCTTTTTTGTCGTGGCATATTGTAAATATGAATGTTATAATAGCCTTCAGGGCTGCTCGGTGGATCTACAAAATTGTTTCATTCTTTTTATTTTTATAATTAGATGCATGACATTGAAAGTTTTGCATCATTTCCGTTTATGTTTCGGATTGCTTTCAGGTGGGGATATACAGCTTTGAGTCCATCTCCTAGTTTTTGGATGACATGGTTCGTCGAATGGAATTATAAAAAAAACCAATCGTCTTGGTTTCCTCGGATCGGATAGGAGAAAGAATAATCTAATCCCAAAATTGAGTTATTGAAGCGTCATGCGATTCGGCTCGGTTAATTCCAACATGTCAATTTCCTATATAGAAACAACTATTGCAATATGACATAAATTCCTATACAATCTTGATTGTTGGGTAGGTTATATGCATCTTGTTTCAGTTTTGTTGGATTTTGTGCTTTTGATTGGAAAAGGTTGATTATGAAGCGATTGTTCATCCGAGCAAAATCTCCTCATAAAATGGCATTCTTGATTATTTCCAAACTGCATCCTATCTCTATTAATAATTAATAAATAAGTTAGACAGAGAGACTTACAGTCAATGAGTCAATCGATTTAACAAATGACTGTATTGGGCTTCAGGGGTGCAGTTCAGTTGTCCTTTTGCCTCTTTCTCTTTTATCTCAATCTTTCATTGTTTCTTTTGGTGCAAAGTTTGAGGTGCACATAAAAGCAACTGTACCGAATGGGCTGAATATTTTATGACCAAAGTGCCCCTTACGTGGATTCTAGCAGGTGACAATGCATAAACAGCAACATATTATAATAAAATATTAATGGAGATGGAAAGTACATGGACAAGGCTTTTGATGTAACAAGACTTAACAGTATCCTTACTGTTCAGAACTCTTCAGAGCTGCTGTCTGGATTACAACAGCTTCTGGCTCTTTTTTTTCCTTCCTATTTCCCCTAGCTAACTATTACTAAAGAAATGAGAAAATCTCTTAGGGGCAGTAGTGGCGGGAAAGAATTTATTACTTCTGGAATTCTAAATCATTTGGACAAAATTCTTAAATTTTCAAGAATTTCATAAAAATGTTCGGTATTTTGAAATGCAATTTAACATATTTATATAGAACATTCCAATGCTTTACATATTTATATAGAACATTCCAATGAAAGCATGACAAATAACATAAATTATTACAAAGAAAACATAGATGATTTATTAGCCTCAAAGGACACTCAATTAACCTCAAAAGCTATTTTCTTAATGAATCTCAATAAAACAATAAAAATATGTCATCCTAAACCAAAATATAGATTTGCATCCTTACGGTTAACAGAAATATAGTATTGTGATTTACATGAATAGAATAACGTACCAAAAAGAAAAAAGAAAAAAGATGCAGACATGAAATAAAGGGCATAAGTTACAAATTAGTAGCCTTTGAGAAGGGAAATGACAAGAAAAATTAAACAAGAAACAAATAGGTTACACAATGATGGGGCTCGATATCGATGATCTCCCAGATCATGACACGTGGCAGATGGCGTGTCCCAGAGCATCCAAGAAAGGACCTACAGGGGCCGACCAGACTGCTCCTATGCCCGTCCTACCGACGAGGCTAGCTCGTCTCCGAGCCCCAGCACAATTGGCCTCCTCGGCCTCACAGCTCATTCCCGAGCTTCCGCAGAAACAAGATGCCTCGGCTCTCCCGTTCGTCCGCGAGCTCTCCCGCCGAGATCATCTTCCTCGGTTCATCGACCGACCAACGACACCGTTCACAGGAGCAACCGCCGTCCCGCGAATCTCGCCATGCGCGAGATCTCCGCCGGCCACATCCCACGTTCCACGCCACCACGATCCCCCATTAATGAGCCCGTCTCGCCGTTAATGGGAGGTACCGCTCATCACGCGGGCGTGACGTCGGGAGCGTAACGGCCGGCGTGATTCACGCGCCTGCTGCACCTGCCGCCACCGCTATTTAAACCCCTCCTTCAGACGGTCGAGATAAGCCAATTCGAATCCACTAAGCCGTTACTCTGCTCGGATTACCCCACTAACTTGATCGTCGGAGGGTCCTCGGTGGTCCATCCACCTCGGGACATCCTTGCAGGTAGCTCGGCTCAACAACTCCAAACCCATTGAGATCCACACGCTTCAGGAGTTTGTCTCCAGATCAAATCTCAGCCACCCATCGCCGCCATCAGCAGATCAACGGGAAGCAATATCTGAAGGAGATTCCACCCTCCATTAGCTGGTGCCGTCTGTGGGAACACTTTGATTCCGCAAAAACAAAAGTTTGCCTCCCGATCTCACTCCAATGGCGAGCGATCATCAAGACGATCCAACCGCCAACCGCCGCCTCCCTCTCAACGGAGGCACAGACGAGCCTCCTCCACCGAATGCCATCAACGCCCTCGCCGGCCGGATAGACCGACTCGCATCCTTCGTGGAGGCGCTCGTCTGCGTCCAAAGCGGGGCAAAATCCCCAGGTCGCCACTCCCCCGCCTTGGGACCAGGACCCCTACATGGGAGAGAAGATTCAGCCCGTGTTGGCACGACCGACCGCCGCCTCGCTGCCTCCTACGGCCGCGGATCCCCCGGGCCAGTACGTTATGCGACCCGCTGGGCGCCCAACAGCTCGACACCGAAGTCCGTCGCTAGAGCCACTACTACAATATGGGGTTGCCCCTACGGACCCAGAAATCCGTAGCGGCAAATATTTCTTGTCCCTACGGATTTATCCATAGGGCCATATCGTTGTCCCTACGGTGCTTCACTTTCTAATTTTTCCTTTGACCCTACGGAGCCGCAAGCCTAGGACCTACGGTTATGTCCGTTGGGGCATCTACATAGGTTATTAATAAAAAAAAGCACAGAAAAATTATATTCATCGTTCCCAAATTTCTCTCTCTCGACCTCCCGTGATCTCGTCGCCTGTTCCCGCCTTTCGTCGCCACCGCGCTCGCGAGCCTGCGCCAGCTTCGTCGGTCTTCTCCACACCTTCGTCGACTTCCCGCGCCTCGTCGCCACCTTCGATGATCGTCGGCGACCACCAATTTCTACCGTCTCCTCCACCGCGCGCACGCTTGTAAGTAATTCTCAAATAATTTTTAAGTTTGACGTAGTCTAGGGTTCAAGCCAGGTTCGGGTAGGGGTGAGGTCATCGGCGTCGGCGTCGGCGTCGGCATCGATCGGGTTCGGTTAGGGTTAGGGTTAGGTTGTGGGGTTGGGGTTGGGGCTGGGGCTGGGGCTGGGGCTAGGGTATTCATATATAAAAGTTATGGCACTGGTATGAACATATAATATGAAACCTTCATATTCTCATCGATACTCATATATGAAACTAAAAGCGCCACTTAGTCCCCATCTATCGGTTAACATACGTGCGATGCTCGTCGTGACCTAGAACTATACGAAGGTTGTTAAATATCGGACAGTATAGCTCGATACTAACAACCGTCGTATAGTCTACGCGACGAGAAAATTCAATCGTATGGTAACCCATAGATTTGTCCCGTGTGGACAAGTTAAGAATGTATAAAGCAAACGCCTTCATTCACTTGTGTTTTCATCCGTTTCGAGATATTTCGTCGGTACCTTTCCGCTGGTTCTCCGTGTACAAAGATAGATTAGATGTTCATTTCAACGTTGTTTCACAGCTTTGAAATGATTATCTATTCTATTACAGTGTACTCGGAGAACAGCGGGGAGGTGCTGCCGAAATTTACTCGAAACGGTTGAAAGCACAAGTGATGGGCGTTCGCTCTATACATTCTTAATGGGATAGAAGTCTACCCCCGACAGCCGGAACACACATACAACAAGAATACACAACAAACGCATAATTAGAGAGCGATTCGAGATGTTTAAGTTAAAACCAATATATGATAATATGAAACCTTCATATTCCCATCGATACTCATATATGAAACTAAAAGCGCCACTTAGTCCCCGTCTATCGGTTAACATACGTGCGATAATTTATTCTTTTCAACGACAAACGCACACACAAAGCATATACACGGATTTTCTCCTTTGTCAGTAACTATCCCGTTCTTATATTTCTCAATATAGTCAGCATAACTTACAATTTATATGTTATACAGTCTAACATGGCCCATGAGTACGTCAGAGTTAAGGACTGGATGTATGTGGATTGGAAACAACGTATGCAACCTAAGTTTGTCGCAGGAGTTGCTGCTTTCCTTGAATTTGCACGCACACATAATAAGATCATAATAGAGAAGATTCTCTGTCCGTGCGATAGATGTGGCAATAAGTACTGGCAGAAGGTAGAATTGGCAGAGCTTCATATTGTAAAACATGGGTTTACTAGACTTTATACAACTTGGAAATATCACGGGGAAGGAGAAGAATGCAGTACTGCGGCAGAAGAAGAAGGAGAACACGATAATGCGAAGGAGAAGAAGAAGAATTCGGTAATGCGGCAGGAGACGGAAATTTATTTCCATCAGAAGAAATGGAGGATATGGTAGAGGCTGCCCTAGGTGAATCTATTCGTACCGAAGATGACATTCCTTCCGGTCAAGGACCGCGTGCGGATAAATATGAAAATTTTATGAATGATGCTAGGAAACCAATTTATGAGAATGCGAAGTATTCCACCCTCTCATGGTTCGTCCAACTTTTCCAGATTAAGTGCCTAAATGGATGGAGCAACAAGTCATTCACAATGCTTCTTTCGTTCTTAAAAGATTCTATGCCTCCGGGAAATAATGTGCCCGACAGCTGGTACGAAGCCCAGAAGATGATGTCTGATTTGGGTCTAAAGTGGGAGAAGATTCAAGCATGTCCTAAAAATTGCGTGTTGTACCGGAAAGAGAATTCAGATTTGAAAGAGTGTCCAACATGCGGAGAGGCCGGGTATAAGCCGAAAGATTCTGATAAGAAGCCTGATATACCTGTGAAGATAGCACGATACTTTCCCATAACACAGAGGCTACAGCGGCTATTCAGGTGCAAGAAAATAGCCGAGGCAATGATTTGGCATCACCGTACTCCTCCAAGCGAAAATGGAAAAATGAGCCATACAAGAGATTCACCGGCATGGAAGGATTTCGATAGGAGGCACGCAATATTCAGTAGCGATCCTCACAATGTCCGGCTCGGACTGGCTACTGATGGCTTCTGCCCATTCAACTATATGGCTGGAAGTCACAGCACATGGCCCGTTGTAATGATAATTTATAATTTGTCGTCTTGGTTGGCTATGGACCAATCATACTTGATGATGCCTCTTCTTATCGACGGACCAAACTCACCGGGGAACAATATCGACGTCTGTCTCCGACCTCTGATCGAGAAGTTGAAATCTTTGTTCATTGATGGTGTAGAGACATATGATTCAAACACAAATACAACCTTCATACTGCGTGCGGCTTTAATGTGGACAATTAATGACTTTCCTGCGTATGGAATGCTATCAGGTTGGTCCGTACATGGTCACAAAGCATGTCCTCATTGCCATGAACACACAACATCAAAATTCTTGAATTTTAGCAGGAAGGTTTGTTATTGCGGCCATCGACGTTTCCTGCCTCCTTCCGTGTGGATTTTGCCATATCTCCAGGTATACTGCACGCATATCCATTTTGAATGTAATATTACAGATATTCATGCCTATTTATGTCAAAATTACTTATATTGTCAATATTTGATTGTCTAGTTGTTGGTGATGCGTCCACATCTGGGACAGAGGCCACTCCCGCTCCTCCAGGTATGTTTATATATCATATAGTGCATGTATATTGATTTAGAATGCTATATCATAAATACACACATTCCTTTTGCTCTTACTTAGCAATTTTTATTATTGTCTAGCTGTAGGTGGTGACACCACCGCACCTGCGGGTATGTTTATATATCCTATAGTACATGCATATTGATTTAGAACGTTATATTATTGATCTACACATTCTTTTTGCAATTACTTATATAATCTATTTTTAATTGTCTAATTATAGGTGGTGCGTCCACATCTTCCGCAGGGGCTACTCCTGCCGCTTCCATACCCTCCGCATCGTCTGCAGGTTAGTATGAATAAATTTAAAATATTTATTCATTTTACATATGCTCTATAGAATAAATATGAACTTCATGGAAATTTAGCGTCGATGTTTATTTTCTAGTTGGAGGGGATGCGTCCGCATCCGGGACCCCGGTTGTTCCTCACCGGAGGAACTATCGTCCCGCTCGTGCTGCTGCCCGGGCCCAGGCTCGTCCGATAGTCACCGGAGGTATATATCACACTTGAATTTTCGTTTAACCTTGATTTCTTAATACAACTTTGTCTTATTATTGATTGTCTTGATATTTCGTGCAGACGCAGGGCCTCCCCATCCCCAGCGGGGGACTCGAGGCCCGAATCAGTCCCATAGGCTGAGGCCTGACAGAGGTAGGGGGAGGCAGCATTCCCCTTTTTTTTTTACCCTTGACTATCGCTATACCGGTCCTCATGCCGAGAGGTTCGGCCGGTATATGGGGGACGAGAGCCGGCTCGTGAAGAACTATCTACTTCACGTTGAGTGGGGCGAGCAGCACCGGCGCCCATTCGCCCTCTTCTTTGATCAGGCTCGGGTACGTATTAACGGCCTATTTTCATTTGATTTATCCAATATATTTATTATTAACACTTGCAATCTAATAACAATGTTTTTTTTGTATTTTCAGTTGGATTACGATTTTCAGCTTGTAGCCGACCCTGATCACCCTGGGAGGGTGCTCGACCTTCATGCTCTGTACAATGGCCTGATGAAGAACATGCAGACCAAGGTCCGATACAACAGGAATGAGCTGAAGGCCGATTTCTACTCCCTGTGGATGGCGACCCCCGAGGTAGAGAGAGCGGTCCTCCTATCTACTCCGGCGTTTGCGAAAGTCGACGTAGAGACATGGCCTCTATTGTGCGCTTATTTCGACTCCCAACGCAAACAGGTATGCATTTTAAATGTAATTCATTATTTATGATATAATTTATTTCTTTGTGTTCCTTAATTAGAAAACTAAATGTTAATGCGTTGTGCAGATACAGGCCGCTCAGAATACAGAGCACAGGAAGTCGGCGAAGAGGGGTTGCCCCACTTACACAGGTGGCTTGAGGAACATTACTCGAGCCATGGAGTTATCAGTAAATTACAATAGACCGACCTTTGTGATATTCTGCAATATTAAGAGTTATTTTCTAATATTTCTAATATTAAGAGTTACTTTCTAATATTGCAGACATCTCGGACCGTGGCGTCAGGTGGTACACCGAGCGTGCTGTCCGCATATCTTGCCGTCCACGGCACCTCGACAGATCCCGCCACGGGCGAGCTTCGATATCCCGACGTCGCTACCCAGGAGTATTGCGTAAGTGTTAATATTTTTTCTACCCAAATTTGAAATTTTAGTTTTGGAAGGTTCAAGTTTAAATTTTATACTTATACTTTACTGCTTAATGTGGGTGTAGGAGCGGGTGGTTGAGCAGGCCCAGGCCTCGGGGATCGATTTTACCGGACAGAGCGATCCGAGGCTGCTGACCCCAGTTCTGGACGCCGCACACGAAGGGCACCACGGAGGTTGGGAGAGAGGCCGGGGACTGGGCCCTAGCAGGGCCCATATGAGGTTGGACTCCACCCCGGCGGTTACTTCCTCCGTCTCCAGTGACCAACGTGTCCATCAGGAACTGGAGAGCTTGAGGGCCACCGTTCAGGAGTTGAAGGAGATGCTGTTATGTATACTACTTTATAGTAAAATATCATGTCATATTATATAGATATCAACATATCCATAATTAGTACGTAGCTTGAGCTTATTTGGTTTTAGACTTAAGTTTGATTAATCATACATACATATGTAATTAAAATAAACAACAAACTAGATATCCAAACGGGGTTTCGAAATAACTTAATAATGATACGAATTCGAATAATACACAGTTCTTACACGCTTCTTATACACGTTATGTCCAGACGCGACAGGGTACATCGACCGAGCCTCCACATGCATCTCCTTCGGCTGCGGCTCCGCAAGCTACTACATCGGATGCGGTTCCGCAGACAGCTCCTATAGCTCCATCGCCCGCTCAGACTCCCGCAGCCGCGGCTCCGCAAGCGACTACCTCGACGGCGGCTGCGCAGACCACATCGCCAGCTCCACAGGCCGCTCAGACTCCCGCTCGCGCCGAATTGCAGAGTTTATTGACCGAGGAGCAGGCGCGCGTTATTCTATCGTTATTCAGAGGTGGAGCTGGACCGAACTAGGGTAGCTTTTTGGTTCTTATTTTTTGAAACATGTATTTATTTATATCATACACATTGTACTACATTTTGAAACGATATTGATATTGGTTTATATTTATATCATATTCAGTTTTTGGGTTTCTTTTGTATATTATATATATGCGTGAGATGTGATTATGAATACTGCGATATATGTTGTGTGATGATTAATTTTATATTTGATTGATGTATATATTATTGTGCACAGGGCGGGAAAAAATCAGGCAGCCCTTTTTTTTAAAAAAATACAGATAATATGTACCTACGGATTAATCCGTAGGTACACATGTTGCCCCTACGGCTATATCCGTAGGGGCATAATATCAGCAGTAACTGATATTTCCCCCCTGATCACAGTACCAGGGGGTTGGGAGTGCCCCTACGGACATATCCGTAGGGGCCACTGCTTCGCCCCTACGGCGTTATCCGTAGGGGCAAAATATCAGGATTCCTGATATTTTGCCCCTACGGATAGGTACCTACGCAGATATCCGTAGGGGGTAGTACGTGGCCCTACGGCTATGTCCGTAGGTACATTTAATATATTAAAAAAACCCCTAAATAATATAATTTTTTTTACCTTACGGCCTACTCCGTAGGTGCAACAGGACCTACACATAAATCTGCAGGGGCAAGATTTTGCCCGTAGGGGAAAGTTCAGGGCTTCAACTTGCACCTGCGGCCTTTGCACCTACGGGGTATTTTTTCGTCCCTACGGATATCTCCGTAGGGGCAGTGGGTTGCCCCTACGGTTAAATCCGTAGGGGCAACCCTTATTTGTAGTAGTGAGCGCCCCTCCCCGAGGTCTTTCGTGCGCATGTCCCTCCTGAGGAAATGTTGGTCAGCTCGCCTGTCACCAGGCATGACCGACATACCCTCCCCCGATAGGGCCGTGCAGACGGGGCTCGTCAAGGCAGCTCAAGGGCCACCTCATCCGGGGATTTGAGGAACCTCATCGAGAGGAACCGCGGCCGAGGCCAGACGCAGGCCACCACCAGCAGGGGCCTACGATCAGAATGCACCGAGTCGTCGGGGTACCATGGCCGACTCGATGCCATCGAGAAGAAGATCGATAGTCTGCACCGGGAAGGTCACCGTTCTAGCGACGGGGCTAAGTATGCCACCGACTCGCTCACAAAACCGTTCACCGAGGAGCTGCTCGCCATCCACGTCTCCTCCCGCAACAAGCCCCCAAAGGTCTCCCTCTTCGACGGCAAATCTGACCCGAAGGACCACTTGGATGCGTTCACCGCGGGGATGAGCTTCCAAGACCACTCCGATGCCGCCCAGTGCCGAGCTTTCCCGGCCACTCTCATCCGTGCCGGGCGAGACTGGTTCCGAGGACTCGAGCCGCGCTCGATCTCAACTTTTGACGAGCTGGCCACATAATTCCTCGGCCACTTCGTTAGGAACAGGCGGCAGAAGCGCACAGTCGACCACCTCTTCACGATCAAGAGCGGTGACAGGGAGACGTTCAAGGCCTACGTCACCCGTTTGTACAACGCCCTTCTCGAGATCCCAGAGCACCGGGACGAAACGGTCATCACGGCCCTAAGGTCTAGTCTTAGGCACAAGGAGTGGTTCCGCTCTTTTGCACTGGCGCAACCTAAGACCATGGCCGAGATAAAGGCCTGGACCGAGCGCGAGGTCCAACTCGAGTCCGAGGTTAACGCAAGTCTCCCCTGGGCAGAGCAAGCCGACCAGAAAAAGAGGGCAAGAGACGAGAGAAAGGGACCGGAACGACAAAATCCCTATCCCACAAATTTCCAGGAGTACACGCCGCTTATCGTCTCCCAGGCTGTGCTACTAGAGGAGGCCAAGGGCGAAGGGTTCTTCAAGTTCTCCCAGATCCCACGCTCGGCTTCAAAGTGAACCCGGGGGCCCTACTGCGGCTTTCATAGGTCACTGGGCCACTCAACGGAGAGCTGCAAACAACTCCGAGATTATATTGAAGAGCTCATCCGTTCGGGGCACCTCGCAGCGTACCTGAGGGACAAGCGACAAGCTGACCGCAAGCAGGAACAACGTCCCCCTCCAGCCGAGCAGACCATTGGCCAGATCATGTAGTGTCAGCGGAGCATGCGTCTGGTCCCCCCGAAGCTCGGTACCCCATGCCGAGCACAGATACCGACAGACGTATGGGGGGCTCGAGCTGCACGAATAAATGCATCTACTAGCATGTATTTTCTTTTTGAAAGCAATGTACCACCTTCTTGAGATCTTTTGTTTATATAATAAAGGGATCAATAGAGCATTGTAGAAAAGAAAAAGAATTTTATTCACTCAAAAGATACTATAGGCTCCTCAGCCGTACACCAAAAAGAAAAATTTATTATTACAACAGCGGGAGAATGGGGTGCAGAGAGCACTGCTCGTGGTACTTGATTTATAGAGGTTTTTACGATCAAAAATATATTACCGCAATCAAGAACGGCGTCGCATGAAGTTAGCCGGTGAATACGGGTCGGTCCACAGGGATGTTGTAATTTTCCTAAATGTTCTTACGAGCTAATTCCAAATGGTGTTTGGTCTTTTAATTAGATCTAAAAACGAAGTTGAGTTATACTAGGATTAGAAACTTGCTAGGATTAGGTTTAGGTAAAGTTTGGTAAATAAAGATCTACACCTCTTTCCAATACCTTTAATTAGATATCATATTAGGGTTATGGTAAATTTTAATAAAGGGGATTAGGATGATTGGGAAGATGTTTCTTCCTCTAGATCCTTGTCCTTCCTTTCTTAATCTTTACCCTAACCTCCATGGAAAACTTACAACTCCGGCCTTTTATACTACGGATCACCGTTACCTCGTAGGTAGGGTGCCGTAGTGTAACGACCCCAAAATCTTTATACATTTGTATTATCCCTCTTCAATAATATACCGTATTTATTTGTACATGGTATTTTCCGTTTTCTCCTAAATTTATTATTATTTATTTCTCAATCTATTATGTATATTTTTCTAGGTACAATTTCTTTTTCTTATATTTAAGTTTTTAACTTCTCATTCTTATTTTTTCCTTTCATAAATATTTAACCCAAATCCATTATTCTTATTTTCTACAGCCCATCTAAAAAGCCCATTTTCTTTTTAAGCAACATCATATATTTAATACTAATTAAATATATGCATGAACAACCTTATAGCTCATTGGTTAAGTCCTTGCATTGTTATTCCATAAGTCACATGTTCAAATCCCTATTCTTGCAATTATTTTTTTTTATCATTTTTTATTTTTCTCATTACCTACAAATGAGACCTTTCATTTCCAAAATGAATGGTGACCTTTCATTTCTCTTTTAATTCTCATGTTAAATGCATATATTATAATTCACCATTACACCATCCTTATTGTCCTCCTCCATCTTTTCCTTCCTCATATTTTTCTATCTCTCACTTCTTCCTCTTCACCTAGAATCCAAGAAGAAGAACATGAAGAAGTCTTCAAGATGGTCTCGCTAGTAACGCGAGGCTATCGGCGGATAGACAAGTCCGGTGACAATACCGGCTTGTGCATGTAAGTCCCTTCTCTCTCCCTTCCTCCATCTTTTTATTCTTCTCTTTTCATATCTCGTGAACCCGTTTTTATCCATACCGTAATCCTTAAGAGAAAAATAAACATAAACATATACATATATATAAGTCTAGATACATATGGTTATATATGGTTTAATAATATCTTATTACCTCTTGTTCAAATTAAAGTGTTTTCAATTCTTTGTTCATGACTATAAATGTTTATTATGAGCAGTGAGAACATAGATTTCATGTCACAATATATTTACGATATCTCATGGAATCGGTTTGGTTATTAAAAGAAAAGATGAAGCTTGCGTAAAAATTCTAGTTAATCTTTTTGCCGATTTTAGTATACATATCAATATCTTTACCTTTAAGATAATTTTTAGAAATTAATTTTTACTTCTGAAAATTTCACGGAATTTACATATGATAGACTATATTATTTTTTACACGCTGTAAAATTTTTAGATCGATCCGCATAACGGTTTAGGAATTACATCGTATTTATTCACTGATCGTAAAACAGAAAACTGCAGTTATCGGTCAACTTCTAGGACATATAACTTGGTATACCGGTATCCAAATTGAGCAAACTCGGGTGTTTTTGATATCTACATCGAATGATCTAGATTTTCATAGTTTTATAGTTTTACTGAAAACCCATCTAAGATAAAGAAAACTGCGTTACAATATTAAGTGACGGATCTGGACAGAATCTGTTCCGATTCGCATACTGTTTTTAAATTGGACATAACTCGAACACCCGATGTCCGTTTGTGACAAAATTTAGATGTGTAGATGCACCATTGATAGAACTATAATTTTCTGTATATTATATTACTTAGGAATGCATGAAACAACCTGATATAGGCTTTGCAATAGAATATATAGTTGCTGTCCAGAAATCTGAATTTCTGTTTTAAACGCTGATATTAAAATGATCATAAATAGATCTTTAGAAATCCAAATCATATGAATCTTGGTGTTTTAGATAAGTACTTCATAATACCTACAATTTTCTAATAATCTTTGTAACCTGAAACCCGATAGAAATTAACTCAAACTGCGTTTTAAAAATATGTGACGGTGCCGAATAGATTCTGATCTGTTTTGCGTGACGATACGAAAACATATATATCTCTCAAACCGGTAGTCGTATTTAGGTGAAACTGGAACTTACGCATGCAAAACATTTAGAGCCATATTTCTGTTTATATTCCGTATTCGTTCAACTTGATTAATTAGTCGTACATAATATTTCTTTACAGCATTGTTTATGGTAGTTACTCGAATAATATACTTGACCCATTTCATGCTATTCGAACATGTATACATATTTATCTTGATCATTAAATTGTTGTATGTACATAAAGACGATAATTAAATACTTGAGTTGTATTTTGAAAAATATACAATAGTATTTTTACAATAAACCCCCTCAAGTTTTATAAATTACAATAAGGCCCCTAACAATTATTGAACTTCAACTCACTTTCTTTTAGTCTGACTCGGGTCAGAGTCTGACTATTTCTGACTTGAAAATGATTCAAGTCAATCTATATTCTTTATATTTCAACTCAAGATGAATACATGAATTCCAGAATCCAGTTAACAATCTACTTGACTGAACCGAACCATGGATATTCCTTTTACATGTTTCCCAGTATTCCATTTACATGACTCTACGGTTATAACCGTTTCCTGATATCATGGTTTCGGTCAGTCAGTTAATCAATCTTACAATTAATACAATTTTACAAGATAACAATACAAACAAGACATCGCGGGGTTTAAGGGGTAGATTGGTACGGAAGGTGTTAAAGGTGGCACGAGATGGTAAGATTAAGACACCTAACCTGAATCCAATTGCCGTTGTTCCGGGTTGTATAACGGAGCCTTGTACTTCCATTTGCCCTGATCTCTAGCATATAGAGATCCCTATCGTATACACTGGCATCCTTCTGTACCAAGCTACAACAACAGCGTTAGCACCATACTACTATAATATGACAATACAATACAACATTAAAAGCTACTCTCTCTCTCTCTTTTACTCTCTGTCTATTTCTCCATTATCTTTGGGACTTACCGAGCGACCTGTTCGCTGACGACATTCTATTTCCTTCTTCTTTGAATGTCGTCAGGTGCGTCGGACCAAGCTGAGATCGAGCCCACCAGTGAAGACTTGTAGCGGTTCCACGAAGACCTCGAGCTCTAGATATTGTATCTTGTTCTTTCCAGTATTTTTCATTTTCATGTTATGCCACTGTTTAGGCATCGCTTTTCATTTCAGTTGTATTTTCCTTTTCATGCATTGTACAAAGAATGTTATAATATAAAAGTTGCTGTTCTTTTATACTCTTGTCTCTTGTGTATTTATATTGCTTAGTTACGCTTAGCGTATGTACTTCTGAGTATATACGTAGCGGGCCTCGTCGCGTCCCTTTCGCCGTATACTGGGAAGCGGGGCGTGACACGTAGGGAGCGGAAGATGAAAGTATGCATGGAGTCCTAATGTTCATAAGAGATTGGCAAAGAAAAGAGATGAGAGATCTTCATCTCTCAAACCCTTCCCTATTTCTAACCCTAACAAGCGAGGAAACTACTCGCTCATTGAGGGATCTACGAAAGACATAATTTTTATTTTCTTTTTTATTAAAGAGAGGAAAGATCTACTACAAGTTAATAAGAATTCTAAATTATATTAAACTAGGGCAAGAAAAGAATTTACCTAGGGCAAAAATTAAAAACTAGGACTAGGGCAGAAAAATAAACCTATTTACGATTGATGCTCTCCAACTTCAAAGAAAACTGAAATTTTATTGATGAATAGAGGCATAAGAAAATACAATGGTTTGGGCTCTATTTATAGGATATAGAAACCCTAGGTTTACAATTGATTCGCACGTCTGCAATTACAAATTTGCCCTTAGGTTAACTTTTCAGCGCCGCTTCGAGTTTAGGTAAAAAAATCACGAACCCCGGGCTTAATACGGCCGCGGAACCGCGGCATGGTTGGGGGTAGGGCCGCGGTTCCGCGGCCCCTTGGTAGACTCGTCTGATGTTTTTTTGTGGGCCGCTTCTGAGATTTTTGGGCTTTTGTTTTCTTTGATTCTTTTCTCCATTTGGCTTCTGGGTCTTCTCCAGATCTTTCAGTGAAAACTCATAGTAGTCTTTTAACCGTTCGCCTTGACATTTTAGACCTTGCGTTGCCTTGTACATTGTGAACTGTTCTTCGTCTAAGCTTGACTAGGATTCTTCTATTTGTTGGTCAAAAGTCTCTCCTTTGTATCATCTTTTGTCTTTTTCACTGTTTTCGCTCCAAGAACCTGTAACCTGTACTATGTAGCAGACATGCGTCAAAGGCACCTGTTTTTATTGTAAAATGCATAAGAATGGGGAATATAAAATGTAATATTATGATATGAACAAATACCCCCAAACTTATCTTTTGCTCGTCCTCGAGCAAACTTATTTTTTTATTCTCGATAAAACCTAACCGCACTTTCGCAGGGAAACGCGATTGCACTGAGCTCGTGCAACAAGCCGTTAAACCTCTAGGTGTCCCTAGTAGGAGGAGTGTTGTCTCCTGAGGGTTTTCAGCGGATATTACCCACAAAATCCTATCAATTCGGCTTTTCGACTTTAATTCTTCAATTAGGTTTTCTAGCAAGGAATTCTATAATCATCGACTCGTAAATTATCCACCCATATTCTTCACACTTCCTCATTATTTAACTTAAGATTATATATGTTCTATAGACTTACTTAGCTTTCGGCATTTCTTAAGTTTTCCTTCTAGGGTTCAATCTCCATTTAGAAATTTTTATCAACTTTACTAAACATACAAGTTCTATTCTTCACTCCTTTCTCTTATCTAAACTCCAATCACATACCCCTACGTGTGTGTAAATATCACCCCTACACTTGGAAATTCAAATCAAGCAATCATACTCTTGTCCGTTGTCCAAAGCACTTATTAATTAGTGAATTTTTAATGAATTTTGCTTACACATCCTTCATGCGACCGTTAATACTTCTTGAGGTACCAACAACCGATTACAAGATATGTTTGCACTTTAAAGCGTAATTCCTAGTCTTGCAACACCCAAGGCTTTTAGCAGTGACTCCCAAACCAGTTGGTCTAAGGCACTAGGTGATGAAGCACCCTCGCTAAATATTATTCTATTTTTACAGCCTTAAGTAATCACAAAACCCGTGTTTATTTTTTTCTTCTTTATTCACTTTTTTTTTTCTTTTTATTTTCTTCGTACTAAGAACTTTAGACAAGAGCATTTCAAGGTCTCTTCTACTATTCCAAGTTTCAAGGTGCGTGATTGTGCAATTTGTAGGGTATACATTTTCAGAATCTAGACTTAAGCTAGGAATTATTTTTCAAACTTATACTCTAATAAAAATATCAATACTTTTCATTTGTTTCGACTTAGCCCAAGAAGTGAACTTAAAATTTGCCTATTCTAAATAAACTATAAGGACATATACTTTCTACCGTTAAACTTTAAGGAATGTTATTTTTAGGGTTTTTAATTCACTAAGTCTAAGATCTAGTTTTTTCTGGCCAGTTGACCTATTTGTCAAACTCAAGTTAAATAAGCCAAAATTGAATACAATAATTTTTATAATTTTTGAAATTTTCAATTTTTTTATGGGTTTTTCATTTTCTATTTTTTTTATTTTTCAAATTTTTATGATTTTCATATAAAGATGCAATGCAGAAATTAAATATGCAAAAGGAAAAGAAAAATATATACAAAAATTAAAATATGCAATGCAAAAGATAACTATATACACCACCATCTCCCCCAAACTTAAGCAAAGCAGTGCCCTCACTGCCCGGCCCCACGTCGCGCCCTTGAGCGTGAACGTGATCGCTCCACCCTTGGTGCCCTTGGTTTGAGGAAAGAATAAGGGTTTTCAGATCGAGGGGGGGCTCGGGTCTTATAAATAGGGGGAGAAAAATGCAAAATTGCAGAAAACCCCTCTAAAAGGAGGAAATTATCTGCAATTAAAATTTTATTCTGAAATTTTATATTTTTATTTTGTATATTTTCAAAAAAATTTATTTTTTATGGTATTTTGTATATAGTTATTTACAAATGATACATACCCCCAAGCTTATTTGAAATTAAGTTATTGGAAAAATTGGAAATTCGGGGGTGAAAGTGGAGGAGAATTAATCGGTGTAGATCGGCTCCTGCAAAAACAGGAGCTCCTCCGATGGGTCCGCTGTGAGGAACGGTTTCAATCGATGTCCATTCACTTTGAATAAGGTACCGTCCTCCGGATTTTCAAGATCGACTGCACCGTGCGGATAAACGGTGCGAACTACAAACGGTCCTTTCCACCTAGAACGGAGCTTGCCGGGGTGATAATGTAACCGAGTATCATAGAGTAAAACCTGTTGACCAGGTTGAAATGTTTTTCGTAAAAGGTGTTTATCGTGGAACACCTTGGTTCGGTTTTTAACAATTACGGCATTATTATATGCCTCATCCCGCAGCTCTTCTAGTTCATTCAACTGCAGCTTTCGATTGCTGCCCGCATCTCCTAATGATAAATTCAACTCTTTGATAGCCCAAAATGCCTTGTGTTCAATCTCTACTGGGAGGTGGCAAGCCTTCCCGTAAACAAGCCGGTATGGAGACATACCAAGATCGGTCTTGTATGCAGTACAGAAAACCCATAGTGCATCGATCAATTTGAGTGACCAATCTTTACGGTTTTTAGAAACCGTTTTCTCCAAGATTTGCTTGATTTGCCGATTTGAAATCTCGGCCTGACCACATGTTTGGGGATGGTATGGCGTTGACAGCTTGTGGGTGATAGAATATTTGCGCATTAAGGACTCAAAAGCCCTATTGCAAAAGTGAGAACCATTATCACTTATTATCGCTCGAGGGTGCCCAAATCGAGAAAAGATATGTTCTTTAAGAAATCGAACAACAACCTTATTGTCATTCATTCGGCTAGGCATAGCCTCGACCCACTTTGACACGTAGTCAACAGCCAAAAGAATATACATTCCCAAAAGAATTAGGAAATGGTCCCATGAAGTCTATTCCCCAAACATCAAAAACATCCACAACCAAAATTGGTTGGAGCGGCATTTCGTTTCTCCGCGATATCTGGCCCAAGTGTTGGCACCGGGAGCATGTCTTGTAGTATTCATATGCATCCTTGAAGAGTCGTGGCCAATAGAAACCACACTGCAAGACTTTCTCGGCTGTTTTCTTTGGGCCAAAGTGCCCGCCACATGCTTGATCGTGGCAAAAAGACAGCACACTCTTAAACTCGTTTTCTGGTACACACCGACGAATGATTTGGTCGGAACAATATTTTAAAAGATAAGGTTCATCCCAGTAAAAATGCTTTACTTGGGACAAGAATCGAAGTTTATCCTGTTTCGACCAATCTTTAGGTATCAAGCCGGTGGCTAAGTAGTTTACTATATCAGCGAACCATGGTTCGCAAGAAACGGTCAAGAGTTGCTCATCGGGAAAAGCATCAGTGATTGGAAGTTCAAGTGTAGGCGAAGAAGGAAGTCGTGAAAGGTGATCGGCCACTACGTTTTCACATCCTTTTTTGTCCCTTATGACAAGGTCAAACTCTTATAGCAAGAGGATCCAGCGTATTAGCCTCGATTTAGCACCCTTCTTCGCAAAAAGGTGGCGAAGAGCTGAATGATCCGTATACACAATGACTGGAGAGCCGATTAAATAAGGCCGAAATTTTTCAAGTGCGAACACAACTGCTAAAAACTCTTTTTCTGTTGTTGTGTAGTTTAGTTGGGCCTCATTTAATATACGGCTAGCGTAATAAATCACGTGCGGCATCTTGTTAATGTGCTGCCCAAGAACATCGCCAATGGCAAAATCTGATGCGTCGCACATAATTTCGAAGGGGTGCGTCCAGTCTGGAGATGAAAGAATGGGCACAGAAATGAGAGAGTGTTTCAAAGACTCGAACGCTTCCATACAAGTTGAGTCAAAATCAAATGTTGTGTCCTTGGCCAATAAGAGAGTCAAGGGTCTAGCAATCTTGCTAAAATCCTTGATGAACCGTCTATAAAAACCAGCGTGGCCAAGGAAAGCTCGTATGTCTTTGACGCATTTAGGAGGAGGAAGATTAGAAATGACTTCAAATTTTGCTCTATCAACCTCTATGCCGTTTTGCGAGATGACATGTCCTAAGACAATGCCTTCTCGTACCATAAAGTGGCACTTCTCCCAATTCAAAGTTAGGTTCTTATCCCTACAGCGGGTAAGAACTGCGTCAAGATGTCGTAAACACTCATCGAAGGAGTCACAAAAAATGGAGAAATCATCCATAAAGATCTCCAAAAACTTTTCAACCATGTCTGAAAAGATCCCCATCATACACCGCTGAAATGTAGCGAGTGCATTGCATAACCCAAAGGGCATGCGACGATAAGCAAAAGTGCCAAAGGGACAAGTAAAGGTGGTCTTGTCTTGATCCTCTTTGGCTATGGGGACTTGGTTATAGCCGGATTAGCCATCTAAAAAGCAGTAGAACTCGTGCCCAGCCAATCGTTCTAGCATTTGGTCAATGAAAGGTAAAGGAAAGTGGTCCTTCCTTGTCATGGCATTGAGTTTTCTATAGTCGATGCAAACTCGCCACCTAGTTTGGGTGCGAGTAGGAATTAACTCATTTGCCTCATTGGTAATGACCGTGATGCCCGATTTCTTTGGCACAGCATGAATAGGGCTAACCCATTGGCTATCTGAGATAGGGTAAATGATACCACTATCAAGGCATTTAACAATCTCCTTTTTGACAGCCTCTTTCATGATGGGGTTGAGACGTCTTTGTGGATCTCTTACTGGCTTGGCATCATCCATTAAGTGTATATGATGTTCGACTATGAGGGGACTAATCCCCTTGATGTCCGCCATAAACCAGCCAAAAGCTTGCCGATTATTTTGTAAGACCTTTAAAAGGGCCTTCTCTTGCTCAAGAGCTAGAGAAGCCGATATGATGACGGGTAGGGTCTCATTCTCACCTAAATAAGCATATTTTAGGTGCGACGGTAAAAGCTTTAGTTCGAGTTTAGGAGGTGAAACAATATATGGTAACAATGGAGTAACTGTTTCAAACTCGAAGGATTCCATCAAAGGTTCAAATCGAGTGTACGCAACCGAGTCGGATGGTTTAACTAACTCATCAGAAAAAGCAAAAGACTCGAACTCGGGTGGTGAGTCTTCAAAATCGTCTACAAAGGTGAAACACTCATAATCGTTGTCCGCCGTGAAATCTGTGTCGGATTCTAGGAGGAACGCACTAGTGGCGTCAACATTGCTGTGATCAAACATAAAATTTTCGAACTCACAGTCCTCCTCCGCGATCTCATTGATCGAGCAAACATCAAGTACGCTAGAATTAGGCTCGGTAGGCTGATTTCCCAACTTGAAAATGTTGAGTTCAATTGTCATATTGCCAAAAGATAGGTTCCACCGCGTTAGAAGTCGCCAGGAATGGTCGACCAAGTATCACCGGAATTTGACTCCAGGGGTTAGCGACAGGTTGTGTATCCATAACAATAAAGTCAATAGGGAAAATGAAATCCCCTACTCTAATTAACACATCCTCCAACTCTCTCCTAGGATGGGTGATTGATCGGTCGGCTATTTGGAGAGTACAATGAGTGGGCTTAAGCTCTCCAACGCCTAATTGTTCGTACACAGAATAAGGTAGCAAATTGACACTAGCACCAAGATCTAATAGTGCTCTATTGATGTTCTTGTCCCCAATTGTTATCGAAATAGTAGGACAACCGGGGTCCTTGTGCTTTTGGGGTAAAGATTGGACAAGAGCATCGCTAACAGCATTAGCCATGAAAACTTTCTTTGGTACTTGTGACTTCCTCTTTTTTGTGCATAAGTCCTTTAAGATTTTTTCATATGAAGGTACTTGTTGGATTGCATCCAAAAGAGGGATATTTATGCTAACCTGTTTGAACAACTCTACAATCTTCTCCATCTGTGGAGTTGGTTTATTGGATCTCAACCGGTTTGGAAAAGGAACATTTTTAAAAGTTGTTGAGTCCAATTTTTGCGGATCAGATTGTGGAGTTGGAACGGATCCCCGTGTAGATGTGTTCGTGTTGTGAGAAGTGGGTCCGTTCGAGCTAGAAGAAGTAGAGCCGTGTGAAGGATGGAGAATAGGCTCTAACGAAGAAGAAGAAGAAGAAGGTGAAGAAGATGAAGAAGGACCACCGGCAGGGGTGTCATGGTTAATACCCATATTGTTTTGCAACACTTTTCCGGATCTCAACGTGGTCACAGCATTTACGTTATGATTCTGCTGTTCATATGCAACATGTGCGTGACCGGGATTTGGCAGTGGTTGAGATGGAAGCTTTCCTTTTTCTCGCTCTTTCAACGCAGCATTGAGTTGTGCAATTTGTGCCTCAATAGATTTGATACTTTGATCGTGTGAGGCACTGTTTTGCACCAAAGATTGAATAGAAGTCTCTAACCTAGCTGCGGATTGTGTAGATTGCTTTAGGAACGCATCTAGACTTCTTTCGAGCGAGCTAACCTTGTCATTCTGAGGTGGAACAAAATTGTTTGGCGGGTAAGAAGTGTTAGGCACAAAATTGTTCACTTGATTAGGGTAAGGTTGCTGTTGGAAAGGTTGTTGAAATTGAGTTTGTGGAGGTGCTTGTTGTTGTGGAGGAGGAGCCCTTTGAAAATTGTTGTTTCCTTGGAATTGTTGGTTTTGGTTCCAAGCGAAATTTGGGTGACTCTTCCAACCCGGATTGTATGTCGAAGAGTATGGATCATTTCTTTGTCGTTGCTGAAAAGCAGCATTGACTTGATCATGTCCTTGAGTAGATGAATTGTAAGGACACTCTTCGGTAAGATGTGATGGATCCGAACAACAAGCACAAACAGTTCGTGGAGGCATAACGGGGGCAGGAGAAGGCGATGAGATTTTGGTCTCAATCGCTTCTAGCTTTTTCGTAAGAGCGGCCATCTCGGCCTTCATAGCAATCGACATCTCTAATTGATGTATGCCTGCCCTAGGTTGACCAATAGAAGAAGATGATGATGTGGTCTTGGTGCTCTCCCACTGAATTGTTTGTTCACTAAGGTCCTCAAAAAACTGCCACGCTTCGTCACTAGATTTGGTTAGAAAGTGACCTTGACAAATGGTTTCTAGCAACTGCTTCGTTGCCGGGTTCAATCCCTCGTATAATGTTTGGAAAAGTTGCCAACTTTCGATCCCATGATGAGGGCATTGAACAAGTAGGTCTTTGAATCTTTCAAAACACTTCCAAAATGGTTCAGACGGAAGCTGAGAAAATTGTATAATCTCGTTACGAATTCTAGCAGTTTTGTGATGAGGATAGAACTTTTTAAGAAAAGCTTTCACAAACTCGTTCCAATTTCTAATTGAATGTGATGCTGTGCTGTATAGCCACTTCTCGGCTAAGTCACATAAGGTGAAAGGAATGACCCTTAGCCTTATAGCGTCATCACTTAATTGGGTTGTTTTCATCATGGCGCAAACGTTTTGGAATTTATTGATAAAGATATATGCATCTTCGGATTCCAAACCATGAAACTTGGGCAGCATATTGATGAAGTAGGGTTTGATCTCAAAATTGTCCCCATTTGCCGGTAGGAGGGAAAAACAAGTAGGTAGGGCGGTGCGGATGTGGTAGAAAAGATCCTAGAGCGCGACTCGTGCGGGCGCTTCAACAGGCGGGTGATTCGGGTTATTCGCACCTAACGGAGGTGGAATCATTCCCGTCGGTAAGGTATTGTTAGGATTGTATCCCGACATACCTTCGGAAGAAGAATTTGCAGGTGAAAGTGAAGAAGTGGAAAGGATTTCGACTTCGGAGTCGAAAGGTTCGTCGGTCGGTACCAACGAAACACGGACTAATCGGGCGCTAGTGTCTCTAGTCCAACCGGACATACACTAAAGGGGTAGTGTAGTCAAAAAGTGAAAGACAGAATGTGGAGGTAAGAAAACGTCAATGAGAGAAAGTAGTGTAAGTGAAGTGCAAAGATTTCTTTAGCGACAAGTTGCAAGTTTTTGAAAAGATTTTTCCTTTTTATGTGAGCTTTTGCAAAAAGATTTTTGAAAAGAGACTTGTGACACAAATGCAATCAACCACAAATGCACAATCAGGCCTAGATCTAGGGTCACCTAGGTCAGCTAGACAGCTCCTAACTGTTCCAAAGGGCTAGAAATAGAACCTCAAACCGCCTCTTCCCCGCCAATTGCGGTCAGGTAAGTGCCAGGTAAGTGGGAGGCTCCCCGCTACAAGTAGCGGTCCTAATTAAGTAACCACTTGCCTTGACACACTTGCATAGACACCGCAAAGTCAGGTTAGGATAAACGGCCGATGCCTATAACTAGTCCTCTGTCCTATTGAGCTCGAAGTCCTTAGGGCTGAGTCTAGTATTTTTTAATTAAATATGGTCAATGCAAATGCCTTATGTGATTTCTGGGGTCCTGGAAAGGGTGATGAAATCCCCACCCAATCTGAATTGGTCAAAAGCCCCTTAAAGTCCGATTAAAATATGCAAAGCAGTAAATCACTTGCAATCAATTTGCTTTTTAGCGCGGCGCAAAAAATCCTGCAGAAAATCAATTATTGGAAGGGGAAGATTTTTTTAGCGTAAAGAATCCTGCAGAAAATTTAGCAAAAAGATATATGGAAATTGGCAGAGGAGGAGAATAGGAAACAAACAATGTTGTTTACCCCAATCAGAGCAAAGCTCTGTTCAAATTCCGAGGCGGGAGATGAAGCAACGCTTCATCTTCCCCCAATCAGAGCAAAGCTCTGCTTTGAAAATTTAAAATTTAATAAATGAAGCAACGCTTCAGATTATTTGCGCTGCGCAACACGCCACGCGTCAGGCGCAGACGCATCAGCGCAGCGCCCAAGAAGGCACGCCCAATCAGAGCAAAGCTCTAATTAAATGAAGCAACGCTTCAGCTGCGCAAGCACTGCGCTGCGTGACACGCTGCGCTGGCGCAGTTGCGCTGCGCTGTGCGCTGCGCGACACGTGTCACGCGCTGGGGCATCTGCGCCAAACATAATTAAATTTCTAAAAATATCTTTTCTGTTCTTGTTAAAACAAGAAGATTTTCTTCTGCAAAGCAGAAGCCCTAGGATCAAAGATCCAACGGTGGGGAAAATTCCCCAAATCACTCAGAGAAAGATCTCTTTAACAAATTTAACTAATTTATGGGCACTATAAAAAGGACCCTAGGCCTCAATTCAAAGAAGGAGATTTTTTGAAAAAAGTCAAGAGCTTAAAACAGAGAGAGAATTCTGAGAAAATTCCAAGAAAAAGGTAAAAACCTTCACGAGAGAGAAGAAATTTCTTCTAATAGATCATTGATCTAAAAACCAGATCAATGATCTTTACATAATAAACAGTGCTTTGCACTTCTTATGAACCTCTGGTTCTTTAAAACAAGAAAACAACAAAATAAAAATAGTGCTTTGCACTTTTATGAACCTCTGGTTCTTCAAACAAAAAGAAAAATTTATTTTTCTTTGATCTAATTTAGATCAAGAAATCAAATAGTGCTCCGCACTTCTGTTCTTGAATCTAAAAGATTCTTAGTGCTTTGCACTTCCAAACTGCGCTGTTGCGCTCCTAAGAAAGCGCCATGTGTCAGCTACAGAACAACTTGCGCTACGCGCTCTTGAAATAGAGCTTTGCTCTCTGGAATTGGCGCAACTCACTAGAGCGCGCCACGTGTCTGCAGCGCAACAGCGCAGCGCACTAGCACAGTGCACTGCGCTGTTGCGCTTGCGCTCACCAGAGCATGACACGTGTCCTCACCACAAGCGCTTGCGCTCAGTAATTGGCGCAAAGCGCCTGACAAATGCAATGCATTTCTTTTCCTGAAGGGCCAGGCCCAGTTAAAAGACCAAGTAGGCCTAATTAAATTGATGCTCTGCATCATTTATAAATGGGCAGAGCCCAAACGAAATAATAAAAATACTACGCATTTTAAAAGGGGCAGAGCCCAAACAAAACAGATGCCTTGCATCATTCATAAATGAGCAGAGCCCAGAACAAATTGATGCTTTGCATCTTTATAGGCAGAGCCCAAACAAAAAAAAATGGAAGAAATGCAATGCATTATTTAATAAAAGTGTTGAACATTTTCAACTAGACTTAGCCTAATTTTGGCCGTAAGTCCTCAAATTAAATTGACTGAGCATAGCTCTCTCTTAAATCAATTTATATCCGGTTCGAAGGTACATCTCCGAACTCCTCTGACACATGTCGTTGTAATCACTCAACGTCGTCAGAGAGGTGACGGGTCCCGACAACCACACCCTTTAATGATGGACCGAAACGTCCTTAAACTAATATCGGACCGAAACGTCCTTAAACTAATAACGGACCACCACGTCTTTAAACTGGAATATGGACCACCACGTCCCTAAACTGGAATACGGACCGCCACGTCCTTAAACTGGAATATGGACCACCACGTCCTTAAACTGGAATATGGACCCCCACGTCCCTAAACTGGAGCATGGACCGCAACGTCCCTAAACTGGAATAATAGAGCCTCCAAATGCTCTTTTGCCGGATCTAAACGGTCCCGTTTAAGTTGATCTTAGTCCCAAATACGGCTAACGTATCCTTAGACATTTAAATGAATGATAAAACCCCAAATCAACTTTGGTTCAAGGGTACATCTCTGAACTCCTCTGACACCTGTCGTTGTAATCCTTCAACGACGTCAGAGAGGTGATGAGTCCCGACGACCATATATTAAATGGATCACCACGTCAAGTTGATCTTAGTCCAAAACAGGACTAACGTATCCTTGACGAACGTTTAAGTCGATCTTAGCCGCAACGCGACTAATGCATCCTTAAACTAAAAACACCAAACCCAAATCTAAGTAAATACGGATTTGGACTAATCCACGTCCTACGGGCGACGACATTACTCAGTCTCCGTATACAATCCACAGGCAACCACAAACAAAACAAACACATACAACACGAAGTGAAATTCTGGAGAAGGAGAAAGTTGTTACCGCGATGCGGTAGCGTAATTAACTGCAGGGGCTTGCGCCTGCAGGGAAGAGCGTCCCCACAATCAAAAACCCCTCAAGCGAGGGGGAATCTGACGAAGTTTGCTACATCGGCCGCATCCGTCTAAACCTCCGATACACGGTGCCATAAATCAACTTGGCATCTTCGGAGAGGTGGACGGATAAAACCAAATAGCATCTGCCCCGAATCTCAGCGTCAGGACATCGCGGTCCTGTGCGCCGTCCTTCGGAGGGGAACAGATTCTGGCACGCCCGGTGGGACCTTTTCCTCTTTCCACTCCACACTTCGTGTGTCGTCTTCGAGAACGAATCGCGGTTTGTTAATGGTTGCCTTTGGATTTCAAGTTACTAAGATTTGGTCTTTTGCCTGGCGTAGAACTCAAGCATCAATGGCCTCTAACTGCACCAACTGCTCGAAGTGCCACTGCAACGGACGCTCCACCTCACCGGGAGGTGTAGCATATGGGCCCCAAGCGGCTTCCTTCCTCGCTCTGCCGGTAGACCAGGTGACCCAAGCCACCACTGGCCTGTTCTTCGGGACCATGATCCCACCTACAAGCTTCTCTATGCCAATACTTGCACCGGAAGTAAATAAGAAGTCGGTCTTCGACCGGCTCACTGCTACGACGACCCCTGTCAATGGGTCGCCTACTGCCAAACCAACAGCTTCGGTTTTCGCCAGGCTAGATCAGAATTCTAAACCGGCCGTCCCAAGGAAGGCAATGACTGCTGCTCCAGAAGTCGTCAAGGCGGCTTCCCCTGTCAAAGAGTCAGTCTTTTCAAGACTGACGACTCCTGCCCTTGCTCGAGGATCTGTCTTCAACAGGTTGAATATCACACCTCGAAAGACAACCTCAGTCTTTAAGAGACTAACACCGGCGGCGCCTCATTCAGACAGGGGGCAAAAAGAAGATGTCTCAATCTCCGAGCGAGTCCCAACGGCTCGTCATGCTCGACGTCGCCATTGGCGACGAGTGAGGAAGGCAGGGGGCAGCTCCCCCTCAGGGCTAACTCCACCGGCTCCAATGGTGGAAGTCAACGCTGCTGTTCCAACCGGGAACAGCTTTGAACTGCTGAGGAGGGTGTGTAAGAATTCTCCAACCGCTACACTGAAAAGATCTCCTCCGCCTGTGGAGAGAGTTCCAGAAACGAAGCAAGAACAGCCCCCTCAACGGCTGTCCTCAAAAATATACAATGTTTGGCGAAGGGTTCAAGACTCCGTGATCGACCCAGATCACTCTCGTCAACAGAAAAAGGTGAAGGTGCAAAAAGAAAAGGACTGTCCTATTAAACAGCAGAGGACAACAATCGCTAGGGTGCCCCCTTCAACGGTTCCTTCAACCTCAACGGCCCACAAAAGAAGGAGGC
Source organism: Agapanthus africanus (assembly GCA_030015575.1). NCBI lineage: Eukaryota > Viridiplantae > Streptophyta > Magnoliopsida > Asparagales > Amaryllidaceae > Agapanthus > Agapanthus africanus. The sequence continues at coordinate 644,886,728 of JASDDO010000022.1, read as the reverse complement.
CAGAGAAAACTCCAGCGTCAGCGGCAAAAGTTAAAAATGGTGAACCTAAACGCTCCAAGTCAGGGGGCATAACAGTTCATACGGTTTACATGGCATCGGGTAAAGAGGACAATCGCATATCAACAGGTCATAGACCACACACGCGGTCAGTGACCAAGGCGCAGGAGCAGCAACAAAAGCTCCAAGAAATGATGAACGCTATGGCCGCACTTACAGGGCCAAAAGAAAGTCCTGAAACGTCCTCGGATGAACGCCAAGAGGAAGAAACCGACGCCGAATTCCTTCGTCGGATATTGGAGAAGAAGGACAAAGAGGCTGCTGAACAAGCAGCCAACATACAGCGTATGGGCCTCCTCTTCCAGGACATGATAGGAATGATGATACAACAAGATCCCCCGGCTGAAGAGCCCCCGATCGTCCTTGGAGACGATAGGGAGAGACATCAAATCCTCCACCAGCTCTATCGACAGCTAAAGATGATACAATCTCCAAAGCTGATTTGGATGAGTACATCGTCCAGCAAATACGGGTTCATCATGCGACCGAAGCGGCCGGTCAGGTCGTAAAAACGGGGCGGCCATATCCAAGTTGGTACGATCAAATCAAGTACCCACCCGGTTACACAATTCCCAAGTTCCATGTCTACAAAGGGACGGGCAATCCTCATCAGCATGTTGCCCAGTTCAGGGCACTTTGCGGCAACACTGGCGGTGACGACAAGCTGTTGCTTCGCCAGTTTGTTGGAAGCTTATCAGATACGGCATTCGAATGGTACTCTGAGCTCCCGAACGACTCCATTAAAACCTTCGCGGAGATGGAGCTACTGTTTACTCAGCGTTTTGCAAGCGCCAGTGAGCGTACCCCGATGACAGCATTGATTAACGCCAGGGTAAAGCCAGGCGAGACGTGGGTTCAGTATGCTATACGGTGGCGGAACTTATGGTCGAAGTGTGAGCAGCGCATTGAAGAAGCTCCCGCGGTGGGTATGTTTGTGGGAACCCTTGATCCGCAAGCGACCATCTCACAATTTATGATGTTTTTCAAGCCAACTACCTTCCAGGCCTTGATTGAAAAACTAGCGCAAATGGATCAAATGGGCCATAAACCCCCTCTTCCAAGGCCGGACTCCCGAAATGACAAAGGGAAGGGAAAAGCGATCGTCGTCGCTAATGCTCAACAACAACCGAGCGACCCGAAGCCGGTTGCTCGTCAAAATAATATGCGCCCGTACGTACCCCTTGAGGACAGGATGAGACGTCCTTATTCCTTTCCCCGCGATAAAACGAGGAGGTTATTCGAGCTGGCGTTACGCAACAGACTCATAAACCTGCCAGATCCAAAACGTCCGTTGCAACCAAGTGATGTCAACGAGCCCAACTACTGTCCTTATCATCGAGTACTGGGCCATCCGATCGAAGATTGCTACGTTTTCAAAAATTGGCTTGAAAACCAGTACCGACAGGGCAAATTTGCGTTATCTGACAAATGGAAGGTGAATCCCCCGCAGCCCCACACCTCTAAAAGGACGAACACGCCGGGTGCAACATGCTCCGTCGTTGAAGAAGCTCCTTGGGAGGTTGTACTATCAGCTAAAAAGAAGAGGATGCTAAATGATCTTCAGACATGTCCAGCAATCAAATGGAAGAACCCATTGGAGCCGCAAATTGTTGAAGGAATGCTAAAGCCTCGTCTGACTCAAAAGATTGGTGGAAGTGGCCCAAACACTCATAACCAGCCGTCGAAGTCTTCAAAGAAGAAGAAGAAGTCGAAGAAGCCCGTGAAGCCTAACGACAAACGCATGGACTTGCAAAAACAAATTGACGCGCTGGAGGAATACAACCAGAAGGCACGGACTCCCATTACACTCCAAGAGTTTCTCAGCCACGTCTTTCAAGAGGAAGGTGAGGGAGAAAGTTCGTCAGATGAATCTGAAGAATGCGTGGCAAGCTGTCGTGTGGTTTCCCATTCGTTCATGGACGATAAGGAAACTACTTGTACCGAAGCACTGGGGGCAGATCTTGAGCCAAAATTCCCGGAGCTATCAGATGAGATGATTGACGCGTTCCTTAACGAAGCTCGATTGAAAAGTAAAGCTGATCGAGAACGCGAGACGACTATATTTGAAAGGGCCAAGCGCCAGCGACTTGATGAAGGAGCTGAGACGATCCCGTTGGAGCTAAACACCTCCGCTGCTGACAAAAGCCAATTCAAGATGAGGAAAAGGTTTGCTAAGGCCATATCAATGGGCATGAAGCTACCATCTTCAGAAGGAAACATCACTGGAGAAATAGAAATGCACCCCTCCTATTGCTTATATCATCAGAAGGTTTCGCACCTCACTCAAGAATGCAAAGCTTTCGATAGATGGTGGCAAGGATACATTGCTCATCGACAATGCTTTAAGCGGGAAAAGCGTAAAACTGGTCGAGAGCAAAGAAATACGACCGAAGGGATTAAAAGAACTACCGGCAATTGTCGCATGGTTAACACTGGCGGGCCACAAATGCCTACATTCGGGAGTGATTCTGATGAAGAGCTAGAACTTGCCCCTCTCTTTAAGGAGTCCGCTTCGAGAAAAGAAGAAGAACCGAAGGTCTGCGAAAATATTCGGCTGCGGAATCGGACGCTGCCTGAAAAGAACCTCGGACCCTCAAGCAGAAAGGATAAAGGGAAAGAAAAGGTCTCTGAAGATATCGTCTTAGATGACCAAGTTCTGGAAGAGCTAAACGCCAACAACCCCCGAAGAAGAATAAGGTGGATTACAACGTCTTGGCACATCTGAGAAAGCTGACCTCACAACTCAGCATTTTTGACGCCCTTTTGCTATCAAAGGAGGCGAAAGATTCGTTGATTAAGGCACTCCAAGATCCGGAACAATTCCAAGCATGCCTGGCTGAGGAAAAGATGAAGGATGAATTGGAGGAAGTGCACACGGCCGATGTCACTTTCGGCGACGAGGACCTTCTCCTTGGAACGTGCGAGCATAATCGCCCCCTCTATGTCTCAGGATACTGTCACGATATAAAGATAGGAAAAAATCCTGATCGACAATGGATCCTCCGTTAATCTCCTCAATGTACGGGTCTTAAAAGAAATATGCATGAGCGTCCAGCACCTTGCTCGTGACAAGATCACTATCTCCGGGTTTGACTCCCAGTCATCAAGAACTCTTGGGTCTGTGATACTGACGTTACGCTTCGGGCTACTCGTCACGGACATTAAGTTCCATGTCATAGACGCCAAGACATGCTACAACGCTTTGCTCGGCCGACCATGGTTACACGAGTACAACATCATCCCTTCTACACAACATCAGTGTATGAAGTATTTTAAGGATGGTTTCGAGTATACCGTGACGGGAGAACTGAACCCGTTCTCTGTGAACGAGGTCCGCAAATACGAAGATGCCAAATACTTCTTATCGGATTTCGAAGACACAGAAAGGTGTCACAAGCCGGAGAATAAAGCTAATGCCACCATCCCTGTCTTTGGCAGTGATACCGAGGAGGAAGAGGAGATAGTGTATTCGGGTCCACCCCAACACAGCAAGCCAGGACCGTCCACTCCTACGTTGATCTTTGGTAGCGACTCGGAAGATGAGATCCGTGTTGTATTCTCTGCTCGACCTTCTGTACGAACATCCGCTGACGAAGAACAAAGTCTACAAGTCTCCATGGTGCCGCTTAAACACCATAAAGAACTGGATGCACTTAATATCTACAGTGTAGAACAGTTGCGGACATTCTATATCCCTCCCAGGCGAGAAAGCGAGAAAGCAATTCTGTTTTACTGCTCTGAAGAAACCAAGGTAGAAAAAGAAATCTGGCATGGCGCGGATTCTACGCTCGACAGGCTTCAGCCTATCCGTCTTCCCAGATATTATACAGAGGGTTTGAAAAAGCTGCTGAAACGCCAGGGGATATCCTTCAAGTAGACCGTCCGAAAAGCCAAGTTCTATGACAAAATCTGGAACGTTCCTGGGACTCAACGCAAACTGCCTAATGGGAGAATGGAGACAAAAGGACTTGGGTACATCCGGTCAAAGAAACGAGAGCTACTAAACAGCTGCTATGTCATGTATGACTTCGATGAAGAAACAGATGCTCAATGGGAGGACGCTAATCCTGAGCCCGTGAAAGTTCCAGATGCAAAAGTGCCCAGTCCGTCGTTCGAAGAACAAATGGACAAGCTTATAAGGGAAGCGGGTCAAAAAGTCCGAGACGATCATAACCGCGAAATGGTCATTTACAAGAAAGTCAGAACGCAACGCCTTCTCCAACAGGCCGTGAAAGATGAAAATGCCGCTCCTTGTCAACCTGTTATAAAGAAGGCTCGGCGCAAAAGCAGAAATAAGTCGAAAGGCCAAAAAGGCGCTCAACAACAACAAAGCAGGGCTAAGAAGCCACGCAAACGGGAGTCGAGGGTTATTGATCTATCCCTCATGAAGAAAATGGGTCGATCGTACTCGTTTCCTCGGGACAAGACGAAGAAGATACTTGATCTTGCTCTAAAACATCAAATGCTTACATTGCCGGAGTCTAAACACCCCGAACAAGCGGGTGAAGTCTCACATCCGGACTATTGCTCTTACCATCGGGTAATAGGGCACCCTCTCGAGGACTGCTTCACCTTCAAGAATTGGGTCGAAGATCAGTATCAGCTTGGCAAATTCACTCTGTCTGACAACTGGAGGATAGCGCCGCCACAGACGCACGAGCCCAAGGCTACGAAAGAAGAACCGGTTCCACATTGGGATTGGAAGCGAATTCGCACCTGTCACATGATTACAATATTAAAAGAATAGCCCGAGGACATAGATGAGCTCCCTTGGTGCTTCGAAAACAGCAGCGACGAGATAATCTCAGAATTCCCACCAGCACCAAAAGAGCTGGAAGATGGAATCTATACCACTGCAGATAACCTCAAGAAGATTGAGTTGGGGATGGCAAACGATCCACGACCAACATTCATCAGCGAGCTGCTATCTGAAGAGAGGGTGGCCGCGTTAAAAGACGTGCTTCTACAACATAAAGATTGCTTTGCGTGGAACTATTCCGAAATGCCGGGATTAGATCCAGAAATTGCTGTGCATAGGTTGGCAATATCTCCGGACGTCAAGCCAGTCAAACAGGCGCCGAGAAGAATGCGGCTCGAGCTTGAAATGAGCATCAACGCTGAAGTCAAAAAGCTGATCGACTCTGGCTTCATCCAGGAAGTTCAATACCCTGAATGGATCGCCAACATCGTCCCGGTGATGAAGAAAAATGGGACAGTGCGCATATGCGTGGACTTCCGGGATCTCAATAAAGCCTACCCGAAGGACGATTTTCCTGTGCCAGTCACCGAACTAATGATAGACAATACGTCCACTCACGAGGTTTTCTCCTTCATGGACGGCTCGTCAGGATATAATCAGATAAAAATGCATCCCGAAGACCAGAAGCACACCGCTTTCCAGACTCCTTTGGGAATATTCTGCTACAAGGTGATGCCCTTCGGTCTAAAGAACGCCGGTGCCACCTATCAGAGGGCCATGACGAAGATCTTCGATGACCTTATACACGAAATCGTCGAATGCTATATCGACGATCTCGTAGTTAAAAGCAAATCATACGAAGAACATCTCAAGCATTTGAAGACTGTATTTCAACGCCTTCGGCAATACAACCTGAAAATGAACCCTCTCAAATGTGCATTCGGAGTTTCCTCAGGCAAATTCCTGGGATTCATTGTTCGACACCGGGGCATCGAGATAGATTCGTCAAAGATCAAGGCGATCATGGAAATGCCTCCGCCCAGAGCCCTCAAACAGTTGCGATCTCTCCAAGGGAAGCTCGCATACATACGGCGATTTATAGCCAATCTTTCAGGTAAGTGCCGTCCTTACAGCCACCTGATGAAGAAGGGAACCCCGTTCGTCTGGGACAAAAAATGCCAAAGCGCACTAGACGAGATCAAGCAATACCTGCAGAACCCGCCGGTGTTGGCTGCTCCGGTCAAGGGAAAACCCCTCATTCTTTATACAACCGCCCTCGAAGGTTCCTTAGGCGCATTATGGGCACAAGAGAACGATCAAGGGAAAGAGAGAGCACTCTACTACTTAAGTCGAGTTCTGCTGGGGGCAGAAAGCAACTACTCCCCCATTGAAAAACACTGCCTGGCGCTGATCTTTGCGATAACAAAGCTCAGGCACTATGCGTTGGCGCATGAAGTCCGTCTCATTTCAAAGGTGGACCCCCTTAAATACTTGATGTCAAAGGCCATATTGACGGGACGACTCGCTAAATGGGCCCTTCTCTTAATGGAGTTCTCGATAACCTATCAACCTTTCAGGGCAGTGAAAGGCCAGGCCATCGCCGACTTCCTCGCTGAACATCCGATACCCGCCGATTCTCCTCTGAATTGAGATCTTCCAGACGAACATGCGTTTGATGCGATCGACGGTGATAATATCCGATGGGAGCTTTATTTCGACGGAGCATCTTCCGTGAAGAAGCGCAAACAAAGTACCCCTATAATTAAATCAGGGGTAGGGCTCATCTTTGTAACTCCACAAGGAGGGATAATGCGCTACGCGTTCTCCCTGATGGAGCCGAGAACAAACAATGAAGCCGAATACGAAGCTCTGATAGCAGACCTCGAGATCGCCATTGACATGGGAATTAAAAACCTCCTCATATACGGAGATTCTCAACTGGTCGTTAGTCAAGTAAACGGCGACTACCAAACGTGCAAGCCAGAATTGGTAAAGTACGGCGAAAAAGTGCAACAACTGTTGACCCAAATTCCCTCCTATACTTTGGAGAACATACCGCGCGCGGAAAACAGCAAAGCAGACGCGCTGGCCAAACTTTCTAAAGAACTGGCTGACGAGAACCTCGATGACGTTAGAATCGTGGTACAAAGCCGTCGAGTGCTTGCCCCGGCAGAAATATCTCCGGAATTATCCGAAGAAAAGGGAGCGAGCGAGCAGACAACCCTGCAAGTAAAAGATTGGGAGAATACCGAGGATTGGAGAGAAGTCTTCATAGATTACTTCAAGTCCCACCGAATGCCTGAAGAAGCGTCCACAAGACATCAGCTCATGAAACGAGCCCTGTCTTTCGCCTTCGTCAATGATACCCTGTACAAGAGGTCATTTGATTCTCTGTGGCTGAGATGTTTAGGACCTGACGAAGCGAAAAGGGTTGTCCGGGAAGTTCATGATGGACTCTGCGGTTCTCACCAAGCGGGCCCAAAGATGAAGTTGAAGATAAAACGGATGGGCTACTACTGGCCCACGATGATTCAAGACTGCCTCGAATATGCGAAGCAGTGTCACTCATGTCAAATTCATGGGGATTTCATCCATCAGCATCCAAATCCACTACATCCAACGGTGGCTAGCTGGCCATTCGAAATGTGGGGGACTGATATAGTCGGCCCCATCGAACTAGCATCGTCTAGAGGACATCGTTTCATCCTGGCGACGACTGACTACTTCTCCAAATGGGCAGAAGCAGTACCGTTAAGAGAAGTTAAGACAGAGAATATCCTCCATTTCTTCAAGACGCGTGTCATATATCGGTTTGGAACTCCGAGACGGATCATCTCCGATAACGAGCCAGCCTACAGGAGCCACAAAATCAGTCGCTTCGCGCAACAACATAATATAGACTGGAGATATTCCTCAGTTTATAATCCACGAGCTAATGGTCTAGCCGAGGCCTTCAACAAGACCTTGACGAAGATCATGAAGAAAACGGTGTCACGAAATAAGAAAGACTGGCACGAAAGACTGCAAGAAGCTCTTTGGGCGTATCGAACTACATTTAAGACGGCCACAAACACAACGCCATACGCGTTGGTATTTGGGACGGAAGCAGTACTCCCTCTCGAGATAGAGTTACCCTCTCTACGAGCGGCAGTCCACTACGAGCCGACGGACGAAGAAAATACTCACCTTCGGCTTGAAGAGCTTGACGCCCTTGATGAAACCCGGCTCATAGCGCAACAAAATCTGGAAGCCTATAAAGCAAAGATGACGCGCTCATATGAAAGACTGACTCGGCCGAGGACATTTCGCCAAGGCGAACTCGTGCTAATGGTCAAAAGGCCTATGATCCCCAATCGCGCCAAGCGAGGAAAATTCGAGCCAAACTATGAAGGCCCATACATCATAGATAAGGTCTACCAGGGTGGGGCCTATCTACTCATGGACATGCACGGTGAAAGGCCTTTCAGGCCGATAAACGGTCGCTTCCTAAAGAGATACTACGCTTAATGAGCCACAGCCTAGGTCAATGATAGATGACGACGACTATGTCCGCTCGCTATCTTCCTAAGCTCAAACTCTATCAGCAGTAACCAGCCTTCTCAAAGTCGGACCGAAATGTCCTTAAACTAATAGCAGACCGAAACGTCTTTAAACTACTACCGCAGCATCTTTAGGCTGACGAGATATAAAAAAAACATATAAAAATAAAATTAAAAAAAACGGTATGTCCATAAGCAAAAAAGGCACGGATGAAAACCCGAAAGGGCTCCGTGAGTAAAAACAGCAGGGCTACCGGCGAGTGTTCGTGAAAACCTGAAAGGGCGCGACCTCGTACAAAAAAAAAGAGAAAAAGAAAATAAAAAGAATAAAAAAAAACGGTATGTCCATAAGCAAAATGGGCACGGATGAAAACCCGAAAGGGCTCCGTGAGTAAAAACAGCAGGACTACCGGCGAGTGTTTGTGAAAACCTGAAAGGGCACAACCTCGTTAAAGGACACTTATAGGGTCCTCTCGACCTTGTAAGGAGAAACCACCTGCGTGAGATCCTTACGACTCACAAAGGGAGCAGCACACTTAGGGATCCCCACGATTCCTAAGGAGAAAATACACTTGCGAGATCCTCACGACTCGTAAGGAGAACTCTCTTATGGGACCCTCACGGCTCATAAGATTTGAAAGTCTTAAGTTACAGAGACCTAAACCTGTGCTTAAGCAACCCCCAACCTTCGATACTGCCCTACAAGTGGTCCAATGCTGGCCCTTGTATACAATCTACGGGCGCGAATAAACATTTCCCTAACCAAGTCTCATCCCTGACTGGAGATATGTTCGCATTGTGAACAACCCTTGAAAATCCCCTCGATTTACAAGGAGAAAACCCTCCTGTAGGATCCTTACGACTTACAGAGGAACATGCACTTAGGAATCCTCACGATTCCTAAGGAGAAAATACACTTGCGAGATCCTCACGACTCGTAGAGAGAAATACCTTTGTGAGACCCTTACGGCTCATGAAGTTAAAAGCCTTAGTTGACAGGACCTTAACCCTGCTCGCTAAGCCACCCTTGTTCAACATCGACAGAGGCAGATGATGATTCGCTCCTGGCAATATTCCAGTTGTAGCGGTGCTGATGCCGAAATCGGTGTCTAATTTCAGGTTTACAGCGAAAAGCCAGTAGGCCGCACATGCATACGAAATAGCCGAAATGATGGGGCAGCTTGCAATAAAAAGCAGCAAGTAAAGAAAATGTATGCATGGAAAACAGCCGAAATGATGGGGCAACTTGCAATAAAAAGCAGCAAGTAAAGAAAATGTATGCATGGAAAACAGCCGAAATGATTGGGCAACTCGCAATAAAAAGCAGTGAGTAAAAATAAAATAAATAGCCGAAATGATTGGGCACCGCGAAAAATAGCCGAAATGATTGGGCAATCGCGACCTTCGCGATATAAAAGCTGAAATGATAGAGCATCGCGGAAATAAATAAAAAAACAGAGAAGAAATGATAAAACTTTGGCCCTATAGTTAAGATCACATCGATCCCTGTATACAATCCAAGGGTGTAAACAAAGAAGGAACCATACCTTCCCAACAGGCTCCGCCAGAAGACGAAGCCAAACCTCGACGGTTCATTCCAACTCCGAAGAAACCAGTGTCTTCAGCCAATTCCTCGACTCACGGATACAAACACACCTTGACGAGAGCCTTCTGATCCGCGTCGACTCGTAGAGCCACCAGTGCCTCCGTGGGAAATCCTCGACTCATTTCAAACTCCAAGGAAACAAATAATCCTTGGCGCTTGGGAAATAAATAATCCCTAGCAAACTCCTCGACTCACGGATACAAACACTCCTTGACGAGAGCCTCCTGATCCGCGTCGACTCGCAGAGCCACCAGTGCCTCCGTGGGAAATCCTCGACTCGTTTCAAACCCCAAGGAAACAAATAATCCTTGGCGCTTGGGAAACAAATAATCCCTAGCAAACTCCTCGACTCACGGATACAAACACTCCTTGACGAGAGCCTCCTGATCCGCGTCGACTCGCAGAGCCACCAGCGCCTCCGTGGGAAATCCTCGACTCGTTTCAAACCCCAAGGAAACAAATAATCCTTGGCGCTTGGGAAACAAATAATCCCTAGCAAACTCCTCGACTCACGGATACAAACACTCCTTGACGAGAGCCTCCTGATCCGCGTCGACTCGCAGAGCCACTAGTGCCTCCGTGGGAAATCCTCGACTCGTTTCAAACCCCAAGGAAACAAATAATCCTTGGCGCTTGGGAAAAAAATAATCCCTAGCAAACTCCTCGACTCACGGATACAAACACTCCTTGCCGAGAGCCTCCTGATTCGCGTCGACTCGCAGAGCCACCAGTGCCTCCGTGGGAAATCCTCGACTCGTTTCAAACCCCAAGGAAACAAATAATCCTTGGCGCTTGGGAAACAAATAATCCCTAGCAAACTCCTCGACTCACGGATACAAACACTCCTTGACGAGAGCCTCCTGATTCGCGTCGGCTCTCAGAGAAACTAGTGTCTCCGCGGGAAATTCCCGATTCGTCTCAACATGCAAATGAAGCCTCAGGCAGCAGGGACTAAAAAACTTGCTTCCTGAACAATGGGACCCTGCAAGTCAATCCAAAATGGTCTCTTGCATACTATTCACGGGTCTCACTCTCCAAAGTCGAATTTCTACGAGGAGGGAAACAACCGCTTGTGGGTCCTCTCGACTCGTAAGAGGGAAAAATTCTCTTATAGGATCCTTACGACTTATAAGAGAAAACAACACTTAGGAATCCTCACGATTCCTAAGGAGAAAACCCACCTACGAGATTCTCTCGATCCGTAGGGAGAAAAGTCTCTATGAGACCCTCACGGCTTATAGAGTTGAAAAGTCTTAGGCAGCAGATCTGAACCTGCGGCCTAAGCCATCGCTATTTCTTAAGAAAGTCAGGATACTCGTTCCAAACATCCGTCCACCATGGTTATCAAAACAGCCTGCTAACAATAAAAGAAAGAAGAAAATGACAGAAAAACATCCGATTTACATTTGATCAGGCGTTCGAGACGCATTCATTTATGCATAGGCAGAAGACTCAGGACGTGAAATAAGACAAGCTGAAATAAAAAAAAGCGTTTCCATTCATATTGCTAAAAATTCTTACAATCACAAGAGCAGTGAATAAGAAACATTATTCAAATTATTACAACGGTATAACCTCAGATCCGGGGCACGGATTGAGGAATTCAAAAGTAAGGCCATCCAGAGTTCTTCTGGCCTTTCTAATTATTCTTATGCGCATCCTCTCGCGCTCCTCTGTGTCAAGATTCTCGGCAAGCCCTCCCGGCCTTCGATAAGCAGCAACTATCGTCGTCTGCTGGAAGATTTGATGTAGGATGTCAATGAGGCTGTCCCGCCGTTTCTTCGAGATCAGCCCCGTCAGGTACACTGAATGCACCTTGTCTTCGGCATCATCCAGCGCATTGAGCGGTAGGGCCTCGTGAAGACCCCGAAGTGCTCTCCATATTGCTCCCAACACGACTTTCAAAAGAGCCGAACGACGAGGTAGCAGCCAACCACCGCTTGCGTTCAGACGACCCATGACCTCTGCACATTGAGCGTCTGTAAACTCCTGGTTTTGTTGACGACCCTGTGCGCGGATATCATCATAGGTGATGAACTCGTGCAAACTGTATAGATGCACCGCCATTATGCCTGGAGAAAATACCACAGGAAGATTAGCGATAGGAGAAAAATAATATACATAGAGGGCTAAATTCCTAGAGAGCAGAGCTCCGTTCAGGGATTAAAACCCATGAACAAAAGCTCAATGAAACCCCAATGGGGATCTCTTTAGATCAAAAGATCTGTGAGAGCAAAGCTCTTTGACTGAGATTAATTTAAATTAATTTGATTTACATTAATTTTACCTAAAGTTTCTAACTTTGAAAATGAGCAAAGCTCTGCTAGTGAAACCCCAATGGGGATCTCTTTAGATCAGAAGATCTATGAGAGCAAAGCTCTGCTGGTTAAGATTAATTAAAATTAATTTAATCTAAGAATCAATTTTACCTAAAGTTTTTCTAAAAACTTTGGAAAGGAGAGCAAAGCTATGGAGTTCTTGAAGGCAAGAGCAAAGCTCTGAAGTTTTTTGAAAATAAAAATCTGAAAGATGACAAGCATCTGTGCGGGACCAAAGGTCCTATTTATAGGCATCAAGTGCCTCTTCGACTTCCAAAAGTTGTCACGGCGGTTAGAATTCCGCCACCGTTGCGCTCACGTTTGGGGCCACGTAAGCGCAACGGTGGGGGGGCATTTGTTTACCCTAATCAGAGCAAAGCTCTGTTCAAATTCCGAGGCGGGAGATGAAGCAACGCTTCATCTTCCCCCAATCAGAGCAAAGCCCTGCTTTGAAAATTTAAAATTTAATAAATGAAGCAACGCTTCAGATTATTTGCGCTGCGCAACACGCCACGCGTCAGGCGCAGACGCATCAGCACAGCGCCCAAGAAGGCGCGCCCAATCAGAGCAAAACTCTAATTAAATGAAGCAACGCTTCAGCTGCGCAAGCACTGCGCTGCGCGACACGTGTCAGCGCAGATGCGCTGCGCTGTGCGCTGCGCGACACGTGTCACGCGCAGGGGCATCTGCGCCAAACAGAATTAAATTTCTAAAAAAATCTTTTCCGTTCTTGTTAAAACAAGAAGATTTTCTTCTGCAAAGCAGAAGCCTTTGGATCAAAGATCCAACGGTGGGGAAAATTCCCCAAATCACTCAGAGAAAGATCTCTTTAACAAATTTAACTAATTTATGGGCACTATAAAAAGGACCCTAGGCCTCAATTCAAAGGAGGAAGATTTTTTGAAAAAAGTCAAGAGCTTAAAACAGAGAGAGAATTCTGAGAAAATTCCAAGAAAAAGGTAAAAACCTTCACGAGAGAGAAGAAATTTCTTCTAATAGATCATTGATCTAAAAACCAGATCAATGATCTTTACATAATAAACAGTGCTTTGCACTTCTTATGAACCTCTGGTTCTTTAAAACAAGAAAACAACAAAATAAAAATAGTGCTTTGCACTTTTATGAACCTCTGGTTCTTCAAACAAAAAGAAAAATTTATTTTTCTTTGATCTAATTTAGATCAAGAAATCAAATAGTGCTCTGCACTTCTGTTCTTGAATCTAAAAGATTTTTAGTGCTTTGCACTTCCAAACTGCGCTGTTGCGCTCCTAAGAAAGCGCCATGTGTCAGCTACAGAACAACTTGCGCTACGTGCTCTTGAAATAGAGCTTTGCTCTCTGGAATTGGCGCAACTCACTAGAGCGCGCTACGTGTCTGCAGCGCAACAGCGCAGCGCAACAGCGCAGCGCACTGCGCTATTGTGCTTGCGCTCACCAGAGCATGACACATGTCCTCACCACAAGCGCTTGCGCTCAGTAATTGGTGCAAAGCGCCTGACAAATGCAATGCATTTCTTTTCCTGAAGGGCCAGGCCCAGTTAAAAGACCAAGTAGGCCTAATTAAATTGATGCTCTGCATCATTTATAAATGGGCAGAGCCCAAACGAAATAATAAAAATGCTACGCATTTTAAAAGGGGCAGAGCCCAAACAAAACAGATGCCTTGCATCATACATAAATGAGCAGAGCCCAGAACAAATTGATGCTCTGCATCTTTATAGGCAGAGCCCAAACAAAAAAAAATGGAAGAAATGCAATGCATTATTTAATAAAAGTGTTGAACATTTTCAACTGGACTTAGCCTAATTTTGGCCGTAAGTCCTCAAATTAAATTGACTGAGCATAGCTCTCTCTTAAATCAATTTATATCCGGTTCGAAGGTACATCTCCGAACTCCTCTGACACATGTCGTTGTAATCACTCAACGTCGTCAGAGAGGTGACAGGTCCCGACAACCACACCCTTTAATGATGGACCGAAACGTCCTTAAACTAATATCGGACCGAAACGTCCTTAAACTAATAACGGACCACCACGTCCCTAAACTGGAATACGGACCACCACGTCCTTAAACTGGAATATGGACCACCACGTCCCTAAACTGGAGCATGGACCGCAACGTCCCTAAACTACCTATGGACCACTATGTCCCTAAACTGGAATAATAGAGCCTCCAAATGCTCTTTTGCCGGATCTAAACGGTCCCGTTTAAGTTGATCTTAGCCCCAAATACGGCTAACGTATCCTTAGACATTTAAATGAATGATAAAACCCCAAATTTACTTTGGTTCAAGGGTACATCTCTGAACTCCTCTGACACCTGTCGTTGTAATCCTTCAACGACGTCAGAGAGGTGATGAGTCCCGACGGCCATATATTAAATGGATCACCACGTCAAGTTGATCTTAGTCCAAAACAGGACTAACGTATCCTTGACGAACGTTTAAGTCGATCTTAGCCGCAACGCGACTAATGCATCCTTAAACTAAAACACCAAATCCAAATCTAAGTAAATACGGATTTGGACTAATCCACGTCCTACGGGCGACGGCATTACTCAGTCTCCGTATACAATCCACGGGCAACCACAAACAAAACAAACACATACAACACGAAGTGAAATTCTGGAGAAGGAGAAAGTTGTTACCGCGATGCGGTAGCGTAATTAACTGCAGGGGCTTGCGCCTGCAGGGAAGAGCGTCCCCACAATCAAAAACCCCTCAAGCGAGGGGGAATCTGACGAAGTTTGCTACATCGGCCGCATCCGTCTAAACCTCCGATACACGGTGCCATAAATCAACTTCGCATTTTCGGAGAGGTGGACGGATAAAACCAAATAGCATCTGCCCCGAATCTCAGCGTCAGGACATCGCGGTCCTGTGCGCCGTCCTTCGGAGGGGAACAAATGTAAAAATCACTTGCTGACGTCACGTTCAAGCCGCGGAACCGCGGTTTAGTGCGCGTTCCCGCCGCGGAAGCGCGGTCTAGTGGAGGCTTCGGGTCTCCAAAAAATTTGTACTGTTCTGTGTTTGCAATCCCTCTCTGTTTTGATGTATTTTTTTTCTGTTTTGCTCTCTGGATTATTTCAGATCCATCAATCCTGCAAAGATTCACACGAGAAACCCTTCAAACAATAAAAGATGATAGAATTTTTATATTTTTGATTTTTCAAATTTTTATGATTTTTTATATTTTATATTAACCCGAAATTACAAAAAGGAAATTTTACGCCATCCCCGGCAACGGCGCCATTTGATTTATAGAGGTTTTTACGATCAAAAATATATTACCGCAATCAAGAACGGCGTCGCATGAAGCTAGCCGGTGAATACGGGTCGGTCCACAGGGATGTTGTTATTTTCCTAAATGTTCTTACGAGCTAATTCCAAATGGTGTTTTGTCTTTTAATTAGATATAAAAACGAAGTTGAGTTATACTAGGATTAGAAACTTGCTAGGATTAGGTTTAGGTAAAGTTTGGTAAATAAAGATCTACACCTCTTTCTAATGCATTTAATTAGATATCATATTAGGGGTTATGGTAAATTTTAATAAAGGGGATTAGGATGATTGGGAAGATATTTCTTCCTCTAGATCCTTGTCCTTCCTTTCTTAATCTTTACCCTAACCTCCATGGAAAACTTACAACTCCGGTCTTTTATACTACGGATCACCGTTACCTCGCAGGTAGGGTGCCGTAGGGAGCGGAAGATGAAAGTATGCATGGAGTCCTAATGTTCATAAGAGATTGGCAAAGAAAAGAGATGAGAGATCTTCATCTCTCAAACCCTTCCCTATTCCTAACCCTAACAAGCGAGGAAACTACTCGCTCATTGAGGGATCTACGAAAGACATAATTTTTATTTTCTTTTTGATTAAAGAGAGGAAAGATCCACTACAAGTTAATAAGAATTCTAAATTATATTAAACTAGGGCAAGAAAAGAATTTACCTAGGGCAGAAATTAAAAACTAGGACTAGGGCAGAAAAATAAACCTACTTACGATTGATGCTCTCCAATTTCAAAGAAAACTGAAATTTTATTGATGAATAGAGGCATGAGAAAATACAGTGGTTTGGGTTCTATTTATAGGACATAGAAACCCTAGGTTTACAATTGATTCGCACGTCTGCAATTACAAATTTGCCCTTAGGTTAACTTTTCAGCGCCGCCTCGAGTTTAGGTAAAAAAATCACGAACCCCGGGCTTAATACGGCCGCGGAACCGCGGCATGGGTAGGGGTAGGGCCGCGGTTCCGCGGCCCCTTGGTAGACTCGTCTGATGTTTTTTTGTGGGCTGCTTCTGAGATTTTTAGGCTTTTTTATTCTTTGATTCTTTTCTCCATTTGGCTTCTGGGTCTTCTCCAGATCTTTCAGTGAAAACTCATAGTGGTCTTTTAACCGTTCACCTTGACATTTTGGACCTTGCGTTGCCTTGTACATTGTGAACTGTTCTTCGTCTAGGCTTGACTAGGATCCTTCTATTTGTTGGTCAAAAGTCTCTCCTTTGTATTATCTTTTGTCTTTTTCACTGTTTTCGCTCCAAGAACCTGTAACCTGTACTATGTAGCAGACATGCGTCAAAAGCACCTATTTTTATTGTAAAATGCATAAGAATGGGGAATATAAAATGCAATATTATGATATGAACAGTACTCTGAGCATATCTCCTCCAGCCGAGCCCTCGCAGCGTCTAACCTCTGCCTCCGATCCCCCCGTGAGCTTCGGCGTCGAGCCTCAACTGGTAGCACTCACGGACGAGCGCTTCCGAGCGGTTTAGCCGGCCTGTGGAGATCAGGCCGAAGCGCCTCAGAGACCTTAGCTTGCCTATGGCCTCGTCAAACAGCATTTCTGATAAGGGGTTGTAAAGCCCCGGCGATGCCCTCCAGATGGAGTACATCAGCAGCTGCAGTAGGGAGGACCGCCGGGGAGCAATCGGCCGAAGTGGTCCTCGATCCTGCCGATTACCAACAGCACCGTGTCCTCAGTGCAATACGGGTCGTAAAGGTAGACATCCTCGAAGCTTGCGATGTCTTCGATGGTGAAGGGGAAGTCCTGCATCTTTGCGTTTTGGGGTGGGGAGGAAACCAGCAGTTACTCCCTTCGTTTTATAGACAACGAAACGTGGGAATCCAACAGTCTCCCGTTTCACCCGCAACTCAGGCGCCACGCGGTAAAGTGTCGTGCCTCACCATGCGAAACCGGAACGACAGGACTCCGACGCTTCACCTTCAACAGCGCCCTCACGACACGTGTCTTCGATGCTGTCCCACTCCTCGGTGCTCACGTGGGAAGGTCGAACAGAGCCTCGTCAAGAAACAATCGAGCAACTTCACTGATCGGTCCTTTCTCATGGAGCAAAGCCCTCACCAAGAGGCAGCCCTGCAGCTACCCTGCTCGGTTATCCCTGACCGGTAGCTTCCCTACCCCCACAATGCCAGGGATCAAAGCCCCCACGAAGAGGCATCCCTGCTGCTACCCTGCTCGGCTATCCCTGGCCGGTAGCTTCCTTACCCTACAACGCCAGGGATCAAAGCCCTCACGAAGAGGCAGCCCTGCAGCTACCCTGCTCGGTTATCCCTGGCCGGTAGCTTCCCTACCCCACAACGCCAGGGATCAAAGCCCTCATGAAGAGGCATCCCTGCAGCTACCCTGCTCGGCTATCCCTGGCCGGTAGCTTCCCTACCCTACAACGCTAGGGATCTAAGCCCTCACGAAGAGGCAGCCCTGCAGCTACCCTGCTCGGCTATCCCTGGCCGGTTGCTTCCCTACCCCACAATGCCAAGGATCTAAACCCTCACAAAGAGGCAGCCCTGCAGCTACCCTACTCGGTTATCCCTGTCCGGTAGCTTCCCTACCCCACAACGCCAGGGATCAAAGCCTTCGCCAAGAGGCACCGGGCAGCAACCCTGTTCGGCCATCCTTAAGGACCCAAAAGCCTTCGAAAGAGGCAACCGCTTAGCACCAACCATGCTCGATTATCCCTGGAATCCCACCAGGGATCAAAGCCCTCGCCAAGAGGCACCGGGAGGCAACCCTGCCCGGACATCCTTAGTAGGCCTCCTACGCCCCTCCCACGCTAAGGATGAAAAGCCCTTGAAAGAGGTAACCACTTAGCACCAACCGTGCTCGGTTGTCCCTGGCACACCACCAGGGATCAAAGCCCTCGCCAGGAGGCACCGGGCGGCAACCCCGCTCGGGCATCCTTAAGGATCAAAGCCCTTGCCAAGAGGCACCGAGCAGCTACCTTGCTCGGCCATCCTCAGCAGGCCTCTCACGGCCCCTCTCACGCTGAGGATCAAAGCCCTCTCCAAGAGGCACCGAGCAGCTACCCTGCTCGGCCATCCTCAACAGGCCTCTCACGGCCCCTCTCACGCTGAGGATCAAAGCCCTCGCTAAGAGGCACCGAGCAGCTACCCTGCCCGGCCATCCTCAGCCGGCCTCTCACGACCCCTCTCACGCTGAGGATCAAAGCCCTTGCCAAGAGGCACCGAGCAGCTACCTTGCTCGGCCATCCTCAGCAGGCCTCTCACGGCCTCTCACGCTGAGAATCAAATCCCTCGTCAAGAGGCACCGAGCAGCTACCCTGCTAGCCATCCTCAGCAGGCCTCTCACGGCCCCTCTCACGCTGAGGATTAAAGCCCTCGCCAAGAGGCACCGAGCAGCTACCCTGCTCGGCCATCCTCAACAGGCCTCTCACGGCCCCTCTCACGCTGAGGATCAAAGCCCTCGCCAAAAGCACCGAGCAGCTACCCTGCCCGGCCATCCTCAGCAGGCTTCTCACGGCCCCTCTTATGATGAGGATTAAAGCCCTTGCCAAGAGGCACGGAGCAGCTACCCTGCTCGGCCATCCTCAGCAGGCCTCTCACGGCCCCTCCCGTGCTCAAGATCAAAGCCCTCGCCAAGAGGCACCGAGCAGCTACCCTGCTCAGTCAACATCAGTTGGCCAATTACGGCCACTCCAACAACTAAGGAGAATAAACTCGACAAGAGGCAGTCTATCAACGTCTTAGCAATTTACACTTCAACTTTGGGGCCATGGAGATATCGTCTTACCGCCTACCCTGGAACACTTGGCAAGAGAGCAGACTCAAGTCGACGCGTAATCGCCAGACAAGAAGACGACACAACAGAAAGTCAGCCCCACACAGATACAAGTGTTCAAACAGCAAGAAGAAAAATATGCGTGCAAACAAAACTGCAAGAAAAATACCTTTATTCGCAAAAAGTTAAAACTTTTACAAGGTATTGTGGGCTCCCCAGCCTGACAAAGTGCCCGGAGGCCTACCAAATTCCCAAGGAAACAAATAAAAAGAAAAAGAAACAAAAGACGACGGGCCTCAGGCCTCAAGGCCGGCCGCATCCCCAGGAAGCTCAGCGACCGCAACAGGGGCCTCGGCCCCTTGCCGAGTATCTCCACCTCAGCCTCGGCCCCGAGGTCCTCCCCCTGCTCCTCGTCCCCATGAGGATATTCGGCTGGGAGATCCTGGTCGGCGAACTCCGGTATCCGAGCCTTGACGGCGTCGAGGGCCTCATGCCAGATGGCAGTAGTGGCCGAGGCTAGGACGGTGTAAAATTCTTCCGATTTCTGGAAGTTCTTCACCACCTTCGCCGCCAAGATGTCGGCCCGTTTCGCCGCCTCTACCGCCACCCCTAGCTCCTTCCGGAGGGTGCTCACCGACTTTTTTATGGTGCCGACGAGAGTCTTGGAGTCCTGAAGCTTGGCCTCGGCAGCCTGGGCGGCTTCACGGAGCCCGACAGCCTCATGCTTCGCCACCGCCACTTCCTCCTTCCCGGCCGCCGCCTCCTGCTTCGCGGCCACTAGCTCCTGCTTCCTGGCCACTACCTCGGCCTCGAAAGCGGCGACCCTCGCCATCGCCGCTTCCAGCGCCCGCCTCGAGCTCTCCCTCAGCGAGGAGGACTCGCCCGAGGCTCGGACCGCCGGGCCTATCTCCTCCTCCTCCATCCGGATAGCGAGAGCGACGTGGTGGAGGACCTGGGGAAATAAGAAAGGGGTCAGAAAGAAGAAGGATCACTAAATCTCACGAAAGATGAAATGAGCAAAGTACGAGCATAAACCTGTACAGCCTCTTGGGTGATGGATGCCAGTTGCCCCCTCAGACTTCCCCCGGGGACCCTGCCCCCGACCGATCTCTCCATGTCGTGCAGAAGGCTGTCGGCGATGGAGAACCCCGAGAGCACCTCAAAACGGAGCTCCCCATCATCCACCAAGATCGGGGAGGCCAGGTCCCGCGGGGCTGCGCGGGGGAACCTCTTGAGAGCTGGCGGCGGCGGACTGGTCTCTGCCTCCGAGGCTGGGGCTTCCTGCCCCTGAGCCCTCTTTCGGTTCGGCGCCCTGCTGGACTCCGGGGCTCGATCCGGGCTTGAGCGCTGGTGCTGGACGGCAGCCGGAGGAGCCGGGGTCGGCGCCTGACGGGAAGAGCTGGCCCCTCCATCCCTCGACCCCTTCTTCGACTTGCGCATAGCCGCTCGAAGGTAGCTCAAATCCATGGGTTCTTCACAAGACGAGACAAAATGGGGTCAGCGACACAAGCAAAAGTCAAAATAAATACAAGCCTAACTTACTGACGAACTGGGCAGGGCTGAGCCCGGCCCAACTAAGGGCCCGCTCAGAAAGTAACACATCGGCCCGAGGAATGGGCTCCCACGCCGCCACTCTCACCGCGTCGGGGTCATTGGACGGGTTTCCCTGCCAGCACTTATCCCTAGACCACTGGACGGGTACGGGCCAGTCCTCACCTTCGGCAGCCCGACGAAGAAAAAATTCTTCTTCCAGTCATGGATGGAAGAAGGCAGGACGACGACTCCCGACCCGGGCGCGCTCCCCCGACGTTTCCTAAAGGAGAG
Source organism: Agapanthus africanus (assembly GCA_030015575.1). Lineage (NCBI taxonomy): Eukaryota > Viridiplantae > Streptophyta > Magnoliopsida > Asparagales > Amaryllidaceae > Agapanthus > Agapanthus africanus. Next base: position 644,865,644 of record JASDDO010000022.1, on the reverse strand, counting down.
ATAGACCCACCTCGGGTCGCCCGTGCGAGAGCCGGGATGACTTTTGTAGATGAGAGTGGAGGCAAGGATGGACAGACCGAAAGGGACCATCTGCAATTTCAAGCGGACCAGAAACCCAAGGTCCAGGAGTTCGGCACTAACTGGCCCGGGGCTAACCCGAAGTAAAACAGCGCTGCAGCGATCTCGAGAGAGAAGGGCAAGCGCATTCCGGCCCGAAAGGATTCCAGGTATAGGGCAATCTCTTTACCCCGCACCTGATCTGCCCTCTCTCCTTCCTCGGCCAAGCACAGAGTATAGACAGAAGGGATATGGAAGCGGGCCTGAGCAGTGGCAAGATCCCCCTCACACCTCAACAGGGAAGGCACACCAGGGGCATCCGCCACTTCCACTTGGGGATCCGCCCTTGACACACAACCACGGGGGGAGGATCTGATCCCCGCTCCCCGGGGAAACTCCGACTCGGCGGGAGAATCCCTAGAATCCACCCCTACGACATCTACAGACTCCTCAAAAGAAGACATCTAACCTGATTGAGAAGCCCTCGGAAAAGCAGAAGATCCGACCTAACACGAGAGCGCCGAGCTTACAAGATCAGGGACGAGAAAATATGAAGAGAGATGGGCCATGAAGAGGGCCCCACCTCTATGTATAGCCTCCGGCGCCCTCATCCAACGGCGACCGCTGACTACCGCCAAAAACAACTCTTCGCATTCGACGACCCAGATCGCTCCACCTGGCGCGCGCGCATTGAGCAGCATCCCATCAGACACCAAAGGTCTGTGGCCCGTCGCGTCCGCCAACCAACGCTCGACACGTGGGCCGCCGCTTCGTCAAAAGTGCGCACGATCCGACGCCCCATTTAATGCAGAAGATCTCGCCCTGATTCGCCTACGTCATCCGGAAAAAGACAACGGATTACCCGGGGACACACCCGACGATATCTTCGAAAGAGAGCTCACATCGGGTGACCCGGCAGACCACTCTCGGCCCGACCTGTCAGCTGGTCGGGACGAGAGTGGGGGGCTAATGATGGGGCTCGATATCGGTGATCTCCCATATCATGACACATGGCAGATAGCCTGTCCTAGAGCATCGAAGAAAGGACTTACAGGGGCCGACCAGACTGCTCCTATGCTCGTCCTACCGACGAGGCTAGCTCGCCTCCGAGCCCCAGCACAATTGGCCTCCTCGGCCTCACAGCTCATTCCCGAGCTTCCGCAGAAACAAGATGCCTCGGCTCTCCCGTTCGTCCGCGAGCTCTCCCACCGAGGTCATCTTCCTCGGTCTATCGACCGACCAACGGCACCGCTCATAGGCCTAACCGCCATCCCGCGAATCTCGCCATGCGCGAGATCTCCGCCGGCTACATCCCACGTTCCACGCCACCACGATCCCCCATTAACGAGCCTGTCTCGCCGTTAATGGGAGGTCCCGCTCATCACGCGGGCGTGACGTCGGGAGCGTAACGGTCGTCGTGATTCCCGCGCCTGCTGCATCTGCCGCCACCGCTATTTAAACCCCTCCTTCAGACGGTCGAGGTAAGCCAATTCGAATCCACTAAGCCGTTACTCTGCTCAGATTACCCCACTAACTTGATCGTCGGAGGGTCCTCGGTGGTCCAACCACCCCGGGACTTCCTTGCAGGTAGCTCGGCTCAACAACTCCAAACCCATTGAGATCCACACGCTTTAGGAGTCTGTCTCCAGATCAAATCTCAGCCACCCATCGCTGCCATCAGTAGATCAACGGGAAGCAACATCTGAAGGAGATTCCACCCTCCATCACACAAAAATGTCTGCATAAAGAACAGTACAAGATTAAATCAACATACAAAATAAGTAGATAATCCAACCATATAGTTTGAACTTTGAAATAAATCAAATAAAAACATAGCTAATATCACAAAAGTTATCTTATTGTCCCGCAGTAACATGAAAAGAATTGTTCCACATATCCTCTGCAACCTTATTATCCTGTAGTAACATGAAAGAATTGTTCCACATATCCTCTGTAATCTTATTTCTCTAATTCACTGTTGTTGGATATGCATGCCCTAGAATCCTTTATTGTATAGGATGCCAGGGTTATGTATGCATGTATAGGACAATTTTGCTCAATATGATAGTGTAACGACCCCAATATTAATATACCTCCGTATTTTCTTTCTTTAGTAAAATATTGTATTTATTTATTCTTAGTATTTTCTGTATATTTTGTTTTTTATAAATATATTATTTTATTCTTCCATCTATTTTTTTTCCAAACACATTTCTTTAAAACTAAATTTTAACTTTTTTTCCAAATTAAACATAAGACCTAACCCAACCCATAACTCAAATCTCAAATCCAATTTTATTTTCATTTTCTTTAATAAAACTATGAGCCCAGAAGCCCACTTTCTTTTTAAGCAACATCATATATTTAATTCTTATTAAATATGTGTATGAACAATCTTGTAGCTCATTGGTTAAGTCTTTGTATTGTTATTCCATAGATCACATATTCAATTCCCCATTCTTGCAATTATTTTTTATCAATTTTTATTCTTCTCATAACTTACAAATGAGACCTTTCATTTCCAAAATGAATGGTGACCTTTCATTTCTCTTTTAATTCCCATGTTCAATGCATGTATTATGGATACATAATTCACCGTTACACCATCTTTATTTGTCCTCCTCTTTCTTTTTCTTCCTCACATTTTTCTATCTCCCCCTTCTCCCTCTTCACCTAGAGTCCTAAAAGAAGGTTATCAGTGGATAGACAAGCCCGGTGACAATACCGGCTTGTGTATGTAAGTCTCTTCTCTCTTCCTCCCTCAATTTCTTTATTCTCCTCTTATCATATCTCGTGAACTCGCTATTCTTTTCATATCGTAATCCATAAGAGAAGATAAATATAAACATATACATATATATAAGTCTAGATATATATGGTTCTATATGGTTTAATAATTCCTTATTAGCTCTTGTTCAAATTAAACTGTTTTCAATTCCTTGTTCATGACTATGAATGTTTATTATGAGATGTGAGAACATAAATTTTATGCCACAATATATCTATGTTACCTCTTGGAATCGGTTTGATTATTAAAAGAAAAGGAAAAGCTTGCATAAAAATACTAGTTAATCTTTTTGCCGATTTTAACATACATATCAATACCTTTATCTTTAAACTAAATTTTAGAAATTAATTTTTACTTCTGGAAATTTCATGAAATTTAAGTATTATAGAATATATTTTTGTGTACACGCTGTAAAAATTTTAGATCGAACCGCATAACGGTTTAGGAATTACATCGTTTTTATTCACTGTTCGTAAAACAGAAAACTGCAGTTATCGATCAATTTCTAGGACACATAATTTGGTATAAAGATATCCAAATTGAGTAAACTCAGGTGTTTTAGGTATCTAAATCGAATAATCTAGATTTTCATAGTTTTAAGCTTTTACTGAAAACCGACGTAAAATATACAAAACTGCATTACAATATTAAGCGACGAATCGGGACAGAATCTGTCCTGATTCGCACACTGTTTTTAAATTAGACATAACTCAAACTCCCGATATCCGTTCGTAACAAACTTTAGATGTGTAGATGAACAATTGATAGAAATATAATTTTCTGTATACTAAATTGCTTAAAAATGCATGAAAAAACCCGATATAGGCTTTACAATATAACATACAGTTGCTGTCCAGAAATCTGAACTTCGGTTTTAAACGTTGATATTAAAACGATCATAACTAGAGAATCAGAAATCCAAATCGCGCGAATCTTGGTGTTTTAGATAATTAAATCGAAATACCTACAATTTTATAATAATTTTTGTAACCTGAAACACGATAGAAATTAACTCAAACTGCATTTTAAAAATGTGTGACGGTGCTGAACAAATTTTGATCTGTTTTGCGCGACGATACGAAAACATGTATATCTCCCAAACCGATAGTCGTATTTTGGCGAGACTGGAACTCACGTGTGCATAACAATTAAGGCTATATTTTCGTTTATATTCTTATTTCAAATGACTTGTGTAGGGTGTTTTTCATCACCCCATTAAAATGGGAATAAGCGCGCGCTTGTCAGGCGTACTACAGATTCCCCCTGCCTAGGGTAGGCCGGGGTTTAATGATTGTGGGGATCCGAATCTCCGGCAGCCGCGGACTAAGCTGCTGTTAATTACCCATCGCCTTTGGAGCGAGGGAACCTCCGATTGACGAGTTAAACTGGTCATGCGAACTCAATGTGCAGTGTACGTGTGTTTTGTTTTGGAGGGGGCTTGGATATATCGGGAGCCACGCAGAGTTTTTACGGGGTTCCCGCTACCCGGATAGCGGGCTGGGGGTCAAGGGGGCTAACAGCCCCCTTGCGGGGTGCGGGGCAGCGCCCCGGCCTAAATTTTTTTAGACGGACGATGTTGTGGAGTGTGTGAGTATATATACATATATATAAAATAAAATAAGGAAAGGGAATCCAAAGGATGCGTGGGAAAAAGCGCCAGCGCTTTGAGCGCTAGCACGCCACGTGTCAGCACGTGGGCGCTCGGGCGCTAGCGCCCTGAGCGCAAGAGCGCTAGCGCACCACATGTCAGCACGTGGACGCTCGGGCGCTAGCGCTTTGAGCGCTAGCGCACCACGTGTCAGCACGTGGGCGCTCGGGCGCTAGCGCTCTGAGCGCAAGAGCGCTAGCGCACCACGTGTCAGCACGTGGACGCTCGGGCGCTAGTGTTTTGGGCGCTAGCGCTTTGAGCGCTAGCGCACCACGTGTCAGCACGTGGGTGCTCGAGCGGCAAAAGGGACTTGGTCCCTGCAATGGGAGTTGTACTACCAGAAAGGAGCACTTATTATTTTGTGTGTGTGTGTGTGTGAGGAGTTAAGCTCCTAGGATGTTTTGAAGCTGATGAAGGGCTTCTCCCCTTGAGTCCTAGTTCTTCCCCAAAGTGGGGTTTCTCGAGATGGGTCTTCTTCTTCTTCCTTTGTTGGCCGGATCTTGAAGATCAAGAAATATGAGATTTTAAAAATCTCTCCTTTCTGAGATCTGATGGCAGATCTGAGTTCCCCTTTGTGGGTTTTATGGTGAAAACTATTTAGTTTTGGTAAAGGAAGAGTAAAACTCTTGATTTAATTCAAAGAAAAAAGAAGATTTTAGAACCTTGAGGAAGGAGAAAGAGGCACAGGCCCTAGATTTTGAGGGGAATGAAAAGTCTTATTTTTTATTCATCATCATGTTGCTTTTTATAGGCTTACATATTTACATATAGCCCCTTGGGCTTTACAAAATGGAATTTTGCCCATCCCATGACTCATGTGCCATTTCTTTTTGCACATAAACCATGGGCTTACAATAATTTGTCTTTATGCCCATTTTGCATACATTCATGCATAAAAAATTACATAAAAATTATTTATTACATGATCTATATTTTGGCATGGAGGAAGCTGGCCGCGGGCTCGACTTGGGCATGGACCCGCTTGACCTGGGCTTGGGCCCACCTGGCTTGGGGTTGACCTTGACTTTGACTTGGTCAACCGGGGTGCAATTTTCGACCCTAACAACTTGATTAACTGGTTGAACATATCACATGTTTACAACATTGTTTTGGACGTTACTTGTATACTTATCTCATATCATGTTCTGTAATTACTTATTTATTTTTATTTATATGACTTGTGATTAAATCATTACATATTAGAATTGACTTGATCTTGACACGACTTAATTATGAATACTTGAACCCAGTATGTACACTTGAACCAACTTGACATCGAACCATGAATATAATTGGCATGACTTGAACTTGACATGACTACATGAACTCAATCTTGAAAACTTGATATCATACATCACCTTTTGTATTCATGGATTCGATCAAGACTCATAACATTAATCATAGACTTATATATACGGGGTGTTAGGGTAGTTCATGCGTGAATCCAACGAAATCTCAAGAGTCCCCCTGGATCATGAATCCATGTCTACTAACACAAGCAAGCTATCATGAGGGCCCGTGTTTCCTTACTCCTGGATTACAACTTGTTGAATTTGGAATACTTCAACACTAGGTTGAAGTCCCGTTACTAACATTTGATTCGGGCCCGTGGTTCCCTGCCCCTAGATTACAGCCTGTTGGGTTCGAGAACACTCTTGAGTTTGGTTGACATTCACACTTGAACTCACGTTAGTTACTTTTACCCTTTTAGAGACCTTTTAAGACACTTACATTCAGTTCATGTTCACTATACCTATACTCCACGGCCATATTATACTTGTTTACCATGCTGATATAGTTGACATACACATTATCATGAATACTACCATACTTGTTTATATGTTCATAATTTATATTCATATCATACTTGTTTACTATACTCATGTTATATTGCCATGCTTACATAGTTGTCATTAATATCACCATATTATACTTTTTCATATTTTATTTCCATTCATACTATATTACATGTCACATTACATATTCATTTATATATTTTCACATCCCATATTTTTTGGGGACTTACCGAGCGCAAGTTCGCTGACGGGCATTCCATCCATCTTTCTTTCTATCTTGGAATGTTCGTCAGGTGGCATTGAGACAGAGCAGATTGAAGCGGTCGAAAAAGAGTACAACCAGTTCACATCACAACCGGACGTCTAGTTTCGTTCAACTTTTTATTTCATTTCAGCTTATTTATTTATGTTTTCTTGTTAAGACTTATCATATTATCGTATCTTGTATTCAGATATTTTGTCAACTATGAATCATGAATGTAATAAATCAGAGTTGGATTTCATTTTTTTGTTTGTTTTTGTTACTTTATGTTGCTTATAGACGTTTAGCGTATTTATTTCGAGAAATGGCCTTCTCAGAATAAATACGTCGCGGGCTTGCCACGTCATCGTTTCTATCTACTGGGAAGCAGGGCGTGACAGATAGTATACTATTTGGTTTAATTTTATCTTAATATGTGTATATGTTTTACCTGTTATTTCAGATCGCTTATATATGTTAATAAAACCCGTAGGATGTTTGCTCGACTACCAGCGTTGTAATAGTAATCATACTTGTGAGAGCTGAGTAGTCGATAAGCACATCCTTAGATGTCCCTAGTCGTAAGAGTATCGAAACTGGGTATCGATATTCCAGAGTAGACCAATGTATATGTTTCTAGACCCTGAGGAGAAACGGCGATTAATCACCCCTCGCTCTTGGGAGCGAGAGAACCTCCAATTAACAAGTCAAACAGATCATGCGAACTCAATGTGCAGTATGCACGTGTTGTGTTTTGAAGTTGTTTTGGACGTATCGGGGACCTCGCAGAGTTTACGGGAGGTGGAATGTGTGTGTTTTTTAAAACAAAAGATTTTTTTGCATACTCATTTATTATGTATTTTCCTTTTTCTTTTTCTTATATATATATTTTTTCTTTTTTAAAAAAAGTGTGGGAGACGAGGAATGAAGGGCGTCTTTAGGACGTGTGAGGGGCACGCGTCCGCTGGGCGTCAACGGGTCACATACGCAGCACGCGGCCGCTGGACACTAGCGGGTTACGTGAGCGGCACGTGCCCGCTGGAAACACCAGTGGCACTACTACAAACAAGGGTTGCCCCTACGGATATATGCGTAGGGGCGAAAGAAGACCCCGTAGGTGCAAAGGCCGCAGGTGCAAGTTGAAGCCCTGAACTTGCCCCTACGGGCAAAATCTTGCCCCTACGGGCAAAATCTTGCCCCTACGGATTTCTGTGTAGGTCCTGTTGCACCTACGGAGTAGGCCGTAGGGTAAAAAATGTTATATTATTTACGGTTTTTTTAAATATATTAACCGTACCTACGGACATAGCCGTAGGGCCACGTACTACCCCCTACGGATACCTGCGTAGGTACCTATCCGTAGGGGAAAAATATCAGAAATCCTGATATTTTGCCCCTACGGATAACTCCGTAGGGGCGAAGTAATGGCCCCTACGGATATGTCCGTAGGGGCACTCCCAACCCCCTGGTATTGAGATCAGGGGGGAAATATCAGTTACTGCTGATATTTTGCCCCTACGGATATAGCTGTAGGGGCAACATGTGTACCTACGGATTAATCCGTAGGTACACATTATCTGTATTTTGTCGTTGAAAAAAATAAATTATCGCACGTATGTTAACCGATAGACGGGGACTAAGTGGCGCTTTTAGTTTCATATATGAGTATCGATGGGAATATGAAGGTTTCATATTATCATATATTGGTTTTAACCCGAACATCTCGAATCGCTATCTAATTATGCGTTTGTTGTGTATTCTTGTTGTATGTGTGTGTTCCGGCTGTCGGGGGTAGGCTTCTATCCCATTAAGAATGTATAGAGCGAACACCCATCACTTGTGCTTTCAACCGTTTCGAGTAAATTTCGGCAGCACCTCCCCGCTGTTCTCCGAGTACACTGTAATAGAATAGATAATCATTTCAAAGCTGTGAAACAACGTTGAAATGAACATCTAATCTATCTTTGTACACGGAGAACCAGCGGAAAGGTACCGACGAAATATCTCGAAACGGATGAAAACACAAGTGAATGAAGGTGTTTGCTTTATACATTCTTAACTTGTCCACACGGGACAAATCTATGGGTTACCATACGATTGAATTTTCTCGTCGCGTAGACTATACGACGGTTGTTAGTATCGAGCTATACTGTCCGATATTTAACAATCTTCGTATAGTTCTAGGTCACGACGAGCATCGCACGTATGTTAACCGATATACGGGGACTAAGTGGCGCTTTTAGTTTCATATATGAGTATCGATGGGAATATGAAGGTTTCATATTATCATCGAGTATCATATATTGGTTTTAACCTGAACATCTCGAATCGCTCTCTAATTATGCATTTGTTGTGCATTCGTGTTGTATGTGTAACATGATTTTAAACCATTGAGATCAAGATTGATAGAACTGATCATCCTACATTGCAATAGCATTCATCAACCAAAAACTATTATTGCAATGGCATTCATCTATAACAATCAACAATTAAAACTACAAATGTAGGATACTGATATCATAAAGCGTTATACGCAACATATGAATTCACATGACTGAAACATGCATCAAAATATTGAAGTAGGGGGGCAGAAAAAAAACCCTATTTGATTATCAAATGCATGGGTTTGTATGATTTATATGTATGTATTTGAGTGCTGCAATTCCGAAATTTGCTTTAACTTGTACGTTGCTTTATGTTGTTAATTTGATCATTTTTAAAATTGTAATTGGTTCTACACATAATTATTTCGTTATTGTAACAGAAAATTTTGTTTCTTTCGATATGAAACAGATACGATACACGATATGATAAATAAAAAAATGAAACACAAACCGTATCAAGATTTAACAACTTTGATTATGTCATATACGTGGGCCGATATTTTCATATTAGCCAATAGGCAAAAATAAATTGCGGTCTGGATATGGCATATTGGCAGATGTTACCTATATACACACATGCATATTGTCTCCCCATTTTTTCATAAATTAAACCAACTTTTCTATACATGCTAGTAATTACTGGATACATTCAGGTTAAATGCATAGAGCTAGCCGTAATTTCCTCTACGGTAAACTTTCATCAATGCAACACTTTGGTTCGCCTAACTAGATCGCCATTCACGAACACAATCTATTTATATGGAATGATTTTATACACTTAATTTTACCACATTTAATGAAAATGAATCATTCATGATATGATACATGTATATACATCGATACCCAACCCCAACCTAACCCCAGCCCCAGCCCCAGCCCAGCCCCGCCCCAACCTAACCCTAACCCCAGCCCCAACTAAACCCCAACCCTAAGCCAAACCCTAACCCCAGCCCCAGCCCCAGCCGCAGCCGAACCCCAACCCTAACCCCAACCCCAACCCCGACCGCAACCCCTGCCGAACCCCAACTCCAACCGCAACCCCAGACCCAGCCATGAACCCTAGCCCTAAATAATCAAAAATTTCTTTAATTTAGTTGAAGATTTACTAACCTGAACGGCGGTGGCGACAACCTGAACGGCGGTGGCGACGACGAGAACGATGGTGGCGACGAGAACGGTTGTGGCGATGATGAGAACGGCGGTGGCGATTTGGGGATTTTGTTTCGCGCGCGATCGAGAGAGGAAGAAAGAGATAACGGGCGTAGGCGATCGATCTGTGCCTTTATTAAATCGCTATTTAGTTGCCCCTACGGATTTGTCCGTAGGTCCTTGTTTTGCGGCTCCGTAGGGGCAAACACCAAATTAAGAATTAATATTTTTATTCTTGAACGTCTTGGCCCGTAGGGGCAACCTTATAGCCCTATGGATTAATCCGTAGGGCCAACATAAATCTGCCCCTACGGATTTCAATATCCGTAGGGGCAACCCCCTATTTTAGTAGTGGCTAAGCCCCTGGCCTTGGAGTTGAACTCCCCGAAAGATTCTGCTTGGAGTTAAACTCCAAAAAGAGATTTTTATTCGGAGTTAAACTCCTAAAACAAAGATTTCTTATTCGAAGTTAAACTCCTAAAAAAGGGTTTTTTTTATTCAGAGTTAAACCCTAAAAATATTTTTAATTAGAAATCCAAAAAGGGTCTTTTAAAAACCTTCAAGATTTATGTCTTGAATGATGAGAGGGGACCCTTTCTTCTTTTTTGTGCTTTGGATCCTCCCAAAGTGAGATTTTCGGAGATGAGTCTCCTTCTTTCTTCTTTCTTTTTTTGGATCCTGGAGAAGATGAGCGATAAGATTTAAAATCTCTCCTTTTAGAGATTTAATGGGAGATTAAAATTCCCCTTCAATGATTTTATGGTAAAAAACCATTTCTTTTTGAGTAAGGAAGAGTTAATCTTTTGATTTAATTGAAAAAAAAGAAGAAGAAAGGTTTATTACCTTCGAAGAAAGAGACACAAAACCCCAGAAAAATTGAAAGAATAGAAGTTGTTATTGATTTCTCATCATGTTTGCCTTTTATAGGCTACACCTTTTTGCATATAGCTCCTTTAGTTTTTCCAAATGATACTTATGACTCCCCGTGCCTTATGTGCTTATTTCTTTTTGCACATAAGCCATGGGGTTTAAATAATTTGGTTTTTTGCTCATTTTTCATATATTTATTTCTAAAATTTACATTAACATATTTATTGCCTCATTCTTTCTTGGCATGGGGCCGGTCCCTTCCATGCTTGGGCTTGATTTGGGCTTGAATCCACTTGACTTGGACTTGGACTTGCTTGCTTGGGGTTCGGTCCACTTGACTTGGGGTTTGAATTTTTAGATAAGAGGGATGTAAATTTTTACCCAATATAGGCAAGAAAAATGCAAGGAAGTGATCGAGGCGAAAGTTAATCTAAAGCATAGACACGTAGGTATGGAAAATATCAAGAACCAAAAACTCTTAGATCGGAGTAATCTGGTTGTTTTCGATATAAAGAATAAAATGGCGATTGCATATGTAGAGTTTGGGCAGGTAATCTGTTTATCAACCATGTTGCAGTGCTATAAGCATTAACCCAAAAACGTTTTGGCATGTGACTATGAATTAGAAGAGTGAGACCTAGTTCAGTGTATTTCTATATTTTATTTCAGCCATTCCATTTTGGGAAAGCGTGTGAAGGATAAGAAATATGATGTAAAATCCCATGATTTTCAAAGAAAGACCTTAGCTTGTCATTACAAAATTCTTTACCACCGTGAGATTGGAATATTTTAATACTCTTGTCAAATTGAATTTTGACAAAAGTATAAAATCGTATAAAGCAATCAACAGTATCAGATTTGTTTTTAAGTGGAAAGAACTAAGTACAGCCATAGTAACATAATTCACGAATTATTCGGCGCATTCGTGAATAGTTCGTGAATTATTGATATGCCGATTAAATCTGCGAATTATTCGTCGTCGCCGAACGCGGCGAATTATTCGTGAATAATTCCCGGATTATTCAAAAAACAACGAATTATTCAAAAAACAGCAAATAATGCACAAAATCTAGCGTCTCATATATTAATTTTTTGCTCGAAATACTTCCCGAACATTTCCCGAAAACTTACCGAATCTTTCCCGAATACCTGCCGATTTTTTCCGAATAGTTCTCCGAATCCGAATTTTCGACCTCACCGAATTATTGCCGACTCACGAATTTGTGACTATGAGTACCGCGAGTCTTTTCGTCAACAAAAATCACATAATATTAGAAATTTTGAAAGGAAACAGTAAGTGGTGATGGTCTCCAAAGATTACAATGAACTTTATTGAAGGACCGTCAACAATAGACTTGGAAGGAAAATTGGAAGATGACATGCTTTAGCCATTTGACAACTTTCACGGATAGAATTTCTCGATTGATCGCACATGATAAAAGTTTATACTTATTCGAGAAAGAAAGAATTTGATGGTGAGGATGGCCTAACATTGGTACTGCACATCACTATCAATTCGCCAGCAAGAAGAGCAATAAGCCTCATTTATTGACGAATCCAGTTGGGAGAGGGCACAGTACTTTGAACCCTTCCTCACTACTACCCATGTTTTCTTGTTTCTGATAACAAAGCCATCTGAGTCAAACACAAAACAAACAGGTTGATCAGTTATTAACTAATTAACAGATAAAAAGGTTCTTTTGTATAGATGGAATAACAAGAACATTATTTAATTTAATTTAATTTAATTTTTTTAGACACAAGAAGAACCAACATGAGATATAGGGCATAAATTTCCATTACCAACTATGACTTTATGATCCATAGTAAGATGCACTTAAATAAAGATTACCAACACCATTTGTCATGTGAGTTGAGGTTCCGGTATCTGAAAACTAAGTAGAGTCTTAAGCGACAGTAAGAGTCATAACGGAAAGTGCTTGTGGAATGTCCTCCGATTGATAGTTATGATTGAAACGTTGCTAACATTTCAAGGCAAAATGGTTCGGCTTACCATAAATTTGACGGTCGACGTCTTTATCAGACGATTTGCTTGAAGAGACATGAGTGGACAGTTGAGTCAGGACGAGAATGATAATTGTTGTTGGTGCTAGATTGATGAAAACCAAGTCCTTAAGAGATTTTTTTTTTATTTTGACCACGCGCACCTCTCTTCCAGAAGTTTCCTTGCTGTCGAGTTGCCACGAAGGCATGCTCCTGATTTGGTAATTGATGATGCTCCCAAGTGGTGTTTCCTCGGATTACGACACGTGGCAACCAAGTCCCTCCTCTCTTTTCTATTCTGAAAACTTGTAATTCTAAAACCCGACGGAAGCGGAGTTAATCCGACTTCCGATTCGGTTTTCTTTAAAAAGTTCCAATTTTCTTAATTACAACAATACCAAACTTGCACATCATGACCATTAAATATTAACAAAATATATAGAACAAGTTTCATAGCAAAAGAATTCATATTATAATTTTTATCGCACTTTTTCAGAAAAATACCATATTGTTTAGCTTCGACATAAAAACATCATTACCCTTGCTATACCTTTAGATAGTTCACGAGGTAATGACTTACCTCCTCACAACACTCATATATAATATAGCACGGTAATCTTTGGGAACATAGTTTTGGGATAATACGGTTTTACACAAAACTATCTCAAACTTATAAAAAAAACCTTTTTCTACAAGATTATATATTTCAAACAAATCTTTATAAAGCGCCGCTACAACCCATTTGGGGAATCCGTTCGGGATGGTGCGGATTATCGCACATCCTCGGGCTTAGTAGTGCGAGATGCAGACCTCCGCAAGGAGCATACGGTCTCGAAAGATTTAAAAATACAAATATCTTAAGAAAATGAGATCTCTAGAAAAATAATAAATTAAATTACTTTTATAAATATATCTATGTATCATCAAAATATCTATTTTTGATATAATATAAATATTCCAACTTTTCTAAATAAAAAGGAATCACTTTACATGAAAATACCATGCAATTCCATACAAGTTCAATACTTTACAATTAAATACCATATATTATGAAATTAGGTTTTACTCACTAGAAATGTCACACATATAAAATCTACATCTATAAAAACTCTAAAGACGATAATTAAATACTTGGGTGTATTTTGAAAATTATACAAATTATTTTTACATTAAACCCCCTCAAGTCTATAAACTACAATAAGGACCCTAGTAAACATAGGTTTAAGCGGAACCAGTCTCTTGAGCCCCAGATAGCCGGAGATATGGGTGCTTGCCTATTTAAGGTAGACAACTTAACAAACAGTGTTATCAACACGGTAATCGTCCTTGAAAAAGACACAAATCCTACCGTCCATGTGCAGTGGTTACCGATAACATTAAAACTTAATTCGGGATTTCAATTTCTTTTCTAATTGTCTGACTCAGACTGAGTCTCATTATAATTAATCTGACTTGAATATAATTCAAGTACAAACTACAATTCAATATGAATCCTTGAATCCATATAATCAATTGTTCCATGTATTCAATCTGTATTGACTAAACCGAACCATGGATATACATCCATCTACATGATCCTCCAGTTACATCCATTTACTGATATCATGGTTTTGGCAAGTCATCCATCTATACAATCTATAATACAAGACAATACAATTTACAACACAATACAAACAATACAATCAAGATATCGCGGTGTTTAAGGGTAGATTGGTACGGGAGGTGTTAAAGGTGGCACGGGGTGGTCACTTAAGACGTAATTACATCCATGCCGTTGTTCCGTGGTATTATCGACGGAGCCTTGTACTCTTGATTCCGTCTACTTTAGTCTCTGGTCTACTGAGACTCCTCTCGTATACACTGGCCTCTTCTGTACCAAGATATAAATAACAACGTTAACACTAAATACAACATTATTATAATATAATACCACTTTAAAAGTTACACACACTCTCTCTGTCTATTCTATTTCTCCCTTGTCTTTGGGACTTACCGAGCGATTGTTCGCTGACGACATTTCTTCTCTTTCTTCTTTGGAATATTGTCAGGTGATTCGGACCTTCAGGAGATCGAGCCCACCAGCGAGGACTTGGATCAGCTAGCTTTCGACCCGGAGCTCTAGTTACTTGTACATTTTATTTTAGTATTTTTCATTTCGTTATGCCACTGTTTAGGCATTGCTTTTCATTCCATGTATTTACTTTTCCATATACTGTAAAAGAATGTTAATAAATAAAGTTGCTGTTCATTACATTTGTCTCTTGTGTATATTTCTTTTATATTGCTTAGTTACGCTTAGCGTATTTACTTCTGAGTAAATACGTAGCGGCCAGTCGCGTCCTCTGCCCGTACACTGGGAAGCGGGGCGTGACAGGTTTTGTTGGCGGCCCATGCAGGTCTAAGCTGTATTGAACACTACCATGCAGTTATGTTCTGTGCAGACAGCCTAAGCAATATAACACAAGAACCAGCAACTGAAAATATTCCTTACAATACCTATTCCTTGAATCTTATCATTTCATATACTTTGAATCTGTCATAACCAAAATTTTTCTTTCAAGGTTATGGATTCCCCAAACAACACCAGCACCAATGTCAACAACATTCCCCCACCTCTACCACTCACACCTGTTGTAGCTGCTCCGATCAATGAGCAGACGGTACTGCTTGAGGTGATCCGCAGCCTCCTGGAAGGACAGCAGCAGCAAACTGCTATTCTCTTGAACCGTTCAGAAGCGGAAGCACCCGGAGTGAAGCAATTCCGGGCACTGCACCCCAAGAACTTCTCTGGAAAAGAGAGCCCGCTAGAAGCTGAAGAATGGGTAGAAGCTGAAGAATGGGCTCAGAGTATTGAAGATGATCTGGCAGCAACACATGTGCCAGAGATAGCTTGGGTCTGTGTTGCGAAGCAGCAGCTTACAGACAATGCACGGGTTTGGTAGAAGGCGGAAGAAAGCTGTCTCACTCAGCCTATCGAATGGAAGACTTTCCGTGATATGTTCGATGCTAAGTACTTCCCTGAGACTGCTCGCTTTGATATGGAACAGCAGTTCATCCATCCGCAACAAGGTTCAATGTGGACCAAGTCAATAGATGAATATGACGCTGAGTTCACCATACTCAGTCGGTAAGATATGTCTCAATGTTTGATTTTAAATCACATACTACACGGCTAACACAATACTTTAATAGATTCGTAGCACACCTGATACCGACGGATGAGATCGGAGCCCGTCGATTTCAACAAGGTTTAGATTCGGAGATCCGGGCGGCACTGGCCACAGGAGATTTTCCGACTCATGAATCGGCTCCGAAAGCTGCCCGCCGTTATGAAGCAGTGGTAAAGATGAGGGGCAGATCTCAATCTGCTGGAGTGAAACGCCCTGCCACTCAGATGGCAGGAGGAGCCTCTTCAAGGCTAAATGTTGAACCCAGGAGACCGGATGAAACCCATAACCAGCCGAGTCCCGACTTTTGCTTCTATTGCAAGAGAGAAGGACACTTGTGGAAGGACTGTAGGCGCGCAAAAGGCCTATGCTTAGTTTGTGGCGCTGCTCGGTAAGGTCTCTTCCTTCGCATTCATATGTATATTTTTGCATTTGCATACTTATTTTAAAACCCATAAAAATTAAATTTTTTTAAATATTATAAAAAAATTGGAAAATTCAATTTTGGGGCCATAATTGACTTGAGTTTGACAAGAAGGTTAATTAGCTAGGAACAACTAGATCCTAGACTTAGTAAATTAAAAACCCTAAAAATAACCTTTCTTAAAATTTAACGGTAGAAAGTATATGTCTTTGTAGTTTATTTAGAAATAGGCAAATTTCGAGTTCACTTCTTGGGCTAAGTTAAAACAAGGAAAAAGTATTGATATTTTTATTAAAGTATAAGTCTGAAAAATAATTCCTAAGCTTAAGTCTAAATTCTGAAAATATATACCTTACAAATTGCACAAACACGAACCTTGAAATTTGGAATAATAGAAGAGACCTTGAAATGCTCTTGTTTAAAGTCCTTAGTACGAAGGAAAATAAAATAAAAATACAAGTGTGAATAAAGAGATAAAAAAAATGAACACTGGTTTTTGTAATTACTTAATGCTGCATAAATAGAAAAAATATTTAGCGAGGGTGCTTTATCACCTAGTGCCTTAGACCAACTGGTTTGGGAGTCACTGCTAAAACCTTAGGTGTTACAAGACTAGGAATTACGCTTTAATTTGCAAACACATTTTGTAATCGGTTGTTGGTACCTCAAAAAGTATTAACGGTCGCATGAAAGATGTGTGAGAAAATTTCATCTAAAAATTCACCAATTAAGAAGTACTTTGGACGATGGACAAGAGTATAATAGCTTGATTTGAATTTCCAAGTGTAGGGGTGATACACACACACACGTAGGGGTATGTGATTAGGGTTTAGATAAAAGATGGGAATGAAAAATAGGACTTATATCTTTAGTAGAGATGATAAAAATTCCTAAGTTGAGATGGAACCCTAGAAGGAAAACTCAAAAGATGCTAAAAGCTAAGTAAATCTACAAAACATATATAATCTTAAGTTAAATAATAAGGAAGCGTGAAAAATACGGGTTGATAATTTTTGAGTCGAAGATAATAGAGTTTCTTGTTAGAAAACCTAATTGGAGAATAAAAGTCAATAGGCCGAATTGATAGGATTTTGTGGGTAGTATCCGCTGAAAACCCTCAAGAGACAACACTCCTCCTACTAGGGACACCTAGAGGTTTAACGGCTTGTTGCACGAGCTCAGTGCAATCGTGTTTCCCTGCGAAAGTGAGGTTAGGTCTTTTTCAAGAATAAACTAGGTTTGCTCATGAACGAGCAAAACATAAGTTTGGGGGTATTTGTTCATACCATAATTTTGCATTATTATATTCCCCATTCTTATTCATTTTACAAATAAACAGGTGCTTTTGAACCATGTCTGCTACATAGTTGCAGGTTACAGGTTCTTGGAACAAAAACAGTGAAAATGATGAAAAGACGATACAAAAGTGAGACTACGACCGACAAATGGAAGAATCTTGATCATGCCTACAGTTTGAAGGACAATGAAGATCAATGAACAAGTTCACAAAGTACAAAGGCAGTGCAAGGTTCAAGACTTCGACACGAAGCAAACGGTAAAGTCCACGACATTATTCACTGTGGAAATCTGGAAGAAATCTAGAAGACAATCTGAGAAACCAAGTGAAGAAACAAGAAGCAAAATGCAACCAGAATCAGCCCTAAAAAGTGCAGTCCATGAAACTACTACATGGCCGCGGATCCGCGTCCAAACATGGGTTTTGGCCGCGGTTCCGCGGCCATAAGGAGCCCATGTCGATGCAAATTTTGTGACGGTGTGGCGGTGCGTTGACTAGTCTTCTTAGGGTATATTTGTAAATGCAGATGTGAATCGATTGTAACCCTAGAGTTTCTATGCTCTATAAATAGAAATCCTAAACCTCTCTTTGAGCTATGCCTCTTCTTGTGCCTCATTTTATTTATCAAAATTCAGAATTCCAATTCTTGTAATGTTTGAAGAGAGTATCAAATAAAGTAAGTAGTTTTTTTTACCTTGCCCTAGTTCTTAAATTTTTTTCTGCCCTAGTATAGTTTTTATTATCTACCATAGTTAATTAGTTTAGAACTTTTAATTATTTACCGTAGATAAAAACTGTTTTTTTAATCAATTCCCTAATGAGTGAGTAGTTCCTCACCTGTTAGGGTTAGGAATAGGAGAGGTTTGAGAGATAAAAATCTCTCACCCCTTTCTTGCCCATCACATATTTTTATAGGACTCCATGCATACATACACACGCCGCTCACTACGGCACCCTATCCCACGAGGTAGCGGTGATACCGTAGTTTAAAAAGACCGGTTGTATATGTTTTCCATGGAGGTTAGGGTAAGAATTAAGAAAGGAAGGACAACAACCTAGAGGAAGAAACCTAGTTTCTTCCCGATGGTACTAATCCCCTTTATTAATTATTACCATAACACCTAATAGATCTTAATTAGGGCATAGAAAGCGGTGAGGAATACCGACTTTCCAAACTTAACCTAAACCTAACTCTAGCAAGGTTTTAATCCTAGTCTAGATCAACCTTAGTTTTTAGTGATAAATCAATCCAACACCAATTGGAATTAACTCGTTAGAACAAATTGAGAATACACAAAATCCCTGTGGACTGACCCGTACTCACCGGCTAGCTACCAAGCGACGCCGTTCTTGATTGCAGTAATTAATTCTTTGATTCATCTTTTGAAAGTGCATTGTTACCATAACACCAATTGGAATTAACATCTTTTCTTCCCGATCGTCCTAATCCTCTTTCAAAAGATGAATCAAAATTAATTCTTTGATTCATCTTTTGAAAGCGCATTGTTACCATAACACTAATTAGAATTAACATCGTTTCTTCCCGATCGTCCTAATCCCCTTTCAAAAGATGAATCAAAGAATTAATTACTGCAATCAAGAACGACGTCGCTTGGTAGCTAGCCGATGAGTACGGGTCGGTCCACAGGGATTTTGTGTATTCTCAATTTGTTCTAACGAGTTAATTGCAATTGGTGTTGGATTGATTTATCACTAAAAACTAAGGTTGATCTAGACTAGGATTAAAACCTTGCTAGGGTTAGGTTTAGGTTAAGTTTGGAAAGTCAATATTCCTCACCGCTTTCTATGACCTAATTAAGATCTATTAGGTGTTATGGTAATAATTAATAAAGGGGATTAGTACCATCGGGAAGAAACTAGGTTTCTTCCTCTAGGTTCTTGTCCTTCCTTTCTTAATTCTTACCCTAACCTCCATGGAAAACATATACAACCGGTCTTTTTAAACTACAGTATCACCACTACCTCGTGGGATAGGGTGCCGTAGTGAGCGGCGTGTGTATGTATGCATGGAGTCCTATAAAAATATGTGATGGGCAAGAAAGGGGTGGGAGATTTTCATCTCTCAAACCTCTCCTATTTCTAACCCTAACAAGTGAGGAACTACTCACTCATTAGGGAATTGATTAAAAAAACAGTTTTTATCTACGGCAAATAATTAAAAGTTCTAAACTAATTAACTAGGGCAGATAATAAAATTTATACTAGGGCAGAAAAAAATTTAAGAACTAGGGCAAGCTAAAAAAAACTACTTAATTTATTCGATGCTCTCTTCAAACATTACAAGAATTGGAATTCTGAATTTTGATAAATAAAATGAGGCACAAGAAGAGGCATAGCTCAAAGGGAGATTTAGGATTTATATTTATAGAGCATAGAAACTCTAGGGTTACAATCGATTCATATCTGCTTTTACAAATATACCCTAAGAAGACTAGTCAACGCACCGCTACACCGTCACAAAATTTGCACCGACATGGGCTCCTTATGGCGGTGGAACCGCGGCCAAAACTCATGTTTGGCCGCGGATCCGCGGCCATGTAGTAGTTTCATGGACTGCACTTTTTAGGGCTGATTCTGGTTGCATTTTGCTTCTTGTTTCTTCACTTGGTTTCTCAGATTGTCTTCTTGATTTCTTCCAGATTTCCACAGTGAATAATGTCGTGGACTTTACCGTTTGCTTCGTGTCGAAGTCTTGAACCTTGCACTTCCTTTGTACTTTGTGAACTTGTTCATTGATCTTCATTGTCCTTCAAACTGTAGGCATGATCAAGATTCTTCCATTTGTCGGTCGTAGTCTCACTTTTGTATCGTCTTTTCATCATTTTCACTGTTTTTGTTCCGAGAACCTGTAACCTGCAACTATATAGCAGACATGGATGAAAAGCACCTATTTATTTGTAAAATGAATAAGAATGAGGAATATAATAATGCAAAATTATGGTATGAACAGGCGCATCCAATCATGGAATTGGAAACTGTCCTTATAGACCCAACCCAGCTCACACACCCACCAACTATCCGCAGCGGCCAGCTATCCAGGCTCCTGCACCTCGTCTTGCACTCCCAGCTCCACCACCTGCACAGCCTACTTGCCAGTTCCAACAGGCACTGAGGAACATGCCTCGAGCACAGAGGAATGTGCCTCCAACTAGGAGAAATGTACCAGGGCGACAGGCTTACACCTTAGCAACCGTAGAAGCCGAGACTATTGACCAAGGTAACACTAGTAAGTCTCTTTCATATTTTTAAAACCCTTGTACCACCTTGTTATTTTTCATACACTATCAGTACTTCAGTCACCAAACTTTCCTTGAATCTGTTACACATTCCTTTTACAAATTTCGAGAACGAATTTTTTTAGGCGGGTAGAATGTAACAACCCTAAACTTTCTGTACAAATTTTTCAAAAAAATAAATACAGAAAGGGGTAATTTTGCCTGAGCACAAGTTATAAATTTGTTTTGCTTTTTAATAGCAAGAAGGAGCTTGTAGCTCATTGGTAAGACCTTGCACTATTAAACTAAAACATCAGAGTTCAAATCCCATCAGCCACATTATTTTTTAATTAGTTTACTTTTAATCTTTTTAGAAGCCCAGGAGTCTACACGTGCATAACTCGTAAAAACCAAAAGTCACATATAAAACAAACTGGTCCAGGAGGTAGACCAATCGACGATGGACACGTTGCGACGAGCTCCGGCCCGACTCGGGCCGGCGACTCGGCCGAATCGGCCGGCGGCGCAGGTTCGGGTGAGTCGGATCGCCGATTTTCTTCACTCCTCTGAGACTTTTGGCCTACCCCACTCCCCCTGCACTGTTTAAAACCTCTGAAATTAAACAGAGAATTAAAACACTCTCTTTTAATTTTTTAAATGCAAAATTTAATACAATTTTCTCACACCCTTTCATCTACCCTAACCCTAATCTTTTCCTATAAATACCACTCCAATTCACACCCCTCACTCACAAACTCTGTCCAAACTCTCAAGAAAAATCCCAAGAACTTTTGTGTACAAGTGGAGTTAGCGAAGGGCGAAGCTCCGACGAACTTCCGACGACGATTCGAGGAGCTCCCGGCGATGAAATGACGCACCGGCACCTCCTACCACTCCCTCTTCCTCTTCTCTAATCTCAAAACCAATAAGTCCCTCCTCTCTCTTCTCTTTTCTATTCTGAAAACATGTATTTCTAAAACCCGACGGAAGCGGAGTTAATCCGACTTCCGATTCGGTTTTCTTTAAAAAGTTCCAATTTTCTTAAATACAACAATACCAAACTTGCACATCATGACCATTAAACATTAACAAAATATATAGAACAAGTTTCATAGCAAAAGAATTCATATTGTAATTATGTCGCACTTTTTCAGAAAAATACCATATTGTTTAGCTTCGACATAAAAACATCATGTTAGATATGTATGCCCTAGAAGCCATTATTGTATAGTACTAGTTTGTATAATACATTTTGGAGGCTTGGGATATATATATATATATATATATATATATATATATACGGTTTTACGACAGTCTTGCTCGATATAGTAGTATGCTACTTGGTTTGTTTCTATCTTAATATGTGTATATGTTTCTTTTAACATATCGCTAATACATATTGATGGAGCTCTTAGGATCTTTTGCTTGACTACCGGCGTTGTGATGGTGATCACACTAGTGGGGGCTGGGTAGTCTATAAGCACATCCTTATTTTGGTCTTTAGTCGTAGGATTATCGAGACAGGGCATCGATACTCCAGAGTAGACTGGTGCATACGCTTCTCTTCCCAGCATGGGAGATGGTCTGTCCCACAGCCATCAGTACGTCGTACTGGAGATAGTATGCAGGTGCTCGTTAGGTTACGAGTACACTGGATAGGACTCATCGGGAACTGTTGGTTGGTATTATACCTATCGTCAGTTAACAGTTCCCAGGTGACATGAGTACAGCTTAGTCCGCTGACTTGACACTGTCACTTCGCCTCGAGTGTGTTCCCACTGTTCTTTGATTACTACCCTACCACAGCTCTACTGAGTCGTGCAAACAGGTAGTAGTTGGGTGCAGTCCCGAAGAACTTGGAGGCAGTGCCGGTTAGACAGGATTCATCTCTCCCGGTATTGGGAGTTGATATCGCGCTGTGTCTAGGAGAGCTATTACACATAGTCGTCCCTGGCCAGGGCAAGCGAGATATACTGGTAGGTTTCCAGTGTTATCTCAGGGTGTTCTGGGCTACACTCCAACACGGCTTGTACCGCTATTAGGGGACTGGCGTTTACCACCCCCCTAGGCCCGTCATGCGATATTCTCAGACGAACAGACCGGACTGTACGGAGATTGTCACATACAGGCTCAGTAGGAGTTCGGATGGGTTCACCTCATCAGTCTTCTTATCGGCATCTATCTGGGGACCGTTACGTACAGCTAGTGCCACTTGCGGTCTGTGGTTAAACCCACTGCCAGCATAGTGTCGAGTCTTTAGAGTCCCACACAGAGGGTTATTCGCCTTTGGGCAAAACAGAGTAGAGGTCCTATGGTTTTGTGACGGGGTTCGTTCACATCCGTGCACTTGTGCACATTTGGTGTCCGGACAGTTATTACTAGCGGGCTTTGGTTTAAGCCAGATCCTAGTATATGTTTTGGGGTTAGTTTTATCTCTTTGTATTCGTGTTCCTCGGAACACGGATGCGGGTGTGTATGCACAGTTGACTGAGGCAGAGGCAGAGAATTCTCATTAGGGTTTTGGAACGGGTGTATATGCACAGTTGACAGTTGTCTTTTTCCAAACCCTAATGAATATGTGAAATATCAATTAATAATATTAATTAAAGGAAATTGAGTTATGGTTAGGGTTGTTGACTTGTTGACCAAGGTTGACTTGTTGACCAAGGTTGAAACTTTGACCATCATCATTTCAAGCAAAGATCCTCTTTGATCTTTGCAAAACTCATTTAATGTGAAATGATAATGGTCTTTTCAAACTACCACCACCTTTTTCCTTTTTGATTAATATTATTAATTTGTTAATTCACATACATTGGATATGGTTGCAAAATTCTTTTTCATTCTCTCATATTCATTCTCTCTCATCTTTTGCTCTTGCTCTTCCTCTAGCTCAAGGAAAATTCCTCGCATGAGTTGAGAACCATTTCCTTTGAGATAAAACACCAAATCCACTCTCTACTCATCCTAAGGTTGAAGGTCTAGCAAGCCTAATACTTTAGTTACCTCAAGTTCGAGGAAGAAGCTCAAGGTAGAGGCCCTCGGGTGGATCCATCTTCGGCAAGAGAAGGCGACGAGGTGAGGCCGATTCGACCACCACAAGGAGTCGAAGAGAAGGAGTTAAAGTTAAGGTATAACCCCTAATTGAGTAGGTAAAGCTCTTAGTAGTTGCTAGTGTGTTGTTTAGCAAAGATCCGGCTTTTATAGTCCATGTTACCCTAAACCCTAAAATTGTTTTTCACCGTTTCCGCAACCCCGAAAGTACCGGGACAGGTAACGTGGACCTAACAATGGTATCAAAGCCTAGCTAAACACACACTAGTATCTTAGCAAAGTATCTAGAATTTCGATCGGACAAAAAAACAGCAAAACACCCCGAAAAAGTGAACTTTCTGCCGATTTTGTTTTCTGTTCAAAAAATAATAAATCATGTACTAAAAATCGGCTCAGGGTTTTTACAGAACAAGCAAGAAATTTGGTCCAGTGAGTCGGTTAACTTCCCGCGGAACCGCGACAAGAGCATGCTCTTGCCGCGGATCCGCGGTCGAGTTGACTCGGCCGTGGGTCAATCTTCTTGCAGTGTTCTTATATTGGTGTTTTTTGATTTTTAGGATGGTTTGTTTCTGCCCAGAATTTCCAGAGAACAAAATTTGTTTTTGGGGTGGTTATAAATCCGTATTTTGATCGAATTTCTGTAAACTTTGGCTAATGGGTTATATCTGTGATGTTATATATGTATTGAACGTCTGATAATCGCTATACGTCGATTAGTGGGGGTTATACATATCTGTGATCTGTAATGTTGATTGTTTGTGTATATGAATTCGTTGGATCGTCGCGGATGAATAGCCGGGGGGGTTGTGAGATGAGGGTTTTTCTTTATCTTTCAATTCATGTAATATGTAAATTGATGTAATATTATTTGTATGGCCGCACATCCGGGATGAGGTTGTAGCCGCCTTTGTATAATTTCTTTTTACTGTTTTTGCTCCTAGGATAGACCCAAGGTGGGGTGCACAAACTACCGGGTATCTCGAAGTGCCGAGTGGCCTACTCACGTTGTTGAGGGAGGTTGCTTCGCTTCGGGTACTTGGCGGGTAGTTTGCCGCACCCGTAGGGGTCTAGGGTGGGGTATTTGGCTATTCATCACGACCGTGTAATCTGTCTTTCGTTGCAGGCTCGAACGAAATGCAGATTCCTAGTATATCCAACGTGTTCATCTTTGATCTGGAATGGCTATCATTGCATCTGACGAATGCGTATATATCTATATATGATATCTATTTAGGCGTTGCTTATGTTTTGCATCCGCGCTAGTCCAGCCCCCGTCCTGTCGTTAGTTAAGTAACCTAACAGGTGATGACGGGGCCCCGTGGCGAATGCGGATGGCATAAGCGTACGTCATATTTTCGTTCTTTTCTGCAATGGTAGGATTAATTGATGGGACACATTAAATTAATGCAAGAAAACAAACCTAAAAAACGTTGTTGGAACAATTTTCAAAAAGCTGTTATTGCAAGGACGTTCTCTTTTGTTTTGCATAGAGGTATTCGGTTATGAATGCCCAGCACCTCATTCGATGAGGCAAGGGCCGAGATCCCTTCATCGGGAGTGTCCCCTTGGACAAAAGTTTGCGTCAGGGTAATAATTTCACTATAGTCGATTATTCTTTCTTTGTATCGAGGTATTCAGTTTGGATTATTCTGCACCTCATTAGACGAGGAAAGAGCCGAGATCCCTTCACAGGGAGTGACCTCTTTAGCAAAAGTTTTCGCCACTATATTTTCAAAAAGTCTATCAGGTTCCTTCAACGATATCAAGTTCATTACGTTAACGGGTTTTTCGCCAAAAACCCAGCCGTAGCCCTCCGTCATTTCTTACAAGTATTACTTAGTATTCATGCTGTGTATGTTGACCTCTGTCAAGGCATAGTGAATGGTAGCTAAGCAATACTCGTATGCTGCATAGATAAACGCGATTATTTAGGATAGTTGCACAGTCATTTTGACCTCTGTCAAGGACTTGTGCGAGTGGGTCTAAATCAATCCAGGATAATGACGGGTTGAACTTGACTTGCGACTTATGACATGTTGACCTCTGTCAAGGTCATGAAGTCGCTTGGGGAAAAAACCACATCGGGAGTTTCTGAAGAAACTGAAACTTGCAGATTTAGCATACCTTCTGGAGTGTGGTGACTAGAGTGGATTCCATCTAGGTCATCACACAATGATAGTTGGATCCCGATCCCACTGATGAGTTGGATTACTCTCGGGAGACTATTTCACTTAACAATCAATTCTATAAACCAAGTAGGTGTCTAGAACGGTGTTAGCGGGGCTACGCCTCCAGGGAAAAGAGGTTACTTAATTAAGGAACTTCGCGAAAGCGTTGGAAAACCTCCCTCGAAATACCAACACTAGCCTGGCTGAAAGGTTAAGCAAGTATTGTGACGTGTAATTAATCCCGACTAGTTCTTCTTTTAAAGGTTTGAAGAAGAATTTGAGGAAACGGTGGGGGCCATCCTGATTAGATAAATTAATAAACCAATCTAATCTTGCAAGAGCGCACGCTGAGTGTTTCTTTTCTCTCTTTCCAGGTAGCAGCCATTTCATGCCCTAATCAAGATAATAAAATGTATCGCTTGACCGATCCAAATTCTTATTCGGGGTTGGGGTACGTCGGTTCGGCTCTAACTTGTGACAACAGTCATAAGTATGAGCAAGGAAAAGAGAATTGTATGGATTCCAAGGATACCCAGTTGAAGAAGAAGCATGGTTTTGCATCTACTTCAGGTGTTCTTGTAATTGAGAACTTCTTTACGGTCAGCCCTACCTCCTGGGTACTTGATACCGGATCAGGATCTCATATCTGTAATTTATTACAGGGACTGAGAAAAAGTAGGAAAGTTGGAACTGGTGATATGTCGCTCAGGGTAGCGAATGGAGCACAAGTTAATGCTGCAGCCGTCGGTGAATATCACCTTGTGTTGCCAAATGGCAATACTATGATTTTGAACGATTGCTACTATGTACCTTCCATGGTTTGCAACATCATATCAGTTTCTTTACTCGATAAAGATGGATATAACTTTATTCTTGATAGAAATATCATGAACATTTACCTTCATAAGGTACTGGTTGCAGAAGGTACACTGTGTAATGGTATCTACGTTCTAAATCAGAATACAGTTCTCAATATACAAAACACACGCAAGAGGAAGAATTCAGATACGAATGAATCCTGCTTGTGGCATTGTAGACTTGGTCATATCGGAGAGAAAAGGCTAAGTAAGTTGCATAAAGATGGACTCTTGAATACGTTCGAGTTTTCATCTTATGAAACTTGTCAGTCTTGTCTCAAAGGGAAGATGACCAAATCTCCGTTCACCGGACATGGAGAAAGAGCAACAAGGCTCTTGGGACTCATACATAGTGATGTATGTGGTCCGATGTCTATACATGCAATGGGTGAGTTCCGTACTTCATCACATTCACTGACGATCTCTCTAGATTCGGATATGTGTATCTTATGAAACACAAATCTGAAGCTTTTGAGAAATTCAAGGAATTCAGAAACGAAGTAGAGAATCAGACTGGCAAAAGTATCAAGATCCTCCGATCAGATAGGGGAGGGGAGTACTTAAGCACGGAATTCCGAGATTACTTAAAAGAGAATGGTATTCTCTCTCAGCTTACTCCTCCTTATACACCACAGCACAACGGTGTATCGGAGAGAAGGAATCGTACCCTATTGGATATGGTTCGATCCATGATGAGTAATGCTGAGTTACCTCTTTCATTCTGGGGACTTGCGCTAGAAACAGCAGCATATTTACCGAATCAGGTTCCGTCTAAATCTGTGCCTAAGACTCCATATGAAATATGGAGTGGTAGAAAACCATGTCTTAAACGGGTTAAGATATGGGGTTGTCCAGTATATGTGAAAAAGCAGAATCCGGACAAACTTGAGGCACGGTCAGTCTTATGTAAGTTTGTAGGATATCCCAGGCTTTCGAATGGATATCTGTTCTACCACACCGAGGAACAGAAGGTGTTTGTTGCTCAGCACGCCACTTTTTTGGAGTGGCAATTTCTTGCAAAAGAAATAAGTGGGAGCACGGTAGAACTGGATGAAACATCTGAACTACAAACTCAAATTGAGGATTTAGTAGAACCAGAAAATTCAATAGTCCCAGACGAACCTCAGCCACTCCGTAGATCTGGTAGGATTTCTCATCCGCCCGAGAGATACTACGGTTTTCTCATAGACGGGGATCGAGAGGATTGCATCTTGGAAGAAGATGACCCTATCAGTTTCAGGCAGGCCATTATCAGTAGGGACTCTGATATGTGGCTAAACGCTATGCAATCCGAAATGGAGTCCATGTACACCAATAAAGTGTGGACCTTGGATATTGCTCCACCTGGGGTAAAACCCGTTGGATGCAAATGGATCTACAAAAGGAAACTTGGTGTAGATGGCCAGGTGGAAACCTATAAGGCTAGACTCGTTGCAAAAGGTTTTCGTCAAAGACCTGGTGTGGACTATGACGAAACTTTTTCTCCAGTGCCTATGCTCAAATCCATTCGGATCCTACTTGCCATTGCTGCCTTCCATGACTATGAAATCTGGCAGATGGACGTTAAAATGGATTTTCTAAACGGCTGTTTGGAAGAGTGCGTTTACATGGATCAGCCAGAAGGTTTCGTAGACAGTGGGAGTAACGGGAAGGTGTGCAAGTTGCTTAAATCCATTTATGGATTAAAGCAGGCATCGCGGAGCTGGAACATCTGTTTTGATGAGGCAATCAAGGAATTTGATTTCATCAAGAATGAAGATGAACCTTGTGTCTATAAGAAGATTGTAGGACGAACTGTCGTGTTCCTAGTCTTGTATGTGGACGACATTCTTTTGATAGGAAATGACATTCCTATGCTACAATCGGTCAAGCTATTTTTGTCACAACGGTTCTCCATGAAGGACCTGGGTGATGCCTCGTACATTCTGGGGATCAAGATCTACAGAGATAGATCCAAGAGACTACTGGGACTTTCGCAGTCCAGGTACATAGAGACCGTAATAAAGAGATTTAGTATGGAGGATTCCAAGCGCGGTAACATACCCGCATTGCATTGAATTACCCTCTCCAAGAAGATGTCTCCTAAGACTGACGAGGAGAGGGTTCGCATGAGCACTATACCCTACGCTTCGGCGGTAGGATCTATAATGTATGCGATGCTATGTACAAGACCAGATGTAGCTTACGCGCTGAGCGTGGTGAGCCGGTATCAGTCAGACCCAGGTGAGGGCCACTGGACGGCAGTGAAGAACATTCTCAAGTACCTGAGAAGGACTAAGGAGATGTTCCTGGTTTACGGTAATGGCGACTTCAGGGTCGAGTCCTTTACCGATTCAAGCTTCCAGAGTGACAAAGATGACAGCAAACCTGTCTCGGGTTTTGTGTTTACCCTCAACGGAGGGGCGGTATGTTGGAGGAGTTCCAAACAGGATACCGTCGCAGACTCGACGATGGAGGCTGAATACATTGCTGCAAGCGATGCCGCAAAAGAGGCGGTCTGGATGAAGAAGTTCATTAATGAACTTCAGGTGGTTCCGTCCATTGTTGACCCAATACCTTTGTATTGCGATAACAATGGGGCTATAGCTTAAGCGAAAGAACCAAGGTCCCATCAGAAATCCAGACACATCTTAAGGCGGTATCACCTGATCAGGGAGATCATTGATCGCCAGGAGATCGAGGTACGAAGAGTGGACACAAAAGACAACACGGCGGATCCATTCACAAAGGCCCTCCCTCAAACACAGTTCGAGCAACTTTTTGAGCTATTGGGTATGCGGTACGCCAACAACTGGCCCTAGTGCAGACGTTGGGTATACGGTACACCAATTACTGGCCTTTAGTGCAAGTGGGAAATTGTTAGATATGTATGCCCTAGAGGCCATTATTGTATAGTACTAGTTTGTATAATACATTTTGGAGGCTTGGGATATATATATATACGGTTTTACGACAGTCTTGCTCGATATAGTAGTATGCTACTTGGTTTGTTTCTATCTTAATATGTGTATATGTTTCTTTTAACATATCGCTAATACATATTGATGGAGCCCTTAGGATCTTTTGCTTGACTACCGGTGTTGTGATGGCGATTACACTAGTGGGGGCTGGGTAGTCTATAAGCACATACTTATTTTGGTCCCTAGTCGTAGGATTATCGAGACAGGGCATCGATACTCCAGAGTAGACTGGTGCATACGCTTCTCTTCCCAGCATGGGAGATGGTCTGTCCCACAGCCATCAGTACGTCGTACTGGAGATAGTATGCAGGTGCTCGTTAGGTTACGAGTATATTGGACATGACTCGTCGGGAACTGTTGGTTGGTATTATACCTATCGTCAGTTAACAGCTCCCAGGTGACATGAGTACAGCTTAGTCCGCTGACTTGACACTGTCACTTCGCCTCGAGTGTGTTCCCACTGTTCTTTGATTACTACCCTACCACAGCTCTACTTAGTCGTGCAAACAGGTAGTAGTTGGGTGCAGTCCCGAAGCACTTGGAGGCAAAGACGGTTAGACAAGATTCGTCTCTCCCGGTATTGGGAGTTGATATCGCGCTGTGTTTAGGAGAGCCATTACACATAGTCGTCCCTGGCCAGGGCAAGCGAGATATACTGGTAGGTTTCCAGTGTTATCTCAGGGTGTTATGGGCTACACTCCGACACGACTTGTACCGCTATTAGGGGACTGACGTTTACCACCCCCTAGGCCCGCCATGCGATATTCTCAGACGAACAGACCGGACTGTACGAAGATTGTCACATACAGGCTCAGTAGGAGTTCAGATGGGTTCACCTCATCAGTCTTCTTATCGGCATCTACCAGGGAACCGTTACGTACAGCTAGTGCCGCTTACGGTCTATGGTTAAACCCACTGCCAGCGTAGTGTCGAGTCTTTAGAGTCCCACACAGAGGGTTATTCGCCTTTGGGCAAAACAAAGTAGAGGTCGCATGGTTTTGCGACGGGGTTCGTTCACATCCGCGCACTTGTGCACGTTTGGTGTCCGGACAGTTATTACTAGCGGGCTTTGGTTTAAGCCAGATCCTAGTATATGTTTTGGGGTTAGTTTTATCTCTTTGTATTCGTGTTCCTCGGAACACGGATGCAGGTGTGTATGCACAGTTGACTGAGGCAGAGACAGAGAATTCTCATTAGGGTTTTGGAACGGGTGTGTATGCACAGTTGACAGTTGTCTTTTTCCAAACCCTAATGAATATGTGAAATATAAATTAATAATATTAATTAAAGGAAATTGAGTTATGGTTAGGGTTGTTGACATTTTGACCAAGGTTGACTTGTTGACCAAGGTTGAAACTTTGACCATCATCATTTCAAGCAAAGATGCTCTTTGATCTTTGCAAAACTCATTTAATGTGAAATGATAATGGTCTTTTCAACCTACCATCACCTTTTTCCTTTTTGATTAATATTATTAATTTGTTAATTCACATACATTGGATATGGTTGCAAAATTCTTTTTCATTCTCTCATATTCATTCTCTCTCATCTTTTGCTCTTGCTCTTCCTCTAGCTCAAGGAAAATTCCTCTCATGAGTTGAGAACCATTTCCTTTGAGATAAAATACCAAAGCCACTCTCTACTCATCCTAAGGTTGAAGGTCTAACAAGCCTAATACTTTAGTTACCTCAAGTTCGAGGAAGGAGCTCAAGGTAGAGGCCCTCGGGTGGATCCATCTTCGGCAAGAGAAGGCGACGAGGTGAGGCCGATTCGACCACCATGAGGAGTCAAAGAGAAGGAGTTCAAGTTAAGGTATAACCCCTAACCGATTAGGTAAAGCTCTTAGTAGTTGCTAGTGTGTTGTTTAGCAAAGATCCGGCTTTTATAGTCCATGTTACCCTAAACCCTAAAATTGTTTTCCACCGTTTCCGCAACCTCGAAAGTACCGGGATAGATAACGTGGACCTAACACATCATTACCCTTGCTATACCTTTAGATAGTTCATGAGGTAATGATCTACCTCCTCACAATACTCATATGTAATATAGCACGATGATCTTTGGGAACATAGTTTTGGGAAAATACGGTTTTATACAAACTACCTCAAACTTATAAAAAACCTTTTTCTACAAGATTATGTATTTCAAACAAATCTTTGCAAAGCGCCGCTACAATCCATTTGGGAAACCTGTCCGGGATGATGCGGATTATCGCACATCCTCGGGCTTAGTAGTGCGAGATGCAGACATCCGCAAGGAGCATACGGTCTCAAAAGATTTAAAAATACAAATATCTTAAGAAAATGAGATTTCTAGAAAAATGTCACGCCCCGCTTCCCAAAATACGGAATACGAGGGGTTGACAAGGCCAGCCATGCTTCTACGGTCGAGGTAATATCTCTCCGTAGTCACACTTCGGCTTCTAGTTTTACGTGGTAATCAGTAAACAACGCACAGGTAATGAGAAATGCAGTAACTGAAACAAAACAGATACAAGGAACTAACCTGATGGAAATCAAAAGGGTATAACTCTGGGTGGCTAATCAAGATGTCCGTGATGTACGTCTGGTCCACGTCCAAGCTAGATCCATATCTCGCTCTGAGCATGCATACTCAGGTCGTCAGAGCGACACGATAGCAATATATATATATATGCAAGTGGTAACTCGAACAACGATAATAGATATGTAACAGTAAATCAAGACAGTAAAGATATGAACATAGAGTAACCAATGCAGTGTCTAATAGATCAGGTGAACAGTAAAGCAGTAAAATAGTATGTCAGGTGCGTCAATGCAGTAAGTAATGCAAGTCAATGTCACTATCCCTATCAGTCTCTAAGTCTCACTGTACATGTCACTAAGCCTATCGTCAGTTCAAGTGTGAGAGTCAACCACTCGTGAGTGTCCTCCACCCAAGGGTAGGATCCAAGGGCAAGGGACCACGGGCCCAAAATATAACTCACGGTAATAATCATGTACCCTGTAAATCTCTATATATCTCCATATATATAAGCCGGCATGGGACTCCCAAGATTCTGTTGAACACACACTCAAACTACCCCACACCCCGTGGTCTACATCAAACGCCAACCATAATCTCAAATACCGGTCGGTCCATGACAAGTCTGCACGAGAACTGAAGACATGATCTCCATCAAGCACGTCTCGACTGATACCCGAGATAAATGGGCAGTGTCTGGTGCCTTACCTGTGACACCCATATAAGTGCTTCCATAAGTGTCCCATACCACGTATAGTCACACTTATATGCGTCCCACAGGCATCGACAATGCAATAAATCGATAGGGTCCACTGATTGTGTACAAGTACGTGTCACTTCCACTTAACCATTCATGCACGAACACTAACATACTTGTCACAATCACCACTAATACCTAACACTGGGTAATGCGCATGATCACTAGGTTACCAATGCAATGACATATATGTGATGTGATGAGAAAACAGTATGTAAGGCATGATTAAGATATCATATGTCGGTATCCTACCACTTGCATAATTTATCATAAATAATATATGCCAAAATTTAGCGAAACAATGAACATGGGATAAGTATTATGTTTGATTATCTATCCAGCGAATTTTGTTTCACGTCAATCGGGTTTCAAGATCACTAGATATGGCCATTTCATTTTAAGCGTTCACTGCTGGAAAATCCGGTTTCAGAATCGGAAGTCCGTTTCGCAACGCATTTTAATCCTAGTTGGGATTAGATTTTAGCGACACTACAGTTGAATGAAATCTAGGGTTTTCAGTAAGGTTTTCAACGCAATAGACGGATTCTCAATCGCATCTGTACGTCAGGAATTATACACTATTCAACATTGGGGTGTCCGTTCTGGTTCTGATTGGGACTGCTATACGTCCCGGTCTTTTAAATTGCAGATTAAATAGCAAACGACGATAAAACAGAAAGAAACCACTTGTGTTATTTAGCTAACAGATTCACCTTTAATAAACTGCAGAGTTCCATAACATACGAGTTCAGGAAACAAGGTGGTACCCATTACAGGACAGCAAACAGTAACCAGAGTCGCTCTGGACTGCAGTCCAGAGCCGCACTCCGACCGAATTATCATCACAATTTCAGTATAGAAACCATTAGAAACTTGCATAGGGTTATAGTTCGTTGAGTCGGCTTCGATTTGAGCCCTCGAACACATCATTTCAATATGTACCCGATTTATTGTGATTTTAACAATTTTCAGATGCGGGAAATTTCCAGTTTTACGGGTGTATTTGAGAGTTTTCGTTTTAGTCATTAACAGTCATATTTTCCAGTGAAATTTATACACAAGGTTCACTGCCATACGAGCCAGATTATGCAAATGAGTTCCGTCAAATTAAATGAAGATTTCCATTGAGATCATGCATCGAACATGTATGTCATATAATTTATCGGGTATTATAAATATGGAATTTATACAATTTTAGTTTGTAACACGAATAGATTAGCATGTAGCAAGTAGAGTACTTTCCTGGAGACGTTCTGGTGATGCACGGCGGCGGCAATGGCACGACCGCGTCACGAATGCAGCACTGGTTTGGCCTCGGAATCAGGTAGTTATACTCAATCCAGTTAATCTCCGTACATTCATTCTCCGCACTGCTCCGGCTTGTTCCTTGCTTTGGTGTGAGGGGAATAGTGGTGCTGATATAGAGAGAGAGATCTTTAGAGAATCAGAGAGAGAGAGATTTAGAGCGAGAGAGAGAGAGAGAGGTTGAGAGAGAGAGAGAGAGAGGGAAAACAGAGAGATGGAGAGAGGGAGAGAGAACTAGAGAGAGAGTGGGAGAGAAACAGAGAGAGATAGGGAGATGGGGAGAGAGAGAGACAGAGAGATTGAGAGAGAGAGAGAGATAATTAGAGAGATAGATAGAGAGAGAGAAACGGAGAGATAGAGGGAGGGAGAGAGAAACAGAGAAAGACTTTGAGAAGCGGAGAGAGAGTGTCTTACGTGGGGACGACGGAGGCAGCGAGGGGAGCTCATCGTGGTGCTCAGAGGGTGGCTGGCGGTGGCCGGCGACGATGGGGAGGGTGCTGACGAATTGGCTGCTGTGAGTGCCAGCGGTAAGATGAGGAAGTGGTGGTGGTGTTAGGAAGACGAGGAGGGTGTTGAAAGGAGGTTGGAGTGGAGAATGGGTTCAGTTGTGAGCTCCGGCGATGTGGCGACGGTAGTGAGGTAGAGGGTGCTCGGGTGTACAGAGAAGTAGCACTCGGTGGTGGAGGATGCAACGGCGGTGATGGGTTGCAGTGGTAGCTCGTCGACGTCGGTCAAGGTAGGTGGTCGGTCGTCGTCGTCGGTGAGCGGGTGATGGGGTTCGAAGTTCGTGGAGGCAGGGATTCGAGTGAAAGACCGAGAGTGAGGAGAGGGGGATAGAGGTAGGAGGAGTTTGAGGGATCACTGAGTGGAGCAGGTCGTAGGGGGAGTGCGCGCGTCGCGGGCGTGGGTGCGCAAGAAGCAGTCGCGGCGGTTGGGGAACGTTGGCGACGTGGCAGGGGGCACGCGGGAAAATGAAACGCAGTGGGGAAGAAGGAATCGCTAACGGGTCGGGTAGGGTGCTGCGGGCGTGGGCTGATGGGCTGGGCCAGCTGAAGAAAAAAAACTTAGGCCAAAGAAAATCAAAAGTTAAACTAAAGTAATTTATAGTGGGCTGAGAGATTAGGGGGTTTGGGCTTGGGTTAAAATAGGAAATTATTTAAGGGAAATTTAATAGAGGTGGGATGGGCCGGAAAAATAGAAGGAATTTGGGAAAAATGGACATGGGCTAAATAGAAGGAGAAAATAAAAGGGAAGGGAAAAGTAATTTAGTTTTAGGTTATGAATTTTAATAAACTAAATTAAATAAAAGATATATATAATGCATATATTTAAATCAGACAGACCCGGATTATATTCTGGAAAGATACAGAAAATTTATAGAAAATTCAGGAAAATATCTGAAGACTTATTTATTAGAATAAGCTAAATATTATAGGGGAGTGGGTATAGAAGGAGAAAATAGTAAAGGGGAAAAATGAAAAGGGTTTAAGTAATAGAATTAGTTTTCGGAAAAAGAAATTTTAAATACTTAAAATAATTATAAGTATGAATAGGTAAATTTGTAAATGACCCTTATTAATAAAATACGTCTATTGGCCTATAAAAGAACTGGGTATTACAAAAAATAATAAATTAAATTATTTTTATAAATATATCTATGTATCATCAAAATATCTATTTTTGATATAGTATAAATATTCCAAATTTTCTAAATAAAAAAGAATCACTTTACATGAAAATACCATGCAATTCCATACAAGTTCAATACTTTACAATTAAATACCATATATTATGAAATTAGGTTTTACTCACTAGAAATGTCACATATATAAAATCTACATCTATGAAAATTCTAAAGATGATAATTAAATATTTAGGGTGTATTTTGAAAATGATACAAATTATTTTTACATAAAACTCCCTCAAGTCTATAAATTACAATAAGGACCCTAGTAAACATAGATTTAAGCGGGACCAGTCTCTTGAGCCTCAGAGAGCCGGAGATATAGGTGTTTTCCTATTTAAGGTAGACAACTTAACAAACGGTGTTATCAACACGGTAATCATCTTTGAAAAAGATACAAATCCTGCCGTCCATGTGCAGCGGTTACCGATAACATCAAAACTTAATTCAGGATTTCAATTTCTTTTCTAATTGTCTGACTCAGACTGAGTCTCATTATAATTAATCTGACTTGAATATGATTCAAGTACAAAGTACAATTCAATATGAATCCATGAATCCATATAACCAATCTGTTCCATGTATTCAATCTGTATTGACTAAACCGAACCATGGATATACATCCATCTACATGATCCTCCAGTTACATCCATTTACTGATATCATGGTTTTAGAAAGTCATCCATCTATACAATCTATAATACAAGACAATACAATTTACAGCACAATACAAACAATACAATCAAGACATCGCGGGGTTTAAGGGGTAGATTGGTACGGAAGGTGTTAAAGGTGGCACGGGGTGGTCACTTAAGACGTAATTACATCTATGACGTTGTTCCGTGGTATTATCGACGGAGCCTTGTACTCTTGATTCCGTCCACCTTAGTCTCTGGTTTACTGAGACTCCTCTCGTATACACTGGCCTCTTCTGTACCAAGCTACAAACAACAGCGTTAACACT
Source organism: Agapanthus africanus (assembly GCA_030015575.1). Classification (NCBI taxonomy): domain Eukaryota; kingdom Viridiplantae; phylum Streptophyta; class Magnoliopsida; order Asparagales; family Amaryllidaceae; genus Agapanthus; species Agapanthus africanus. The sequence continues at coordinate 644,828,332 of JASDDO010000022.1, read as the reverse complement.
AAATATAACATTATAACAATATAATACCACTTTAAAATTTACACTCTCCCTCTCTGTCTATTCTATTTCTCCCTTATCTTTGGGACTTACCGAGCAATTGTTCGCTAACGACATTTCTTTTCTTTCTTCTTTGGAATGTTGTCAGGTGATTCGGACCTTCAGGAGATCGAGCCCACCAGCGAGGACTTGGATCAGCTAGCTTTCGACCCGGAGCTCTAGTTACTTGTACATTTTATTTCAGTACTTTTCATTTCTGTTATGCCACTGTTTAGGCATTGTTTTTCATTCCATGTATTTACTTTTCCATGTACTGTAAAAGAATATTAATAAATAAAGTTGTTGTTCATTACATTTGTCTCTTGTGTATATTTATTTTATATGGGTTAGTTACGCTTAGTGTATTTACTTCTGAATAGATACGTAGCGGCCAGTCGTGTCCTCTGCCCGTACACTGGGAAGCGGGGCGTGACACCACGATCCGCGTCCCACGCTAGCGCACCCCCTATTAATGGGCGCATCCCGCCATTCAAGGCGAGAATAACGCTGGGGCGTGACTGACAGCGATAATCTCGCACATGCTCGCTTCACGTGACCACTATATAAACCCCTCACTCAGGTAACTCGAACGGATTCTAATACGCTGCTACTCTGCACTTATACCTCGGCACTAACTTGATCGTCGGAGGGTCCTATGGTGGTCACCCACCCCTGGACTTCTTTACTGGTAGCTCAATGTCCAACGCTAACCCATTGAGATCTACACTTAACAACTTCCAAAATAAATCTTAACAGTCAAAGACCGACATTACAGGATCGACGGAGGACAACATCTGAAGGAGATCCTAAGCTCCATCAGTTGACGCCGTCTGTGGGACATCTCGAAAGTTTCTTCCACCCATCAAAGTTGATCTTTCGCCCTCGACCCGCTAGTGAGCGAAAACTGCGACGATCCAAATACAAACCGCCACAACGGAGGCGGGAGCGTCTCGTCTCCCCCTCCTAACGCCATCAACGCCTTATCCGATCGGATAGACAGGCTCACATCGCTGGTGGATGCTCTCGTCCGTGTCCAAGCAGCGAACCCTACCAGCCAGACCGCGGTCCCTCTCCCCGGGATAACGGCACCCGCAGAAAGGCAGACGGACATGCTCAGGCCCTCAATCTCACTCACGCTTCTCCCAGCGTCACAGAGCGCCAGCGTGCTGACTCCGGCCACTGTGACCCACATGCGACAATTGATTCCATGACCTGCTGGGAGCCCGACAGCTCCACACCCCAATCCCAGGGAAGACTGGGCCGTCGCTCCGATACCCGCCGCGCGTTCTCGCCCCCTGAGGAGGTATCGGTCGGCTCGACTGCTTCCAGGCATGACCGAATCTCACCCTCCCGCCACGGTCACGCGAACGATGAACACCGGGGCTACTCGAGAAGGACCTTGCCCGAGGATTTGAGAAATTTAATAGAGCGGAATCGGAGCCACACCATCGCGTAGACCCAGAGCAGGGGTAGCCACCACTCCGACTATGCAGAATCCATGGGGTACCACCACCGACTTGAAGCCCTCGAGAAGAAAATCGAAGACATACGATGGGATGGCCATGCGTCCGGCGAAGGGGCCAGGTACTCCGCCGACTCACTAACAAAGCCCTTTACAGAAGAACTGCTGGTCGAGCACGTCTCGTCCAGGAACAAGCCGCCCAATGTGGCCCTCTTTGACGGGAAGTCCGACCCGAAAGACCATTCGGACACTTTTACGGCGGGCATGAGCTTCCAAGATAATTCGGACGCGGCCTAATGCCGAGCTTTCCCAACTACTTTAATCCGGGCTGGCTGGGACTGGTTCCGAGGGCTGGCGCCGCGCTCCATCTCGACCTTTGATGAGTTCGCTACCCAATTCCTCAGTCACTTCGTCGGGAACAGACGATAGAAAAGGACTGTGGATTACCTGTTCACCATAAAGAGCGGGGACAAGGAATCCTTCAAGGGGTATGTCACTCGTTTCTACAACGCTCTCTTGGAGGTTCCCGAGCATCGCGATGAAACAGTTATCACCGCACTGAGGTCGGGTCTTAGGCACAAAGAGTGTCTCGCTCTTTTGCGTTAGCGCAATCTAAGACCATGGCCGAAGTAAAAGCTTGGACCGAGCGGGAAATCCAACTCGAATCAGAGGTGAACTCCAACCTGCCTAGAGGCGACCAAGCCGACCAAAAGAAGAGGAGCAGGGAAGAGAAAAAGAAAATCGACCTCCCCCGACCAAAACCCTACTCCCCAAAGTTTCAGGAGTACACTCCTCTGAACATCTCTTAAACCGAGCTGTTGGAGGAAGTGAAGGGCGAGAGGTTCTTTAAGCTCCCACCAGTTACCCAAAGAGCAGGCAAACGTCTCTGCGGCCCATACTGCACTTTCCACCGGTCGCAGGGTCACCCGACCGAGAAATGCAAACAACTCCGCGACTTCATCGAGGAGTTAATCCGCTCCGACCACCTGGGGAAATACTTAAGGGACAAGCGACAGGCGGAACGGGAGGAAGGGGACCAGATCCCTCCCGGGGAATTAACGATCGGGTAAATCATGGTCGTTACCTTGGATCATGCTTGGGAAGATGGCGGGAACCACCACTTCCTCCCAGTCGGGGGTATAAGCGATCCACCCCAGAAGAGCTGCATAAAGGAAGAACCGATCATCTTCACCGATGAAGACCTCCACGGTATATCACTCCCTCACAATGACCCTCTTGTGATAACGGCCTGGGTCCACCATTACGAGGTACGGAGAATTTTGGTCGATTCAGGTAACTCGGAGGATATCCTGTTCCACGGTTGTTTCCAGCAGATGGGACTAGGACTAACCGACCTACAGCCAACCTTCCATGTCCTTTCTGGATTCACCAACCACTTTATCCCGGCCGAGGGAACGGTCACCCTCCTCCTCAACATTAGGGAACCAGGCCATACGCAAACCATTCCGGTGAACTTCCTTGTCGCTAAAGTCCCTTCGTCTTACAACATTCTTCTAGGCCGTCCAACCTTAAACGCCCTTCGGGCTCAAATCTCGACTTATCACCTCGCGATCAGATTCCTTTTGCATCAAGGGGGATAGGCCGGGCATACGGGAACCAGCAAATCACTAAGATTTGTTTTGCCTCTATGTCCCCCGCCGGAGAGCAAGGCGACGATTTTGAAGATGCGTGTGATTTCCAGGGGTCTTTGGATACGCGCAACGACCAAAATGAAATCTGAGGATCCCCGGTGGAAGCATTGATGGAAGTCCCCCTCGTTGAAGGGGTCAGCCAGACCGTCCAGATCGGCTCTCTCTTAAATGGGGACCACCGCGAAGACCTGATACAGTTCCTCTGAGATAACTCGGACGTGTTCGCTTGGACCCCCGTGGACATGCCCGGGATCGACCCTAAAGTGATCTCCCACAAGCTCGGTGTCGACCTAAAAGCTCGACCCATCCGACAAAAGAAGAGAAACTTCGCGCCGATCAAACAAAATGCAATAGAGGACGAGGTGGATCGATTGCCCGCAGCCAATTTCACTCGAAACCTGGACTACTCAGATTGGCTGGCAAACGTGGTCATGGTCAAAAAGGCGAATGGGAAATGGCGCATGTGCGTCGTCTTCATGGATTTGAACAAGGCCTGCCCCAAAGACAACTATCCCCTCCCTCGAATAAACTAGCTAGTGGAAAGTTCAACCGGATACGAATTACTCAGCTTCATGGACGTATTCTCCGGTTACAATCAAATCCGGATGAACCCGGCAGATGAAGAACTCACCGCGTTCACCACGGATCGGGGGATATACTGCTACAAAATGATGCCCTTCGGTCTCAAAAATGCTGGGGCCACCTATCAGCGTCTGGTCAACAAATTGTTCAAACCGCAGATCGGGAGGAACATGGAAGTCTATGTTGACAACATGCTCGTAAAATCCACCTTGTCGGCCGGGCATACTAAAGACCTCGGCGAATCATTCGATGTTCTGCGCAAGTACAAAATGAAGCTGAATCCAGCTAAGTGCGCGTTCGGAGTCACCAGTGGGAAGTTCCTCGGGTTCATGGTTACCCACCGAGGAATCGAAGCGAACCCAGAAAAGATCAGCGCCATTCTCAACATGGCAACGCCCAAGAGCAATGTTGAGATCATGAGGCTTACAGGGAGATTGGCTGTACTGAGTCGCTTTATGTCCAGATCTGGAGAAAAGTGACGCCCGTTCTTCAAGGCCTTAAGAAAAATTCCTAAGTTCGAATGGTCGAAAGAGTGTCAGAACGCTTTCGAACAACTCAAAACGCACCTAGCGACTCCACCACTACTCTCCCGACCAGTCGAGGGCGATGAGCTATTACTATACATTGCGGTCTCTGATCAAGCTACAGGCTCAGTGCTTGTCAGGGAATGTGAAGGTGTACAGAAGCCGATTGTTTACCGCCGAAAACCGGGAAGACAAACGTCTTGCCTGAATTTAGGGGCAGATGCTATTTAGTTTTATCCGTCCACCTCTCCGAAGATACCAAGTTGATTTATGGAATCATGTATCGAAGGTTTAAACGGATGTGCCGTTGTAGCAGGCTTTGTCAGATTCCCCCTCGTTTGCGAGGGGTTTTTGATTGTGGGGACGCTCTTTCCTGTAGGCGCAAGCCCCTGCAGTTAATTACGTTACCGCATCGCGGTAACCACTTACTCCTGCTCCAGAAAGTCACTTCGTGTCGTGTGTGTTTGTTTTATTTGTGGTTGCCCGTGGATTATATACGGAGACTAATTTATGTTTTCGCCCGTGGGGCGGGGATTAGTCCAAATCCGTATTTTCTTAGATTTGGGTTTGGTTTGGGTTTAAGGATCGTTAATCTCTTTTGAGATTAAGATCAACTTAAACGTTTGTTGAGGATACGTTAGTCTAATTTTAGACTAAGATCTACTCAACAGGGTTTTGGGATCATTTAGATCCAACGAAAGAGTATTTGGGCTATATCGTCTTAGTTTAGGGACGTTGCGGTCCATTGGGCTTAAGGACATCATAGTCCATGAGTTTAAGGACCTCATAGTCCATCAAGTTTAAGGACATCATAGTCCATGAGTTTAAGGACCTCATAGTCCAGGTTTAAAGATTTCATAGTCTGGGTTTAAAGACATCATATTCTGTGGGGTTTAGTTTAGGGACGTTGCGGTCCATTGGGTTTAAGGACATCATAGTCCATAGAGTTTTGGCTCATCGGTTTGGGGGTGCGCCAAGAGTTATTGGCTATTGGGACCCTCCACCTCTCTGAAGACGTTGAAGAATTATAACGACATGTATCAAAGGTGTGGAGAGATATACCCTTGAACCAAGTTCCAAATCGAGGAGTTATCGAGTCTGAGCATAGAGGCTCGGTTTGCTTGGAGATTTAATCTCAGGAGGAACTTAACCAATTTGAGGTTGAAGTTGGTTCCTTACAGTGTTAAACACTAATGTATTTTTAGTGCTCACGTGTTCCCACGTGATGTTCTAAGGCAGTGTTAAACACTGAAAGTTGAAGGCGCTCACGTGTGGCACGTGAGGCTCTAAAGTAGTGTTGAACACTGGAATTTAAGATCGCTCACGTGTTGCACGTGATGTTCTTGAAAGTTGGCGCTGTTCGCTTGGGTTGATCCCTCTTTTATATATAAAAGTGCTGAGCACTTGGCTCACGTGTGAGCACGTGAGGCGCCCGAGATGGGAACTGCTCTCTGGATTTTATTCCCTTTTTGCCTATTAGTGCTAAGCACTTGGTTCATCAAATGGTCACGTGCGGACACGTGAGGCGCCTTCAAAATGTGAGCGCTGTCCTTGGAATTTTTCCCCTTTTTTATATACAGCTGTTCGGGGGTCACGTAGGAACACGTGAGGTGTCCTAAAATTGAAACCGTCTTTGGGTTTATTCCTCTTTTCATGTAATTGCTGAGCGCTCGCTTTAAAGGGTCACGTGGAAATACGTGATTCAGTCTCAGTCATTCTTTTTGTTGATCAGAGGTGCTCACGTGGGAACACGTGAGCTTTGTTATGTAGCGTTGAACGCTAATGAATCACCAAGCTGTTCTTTTATGGTTCCGAGGAATCAAGTTCTCATTTGGTTCTTTGTAGGGATTAAATTCTTTTTAAAGGGTTAAACCCTAGTTTTAGAGGAATTAAATTCCCATTTGTTTTGTAAGAGTTAAACTCTTTTGGATTCAGTTCTTTTCCCTAAGTTTTGAATCTGCATGACAGAATCTCCCCGATGAGAATTAAATTCTCAACTTGTGGGGATATCTGCTTCTGCAGATCTTAACCAGAGGAAGAACTAAGTTCTTTAAGAAGACTTAAACTCTTAGTTTGAGAATTAAATTCTCTTTTTGTGGGAGCTTTTGGGAGGGGTTCCTCTTCTTTAGAGAATCAAATTCTCTCTCTATTTTTCTTCCCTTCTCCCTCTGTGTATCTCTCTCCTTTTGAACTTGAAGTTTATGGGGGGGTTCCTCCGTGCAAAACTTGAAGTCTTGGGTCCTTTATATAGGGGAGGCTGATTTGTTGAATCAGTTAAGAAAATATTTCTCTGATTGATTTGGGAATGTTTTCCCACCATTGGATCTTTGATCCTAGGGCTTCTGTTTTACAGAAAACATCTTTCTTGTTATTTAACAAGATTGGGAAAATATTTTCCCATACAGAATTTATTATGTATCTCAGTGATTTTTAATCACCATTGGATCTTTGATCCAACGGTGCTCTGATTTACGGAGCACAATATTTCTTGTTTGGAAAGATTTGAGGAGTATTTCCTCAACAGAATTTAATTCTGTAATTTGATGATTTATTATTTTCGTTGGATCTTTGATCCAAAGGTGGAGAACATTTAGTTCTAGCACCGGCGCTCTCGTTCTTTGCACGTGGGGCGCTGCCTCAAAGTCTTTGACTCTTAGCGCTGGCGCACTTGGCGCTAGCGCTCTCGTGCTTTACACGTGGGGCGCTGTCTCAAAGTCTTTGACTCTTAGCGCTGGCGCACTTTGCTCGAGTGCTCTCGTGCTTTGCACGTAAGGCGCTGTCTCAATGTCTTTGACTCTTAGCGCTGGCGCTCTCGTGCTTTGCACGTGAGGCGCTGCCTCAGAGTCTTTGACTCTTAGCGCTGGCGCTCTTGGCGCGAGCGCTTTTATGAAGCGCTGCTTCATTTCAAATTTCAATTTTTGAACAAAGCTTTGCTCTGATTGGGGGAAACAAATGCCCTCCACCGTTGCGCTCATGTGGCTTACACGTGAGTGCAGCGGTGGCAGCCTCTCCACCGTTAGATTGTCTTGGAAGTTGGATCGAATTTCAACGCCTATAAATAGGGCCTTTGGCCCTTCGAGATGACTGCTTGTTCATCTTCTCCCTTTCTTGTTTTTTTTGAGAATTGAATTCTCCCTTCAGGGCTTAGATCTCTGCCTCCAAGAACTTTCTTTGTTCAAATATTTGGTAAGAATGATTCTTGACCCCATTAAACAGAGCTTTGCTCTTTCTAGATCACAGATCTTCAAGCCGTTAATTAAAACAGAGCTTTACTCTTCCTAGATCATAGATCTAAAGAAATCCTTTTTTTAGGGTTTCTTAACAGAGCTTTGCTCTTTCTTAGATTATAGATCTAAAGTGATCTTTTTTTAGGTTTTCTTAACCCATTAGTGGAGAACTCTTAGAGTTTCTAAGATTTGTATTTTAGATCTTTAAGATCTTGGAGTTTTACCTCTGTAAAAGCTTTGCTTTTTAAGGGTTCTGATGGCTTGTTCCATCTTCTTCACAGAATTTTGGGGAATTTTATTCCCCTTCATGATTACAGTTGACAGATGTCACTTCTGTTGCAGAGCGTTTCTCTCGAAGAGTTTAACTCCTTGGCCCGAGGGGCCTCTCATCAAATGAGAATCCTTTTTTAGGATTTCTTCTTTATTTGCACAAATTTGAATTTGTTTGGTGTCTTAATCAGAACTTTTTTTCTCCGTGAGGATATCAAGAGTTGTTTAAATTCCCGTGTCTGTTTCAATAAGCATTTTCGTGATCAGTCTGATCACCAAACTCTTACTGATTTTCCTTTTCAGACACTATGGCCGCTCATCTGTATGATTTAAAGAAATTATTTCTTATGGAGACATTCGCGCATAAGGCCGTTGTCAAAACCAGGAGTTTACAAATGCTCAGTGTGCTGAGATTATGCGTCGCTTTAATGAATACAACGGTCGACTACTTCCTTGTCGCTCCGCTCTTTTGAAGATCGTCGTGAGAGCAATTTGGAACACACTTCCTGAATTTTATGAAGCCATGCCGCTTAATGCACTGGATGATACCGAAGACAAAGTGCATTCAGTATATCTGATGGGCCTGATCTCGAAGAGGCAGCGAGATAATCTTGTTGATATCTTGCACCAAATTTTCCAAAAGACGACGATAATCGCTGTCTATTGGAGGACGGACGACATTAGCGAGGATCTTGACGCTTGCATTCGTGAGAGGATGCACACAAAAATGGTCAGAGAGGCCAGAAGCATTTTAGACGGCCTTACTTCTGAATTTCTCAACCCATGTCCTGGATTTAATGTTTTAGCATTGTAAATATTTTTAATGATGTTTTTGTCTTACTGTTTTCATCAATGTAAGAATTCTTTGAGGTATGAATGGCAAATTTTCCCTTTCTATGCATTTATTTTATGCGTTAAGCCTTTTTGCAGATACATGAGTGGATACGCTTCGAACACTTAATTGGATGCGAATCAAATGTTCTTTTTACTTCCTTGCATAATATGTGGTTGATGTCCATGGGTTATGCCTTTTTGTTTTTACTTGGAGCAAAGTAGTTTACGTACTCTTGAGTATCACCTCCATTTCAGTGGCATGTAATTTTGGCAAGTATGGCCTGTAGATAGTAGATAGCGGTCCATCTTAACCTCCTTGTAAAGTAGCGATGGCTTAGGAAGCACGTTTAGGTCTGCTGCCTAAGACTTTCCAACTTTATGAGCCGTGAGGGTCTCATAAAGACTTTTCTCCCTACGAGTCGAGAGGATCTCGTAGGTGTAATTTCTTCTTAGGAATCGTGAGGACTCCTAAGTGTGTTTTCTCTTGAGAGTCGTAAGGATCTCACAAGAGTGTTTTCCCCCTTACAAGTCGAGAGAACTCGTAAGTGATTGTTTCCCTCTTTGTCGATGTTCAACTTCGGAGAGTGTGGCCCGTAGATAGTCTATCTTGACCTCCTTGCAGGGCAATGATAGATTAGGAGACAGGGTTAGAATCTGCCACCTAAGACTTTTCAACTTTACGAGCCGTGAGGGTCTCATAAAGACTTTTCTCCATACGAGTCGAGAGGATCCCATAGGTATATTTTCTCCTTAGGAGTCGTGAGGACTCCTAAGTGCGTTTTATCTTGAGAGTCTTAAGGATCTCACAAGAGAATTTTTTTATGCAAAGGGACACTAATTTCCCTGAGGGTCAAGACGAATCGAGAGATTCCTGCAAAGACACTGATTTCCTTACGGGTCGAAATGAATCGAAAGATTCTCGTCAAGGACGCTGATTTCCCTGAATCGAGATATTTTGCCAAGGACACTGACTTCCCTGGGGTTGAGATGAATCGAGAGATTCCTGCAAAGACACCGATTTCCTTGCGGGTCGACGCGAATCGAGATTCTCGCCAAGAACGCTGATTTCCCTGAATCGAGATATTTTGCCAAGGACACTGATTTCCCTGGGGTTAAGACGAATCGAGAGATTCCTGCAAAGACACTGATTTCCTTGCGGGTCGACACGAATCGAGGCTCTCTCCAAGGACGCTGATTTCCTTGAATCGAGAGGTTTAACCAAGGACACTGATTTCTATGGGGTTGAGACGAATCGAGAGATTCCTGCAAAGACATTGATTTCCTTACGGGTCGACACGAATCGAGGTTCTGGCCAAGGACGCTGATTTCCTTGAATCGAGAGGTTTAACCAAGGACACTGATTTCCATGGGGTCGAGACGAATCGAGAGATTCGTGCAAAGACACTGATTTCCTTGCGGGTCGACGCGAATCGAGGTTCTCGCCAAGGACGCTGATTTCCCTGAATCGAGATATTTAGCCAAGGACACTAATTTCCTTGGGGTTAAGACGAATCGAGGGATTCCTACAAGGACACTGATTTCCCTGTGGGTCGACGCGAATTGAGGGTCTCATCAAGGACGCTGATTTCCCTGAATCGAGATATTTTGCCAAGGACACTGATTTCCCTGGGGTTGAGACGAATCGAGAGATTTCTGCAAAGACACCGATTTCTTTGATGGTCGACGCGAATCGAGGTTCTCGCCAAGGACGCTGATTTCTCTGAATCGAGATATTTTGCTAAGGACACAGATTTCCCTGGGGTTGAGACGAATCGAGAGATTCCTGCAAAGACACTGATTTCCTTGCCGGTCGACGCGAATCAAGGTTCTCACCAAGGACGCTGATTTCCCTGAATCGAGAGGTTTAACCAAGGACACTGATTTCCCTGGGGTCGAGACGAATCGAGAGATTCCTGCAAAGACACTGATTTCCTTACAGGTCGACGTGAATCGAGGTTCTCGTCAAGGACACTGATTTCCCTGAATCGAGATATTTTGCCAAGGACACTGATTTCCCTGGGGTTGAGACGAATCGAGAGATTCCTGCAAAGACACTGATTTTCTTACGGGTCGAAACGAATTGAAAGATTCTCGTCAAGGACTCTGATTTCCCTGAATCGAGATGTTTAGCCAAGGACACTAATTTCCCTGGGGTTGATACGAATCGAGAGATTCCTGCAAAGACACTGATTTCCCTGCGGGTCGAAACGAATCGAGAGATTCTCGTCAAGGATGCTGATTTTCCTGAATCGAGATATTTAGCCAAGGACACTGATTTCTCTGGAGGTTGGTTGACTTGTTCTGCTTTTTGCGGTGTCTGGGTTGACGTGTTTCCGAGACGGGGTCATTGGATGCCGTATTTCCGTGATGGGGTCATTGGCTGACGTATTTCCGCGACGGGGGTCGTTTACTGAGTTTAGGTTGTTTGTGAATTGTAGAGTCTTGGAACTGGGGACTTTGTCGTTGTTCCGATTGGTGATGTCGCGTCCATATCCTGCTGGAATGAGGAAGAACACCGTTGTTGGTCTCTAGGCTGTAGATATGGCCGTCGAGATTTGGAACTAAGGGCTTTGCCATGGCTCCGCTTCGTTGCGATCCTGAGGCCGGTTGTTGGAGTTGAGAAGGAATGCCGTGTTGATCTTTTGGGATGCAGATGTTGCCGTCGAGATCTGGCTCTCCCTTTAATAGAGTCTGGTGGGGAAATGTGGTTCCCTTTTAGTTTATGCCCATAGATAGGGGTCAGTATGGACTCACCTTCAGGGCAAAAGTTTCATTTCATATATTTTTTGTTTTCTTTCCGCGATGCTCTATCATTTCAGCTTTTATATCGCGAAGTTCGCGATTGCCCAATCATTTCGGCTATTTTTCTTTTTACTCGCTGCTTTTTATTGCGAGTTGCCCAATCATTTCGGCTATTTTTGTATGCATATCTTTTACTTGAAGATTTTGTTGCAAGTTGCCCTATCATTTCAGCTATTTCATATGCATTTAAAGCTCGCTGACTTTTTGCTGCGAGTATGGAGCTTGGGATCTGATGCCAATCTTAGCATCAACATCGCTGCGACTGGAATATTGCCAGGAGCGAATCATCATTTGCCGTGAGAGGACTTGGTATTTGATACCGATTTGGCATCGGCATCGCTACCACTGGGACATTGTCAGGAGCGAATCATCATTTGCCTCTGTCGATGTCGAACAAAGGTGGCTTAGCAAACAGGGTTAGGATCCTGTCGACTAAGGCTTCTGACTTCATGAGCCGTAAGGGTCTCATAAAGATGTTTCTATCTTCGAGTCATGAGGATCTCATAGGTGCGATTTCTCCTTAGGAATCGTGAGTATTCTTAAGTGTGTGTTCTCTTATAAGTCGTAAGGATCTTACAAGAGCGTTTTCTCCTTATAAGTCGAGAGGACTTACAAGTGTTGTTCACAAAGTGGGGAAGTTTCGCGCTATTGGTGGGAACTTGGTGGGGAACCGTTTATTTGTGCCCGTGGATTGTACACAAGGGTCAATATTGAAACGCTTGTAGGGCAGACTAGGGATTGTGATGGCTTAAGAACAGGTTCGGATCCCTGTAACTTAAGACTTTTGAATCCTATGAGCCTTGAGGGTCTCATAGGGGGAGTCCTCCTTACGAGTCGTGAGGATCTCGTAAGTGTAATTTCTCCTTAGGAATCGTGGGGATCCCTAAGTGTGTCGCTCTGTGAGTCGTAAGGATCTCACGCAGCTAATTTTCTTCTTACAAGGCCGAGAGGACCTTGCAAGTGTCTTTTAACGAGATTGCGCCCTTTCGGGTTTTCACAAACTCGCCGGTAGCCTGCTGTTTTTACTCACGGAGCCCTTTCGGGTTTTCATCCGTGCCCATTTCGCTTATGGACGTACCGTTTTTTTTGCCGCGTTAGCCTAAGGATGCTGATTGATACATTTTTGTTGTGTCGTATTTTAGAAAGAGTTTAGAAATTACCGCAATCAAAACGGTGTCGCGTGTAGCGAGCCGCGACGAGTACGGGTCGTCCGCAGGGAGATGGTAAGTTTTTAGGCTTATATTAACGAGTTAACAACGTATTTTGATTTGTCGATTAAACTAAATGTCGCAACAAGGATATGTATAATAAAAGGACTTGTTAAGGGTAGTAATCGGTTAGCTTGTATGAAGGTGAAGTTTATCGAATCCTTATAGACCCGACTTTGGTATTGACACTAAAGAAATAGGTAACAACGCGGATTAGGGAACTTGAAATACGGTATTTGCGGCATTTCGCTAAATCTGTCTTCCTTGTCCCTTGTCCTTCCGTTGTTATCTCTTGATCCTAGCCTCCGACAAACCACTAGCAATCCGGTCACGATTAGGAATCATCGCTATCGTGGTAGGATAGGATGCCTAGCGGAGCGGAATTGCGAGTGATTTGGACGGAGTTTCAATTGCAAAGTTTAAGGTTTTTAGCAAATAACATCTTCAAATACAATTTAACCATATTCCACCCTTAACAAGTACCGCGACTACTCACACATATTTACAAAGTAAAAATAAGAAAAAGGGAAAAGTGTAAGGAACATAATGAAAAATACGAGAAAAGAAAGAAAAAGAGAGAACTAATGAATCCAAGTGCGAATATCTCCAAGTGTTCGTAAGCCCGGTGAAGTGTGAAATCCAAACACAAAACTTTAAGCTTGCAAGCTCACTTAAGAGGTTGCAAGATTAAAATAAAGCGAGAATTTCACAAGTCCAAATATGTAAACATAGAACAAGACATGGTAATAAAAAAATGAGAACTTTTTATTGAATCACAAACGAGTTACACTAATCTTGAAGTCAAGAACCTAAAGCTTAAGCTTGCAAGTTCAATGAAGAAGTTGCAAGGTCAAGACAAAGGGGTAAGAGCTCAAGAATTACAAAGGAAAGCAAGCCTACAAATTATAAGAGTTTTGATACAAAACTAAACAAAGGTATCTTCTCTCCTTGCCCATGGCTTGGTATTTATAGGCAACATGGGTTGCTTAGTAGCTTTTGGAGGGAAATCGTGATGCTTTAAATCACATAAGCTCTTTTAGCATTAAATGCACATCACATCACCTCTTTAGCATTTAATGCACATCGCATCACCTCTTTTAGCATTTAATGAACATGTTCCCTACTTGCACCATTTCATCATGTCATGTAGCCTAGGTAGCCCCACCATGATCCATGTGCACACTTGCATTGTGTTGGACCAAAATTGTGTGCACACATCTATTTGCAAAAATGACTCTTTGGACAATGATCGGTTTTCTGTTCTGTTTGCAGTGTCGGCTCACAAACGATATATCCTTGATTTTAAGTGTATTTTCAGTATTTTGTCCCGGATACCTGTAATCTGTAATACTGAGCAGACATTGGTTAATAGTACCGATATATACAAAAATAGATATTGAACGAGCGGTATTAAAATGCAATATTCTGGTATGAACAAATACCCCCAAACTTATCTGTTGCTCGTCCCGAGCAAATTAAAAAGAAAAGAATCCTGACCCCACTTTCACAGGGAACGCGGTTGCACTGAGCTCGTGCAACAAGCCGTTAAACCTTTAGGTGTCCCTAGTAGGAGGAGTGTTGTCTCCTGAGGGTTTTCAGCGGATTTCACCCACAAAATCCCGTCAATCTAGTTTGCGAAATAACTATGATTCTAACCCTAAGGTTTTGTTTTCAAGCTAGCAATTCTATTATCTTAAAGTTAGAACAATCGAACCTTTATTTTTCACACCTCGCTTCTTATTTAACTTAAAATTCTATATGTCTTTACGTGCTGTGCAAATAGTGTCGTTAAATTTCAAAAGGATCGATTAAAGTCGTCATGTTACAAAATAAAGCCCAGATAAAAACTTAAAAAGGATCACACAAGTTTTATAAAGAGTTAAGTACTTCTCAAGTTTCGTTTTCCAGTTAGGTTTCAAATTCAGAATTTCTATCTTCCTTAACAGGAAACTAGGTCTTATTTTTTTCAATCCACCTTTTTCTTATTTTCGTTTCATACACACCTCTGTGAATGTGCAATAGTTTTTATCATAGGATAAAACCTTCATATCTCCGTTAAAAATATTTTTTATAAAAATTCTGTCTTTTGTCAAGATTATTCTCACACAAAGAACTGTTAGGAATTTTAACTCGGAGAGAACACTTGCTTGACTTTGTTTTAAATTTAGGCTTTCTAGGTTTCTTAGCGAGCTTTGGGCCGATGCACCCAAACCAGTTGGTTTTAGGGCATTAGGTATAAAGACAACCCAGCGGACTTAATTACTCAAGTTACCTAGGCCCTAAAACAAAAGACCAATTTAGCGTGAAAAATCATGACGATTTAATGCGAACGGAGATATAACCGGCAGTTCAATTATTTTTTGGATAAAAGACGTGTTAAGTGGGTCAGGTGTGTAATCACTCCAATAAAGTTTCAGATGTGTTATTCTTCAGAATTAGTTCCAATTAAGGCATCAATAACATTCCTTCATATCCGCTTCACTTCATCAACTCTTCTTGATATTACTTATTTCAGAACAAACCTATTTGATCCTCAGAAAATAGTTTATCAATTTAAAATTTTTCAGACATAATAGACTTGTCATCTAGTTTTCAAAAACTCACGACATGTGTAGTGTGATATAAAGACGTCTATTAGCTATAGTTAACATCAAAGGAGGGTTATCTTTCAGGTTTTCAAAATCCAAAGATAGGATTTAGTTGTTCCTATCTTATCAAACAAAACCGTCAAAATATTGAATCTAAGTTTTCCCACTAGCTACCTTGACGACAAAGTTTTTATGTTTTTAGAAAATTTTCTGATTTTTATGGTTTTTTTTAATAAGAATGCAAATGTAAAATATACACATGAATGCGAAGGTTAGAAATGCGTACCGAGCGTACCCCCAAACTTAAACTGGACAGTGCCCCCACTGTCATTGTACATCAAGAAGGCAAATTTATTGAAGGGTCAAAATCGTCGGTTATATATACAATTTTTTTTTGAATGAGAACTGAGCATCACCAGACAAGATTGCTTGTCAAAAATGGATATGCACCGGACAAGAATATCCATATATATATACAAAAAGCAGTATATACATACCCCCAAACTTATTTGAAACGGTGTCCTCTGTTTTTGGCTGGATAACCGAAGTTTGGTGGTAGGCAGAGGAAGATTATGCAGGGTAAACCGGCTCCTGCAAGACCAGGAGCTCCTCTGATGGTTCAACGCTAAGGTACGGTTTCAATCTGTGTCCGTTTACTTTGAAAAATGAACCGTCCTTTGGATTCACCAAATCCACAGCGCAGTCCGCACAAAAATGGCCCTTTCCAGCGAGATCTGAGCTTACCGGGATGGAAATGTAGTCGGGTGTCGTAAAGAAGTACCTGTTGACCATGTGTGAAAGTTTTGCGCGTAAGGTGTTTATCATGAAACACCTTCGTTCGATTCTTTACAATAACCGCGTTGTCGTAAGCCTCATCCCGAAGCTCGTTCAATTCGTTCAGCTGCAGCTTCCGATAGCTGCCCGCATCATCAAGGGTCAAGTTCAGCTCTTTTATCGCCCAAAATGCGCGATGCTCCATTTCCACTGGAAGGTGGTAAGCCTTTCCGTAAACAAGCCGATAAGGAGACATGCCAAGATCGGTTTTATAAGCAGTTCGAAATGCCCAAAGGGTATCAGTGAGTTTTATAGACCAATCCTTACGGTTCTTGGAAACCGTCTTCTCCAATATCTGCTTGATTTGCCGATTTGAAACTTCGGCTTGCCCACATGTTTGGGGATGGTAGGGCGTTGATAGCATATGATTAATGGAATATTTCCGCATTAAGGCCTCGAAAGTCCTATTACAGAAATGAGTTCCATTGTCGCTAATGATCGTGTAGGGGTGCCCAAACCGGGAAAAGATGTTTTCCTTTAGAAATCTAACGACAACCTTGTTATCGTTAGTCCGGCTGGGCACAACCTCGACCCACTTAGAGACATAATCAACAGCGAGAAGAATATCCAAGTTCCCAAAAGAGCTGGGAAACGGCCCCATAAAATCAATCCCCCAAACATCGAAAGTCTCTACAACTAAGATTGGTTGGAGTGGCATCTCGTTTCTCCTGGATATCCGGCCCAAGTGTTGGCACCGGGAGCAAGTCTTGCAGTAATCATGAGCGTCTTTAAAGAGTTGTGGCCAGTAGAAACCACACTGCAAGATCTTCTCAGTTGTCTTTCTGGGGCCAAATGCCCGCCACACGCTTGATCGTGGCAAAACGACAACACACTCTTGAATTCATTGTCAGGGACACACCAACGAATAATCTGGTCGGGACAGTACTTGAACAGATAGGGTTCATCCCAGTAAATTTTTTTTACTTGGGATAAGAATCGAAGTCTGTCCTGACTTGACCATTTAGTCGGTAGTAATCCTGTGGCCAAATAGTTCACAATATCTGCGAACCAGGGTTCGCAAGATACTGTCAAGAGCTGTTCATCCGGAAAAACGTCGTTGATCGGAAGTTGAAGCGTTGGCGAAGAAGGGAGTCGTGAAAGATGGTCGGCGACTACGTTTTCGTATCCTCTTTTGTCCTTGATGACAAGGTCAAACTCTTGAAGTAAGAGGATCCAACGTTTCAGCCGAGATTTTGCGTCCTTCTTTGCAAAAAGATGGCGAAGAGCTGAATGGTCCGTGTAGACGATGACTGGAGAGCCGATCAAGTAAGGCCTGAACTTTTCTAAAGCGAACACAACAGCCAAGAATTCCTTCTCGGTTGTTGTGTAGTTATGTTGGGCATCGTTCAGGGTTCGTGTAACAACCCAAAATTTCCGATACAAATTTTTCAAAATATTTTTTTCAAAAAATTCATAAAGGAGCATTTCAACCTGAGCACAATATATAAGTAATTATTTTGTTTTTAAATAACTCCATTTTTAGTGTACATAAAACTGTTTTAAAATTAAAGTATACTAGGGGTATTTAATGTTGGTAACACCTTGAACTGCTGAACCAAGCCACCAGAGTTCAAATCCCCTGCCCCACATTATTTTTATATTGTTTTTGTTTTAAATTCCATGGAAGCCCAACAGTCCAACAACCATAACTCCAGAAAACCCCACTACCCATAAAAAGTTAGATGTTCCAGTGGCTACCCCCGACGACTCCCCAGCTTCCGGCACCCCGACTCGGCCGAGTCAGCCGGCGGACTGGCCGACTCGGGCCGGCGCCGCTGGCCGAACTTGGCCGGTCGGCCGAGTCACCAACAGAGAAAAGTTGTCTTTTCATCTTCTGACCTCCCCTGCATACTCTAAATTCTGTAATAATTTCCAGAGAGCGCATTAATTCTCATTCAATCCATTTTTAATATATTTTTCTATATTTTTACATTTTTTTAATTAAAAACTCTTCACCTACCCTACCCTACCCTATAAATACACCCTCTACCCCCTGGTCCCAAAACCCTAAGCTCACTCTCTCAAAATTTTCCAAGAAGTGTGTACTTTGAAAACAAGTTCGCGGCGAAGCTCCGACGAAATTCCGGCGGGAATTCCGGCGATGTTTTTAGAAACAACCGGCGACGAAGCAACGCCTCGGCAACTCCTTTAGTTCCCCCTACACTCCTTTGCCTAATCGAAACCTGTAAGTCCCATTCTTTTCTTCTTTCTATTTCTCTAAAATACGAAATTACGAAACCCGACGAAATCAAAACAAATCCGATTTCCGATTCGGTTTTCTATAAAAGTTCACTTCTCACCAATACATTCATATTTAAACATCTTTATCTTGACTATTAAACTTTTAAAAATCAATTTGAATAAGTTTCATCACATGAAATGATAACCTTTCCAATTTATCGTATTTTTCACTTTAATACCATTATGTTTCGATTTCACATTTAACCCTTTAACCTTACTATACATTTAAAGTAGAGCACGAGGTAATGACCTACCTCTACACACACGCAAATACAACCCTAAACGATATCATCAAAACTTAGAATACGATAAAAACAATACTTTCATTTAAATACCATTTTCTTGATAAAATCAATTCTAAAATTTTAGGTTTGATACACTTTTAAATAAATACCTCTTATTAAACACGATAAGTTGTGGATATCGATCGTTTATCTAAAGCTGACTTTGTGGTGACTAGGCTAGGCAAGTGAGAAAAGGTAACTTTAAAAGGCCCGTCTCACGATTCGTGAGCGGATCCCTCCTTTCCTCATTTGTACTTACCTGGCCACAATTGGCGGTGAAGAGGCGATTTGAGGCTTCTAACGACTTGTCGTTTAGACCCTTTAGAAGTAGGCTAGTTGGCTTAGGAAACCGTAGAATCTAAAATACAGAAATTTACACTTTGCAAATAAATACGTTTTACTTTATAAAACCGTTTTCTAAAGGATTAGTATTTTTCAATTTTTGCAAAGCGCCGCTATAACCCACCTTTGGGGAACCCGTTAGGAATAGTACGATTTATCGTGCACCCTCGGGCTAGTAGTGCGAGATTCAGACCTCCGCAAGAAGCATTCGGACTCGAAAGGTTTAAAATACGACATCTTAAGAAAATGAGATTTTTGGAATATAAAATATTTATTAAAATTATTTTTGTATACACATATGTATATTTATCATTTAAATATCTATTTTATTATAATATAAATATTCCACCTTTTTCTAAAAATCACAAGAATAAAGTTTACACTAAAATACCATGAACTTCAAATAATCAATATTACAGATAAAAACCCTTATTTATAAAACTAGGATATTTTCACTAGAAATGTCACAACATAAAATCCACCCTCATTACAACTCTAAAGATGAACAATAAATACTTGAGGCGTATTTTGAAAAGTATATAGAAGTGTTTTTACATAAAAACCCCTCAAGTTTTATAAATTACCCTAAGGACCCTAGCAATTATAAGACTTCGATTCACATTTCTGATTGTCTGACTCGGGTTTGAGTCTGATTAATCTGACTTGAATATGATTCAAGTCAATTTATAATCTACAAGTTTCCACTTCAATATGAACTCATGAATTCAGGAATCCAATATCAATCTATACATCTTGACCGAACCGAACCATGGATATACCTATTCCTTTTACATGATCCTCAGTTATTCCATTTACATTACTCTATGGTTACAACCGCTTACTGATATCATGGTTTCGGTCAGTTAATCAATCTTACAATCAATACAATTTACAAGATAACAATACAAACAAGATATCGCGAGGTTTAAGGGGTAGACTGGTACGGAATATGTTAAAGGTGGCACGAGGTGGTCACTTAAGACGTAATTATATCCATGCCGTTGTTCCGTGGTATTATCGACGGAGCCTTGTATTACAGGTTACCAAGGTCCCCGGTGTAAGTGGGACTCCCCTCGTATACACTGGCATCTTCTGTACCAGGCTACAAACAACAGCGTTAATACAACATTACAATATTATAATACAACATTAAAAGCTACTCTCTCTCTCTCTCTCTCTCTCTTACTCTCTGCCTATTTCTCCCTTATCTTTGGGACTTACCGAGCGACCTGTTCGCTGACGACATTCTATTTCTTTCTTCTTTGAATGTTGTCAGGTGGTTTGGACCCGGCGGAGATCGAGCCATCTCAAGAAGACTTGGAGCAGTTTGCCGAAGACCCTACACTTTAGTTTCATTGTACACTTTTCCTTTCTGTATTTTCCATTTCCTGTTATGCCACTGTTTAGGCATCATTTTATTTCAGTTGTATTTCCTTTTCATGTATTGTACAAAAGAATGTTAATAAATAAAAGTTGTTGTTCCTTTTATATCTTGTCTCTTGTGTATTTATTTTATATTGTTTAGATACGCTTAGCGTATGTACTTCTGAGTATATACGTAGCGGACCTCGTCGCGTCTCCTTCGCCGTACACTGGGAAGCGGGGCGTGACAGTTCGGCTAGCATAATAGATTACGTGCGGCATCTTATCGATGTGCTGTCCAAGGACCGCACCGATGGCAAAGTCAGATGCATCGCATATAATCTCAAATGATAACGTCCAGTCAGGAGAAGAAAGAACGGGAGCAGAAGTGAGTGATCTTTGTAATGACTCGAATACAGTCACACAGCTTGAGTTGAAGTCAAATGTCATGTCCTTGGCCAGCAAAAGAGTCAAGGGCCTAGCAATCTTACTAAATTCCTTGATGAACCGTATATAGAAACCGGCATGGCCAAGGAAGGCTCGGATGTCTCTGACGCTTTTGGGAGGAGGGAGATTTGAAATGAATTCAATTTTTGCTTTATCTACCTCAATGCCATTTTGCGAAATGATATGTCCTCGGAAAATACCTTCGCGTACCATGAAGTGACACTTCTCCCAGTTTAAAGTGAGGTTCTTATCCTTACACCGGGTAAGGACAGCGTCAAGATGCAGCAAACACTCATCAAAGGAATCGCCGAAAATGGAGAAATCATCCATGAAGATCTCCAAGAATTTTTCCACCATGTCTGAGAAGATTCCTATCATACACCACTGGAAGGTAGCGGGCGCATTGCATAACCCAAAGGGCATGCGGCGGTATGCAAACGTGCCGAAAGGACAGGTGTGTGGTCTTGTCCTGGTCTTTTTCGGCGATGGGAATCTGATTATAGCCGGAGTAGCCATCCAGAAAGCAGTAGTACTCGTGTCCTGCTAATCGTTCAAGCATTTGGTCAATGAAAGGTAGCGGAAAGTGGTCTTTCCGCATTGCGGCATTGAGTTTTCTATAATCGATGCATACTCGCCACCCAGTCTGGGTGCGAGTAGGGATTAACTCGTTTGCCTCATTGGTTATGACTGTTATGCCCGACTTCTTGGGGACAACGTGAATGGAGCTAACCCACTGGCTATCAGAGATAGGGTAAATGATACCACTATCCAGACACTTTACGATCTCCTTTTTTACAGCCTCCTTCATGACTGGGTTTAGTTGCTTTTGTGGATCCCTGGCTGGTTTGGCCTCATCCATCAGATGAATGTGATGTTCAACGATCAGGGGACTAATCCGCTTGATGTCCGCCATTGACTAACCAAAAGCTTGCTTATTGCTGTGCAAGACCGTAAGAAGGGCTTTCTCTTGCTTTGGAGCTAAAGAAGCCGAGATGATAACAGGGAGGGTCTCGTTCTCATCCAAGTAAGCGTACTTAAGGTGAGACGACAATGGCTTGAGTTCGAGCCCTGGAGGTGAAACGATTGAAGGAAAGATTGGTGAAAAGGTCTCGAACTCAAAGGATTCCAGCAGAGGTTCAAAACGAGTGTAAGCGACCGAGTTGGATGGTTCAGCTAACTCATCCAGAAATTCAAAGGATTCAAACTCGGGTGGTGACTGGCCAAGATCGTTCGAGAAAGTGAAACACTCATAGTCATTGTCAAGAGCAGAAGTAGCAGCAGGTTCGAAGAGGAACGCATTAGTGGCGTCAAGATTGCTGTGATCGAATAAAAACTCCTCGAATTCACAGTCCTCAGGGGTGATCTCCCGGATCGAACAAACGTCTAGTATATGAGCATTAGGTTTAGAGGGCTGATTCCCCAACCTAAAAATGTTGAGTTCAATTGTCATGTTTCCAAAAGATAGGTTCATCGAACCATTTCGATTGATCACAGCATTTGAGGTTGCAAGAAACGGGCGACCGAGTATTACCGGAATTTGATTCTGGGGGTTAGCTACAGGTTATGTGTCTAATACAATGAAGTCAACGGGGAATATGAAGTCCCCAACCTTGATTAACACATCCTCTAGCTCACCCCTAGGATGGGTGATAGATCGGTCAGCCATTTGGAGAGTACAATGTGTGGGTTTCAGCTCTCCTACACCTAGTTGCTCATATACAGAGTACGGAAGCAGATTAACACTGGCACCAAGATCTAAAAGTGCGCGGTTGATGTTCTTATCCCCAAAGGTTATTGAAATCGTAGGACAGCCAGGGTCCTTCCGTTTTTTGAGGTAAAGCTTGGGTAAGAGCATCACTCACAACACTATCTAAGAAAACTTTCTTGGGTACTTGAGATTTCCTCTTTTTCGTGCACAAGTCCTTTAAGATTTTTGCGTAGGAAGGGATTTGTTGGACAACATCTAAAAGGGGAATGTTGATGTTAACCTGCTTAAACAACTCCAGAATCTTCTCCATTTGTGGATTTTGTCTATTGGACCTCAACCGGTTTGGAAATGGAACGTTTTTAAAATTGGTTGAGTCCAATGCTTGTGGAGGAGATTGTGGAGTTGGAACGGATCCCAGAGCTAGAGTTTTCGTGGAGTGAGAAGTGGATCCAATACGAGCAGAAGAAGAAGAAGGGCCTTTTGAAGAAGGGAGAATAGGCTCCGAAGACGACGAAGAAGAAGAAACGGCCGGCGTGTCATCATCTATCCGTGTCCCAATGTTGTTGTGTAGCATCCTTCCATATCTCAATGTAGTCACGGCGCTCACATTATGGTTCTGTTGTTCAATAGCAACATGTACATTATGTGGGTGACCAGGATTTGGGAGTGGTTGAGATGGAAGCTTCCCCTTCTCTCGCTCGCTTAATGCCGCATTCAGCTGTGCTATCTGGGCTTCGATGGTTTTGATGCTTTGCCCGTGGGCGACAATGTGTTGCACCAAAGACTGAATGGAAGACTGGATTTTGGCGGTGGATTGAGTCGATTGCTTTACAAATGCCTCCAGACTCCGTTCTAGCGAGGAAACCTTATCGTTGTTTGACAGAACAAAGTTGTTTTGAGGAATAGAATTGTTGGGTGCAAAATTGTTCGTCGGATTTTGAAAAGGTTGGGGTTAGAAGGGCTGCTGATATTGCTGTTGAGTTTATTGCTGAGCTTGTTGTTGAGGAGGAGGAGGCCTATGGAAGTTGTTGTGGCCTTGGAATTGATGCTGGTTCTGATTCCAGGCGAAATTGGGGCGGTTCCTCCAACCGGGATTGTAAGTGGAAGAGTACGGATCATTTCTTGGTCTTTGCTGAAATACAGCATTGACCTGATCCTGTCCTTGAGAAGGTGGATTGTAAGGACACTCTTCGGTCAAATGTGATGGGTCAGAACAACAAGCGTAGATGGTACGAGGGGAAGAGCAGGGGCAGAAGAAGGAGACAAGAATTTGCTCTCAATTGCTTCCAGTTTTTGCGTGATTGCATCCATCTCTGCCTTCATTGCAATTGAGATATCGAGTTGATGAATGACTACCCTAGACTGACCGGAAGAAGTAGTAGTAGAAAAAGAAGTAGTGCTCGGTCTGGTGCTCTCCCATTGAAGCGTTTGCTCCGCAAGATCATCAAAGAATTGCCAAGCTTCTTCGTCGGATTTGGATAGGAAATGGCCCTCACAAATGGTTTCCAACAACTGCTTAGTTACTGGATTCAGGCCCTCATATAAGGTTTGGCAAAGTTGGCATCTCTCAATACCATGATGAGGGTACTGAACAAGAAGGTCTTTGTATCGGTCAAAGCACTTCCAAAAAGGTTCGGTAGGAAGCTGGGAAAATTGGTTGATTTCGTTTCAGATCCTCGCGGTCTTGTGATTTGGGTAGAATTTTTTAAGAAACGCTTTTACAAACTCATTCCAACTGGTTATGGAATGCGATGCGGTGCTATACAGCCACTTCTCAGCAAGGTCACACAGAGTGAAAGGAATGACTCGTAGTCGTATAGCATCGTCGGACAGTTGGGTTGTCTTCATTATTGCACAGACGTTCTGGAACTTGTTGATGAAGATGTAGGCATCTTCGGATTCCAGTCCGTGAAATTTGGGCAACATGTTGATGAAGTGGGGCTTAATTTCGAAATTATCCCCATTGGCCGACGGAAGTGAAAGACAGGTCTGAAGTGCAGAGCGGATAGGGTAGAAATGATCCTGGAGCGCAATTCGTTGTGGCGCTGCAACAGGAGGTGGTTGCGGGTTATTCGCACCCAAGTGAGGTGGAATCAGTCTCGGGGGAGGTAAAGGGATGTTGGGAGGAAATCCTGACATCTCAGAAGAAGAATTTGGTCATAGTGAAGGTGAGGATGTATGAACAGAATCCCGTTCAACGTCGGAGTTGACCGGCAAAGGTAAGGGTGAAAGAGGCGAGGAAGGAATTTCGACCGCGGTGTCGATCGCGTAGTCCGTAAGGACTAACGAAACCCGAGCTAAACGGGCACCGGGGTCCCTAGTCCAAGCGGACATACACTAAACGAGTTTAGTGTAGTCAAGGCATAGAATGTGAGGGTAAGAAAACGAAAGTGGAGAAAAAACTGGGTGAAGGTGGTAAAAATGGAGAATTTGTGTTTGTTTCAAAAGAATGGGAAAATGAAACGACAGTTCAACAAACACAATCATAAATGCACAGTCACAAATGCACAAACAACACCTAGACTAGGGTCCTCTAAGTCTACTAGACCTACTCCTAACTGTTCCAAAGCGACAAATTGTGAGATAACCCTCAAATCGCCTCTTCACAGCCAGTTGTGGCCAGGTAAGCACAAGTGAGGTAAGGAGGGTTCCGCTCATGAATCACCGTGAGACGGGCCTTTTAAAATTACCTCCTCACTTGTCTAGCCTAGGCACCATAAAAGTCATGTTTAGATAAACGACCGAATGCCCACAATCTTCCTTTGTCCTATTGAGCGCGACAAGTCCTTAGTTGGCCGAGTCTAGATATTTTTTATTAAGCTTGAGGTGACACTTATGCAATTAGTGATTTCCGGGGTCTTAGGAAGGGTGATGAAATCCCCACCCAATCTGGATTTGTGTTAGAGCCCCTTAAGTCCGTATTAAATGATGCAATGCGCAAATCAACAAAATTTTCAAACAATCAATTCGTTTTTTACTTTAAATGTGGCGCTGCAACAAATACGGTGAGTCTTTTCTTTGGATTTTTGCGGCGATGTTGCTAAGAATCCTGCAAAGATATTGGAGCGTCGGGTTTGAGAAGAGGAAGTGTTTAGAGAAATACGTACCAAAAAGTGTCGAGTTTAAGAAAACTCGTGTCGATATTGCCTTCGAGTGGTCGAATGGTTCTCTTGCGCGGGTCCAACTACCCGGATCTTTGGCACTAAGTGTTCACTCCCCTTGTACTTGAAAATGCTCCCTTGCTCCGCATGATCGCTGCTCACAATCCGTCAAATCTGCAAATGACGGAAAAATATGGATATTTGAGCCAAAAAGCGATATGGATAGCCAAAATTCTGAACACAAATAATTAAGAAAATCAAACAATAAAATTGGGATTCTATTAGAATACTGAAGGCAACACAAAAACCAAAAGTGAAAATGTCACCAAACGGCCGGCGAGCTCGGAAATCAATGGAATGTCGTCGGTTTTTGTGTGAGGGAATGGGCTAAAATTTTGTGTGTTGCCTCAGTGAAGTAATATCATTCCACTTTTATAACTTGATTTATTTCTTTAAACCTCAGAGTGTTAGCAGAATACAAATCCAGAGAAGGGGAAAAAATGTTATTGTGTTTGTGTTGGTTTTAAAAAAAGAATGGTTGTATCCATTTGAATGTGTTAGAAAGTTAATTTTTTATACAAAATATGCACAAATTAACCCGAGACTACAATTATAAAAGCGTTACCGTCTCCCCGGCAACGGCGCCAATTGATTGATATGTTTTTGCCGTGTCGTATTTTAGAAAGAGTTTAGAAATTACCGCAATCAAAACGGTGTCGCGTGTAGCGAGCCGCGATGAGTACGGGTCGTCCGCAGTGAGATAGTAAGTTTTTAGGCTTATATTAACGAGTTAACAACGTATTTTGATTTGTTGATTAAAATAAATGTCGCAACAAGGATATGTATAATAAAAGGACTTGTTAAGGGTAGTAATAGGTTAGCTTGTATGAAGGTGAAGTTTGCCGAATCCTTATAGACCCAACTTTGGTATTGACACTAAAGCAATAGGTAACAACGCGGATTAGGGAACTTGAAATACGGTATTTGCGGCATTTCGCTAAATCCGTCTTCCTTGTCCCTTGTCCTTCCGTTGTTATCTCTTGATCCTAGCCTCCGACAAACCACTAGCAATCCGGTCACGATTAGGAATCATCGCTATCGTGGTAGGATAGGATGCCTAGCGGAGCGGAATTGCGAGTGATTTGCACGGAGTTTCAATTGCAAAGTTTAAGGTTTTTAGCAAATAACATCTTCAAATACAATCTAACCATATTCTACCCTTAACAAGTACCGCGACTACTCACACATATTTACAAAGTAAAAATAAGAAAAAGGGAAATGAGTAAGGAACATAATGAAAAATACGAGAAAAGAAAGAAAAGGAGAGAACCAATGAATCCAAGTGCGAATATTTCCAAGTGTTCGTAAGCCCGGAGAAGTGTGAAATCCAAACACAAAACTTTAATCTTGCAAGCTCACTTAAGAGGTTGCAAGATCAAAGTAAAGCGAGAATTTCACAAGTTCAAATATGTAAACATAGAACAAGACATGGTAATAAAAAAATGAGAACTTTTTATTGAATCACAAACGAGTTACACTAATCTTGAAGTCAAGAACCTAATCCTTATGCTTGCAAGTTCAATGAAGAAGTTGCAAGGTCAAGACAAAGGGGCAAGAGCTCAAGAATTACAAAGAAAAGCAAGCTTACAAATTACAAGAGTTTTGATACAAAACTAAACAAAATGTATCTTCTCTCCTTACCCATGGCTTGGTATTTATAGACAACATGGGTTGCTTAGTAGCTTTTGGAGGGAAATCACGATGCTTTAAATCACATCACCTCTTTTAGCATTTAATGCACATCACATCACCTCTTTTAGCATTTAATGCACATCACATCACCTCTTTAGCATTTAATGAACATGTTCCCTACTTGCACCATTTCATCATGTCATGTAGCCTAGGTAGCCCCACCATGATCCATGTGCACACTTGTATTGTGTTGGACCAAAATTGTGTGCACACATCTATTTGCAAAAAGAACTCTTTGGACAATGATCGGTTTTCTGTTCTGTTTGCAGTGTCGGCTCACAAACGATATATCCGTGATTTTAAGTGTATTTCCAGTATTTTGTCCCGGATACCTGTAATCTGTAATACCGAGCAGACACTGGTTAATAGTATCGATATATACAAAAATAGATACTGAATGAGCGGTATTAAAATGCAATATTCTGGTATGAACAGATGTCGCGGTTCGTAGTAGTTTAGGGACGTTTCGGTCCGTAGTTAGTTTTAGGATATTTCGGTCCGTTTTTAGTTTTAGGATATCTCGGTCCGTTAGTTTTAGGACATTGCGGTCCGTTGCGATTTTGATGCGAGGCTTCGCCGGATACTACTCATAGAGTTTGGGCGTGGGAAGATAGCGAGTGGACATAGGCGTCGGTATCTATCGTTGACTTAGGTCGTGACTCGTCAGGCGTAGTATCTTTTCAGGAACCGGCCGTTTATTGGCCTGAAGGGTCTTTCCCCATGCATATCCATGAGTAGATAGGCCCCTCCTTGGTAGACCCTGTCTATGATGTGTGGGCCTTCATAGTTCGGCTCGAATTTCCCCCGTTTGGTACGATTGGGGATCATAGGTCTCTTGACCACTAACACGAGTTCGCCTTGGCAGAATGTTCTCATCCTAGTTAACCTTTCGTATGAGAGCGTCATCCTTGCTTTGTAAGCTTCTAGGTTTTGCTGCGCCATGAGACGTGTTTCATCGAGGGCGTCGAGCTCCTCAAGCCAAAGATGAGCATTCTCTTCGTCTATTAGCTTGTAATGAACCGCCACCCGTAGAGAGGGTAACTCTATCTCCAAGGGGAGTACCACTTCCGCGCCGAATACCAATGCGAATGGCGTTGTACTCATAGCCATTATGAACATAGTCTGATACGCCCAGATAGCTTCATGCAGTCTCTCGTGCCAGTCCTTTTTATTTCTGGACACTGTCTTCTTTATGATCTTCGTCAAGGTCTTGTTGAAAGCCTCAGCTAGACCGTTAGCTCGGGGATTATAGACCGAAGAGTATCTCCAGTCTATGTTATGCTGCTGTGCGAAGCGGCTGATTCTATGATTTCTATAGGCTGGCCCGTTATTAGAGATAATCCGTCGCGGAGTTCCGAACTGATAGATGACGTGCGTCTTGAAGAAATGGAGGATATTCTCCGTCTTCACTTCTCTTAGCGGTATGGCTTCTGCCCACTTAGAGAAGTAATCAGTTGTCGCCAATATGAACCGATGTCCTATGGACGATGCCGGTTCTATGGGCCCAATTATGTCGGTTCCCCACATTTCGAACGGCCAGCTTGCCACTGTTGGATGTAGCGGGTTTGGATGCTGGTGGATGAAGTCTCCGTGAATTTGGCACGAGTGGCATTGCTTCGCGTATTCGAGGCAGTCCTGAATCATCGTGGGCCAATAGTAACCCATCCTTTTGATCTTCAGCTTCATCTTTGGCCCGGCTTGATGAGAACCTCAGAGTCCATCGTGAGTTTCTTCGACGACTCTCCTTGCTTCTTCCTGTCCCAGGCATCTCAGCCATAGAGAGTCGAACGATCTCTTATACAGCGTGTCATTGATGAAGGCGAAAGACAGAGCTCGTTTAATGAGCTGATGTACTGAGGACGCATCTTCTGGCGTTTGACGGGATATGAAGTAGTCTATAAAGACTTCTCTCCAATCCTTAGCCTTTTCCTGGTCTTTTATTTGTAGGGCCGTTTTCTTGGTCGCTCCCTTTTCTTCGGACGAATCCAGAGATATTTCTGCCGATGCAAGAACCCGACGGCTTTACACAACGATCCTTACGTCATCGAGGTTTTCGTCAGCCTGTTCTTTAGCGAGCTTGGCTAACGCATCCGTTTTGCTATTCTCTGTACGCGTAATGCTTTCCAGAGTGTAGGAGGGAATTTGAGTCCGCAGTTGCTGCACTCTCTCGCCGTACTTTACCAACTCTGGTTTACACGTTTGATAGTCACCGTTTACTTGGCTGGCGACCAGTTGGAAGTCACCGTATATGAGGAGGTTTCAGATTCCCCATCGTTTGTGAGGGGTTTTTGATTG
Source organism: Agapanthus africanus (assembly GCA_030015575.1). NCBI lineage: Eukaryota > Viridiplantae > Streptophyta > Magnoliopsida > Asparagales > Amaryllidaceae > Agapanthus > Agapanthus africanus. The sequence continues at coordinate 644,798,781 of JASDDO010000022.1, read as the reverse complement.
TGGGGACCCTCTTCCCTGCAGGCGTAAGCCCCTGCAGTTAATTACGTTACCGCGTCGCGGTAACCATTTTCTCCTGTTCCAGAAGGTCACTTCGTGTCGTGTGTGTTTATTTTATTTGTTGTTGCCCGTGGATTATATACGGAGACTAATTTATGTTGTCGCCCGTAGGGCGGGGATTAGTCCAAATCTGTATTTTCTTAGATTTGGGTTTGGTTTGGGTTTAAGGATCATTAATCTCATTTGAGATTAAGATCAACCTAAACGTTTGTTGAGGATACGTTAGTCTAATTTTAGACTAAGATCTACTCAACAGGGTTTTGGGATCATTTAGATCCAACGAAAGAGTATTTGGGCTCTATCGTCTTAGTTTAGGGACGTTGCGGTCCATTGGGTTTAAGGACATCATAGTCCATGAGTTTAAGGACCTCATAGTCCATCAAGTTTAAGGACATCACAGTCCATGAGTTTAAGGACCTCATAGTCCAAGTTTAAAGACATCATAGTCTGTGGGGTTTAGTTTAGGGACGTTGCGGTCCATTGGGTTTAAGGACATCATAGTCCATGGAGTTTTGGCTCATCGGTTTGGGGGTGCGCCAAGAGTTATTGGTTATTGGGACCCTCCACCTCTCTGAAGACGTTAAAGATTTACAATGACATGTATCAGAGGTGTGGAGAGATGTACCCTTGAACCAAATTCCAAATCGAGGAGTTATCGAGTCTGAGCATAGATGCTCGGTTTGCTTGGAGATTTAATCTCAGGAGGAACTTAACCAATTTGAGGTTGAAGTTGGTTCCTTACAGTGTTAAACACTAAAGTATTTTTTGTGCTCACGTGCTCCCACATGATGTTCTAAGGCAGTGTTAAACACTGAAAGTTGAAGGCACTCACGTGTGGCACGTGAGGCTCTAAAGCAGTGTTGAACACTGGAATTTGAGATCGCTCACGTGTTTCACGTGATGCTCTTTAAAGTTGGCGCTGTTCGCTTGGGTTGATTCCCTCTTTTATATATAAAAGTGATGAGCACTTGGCTCACGTGTGAGCACATGAGCCAACCGAGATGGGAACCGCTCTCTGGATTTTATTCCCTTTTTTTCTTATAAGTGCTAAGCACTTGGTTCATCAAATGGTCACGTGCGGACACGTGAGACACCTTCAAAATGTGAGCGCTGCCCTTGGAATTTTCCTTTTTTTTATATACAACTGTTCGGGGGTCACGTAGAAACACGTGAGGCGCCCTAAAATTGAAACTGTCTTTGGGTTTATTCCTTTTCTCATGTAATTCTCTTTTCATGGCTTGGCGCCCTCTGTGTATCTCTCTCCTTTTGAACTTGAAGTTTATGGGGGGGGTTCCTCCATGCAAAACTTGAAGTCTTGGGTCTTTTATATAGGGGAGGCTGATTTGTTGAATCAGTTAAGGAAATCTTTCTCTGATTGATTTGGGGATGTTTCCCCACCATTGGATCTTTGATCCTAAGGCTTCTGTTTTATAGAAGACATCTTTCTTGTTATTTAACAAGATTAGGAAAATATTTTCCCATACAGAACTTATTCTGTATCTCGGTGATTTTTAATCACCACTGGATCTTTGATCCAACGGTGCTCTAATTTACAGAGCACAATCTTTCTTGTTTGGAAAGATTTGAGGAGTATTTCCCTAACAGAATTTAATTCTGTAATTTGATGATTTATTATCTTCATTGGATCTTTGATCCAAAGGCGGAGAACATTTAGTTCTAGCGCTGGCGCTCTCGTGCTTTGCACGTGGGGCGCTGCCTCAAAGTCTTTGACTCTTAGCGCTGGCGCACTTGGCGCTAGCGCTCTCGTGCTTTGCACGTGGGGCACTGCTTCAGAGTCTTTGACTCTTAGCGCTGGCGCACTTGGCACGAGAACTCTCGTGCTTTGCACGTGAGGCGCTGCCTCGGAGTCTTTGACTCTTAGCGTTGCCGCTCTTGGCGCGAGCGCTCTCTTCCTTTGCATGTGAGGCGCTGCCTCAGAGTCTTTGACTCTTAGCGCTGGCGCTTTTATGAAGTGCTGCTTCATTTCAAATTTCAAATTTTGAATAGAGCTTTGCTCTGATTTGAGGAAACACCGGTCTACTATGTGAGCCATATTTTCAAGGATGCGGAAACAAGATACCCGGCTATAGAAAAGATGGTCTTAACACTTGTAGTCGCCTCAAGGAAACTACGGCATTATTTCCAGGTGTACACAATCCTCATCCTCACTGAGCGACCTATTGGTACTATTCTCGCTTCCCCTGAATTATCGGGTTGTCTGGAGAAATGGAGGTGGGAATTATCCCAGTTCGACATTAAGTACCGTCCCAGGCAAACCATCAAAGTGCAGGTCCTAGCAGATTTTGTGGTCGAATGTACCATTCCCACTAAAGAAGGAACGGCAGCGCAGGGCCCCGAACCATGTCCTTCGGTTGAGAAAGTACCCGACTCCGTCCCTGACTGGGTGCTCTACATAGACAGATCCTCTACCGAGGAGTGGAGCGGGGCTAGCCTTATCATCCGAGGTCCGGACGAAGCGGAAATGGAATACTTTTTAAAAATGGGTTCAAAGAGTCAAACAACGCCGCAGAATACGAAGCTTTGTTGGCGAGGCTGCGAATCGCCTCCAGGGTAGGACTGAAGATGATCAGAATTCGCAGCGACTCCACACTGGTTGTCGGCCAAGTAACCGGGCGTTTCAAGGCCCGGGAACCACTCATGATAAAATACTTGGCCAAGGTAAAAAATCTTCGGAGAAATTTCGATGAAATCCAGGTGGTGCGGATTCCCAGGAACTTGAACACCCTAGCCGGCGCCTTGAGCAAGCTCGCTTCTTCCTATTCGGCCAACCATAAAAGGAATATTCTCTTTGAAGTCTTGTCGTGACCCAGCATGGAAGACGGGGAGGTAACACTCCATATATACACAACTCAGGAAGAAGGCCAAGATTGGAGAAAGCCCCTCGTAGAGTTCCTTATGGGTGACGTACTCCCCAAAGACCGAGGAGAATCTCTCCGACCACGGGCAAAAGCACGCCATTTCGTCTGGAGCAATGGAAACCTATACAAGAAGTCGTTCACTCAACCCTTGCTCCGATGCCTCGACCCCCATGAGGCAGACTATGTTCTACGAGAGATACATGAAGGGATCGAAGGAGCGCATCAAGGGGCCCGCACCCTGGTCCAGAAGACGCTGCTCCAAGGATACTATTGGCCAAGCATACACTAGGACGCCGAGAAGCTAGTTAGAAGATGTAAGAACTGCCGACTCTTTGGCAGCACACCTCGTCTCCCCGCTACCGAACTAATGCCGCTCAGTTTCCCTTGGCCGTTTGCCCAATGGGGGATGGATATGATCGGCCAACTCCCTACCAGCATGGGTGGGCACAGATACATCCTTGTCGCTGGGGACTACTTCACGAAATGGATAGAGGCCATGCCCATCAGAAAACCAGACGCCGCCTTTACTATATTGTTCCTGCAAAACAACATAATCTCTCGATTTGGAATCCCGAGGTGCATCGTTACCGACCATAGGACCAACTTCGAAAAAGACAAACTCAAAGAAATCTGCAGCGATCACCACATACTGATGAAATTTGCCACGGTCGCGCACCCACAATGCAACGGGCAGACCGAGGTAGCGAACCGAGGCAACATTCGCGATCTCAGGGCCCACTTCGAAGGAAGGCAAGACGGCTAGGTTGAGGAACTGCCGTGGGTGCTATAGGTATTACGAACGTCAAAGAAGACACCCACTGGAGAAACCCCATTCAGCCTCTGCTACGGTACCGAGGCAATGGTCCCCGCGGAAATTGGACTGCCCAATTACAAGGTAGAACATTTTGACGATGAAGCCAATACCTCGGCGCTCCAAAGCAACTTGGACATCTTATTGGAAAAGCAGGATCAAATGCATATCAGAGCGGCCGCCTATCAGCCGCAAACCACCCACTAATATAATACCCAAGTTAAATATCGAGCCTTCAAGATGGGAGATTTGGTCTTACGAAGAAACGAGTTCGTAGATCAAGCGAGACTGCATAAATTTTCCCCGAAATGGGACGGACCGTTCCTCGTAGCGGAAGTATTGCCTGGTGGAGCATACCGCTTGCAAGACGCCGAGGGGCATAAGTTTCTTCGGCCTTATAATGCTGAAAAACTCAAGCTGTATAGATAAACATGCTTTCTTCTTTTGAAACAATGTAATTTTTATCGGCATTAAATTAAGTCTCCCGAGCTAGGTCCTCTCACCGAGGAGACATTTTGCACAACTTTCGTTTCTTTTCTCGGTTCCAAGACTCCAAAATTCTTTTCAAGAAAATGTATAAAATTTACTAAAGGGATAAAAGAGAAAATACAAGTCAACAAAAGGAGAAATTTATTTATTAAAGAGGTATTAGGGGCTCCCCAGCCTTACAACAATTACAACAAAGGAGGCCGGGGATTAAGGAAGCATTGTCGGTGAAACTCCGAGGAAAGCTCCTCCAACCGATCCGATGTAGCCTCGACCTGCTCCCTTCGACAGTACTCGCAGACCCTAGAAGCCACAGACTCTCCAGGATCCTCGTCCGCCGAGCAAGATGCGACGACTAACCTTTACTGAAAGCTCTCGAGCAGAAGGTCCACCGACCGACCCCGCCGGCTCTTTGAGATCAGACCAAGCACATGAACCGTGTACATCTTGTCAAAGGCTTTGTCCATCAACTGTGGCGAAAGCATGTTGTATAATCCCGTCGAAGTCCTCCATATCGCGTAAATTAACACTTGAAGCAGAGGAGATCGCCGAGGAAGTAAGCGTCCGCAGTGACCTTCCAAGTGGCTTATTACCGCCTCATACGTATCCTCCGAACGGTCAAGGTTATATAAGTACATGTCATCACGAGAGATGATCTCTCTGAGGAGGTACACACGGACGGTCATCTTCAAAGAATACAAGGCTACGAAGAAACTAATATGCCTTGGGTATTTATAGCCTCCACAAGAATCTTCCAAAGACTGAGATTTGCTCGCGCAACGGCGCAAATCTCGGAATATCGCCCTTTCCCGATACGATTCTGCCACGTGTCATCTGCGGCGGTCACTATTCCTAATTTTACGGGTCATAGAAGATTGAATGATGCCCCAAGGAGATACCATGAAGTCAACAAAGCCCTCACCAAGAGGCCACCGAGCAGCTTCCTGCCCGGTCCATCTCTAGCGGGTAGCTTCCTACCCAACAACGCTAAAGATCTAAAGCCCTCACCAAGAGGATACCGAGCATCTCCCTGCCCTGTCCATCCATAGTAGGTAGCTTCCTACCCAACAACGCTAAGGATCTAAAGCCCTCACCAAGAGACCACCGAGCATCTTCCTGCCCGATCCATCCTTAGCGGTTAGCTTCCTACCCATCAACGCTAAGGATCTAAAGCCCTCACCAAGAGGCCATCGAGCAGCTTCATGTCCGGTCCATCCCGAGCGGATAGCTTCCTACCCAACAACACTAAGGATCTAAAGCCCTCACCAAGAGGCTACCGAGCAGCTTCCTGCCCGGTCCATCCTTTGAGTAGACCATATTTGAGACTTAGATCCGCTTAACAATTTTTAGGATCATTTTTATTTCAGATCCAACAAAAGAGCATTTGTTTCCCCAATAAAAGAGAAAAGCTCTGTTCAAAATTAATGAGGCAGCGCCTCACGTGCTCCTCACGTGGGCACCAGTGTGCAAAACACAAAAGAATCTATTAGATTAAATAAGGGTTAAAACTCTCATATAGCGCTGCACGTGCTTCTCACGCGGGCGCCATTTTGCAAAGCACAAAAAGAATTTATAAGAGTTAAAACTCTCAAGTGGCGCCTCACGTGCACAACACGTGAGCGCCGACGTCGAGGTAGAATTAAATTCTACTCTCTGTTAAACAGAGCCGTTGGATCAAAGATCCAACGGAGATGATAAATCATCAAGATACAGAATTAAATTCTGTTGGAGAAAACATTCTCCAAATTGGATCATAAAATAAAATTCTATTTTGGGATATATTCTCTCAATCTTTCTAAACAAGAAAGATTGCTCTCTGCAAAACAGAGAACACTTGGATTAAAAATCCAATGGTGATTAAAAATCACCATTTCACAGAATAAAACTCTGCATATGAAAAATATTTCCCCAATTATGTTAAAAACAAGAAAATATGTTCTGTAAAATAGAAACCCTTGAATCAAAGATCTAATGGTGGGTAAATTCCCCAAATAAATTAGGATCTCTAAATGAGAGATTTCTTCAAAGCTAATTAACAAACTTGCCTCCACTATATAAAGGACCGAAGACTTCAAGTCTGATATAGAGGAACCCCCCATAAGCTTCTAAAAAACACAGAAAGTTTCAAAAAGGAACAGAGAATTAAATTCTCAAGGAAGAAGATATCTCTCCTTAAAAACTCTAGGTAAATAAAAAATAGAGATAAAAACATCTTATTTATATATCTAAGGGTTTAACCCTTCTCAAAGAACATAGTTCATTCTCCGGATCTGAGATCCACAAGAGAAGTCTCCCACAAGTTGATAATTTAATTCTCATCGGGAGGAACTTCTTCTTGAGAATCAAACATTCAGAAAAGAACTAGGAATTGAATTCCTTAATACGAAGCATATAAGAGAAACATAGTTCTCGTAAAAGAACTTGGTTCTTAAAAATGAAGCTTGATCCTAAATCTGTTGTTTCCCCCAATCAGAGCAAAGCTCTGTTTGAATTTCAAAATTCAAAAATTCAAGCAATGCTTCAAATCCCTTGCGCTGCGTGCAACGCGCCACGTGTCAAGAGCTGATACGTCAGCACAGCGCCCAAGACAGCGCGCCCAATCAGAGCAAGGCTCTATTTAAAACAAAATTAAAGGAAGCAACGCTTCAGTTGCGCGGGCGCTGTGCTGCGCGACACGTGTCAGCGCGGTTGCGCAAGCACAGTTGCGCTGCGCTGTGCGCTGCGCGACACGTGTCAGCGCAGTTGCGCAAGCACAGTTGCGCTGCGTGACACGTGTCAAGTGCTGGTGCATCTGCGCTAAACAGAATTAAAATTCCAGTAAGATCTTTCTGTTCTTATTAAAACAAGAAGATTATCTTCTGTAAAACAGAAGCCCTTGGATCAAAGATCCAACGGTGGGGAAAATTCCCCAAATCACTCAGAGAAAGATCTCTTTAACAAATTTAACAAATTAATGGGCACTATATAAAGGCCCCTAAACCCCAATTCAAAACACATCAACATCAAAATCAAAAACAACAACACAGAGAATAGAGAGAACTCTGAAAATTTTTGAGAAGAACTCAAGAAGAGAAAAAAGGTAAAAACCTTTATAAAGAAAAGAAGAACTTCTTTTGAATAGATCATTGATCTAAGAACAAGATCAATGATCTTCAATAAAAAATAAATAATAACAGTGCCTTGCACTTTTTTATGAACCATGGTTCTGGAATCTTAAAAATTCCTCTCTTAAATCCAAAATTGGATTAAGTTATTAAAACAGTGCCTTGCACTTGCAAATCTGCAATGTTGTGCTCCTGGGTTGGCGCAAGCCACCAGAGAGCGCCACGTGTCAGCTATAAAAACCACTTGCGCTATGCGCTTTAAAAATAGAGCATTGCTCTTTAAAGTTAGCGCAACTCATCAGAGCGCGCCACGTGTCACAGCGCAACGACGCAGCGCACTGCGCTAGTGTGACACGTGTCACCTCCACATGCGCTTGCGCTCAATAATTGGCGCAAAGCGCCTGACAAGCCACTGTCGGATAATTAATGCACTGCATTATTTACAGAAGGGCCAAGCCTAATTAAGAAAGGCCTAATAGGCCAAATTAAATGCTATGCATTATTTTAAAAAGGGCAGAGCCCAAACAGATGCTCTGCATCATAAATAAAGGGACAGAGCCCAAATCAAAAAAGCCTAGCATGCCAGAAAAAAATGCAGTGCAAAGATAAATAAAAACGCTAAATATTCTCAACTGGACTTAGCCCAATCATGGCCGTAAGTCCTCAAACTAAATTGACTAAGCAAGATCGCTCTCTTAAATCAATTTACATCCGGTTCAAGGGTACATCTCTGAACTCCTCTGACACCTATCGTTGTAATCCTTCAACGACGTCAGAGAGGTGACGGGTCCCGACAACCACACATTAATACGGACTGTGGGGTCCTTAAACCTATGGACTTATGCGTCCTTAAACACATCCACGTGGACTGTGGGGTCCTTAAACCCATGGACTTATGCGTCCTTAAACTAATATCCGTCCCCAAAGCGGGAATATTGGACCACTATGTCCCTAAACTGGCAATGGACCACCATGTCCCTAAACTGGAACATGGACCGTTATGTCCCTAAACTGGCAATGGACCGCAATGTCCTTAAACTACCTATGGAACACTACGTCCCTAAACTAGAACAATAGAGCCCCCAAATGCTCTTTTGTCGGATCTAAACGATCCCGTTTAAGTTGATCTTAGCCTCAAATATGGCTAACGTATCCTTAAACCTTCAAACAAACTTTAGTCCCAAATTGGACTATAGATCCCCTAATCAACTTTGGTTCAAGGGTACATCTCTGAACTCCTCTGATATCTGTCGTTGTAATCCTTCAACGTCGTCAGAGAGGTGACGGGTCCCGACGGCCATACATCCTATGGACCACTATGTCCCTAAACTAGAACAATAGAGCCCTCAAATGCTCTTTGTCGGATCTAAACGATCCCGTTAAGTTGATCTTAGTCTCAAATCGGACTAATGTATCCTTAACAAATGTTTAAGTTGATCTTAGCTTCAATATGGCTAACGTATCCTTAAACTAAAACACCAAACCCAAATCTAAGTAAATACGGATTTGGACTAATCCACGTCCTATGGGCGACGACATAAATTAGTCTTCGTATACAATCCACGGGCAACCACAAACAAAACAAACACACACGACACGAAGTGAAATTCTGGAGAAGGAGAAAGTTGTTACCGCGAAGCGGTAGCGTAATTAACTGCAGGGGCTTGCGCCTGCAGGGAAGAGCGCCCCACAATCAAAAACCCCTCAAGCGAAAGGGAATCTGACGAAGTCTGCTACATCGGCCGCATCCATCTAAACCTCCGATACACGGTGCCATAAATCAACTTAGCATCTTCGGAGAGGTGGACGGATAAAACCAAATAGCATCTGCCCCGAATCTCAGGCCAGACGTCCTCACGTCGTCTTGGCCATCATTCGGAGGGGAACATCTGTAAATCAAAGATCTTATTGATCATTAATGGGAAAAAATGCTATCAACAGAGGAGAAAAGCGCCCAACGCCCAGCACCGCACGTGTTCCTCATATGGGCGCCACAAAAGAGTGCTTAGCACTCACTGTAGGGTGTTTTTCGTCACCCCATTGAGATGGGAATACGCGTGCGCTCGTCAGACGCGGTACAGATTCCCCCTGCCTAGGGTAGGCTGGGGTTTATTGATTGTGGGGTTCCAAATTTTCGGCAGCCGCGGACTAAGCTGCCGTTAATTACCTCTCGCATTTGGAGCGAGAGAACCTTCGATTGACGGGTTAAACTGGTCATGCGAACTCAATGTGCAGTGTTGTGTTTTGGAGGGGTTTTGGATATATCGGGGGCCCCACAGAGTTTTTATGGGGGTCCCGCTACCCGGATGGCCGGCTGGGGGTCAGCAGCCTCCTTGCGAGGTACGGGGCTAGCAGCCCCCTTGCGCCCCGTTAGAAATTTTTTCTAACGGGGGAGGTATATTTAGTGTGGAGTATGTGTGTGTATGTGTGTGTGTGTGTGTGTGTGTGTAAGGGAAAAGGGGCATCCAAAGGATGCGTGGGAAAAGCGCCAGCGCTTTGAGCGCAAGAGCGCGAACGCTCTGAGCGCAAGCGCCCCACGTGTCAGCACGTGGGCGCTCGGACGCTAGCGCTTCGGGCGCTCGGAAGCTAGCGCTTCGGGCGTTACCGTTCTGAGCGCAAGGGCGCTAGCGCTTTGAGCGCTAGCGCCCCACATGTCAGCACGTGGGCGCTCGGGCGCTAGCACTTTGAGCGCAAGGGCGCTAGCGCACCACGTGTCAGCACGTGGGTGCTCGGGCGCTAGCGCTTTGAGCGTAAAGGCGCTGGCACTTTGAGCGCTTTCACCCCACGTGTCAGCACGTGGGCGCTCGGGCGCTAGCGCTTTGGGCTCTAGCGCTTTGAGCGCAAGGGCGCTAGTGCTTTGAGCGCTAGCGCCCCACGTGTCAGCACTTGGGCGTTCGGACGGCAAAAGGGACCTGGTCCCTGCAATGAGAGTTGTACTCCCAGAAAGGAGCACTTATTATTTTGTGTGTGTGTGTGTGTGTATGAGTAGTTAATCTCCTAGGATGTTTTGAAGCTGATGAAGGGGGCTTGAGCCCTGGATCTTCTCCAAAATGGGGTTTCTGGAGATGGGACTCCTTCTTCTTCCTTTGTTGACCGGATCTTGAAGATCAAGAAGTATGAGATTTTAAAAATCTATTCTTTCTGAGATCTGATGGAAGATCTGAGTTCCCCTTTGTGGGTTTTGTGGTGAAAAACTATTTAGTTTTGGAAAAGGAAAAGTTAAACTCTTGATTTAATTCTTAAAGAAGAAGAAGGTTTAGAACCTTGAGGAAGGAGAAGGAGGCACAAAAACCCTAATTTTTGGGGAATGAAAAGTGTTTTAGATATTTTCATCATGTTGCCTTTTATAGGCTTACATATTTGCATATATTCCCTTGGGCTTTACAAAAAATGGCATTTTGCCTATCCCATGGCTCATGTGCCATTTCTTTTTGCACATAAGCCATGGGCTTACAAAAATTTGGCTTTATGCCCATAAAAATTACATCAAAATTATTTTTTACATGATTTGCATGGGGAGGCCGGCCGCTTCATGTTCCGGCTCGATTCGGGCATGGGCCAACTTGATCTGGGCTTGGGCCCACCTGGCTTGGGGTTGACCTTGACTTTGACTTGGTCAACCGGGGTGCAATTTTCGACCCCAACACTCACTAGGCAGCGCCCGGCGCCCGGCGCCGCACGTGTTCCTCACGTGGACACCACAGAAGAGTGCTTAGCACTCACTAGGCAGCGCCCGGCGCCGCACGTGTTCCTCACGTGGGAACCACAGAAGAGTGCTTAGCACTAACTAGGCATCGCCTGACGCTCAGTGCCTCATGTACTCCCCACGTGCGCACCACTAAAGAGAAGAAAAGAGTGCTTAGCACTCCACAAGCAGCCCAAAATGGCTGAGTGTTCAACATTCATTAGGCAGCTCCCAGAGCCTCACGCGCTCCCCATGTGGACGCCATAAGGAGTGCCTAGCACTCCATATAAAAACAAAAGGAGTAAAGTGTTCAACACTTATTGGGAAATCCCCATGATTGAAAGTTCCACATGATCATATATGGACGTCAGAACTCATATAAGTGCTCAGCACTTTTTGCATCAAAAGGGGGACTGATTAAACAGAGCCCAAACAAGTGCTTAGCACTTTTTCAAAAAAAGAAGGGAGATAAGCAGACTAAAGCCCAAATTGGCAAAGTTGCTAAAGTCATGCAACTGAGTCCAAATGCTCTGTTGCTGGGTCTTAAATAAGAAAGATCCTAAAATATTGTTATGTGGATCTTAGTCTCAAATTGGACTAACGTATCCTTAACAAAAATTCTTAAGGCCACCATAAGCCTTTTCCTTCAAATAAGGGATTTGGTTTAAGAGTACATCTCTTCACACCTCTGATATATGTCGTTGTTATTCTTCAACGTCTTCAGAGAGGTGGCGGATCCCAACGACCAACAACTCCTTGCATCCCAAATTGATGCACTTCCAAATGGACACGCGCACCTCAAATCGGATCGCACCCCACACCGGGAGCATTCCATGTCACCATCGTTCATTTCGCCACGTAACAAATACACATACGCGCAAGATGAATAATGGACCGAAATGTCCCTAAACTAATATTCGCCTTCAAAATGGCGATAATGGACCGAAATGTCCCTAAACTAAAATTCTCCTCCAAAATGGCGACAACGGACCGAAATGTCCCTAAACTAATATTCGCCTCCAAAATGGCGACAACGGACCGAAATGTCCCTAACCTAATATTCGCCTCCAAAATGGTGATAATGGACCGAAACGTCCTTAAACAAAAGTAATAGAGCCCAAATGCTCATTTGTTGGATCTGAAATAAAAATGATCCTAAAAATTGTTAAGTGTATCTTAGTCTTAAATTGGACTAATATATCCTTAACAAAAACAAATCGAGCCCAAATGCTCATGTGTTTAAGTCGATTTTAATCTCAAACCAGATTAACGGTTCTTAAATCTGTTGGAGATGGTGCCCTCATAGTCAATTATTGGATCACAGGTACGTGATTGCAATGATTGCGGAGGACCTATACCGGTAGGACAATCTTACTCGAGATGATAGTATGCTATATGGTTTGCCTTTATCTGTCGTGTACATGATCAGGTGACTGATTACATGTTACACTTTGATAGAGCCCTTAGGATCTTGCTTTACCACCAACAGTATGATGGCGATCATATACGTGAGAGTTGGGTGGTTTATACGCATATCCTTGATTGTGGTCCCTAGTCGTGGGAGTTTCGAGACAGGGCATCGATACTCCGGAGTAGACTAGTGTGTACAGTCGAGACCCCGACGAGGGGCGGTGGCCGGTCTCACAAGCCACTGGTGTCAGTTGGATCACCTAAGATGTATACAGGTGCTCATTGGGTTATGAGTACACCGGACAGGACTCGCCGGGAACCTGCTAGTTGGTATTATACATATCGTCAGATAGCAGTTCCCTGGTGACATGTGTACAGGTTAGTTCATCGACCTGAAGTCGTCATTTGTCTCGTGTGAGTTCCCACTGTGCTTTGATTTCTACCCTACCACGGCTCAAAGGAGTCGTGCAAACAGGTAGTTTTTGGGTACAGTCCCGAGCCATATGGAGGCACGTGAGCGGATCGGCAGGGGATTCGTCTCTCCCGGTATTGGGGGCGAGGTCGTGCTGTGTCTAGGAGAGCCATTACACAAAGTCCATGGCCATGGCAGGAGATTTACTGGTAGGTACTCCAGTAGTATCTCAGGGTGTTATTGGGCTTCACTCCGACACGACTTATACTGCTATTGGGGGTCTGACGTTACTAGCCCCTAGGCAGATATGCGATACTCATAGAAGAACGGACCGGACTGTATATACATTGTCACTGTTAGGCTCAGTAGGGTTTCTGGATGAGTTCGCTCATCAGCCTCCCTTGAGGTCAGTCCATGGGCAGCCGTTACGCATTGCTGGTGCCGCTGACGGTTTGTGGTTAAACCCACTGCCAGGGTACTGACGAGTCATTAGAGTCCCCCACAGACAGTTTCCCAAGTTCGGGCAAAACGTTGTAGAGGCCGTATGGTTTTATGGCAGGGTTCGGAAAATGCACGTGCGTTTACGCACGTGTTATTATTCGGGCAGATGATACTGGTCGGCTTTGGTTTAAGCCGGATCCGAGTATTATATTGAGTAGGTATAATATCTTTGTCTCAGTTGCATTTGTATTCGGTCGTAATACAAATGCGGGTATATTTATACAGTTTCGGGGTTATCCTGAAAGTCGTTTCAGGATCACTTTTAGAAGTTGCCAGTTTCCAGTTTTCTATCAGCCGTCTTTTAACATTCGGTTAAAGACGGATTTATCTTTTCTTGAGATGAGTGTGGATTCTTCTAGAAGCATCTAGATGAGGTGACTAGGATTAATAGGTGTTGAGTTTTCATTGGATGCATTTAATGGTTCATTAATGCATGATGACTAGGTTTATGACTCATGCTTTAACATTAAAGCATTTTGTTTTGGTTAAGATCTTTTCTTCATGATATGCTTCATGATATGGTCACCACTTGCTCCTACCATCACCTCCCTCTTGTATATATAGTGGCCGGCCCCCTTGAGTGAGAGAGAGAGAGATTGATTTCATTTTAGAGAGAAAAGACTATGGTTTTGGGTGTATGGAAATTTCATATCTCGTTTCGTTCCATCACCTGATTAAAATGGCAACTTCATTAACCGATCGTCCACGGACTTGGACGAAGTGAGACAAAGTCATCTACTCATTCTCTACATCATTCTTGGTCGTCTCTTTTAGCAAACTTGACGACCGAGTTGCCTCAAGTCAGAGGCGGGAGCCCGTTTAAAGAATCGTCGACGTGGTGCCACCTCGACGAGGATATCGGAGATCGACGAGATCGGAGCAGCCGCAATGGAGCGTGGGATGATGGTTGAAGAACGAAGGACTCGGATCGTTCGGTATAACCTTTCTACACTCTTTACAGTTTGTTAGTTTAGCAATAATGGCAGATCCGGGTTAAAGTATACGATAGCGCCAGTTAAAAAGTTTTTGTTCCGCATTTGGCGTCTGAAGACGGCCGGGGCGCTAGCGTGGACTTACAAAATCAACCCAAACCCAAATATAAAAATATACGGATTTAGATTAATCCACGCCCTACGGGCGACGACATAAATTAGTCTCCGTATACAATTCACGGGAAACCCAAAATAAAACAAACACACACGATATGAAGTGAACTTCCAGAGCAGAAGAAAGTGGTTATCGCGATGCGGTAACGTAATTAATTGCAGGGGTTTGCGCCTGCAGGGAAGAGCGTTCCCACAATCAAAACCTCCCTCGCAAATGAGGGGGGATCTGATAAAGTCTGTTACAACGGTCGCATTTGTTCAAACTTCCGATACACGGTGCCATAAATCAACTTGGCATCTTCGGAGAGGTGGACGGATAAACCCAAATAGTATCTGCCCCCAGAATTCAGGCCAGACATCCCAGCGTCCCGGTCCGTCTTCCGGCAGTGAAAAGATTCTGGCACGCCCGGTGGGACCTTTTCCTCTTTCCACTCCACACTTCATGTGTCATGTTCGCAAACAAAATCGCGGTTTTCTATGGTTGCTCTTGGATTCAAGGTACTAAGATTTTGTGTCTTGTTCCTGTGCAGAAGAAGGGAACATCAATGGCTTCCAACTGCTCTTGCAATAGTAACTCCCGCTCCGCCCCAAATGGAGGAGTGACTTACGGGCCCAACGCGTCCTCCATCTTTTCAATGCCGGTGGGGCAGGTTACACAAGTCACTATTGGATTGTTCTTTAGGACCATGCTCTCGCCAATGGGTTTCAGCGCCCCAGTACCGCAAGACGAAGCTCCTAAGAAGTCGATCTTCGATCGACTTGCAACCACAACGGCCCCTTCCAACAGGTCGTCCAAATCCGATGCCTCAGTCTTCAACAAGCTGAGCCGAAGCTCAGATGTCTCAGTCTTCAATAGGCTAAGCCGAAACTCAGACATCTCAATTTTCAACAGGTTGAGCCAGAACCAAAGAGGGCCCGCAAAAAAGCCCGTGATTCTCGAAGGGGCTACCCTAAAAAGGATAGCCCTCCCAATTCCTACTGCAAATGAAGTCGTTAAAAGTGCTTCACCAGTTAGGCCATCGGTCTTCGAGAGACTGACCATCTCCAATCAAATCTTTCCAAGGACGTTGGTCTTTAACAGGCTGGCAACTGCTGGAGCTCCTTAACAAAGCCAGGGGCAAGCTGCAACCGCTTATGAAACCGAGGCGGTCCCTTCAGCAAGGCACGCTCGACGTCGCCACTGGCGCTGAGTAAGAAAAGCCAGGGGAAACTCCCCCTCTGGATTCACTCCGCAGCTCCAATGGTGGAAGTTGACGCTGCTGTTCTAACCAGGAACAACTTTGATCTGCTTAGGAGGGTGCGAAAGAACTCTCCAACCGCGGTACTGAAAAAATTGCCTCTTCCTATTGAGGTCCTTGTGCAGGAAAAGCAGGAGCGGCCCCATCAGCGGCTCTCCTCCCAAATTCACAGAGTCCAGCGAAAAGTCCAAGACTCTGTAATCGACAAAGACTACTCTCGCCGACTGAAGAAAATGAAGGTTCGGCAGGAGAAAGGCGATCCCTCCATTATACAGCGAGGGACGTCTTCTACACAGGTGCCTATTACAACGGCTCCCTCAACTTCAACCTCCTACAAAAGGATGAGGCTGGAGAAAAACCCACCTCCTGCGGCAAATTCCAAAGGCGCCGGACCCAAACGCCCTAAGTCTGGGGGTAAGATCGTACACACGGTTCACATGGCTTCCGGGAAAGAGGAAAATCGTACTTCCGTAGGTCATCAACCGCAAACTCGTTCATTGACAAAAGCTTAGGAGCAACAACAAAAGCTCCAGGAGATGCTAACAAAAATGGCAGCACTCACCGGACAGAAAGAAAGTCCAGAATCAGCAAGCGAACAACGCCAAGAGCAGGAGACCGATACAGAGTTCCTGCGAAGGGTGCTTGAAAGGAAGGATAAGGAGGCCGTGAAACAAGATGACATAAAGCAGATGCCGCTTCTGTTCCAGGACATGGTTGGAATGATGATCCAGCCAGAATCTCCAGCCGAAGATTCACCGATAATCATCGAGGACGACAGAGAGGAAACATCAAACCCTCTTCCAGCGCTATTAGTGGCCAAGGAGGAAACAATCTCCTAGGTTGCTCTTGATGATTATATTGCTCATCAAATACGAGCACATCAAGCTAGTGAAGCGGCTGGCTAAATGGTCAGAACCGGACGACCGTACCCAGGCTGGTATGATCAAATCAAGTACCCTCCAGGATATACGATCCTTGAGTTCCATGTATACAAAGGGACGGGCAATCCTCACTAGCACGTCGCGCAGTTCAGAGCTTTGTGCGGCAACACTGAAGGCGACGACAAACTGCTACTTCGCCAGTTCGTTGGTAGCCTGTCGGAGACAGCCTTTGAAGGGTACTCGGAGCTCCCGAATGACTCCATCAAAACATTCACAGAGATGGAACTACTGTTCACACAGCGGTTCGCCAGCGCAAGCGAGCGCACCCCGATCACGGCATTAATTAATGCCAAGGTGAAGTCAGGAGAAATCTGGGTCCAATACGCGATCCGGTGGCAGAACCTATGGTCAAAATGCGAACAGCGTATCGAAGAATCTCCCACAGTGGGCATGTTCATCGGGACTCTTGATCCTCAGACGACCGTGTCCTAGTTCTTGACGTTCTTCAAGCCGACCACCTTCAAGGATCTGATCAACAAGCTGGCCCAAATGGACCAGATGGGCCACGGCCTTCCTCCTAAAAAATGGACCCTCGAAATGCTAAGGGTAAAGGGAAAGCGGCCTTCGTTGCCAACACTCAACAGCAAACGAGTGACCCGAAACCGGTTGCTCGCCAAAAAAACATGCGTCCGCACCTATCCGTGGAAGAAAGGCTAGGATGCGCTTACTCATTTCCCCGTGAAAAGACGAGGAAACTGTTCGAGCTGGAAGTGCGCAACAAACTCATTACATTTTTAGACCCACGACGTCCACCGCAACCTGGCGACGTCAACAACCCCAACTACTGATCCTATCACAGAATGGTGAGCCACCCAATTGAGGATTGTTACGTCTTCAAAAACTGGGTCAAGGATCAGTATCAACAGGGAAAGTTCGTGTTGTCTATGAACTGGAGGGTGAATCCACCACAGAAGCACGCTCCTAAAAAGGTGGATACGCCGGGGCATCATGTTCGCTCGTGGAAGAAGCTCCATGGGAAGTCATCCTTTCAGCTAAAACTAAAAGAAAAATGAAGGATCTCCAGGCATGTCCGGCAATCAGGTGGAAGAACCCGCTTGAACCGGAAATCATCGAAGGGATGCTGAAACCGCGTCCCATACCGAAAACTATCGACAAAGGGCAAATTCCCTAAGTCGAACCTTCAAAGTTTTCGAAGAAAAAGAAGAAGACCAAGAAGCCTGTGCAACCTGCCGAGTATGTCGATAAACGCACGGATCTGCAGAGGTACATTGACGCGCTGGAGGAGTACAACCAGAAGGCGCGGACACCGGTCACCCTCGAAGAGTTCCTCAAGCATATTCTTGAGAAAGAAGATAGTGACAACGATGAGGAAAACAAGTCATTAGAAGAAACTGAAGACTATGTAGCAAGTTGCCACACGGTCTCTCATTCGACGTTAAATGACAAAGAAGCTCCCTCAGCGTCGGAAAGCAACGCAGAGGAAATGGGGGCAGGAGCGGCGCTAAAATACCTGGAACTGCCAGAAAACCCAATCGATCGGCTTTTAAATGAAGCCTTTCAAAAATGCAATGTTGACCAAGAACGTGAAACAACCATATATGAAAAGTCTAAGCGTCAGCGTCAGGACGAAGAAGCCACGGCAAGGAGGAGTCGTAAAGTACTCCGACCAGACCTAAGCACACCTGCGACAAACAAGAGCGGGTTCAAGACAGAGAAGCGGTTCGCTAAAGCCCTGTCAGTAGGAATGAAGCTACCACCTCTCAAAGGAAACACGCTCGGGGTCATAAGCCTCGAATGAGAGGACTCATATCCTAACTACAGCCTATATCATCGGAGGGTTACTCATGTTATGAATATGTATGCCCTAGAGGCTATTATTGTTGATATAGTGGATGCTTGGACATATATATAGAGGACTTTCTTGCTCGACATGATAGTATGCTATCTGGTTACATTTATCTTAACATGTAGACTGGTATCTTTATACTGTCTGTCTCTTACATGTTGATAAAGCCCTTAGAAAATGTACTTGACTACCAGGATTATGATGAGATCATACTAGTGGGGCAAGGGTTGTCCAAAAGTACATCCGTTAACTGTTCCTAATCGAGGGGATATCGAGAATAAGGCATCGGCATTCCAGAGTAGACTAGTGCGTACGTTTCTTGTCCCTTAGAGGGCGATGGCTGATCCCACAGCCATTGGTGTGTGACATCAAAGATTGTACACAGGTGCTCATTAGAGAATGGGTATACCAAACGGACTCGTTGAGGACTCCTAGTTGGTATTATACCTATCGTCAGATAGCAGTCGTATAGTGACACTGGTACAGGTTAGTCTGTAGACCCGAGATCGTCATAGAGTCTTGTGTGGCTCCCACTGTGCTTTGATTTCCTCCCTACCACGCTCAAGAGGAGTTGTGAAAATAGGTGGATTTTGGGTACAGTCCCGAGTCACATGGAGGCAATGAGCGATAGAAGGGGTTTCATCTCTCCTGGTATTGGGGGTTGATGTTGCGCTATGCTCGATTGGCTATAATTGGAATACCTAGCCAGGGCTGCTGCTGAGATTTACTGATAAAAGTTATCAGTAGTTTCTCGAACTGTTATAAACCAGACATCGCATGACTTATCATGTTACTGGGGTCTGACGTTTACCACCCCTAGACATGATATGCGACATATCAGATGAAGAGACCGGACTGTACAGTAGTGTTACTGATAGACTTCATGGAGTGTATAGACAAGCTTGCTTGTTGATCTTCATATCGCTCAATACCCGGATAGCCGTTACGTCCAGCTAGTACCGCTGACGGCTTGTAGGTGACTGATGTGATCATCACCTACTGCTAGCGTATTGACGAGTCTTTAGAGTCCCACACAGAAGTTTCTTGGTTCAAGCGAAACAAAGTAGGACACATATGTTATATGTGTGTGGGCCTGGTTAAATACGTGTATGTGATACCGTATTATAATCTGGTTGTTATCTGTTATCAGTTAGGTTATATATGATATAACCAGATTATCGAATCAAGTGTTGATTTCATAATGTGATATACAAATAAATGATATTATTCGGTCATATGTGATATAACCGGATTATTAAATCAAGTGTTGATTTAATAATATGATATATATTATATTTGATATAATTATATCTTAACTAATATCATTAGCTCACTAAATATTTTCTTATATGTATTAATATATATATATATGATATATATAAATAAATAAATAAATATATATGAGATTAATGGAGGAAAGAGGCCATAGGAAGGAATTTCCTCCTATGGCGTCGAAAAAATACATCCTCCCTCATTTTTTTCCAACGATCGGCACCCACCATCTTCATCGTTATCATCTAAGATGTGGATACACCAAATTTCATGTGATTCTACAACTTTTTCACCGTTGATTTAGTGAGTTCAAAATTAACGGTTTACCGACAATATAACTTTTTACATTGCTAAATCAACGGTGAATGGTTGTAGAATCACATGAAATTTGGTGTACCCACATCTTAGATGATAACGATAAAAACGGCGGGTGTCGATCGGCGGAAAAAATGAGAGAGGGTGTATTTTTTCAACGCTATAGGAGGAAATTCCCTCCTATGGCATCTTTTCTCCATTATTCTCTCTCTCTCTCTCTATATATATATATATATATATATATATATATATATATATAGCATGGCATAAATTCTATTTTGTGAAAATAGAAATGAGGTGGAAATTGGGAGTATGGTTGAAACTATGGCATTTCCATTTGTTTATTCATCTTGACTCACTATTCTAAAACCTCTACTTCACCATCCTACACTTGATTAGCGATCAAGTGTAGCGTGTTTCCTACACTAAAAGAGCTTAGTGTAGAGATAACTTAAGTTGGAGGGACTTCGCGTGGATCATCTTCGGCACAAAGGTCATCGGAGGAAGCTCGTCCAAACCCTCAAGTGGAGCCTAGTGGAGTCGCGGGACTACTACACGGAGCATGTGAAGTGAAGGACTCGATCTATGAAGGTATAGCCATCTTCACTTCTTATAGTTTACTTTGATATCAAACTAAAATCCTAATAATTTAGTTAACGATCTTGTTTAGTATAGATTAGTACCCCCGAAAAATTAAAAAAATGGCATGCTTGATGCTTATAAAACCCAGTAGGGTGATAGCATACACATTCATGGTATCAGAGCCAAAACTAGAAGATTAGACGATGTACATAAAACACGAAACCGAAACAACTCCGAAATTGCTAACCCGAACACCAAGTTTCTGTCGATTTTTTAAAGGTCTCTAAAATTTTTTAAACAAGTGCAGAATGTTACATGTGATATAACTAGAACACCAAAGAAATTTGAGGGCAAAACTCCAAAATTGACCCGGTGAGATTGCTCAAAAAACCGGCCTCGCCTTTTTTACTGTAGAAAAAGACCTTGAAATTTTTATGGTGTTCTGATCTCTTGGTTTTAGGGCTTCAGGTTATATTTGATTAGTCCAAAATTGCATGTGATGTTAATTTTGTTAAGGGGCTAATACGGAGTGTTTCGTAGTCGTGTTTTTAACATTGTTTCGGGTTTAAGTTTAATATGGATGCAGTATTTAGGATCCACATTAAATTATTTTTGTGAAAACTAGTTTGTTTGTAAATCTAGTGTTTTAGTCTCGGATAATCGGTTGCCACAGAGTCTTGATTCGGATCAAAACTCTGTCGCAATCGCGTATTGTATGCAAATACTCGCCGAATAACTTTGCTAGGTAGCCACGCCCCATTGCTCCGACCAAGTGACTGTAGGAGAACCCCGGTGCCGAAAGCATCCACTCGGGTGCTTGTGGCCATGGTGTTCTGCCATAGTTCACTTCGTCGACGGCATCGTGGGTGCAGCCATCTACTAAAGTTTCCGATGAGTATTCGATAATGTAGTCGGGAATCTTGTTGAATCCCCGACTAAGTAATTGAAAAGTGTTTTTAATTTGAGACTAAAATACAAGATTTATCTGGTTAAGCATGAAATCCGGAGTATGAGATATTCCGGATTTATGATGCTAAAGAAATGCAGATTCTAATTATTGCAGTTTTACATTTCTTTTCTACGACCGTAAGTGTAATACGTGGGAAATCCCAAATCTCGTTGCTATTTGTCAACAGAATTTGGGATATGCGTATTTACTTACATTGATGATATGTGATATTATGTGTCGCTGATATGTTTTATTGGATCATCGTGATTGAATAGCCTGGGGGTTTTATGTGAGATGGGAGTTTTTCAATTTTCATTCATGTAAAATTTGTATGTAATATTCTTTTATTGGGGCACTTCCGGGTTGATGATGATGTCACCATTGTTGTCTATTATTTACTTTTTCGCATTAGGATAGACCTAAGGTGGGAAGCACAAGTAACCGGGTTCTAGAGTCTAGTGGGAGACCATCTTAAGGAGTTGAGACCGGGTCTCTTAACTCTAGAATTGGTAGGATTACTTGCCACTCTCGTAGGGGTCTAGGGATGTGGGTTTGGCTATTCTTCACGACCGTGGAATTCGTGTTTTACATTACTGGTTAAATTTAGAACACAGAAATCCTAGTATATCCAATATTTCATATGTTGCTTCTGCTGCTTGGTTCTGTGATGTGATCATATAACTGCGTGAGACGAATGTGATATTATATATATGATATATAATAAACCTTGCTTATGTTTTGCATCCGCGCTAGTTCAGCCCCCGCTCTGCCGGTAGTTAAGTAACCTAACGGTGCATGATGGGGCCCAGTAGCAAATGCGGATGGAATAAGCGTGCGTTCTATTTTCGTTTCATTTTTCTGTAATGTTTAGGAAACATTAAATGATGAGACTTCATTAATAAGATTAATGAAAAGAAAGAAACCTAAAGATATTGTAGAATCAAACTTTTAAAAAGGATAGCTCTAATTTTTGCTTTGCATAGTGGTATTCCTTGATGAATATCTAGCACCTCATTCGATGAGGAAAGAGCCGAGATCCCTTCACCGGGAGTGACCTCTTTAGCGAAACTAGCAAATGCTACAACTCACTCGGTTTTGTTTTTGATAGCTTCTCTAGTTCTTACTTTGCATAGTGGTATTCCTGAATATCCTGCACCTCATTCGATGAGGAAAGAGCCAAGATCCCTTCACCGGGAGTGACCTCTTTAGCGAAACTAGCAAAAGCCTAAAAAACGCTCCTTTTCAAAATCACTAGATTCTTCAACGGTATCAGGTTCATTATGCTCATGGTTTTATTAAAAGCCTGCATAGCTCTCCGTCATTTCAGATAAGTTCTATTTAGTATTCGTGCTGCGTTTGTTGACCTTGTTAAGGCGTAATGTGCGGTAGCTGATTAGTATTTATCTGCAGCATGTGATGCGATTGGATTAGGATAGTCGTACGGCTTTGTTGACCTTGTTAAGGGTCGTACGAGTGGGTTTAATTCAATCAAGAAATGACGGGTTGAACTTGGCTAGCGCTTATGATTTGTTGACCTTGTTAAGATCATAAGTGGCTAGGGATAAAAATAATTATCGGGAATTTCAAGTGTTGAAATTTGCAATGAGATTGCATACCTTCTATATGATAGTTGGATCCCGACACCCACCATGAGTAAGAGTTACTCCTGGAAAAGTTTTGCACTTTATAATTAGCTAATCCAGTAGGTGTCTAGAAATGTGTCAACGGGGTTATGCCTCTAGGGAAACGAGATTTATTTTAATTAGGTCCGTGCGAAAGTACGGGGAACCTCCCTCGGAGTACCGATACCTGTCTGGCCGAACGATTGGCGAACCTGTAAGGTGTAATTAATCCCGGCTAATCTTACCTTTTAGGGTTTGAAGGAAGATTTGATAAAAATAGTGGGAGCCATCCTGATTAAATAAAAACCAATCTAATCTTGCAAAGAGCGCACGCAAAGTGATTATCCTTCTCTCTCTTCTGATAGCGACCAATGAAATGCCTTAATCAAGATAATAATATGGATGTTTTGACCGAACTTACTTATTATACTAGGCTAGGTTCCGCTCTACCTTATGATTGTGATAAATCTGAGCAAGGAATATGGGTATATCCGGATTCCCATGCCACCCAATCGAAGAATAAGCATGTTGATGCATTTGTCTTCGGGTGTGTTCATAACCAAGAAATGTTTCTCAGTTTCCTCTGCGTCATGGGTATTAGATACCGGATCAGGATCCCACATATGTAATTTGTTACATGAGCTATAGAGAGGTAGAGAACTGGGAAAGGGTGATATATCTCTACTAGTAGAGAATTGTGCAATTGTTGCAGCCAAGACAGTTGGCAAATATCACCTTGTATTAAATAGTAATACATTGATTCTGAGCGACTGTTGTTCCGTACCAAAATATTGTGAATATTTTTCTAAATCAAGTGTTGATTGGATAAGGTACGTTGTATAACAGTATACACGTTCTGAATCAAACCACAATTCTAAACGTACAGAACACACACAAGATGAACAGTTCAGAAATAAACGAAGTTTTCTTGTGGCATCGTAGACTAGGTCATATCAATGAGACAAGACTAGCTTAAGTTCCATAAGGATGCATATTTGAATCCGTTCGAATTTACATCTTATGAAACTTGCCAGTCATGTCTCAAAGGCTTGGTGACCAAATCTCTGTTTACTAGAAACGGAGAAAGAGCTACTGAACTCTTGGACAGATACATAGTGATGTATGCAGTCCTATGTCTACACATGTCAGGGATGGTTCCGTGTACTTTATTACATTCACCGATGTTCTCTCAAGATACGGACATGTGTTCTTGTTGAAACACAAATCAAAATCTTTTGAGAATTTCAAGGAATATAAGTACGAAGTTGAGAACCAGATGAGTAAAAGTATTCAGATCCTTCGATATGATCGGGAAGGAGAATACTCAAGCACGGAATTCCGGGATTATTTAAAAGAGAATGAGATTCTCTCTCAGTTTACTCCTCCGTATATACCATAGCACAACGGTATATCGGGGTGAAGGAATCGCATCCTATTAGATATGGTGCGCTCTATGATGAGAATTGCTGAGTTACCTATTTTCTTTTGGGGACATGCACTTGAGATAGCTCCATGCCTATTGAATAGAGTTCCGACCAAATATGTTGCCTACCACTCCATATGGAATGGGAAGAGACTATCTCTTAAATGAGTTAAGATATGGGGATGTCCGGCCTATGTTGAAAAGCATAATCCGAACAAGCTTGAGGCAAGGTCAGTTATGTGCAAGTTTGTAGGATATCCCAAACATTCGCGAGGGTATATCTTCTACCACACAGAGGAACAAAAGGTGTTTTGTTTCTCGACATGCCACCTTTTTAGAAAAGGAATTTCTTGTGAAAGAAATTAGTGGCAATGAGATAGAACTGGAAGAAGTTCCAGCAATGAAAACTATAACTGACGATTTGGTGGAACCGGAGGATTCAATAGTCCCCGACGAACCGCAGTCACTCCACAAATCTAGTAGGGCTCCTCATCCACCAGAGAGATACTACGGTTTTCTCATAGACGGTGGGAGCGAGGATTGCATCATGGAGATGACCCAACTAGTTTCGAGCAGGCCATCACGAGTGGGGACTCTATGAAATGGCTGGATGCTATGCAATCTGAGATGGAATCCATGTACACCAACAAAGTGTTGACTTTGGAAATTTCTCCTGAAGGGGTAAAACCCATCGGGAGCAAGAGGATCCTTGAGAAAGATAATTTGGTGTAGATGGAAAAGTTGAGGCTTTCAAAGCTAGATTTGTAGAAAAATGTTTTCGTCAACGACCAGGTGTCGACTATGATGAAACCTTTTCTCCTGTCGCTGTGCTTAAGTTCATCAGGATCCTACTTGTCGTTGCTGCATACCATAACTACGAAATCTGGCAGACTGCATGTCAAAACCGCTTTTCTAAATGGTGATTTAGAAGAGAACGTGTATATGACACTGCCAGAAGGCTTCGTAGACAGTGGGAGCAGCGGAAGCGTATGCAAGCTGTTTGAATCCATCTACAGATTAAAGCAGGCATCGCGGAGATAGAACATCTGTTTTGATGAAACTGTCAAAGAGTTTGACATCATCAAAAAGCTAGATGAACCATGTATATATAAAAAGGTTGTAGAGAGTATGGTTGTCTTACATGAAAGATCTAACTGATGCCTCCTACATCCTGGGGATATAGATCTATAGAGATAGATCTAAACGGATTTGGGATTGTCCCGATCCAGATACATAGACACCATACTAAAGAGGTTTAGTATGGAAGATTCTAAGCGTGGTAATGTACCCGCTTGTTCAGGAATCACCCTCTCCAAAGAGATGTCTCCCAAGACTGATTTGGAGAGGGCTCGCATACAAGGGATACCCTATGCTTCGGAAGTCGGGTCAATCATATATGCAATGTTGTGTACCAGACCGGATGTAGCTTACTCATTAGGTTTAGTGATTAAGTATCGAAAAGATCTTGGGGAAAAGCACTGGACAACTGTGAAGAACGTTCTTAAGTACTTGAGAAGCACTAAAGAGATGTTCTTGGTGTATGGTAATGGTGAACTCCAGGTGGAGTCCTTTACCGATTCTAGCATCCAGAATGATAAGGACGACTGAAAGTCAGTCTCGGGTTTTGTCTTCACCCTCAGTGCAAGGACGGTATGTTGGAAGGGTTCCAAGCTATATACCGTAGCAGACTCATTGATAGAGGCTGATTACATCGCTACAAACGATGCTTCCAAAGAGACTGTCTGGATGAATAGAGTTCATGAGATGAACTAGGTTCCTGTTCCCGCCAAAAATTTCTGCGCAAAAGAGCCCAAGGTATCAAATGGCAGTGATACGCTTAAGAAAATGCGAACCAGTATTTTACGGGCTGTATTTTGACAAACTCCCGAATGATAAACAGCTAAATTCTGATGGTATCGAAAGCATCTCAAAAAAGCCTTCGATTTGATATATTATGGGCCTCATAATTCATCCGGGATCAAAAGTTATGAGCAAATATGCTATGCACGTGTAATCTAAGGAAGAAAATGCGAACCAGTATTTTCCGGGCTGTATTTTGACAAACTCCCAAATGAGAAACAGCTAAATTCTAATGGTATCTAAAGTGTCTCAAAAAATCCTTCGATTTGATACATTATGGGCCTCATAACTCATCCGGGATCAAAAGTTATGAGGCATCATGTGCCCACACGTGACCGGGCATCACGTGCAGACACGTGACCATTTACAGGCAAAGCCTGTAGGCACTGAATAAAATAAATAACTGGAAATGCTTAACCAGTGGGGTCACGTGCCAACACGTGATAGGCTCTTAAGCCCTCTAAAACAACAGAATTAAATTCTGGTTAAATACTTAATCGCGGGGTCACGTGCTAACACGTGATGGGTTCCTAAAGATCTCTGAAATAATAGAATTAAATTCTAATTAAATGGTCAATCAGAAGGTCACGTGCCAACATGTGACAGGCTCTTAAACCTTCTGAACTAATAGAATTAAATTCTAATTAAGAGGGAATCAAAAACCCTAACTGGAAAAATATTTCTCTAAATCTTTCTAAACAAAAAAGATTGTGCTCTGTAAAGTGGAGCACCGTTGGATTAAAAATCCAATGGTGATTAAAAATCACCAATTTATAGAAAGATTCTATACAAGGAAAGATTTCCCTGAAATTTGCCAGGAATAACAGACAAAATATCTTTTGGATTAAAAATCCAATGGTGAATAAAATTCACTGAGTGATCTAAAAGATCATGTTGGTTACAAAATCAATTAAAATCTTTCAATGAAAGATTGACTAAACAAACTGATTCTTTTCTTTCTCCTATAAATAGGAGCCAAGAAGAGAAGGAAAAAAAGAGGATACAACAACAACAGAGAGAGAAAAGAAGAAGAGAATTTAATTCTCCAGAGAGAAAAGAAGATTTCCTCAGAAGAGAAAGAAACCCTAGGTGAGAAAGGGAAAGAGATCTAAGCTCCATAAAACAAAAAGAGAATTTAATTCTCAAATGAAAAGTTTAACTCTTCTGAATAAGAACTTAGTTCTTACTTTGGTTGAAGATCTGCAGAAGCAGATCTCCCCATAAGTTGAGAATTTAATTCTCATCGGGGAGATTCGGCCATGCAGATCCAAAACTTAGAGGGAGAATTGAGTTTAGGGAATTTAATTCCTCCAAATATTTAGGAATTTAATTCGTCCAACAGAAACATGGTTTTAACCCTTAAAACAAGAACTTAGTTCTTCTTCATGGTTGAAGATCTGCAGAAGCAGATCTCCCCATAAGTTGAGAATTTAATTCTCACCGGGGAGATTCTGCCATGCAGATCCAGAACTTAAAGGGTGACTTAAGTTTAAAGAATTTAATTCTTTCAAAACACATGGGAATTTAATTCCTCTAAATGAAATTAGGGTTTAACCCTATAAAAGAATTTAATTCTTAAACAAGGGACTTAAACTTTCCATGCACGTAAACCTGATCACGTGGCAACACGTGACCCTCCCTTCAATGGACAGAATAGAATGAATGAGATGGAGTCACGTGCTTCCACGTGACCCTTGGATAAATTCCTCAAGATAAACAGAACAAGACCAGGGCAGAATCAATTTTGGGCGCCCTCACGTGTCCTCATGTGACCCCTAATAAACACTTTAATAATCAATGCATGGGTACCCATCACGTGCCCACACGTGATGGCCGTTAAGATTAAGTGTTTAACACATCTGTGAATATTCTGAGAACAAATGACAGAGGCAAGGCCAATCATCAGGCGCCTCACGTGACCCCACGTGAGCGTTTCAGTGTTAGTATTTAACACTACTTTAAGTGTTTTGTCCTTAGTGTTTAACACTATTTTAAGCACTTCATTCTTTTAGTGCTTAACACTATTTTTAAATGCATCATGTGGGAACACGTGATCGCCAAATATGTGCTAGTGTTTAACACTATATTCAAACTGAGCTTAGCCCAAATTGGCTAAGTTTTCCAGAGGTAAATCTCCCCTTCAACTGAACCTAAAAATTGATCAGTTCATACGATATGCAAAGTAAAGTCCAGAGCTATAATGAATGGTTAGTGCTTAACCAAAGACAAAATGTTGTTAGAACCCCAAACCCCTATTTAGCATTGCTAAATAATAGGGGGCTGAACCCAGACAAGTGTTCAACAGTCCAAACAAAGGGCCAACATTTCAAACCTAATCGGACTTTACCCAAGTTGGCCATAAGTCCTCAATTCAGATTTAACTGAGCCCATGTGCTCATAATCCAAATAATTGATCTTAGTCCCAACTTGGACTATAGATTTCTCAATCAACATTGGTTCAAGGGTACATCTCTTCACTCCTTTGATATTTGTCGTTGTAATCCTTCAACGTCTTCAGAGAGATGATGGGTCCTGATAACCAATCATTCCATGGACTGTGGGGTCCTTAAACTCATGGACTATGATGTCCTTAAACTTTATAGACTATGACGTCTTTAAACTACGGACTGTGGGGTCCTTAAGCCCATGGACTATGATGTACTTAACCTCAGACTGTGGGGTCCTTTAAACCCATGGACTATGATGTCCTTAACCTTGGACCACCATGTTCTTAAACTGGTAATCGACCACAATGTCCTTAAACTAAACAATAGAGCCCAAATGCTCTTTTGTTGGATCTAAACGATCCCGCTAAGTTGATCTTAGTCTAAAAATTAGACTAACGTATCCTTAACAGACGTTTAAGTTGATCTTAGTTTCAAATGAGACTAACGTATCCTTAAACCCAACCCCCAAACCCAAATCTAAGAAGATATGGATTTGGACTAATCCACGCCCTACGGGCGACAACATAAATTAGTCTCTGTATACAATCCACGGGCAACCAAAAACAAAACAAACACACACGATACGAAGTGACCATCTGGAGAAGGAGAAAGTGGTTACCGCGATGCGGTAGCATAATTAACTGCAGGGGCTTGCGCCTGCAGGGAAGAGCGTCCCCACAATCAAAAACCCCTCAACGAGGGGGAGTCTGACGAAGTATGCTACATCGGCTGCATTCGTCTAAACCTCCGATACACGGTGTCATAAATCAACTTGGCATCTTCGGAGAGTTGACGAATAGCACCAAATAGCATCTGCTCTCGAAATTCAGGCAAGACGAACCTACACGGTCTCGTCTATGTGTTCGGCGGAGAACAGTTCCCACCATTGATCATCCAATACCTGTGTATTGTGATGACAATGGAGCTGTGGCTTTGGCCTAGGAACCCCGGTCCCGTCAGTGATCCAGACATATTCTTAGACAGCATCACCTGATCAGGGAGATAGTTGATCTCCGGGAGATCGAGATTAGGAGAGTTGACGCAGATGATAACACAGCGGATCCACTCACCGAGGCCCTCCCCCAGATGCTATTCGAGAGACTTTTGGGACGTTGGGTATGAGATACTACAACAACCGGCCTTAGTGCAAGTGGGAGATTGTTAGGAATATGTATGCCCTAAAGGCCATTATAGTTGATTAGATTGTCAACATTGTCCCCGTAATAAAGAAGAATGAGACAGTTTGGATATTCGTGTACTTTCGAGATCTCAACCGGTCTATTAGGAATATGTATGCCCTAGAGGCCATTATTGTACATGTGATGTATATTATAGTGGATGCTTGGACATATATATAGAGGAATTTCTTGCTCGACATAATGGTATACTATCTGGTTACATTTATCTTAACATGTAGACTGGTATTTTTATACTGTCTGTCTTTTATACTGTCTGTCTTTTACATGTTGATAAAGCCCTTAGGATATGTACTTGACTACCAGGATTATGTTGAGATCATACTAGTGGGGCCAGGGTGGTCCAAAAGTACATCCTTTAACTGTTCCTAGTCGAGAGGATATCGAGACTAGGGCATCGATATTCCAGAGTAGACTAGTGTGTACATTTCTTGTCCCTTAGAGGGCGATGGCTGATCCCACAGCCATTGTTGTATGACATCAAAGATTGTACACGGGTGCTCATTAAAGAATGGGTACACCGAACGGACTCGCTGAGGACTCCTAGTTGGTATTATACCTATCGTCAAATAGCAGTCGTATGGTGACACTGGTACAAGTTAGTCTATAGACCCGAGATCGTCATAGAGTCTTGTGTGGCTCCCACAGTTCTTTAATTTCCTCCCTACCACACTCAAGAGGAGTTGTGCAAACAGGTGGATTTTGGGTACAGTCCCGAGTCACATGGAGGCAATGAGCGATAGGAGGGGTTTCGTCTCTCCCGGTATTGGCGGTTGATGTTGCGCTATGCTCGATTGGCTATAACTGGAAGTCCCTGGTCAGAGCTGCTGCTAAGATTTACTGATAAGAGTTATCAGTAGTTTCTCGAACCGTTATAGGCCAGACATCGGCATAACTTATCACGTTACTGGGGTCTGACGTTTACCACCCCTAGACATGATATGCGACATATCAGACGAAGAGACCAAACTGTACGGTAGTGTTTCTGATATGCTTCATGGAGAATATAGACAAGCTTGCTTGTTGATCTTCATATCGCTCAATACCCGGGTAGCAGTTACGTCCAGGTAGTACCGCTGACAGCTTGTAGGTGACTGATGTGATCATCACCTACTGTTGGCGTATTGACGAGTCTTTAGAGTCCCATACAGAAGTTCCCTGGTTCAAGCGAAATAAAGTAGGACACATATGTGATGTGTGTGTGGGTTTGATTAAATACGTGTTTGTGATACCGTATTGTAATCTGGCAGTTATCAGTTATCTGTTATCAGTCAGGTTATATGTGATATAACCAGATTATCGAATCAAGTGTTGATTTGATAATGTGATATACAGATAAATGATATTAGTCGGTCATATGTGATATAACCAAATTATTAAATCAAGTGTTGATTTAATAATGTGATATATATTATATTTGATATAATTATATCTTAACTAATATCATTAGCTCACTAAATATTTTCTTATATATATATATATATATATATATATATATATATATATATATATATATATAGCATGGCATGAATTCTATTTTGTGAAAATAGAAATGAGGTGGAAATTGAGAGCATGGTTGAAAGTATGGCATTTCCATTTGTTTATTCATCTTGACTCACTATTCAAGCATGGTTGTAATTTTATATTGCAATAATTCCATGCTTGAATGAGTGAGGATCAAGGGTTTCCATTCACACTCTCATATTCATTCAACATTAGAGCTCATTCTTTAGTTGCTCCAATGGTTGCTTTCTTTCTCTCATCTTCTTCCTCTTCTTCATGCCCCCCATGGTTCAAGCTTCAACCCTCACATGTGAAGTGAATCATGAAACTTGAACACATACTAGTGAGCAAACCAAAACCCCTACTTCACCATCCTACACTTGACTAGCAATCAAGTGTAGCATGCTTCCTATACTAAAAGAGTTTAGTGTAGAGATAGCTTGGGTTGGAGGGACTTCGCGTGGATCATCTTCGGCACGTAGGTCATCGGAGGAAGCTCGTCCAAACCCTCAAGTGGAGTCTAGTGGATTCGCGGGACTACTACACGGAGCATGTGAAGTGAAGGACTCGATCTACGAGAGCATAGCCATCTTCACTTCTTATTGTTTACTTTGATATCAAACTAAAATCCTAATAATCTAGTTAATGATCTTGTTTAGTGTAGATTAGCACCCCGAAAAATTAAAAAATGGCATGCTTGATGCTTGTAAGACCCTGTGGGGTGCTAGCATACACATTCAGCTCATCCCATTGAAGAATGCAGTGCCTTCAAGAAGTGGTTGTAAGGATACGTTGCCCATCAACAACACTTCAAGAGGATGATGCGTGAAGCTCGTCGGAAGCTCGTCGACAGCGAAAAAGTGTGACGAGTGCGCGCGAGAAAATGACTGGCAACTGTCATATGGTTGATACCGGTTCGGAAAAGGAAAAACTCCAATTTCTTACCTTTGGGAGCAATTCTGAGGAAGAAACAACCCTCAGCCCTCTCTTTAAGGACTCCACCTCCGAAAAAGAAGAGGAGGAGAAGAACTGTGAGAACATTCAGCTGCGTAACCGCACACTGCCTGAAAAGAACCTCGGACCTACAAATAAAGGTTCGAACAAAAGAGACAAAGGGAAAGAAAAAAAATCCCTGAGAAAACTGCCCTTGACGAAACCCACCTTATTACACAGCAAAACCTGGAAGCTTATAAGGAAAGGATGACGCGGTCATATAAAAAACTGACCAGGCCGAGAATATTCCGTCAAGGCGAACTCGTGCTAGTTGTTAGTGTATATGCCCTAGGGGCCATTATTGTATCATACTAGCTTGTATATTACTTAATGGAAGCTTGGGATATTCACAGTTATATTAACAGTCTTCCTAAACATGGTAGTATGCTACTTGGTTTATATATATCTTAATATGTATACGTATTGATAGAGCCCTTATGATCTTGCTTGACTACCAGCATTATGATGGCAGTCACACTAGTGGGGGCTGGGTAGTCTACAAGCACATCCTTTTTCAGGTCCCTAGCCGTAGGATTATCGAGACAGGGCATCGATACTCCGGAGTAGACTAGTGTGTACGCTTCTCATCCCAGTTGGGGAGATGGTCTGTCCCACAGCCATCAGAACGTCGTACTGGAGATAGTATACACGTGCTTGTTGGGTTACAGGTACACCGGACAGGACTCGCAGGGAACTGTTGGTTGGTATTATACCCATCGTCAGTTAACAGTTCCCAGGTGACATGAGTACAGCATAGTCCGCAGACTTGACACTGCTGCTTCGCCTCGAGTGTGTTCCCACTGTTCTTAGATTTCTACCCTACCATGGCTCAAAGGAGTCGTGCAAACAGGTAGCAGTTGGGTGCAGTCCCGAAGCACTTAGAGGCAGTGGCGGTTAGACAGGATTCGTCTCTCCCGGTTTTGGTAGTTGATATCGCGCTGTGTCTGGAGAGCCATTACGCAAAGTCCCTGACCAGGCCAAGCGAGATTTACTGATAGGTTTTCCAGTAGCTTCTCAAGGTGTAATGGGCTTCACTCCGACACGACTTATACCGCTTTTAGGGGACTGACGCTTGCCGCCCCCTAGGCCCGATATGCGATAGTCCTAGACGAACAAACCGGTCTGTACGGAGATTGTCACATCAGGCTCAGTAGGAGTTCGGATGGGTTTCCTCATCGGCCTTCTTATCGACATCTACCTGGGGACCGTTACATACAGCTAGCACCGCTTGCGGCCTGTGGTTAAACCCACTGCCAGCGTAGTAGTCGAGTCTTTAGAGTCTCACACAGAGAGTTTCCCTGCTTCGGGCGAAACGATATAGAGGTCGTATGGTTTTACGACAGGGTTCGGACACATACGTGTTTTCACGCACGTACGATGTTCGGACAGTTTTTACTAGCGGGCTTTAGTTTAAGCCAGATTCCAGTATTGGATTATTGGGTTTATACCGTCTCAGTATTTCCGTGTTTTCACAGATGGGAGGGGCATTCTCGTAATTTGTCGAGAACTTTCTAGAAGATTGATGAGTTGGAGGCTTAGGTGGAATTTGCATTAATTGGTTTAATAACTCATGGTGTGATTCATCCATAGGAGTTAATGATGCATTAATGGCTTAATGACTCATGGGATAAATCACACAAGGTGAGTTAATGAAGCATAAAGATAT
This sequence comes from Agapanthus africanus, assembly GCA_030015575.1. Classification (NCBI taxonomy): domain Eukaryota; kingdom Viridiplantae; phylum Streptophyta; class Magnoliopsida; order Asparagales; family Amaryllidaceae; genus Agapanthus; species Agapanthus africanus. Next base: position 644,764,516 of record JASDDO010000022.1, on the reverse strand, counting down.
TTTTTATTTGTTATTCATTTAATAAATATATTATTCTTCATATATTCACAATGAGTTATTTTTCCAAAAGGATTCTCACTCTCACCTTCTCTCTCCTCAAGCTCTCTCTCTTCAAACCCTAACCCTAACCTCTCATGTGTTGAGATTAAGGGTCAGCAAGACTAATTGGTCCATAATCCTATTCTATATTCTCTAGGTTGCTTTGATTAGCACTCTTAGTTACCTAGTTACCTCAAGTTAGAGGTCAAGCTTGGAGTAGTAGCTCTCGGGTGGATCTTCTATCACAAAGAGGAGGCCGACGAGGAGGTGGTCAACGAGAACAAGAAGGACTTGGTTCATTAGTTATAATCTTCTTTCATAGTAGCTAATCCCTCCTATGATGTTGTTAGTTAGGGTTTGGCAAAGATCCGTAAGTTAGTCGATGTTAGTTTTAAACAAAATGATTGTTTTACCTATTCCGCCTCCCCGCATCTTGTGGGGTGTCTAACGTCGACTTACAGTGGTATCAGAGCCTAGCTAAACCATAACTAACTTTTTAACAAAGTCGTTAGAAATTCGATCGCAAAACGAACCCGAAAATACGAAGTTTTCACATAGTTTCTGTCGATTTTAAAACGGGGTCTAAAAATTTTTCAGGGACCCTTAAAAATACAAGCAGGGAATTATAAGGTTACTGGAGAAATTTGGGGTCCTAACTCGGCCAAACCGCCGCGGATCCACGGCCGATCCACGCGATCCGCCGCGGATCCGCGGCCGAGTTGGAGCCGAGTCAGCCCAAAATTCCTTAGTAACTCTTCTGTGTTAAATTTGTATTTTCTGGTATGTTCTGTTTCTGCTCAGGTTTCAGGTGCACAGAGAAGTATTTGGAGTAGAATCATTTGTGTTTGCTTGATCGAAATTCTACGATGTTTGGCTAATTTGATTATATCTGTGATTTGTTTAATGTGTTCGTAAACCTTCCCTAACTGCTAGTATGTCGGTTAGCAGGGGGTTGCACATTTCTGTAATGATTTTTACTGGTTTGTGTTTGTGGACTTGTTGGATTGTCGTGAATGGATAGCCGGGGATGTGAGACGAGTGTTTCTTTCATTCAAATGTAATTTGTAAATTGTTGTAATATTCTTTTGCGGGGCACATCCAGGTTGCAGTTGTAGCCACCGTTGTGTTATTTCATTTACTGATTTTTGCTCCTAGGATAGACCCAAGGTGGGGTGCACAAACTACCGGGTACTTTGAATCGTTTAGTGGACTACTCATGTTGTTGAGGGAGACCGCTTTACTTCGGGTACTTGGCGGGTAGTTTGCCGTACCCGTAGGGGTCTAGGGTGGGGTTTTGGCTATTCATCGCGACTATGTAATCCGTCTTTCTTTGCAGGCTCAAAAGGAATGCGGATTCGTAGAAAATCCAATATGTTCATCTGTGATCTGGAATGCCTATTATTGCGTCAGACGAATGTACAATATCTATATATGATAGCTATTAGACGTCACTTATGTTTTACACCCGCGCTAGCCCATCCCCCGCTCTGTCGTTAGTTAAGTAACCTAACGGGTGATGACGGGGCCCAGTGGCGAATGCGGATGGCATAAGAGGACGTTGTATTTTCATTGTTTTCTGCAATGATAGGTTAATTGATGGGACGCATTATATTAATGCAAAAAAAATAAACCACAGTTGAATCGTTGGAACAGTTTAAAAAAAACCACTCGGTTATTTTAAAATAGAAGATATTTTTTAAATTGCGGAGCTTTAACCACTCCTTTTAAAAGCTATCTGGTTCCTTCGGTCATATCAAGTTCACTACGTTCACGATTTCGTCAAAACCATTCGTAGCCCTCCGTCATTTCATTTGGGTATTCAGTAGTATTCAAGCTATGCATTTTGACCAACGCCAAGGCATAGTGTTTGGTAGCTGCTGGATATTCATTTGTTGCATAGATAGATGAGTTAGTTTGGGGCAGTCGTATTATCATTTGACCAACATCAGGGGTATGTACAGATAGGTTCAAATTAATAAGATAATGATGGGTAGAACTTGACATGTGACTTATGACATTTTGACCAACGCCAAGGTCATAAGAGCATGGGGCAGAAATCCATATCGGGAATTTCTAAAGAAACTGAAATTTGCAAAGAGATGCATACCATTTGGAGTGTGATAATTTTGGTAGGATTCCTTCAGCTTTATCACACGATGATATTTGGATCTTGATCCTACTGTGAGTATCCGCTACTCATCAGGAGATTCGTCACTTAACGATCAATGCTATAAACCAAGTATGTGTCGAGAAAGGTGTCAGCGGGGTTACACCCCCAGAGAAAAGAGATTATTTAATTAAGGAACTTCGCGAAAGCGTCGTAAAACCTCTCTCGAAGTACCGACACCGGCCTGACTGAACGGTTAAGCAAGTATTGTACGGTGAGAATAGTCCTGGCTAGTTCTTCCTTTTTGGTTTGAGGAGGGATTCGAGAAACAGTAGGAGCCATCCTGATTAGATAAACTAAAAACCACTCTAAACTTGCAAGAGCATCATGCTAAAGTGTTCCCTCTCTCTCTCAATTGCAGCGACCCAGAACATGACAGGCCTTAAGTTACTATTAGATAAAAATATTTTGACAGGGCCAAACTATAAAGATTGGTTACGGAATGTCAAAATGGCTTTGACTTATGACAAATTGGGGTATGTCCTTACTGCTAAGGCACCTGCTATCCCTGGTCCAAAATACAGCATTGTGGATAAGGAAATCCACAAGACCTGGGAGTTAGATTGCGCGAAGGCCAAATGCATCGTGCTTGCCTCTATGAATAATGAACATCAGAGGAGGCACGAGGATATGGATCTTCAATCCATATTTCTCCACACAAAGGATCTGTATGGAGAGCAATCTCGTATAGTAAGATACGAAACCTCGAAGAACTTGTTTCAGTCGAGGCTGGCCGTCGGATCATCTGTAGGAGAACATGTCCTTAAGATGATTGGCTATATAGAAGAGCTCGCGGACCTCGGGACGACTTTGGAGAACGAGCTCTATACAGACTTGATTCTTCAGTCCCTTTCTTCTACCTACGCCCAGTTTATTCTGAATTTCAACATTCAAGGAAAGGAAGTTGAACTTCCAGAACTCCTTAACATTTTTGAGGAGTGCAGAGGGCACCTTGCAAAAGGCAAGGGAAACACCCGCTATGTTTGTTCGCGGTGCTTCCTCTTCCGGGTCCAAAGCTAGGGCCAAAGGAAGGAAGAAGAAAGCCGCTACCAAACCAAGAGGAGGTGTTGGTAAGGTGGGAGCTAAGGGAAAGACAAAGGTTGCGGTGCCAGTAGTGGCAAAGGACGAGTGCTTCCACTGTCATAGGAAAGGGCACTGGAAGAAAGATTTCAAAGCTTGGAATGCCAAGAACCAGGAACCGAAGCAAGCTGTGGCTTCGATTTCAGGTGTGTTTGTAATTGAAAATTGTCTGTAAATCAACTCTACTTCTTGGGTATTGGATACTAGATCAGGATCTCATATATGCAATCATTGCAGGCACTGAGAAACCGTAGAGTGCTGAAGATTGGTGATATGACCCTCCGGGTTGCTAACGAAGCTAGCGTGGGTGCTGTGACCATAGGGGATTATCACCTTGGATTGACGAGTGGACATATTTTGGTTTTACATAACTGTTTTTGTGTACCCAGTTTAACGTATAATATCATATCAATATCGTTGTTATCAAAAGAAGGTTATGATTTCACGTTTGTAAGCGATGTTGTTAACATCCACCTTAATCATGGTTTGATTGGGTCCGGTACACTAGATAACGGTATATATGTCTTAAACCAATTAAAGATTTTCAATGTCTAGAACACACTAAAAAGAAAGTTTCCAGATATAAATAAGGCTTTCTTATGGTATTGTAGACTAGGTCACATCAATGAGACAAGATTAACTAAGTTACATAGAGAAGGATATTTGGATCCGTTCGAATATCAATCTTATGCCACTTGTCAATCATGTCTCAAAGGAAAGATGACAAAGACTCCATTCACTGGACATGGAGTAAGAGCGAGCGGGCTCTTAGGACTAATACACAGCGATGTATGTGGTCCAATGTCTACACATGCAAGAGGTGGTTTTTCATATTTCATTACTTTTACGGATGATTACTCTAGGTACGGATTCATTTTCTTGATGAAACATAAATCCGAGGCTTTTGAGAAATTCCAAGAATATAAGAATGAAGTAGAAAACCAAACCGGCAAAAGTGTCAAGACACTGAGATCTGATCGAGGTGGTGAATACTTAAGTGCCGAGTTCCTAGGTTACCTAAAAGAGAAAGGAATTCTCTCTTAGCTTACTCCTCCATACACTCCATAGCATAACGGTGTATCGAAGAGACAGAATCGAACCCTGTTGGATATGGTACGTTCCATGATGAGTAATGCTGAGTTACCGCGATCTTTCTAGGGTTATGCGCTAGAATCAACTGCATATCTTTTGAACAGGGCTCCTACCACGACTGTGCCTACCACGCCATATCAGATGTTGAGTGGGAAGAAACCTTATCTTCAGTATCTGAAAATATGGGGATGTCCAGGTTTTGTTAAAAAGCATCATGCGGAAAAACTCGAGGTACGATCAGTAAAGTGTAAGTTTGTGGGATATCCAAAGAACTCCAAGGGGTATTTCTTCTATTATGCAGAGGAACAAAAGGTTTTTGTTTCTCGTCATGCCCATTTTCTAGAACAGCAGTTTTTAGAAAAGGAAACAAGTGGGAGCGCAATAGAACTGGAAGAAATTCCAGAACCACAAATTACTACTGAAAGTTTGGTAGAACCAGTAGTTCAAGAAGAACAGGACATTCCCGCACCCCTCCGCAGGAGTAGTAGGCCGTCTCATCTGCCTGAGAGATACTACGGTTTTCTCATAGATGGGATAGAGAGGATTGCGTCATTGATGATGATGAACCTACTAGCTTCCAGCAGGCCATCTAGAGCGGCGACTCGGTACGATGGCTGGATGCAATGCGAACCGAAATGGAGTCCATGTACACCAACAAAGTATGGACTTTGGACTTTTCTCCAGGTGGGGTAAAACCCATAGGATGTAAATGGATCTTCAAGAAAAAGATTGGTGTAGATGGACAGGTGGAAACCTATAAGGCTAGACTTGTTGCAAAGGGTTTTCGTCAAGGACCTGGTTTGGAATATGACGAAACTTTTTCTCCAGTGGCTATGCTCATATCCATTTGGATCCTTCTTGCCATTGCTGCCTTCCATGATTATGAGATCTGGCAGATGGACGTAAAGACGGCTTTTCTAAATGGTAATTTAGAAGAGTGCGTCTATATGGATCAGCCAGAAGCTTTCAATCAGAGTGGGAGCAGCGGGAAAGTGTGCAAGTTGCTTAAGTCCATTTATGGACTGAAGCAGGCATCGCGGAGTTGGAACATCTGTTTTGATGAAACGGTCAAAGAATATGACTTTATCAAAAATCCAGATGAACCATGTATATATAGTAAATTTGTAGCAAGAACTGTCGTATTCCTCGTCTTGTACGTGGATGACATTCTATTGATAGGAAAGGACATTCCTATGCTATAATCTGTTAAAGGATTCTTGTCACACAGGTTCTCCATGAAAGACCTGGGTGATGCCTCTTACATTCTGGGGAACCGGATCTATCGTGATAGATCCAAGAGGATGTTGGGACTTTCGCAGTCCAGGTATATCAACACTATACTGAAAAGATTTAGTATGGAAGATTCTAAGCGCGGTAGTTTACCGGCTTGTCACGGAATCATCCTTTCCAAAGAGATGTCTCCCAAGACTGATTTGGAAGGGGATCGCATGTTTATTATACCCTACACTTCTGCGGTAGGCTCTATAATATATGCAATGTTGTGCACTAGACCAGATGTAGCTTACGCACTGAGCGTGGTAAGCAGGTATCAGTCAGACCCAGGGGAGAAGCACTGGATAGCAATAAAGAACATTCTCAAGTACCTGAGAAGGACTAAGGAGATGTTCTTGGTTTACGGTGGAAAAGACCTCAAGATCGAGTCCTTTGCCGATTCCAGCTTCCAGAGTGACAAGGATGACTCCAAGTCCATGTCAGGTTATGTCTTTACACTCAATGGAGGGGCGGTGTGCTGGAAGAGTTCCAAGCAGGACACCGTTGCTGACTCGACAATGGTAGCGGAGTATATCGCTGCTTGCGATGCCGCAAAAGAAGCGGTCTGGATGAAGAAGTTCCTAACAGAACTTCAGGTGGTTCCTACCATTGTTGATCCAATACCGCTGTATTGCGACAACAACGGAGCTATAGCTTTAGCGAAGGAACCTAGGTCCCATCAGAAGTCCAGACACATCTTAAGGCGGTATCACCTGATCAGGGAGATTATAGATCGCCAGGAGATCGAGGTTCGGAGAGTTGCTACAGAGAAGAACACTGCAGATCCATTCATTAAGGCCTTACCTCAGATTCAGTTCGAGAGGCTACTCGAGATGATCGGTCATCGATACTCCAGTACATAGCCCTAGTGCAAGTGGGAGATTGTTAGTGTATATGCCCTAAGGGCCATTATTGTATCATACTAGCTTGTATATTACTTAATGGAAGCTTGGGATATTCACAGTTATATTAACAGTCTTGCTAAACATGGCAGTATGCTACTTGGTTTATATCTATCTTAATATGTGTGTATGTATTGATAGAGCCCTTAGGATCTTGCTTGACTACCAGCGTTGTGATGGCAGTCACACTAGTGGGGGCTGGGTAGTCTACAAGCACATCCTTTTTCAGGTCCCTAGTCGTAGCATTATCGAGACAGGGTATCGATACTCCGGAGTAGACTAGTGTGTACGCTTCTCATCCCAGTTGGGGAGATGGTCTGTCCCACAGCCATCAGTACGTCATACTGGAGATAGTATACAGGTGCTCGTTGGGTTACGGGTACACCAAACAGGACTCCCAGGGAACTGTTGGTTGGTATTATACCCGTCATCAGTTAACAGTTCCCAGGTGACATGAGTACAGCATAGTCCGTAGACTTGACACTGCTGCTTCGCCTCGAGTGTGTTCCCACTGTTCTTAGATTGCTACCCTACCACGGTGATTAAAAATCACCAAGCTACAGAATAATCACTGTATGGGAAAATATTTCCCCAATCTTGTTAAAAACAAGAAAAATATCTTCTGTAAAACAGAAGTCCTTGGATCAAAGATCCAACGGTGGATAAAATTCCCAAATCAATTAAGATCTTTCAATGAGAGTTTTCTTTAACTAAATCAACAAACTTGCATCTACTATATAAAGGGCCCAAGACTTCAAGTCTTGTACAGAAAAAAAAACCTATAAGATTTGAGAAAACAAAAAAAAGAAGAGGAGTTCTCTTTTAAGAAAAGAAACCCTAGGTAAGAAGAAAGACCTAGAGATCATTTTATCTCCTCTTCACCGCTCCAAGAGTTTAACTCTTAAAAAAATAACTTAGTTCTCCCTCTGGTTGAGGTCTGCAGAAGCAGATCTCCACACAAGTTGAGAATTTAATTCTCATCGGGGAGATTCTATCAAGCAGACTCTAAACTTAGAGGAAAGAACTAAGTTTGAAAAAATTAATTCTTCCAAAAAAATATAGGAATTTAATTCCTCTGATAAAACTAGGGTTTAACCCTGCATAAGAATTTAATTCTTATAAAAATAAGAGAGCTGAAATTCACAAAACTCATATCAAGATCTCCATGCACATAAAGGAAATAATTAGCGTTCAACGATATAAAAACAGATCACGTGTTCCCACGTGAGCACCTTCTAGGAACAAAAAGGAACGGCTGAGATCGAGTCACGTGATCCCACATGACCCCCCAATAGTGCTTAGCACTTATAAAAGGAAAAGAGGAATAAATAAAGGACAGTTCACATTTTCGGGATGTTTCACGTGATCCCACATGACCCCTCCCCAATAGTGCTTAGCACTTATAAAAGGAAAAAGGGAATAAATCAAAGATGGTGCCCATTTTTGGGGCGCATCACGTGACCCCACGTGACCCCCAATAGTGCTTAGCACTTATGAAAGAAAGAGGGAATAAATCCAAAGAAGCAGTGCCCAATTCTCAGGCGCCTCACGTGCCACACGTGAGCGCTCCAAATTTCAGTGTTTAACACTGCTTTAGAGCCTCACGTGGGAGCACGTGAGCGCTGAATAAATGTTAGTGTTTAACACTATGAGAGGCCGACCTTAGCCCAAATTAGCCAAGTCTCCCGAGGCCAAAACCCTTTTGACCACCAATCAATCGAGCCCTCCTATGCTCAGGTCTCCCCAAATTGATCTTAGTTCCAAAGATGACTAATGGTCTCCTAACAGATGGTATCTAAAATGATATTCATTCCACCACGATCTCTCTCTTCAATCTGGAAATTGGTTCAAGGGTACATCTCTCCATACCTTTAATATATGTCGTTGTAATTCTTCAACGTCTTCAGAGAGGTGGAGGGTCCCGACAACCAATAGCTCTTTGGTGCATTCCCAAACCCATGAGCACATCACAATGGACCGCAATGTCCTTAAACTAGCCATGGACCGCAACGTCCTTAAACTATATCCTCACCTCAAAAATGGTGAACTATGGACCGCAATGTCCTTAAACTAGCTGTGGACCGCAACGTCCTTAAACTAAAGCAATAGAGCCTAAACGCTCTTTTGTTGGATCAAAATGATCCTAAACCTCCGTTAAGTAGATCTTAGTCAAAGATCAGACTAACGTATCCTTAACAAAAATTTAAGTTGATCATAATCTCAAACGAGATTAGCAATCCTTAAACCAAGCCAAACCCAAATCTAAGAATATACGGATTTGGACCAATCTACGCCCTACGGGCGACAAAATAAATTGCTCTCCGTATACAATCCACGGGTAACCAAAAATAAAACAAACACACACGACATGAAGTGAACATCTGGAGCAGGAGAAAGTGGTTATCGCTACGCAGTACAACGAGGGAGAATCTGACGAAGTCTGCTACAACGGACGCATCCGTCCAAACCTCTGATGCACGGTGCCATAAATCAACTTGGCATCTTCAGAGAGGTGGACGGATAAATCCAAATAGCATCTGCCCCCAAATTCAGGCAAGACGGTCCATCCCGGATCTGTCTCCCGTTTTCGGCGGTAAACAGATTCTGGCACGCCCGGTGGGACCTTTTCCTCTTTCCACTCCACACTTCGTGTGTCGTGTTCGAGAACAAATCGTGGTTTAATATGGTTGCCCTTGGATTCGAGGTACTAAGATTTGGTGTCTTGCTCCATGCAGAAAAGGAGATATCGATGGCCTCCAACTTCACTAACTGCAGCAACAACTCTCGCTCCACCCTGACTGGAGGAGTGACTTATGGGCCCCAAGCGGCCTCCATCTTTGCAATGCCGGTGGAACAGGTGACTCAAGTCACCACTGAACTGTTTTTTGGGACCATGCTCCCGCCAATAAGCTTCAATGCCTCAATGCCATCACAAGAGGCTCCAAAGAAGTCGGTCTTCGATCGGCTTGCAACCACCATGGCCCCTCTCAACGGGTCGTCCAATTCCAACGCCTTAGTCTTTAACAGGCTGAGCCACAGCTCCAGTGGGCCCACAAAGAGGTTCGCAATACCTGAAGGGGTTATCCCGAAGCGGATAACCATTCCGGCTCCGACAGACAAAGTCGTCAAAGGGGTTTCTCCTATTAAAGGATCGGTATTCACAAGACCTACCGTTCCAACCACCGCTCCAGGCGAAGTCATCAAGGTTGTTTCCCCTATCAAAAGATCGGCCTTTGCAAGATTGACCGTTCCCTCTCAGCAGACGTCGGTCTTTGACAGACTGACACCAACAACACCCCATCAGAGCAGAGGGCATGACGAAGTCGCTCCGACGACAGAGGTAGTCCCGTCTACACGGCATGCTCGTCGTCGCCACTGGCGCCGAGTGAGGAAAGCTGGGGGAAGTTCCCCCTCTGGACTTACTCCACCAGCTCCAATGGTGGAAATTAATGCTGCTGTTCCAACTGAGAATAGTTTCGATCCGCTCAAGAGGGTGCGAAAGAACTCTCCAACCGATGTACTGAAGAAGTCGCCTCCACATGTTGAAAACACGGTGCAGGAAAAGACGGAACAGCTCCCTCAGCGGCTGTCCTCCCGAATCCACAGAGTCTGGCGGAAAGTTCAGGATTCTGTGATCAACAAGGACTATTCTCGTCGACCGGAGAAAATAAAGGTTCGACAAGAGGGAAGTCGTCCCTCTAGCATGCAGCAAGGGACTTCTCGGGCGCCTGTTGTAATAGCTCGTTCGGCTTCAGCCTCCCACAAAAAGAGAAGGCCTGATAATTTCCCACCACCGGCGGCAAATATCAAAGGCGGTGGAGCCAAACGCCCCAAGTCTGGGGGCATGGAAGTACACACGGTGTACATGGCTTCTGGGAAAGTGGAAATTCATACCTCCATGGGTCATCGACCACTCACACGATCGGTGACAAAAGCTCAGGAACAACAACAAAAGCTCCAGGAGATGTTGACAAGGATGGACGCACTCACTGGGCAGAAAGAAAGCCCGGAAGTATTGTCGGAACAACGCCAGGAGCAGGAGACTGACACTGAATTCCTATGGAGGGTGCTTGAAAAGAAAGACAAAGAGGCCGCGAAATGAGCGGCTAATATAAAACAAATGGCGCTTCTGTTCCAAGATATAGTGGGGATGATGATCCAACCGGATCCTCCAGCCAGAGACCCTCCAATAATCATTGAATACGACCAAGGGGAGACATCAAACCCTCTTCCGGCTCTATCAGCAGCCAGGGAGGAGACGATCTCCAAAGCTTCCCTTGACGACTACATAGCTCAACAAATACGAGCTCATCAGGAAAGTGAAGCGGCTGGCCAAGTCGTCAGAACTGGGCAACCTTATCCAGGCTGGTACGATCAAATCAAGTATCCGCCGGGATATATGATCCCTAAATTCCACGTGTATAAGGGGATGGACAATCCCCATCATCGCGTCGCTCAGTTCAGAGCTCTATGTGGCAATACTGAAGGCGACGACAAACTATTGTTTTGCCAGTTCATCGACAGCTTGGCGGAGACAACATTTGAATGGTACTCGGAGCTTCCGAATGACTCCATCAAAACATTTAAAGAAATGGAGCTACTGTTTACGCAACGGTTCGCAAGCGCAAGCGAGCACACCCTGATCACGGCATTAATCAATGCCAGAGTGAAGCCGGGATAGACCTGGGTTCAGTACGCAATTCAATGGCTGAACCACTGGTCGAAATGCGAACAACGCATAGAAGAAGCTCCTGCCGTAGGTATGTTCGTCGGGACCCTTGATCCTCAGGCAACTATATCCCAATTTATGATGTTCTTCAAGACGACCACTTTCCAGGCCTTGATTGATAAGCTGGCCCAAATGGACCAGATGGGCCATAGGCCGTCCTCTTCAAAAACGGATCTCCGGAATGAAAAGGGCAAAGGGAAAGAGACCTTCGTTGCCAACGCTCAACAACAACCAAGTGATATGAAACTGGTTGCTCTCCAAAGCAACACAAGTCGATCCCTCGAGGAGAAGTTAAGACGTCCTTACTCATTTCCCCGGGATAAAACAAAGAGACTGTTCGAATTGGCAGTGCGCAACAGGCTCATCACTCTGCCAGATCCGAGACGCCCGCTGCAGCCTGGTAACGTCAACAGTCCTAACTACTACCCCTACCATAGAATAATGGGCCACCCGATTGAAGATTGTTACGTATTCAAGAACTGGGTTGAGGACCAGTACCAACTAGGTAAACTCGTGTTGTCCGACAACTGGAAGGTAAACCCGCCTCAGCGGTACGCTCCTAAAAATGTGGACGCGCCGGGGGCATCATGCTCATTTATAAAAGAAGCTCTATGGGAAATTGTCCTTTCATCTAAAACCAAAAGAATGTTGAAAGATCTTCAAGCATGCCCGACAATCAGATGGAAATGCCCGCTGGAGCCCAAGACCATTGAGGGGATGCTTAAACCACTCTCGGCACCAAACGCCGGTAACAATGGACAAAACACCCAGGTCAGGCTAGCAAAGTCTTCAAAGAAAAAGAAGAAGACCAAGAAGCCCGCGCAGCCTAACGACAAGCGCACGGATCTGCAAAAGTATATTGACGCGCTGGAAGAGTACAACCAAAAGGCGTGGACCCCAGCCACACTTGAAGAGTTCCTCAAGCATATTCTTGAGAACGGAGACAGCGGCAATGATGAAGGGAACGACTCGTCAGAAAATCCTGAGGAGTATGTAGCGAATTGCCACATGGTCTCCCACTTGTCGTTAAGAGACGAAGAAACTCCCTCGGCATCGGAAAGCAGCGCAGAGAAACTGAGGGTAGGGCCGGCGTCAAAATCCTTGGAACCGTCAGACGACCTGATCGATAGACTGCTGAACGAAGCCCTCCAAAAGAGTAAAGCAGACCGAGAGCGTGAAACGGCCATATACGAAAAGGCCAAGCGTCATCGTCAGGATGGAGAAGTAAGTGCACGGTAGCGCTCCGGCCGTCTGTCCGAGGCCAAAATACGGAAACAAAAACTTTTTCAAAACTTGAAACCGGCGCTATCGTACACTATAAACCCGGATCGAACCATTAACCTACAACCAGCAACTAGAGAAGGGTTGGAAAGGCTATACTGATCGATCCGTGTCCTTCGGTCTTTGGCCACCATCCCAAGCTCCTCGCGGCATCTCCGGTCTCGACCTCCTCATCGGAAAGGGCACCGCATCATCGAGTCTTTTTACGGACTCCCGCTTCATCCGAAGCAACTCGGGCACGAAGTTCGCTAGCCGACGTGTCCAAGGCGATGTAGAGAATGTGTGTGATAACTTTATCTCAAGCATCCATTGATTCTCATCACATGAGAGTGTATGGATGGAGGTTAGAGATGATGCCATTAATGGAGGTTGTGAGCTAGAGGAGGAAGAAGAAGAGGTTCCATTTTCTTTCTTTTGTTCTATCATAAAAATAAGAGCAAGAATAATAATACAAGAGCAAACCCAAAGGGATATGGCTGTCCTTCTCTCTCTTCCTCTCATTTCATCACTCAAATCCATCAAATAATGTGACATTAGCACAAGAAAAGAGACCATGAGTCACTAATGAAGTCTATGTCACATTAAATGCACAAAATGATGATATAAGCTCACAATTTCCATTTGTAAAGATTAACCAAAATGTTTACAACAATAAAAAAGGTACGGCAACATCTAAAGTAAACTCGTGACGGATCACAAGGATACCCCCCACCTGTATATACATACCAGCATCCGCATTCCGACTGAATGCGAATGCGATGAGACTAAAGTAATCCAACAAATCTAATACTAGGATTCGGCTTAAACCAAAGCCCACTAGTATGATCTGTCCGATCATGATCCGTGTACTACCGCACGTATATGATCGAACCCTGCCATATATCATACGGCCTCTACAACGTTTCGCCTGAAACTTGAGAAATTGTCTGTGGGGGACTCTAAAGACTCGTCAATACTTTGGCTGTGGATTTAACCACTAGCACGTCAGGGGTACTAGCTGTACGTAACGGGCCACCAGGTATTGACCAAAAGAGAGGTCAATGAGCGAACTCATCCTGACACCCTACTGAGCCTGTCAGTGACAATATCCGTAAAGTTTGGTCCGTTTGTTTATAAGCATCGCATGGCGGGCCTAGGGGGTTGGTAAAAGTCAGACCCCCAAAAGCGGTACAAGTCGTGTCGGAGTGTAGCCCAGAACAGCCTGAGATACTACTGGAATACCTACCAGTAAATCTCCTGCCTTGGCCAAGGATTTCGTGTAATGGCTCTCCTAGACACAGCGCGATCTCACCCTCAATATCGGGAGAGACGAAACCCCTGCCGATCCGCTCACTGCCTCCATGTGGCTCGGGACTGTACCCAACTAAAACCTGTTTGCACGACTCCTTTGAGCCGTGGTAGGGTAGTAATCAAAGTACAGTGGGAACTCATACGAGACAAATGACGATCTCAGGTCGATGAACTAATCTGTACACATGTCACTAGGGAACTGCTATCTGACGTCAGGTATAATACCAACTAGCATGTTCCCGGCGAGTCCTGTCCGGTGTACTCATAACCCAATGAGCACCTTGAAGGGTTACCTTAGCGCCCCGACCATCTCACGTGGCCAAATGCGGAACAAATTTTTTTCTTACGAATGAAACTTGGCGCTAGACTAAACCCTAAAACCGGATCTTTCCATAAAACTAACTAGCTACAGTAAGAGAGCTATCTACTATGATAGAAACCTCACCAAATGAACCAAGTCCTTCGGTCTTCTTTCTTCATCATATGCTCCAAGTGGCCTCCTTGAACTTGTTCGATCACCAACTCCGGCTCCATCGGTCCTCCGGGATCGAGCTTGTTCTCCGGCCTTGCTTTGTCGTAGATTATCCACCTGAGGGGTATGATCCATGGCTCTAGCTCTTTGCTAAATATCAAAAGAGCAACTAGAGAACTTGGGATGCTAGCCCAAGTAATCTAGGATGTAGTTTTGGAGTTCTAAGTGTGAAGCTATCTCTTTCTTGCCTCTTCACGTGATTCTCAACACATGAGAAGATAGTGAAGAGGAAGAAGATGAAGGTGGAGGAAGCTAGAGAGGAGGGAGGAGCTTGGAGAGAAAATGGAGCTCAAGAATATAATGAGCAAGCATGAAAGAGAAATTCACCCACCTTGGTTTTGTGTATGAATTCTTTTAATAAACAATAGCAACCATACTTCAATAGTAAACCCAAAATGAATTATAAATTCATCTGTTCACTATTGAAGCATGGTCACTCCCATTCCTCCCTCACCTCTCATTTTACACCTCATTTCCAATTATGAAATAAAAGGAAAATCCAAAATGAGGTGGCCACCTTCTAGAAGGATAACTGTAATAAATACGGATTTTCGATTACTGTACAAATATACCGGCAATCAGATAAAAATCCGAACGCCCAAAATAGATAGAATAACACGAAGAACGTAATACTAGAATATATATATAGAAATACATATATGTAAATTATTAAATCAATACCTGATTTAATAATCCGGCTCAAACCCGAGCCGGCTAGTATTACAAACTGTCCGATCGAAAATCCGAGTACCAAGTACATCAATCGATCGAACCCTGCACGTATCCAATATGGCTACTACATCGTTTTGCCTGGATCAGGGAAACCCTCTGTGTGGGACTCTAAAGACTCGACAGTACTCTGGCAGTGGGTTTAACCATAAGCACGTCAGCGGCACTAGCTGTACGTAATGGCTGCCCAGGTACCTGTCGAAAAGGAAAGACGACAAGCAAACTCATCCGGATCTCCTACTGAGCCTATCCGTGACAATATCCGTACAGTCTGGTCTCTTTGTCAAAGAGTATCGCACACCGGGTCTAGGGGATGGTGAACGTCAGACCCTAACAACCTGATAAGTCGTGCCGATGTGGCTCAGGACCAATCCGGGAAAATACTGATCAGCCTATCAGTAGATCCCAACTGCCTTGGCCAAGGTCTTATGGTCCTGACCAATCGAATCACAGTGCGATATCGACTCCCTATACCGGGAGAGACGAATCCCCGATAATCACTCACTGCCTCCATGTGACTCGGGACTGAACCCAACCAAAACCTGTTTGCACGAATCAATAGAGCCGTGGTAGGGTAGTGATCAAAGTTCAGTGGGAACTCACACGAGACAAATGCCGATCTCAGGTCCAAAGACTAACCTGTACATATGTCATCTGAGAACTTCCATCTGACGATAGGTATAGTACCATATGGAAGTTCTCGGCGAGTCCGTCCGGTGTACTCACACCCAGTGAGCACCTGTATACGATCTTAGGTGCATCAGACCAATGGCTGCGGGACCAACCATCCCCCAACGGGGCAAGAATTTCTACTCTGGAGTATCAGTGCCCAGTCTCGATACTCACTCGACTAGGGACCATTTAAGGATGTGCTCAGGGACTACCCTGCTCCCACAAGTATGATCGCCATCACAACGCAGGTAGTCAAGCAAAATCCTATAGGCTTTATCAACATGTAACCGCAATATGTAATAACGAGTATGACATATGCCATGTTAAGATAAAGACAAACCACAATAATATACTACCGTATCGAGTCTTTATCAATATATGCAAACCAGATATAATAACAATAAATACATATATCCTGATAAAGACAAGTCAAATAATATACTATAAAACTGAGCAAGATTGTTCTGTACATACATATCCCTAGTATCCATACGTATACATATACAATACTGGCCTCTAGGGCATATACATCCAACAATCTCCCACTTACACTAAAGGCCAGTGATTGGCGTACCGAATACCCAACGTCTGCTCTAAGGCCAGCTGCTGGCGTACCGCATACCCAACATCCCAAAAAGTCGCTCGAACTGTGCTTGAGGGAGGGCATTTGTAAATGGATCCGCCGTGTTGTCCTTCGTATCTACTCCCCGGACCTCGATCTCCTGGCGATCTACGATCTCCTTGATTAGGTGACACCGCCTTAAGATGTGCCTGGATTTCTGATGGGACCGTGGTTCCTTCGCTAAAGCTATAGCCCCATTGTTATCACAATACACTGGTATTGGATCAACAATGGACGGAACCACCTGAAGTTCAGCTATGAACTTCTTTATCCAGACCGCCTCTTTTGCGGCATCACTTGCAGCAATGTATTCAGCCTCCATCGTCGAGTCTGCGAAGGTATCCTGTTTGGAACTCTTCCAAAATACCGCCCCTCTGTTGAGGGTAAACATAAAACCCGAGACAGATTTGCTGTCATCCTTGTCACTCTGGAAGCTTGAGTCGGTAAAGGACTCGACCCTGAGATCTCCATTGCCGTAAATCAGGAACATCTCTTTAGTCCTTCTCAAGTACTTGAGAATGTTCTTTACTGCTGTCCAGTGGTCCTCACCTGGGTCTGGCTGATACCGGCTCACCACGCTTAGTGCGTAAGCTACATCTGGTCTTGTACATAGCATCACATACATTATAGATCCTACCGCCGAAGCGTAGGGTATAGTGCCCATGCGAACCCTCTCCTCGTCAGTCTTGGGAGACATCTCCTTAGAGAGGGCGATTCCGTGCAATGCGGGTATGTTACCACGCTTGGAATCTTCCATACTAAATCTCTTTAGTACGGTCTCTATGTACCTGGACTGTGAAAGTCCCAATAGTCTCTTAGATCTATCTCTGTAGATCTTGATCCCCAAAATGTACGAGGCATCACCTAGGTCTTTTATAGAGAACCTTTGTGATAAGAATAGCTTGACCGATTGTAGCATAGGAATGTCATTTCCTATCAAAAAAATTCCGTCCACGTACAAGACTAGGAACACGACAGTTCGTCCTACAATCTTCTTATAAATACATGGCTCATCTTCGTTTTTGATGAAGTCAAAGTCGTTGACTGTCTCATCAAAACAGATGTTCCAGCTCCGCGATGCTTGCTTCAATCCATAAATGGATTTGAGCAGCTTGAATGGTTAAGGGTTAGTTATTGATCTCAAGGGTCGTATTTTCTCACGGGACTAGCACTTCATTTCACATGCGTTCTCTACCCTTCCCTTGATCTTGCAACCTCTTGATTGAGCTTGCAAGTTTAAGGGTTGGCTATTGATCACATGCTTGTCTTGAGTCCTAGTTCCTTGTTCTTTTTACTCGCTTTTTATTACTCGCTTTTTATTACTTGCAATTTATTTCATGCACTTAAATTCCATGCACTTATATTCTTGTAATCTTTTCTTTTCTTTGTTCTTTTCTTTTTGTTCTCTCTTTTTGGTTCTCTTTTGTGAATGAATGTAATTATTGTTGTTAAGATAAAATACGGTATTATAAGTTAAGTTTTCTTTGCCCATTTCCTTTTCCCGTATTTTCCATTGAACTCCGTCCAAACCATACGCAAGCGCTCCGTTAGGCACCGTACCCTGACAAGGTAACGGTGATTCCTAACCGCGACCGGTTGCGTTCGGTTTGGCCGGAGGCGAAAGCAAGAGACAAGAACGGAAGGACAAGGGTAAATAAGCCGGATTCCACGAATACCGCGCTTAAATCCCCTAATCCACGTTGTTGCCAATTGCTTAGCTTCAATTGGTCAAGACTCGGCTCAAAGGTTTTGAGTACGGATTTCTTTAGCTTATAATCTCGTATCTTTTTCTTAACAACTTTATACTTGCAGATAAAACACATAGGTTAGAATCGAACAAACATACAATTCTTTATTGACTCGTCTAAGACAAGAAGGTAAGATAACACCATCTCCCTGTGGACCGACCCGTGCTCAACCGGCTAGCTGCAAAGCGACACCGTCCTGATCGCGGTTACACTTTAATTCTTTGAACATCCGACACGCCAAAAGCGTGCGATCATTAACCTATGAAACCAGCTTGATGGGATTTTGTGGGTGTAATCCGCTGAAAACCCTCAGAAGACAACACTCCTCCTACTAGGGACACCTAGAGGTTTAATGGCTTGTTGCACGAGCTCAGTGCAATCGTGTTCCCTGCGAAAGTGAGGCTAGGATTTTGTTTTGCTCGGGACGAGCAAAAGATAAGTTTGGGGGTATTTGGTCATCACAGAAAACTGCATTTTAATACCGCTCATTCATTATCTATTTTGTTATATATCGGTACTATTAACCAGTGTCTGCTCAATAATAAATATTACAGGTATCCATGACAAAATACTGGAAATACACTTAAAATCACGGATATATCGTTTGTGAACCGACACTGCAACCGGAACTGGAAACCGACCGATATCTAAAAAGTTTTTGCAAATAATATGTGTGCACAATATTTTGGTCCAACACGATACAAGTGTACACATGCTTTTTGGCACATGGACCATGGTGGGGGCTGCCATGAATCATGGCACAAGTGGGCATGAGAAGTGATATGGAGTTAATGCATAAAGTAGTGATGTGATATATAGCATCAAGTTTTCCTCCAAATCCAAGAGTGCAGACCGGGTTAAATTAGAGAAATCTAGCAGCACCAGAGAGATATTGGGAAGCACACAAGACCACCACTTCAATACGAGCAAGTTCCCTCGGATTTTGGCCGGCCACATGGCTACCAAAACCGAGCAAGCCGGCCCCCTGCCTCCAATTAGCCCCAGTCTTCTGTGGACCCTGCCTTCGAGTCATATTAACATATTTTTATTGCTAGTTTTTTTTTCTTTTGAGCCTAAAAAAGCAGAACCAGTGAGCAAGGAGAGGGGGTCTTAGATTGTGATTCTTTGTCCAAGCTTTTACACTTTTGTTTCTCTTTGTATATAGCGTAGTCCCCCTTGAGATCTTTGCATCCTCTTGATCTTGCAACCTCTTAATTGAGCTTGCAAGTTTAAGTGTTGGTTATTGATCTCAAGGGTTGTATCTTCATCTTGGAATCAATAAAACTTTCTTTGTGCCTTCATTTCCCATGGGTTCTTTGCCTCCTCTTGATCTTGAAACCTCTTAATTGAGCTTGCAAGTTTAAGATTAGTTTATTGAACTCATGGCTTGTATTGTGTTCTATGGTTCTTAGTATTCTTTATCTTGCAATTTACTTACTTGCTTTTCTTTCCATGCTTTCCTTACTTGCACTTTAATTACATGCTCTTTATTTACTTGCAAATTTATTACCATGTCATTTACTTACTTGTAATGCTCTTTTCTTTTCTTTATTTATCTTTTCTTTTGCTCTTTTTGTTTGTTGTTGAGTTGGTTGTGAATATGTGTTGTTAGGAAAAGAATACGATATTGTAAGTTAAGATTTCGTTTCTCATTTCCTTTTCCCGATCTTTTCCATTAAACTCTGCTCAAACCTTACGCAAGCGCTCCATTAGGCACCCTACCCTACCAAGGTATCGGTGTTTCCTAAACCACGACCGATTGCGTTCGGATTGGCCAGAGGCGAAAGCAAGCGACAAGAACGGACGGACAAGGGTCAATAAGCCGGATTTCACTAATACCGTGCTTAAGAACCCTAATCCACGTTGTTTCCAATTTCTATAGCTTTAGTGGTCGAGTTTGGCTCAAAGGATTTTAGTATGGAAATCATTAACTTACACTATACTATCTAATCCTAACAAGTTTATAACTTTGCATATAATCACATAGGATAGATACGAACTTTCTACCTCGCGCATTAACTCGTCAAAACAAGAACTTAAAACGCTCCGTCTCCCTGTGGATCGACCCGTACTCATCGCGGCTAGCTACAAAGCGACACCGTCCTGATTGCGGTTAACTTTATAACTTCAAATACACGACACGCCAAAAGCATGCAATCAGCTGACATCACATTCGGCGATGAAGATCTCCTCCTCGGAACGTGTGAGCATAACCGTCCTCTGTATGTCACTGGGTACTACCACGACATCAAGATAGGGAAGATTCTGGTTGACAACGGGTCATCCGTCAACCTTCTCAATGTGAGAGTGTTGAAGAAGATTTGCATGAATGTTCAACACCTGGCTCGAGACAAAATTACTATCTCCGGGTTCGACTCGCAGTCATCACGGACGCTTGGATCCGTAATATTGACATTACGCTTCGGGATGCTCGTCACTGACATCAAGTTTCACGTTATCGACGCTAATACTTGCTATAATGCTTTGCTCGGTAGGCCTTGGTTACATGAATACAACATCGTCCCTTGTACACAACATCAGTGTATGAAGTATTTCAAAGACGGCCTCGAGTACACAGTTATAAGGGAGCTAAACCCATTCTCCATAAATGAAGTCCGCAAGTATGAAGACGCTAAGTACTTCCTACCAGACTTCGAAGACACGGAAAGATTTCATAAATCGGAGGATAAACAGAAAGCCATCGCCACTATCCCGATCTTTAGGAGCGATACCGAAGATGATGAAGAGATAGACTTCTCGGAGCAACCCCAAGGCAGCCATCGCCACTATCCCTATTTTGGTATTTGGCAGCAACTCTAAAGATGAAGTCAATACAGTATTCTCTGTTCGGCCTTCAATACAAACCTTCATCGGAGCTGATTAGAGCTTGAAAATCACCATGGTTCCGCAGTACCATTACAGAGAACTCGACGCGCTCGACAAATATGGTATGCAAAAGCTGCAGACCTTCTACGTTCCTCCTAGAAGAAAAGGTGAAAATGCGATCCTCTTCTACCAATCCACGGAGACTAAAGTGGGGAAAGAAGTCTGGCATGGTGGCGATTTTGCGCTCGATAGGCTCCAACCAATCCGTCTGCCCAGATATTATGTAGAGCGATTGAAAAGGCTGCTAAGATGCCAAGGCGTACCCTTCAAACAAGCCGCTCGACAGGCCCAATTCTACAACAAGATTTGGGACATTCTCGGGACTCAGCAAAATATGCCCGACGGAAGGATGGAGACTACAGGACTTGGATACGTTCGGTCCAAGAAACGGGAGCGATCCCATAGGTTCTATGCTATAAATGATTCCGGTGGAGAAGGGAATGCCCCTCCAGATAGCGCTGATGTTGAAACAGAGCGAAATCCCGCCGTACGAATACCAAGTCCGTCATTTGAAGAACAGATTGACAAGCTAATAAAGGAAGCGGGTCAAAAGGTTCGGGATGACCATAGCCACGAAATGTCCATTTACGAGAAAGCCGGGACACAACGTATCATTCAGCAGGCTACGGAAAGAGAATACGATGATGCCCTTCATCCTCAGCCTGCTATGCGCTCTAGTGGCAAGGAAAAAGTCCAATGCAGAAGCAATAACAAGATCAGGAACGAGAATGGCGTTCAAAGACAGTGAAGCGGATCCAAGAAGCCATGCGATCGAGAAAAAGTCAGCTGGAACCTGTCTTTTATGAAGAAGATGGGTCGGGAGTACTCTTTCACTCAAGATAAGACAAGGAAAAGATTCAACCTTGTCATGAAGTATCAAATGATGACACTCCCGGAGTCTCGGCACCCTGAGCAAATAAACGAGGTCTATCACCCGGCTTATTGCTCCTACCATCGAGCAATAGGACATCCTCTGGAAGATTGCTTCACCTTCAAAGACTGGGTCGAAGACCAATATCAGCAAGGCAGATTTGCTCTATCCAAAATTTGGAGGGTAATACCACCATGAAAGCATGAGCCAAAAGCAACCTACACTGCGAAGGAAAGTTCAGATCAACATCGAGCTTGTAAACGAACCCGTACCTGTCACATGATAACACTCTCAAGGGAGGAGAAGCATGAGAATGTGGATGACCTCTCCTAGTGCTTCGCAAATGAAGATGAGGACGAGATGATCTCAAAATTTCCACCGGCGCCAAAAGAGCTGGAAGATGGGATGCACACTACGACGGACAATCTAATGAAAATCGACTTGGGGATGACAAATGATCCGAGACCAACGTTCATCAGTGAGCTGCTGTCTGAAAAACAGGTGGCTACACTAAAAGACGTGCTTATGCAGTATAAATACTATTTCGCGTGGAACTATTCCGAGATGCCGGGACTAGATCAGAAATAGCTGTGCATAAACTGGCGATATCGCCGGACGTTAAGCCAGTCAAACAGGCACCACGAAGAATGCGGTTCGAACTCGAGATGAGCATCAATGCCGAAATCAAGAAGCTAATCGACTCCAGCTTCATCCAAGAAGTTCAATATCCCGACTGGATCGCCAACATTGTCTCAGTGATAAAGAAGAATGGGACAGTACGCATTTGCGTGGACTTTCAGGACCTCAATAAAGCTTGCCCGAATGATGACTTCTCAGTACCTGTTACCGAGCTGATGATCGATAATACATCCACTCACGAGGTCTTCTCCTTCATGGATGGATCTTCAGGCTACAATCAAATAAAAATACATCATGAAGACCGAAAGCATACTGCCTTCCGAACTCCGCTGGGCATATTCTGCTATAAGATGATGCCCTTCGGCTTGAAGAATGCTGGCGCTACCTACCAGAGGGCCATGACGAAGATCTTTGATGACCTCATACACGAGATTGTCGAATGTTATATTGACGATCTCGTGGTGAAAAGCAAATTGTACGAGGAGCACTGGGAGCATTTGAAGATAGTGTTCCAGCGTCTTCGGAAATATAATTTGAAGATGAACCCTCTGAAATGCGCGTTTGGAGTCTCCTCGGGCAAATTCCTGGGATTCATCGTATGACATCGAAGCATCGAAATAGACCCGTCAAAGATCAAGGTGATTGTGGAAATGCCTTCGCCAAGAATTCTCAAGCAACTGCGGTCTCTCCAAGGAAAACTTGCGTATATCCGACGGTTCATAGCTAACATCTCCGGCAAATACCGCCCCTACAGCCATCTAATGAAGAAGGGGGGCCCGTTCATTTGGGATCGTAAATGCCAAAGTGCACTAGACAAAATCAAGCAATATCTGCAGAACCCATCGGTATTGACCGCCCCGGTGAAGGGAAAGCCTCTCATCCTATACACGACAGCCCTTGAAGGTTCTTTATGCGTGCTATGAGTGCAAGAGAACGATCAGGGGAAGGAGAGAGCTCTCTACTATTTGAGTCGAGTTCTCCTGGGGGCAGAAAAAAACTACTCCCTTATTGAAAAGCATTGCCTGGCACTGATCTTCGCGATAACGAAGCTTCGACATTATGCCTTGACACATGAGGTCCATCTCATATCAAAGGTGGATCCTCTCAAATATTTGATGTCAAGAGCTATGTTAACAGGAAGGCTTGCCAAATGGGCCCACCTTTTGATAGAGTTCTCGATAATATATAGACCCCTCAAGGCAATAAAAGGCTAGGCCATCACCGACTTTCTTGCCGAGCATCTCATACCAGCCGATTCTCCCGTAAATTGCGAATTGCCATACGAACACGCGTTCGATGCAATCGACGGAGAGGAGGAAGGAAATAGTGCCTGATGGGAACTCTACTTCGACGGAGCATCTTCCATGAAGAGGCGAAAGCAGAGCACCCCCATGATCAAAGCTGGGGTGGTCCTTATCTTTGTGACTCCATAAGGAGGGATAATGCATTTTGCCATTTCCTTAACAGTACCAAGAACAAACAACAAAGCGGAATATGAATCTTTGATAGAAGGTTTTGAGATCGCTGTCAATATGGGCATCGAAAACCTTCTCATATACGGAGACTCCCAGATGGTTGTTAGTCAAGTAAATGGCGATTATCAGACGTGCAAGCCGGAATTGGTAAAATATGGCGAGAGAGTGCAGCAATTGCTGACGCAAATCCCCTCCTACATCCTGGAAAGTATACCGCGTGCGGAAAATAGCAAGGCGGATGTGCTAGCCAAGCTCGCTAAGGAGCTGGCCGACGAAAACCTCGATGACTTAAGGATCATTGTGCAAAGCCGCCGGATTCTCATGCCAGCAGAGGTATCTCCGAAGACGTCTGAAAGAAGGGAAACGACTAAACAAGCGGCCTTCCAAATAGAGGACAAAGAAAAGGCTAAGGATTGGAGAGAAGTCTTCGTAGACTACTTCAAATCCCATCGAACGCCCGAAGACGCGTCGTCAAGACATCAGCTCATGAAATAAGCTCTATCCTTCGTCTTCGTCAATGATACTCTATATAAGTGGTCGTTCGACAGTTTGTGGCTAAGATTCTTTGGACCGGAGGAAGCGAGGAGGGTCGTCCAAGAAACTCACGACGGGCTCTGCGGTTCCCATCAAGCCGGGCCCAAGATGAAGCTGAAGATCAAGAGAATGGGTTACTATTGGCCCACGATGATTCAGGACTGCCTCGAATATGAGAAGCAGTGTCACCCGTGCCAAATTCACGGGGACTTCATCTACCAGCATCAAAATCCGCTACACCCAACGATAGCCAGTTGGCCGTTCGAGATGTGGGGAACCGATATTATCGGGCCCATTAAGCCGGCATCATCCAAGGGACATCGGTTCATATTGGCAATGACCGATTACTTCTCCTAATAGGCAGAAGCAGTACCGCTAAGGGAGGTGAAGACGGAGAACATCCTCCATTTCTTCAGGAGACACGTCCTCTACCGGTTCGGAACTCCGCGATGGATTATCTCTGTTAACGGGCCAGCCTACTGAAGCCACAAAATCAGTCGCTTCGCACAGCAGCATAATATAGATTGGAGATGTTCTTCAGTCTATAATCCCCGCGCTAACGGTCTAGCTGAGGCTTTCAGCAAAACCTTAATTAAGATCATAAAGAAAACAGTGTCCAGAAACAAAAAGGACTGGCACGAGAGACTGCATGAAGCTTTCTGGGCGTATCGAACCCGTTCAAAATGGCCAGGAATACGCCATTCGCGTTGGTATTCGGCACGGAAGCGGTACTTCTCTTGGAAATAGAGTTACCCTCTCTATGAGTAGCAGTTTGATACGAGCTGACGAATGAAGAAAATGGCCATCTCCGGCTGGAGGAGCTCGATGCCCTCGATGAAACTCGGCTCATGGCGCAGCAAAACCTGGAAGCTTACAAAGCTAGGATGACGCGCTCATACGAAAGACTGACCAGGTCGAGAACATTCCGCCAAGGCGAGCTCATGTTAGTCGTAAAAAGACCTATGATCCCCAATCGTGCCAAACGGGGGAAATTCGAGCCGAACTATGAGAGTCCGTACATCATAGACAAGGTCTACCAGGGTGGGGCCTACTTACTCATGGATATACATGGCGAAAGACCCTTCCGGCCAATAAACGGTCGGTTCCTTAAAAAATACTACGCTTAACAAGTCACAGCTCAGGTTAATGATGGACGACGACACTCATGTCCGCTCGCTATCTTCCCGAGTCCAAACTCTATAAGTAGTATCCGGCGAAACCTCGCCTCAAAATCCCAACGGACCGCAACGTCCTAAAACTAGCTGTGGACCGAGATGTTCTTAAACTAACATTGGACTGAAATGTCCCTAAACTAGTACTCTTCGCCCTAAACATGGCGATATCTTCTTCTGGGATCTGTGTTGCAATCAAAGCTCCCACGGCAAAGGCAAAAAAAACGGTACGTCCACAAGCGAAATGGGCATGGATGAAAACCCGAAAGGGCGCCGTGAGTAAAAACAGCAGGGCTACCGGGGAGTTTGTGAAAACCCGAAAGGGCGCACTCTCGTTAAAATAAAGACACCTGTAAGGTACTCTCGACCTTGTGAGGAGAAGACACCTGTGTGAGATCTTTACGACTCACAAGGGAGCAACACACTTAGGGATCCCCATAATTCCTTTGGAGAAATTACACTTACGTGATCCTCACGACTCGTTTGGAGAATTCCTCTGGTGAGACCATCACGGCTCATAGGATTCAAAAGCCTTAAGTTACAGGGATCTGAACCTGTTCTTAAGCCATCATACTCCCCAAGTTGCCCTACAAGCGGTTCAATATTGACACTTGTATACAATCCACGGGCACAAACAAACGTTCCCTCACCAAGCCCCACCAATGACGAGGAGTGTCCTCGTATGGTGAACGACACTTGTAAATCCTCTCGACTTATAAGGAGAAAATACTCTTATGAGATCCTTACGACTTATAAGAGAAAACGCACTTAGGAGTCCTCACGACCCCTAAAGAGAAAATACACCTACGAAATCCTCACGACTCGTAGGGAGAAAATAACTTTATGAGACCCTTACGGCTCATAAAGTTAAAAAGCCTTAGTCAACGGGATCCTAACCTTGTTTGCTAAGCCACCTTTGTTCAAATCGACAAAGGCAAATTATGATTCACTCCTGGCAACATTCCAGTGGCAGCGAAGCTGATACCTAAATTGGTATCAAATTCCAAGTCCTTTTAAGGCAAATGATGATTCGCTCCTGACCATATTCCAGTCGCAGCGATGTTGATGCCATGATTGGTATCAGATCTCAAGTTCCAAACTCGCAATAAAAATCAACGAGTAAAATATATGGATATAAAAATAGCCGAAATGTTTGGGCAGCTCGCAATAAAAAGCAGCGAGTAAAAAGAAAATAGCCGAAATGATTGGGCACCGTGAAAAATAGCCGAAATGTTTGGGTAACTCGCAATAAAAAGCAGCGAGTGCAAAAGAAAAAATAGCCAAAATGATTGGGCACCGCGATAAAGAGCCGAAATGATTGGGCAATCGCGACTTTCGCGATATAAAAGCTGAAATGAAGAGCATCGTGGAAAGAAATAAAAAATGATGAAACGTATGCCCTGCAGGTGAGTCCACATTGACCCCTGTATACAATCCATGGGCACAAACGAAAACGGAACCATATTTTCCCACTAGGCCCTGTCAAAATGGAGAGTCAAAATTCGACGGTTCATCGACAGCCTAGAAATCAGAACGGTGTTTCCCCTCACTCTAGCAGGATACAGACGCAACGTCAACAACCGACCCCAGGGTCAAAACAACGGAGCCATGACAAAGTCCCTAGTTCGAAGCCTCGACGGTTGACTGACAACCAAGAGACAACCTTGACATTCGTCGCAATATTGCAGACACAATGTCAACAAATGAAGCAAAGGAAGATACCTAGCTTCAGGATCTCGATGGCAACATCTATAGCCTAGCGATCAACAACGGCGTTTCTTCTCCACTCCAGCAGGATGTAGACGCAACGTCAACAACCAACCCCAGGGTCAAAACAATGAAGCCATGGCAAAGTCCCCAATTCCAAGACTCGACGGTTCACTAACAACCTATAGACAATCTCGACATTCGTCGCAATATTGCAGACACAATGTCAACAAACGAAGCAAAGGAAGATCCCTAGCTTCAGGGTATTGACGGCAACTCAAATGAAACCTGAAAGACTATCGGAGATAATCCCACACCAGCGCGGAGTGGTCATGACTCATCGGAGCTCCCAAACTGAGCCTAACCTCAAGTAAAAAGCGGCATGGAATATCCCTAACGCTTGCTCTTTCAACGGTAATATCACCTGGAAGATTACTTGAAGACGTCTTGTCCGGCCCCCGAAGGGATCAGAGACACGACAGTCGTGGGGCTACCCGAGTAGCAAGATTGCATATCAGGGAATACAACGCCCAACGCGACCGTACGACGGACAAAAAACCCTAGTACTACATACCCTAACGGACTTCTATTAGCAGAGGTTAACTGTGATGTTAGGACATTCTTGCGAGAACTTCTCGACTCGTAGGGAAAATAATGTTCCTGCGAGAACTTCTCGACTCGTCTCGACTAATAGGGAAAAAAGCCTTAAGCAATGGGAATAAGGACCTGTTTCCTAAGCACCGGGGCCCTGCAAGTAAGTCCAAGATGGACTATTGTGTACTATCCACGGGCCACACTCTCCAAAGTCAAATATTGACAAGGAGGGAAAAAAACACTTACGAGTCCTCTCGACTTGTAAAGGGGAAAATTCTCTTGTGAGATCATTACGACTCTCAAGAGAAAACGCACTTAGGAGTCCTCACGACTCCTAAGGAGAAAATACACCTACGGTATCCTCTCGACTCGTAGGGAGAAAAGTCTTTATGAGACTCTCACGGCTCATAAAGTTGAAAAGTCTTAAGCGGCAGATCTGAACATGTTTCCTAAGCCATCGCTGCCCTGCAAGGAGGTCAAGATGGACTATCTACGAGCCGCATTCGCCAGAGATACAGGCCAATATGAAATAAAATATGTCTTTTATTCATGAATTCAAGTGAATACAAGGTATATTTCATAAAGAATCAAAATGAATACAAGACACTCTCATTCATGAGTGAATACAAGAAAAAAGGAAAAAAGTATAAAACGACAAAAAAATGCTTAAGCCGGCAGACAGTACAGTAAGCTAGTGAGTTCGCCAGTCTTCCGTTGAACCTCAACTTCAAGCTCCGTTATTGCTGCAAGACGGGCTCTCGCCTGTGTCTGCTGAGTCTGATATGAAGCAAACCGACTCTCAAGCTCATTTTCGGCGACTTTATGGGCTTAAACCATCTGGCGGGTAAAGATAACGGCTTTGTCAAGAGCCACCACCTCTGTAATAGCTTCTTGAAGCACCCGCCAAATTTCATACACGTGAGTAGTCTTGGCGGTGAGCTGAGCTTGAAGTTCCCCCAAAGCGTTCGAAGATAACTCCCTCTCCGAGAACTTCCGGTTGAGCCTCTTCTCGCATGACTGTTGATTAGCAGCACACCGCTCGATCCATCCCCGTAGGCTCGCTTTCAGAGTCAAAATATTAGAGGGAAGGCATGTGCACTCAAGCCTATGTAGACAAGCCTCCACTCGACGCCAATACTCAACCCAAACATGCACCAACGTTTCGTCATGATAAGTGGCAAAAAAAAGCAAGGAAGTGTTGGCTTCGGCAACAAATTCTTCGGCCGTCACAGAACTACCAGCGCGAAGATCTTCAATGAGAGCCGACATGGAGTGAATACTTTGTTTCGCCATCCGCTCAGACACGCGTCGGGCATATGGGCCTGGTGGCATAGTGATTCGAGACTCTAACGGGGTCAGGGTTGGCAAAGCTGTCAAGATTTATGAACAGTCATCGAGACTGGCAAACATGGAATAAACAAAACAATACCAAGGGTAAAGCTTTACTTACCCACAGTCATGCAAGGGGGTTTGAAAGATCCCCAGGCCCATCAAGGATCTCCACTTCGTCATCAGCTTCCAGAACTGCAGAGGGCGTATTAGCATCGTTATAAAAAAATGATAATAAAACAAAGGGGCCAAAGAACACCGACCTTGCCCGGAAGAAAGGACTATGCTTTACGGGGATATCTCCTGTAGGGCAGCCATATCAAGTATACGCTGGAAGGACTTCCTAGGAGATAGGTCCACGATGGAAGCCGCCAATTCCCGCAATTCTGAAGGAAAGAAGAGTTCATATAACGGAGAGATCATTAAAATGAAATGTAGAAGATTACCTTCGATGCTCCGCCCGTCTTGAATTGGAGGGATAGCAGCTTCAACAACCTCCTCCACACCCTCAGGAACATCACCGGAGATATTTGCTGGCGTAGCAGTTTCCAGTTGTGGAACAGCTGCCACTTCAGGCTCAAAAGAGGGAACAGCGGCCTTAGCAGTCCTTACTACAATCTCCAGGACGCCACCAGAGAGATCCACTGGATCTATGGCCGGCAAGGTTGCCTCTGTGGAAAGTACAGACGCTGAAGAGATGGAGGTACCCCTGGGAGCTCCAAGATAGGACTAACAGCTTCTACAATCTCTTCTACACCCTTCGGTGCGTCACTAGAGACGTCCATAGGGTCCGCGGTCAATGGGGTCACCTCCGCCGGAGGAATAGACACCGAAGGAACAAGAGTTACCACCGGAAGTTCCACAACAGGAACAACGACTGTAATGATCTCTTCTGCACCTGCCGGTGCGTCATGGGAGACATCTATAGAATCCACGGTCATGGCACGACCTGGGATCAAATCCTCTTTCGTTGCTGAAATCCCTGCAAAGTTTTCGCAAAGATAAGAAGATATAAAAGCGATATAAATTGCTTGCCAAAAGAAAGATACGGAAAACACGCATACCGATACGCCAGGGTGCTTCTAGTATGGCTTTTTCGAGCCGTTGTTCCTTCCTGCGGAAATGTGCTCGCCGGGCTTCAAATGCAGATTCATGCCTACCGGTCTTCAGTGCCAGCTCATCTTCAGAAGCGGCCGAGATAGGCTGCTTGAAGGCTCTTTCGTCTTCCCTTCGCAGAGGACCCATATGTACCCTCCGTAGCGATGGGGGGTCTTCGTAGAAGATAACCGGAGGGTAGGGCTTTTTCGGGATGTGCACATTCTTGGTCTCATCCTGCGAGTGCCTTAAAACTTCAGCCAATTGCGCAGCTTCCTCAGCGAACGAGCCAGGGTAATTAAGACCGGCGTCCGACTCCTCCATAGCTATCGATTCGTCCTGAATGAATGGCTCAGACTCAAGCAGGGTGTCCAGTAAGCCGGCGACCGATCATTTCCTCCTCTTAGAGCTTGTGCTAGCACTGACCGAAGAACGCTTCCTTCCCCTCGGCGCTTTGGCGCGACGTTGACCAACCCCGCTTCCGATATCCCCCTTTGGCGATACAACCGCGGATGACACCGCCATTGATGCCGCCGCCGCTGATGACACTACCGCTGGCGCTTTATTGGAGGCCTTTGCTTGAGCTCTAGTGCGCACTGGTATCCTAGTAGTGCGAGGAGTCGATTCTGTTACTGCGGCCTTCGGGATAAGAACCACGCCGCTATCCCTCAATGGAAGGCGAACCACTGTCCGCGGCCGCAATGGAACGCCGACAGCTTGGGTCGGAGCTGAAGCTCTGCATTCGAAGAGTACCCGCTTCTCCTTGGCAATGACAGGACTGACTCGATGACGATACCAACCCGTAGAAGACCCCACACACCTTAGAAGGTAGTCGGCTTCAGGGATCATGAAACAGGAGCCAGTGTTCAACCACATAAAATGATGGATAATGTCACGAGTGGCTTCCAGAGATGGGGTGGGCTCAACTAAGAACGCCTCGAAAGGGACACCCTGGTTATAACCCAATTGCTGGGCAAAGCGGTGTGGATTGTACCGCATAAAAAGAGGCGTGTCATTCTGACGGAATACCAAGTAGCCCGGCCTAATCGAGTACAAGTGCATAATTTCTTTGGGCTTTAAAGATGACACTCCTTCTTCTGATAGACCAAAAAGCTATTGAACGGGCCCCGCAGGAGCAGAAAGGACACGGTCACTAAACACCATCCCGCCCTCGTTTGAATACGGGTTGAGCAACACGCTGAGGGCCCCCAGCTGAGTCGGATTGGGAGCAGAAACATCCACCAACCTCATAACCCGTGGGAAGGTATAGAAGTCATAGAAATCTGGCCGCCGATGTGCTGCAAAGGCTCCCAGTACATGCATCTCGATCCACGACGTGAAGTAGCGGAGAGAGAAATTCATGACATCTATACCCAGGGTTGAAGTATTGGCCGCAATGCTTAATTCATGGTATAGGTGCGACAATTCCGCAATACCGACGGCTAATCGTGCCCTTTCGGCTACGCGATGAGCGGGATAGAAGATAGAAGCTCTCATGACGCGTCGATGCGTCGGAATCGCGAACCAACTGAGCCAAAGGCTGATGAAGCCGACAGAGAAGGTCTCCTCATCCATGCCAGGGACCGCAATCGCGTCGAAGGACATGGCCGACGAGATCGGAATATAAAACCGCGGCAAGTCTTCCTCTTTGGTCGGCAGTTTATGTAACACCATAGAATGTGTTTTGTAGCTAATTATATTTTAATATGTGGTTTTTAATAAAAAGTTTACCAAATTAGTTTTTAAATATTTTATCCTAATTATTGAGTATTTTATTAGAATTTTATTAGGCACACACACACTTGTGCATGATAACTAGGGTTGTTTTTGTGGTTTAACCATTCTCTTTAGGTTAATGATTTGTGTTTAAGTGCTTTGGGTTAATTGTAGTGCATGGTTGTTTTAATGAAAAGGAATTTTATTAAGGGTTTTATTTTGAATTTGTGGTTTGGTTCATGGTTGACTTTGAGAGAGAGAGAGAGTGAGCATGGGCATCATGGCTTTGCCCATGCCTCATTTAATGAGAAAGAGAAAGAGAAGGGGGGGTCTTGGTTGCTTGCTCTCATTCTCCACTCACTTTCCATCTCTCACACTCTCTCTCACAAACACACACACACTCTCAGAAGCAGCAGCAGAAGCAGCAGAGACAGCAACAGCAACAACAGATCTTCATCACCTTCATCATCACCAGCACCAGCTTCATCAACACACACACACCCTCACACCTAGGAGAGAGAGAGCAGCAGCAGCTTGCATCATCATCACCATTAGCAGCAGCTTCATCACCATCAGCAACATCAACAGCAACAACAACAATAGCAGCAGCAGCAAGCTTAGCAGCAGCAGCAGGTAGCAGAAGCAGCCGCAGGCAGCCCCAGCACTTGTAGTAGCTCCATACACCTTGTCACCAGCCTCTAGGACCCCATAGGGTATATTTTCTGAACCCTATTGCTTGTTTGTGTAGCTTGTGTGGTAATTGCTTCGATTAGTGCTAATTAGCTAGTTTAGTGCTAGTTTTGGGGTTTTGTGAGATATTGTGGTAATTTGTTGATTTGGTTAGCTACCCTAGGTAAATTTAGTGTTAGTAAGGCCACTTCAACTGAGATTTTAGCCAGATTACACTAAAATACCATAGGTTTCCAAATTGTGCTAAATTAGTGTTTTTAAAGTGATATTGTGACATTCTGTGATCTGCTGTTACCCGGGTGACTTCAGGATAATATTGAGTGGACCCCAGCCTACTGGTAACACCCTGACCCCACCATCAAAGCCCGACCTCACCACTCTCAAACTTGGCCGCCGAAATCGTCTTTCTGGCCGCAATTTGCGGCCAGAACAGGGAGATAGGAGTTGGGGTTTTCAGGGGTGGTGTCTGCTGTGTTGTGTAGGTCCTTGGTATATGTAGTTTTGCAATATATTGCCTGTAGGAAAATCTGGGACTATATGTCGCTTTTGTGTTTAGTTGTGTTTGCGCGATACGCGCGATACGTGAGTGGGTTCTGTGATCCAGCATATCACGGCGTGTCGCGATGGTTTTAGACGCGTACGCACACGATTCAGCGTATCGTGCCACGCGCGTTTAGTTCGCGACGCGAGTTTCTCGTTTCGTTTCGATATCGCGTTTCGCTGCGAGATATCTTGGCTTATATGTGATTTTCATGTTATGTTTACAGGTTTGCAGGCAGGAGCTACGAACACGGCTACAGGGGAGCAGGTGATAGGATTCACCCAGCGTGGAGTTTAGGTGAGTAGATATAACATCTACAGGGGAATCGCCCGCATGGCGTTATGCGTCTGAGCTAGGATTCAAATTCCTGTCGCACATTCTACGTCATTGTAGAATTGCGCCTTACTGCATTTCCTAGATATAGCTATATACTGTGACCAGCAGCCGTAGGACACTGCACACATTATTGACGGTTCCTGTTGCACGAGCACGGATTGCATTCTACACACACACCGTCAATAATTGCCATGTCACACACTACCCCTTATAGCTACCATTGCTTACCACACTTGACATCTAGTTTATCGGTATACCTATAGTGTATCATACCTTTAGTGATAGGTATATTTTCACTTGCGATACAGCTACATGTATACCTCCTACATATTTTACCTATACCGGGAGGGATTTCCTACATATGTTACTTATACCCAGGGGGGTATACGACATCAGTTCTTATAGGTAGATACCTATACTTTGCTACACCTGTATGTTAGTTACATATTCAGTTGTTGTCGCATATTCACATTTACTGATGTTACTTAGCTGTACCTTATCATGATGTCGCATACCTCTGGTTCAGCTATATACTTGTGTTTACCTGCTCGCATTCAGATATATCGCATACATTTATTCCTGTGTTTATGCATTGTTTATCTGGATTTTATATGATGTTTTCGGGATTTGGGAACCGCGGGAGTTCATGAAATTATGCATACATGAACAACCCGGTTTCCTTGATATGATATTTCGAGCGTCCCCCATGAGTTTTATCGGTGCTGATTACCTGCTCCATACGATGTGTGGTTGCCGTATGAGAGTACATGGTGGGGCCCGGTATGGTTCCCCTCGGCAAGAAGATCGATGGGTTTGCCGATTGAGCCTGGAGGCGGGCGAGTACCTACCGGTGATTGTTTGGACCTGGCAGTTGTCTGGAGGCTACTGGCCAGAGTAGAGAGAGATGGATGCGGGATGACCTGTACTGTCGAGGCCGAGGGCCGACACTGCAGACGGACCCCGTGGGCTGATCCGGACTGACGGAGCCCCATATATGAGGATTTCTGTGTCGATGCTTGGCACACGGTTTCATGATATTTCTGTAAACCCCCTTTTTGTATATATAACAGGGGACTTAGCCGTTGTTATATATACCCTTACACCAATATTAGTGGAATGAGACGCTAATATATGTGTATTGCCCCCATCATATTTATTTCTGTACATATATTTACCTTTAGGATGCTAGAAACTTACTTGAGATTGGACTTGGGATACTAGGTGATTCATTGGGATTTGGACATTGGATATACCTATGTGATTGGTGACTTGTACATTCGGGATATAGGAGATTACTCGACATTGTACATTGAGGAGATGTGAGATTTATTTGATGTGAGTGCCCAGTGTGGGGCCTGGTTTGAGGATTTGGGATTGGAGTATCTTAGTGGATTGTGATCCTGCCACGACGTCAGGTTTCCGTGGAAAACGACATATTCCACCCTACACCTCACCATTACCTATCTTGTGCACAGATTCATATATTGGTAGTACTTGTAGTGTACCCTTATGATAGTTGCATATTTGCTTTCTCATATCTCTATTGCATAGACATTGCATATTACTATCATGCCATCATTGCTTCACATATTGATTGTACCTGCTAGTGTACTCTCCCTATTTCAGCATTGCATGATATATTATTATTGTAATCGCATATCTTAGATTCATGCTGTACGTGCATTCCTGCGATTACCTGCATATGTTTTATTCTATTCACGAGTTGGCAACTCACCCCCGTTGTGCCACAGGTGTTTCAGGTTTTTCCCCAGAGTAGTCGAGGCAGGCTATTCCTCTATTCAGCTATTCAGCTATCACCTTTTGCTACAGATACCGCATCAGCTCACAGTACCATTTTGCTTAGGTGGGTTAGATGGTTATCTGTATTTCATATTGTATATTCGTTGTATTTTGTACTCTCCATCAGCTACTGTATTATTTGACATAGAGACTTGGTGAGGACGTTAGTGTGTATTATTGTGGATTTGAGGTCTTATGTATATACAGCTTCTATCTCTACTGTTATTATTTTCTGTTGTATTCATTGTGGCTGGTTTCTACAAATGGGTGTTGTTAAAAATTTTAAAGAAAGAAAGTAAGATTTTTAAAGAATTTGGGTTGCGATTTCAAATGTTTCAAAACTTATATTACCTTTTCCGTATTTTTATGGTTTAGATTTCTGGGTTTGGCTTTCTTTTACTATGTTGCGTCTTTAGGCGTTGCGTAGTATTAGGGCCGTCACGGACCATTTTTGGGTCGTGACAGTTTATTCAGCCCAAATCCAAAAGGGTCATGAATGTTCGCAAACTTTGGAGACTTTTTGGATAAAGCATCTTCACGGATGAAGAATGAAATAAATCTCTCAAAATTGACGCCCTGCCCCTCTGACTTCACGAACAGCTTCTCAAAAATACCCAGAGCTTTGATTAAACTAGGGTACTTATGGCGGACGGCGGTTTCGGTCGTCAGGCCGTCAAGCATAGCTGGCACGGTGGCGAATACATACTCATCGGGAGGCAACAACTCTTCATAATGCTCTCCCCTGATCGGCAGTCCGGAGATGTCACGGAATTCCTCCAATGAAATAGATACCTCACGATCCCCTAACAGAATGGTGTTGGTAGGGAGATTCCACTGGTTCAAGAAGGCTTTAACCCACCAGACGTGAGGAGCCTGGTAATGGAATAGAGACGCGTACACCGCTTGATACAGCCCAACCTTCTGCAACCGTGCACGGTGGGTGGAAAGAACATACCGAGCCCAGGAAAGATAGCCTACTGGGTGGCGAGAGGTAAGTCCTACTTTATAGACTTGTCCCCAAGGTTGAGCTTCACCTTGACAGATGCGGCGCCCCAAGATATCTATGGCCGGCAAGGGCTGGTTGGGTATCCCAGTTATTGACGGCTCAAGCAGTCCTGCAGGAGTCCAATTAGCCGCCTCCACCGCATAAGCGGTCTGCAAGCGCTCCATCAACGGTATGGGGCGGAGAGACTCTGTTGGCACCTCGCAAGTGAAGCTGCGGCGGCCCTGGATGATGTGACCATATCAAACTCCCCATAAGAGCAAACTAGTACAGTCCCGGTCATGGGCCCTGATCATCGCTATAGCCTCCTCATCCAACGGCGATTGCGGAAAAGCGGCGTCTGAGCGAGTAAAAGGAAAGTAGGGAAGAGAAGCCATTGTTCCTGAAAAAAGGGAAAGAAATGCCGTTAATGAAACATATATATATATATATAACAATAGAAAAAAATGACAGAAAGTTTGTTCCATGGGACCACTGATTGTAAAACTAATGGACCCCACAAAATCAATATGGCGGCTCACCAATGATGAGACAAGCTAATCATTATGAGAATCAAAAAAGATTCTCATTAAACAGACATGGGAGTTTTAAAAAAAAACTCTTAACATCCTCACAGAGAAAACGAGTTCTGTTAAAACACCCAACAAATTCGAATTTGTGCAAATAAGGAAAAACCCTATGAAAATATGCTCAAGAACACCAGGGAATGAAATTCCCGAGGAGCCTTCTTGATCTTCAGAGTTAAGCTCTTTGGTGAGGTATTAAATTCCTTTTAAGCTGTGGAATTAAATTCCAGGAAACCCCCATGATGAGGAAACAAAAAATAAAATTACAATGCCTTGAATTCTTAAAGATCAGAGGAAGAATGCTCAACACACTGAGGTTTACTACTCAAAGATCACGTCTTTGGATCTCTGAGAGATGGGTTTCAGAAGAGAGCAAAGCTCTTATGGTGGATTTAAAATCCAGGAAAAATTTTAAGAAAAGGGTTTCTTTGTTATTCAAGATCTTTACCTAAAAAAAAGGTTTATTTTTTCTGACAGAGTTTAACTCTGAAATTCCAATGGGCAGAGAACTAAGCTCTGAAGAAGAGAATTAAATTCTCAAAGAAAATGACCAAGGAAGAAGATGAAAGAGCAGTGGCTTCCCAAAGACAAGACCCTTGTATTTATAAGACGTGACGAGGGCGGTTCATCTCCCCATTCCTCTAGGAAATCCAACGGCTGTAAAGGTGACAGCGTTGCACTCAAGTGCAAGCCACGTAAGAACAACGCTGTGGGGGCATTTGTTCCCTTATAAAGAAAAAAGAAAGAAAAGGAAAAGAAAGAGAGAGAAAGTGATGGGAAAATTTCCACTAATAATGTAAGACTACGGTAGCGCCCCGGCCGTCTTTCCGAGGCCAAAATGCGGAACGAAAATTTTTCTAAACTAGAAACCGGCGCTATCGTATGCTTAAAACCCGGATCGAACCATTAACCTACAACTAGCTATCTAGAGAGAGGGTTGGAAAGCTATACCGATCGATCCATGTCCTTCAGTCTTTGGCCACCATCCTAAGCTCCTCGCGGCATCTCCGGTCTTGATCTTCTCGTCGGAAAGGGCACCACATCTACGAGTCTTTTTACGGGCTCCCGCTTCATCCGAACCAACTCAGGCACGAAGTGTGCTAGCCGACGTGTCCAAGGTGTTGTAGAGAATGTTTGTGATCACTTTGTCTCTTGCATCCATTGCTTGGATGGAGGTTGAAGGTGTTGTCATTAATGGAGGCTATGAACTAGAGGAAAAAGAAGAAGGAGAATCTTTCTTTTTCTTCTTTTCTTTTCTTGTGTTGGAATAATGAGAGTGAGAGAGAGTGTTATATGAAAATAATACAAGACCAAAACATCTCCCATGGCAGCCCCTCTCTCTCTCTTCTCATCATATCAACACCAATCAAACATCAAATGTGGCATATGCACATAAAAAGAGACCATGAGTCACTAGCCTTGCATGTGTCACAATTAATGCACAAAATGATGATTTCTAGATCACAATTTCTATATGCAAACATTAATCCAAATGTTCGCAATAATAAAAAGATACAGCAACATCTAAAGTAAACTCGTGACGGATCACAAGGATACCCCTCATCTGTATATACATACCTGCATCCGCATTCCGATTGAATGCGAATACGATGAGACTAAAGTAATCCAACAAATCTAATATTAGGATCCGGCTTAAACCAAAGCCCACTAGTATGATCCGTCCGATCAAGATACGTGCACTACCGCACGTATAAGATCGAACCCTGCCATATATCATACAGCCTCTACAACGTTTCGCCCGAAACTTGAGAAACTTTCTGTGGGGGACTCTAAAGACTCGTCAATACACTGACTGTGGATTTAACCACTAGCACGTCAGTGGTACTAGCTGTACGTAACGGGCTACCGGGTATTGACCAAAAGGGAGGTCGATGAGCGAACTCATCCTGACACCCTACTGAGCCTGTCAGTGACAATATCCGTACAGTCCGGTCCGTTCGTCTATGAGCATCGCATGGCGGGCCTAGAGGGTTGGTAAAAGTCAGACCCCCAAAAGCGGTACAAGTCGTGTAGGAGTGTAACCCAGAACACCCTAAGATACTACTGGAATACCTACCAGTAAATCTCCTGCCTTGGCCAAGGACTTCGTGTAATAACTCTCCTAGACACAGCGCGATCTCACCCCCAATACCGGGACAGACGAAACCCCTGCCGATCCGCTCACCGCCTTCATGTAGCTCGGGACTGTACCCAACTAAAACCTGTTTGCACGACTCCTTTGAGCCGTGGTAAGGTAGTAATCAAAGCACAGTGGGAACTCACACGAGATAAATGACGATCTCAGGTCGATGAACTAATCTGTACACATGTCACCAGGGAACTGCTATCTGATGCTAGGTATAATACCAACTAGCAGGTTCCCGGCGAGTCCTGTCCGGTGTACTCATAACCCAATAAGCACCTGTATACATCTTAGGTGAACCAACTGACACCAATGGCTTGTGAGACCGGCCATCGCCCCTCGTCGGGGTCTCGACTGTATACACTAGTCTACTAATGGAGTATCGATGCCCAGTCTCGAAACTCCCACGACTAGGGACCACTTTAAGGATGTGCTTATAGACTACCCAACTCTCACGTATATGATCGCCATCATACTGCTGGTAGTCAAGCAAGAATCCTATGGGCTCTATCAACGTGCAATAGTGACCTGTAAGGTCACCTAAAGCAGTACACGATGATAAAGATAAACCAGATGGTATACTATTCTCTATCAACGTGTAATAGTGAACTACAATGTCAGCTAAAGCATGTACACGATGATAAAGACAAACCAGATAGTATAAAACCTCTCGAGTAAGACTGTCCTACCGGTATAGGTCATCCCTCAATCATTGTAATCACGTGCCTGTGATCCAATAATTGACTCTGAGGGCACTATATCCAACAAATAAAACATCACGTGCCAACATGTGAGCGCCTATATAAAGATTACAGGCGCTGGGTTAAAATGATTGATAGGCTGAAATAGAGCCTCACGTGTAAGCACATGACGTCTATATACAAAGTATATAGGCGCCATATTAAAATAAATGACAGGCCAGAAAGGCTCACGTGTCGGCACGTGATGCCCTCTTTTAACTGTTGCACATACGCAAATGAGTAGGGTCATGTGCTACACGTGAGTGGTCTCAAATGCCTTCTGAGCCGATAGAATTAAATTCTAAGTAAATGGATCAAAACCCTATTTGGAAAATATTTCGTTGAATCTTTCTAAACAAGAATGATTGCTCTCTGTAAAACATAGCACCGTTGGATTAAAAATCCAATGGTGATTAAAAATCACCAAGCTACAGAATAAGCTCTGTATGGGAAAATATTTCCCCAATCTTGTTAAAAACAAGAAAAATATCTTCTGTATAACAGAAGTCCTTAGATCAAAGATCCAACGGTGGATAAAATCCCCAAATCAATTAAGATCTCTCAATGAGAGATTTCTTTAACTAAATCAACAAACTTGCATCTACTATATAAAGGGCTCAAGACTTCAAGTCTTGTACAGAAAAAAAAAACCCATAAGATTTGAGAGAAAAAAAGTTCTCTTTTAAGAAAAGAAACCCTAGATAAGAAGAAAGACCTAGAGATCATTTTATCTCCTCTTCACCGCTCCAAGAGTTTAACTCTTAAAAAAAAAGAACTTAGTTCTCCTTCTGGTTGAGGTCTGCAGAAGCAGATCTCCCCACAAGTTGAGAATTTAATTCTCATCGGGGAGATTCTGTCATGCAGACTCAAAACTTAGAGGAAAGAACTAAGTTTGAAGAATTTAATTCTTCCAAAAAAAATATAGAAATTTAATTGCTCTGATAAAATTAGGGTTTAACCCTGCATAAGAATTTAATTCTTAAAAAAATAAGGGGA
Organism: Agapanthus africanus; assembly: GCA_030015575.1. Lineage (NCBI taxonomy): Eukaryota > Viridiplantae > Streptophyta > Magnoliopsida > Asparagales > Amaryllidaceae > Agapanthus > Agapanthus africanus. The sequence continues at coordinate 644,723,528 of JASDDO010000022.1, read as the reverse complement.
CTGAAATTCTCAAAACTCAGATCAAGATCTCCATGCACATAAAGGAAATAATTGGCGTTCAACGCTATAAAAACAGATCACGTGTTCCCACGTGAGCACCTCCGAGGAACAAAAAAGAATGCCTGAGATCGAGTCACATGATCCCACGTGATCCCCCAATAGTGCTTAGCACTTATGAAAGGAAAAGAGGAATAAATCAAGGACAGTTCACATTTTCGGGACGTCTCACGTGATCCCACGTGACCCCTCCCTAATAGTGCTTAGCACTTATAAAAGGAAAAATGGAATAAATCAAAGACAGTGCCCATTTTTTGGGCGCATCACGTGACCCCACGTGACCCCCAATAGTGCTTAGCACTTATGAAAGAAAGAGGGAATAAATCCAAAGAAGCAGTGCCCAATTCTCAGGCGCCTCACGTACCGCAGATAAGCGCTCCAAATTTCAGTGTTTAACACTGCTTTAGAGCCTCACGTGGGAGCACGTGAGCGCTGAGTAAATGTCAGTGTTTAATACTAGGAGAGGCCGACCTTAGCCCAAATTAGCTAAGTCTTCCGAGGCCAAAACCCTTTTGACCACCAATCAATCGAGCCCTCCTATGCTCAGGTCTCCCCAAATTGATCTTAGTTCCAAAGATGACTAATGATCTCCTAACATATGGTATCTAAAATGATGTTCAATCCACCATGATCTCTCTCTTCAATCTGGAGTTTGGTTCAAGAGTACATCTCTCCATACCTTTGATACATATCGTTGTAATTCTTCAACGTCTTCAAAGAGGTGGAGGGTCCCGACAACCAATAGCTCTTTGGTGCATTCCCAAACCCATGAGCACATCACAATGGACCGCAATGTCCTTAAACTAGCTGTGGACCGCAACGTCCTTAAACTAGATCCTCACCTAAAAAATGGTGAACTATGGACCGCAATGTCCTTAAACTAGCTGTGGACCGCAACGTCCTTAAACTAAACCCTCACCCCAAAAATGGTGATCAACGGACCGTAACGTCCTTAAACTAAAGCAATAGAGCCCAAACGCTCTTTTGTTGGATCAAAATGATCTTAAACCCCCGTTAAGTAGATCTTAGTCCAAGATCGGACTAACGTATCCTTAACAAACATTTAAGTTGATCTTAAGCTCAAACGAGATTAGCGATCCTTAAACTAACCCAAACCCAAATCTAAGAATATACGGATTTGGACTAATCCACGCCCTACGGGCGACAACATAAATTAGTCTCCATATACAATCCACGGGCAACCAAAAATAAAACAAACGCACACGACACGAAGTGAACATCTGGAGCAGGAGAAAGTGGTTATCGCTACACGGTAACGTAATTAACTGCAGGGGCTTACGCCTGTAGGGAAGAGCGTCCCCACAATCAAAAACCCCTCACAACGATGGGGAATATGACGAAGTCTGCTACAACGGCCGCATCCGTCCAAACCTCCGATGCACGGTGCCATAAATCAACTTGACATCTTCTGAGAGGTAGACAGATAAATCCAAATAGCATATTTCCCCAAATTCAAGCAAGATGATCCATCCCGAATCCGTCTCCCATTTTCGGTGGTAAACAGGTATGTCCACAAGCAAAATGGACACGGATGAAAATCCGAAAGGGCGTCGTGAGTAAAAACATCAGGGCTACCGGCGAGTTTATGAAAACCCTGAAGGGCGCGATCTCGTTTAAAAAAACGATACGTCCACAAAGCAAAATGGGCACGGATGAAAACCCAAAAGGGTGCCGTGGGTAAAAAACAGCAGGACTACCGGCGAGTTTGTGAAAACCCGAGAGGGCGCGAACTCGTAAAATAAAAATTCATATGCACTTACAAAGTCCTCTCGACCTTGTGAGGAGAAAATACCCCCATGAGATCCTTATGACCCACAGAGGAGAAACACACTTACAAACCCTCATGATTCCTAAGGAGATATTACACTTGCGAGATCCTCACGACTATTAAGGAGCATTCCCCTTATGAGACCCTCACGGCTGATAAGATCCAAAAGCCCTAAGCTACAAGGATCTAAACCTGTTCTCAAGCCATCGTATTCCCCAAGTTGCCCTACAGGCAGTCCAATATTGACCCTTGTATACAATCCACGGGCACAAATAAATATAGCCTTCACCTAGTTCCACCAATGGTGCGAAATGTCCCCATATGGTGAACGACACTTGTAAGTCCTCTCGACTTATAAGGAGAAAACACTTTTGTAAGATCCTTACGACTTGCAAGGGAGAACACACACTTAAGAATTCCCACGATTCCTAAAAAGAAAATACACCTACGAGATCCTCATGACTCGTAGGGAGAAATAACTTTATGAGGCCCTTACGGCTCATAAAGTCAAAAAGTCTTAGTCGACAGGATCCTAACCCAGTTTACTAAGCCATCTTTGTTCAAATCGACAAAGGCACATGATGATTCACTCCTAGCAATATTCCAGTGGTAGCGATGCTGATGCCTAAAAAAGGTATCAAACTTCAAGTCCTCTCAAGGTAAATGATGATTCGCCCCTGGCAATATCCCAGTTGCAGCGATGCTGATACCTAAGCAGGTGTCAAAATCCAAGTCCTTTCAAGGCAAATGATGATTCGCTCCTGGCAATATTCCAGTCGTAGCGATGTTGATTCTAAGATTGGTATCAGATTCCAAACTCGCAATAAAATAACAGCAGCGAGTAGCAAAAAAAATATATATGAATATAAAAATAGCCGAAATGATGGGGCAACTCGCAATAAAAATCAGCGAGCAAAAATATGCATATAAAAATAGCCGAAATGATGGGGCAACTCGCAATAAGAAGTAGCGAGTAAAAAATATTAAAAACAGCCGAAATGATTGGGCACTGCGGATAAAAAACCGAAATGGTTGGGTAATCGCGACTTTCGCGATAAAAAAAGCTGAAAAGATAGAATATCGCGGAAATAAAAAATATCTAAATAAAATTTCCTCTGCCCTGCAGGTAGGTCCACACCGATCCCGGTATACAATCCATGGGCATAAATAAAAAGAAATGGTATCATATTTTCTTACCACGCTCCGTTAAAGGGAGAGCCAGATCTTAATGGCAACATATATAGCCTAGAGGTCATCTCGACATTCTTCTCGTTACAACAGACGCAATGTCTACAAAAGCTCTAAATATCCAAATCAAAAAGGAGTGACGGCAAAATCTCAGCTCCAACTCGACATTCTTCTCGTTACAACAGACGCAATGTCAACAAAGGCTCCTAATAGCCAAATAAAAAAGGAGCAATGGCAAAATCCTAGCTCCAAGTCTTGATGGTACATATACAACCTAAAAAATACTTCGGCGTACCTTTTCATTCCATCAGGGTGCAGATGTGACGTCAACAAAGCTCCAACGAGCCAAACAAAAATGAAGCAACGGTATATTCCCATCTTCAGGGTCTTGAAGGCGACTCATGTAAAACCTAAAAGACTATCGGAGATCATCCCACACCAGCACGGAGTGGTTATGACTCATCGGGGTTCCAAATTGAGCCTAACCTCAAGTAAAAAGCGATATGGCAAATTCCTAACGTTTGCTCTTTCGACGGTAATACGAACTAAAGAGTTTACTTGAAGACGTCTTGTCCATCCCCCGAAGGGATCAGAGACACGACAGTCGTGGGGCTACTCGAACAACGGCTTAAAGACCACATATCGAGGAATACATCAGTCAACGCGATGGTACTACGGACCGAAACCCTAGTGCCACAAAACCTAACAGATCACTGTCGTAAAGATTGGAGGTTATCTATATATAATTGTAGGGTGTTTTTCGTCACTCCATTGAGATGGGAATACGCGCGCGCTTGTCAGGCGCATTACAGATTCCCCCTGCCTAGGGTAAGCGGGGGTTTATTGATTGTGGGGATCCGAATCTCCGGCAGCCGCGGACTAAGCTGCCGTTAATTACCCCTCGCATTTGGAGCGAGAGAACCTCCGATTGACGGGTCAACTATTTATGCGAACTCAATGTGCATTGTGCGTGTGTAGTGTTTTGAAAGGGGTTTTGGATATATCGGGGGTCTCGTAGAGTTTTTACGGGGGTCCCGCTACCCGGATAACTGGCTGGGGGTCAAGGGGCTAGCAGCCCCCTTACGGGGTGCGAGGCAGTCCCCCGTTAGAAAAATTTTCCTAGCAGGGGACGTGTTTTGAGTGTAGAGTGTATAAAAAATGAGGGATGATGAGCGTCTTAAAGACGCGTGCATGACACGTGGACGCTGGGCGCCCGTGGGTAACATGCCCGGGGCATGGGCGCTTGGCGCCCGCGGGTCACATGCCCGGCGCGTGAGCGCTTGGTGCCCACGGGTCATGTGCGTGCATATGGGCGCTTTAGTGCCCGGGGTCATGTGGCGCACACTTGACCATTGGGCGCCTTAGCGCCCCGGGGTCACGTGGCGCACACGTGACCGATGGGCGCCTTAGCGTCCGGGGTCACATGGCGCACACATGACCATGGGAAACACCCGCGGGAAGGGGCCTAACCCCTAGGTTGGGGAGTTGAACTCCCAAAGGGGTTTTTGGAGTTGAAATCCTAACAGGAACTAATTTATGGAGTTAAACTCCAACAGATCTAGAAAGGAGTTAAACTCCTAGGAATCTTTGGCTCTTCTTTTGAGCCTTGAATACGTCCAAAGTTAGAGTTTTGAAGATGGGTCTCCTTCTTCCTTCTCTTGATCGGCGGGATCTTGGATGAAAAAGGGGTGAGACTTAAAAGTCTCCCTTTTTCGAGATCTGATTGGAGATCCGAGCCCCCCTTTGTTGGTTTTGTGGCGAAAAACTATTTCTTTTTGTGAAAGGAAGAGTTCAACTCTTGATTTAATTCAGAAAGTGGAAGAGAGTTTTAGACCCTTTAGAAAGAGAAAGGAGGCACACAAACCCTAGTTTTTTTTGGGAATGAATTGTGTATGCTTTATTCATCATCATGTTGCCTTTTATAGGCTTACACATTTACATATAGCCCCTTGGGCTTTACAAAATGGCATTTTGCCCATCCCATGCCTCATGTGCTCATTTCTTTTGCACATAAGCCATGGGCTTACAAAAAATTGGCTTTATGCCCATTTTGCTTACATTCATGCATAAAAATTATTTATTACATGATTTCTATGTTGGCATGGGGAGGCTGGCCATGGGCTCGACTTGGGCATGGGCCTGCTTGACCTGGGCTTAGGCCCACCTGGCTTGGGGTTGATCTTGACTTTGACTTGGTCAACCGGGGTGCAAATTTTGACCCCAACAATAACGTCAGGACAAGTTTGTCTGTAAACCCAAGAGAGGTAAACTAAACAAACTCCGAAATAAGTCCATAAACTAAAAAAACTCTGAAATGAGTCCATAAACTAGAAACTCCGAAACGAGTAAATAAACTACAAACTCCGAAATGAGTACATAAACTAGAAACTCCGAAATGAGCCCATAAACTAGAAACTCCGAAACGAGTGAATAAACTACAAACTCCGAAATGAGTACATAAATTAGAAACTCCGAAATGAGTGAATAAAGTACAAACTCCGAAATGAGTCCATAAACTAAACAAACTCTGAAACGAGTCCATAAACTAAACAAACTCCGAAATGAGTCCATAAAGTAGAAACTCCGAAACGAGTGAATAAACTACAAGCTCCGAAATGAGTGAATAAACTACAAACTCCGAAATGAGTATATAAACTAGAAACTCCGAAATGAGTTCATAAACTAGAAACTCCGAAACGAGTCCATAAACTAGAAACTCCGAAACGAGTCCATAAACTAGAAACTCCGAAACGAGTACATAAACTAGAAACTCCGAAATGAGTGAATAAACTACAAACTCTGAAACGAGTGAATAAACTACGGACTCCGAAACGAGTAAGTAAACTAATTAGTGTCATATTAAGACATCAAAACACAGATAAGCGCATGCAAAAAAAAAGTGCATATTCTTATTCACGAATCAAAGTGTTTAAGAGATACAATTAATGCAAAAGGGGGAATACAATTACAATTGTTAAGAAGGCGGGGTTTTCAACAAATTGGCAACCCACTCACGCGCTCCCTGCAGCTCCTCCTCGCATGCTACTACTGCGGCCAGCCCCGCTTCAATTTGAGCCCGTTGTTGCAAGCATGATGAAAGCTTCTCAGCGATTTCCTGCTTGGCAACTTCGCAATCTTGCATGCCCCGCTCGGTAAATTCAAGCTTCTGCCTCAGCGCCAGCCCATCAAAAATACATTGTTGGAGGTTTTCGAAAATAGCTTGTAGCTGCGCGGCATTCACTTCGATCTGGGGGCGCAATTGGACGGATTCACCAGAAGCCGTCTCATGCTCCTTTCGCTTCAGGGTCAGCTTTTGTTCAAAATATTGAATGAAATCGGCACTTTGCTCGATCCACGCAGCCCGCTAAGACTTCAAGATCAATACTTCAGGAGCGAGACACTTGAGCTCGATCTCATGCAGACAAGCCTCGATTCTCTTACAATAATCGACCCAAAAGCAGACAAAATTTTCGTTGTGGAAATTCACAAGCGCCGCCAGCATGGGATTGACTTCGTCGGCGAAATCCACAGTAGAGGTGAGAGCATCGGCATTAAGATCTTCAATAAATTTGCTTAATATCCGCCTGCTAGTCACCGCGCCCCTGAAAGATTGACGCTTAACAAAGGCTCCGTAGGCATGGGAATGCGAAACTCAAAAGGAACCGAAGCCGGTGTAGTTGCTGCAAAATGAATCACGCACGAATAAGGGTCAGATTTCAACTTGAAAGATAAAGAAAAAGCTGATGGACGAGATCTATCGTACCAGCTGTTGAAAGTGGCAAGACAGGGAGCACAAGAAGCTTGACTATTCCTTCGCTCCCTCCCTCGAGCCGTGATATTGTGGTCAATATGAGGAAATCTTATGAACAGAATGATTACTCATGAAAAGGAGAAACACCAAGCGAAGAATATACTAACCAATGCCGGAGGGGGGAACGAATTCCGATTGGTAGGCAAAATACGGGCTTAACACCTGGTGTAACTGATCAAAGAGCACTCCTGCAAGATTGCGACAATGTATGGTTAATGCAAGGAAATGGTATCTATAGTGAAGAAAATAAATGAGAAATCTTTACCTTCCAAAATTCGGGGAGACGCAGAAGAGAGGGAAGGAACCGTGAAAGTCTGGGCAATGACCGACGGTAATTCTTCAGTCAGTACAGCATCAGGATTTACCGCGCTTATGCTCGGAATAAAGGAGATATCATTAGAGATGCCTAGCGGGATTAAAAACTCAAAGATAATAACCCAAGGAATACCTAACAGGGCAGAAACCGAGACAGTGTTCGAAGCGTCACCGGTTGTGACGGCTTCCTCGGTTTCTATTGGGAAAGTATATTCAACATCCACACCTTCATCCCCTGACTCGATAAGGGTTGTCATAATGCTTGCATCACCCGCCGATATCAAGGATCCACAAGGAGAAGAAGCGGCAGTCGGAACGATCCCAGATTCCAGAGAAAGGTTAGCCACTTCAGGCTCTTTAGTCGCCGACACTTCACCTGCCACGCCATCATCTAAATTTGGCCCTGTTAAAAAAATGCGTGTGTTATGATACAAGAAAAAGGCTGTTACTAAGAATCGTGCGTTGTTCTACCTTGAAGTAGTTGTTCAACCTCTTCTCGGGCCGCATGTGCAACCTGTCTATGGGCAGTAGACAAGGCAGAAGGAACGTTCACCGTAGGAATGCCAGAGGGTTGAGCATTACTCGAACCCGCGCCCGCAGCCAAGAGAGCCTGACGTTCCTTCGCAGCGTGCTTTCTACAGTTCCTCTCAGCCTGGGCTGTATGAACCGATCGCCTCAAAACTTCTGATAGGGGGACATTATCATCCAAATCGAGCTCGACCTCCGGATCCGCTGTGGCATCCATCATCGACTGCTTCAGCAACGCCTCCTGCGGTGCCCATAGGAAGGCCTCAGCCGTAGTCGGTGGCTCTGAAGGATTTTCTGCATCACCACCCAGGGTTGGCATTACATTCGGAACAATCTGGGTTGTGGTGGTTCCTGTAATAGGATAAAGAAAAGGTTCAGATCATGAATAAAAGGAACTAAAAATATAAAGATGTAGTGAAACGAATCATACCAAGGCCCAAGGAGGTGCGTAGCCTCTCCTCCTCCTCAAACGTCTTGAGGGAAGCTGAGAGAGGCTCTTCAGCAGAAATACCTATTAAGGAAGAGAGCGTTAGTAAAGCATAATAAATTCAAAAAATAGGAGGGGATATATACAGGAGAGTATAAATGCAATATACCGGACTCCGCAATAGAGGCTAACGCTGCCTGTTCACGGGCTAGTCGTTTAGAAGCTTCATTGGCAACCTGAAGATCGGTATCAGCAGCCTGAAGATCAGTATCAGTCACGGGCGCATCGAATAGACCGGCATTGGTGCCATACTCGCACAAGCCCTCGCTATAGGGAGCATGGGGCTCCTGACTGAATACGACGTCGGCAGAAAATAAGGATTTCTTTTTCTTCTGCGAAATGACACCAACAGCCGATGATAAAAGCTTTCGCTTAATAGGCTTCTTCGGACGGTGGATCCCGATCTCCAAACCAATTCCCGATTCCGGAGACACTACAGTTACCGCTATCGCGGAAACATCTGGTCGAGGCTTACTAGGAAAAGCACGCGGGGCTATAACCGTGGCGATCTCTCTCAAAGAAGGGAGCACGGCTGCCCGTCGCTTCAGTGGGACCGTTGGATTACCGGCTGGAACAACATCCTTGTGGTCGAGCAGCAGCCTCCTCTCCTCCCTGATGACAGCACCCGTCGTATGCTGGTACCAAGAAATGCAATCATTCGAAGCCTTTAGAATACAGCTCGGCTCGCTGGCGAGGAAACGGGACCCCGTATTTAATCGCATGAAATGATGCGCCGCGCTGCGAACGCCCTCTTCCGTAGCAACCGGATCCTCGAGAGGAACGCCTTGGTCGTAACCCGATTGCTGGGCAAAGCGATGCAGGTTATACCTCATAAACAACACCGAAGCATTCTGTCTAAATACCAGAAAACCTAGCCTGATAGAATACAGGTGCACAAACTCTCGATCCCTCAACACAGAATCCCCGTCCTTGAAAATATCATGCAACGGTTGGATCACCTTGGGAGATTCTTTGCCGATGGTCAGGACTTTATCGACAAAGGTCATACTGTCCCCAACCATGTGTGGGCGAAGGAGAAATCGCCGAGCCTCCCGCTGTGTTGGGTCTGGAGCAGTAGCGTTGACTAGGTGCATGACCCGGGGAAAGTTGTAGCCTTCGTAGAATCGGGGTCGTTTATGAACACCAAAAGCACCCAACACGTGCATCTCGATCCATGAGGTGAAGTAGTGCAATGGGAGATTTATAGGCTTTACCCTCGGCTGAGTAGTGTCGGCTGCTACGCTCAGGCCATGATATAAATGAGCTAATCCCGCGACCCCAACGGCCATGCGCGTCCCCGCGGCGATGCGATGTGCTGGATAAAAGACAGACGGTCTCATGTAGCGGGTGCGTCGGAAGCGCGAACCAACTCAGCCACAAGCCGATAAACCCTATAAAGAACATCTCCTCGTTAATGTCTGAGGCGGCAATCTCTGCGAAGGGGATGACTGGAGTATCTGGAATAAAGAATTTCCTTAAATCCGCCTCCGCGGTTGACAAGTTGTTTGAACCAAATCCGAACGGGTCGTCGAGTTTGGTGAACTTCGCGGCTTGTTTAGATAGAGCCTCTGGACGAAGAAAGCGGGTGATGAAATCCACGAAGCTAACTCCGTGCCCACCAGACTCTAGGAATAAGCTCTCGTACATGTTCAACACCTTAATAAATCTCGGGAACTGATGTTGAACGGTATTCTCCGGAGTAAGACCCATTACCATTGATTTGATGGCAAAGATATACTCGTTGGGGGAAGTATCTCCTCATAATGTTCCCTTCTGACAGGTAATCCGGATATCTCTGCAAACTCCTCCAATGAGATTGAAACCTCCCGATCTGATAAGAGAACGGTGTGGGTCAGGATGTTCCATTGTTCCAAGAAAGATTTGACCCACCACACATGAGGAGTGTGGTAGCGAAAGAGGGACGCATAGATCGCGGGATACAGCCTGGTCTTCAATAGCAGCGATTTCTTGGCCGGCAGGATATATCGGGCCCACTGTAGATAGCCAGCCGAATGACGGGGAGTCATTCCTATCATGTAAACTTGCCCCCAAGGACACGACTCTCCTTGGCATATGTGTCGCCCTAAAATGTCCAAGGCCATCGGCGGCTGCATTGGTATTGATGCTATGGAAGGTTGAAGACGACCTTCCGAGGTCCAGTTGACCTCTTCTACTGCGTAAGTTACCTAAGGTGGGGTCAGCATAATGGATCGCCGGGATCGGTTCCGAAGGCGCTGCGCAAGTAAAACTGTGCCGAACCCGGATAATTTGACTGTACCATGACCCTCACAGATGAAGAGACTTTTGATATGGGTCACAGTCCTGAATAAGTGCAAAGACTTCTTGATCTGTGGGTGCGTCGGCGAAAGCACTCTCCGAGCGAACGAAGGGGAAGGAGGAATCGGAAGCCATAGTACCTGGAAAAAAATAGGGGAGGGGCTAATTATCTACGCAATGTTCAAGACTTTAACATTCTTTTACATCTAAAACTGTACTGCACCACGGTTCAAAGAAAAAGGGACAGGGGGCCCACAAAATCAAGGTAATACTCCATCAATGATGAGGCAGTCACTCATTGAAAGAATCCAAATGGATTCTTATTTAATGAGAAAATCTTATTGAACTATAGAGTTAAACTCCCTCGAGAAATGTGTTCTGCAAACAGATTTCAAATCTGTAAAGAAAATAAGAAAGGAAATAAAATTCCCAAAAGAATTTCTTTAAAAGAAATCTTTCTTAGAGTCAAGCTCTATAGAACAATGGGATAAAATCCCAGAAATTCGCTCGGGACATTGAATTAAATTCCAAATGGCCTTCAAAAATCAAAGTTAGTAACATGGTAAAACCCTAAAAGAACTTTAAGACCTATAGTCTACTTAAGTAAAAGTTTTGGATTTCTAAGAAATCATTACAAGAGAAGAGCAAAGCTATGTTAATGGGTTAAAAAAACCCTAAAACATGAAGAGATTCTTTCAAGAGTTTATTCAGGAGTTAAATCATGGTCATGACTCTTACCAATTTTGACAAAGTTTTAACTCTAAGAGGAGTTTCTTTAAACAGAGATCCGAGCTCTGAAAAGAGAATTAAATTCTCAGGCAAGGAAGAACACTCGAGAAGATGAACATCAGTCATCTCAAAGGACAAATGCCTTATTTATAAAACATAAGAAGACGGTTCAACTTATCAGAAGATCGGACGGTGGAAAAGGTGCCACCGCTGCACTCACGTGTGAGCCACGTGAGCGCAACGGTGGGGGGCATTTGTTTCCCCCAATAAAAGAGCAAAACTCTGTTCAAAATTAATGAGGCAGCGCCTCACGTGCTCCTCACGCGGGCGCTAGTATGCAAAGCACAAAAAAATCTATTAGATTAAATAAGGGTTAAAACTCTCATATAGCGCCGCACGTACTCCTCATGCGGGCGCCGGTGTGCAAAGCACAAAAAGAATTTATAAGAGTTAAAACTCTCAATTAGCGTCTCACGTGCACAACACATGAGCGCCGGCGCCCAGGTAGAATTAAATTCTAATCTATGTTAAACAGAGCCGTTGGGTCGAAAATCCAACAGAGATGATAAATCATCAAGATATAGAATTAAATTCTGTTGGAGAAAATATTTTCCAAATTGGATCATAAAATAAAATTCTATTATGGGATATATCCCCTTAATCTTTCTAAACAAGAAAGATTGCCCTCTGTAAAACAGATAACTCTTGGATTAAAAATCGAATGGTGATTAAAAATCACCATTTCACAGAATAAAACTCTGCATATGAAAAATATTTTCCCAATCTTATTAAAAACAAGAAAATATGTTCTGTAAAACAGAAACCCTTAGATCAAAGATCCAATGGTGGGTAAAATTCTCTAAATCAATTGGGATCTCTTAATGAGAGATTTCTTCAAAGCTAATTAACAAACTTGCCTCCACTATATAAAGGACCGAAGACTTCAAGTCTGATATAGAGGAACCCCCCATAAGCTTCTAAAAACAAAAACATAAAGTTTTAAAAAAGAACAGAGAATTAAATTCTCGAGGAAGAAGATCTTCCTCCTTAAAAACTCTAGGTAAATAAAAAAAATAGAGATAAAAACATCTCATTTACATATTTAAGAGTTTAACCCTTCTAAAAGAACTTAGTTCTTTCTCTGGATCTGAGATCAATAAGACAAGTCTCACACAAGTTGAGAATTTAATTCTCATCGGGAGGACTTGATCTTGAGAATCAAAGATTAAGAAAATAACTAGGAATTGAATTCCTCAAAACAAAGCATATAAGAGAAACTTAGTTCTCGTAAAAGAACTTGGTTCTTAAAAATGAACCTTGATCCTAGATCTGTAAAATAAAGATCCTATTGATCATTAATGGGCAAAAATGCTATTAGCAGAGGAGAAAAGCGCCCAACACCCAGTGTCGCACGTGTTCCTCACGTGGACGCCATAGAAGAGTGCTTAGCACTCACTAGGCAGCGCCCGACGCCGCACGTGTTCCTCACGTGAGCGCCACAGAAGAGTGCTTAGAACTCACCAGGCAGTGCCCGGCGCCGCACGCGTTCCTCACGTGGGTGCCACAGAATAGTGCTTAGCACTCACTAGGCAGTGCCTAGTGCCCAGCGCCTCGCGTGCTCCCCACGTCCGCGCCGCAAAAGAGAAGAAAAGAGTACTTAGCACTCCACAAGCAGCTCAAAATGGCTGGGTGTTCAACACTCATTGGGCAGCACCCAACGTCTCACGCGCTCCCCACGTGGACGCCATAAGGAGTGCTTAGCACTCCATATAAAGACAAAAGGAATAAAGTGTTCGACACTTATTGGGCAATCCCCATGACTGAAACTTCCACATGATCATATGTGGGCGTCAGAACTCATATAAGTGCTCAGCACTTTTTGCATTAAAAAAGGGACTGATTAAACAGAGCCCGAATAAGTGCTTAACACTTTTTCAAAAAAAAAAGAAGGGAGATTAAGCAGACTTAAAGCCCAAATTGGCTAAGTTGCTAAAGTCTTGCAACTAAGTCCAAATGCTTTGTTGCTGGGTCTTAAATAAGGAAGATCCTAAAATGTCGTTAAGTGGATCTTAGTCTCAAATTGGACTAACGTATCCTTAACAAAAATTCTTAAGTCCACCATAACCCTTTTCCCTTAAATAAGGGATTTGGTTTAAGGATACATCTCTTCACACCTCTGATATATGTCGTAATTCTTCAACGTCTTCAGAAAGGTGGCGGGTCCCAACGACCAATAGCTCCTTGCATCTCACATTGATGCACTTCCAAATGGACGCGCACACTTCAAATCCGATCTCACCCCAAACTAGGCGCATTCCATATCACCATAGTTCACTTCGCCACGTAACAAATACACATACGCGTAAGATAAATAATGGACTAAAATATCCCTAAACTAACATTCGCCTACAAAATGGCGATAATGGACCGAAATGTCCCTAAACAAATATTCGCCTCCAAAATAGCGATAACGGACCGAAATGTCCCTGAACTAATATTCGCCTCCAAAATGGAGATAATGGACCGAAACGTTCTTAAACTAAAATAATAGAGCCCAAATGCTCTTTTGTTGGATCTGAAATAAAAATGATCCTAAAAATTATTAAATGGATCTTAGTCTCAAATTGGACTAATATATCCTTAACAAAAAATCGAGCCCAAATGCTCATATGTTTAAGTCAATCTTAATCTCAAACCAGATTAACGGTCCTTAAATCAACCCAAAACCAAATCTAAAAATATACGGATTTAGACTAATCCACGCCCTACAGGCGACGACATAAATTAGTCTCTGTATACAATCCACGGGCAACCCAAAATAAAACAAACACACACGATATGAAGTGAACTTCCGGAGCACGAAAAAGTGGTTATCGCGATGCGGTAACATAATTAACTGCAGAGGCTTGCGTACGCAGGGAAGAGTGTCCCCACAATCAAAAACACCTCGCAAACAAGGGGGGATTTGATAAAGTCTGCTACAACGGTCACATTCGTTCAAACCTCCGATACACGGTGCCATAAATCAACTTGGTATCTTCGAAGAGGTGGACGGATAAACCTAAATAGCATCTGCCCCCAGAATTCATCCCAGACGTCCCAACGTCTCGGTTCGTCTTCCGGCGGTGAACAGTAGCTTCCTACCCATCAACGCTAAGGATCTAAAGCCCTCACCAAGAGGCCACCGAGCAGCTTCCTGTCCGGTTCTTCCATAGCGGGTAGCTTCCTACCCAACAACGCTAAGGATCTAAAGCCCTCACCAAGAGGCCACCGTGTAGACTCCTGCTCGGTTCATTCATGAGGGGTAGATTCCTGCCCTAAGAAAAGATGGACCCAACGCCCTCACCAAGGAAGAGTCAGTCAACGCTGAACTATTCAAACTTAGCTATTTTTCGATTAATGCTAGGACACGCGGTCGTCACCTCGACTCCGAGGGAGGATACTGACCTTCCTACACTCAGCTATTATTCGGCTTACACCCAGCGCGCGACCGTCACCTAAAAAGGCCGGGTACCGACCTACGACCTAACTCTCGCGGGATGTGAAGACTGACGAGCTAAATATACTTGCAGAATGAAAATTTAAACAAGGAAAGTATGCGAGCTAAAGTACTCAAAGGAAAAACAGACATTCGAGCAGAGAAAAAAAGCTCAACTTTATTTATAGTCAAAATGAATACAAGGTGTTCTGGGCTCCTCAGCCTAACAAAAAGTGCCCGGAGGCTTACAAAATTTTGAAAAGAAAAATGTTCAAGGAAAGAAAGCTCAGGCCGCAGGCTTCGCTGGGATCTCACCTTGCTCGATGCCGCCATCAGGGACCGGAGCCTCGGCATCTGGGTCGGCACTTCCGCCGACAGCCTCGCTCCCGGCGACAACCTTGGCGCCTCCCTGCGGCGGCGATTCCTCAGAGAGAGGTTACTTGGCGCGACGCTCACCGTAGGCAAACTCCGGCATTGAAGCCTTGACCGCGTTGAGTGCATCGTGCCAGATGATCGCCGCGGATTCAGCGAGATCGGCGTAGAATTTTTCCGACGCCTTGTATCCCTCCACGGCCTTCGCTGCCCGGCTCTCGACGAGCTTCACCGCGTCTAGAGCCATTCGGATGTCCTTCTTGAGGGCGTCCTTTGACTTCTTCATCACGTGGTAGAGGCTGGTCGCCTCCTCCAACTTGGCTTGGATACCCCGGTCGGACTAGTTCAGAAGTCGGTGAGACTCCTTCAGCCTCAAATTCGTCAGCCCCTCGGCGACCAATCGAGAGTCGAGAAGAGTCGCCCTCTCCTCCGCCTGCTGCAGCTGAAGGCGAAGCTCTTCCTCCCGCGAGGAAGATTCACCCGCCTTCTTCATGGCCGGGGCCACTTCCTCGGACTCCATGGCAACGAGGAGGGAGCAGTGGTGAAGGACCTAAGAAAAACAGCAAACGGGTTAGACATTTCAAACCGAGGAAAAAACACTTCAGGGATTTTAAAAGAAAGTTGGATACCGACCTGTACCGCCTCCTGAGCTATGGCGGCCACCTGGGCCTTCTTGGTTCCTCGGGGAATCTTACACCCGACTGCTTGTTCCATGTCCGAGAGCAAGCTGTCGGCGGAGGCGAGCCCCGAGGGCACCTCTATGCAGAAGTCCCTCTCCTGCACTGAGATTCTGGTAGAAGGAGCCCGGGAGGTCGTCCTTTTGTGCCTTTTAAGGGGGTCATCGGCGGGCGCGGACTCGTCCTCCTCCTCCCTCGCCCGAGGTGCCGGGTCCCGCGCATGCTTCTGACCCTTCCCGAGGCGCTCTTCTGAGGCTCGGGGAGCAGCAGAAGGCTTGGTCGACAGAGCTGGCCTCGGGGTCGAGCTCTGACCGGGACGGGACGAGCTTGTTCCCCCGATCTTCTTTCCTTGGGCCTTTGCGACCATGGCGGCTAGGAACTTTGATCGGTCCATTTGCTCTGCAGAAAGGAGAACACACAAATAAAAGAGGGTTAGTAATGCTGAAAGGTCAAAGGAAATTCTTCTAAGTCTAAATAGATCGCCTACAGCCCTAACTTACCTAGAAAGCGCATAGGGCTGAGCCCCGCCCAGTTCAGAGCCTGCTCGAAAAGCAGGACATCGGCCCGCTGGATCGGCTCCCATAGGGACACCGCCCTTGCCTCAGGTGAGGACGACTGTTTTGCCCTCGGGCAGTCATCCATGTTCCACTGTGTGGGCACAGGCCAATCCTCGCCCTTAGGTGGTCCGACGAATATAAACTTCTCTTTCCATTCATGGATGGAAGAAGGGACGACTACTACTCCCGACCTGGCCACCTTTCCCTTACGTTTTTTAAACGAGAAATACACCCTGCTCAGTTCATCCTTGCTGGTGTCGGGGTGATTCTTATAACAAAGAAAAGAAACAAGGAGGGTCAAACTGAAGGGGATATTTTCAAGTTTTACCCGGACCAGAAACCCGAGAAGGATTCTCCACGAGTTCGGCGCTAGCTGGCCCGGGGCAAGGTGGAAACAACGAAGCACCCCACAAACCTCGGTTGGGAAGGGCAGACGCATTCCTGCCCAGAATGCTTCTAGATACAAGGCAATCTCCTTCCCCTACACCTGGTCCGCCGCTCACCCACTCTAGCTAAACGAAGTGAATAGTTATAGGGATGTGGAACCGAGCCCGAATTTCGGAAAGCTCGGCCAGACTCCTCAAGACGGAGGGCGCATCGCGGGCGTTTCCGATGCGCACTTTAGGGGCCCTTGTCGCCGCCTGACGGCAAACGACACGGGCCTCCCTGACTCTGGGGGGAGCCCAGCACAGAAGAAGAACCCTCTTGGCTATCTGAAGCCGAAGAGGAGGAAGACCCACTGGACTCAGCCCCAACAGCCGGATCCTCATCGTCCGACTCTATCTGTACTACCTCTACCGACTCCTCGGATGAAGACATCTAACCTAATTCAAAGAAATGGACTCGCCGAGGAAAGATCATAGGTGATCCGATCTAAGAGGAAGAACGTCGGGCAATCTTCGACAATAAATGAGAGTTAGGGTAAAAGTGTTGACCCAAGGATGGTCCCCTCCTATTTATACACCTCAAAAGAGAATATCCTACAGCCCAGATTGGTTCCCGCCAAAACGAAACGTCGCGTCCAAGCGGCAGTCGAAGCTCCACGTGGTGGTCGACCATTAGGGACGTCTCTTCGGTTGCAGGAGTCAGATACAGCCTGTCTCGCCTGCCAACCGACGTCCGACACGTGGCCCGTATCCCAACTGGTGAATCGACTGAAACGTCGCCCCCTCTTTAAAGCGCAATCATTTCAATGATCCACTGACGCCATCGGGGATACGCGCGAAAATTCAGACGCACGACAAGGCGACACGTGGGCCCAAGGATCGAAGCGACATAACCGCCAAATGCCAAACCGAGCGGACGAAAAAAACCGAGCAGGCCACTCTCGACCCGACCTATGAATAGGTCGGAACGAGAGTAGGGGCTAATGATGATGCTCACAAGTGGTGTTTCCTCAGATTATGACACATGGCGGATGACGTGTCCCGAAAGCTACGGAGGTGGAATAAATGAGTTGCATTAGGGACGTTCCTCGGAACCTCGTCTCGAGGAAGTCTTCGACCTTTCAGGAAACCGCCCTTAGTACTTCCCACATTCACCAAGCAAACTACTAATAGCTCGTCTCCGAGCTTCCTCAGCCTCCTTGCTCGTCTCCGAGCCATCTGACAAGCCGAGCTTCCTCGGCCTCCCGGCTCGTCTCCGAGCTCCTGACATGCCGAGCTTCCTCGGTCTCCCCCGCTCAATCAAGAGGGCGGATTCCATACGCCCCGCAACGGCTCCGCGTATATTGCCACGGCAAGATATCTGCCTCCCTACGATCCGCGTCCCATGCTAGCGCATCCTCTCATTAATAGGGGCATCCCGCTATTCAAGACGAGGATAACGATATGGCGTAAGTAACGGCGATAATCTCGCACCTGCTCGCTCCACGCGACCACTATATAAACCCATCACTCAGGTAACTCGAACGGATTCCAGTACGCCGCTACTCTGCACTTATACCTCGGCACTAACTTGATCGTCGAAGGGTCCTACGGTGGTCACCCATACCGGAACTTCTTTGCAGGTAGCTCGGCGTCCAACGCTAACCCATTGAGATCCACACTTAACAACTTCCAAAACAAATCTCAGCCGTCAAAGACCGCCATCACATGATCAACGGAGAACAACATCTGAAGGAGATCCTAAGCTCCCTCAGTAACATAAAACCTTCTGCACTATGAAGCTTGATGCGAGTTTCGTGGCTTTGAAGTAAAGGAATCGCCTCCTTATAAGAGAATTTGTATCTTGAATTATATTTTGAATATGCAAAATTGACCTTTTTCTTTATGAATATGACAGAAATTTATGATCAGTTTTATATATGTTGAGTTTGTACGGATCGAATCCAGTAGAGTTATATATTAATATCACATCACATATATAGTAATCGGTAACTTATGACATTTTCAAGATGAAAACTCTATATATGTTTATTCATTCAGTAGAAAGATCCTACTTGATGACCTAACTTCTATTGCTTAACTAGGTAGTTTTTGCCTCCATTTTCGGTCTCCACCGTCAAAATTTTTAGACGCATGCCATTTTCTATGCGAACCACCTTTGTGCCGGTGCCGCTGTTGTTAAAATAATTTGAGAGCCACAGTTCCTTGTCAACAAATCGTCGGGTAGTGTGTTTTTAGTTTTAAATTGAGTTTATCGGAAAAGTCCATATATATTGGTAATTTTATGTAAAAGCCTACATAAGATTACAAATTACAAAGAATATCATATTTAATTCATAACACTGCTCATCAAGTGGGGCGTGGATATCGAACATGCTCAACTTGGATCAAATATTTTGAAACCGTGGCCCGAAATAAACCCTTTGTTGAAGTTAGCCACCAATTGATTTGACGAAGCCGTATCAGAAAGACCCGGTTCTTTTTTCACAGCACTCTCTCTGACCAAATGCTTGTCGATTTCGACATGCCTTGTTCTCTCATGGTGCAACAGGTGATCATTAGCAATGCTAATTGCTGCTTTATTGATTTTCATAACTCCGACACCAACTTAAATGTCCCTTCCACTGTAATACAATATCATAACTCCAAAATTATGATGTGGATTGAGAGAATTATTTTTATATTTAAATACGCCGCTGCAGATCGAACGCTGTCTGCCTTCTGTACAATTGTATCTTTTGTTTGAATTAATTAATTTGTGTTCAATGAATCCTCGCTCGATGGGATTCGGACCCGATCAATCGATTTTCATACCAAGTTAAATGTATATTCAATCCGCTGCTGCACGGAACTTTGAAATAGTGAAGAAGCATGAGGGATTTAATTTTATGTTCCAACAGCCGGATAATTTTTAGAAAATATTGCCGAATTAGCCGACAGGATACAAGAAGCAGAAGTACACATCACTTTTTACATGCATACAAAACAAAAAAAGAGCTGGTTGATGGGGAGGAAAGCAAATTAAAAGATGTATAAAGCTGCATGGCATGAACATGCAATGGCAAGAGCTTCCAAGAGCAAAAGTAAATTAGCTGTGCAGCAATGTGCTGCTTGTCCTCTAACCACTTCCCACGACCCAGGATACATGCATATCTTTATTGTTAAGCTTTGTCATATCTGTATGCAAGGCTCCTTAAAATGCTATATTTATTGGTTTTCCAAGTTTTTTTTATATAATTATTGTAAGGGGGTGTTGGTTTGCTGGAAAGTCTTGAATCAAAAAACAAAAATGAGAATTAGGTATTTTCAAAAACAAAAAAAATTGTCTTCTTGAATTGATATATCACATTGTTTGTTTGTAAAGAACTGAAATGATTTTTGCTTCCTTCAATATTTGTCGGACAAAAAAATGAAAATTGAATTTTTGGATTTGGGATAAAGAAGAGAGAGAGAGAGAGAGAGAGAGAGAGAGTAGTTAACCATAACAATTTTTGGATTTGGAATTGACAAAAATTAAGATGATGTCGATTCCCATTTTGCTGATGTTGAATCTAAGCTATCCCCATTCAATGCAAGCAAACAAGAAAATGGCAATACTATCACTTTTCATTTTGGTGAACAATATCTTGTCCCCCAAATTCCCGAAAGTTTTGGCAATTTTCATCAAACAAACAACCCCTAAAAGAAAAACGGGGTATCATGTGGCATAGGCGGAAATTTCCTCATATGGGTGTCGAGAAAAGTCAATTTTCCTCCGTTTTTGACATCCATGATATTCCTTTATCATCTCGGATGTGAATACACCAAATTTTTCATGTGGTTCCGACGCTCTTTCACCGTTGATTTTGTGATGTGAAAATGCTAAAAATATCTCATCATCGAAACTTCATTAATTTTGCACCCACAACAAAATCAAAGGTAAAAAGGTGTTGGACCCACATTAAATTTGGTGTATCCGCATTTTAGACTATGAAGATGAATATCATGGATGCCAATAGCCGAAAAAATGGTGGAGATTTTATCTAGATCATTTGAAGAAATTACTTCTTATACCATCTGAGGCTCTGTTTTCTTTATAATTATAAAGGTATATATTGTTCTAGACTATATCGTTGCAGAGGTAGTCTCCTGGAAGAGACATAATACTTAATTTGGACTAAAAGTTATTTAGTCCTTGCAAACCCTAGACACTTCACTTTAATTTTTTCTGAGTTCACATGTTAGGTACTTTAACAATTTACTTGTTCAAGTTGCCATATAATATAGATCCAACAAAATTGCAAATTAATAGAAATAACATTTAAAACGTTAATTAAAAATATTTAGCATCTTTCAAATCAAATCTCTGTAATAGCCATTGTATTGTAAATATATAAAAGATGAGTGCATTCATAACTGTACTCTGATTTAATAGTAACTTCTGAATACCAGTATATTTTTATAGGGAATAAGGTAGGATCCTATGGTGTCGAAAAAGTATCCTCTCTCTTATTTTTTCCGACGATCGGCACACATCGTCTTCATCGTTATCATCTAAGACGTGGATACACCAAATTTCATGCGATTCTACAACCTTTTCACCATTGATTTAGTGGGTTCAAAATTAACGGTTTACCGACAACAGAACTTTTTTATATTACTAAATCAACGGTGAAAAGTTGTAGAACCACATAAAATTTAGTGAATCCACATATTATACAATAACGATGAAGATGATAGGTGCCGATCGCCGGAAAAAATAAGGTAGGGCTTACTTTATCGAAGCCATAGAAGGAAATTCCCTCCTATGGCCTCTTCCCTCCGTTAACCTCATTTTTATATTAGATTAGTTCTTATTTTGCTCCTCAAAATAAATTTTCAACTCTGCACATGTAGACATGTAGACGTGGGTTTTTTTATGCGAAACTTAACTGTATTTATATAGATATCCATAAGAACTTTATGTATGTGAAAAGTAAGATTGAAGGATGTATATAAATTAATAAATATTGAAGGGGTTATATCAGCTTTTTGTGTCAAAATTGCAAGTGCATGATATGCATGGGTGTTTTTTTAATAGGGAGAGATTGGTGTATTTTTATTTGTTTTGGCTTTTTTGGGCGGGAGTTGGGGGGTTGGGGGGTGTGGCGGGTCGGGGTTGGGGTTTGCATTATTAAAAATTATAGAAATTTTATTAGTTTAGTTTTTGTTGAATTTCTCCTTTTTAATTGGAAAGGAAAAAAGTCCATCCGGCTTTTCTTGGGCTCTTCCGGTTTTAATAGTAAAGATATTAATCTTAAACAAAAATAAACAAACTATTGGATGCGACTCTATTCTATTTGCTCATGTATCGAGGACAGATATTCTGTTATCTAAAAACCATTTGATCGAGTGTAAGAGAAAAAAGATAGTATGAATATTGCATGATTTGTTAGAATATTACTTCTCATAGAGCTCCTTTTCGGGCCTCCGTCAGATGTTGTATTCCGTTGATCTCGCGGTGAACTTAGCTGATTATCCTTCGTTGCGTGTGGGTCTCAATAGGTTTTTGGAGGAAGAGATGAGGTGAAGAAGCTGTTGCCGAGTACCTGCAAAGAAGTCCCGGGTGGTTTGGTACCACCGAGGACCCTCCGACGCTCAAGTTAGTGATGAGATCCGAGCAGAGTAACGGCATAAAAGTGTAGAAAATGGCTTACTTGACCCCTCTGTGATTGGGATTTATATAGCGGTGGTGGCATGCAGCAGCAGGCGCGAGAATCTCGCCGGCAGTTACGCTCCCGACGTCACGTCCGCGTAAAGAGCGGATCGCCCGTTAATGAGGATCGTGATGGCATGGAACGTGGAATGCTGCCGGCGGAGAATCTGCGCATGACGAGATTTGCGGAGCGGCGGTTACGCCTGTGAGTGGTGGAGTTGGTTGGTCGGAGGGACCGAGGAAGACGGCCTCAGCTGGAGAGCTCAGAGGCGAGCACGAGGGCCGAGGAGTCTCGGTCTTGCGGCAGCTCGGGGCGAGCTGAGAGGCCGAGGATGCCAATTTGCAAGGGGTCTGAGGAGAGCCAGCTTGGGCTTGCAGGCCGGGTACGGGGGTGGCCTGGTCGGCCCCTGTGGGCCCTCTCCTCTGAGTTCTGGGACACGTCATCTGCCACGTGTCCTAATCTTGGAGATCGCCAATATTGAGCATCATCATTAGCCCTCCACTCTTGTCCCGACCAGCTAGTGGGTCGGGTCAAGAGTGGACTGCCGGGCCGTCTGGGGTAAGCTCCCTTCTAAGGTTTCGTCGGGACGCGTCTCCGGGCTGTCAGCTGTCTTTTCTGCCAGCCTATTGGGGCGAGATCTCTGCATTTAGGGAAGGTGCACCGGTTCGAGCGTCCTGCCACTGAAGTGACATTCCACGTGTCGAGCGCCGATTGGCCGACGCGACGTGTGCAGACCCATGGACCGATGGGACGCAGCCCAGTGTGGGCGCGGCATGTGGAGCGATCGGTCGTCGAGTTGATTTCGATCACTTGCCGAGTGTGCCAAGCGCTGCTGAGAAGGAGGCATCTCCATGGCCCCGAAGTCGAGGGGGGATACCCATACTTGGATAGACCTGATGTCTCTTGTTTGGGCTTCGGATCCGCTGCATGTGATGAGCTCAGTGGCCTCGTTATGAGGGCAACAAACCCGCAGCGTTGTAACATTTCCAAAAAAAAAAAAAATCAGCCCCTAACACATTTCAGCCTCCCATAGCTGACTTGCACACCCTGATTACGATGTTTCAGCCCCCATTGCTGACCAAACACCCCCCATCGAGACTTATCAGCCCCCTAGCTGATCTACAATCTCCCATTATCATTTTTCAGCCCCCAATGGCTGACTTTGCTACTAATCAGCCCTGATTTCAGCTGAAAATGAATCTATTAGCCACATACCTTTGCACCCTTTGTCAATACTTTCAGCCTACAATGATGGACTTCAGCAACCCCTAACCCCTAGCACCATAGCCCCATACGCATGCACCCTTAACAACACATCAGCCATATCATATTATCATCAGCACAATTCAGCCACTAAAGCATCAGCCAACATCAATATTTCAGCCCCTTGTGCATCAGCTTAAGCAGCAACATCATTTGAAACAACACCACCACAACCATTCCCACAACACTCTGATCCTGCAACACTTGGAAAAAGAATGGAAGAGAAAAGAAAGAAAGAAAACCAAAAGGGAGAGAGAGTTGCAAGCATCAGCAACTACAAAAACAACATCAGCTTTAAGCATCAGCCTGATGCTGCAACAGCCCAATGGAGCAACTCCCCAGCAGCAACCACACCCTCCTCCTTCCTTCATCTTCCTTTCTCCTTCATTCTAGGACCCCCTGGAGGTATAATCTCGCATCCCAACTCAGTTCTTGCTCAGTTCTGATTAAATAGCTCAAGTTACTATTTATTTATGACATTGTCCTAGTTTTGGCAAATTTGAGTGAAACGTGACCTAGTTTGGTTTTGATCGTTAGTATAACCTAAATAGGTGTAGTTGAGACTAGTTAAACCTAGAATACCCCAAATTTCCAGTAAGTTACCAGAGTTGCTCAACTTGGCGTATTTTGGCATTTTTGTCGATTTTTGAGGCCTTTCTGAAATCTGCTTTCACCCGGGGCCTTATAGGAAAAAGTAGACATGTCAGTGAGCTGTGCAGGCACCCTGGAACCCCTACCAAAAGCCATAGCCACTAATTCAAAACTCCAGCCGCAAATTACCTCATTCTGGCCGCAATTTGAGGCCAGACCAGTATAAAAATGCCTCGTTTTGCGTGCAAAGGCCCTTTTTCATGTAAAATCGACCCCCGGCATGTCTAGTTTTGACTGGTTCCTGTTAGGATAAAATCTGGGTTCATTTTCGTGAGTTGGCGTATGTTTTACGACGTGTTTTTGTATGGATTTTGATATTCGATGATTCGTATCTGTCGGGTGGCGTTCGGACGTCGACGACAGTGGATATTGGTTGTTTTTGCACACAAGGTCACAGGTTTTTACCTATGGGCGTAGTGTGCACCATTTTGGTTTCCGATGTGATTTTATGAGTTTTAGCATGTGATATCCTTGTAGGTACTCACGTGACGTCGAAGCGTTGGAGATGCAAATGGCGACATCGGCACCGGAACACATAACTAGGTGAGTAGATTTATATCTACGGAGAGAAGTCGGGTGGATGGCGTATAGCACCCCCGCAGTCCGTGGTGATGTATACGGATGCGTATACACACTTTCAATCATTTTATGTTGTTTAGGAAATTACTGATGTTTAGGATGGATAATTGGTGGACTTGATGATTTAGTATTGCGGACCTTAGATAGTGGGAGCACTACACATACCTATACACACCCATACTTGCAAACATCCTTATTTCATATGTGGTTATGGGATCCTATATAGATATGTGTTCACAAGAGTATGTGACTATGTGTTCACATGCAGATTTGAGGATGATACATGGGATTGAGATGGGTCGTTAATATTTGATCCAAGGTTATGATATCGGGGATATGGTAGAATTCATATCTGAGATACGTCGGGATGCTTCAGCGGATTTCGGGATAATGATGTCACAGGAATAGTGATATATATAAATGATCGACATGTACGAGATAGGATATGATATGACAGGATAATTATAATAGGCCGCCTTGGGCGGGGTACACTCCTTGTGATGATATATGATGATGATATCGATTTATACGAGACTGTCGATCAGTAGTCAAATCATAACTATAGTGATGATGTTAGCATTGTACTAGACACAGGTCAGTACCCAGATTACGATATTTGATAAAGTGAATACCGGATGAATGATAGGACGAATGTGATATTGACCCGTACCCAGATTGGGGAGGTCGTACGACGGATTTACGTACGAGCTATATTTTGATGTTTGATCCGCCTACTTGACTTGGGAATAACCAATTATAGAGATATGGTATCGGATGTGATATGATCGAGGCGGGATCACCGACTATATATGTATATTTATATGTATCGACTCAGAGGTTAGGCGGTTTCCCTTACCTACTACTAGCTTTAGCTCAGCCTTGTAGTAGGGTAGCTATATGACCTTTATGACATTAGATGCAGTTTAACGAACATGGTGTTCAGTATTTCAGCTCCCGCTTATTTTTATTGTTGCTCTGCATCGCATACTGTTATGATTCATATTCTATTATTGATATCATGCTGCTAGGACACCAGCACCATTACCGATGATGCGTATGTTCCACATACACTTACTTGCCAGTTCACACACATCTTCATCGGTAATTGCCATGTCACTACACAGTAGTATTATTGCATCAGGATATGACCCTTGTATGTGCATACTATTACTCCATGTTGCAGGACATACAGTTACACTTGCATTCCATTTATATGTCACATACATCATGCTTCCTGATTATACGCATTGAGATATGTTGTTTCTATGTTATTTCTGGATTTGGGAACCGTGGGTATTTCAAAGAGATTGTGTAAATGTTTTAAAAACCCGGTTACCCTTGATATGATATTTCAGTGCGTTCACCATGTGTTTTCTCGGTGCTGAGAGTGACATGTGAAACCCGAATCGAGGAGGCGGATGAGACCGATTGCGGGTACATGGTGGACCCGGTGCGGTACCCCGGGGCAAGAAGATCGCAGATGATGGCGTTGAGCCTGTGCAGGGGAGCACTACCTACCGGTGATATTACCCGACACGTCGGATATCCGGAGGATACCGTCGTAGTCATGAGATGGATGGTAGGAGCCGATCTGGACTGACGGCGCCCTAGTTTTTATGATTGAGACATTGAGATTTCGAGATATTGAGATACAGAGATTGTGATACAGAGGTATCGAGATACTGAGACTTATGTTTTGTGCCGATGCTAGGCACTGTTTTATACTGATTTCTTCGTGATACCTCATTTTATAAATACAGAAATCTCACAAAGTTACAAAAGCAGTTTTCTTCAGTACATGTATTCTGTTTCATGCATTCATACATCATTCATATGATATATTGCCACCTGATGCACTGGCACAGACATATGGGATTACATTTGGGTTGGATATCTACACTAGCCATGGTTAGAGATTACTGATTATATATTTGAGGATTATATATATTATGATCGTATGACCTAGGTTGCGTCATACATGCGATTTTCTGTTCGTAGATCTTTTTCTACTCACGAGTTGGCAACTCACCCCCATTGTGCCCCAGTTTCATGCAGGTGTTGCCGTACGGATTTCATTACGGCTTTGCGGGCACATCTTCTTCTGGTGACTTGCTAGTAGGTGGGTTTATTGTATCTTACCCATCATTATACATTGTATATTATATTTCAGTTGTATCTAGAAGTTCCATCAACCAAAACATGTACTTATTTGAGATAGAGACCAATGATATTTATTCTTTCGACCTTAGAGTCGCGGGTTATATTTCGATGGGTTCTTGCTGGTTGAGTTTCATTTCTGTTATGATCCTCGCCTTTAGGCGTTGTATATTATGACGCATACAGGTTGATTTGGTATGGTTTTTCCTATTCTCTACTACTTCACTTGGTTTGGATTTCTGGGTTTCGGCTTAGCTTACGTACGCCTTGAGACGTTCGTAGTCTAAGTGCCGGTCATGTTCCGTACTTTCGGGTCGTGACAAGCGTCTGTTGAGCAGGAGGATGACTGCTGGGGATGACCGAGTAGGGAAGCTGCTCGGTTGATCTTGGCAAGGGCCTTGACCCCTGGCGTTGCGAGTAGGGAAGCTACCGGCTAGGGATAGTCGAGTCTGGAAGGACTTTGATCGTTGTCTTTGTTGGGTAGAAAGCTACCCGCCGGGATGCGCCGAGTAGGAAGGGGCTCAGCGGCCTCGCGAAGAGGGCTTCAGATCCTCAGCGTTTGATGGGCAGGAGGACGCCCGCTGGGGATTCACCGAGCAGGAAGGAACTCGTTGGTCTCGCGATGAGGGCTTGAGATCCTTAGCATCTAATGGGCAGGAGGATGCCCGCCGGGGATGTGCCGAGCAGGAAGGAACTCGGCGGCCTCGCGATGAGGGCTTCAGACCATCAGCGTCTGGTGGGCAGGAGGATGCCCGTTGGGGATGCGCCAAGCAGGAAGGACCCCGGCGGCCTCACGATGAGGGCTTGAGATCCTCAACATCTGATGGGCAGGAGGATGCCTGCTGGGGATGCGCCGAGCAGGAAGAAACCCGGCGGCTTCACGATGAGGGCTTGAGATCCTCAGCATCTGTTGGGCAGGAGAATGCCCGCTGGGGATGTGCCGAGCAGGAAGGAACTCAGCGGCCTCGCGATGAGGGCTTCAGACCATCAGCGTCTGGTGGGCAGGAGGATGCCCGCTGGGGATGCGCCGAGCAGGAAGGAACTCGGCGGCCTCACGATGAGGGCTTGGGATCCTCAGCATCTTATGGGCAGGAGGATGCCCGCTGGGGATGCGCCGAGCAGGAAGGAACCCGGCGGCCTCACGATGAGGGCTTGAGATCCTCAGCGTCTGATGGGCAAGAGGATGCCCGCCGGGGATGCGCCGAGCAGGAAGGAACTCGGCGGCCTCGCGATGAGGGCTTTAGACCATTAGCGTCTGGTGGGTACGAGGATGCCCGCTGGGGATGCGCCGAGCAGGAAGAAACCCGGCGGCCTCACGATGAGGGCTTGAGATCCTCAGCATCTGATGGGCAGGAGGATGCTCGCTGGGGATGCGCCGAGCAGGAAGGAACTCGGCGGCCTCGCGATGATGGCTTCAGACCATCAGCGTCTGGTGGGCAGGAGGATGCCCGCTGGGGATGCGCCGAGCAGGAAGGAACTCGGCGGCCTCACGATGATGGCTTGAGATCCTCAGCATCTGATTGGCAGGAGGATGCCCGTTGGGGATGCGCCGAGCAGGAAGGAACCCGACGGCCTCACGATGAGGGTTTGAGATCCTCAGCATCTGATGGGCAGGAGGATGCCCGCTGGGGATGCGCCGAGCAGGAAGGAACTCGGCGGCCTCGTGATGAGGGCTTCAGACCATCAACGTCTGGTGGGCAGGAGGATGCCCGGTGGGGATGCGCTGAGCAGGAAGGGACTCGGCGGCCTCATGATGAGGGCTTGAGATCCTCAGCATCTGATGGGCAGGAGGATGCCCGCTGGGGATGCGCCGAGCAGGAAGGAACTCGGCGGCCTCACGATGAGGGCTTTGATCCTTGACGCTGGAGGGGCCGTGAGAGGCCTGCGAAGGATGGCCGAGCAGGGTAGCTGCTCGGTGCCTCTTGGCGAGGGCATTGGTCCTTGACGCTGGAGGGGCCCTGAGAGGCCCGCGAAGGATGACCGAGCAGGGAAGCTGCTCGGTGCCTCTTGGCGAGGGCTTTGATCCTTGACGCTGGAGGGTCCCTGAGAGGCCTGCGAAGGATGGCCGAGCAGGGTAGCTGCTCGGTGCCTCTTGGCGAGGGCATTGGTCCTTGACGCTGGAGGGGCCCTGAGAGGCCTGCGAAGGATGGCCGAGCAGGGTAGCTGCTCGGTGCCTCTTGGCGAGGGCATTGGTCCTTGACGCTGGAGGGGCCCTGAGAGGCCTGCGAAGGATGGCCGAGCAGGGTAGCTGCTCAGTGCCTCTTGGCGAGGGCTTTGATCCTTGACGCTGGAGGGTCCCTGAGAGGCCTGCGAAGGATGGCCGAGCAGGGTAGCTGCTTGGTGCCTCTTGGCGAGGGCATTGGTCCTTGACGCTGGAGGGGCCCTGAGAGGCCTGCGAAGGATGGCCGAGCAGGGTAGCTGCTCGGTGCCTCTTGGCGAGGGCTTTGATCCTTGACGCTGGAAGGTCCCTGAGAGGCCTGCTGTTGGGGTAAAAATTTACACCCCCGTTGACCGAGTCAAAGTCAAGGTCAACCCCAAGCCAGGTGGGCCCAAGCCCAGGTCAAGCGGGCCCATGCCCAAGTCGAGCCCGCGGCCAGCCTCCTCCATGCTAAAATATAGATCATGTAATAAATAATTTTTATGTAATTTTTTATACATGAATGTATGCAAAATGGGCATAAAGCCAATATTTTGTAAGCCCATGGCTTATGTGCAAAAAATGAAATGGCACATGAGCCATGGGATGGCTAAAATGCCATTTTTTTGTGAAGCCCAAGGGGCTATATGCAAATATGTAAGCCTATAAAAGGCAACATGATGAATAAAAAAAAGTAATATACTTTTCATCCTCTCCAAAAAAATTTAGATCTGAGATCTTTCTCCTTCTTCAAGGTTCCAAAACCTTCTTCTTTCTCTTGAATTAAATCAAGAGTTTTACTCTTCCTTTTTTAAAAACTAAATAGTTTTCCACCACAAAACCCACAAAGGGGAACTTGGATCTGTCATCAGATCTTAAAAAGGAGAGATTTTGAGATTTCACATCTCTTGATCTTCAAGATCCAGCAAGCAACAGGAGGAAGAAGAAGAACCCTTCCATTAACCCCAAAAACACACTCAGGAGTCCAACTCCTCCCTGATTTCTCTTCAGAGAAATCTTTTTCAAGCTAAAAGCCTCTTGTCCTCTCCAGTGCGCAGTGCAAGTGCGCAAGGCGCCTGCGTGCCGACACATGGCGCGCAGCTGCGCGCGCTTGCGCAACGCGCCCCGCGCGCGCTTGCGCACCTGCGCGCTTGCGCAAGTGCGCAACGCGCCCACCCGCGCTTGCGCACCTGCGCGCTTGCGTAAGTGCGCAACGCGACCACGCGCCGACACGTGGCGCGCGCGCGCTTGCGCACCTGCGCGCTTGCGCAAGTGCGCAACGCGCCCACGCGCCTACACGTGGCGCGCGCGCGCTTGCGCACCTGCGCGCAGCGCTCATGCGTAAGTTGCCCACGTGTTGACACGTGGCGCGCGCACGCCTGAGCGCACAGCACCTTAGCGCACAACGATCTAGGCGCTGGCCCCACGCATCCCTTGGATGCCTTTTCCCCCTCTTTTTGTGTACATAAATACATGTATACATATGTATACAAATTTATACACACACATACTCCGCAACATTCTCCCCCTCAAAAAAAATTTCGGGCCGGGACGCTGCCCCGAACCCCGCAAGGGGGCTGCTAGCCCTCTTGACCCCCAGCCCGCTATCCGGGTAGCGGGACCCCCGTAAAAACTCTGCGTGGCTCCCGATATATCCAAAACCCCCTTTCAAAACACACGCACATTGCACATTGAGTTCGCATGACCAGTTTAACCCGTTAATCGGAGGTTCCCTCGCCCCAAAGGCGATGGGTAATTAATGGCAGCTTAGTCCGCGGCTGCCGGAGATTCGGATCCCCACAATCATTAAACCCCGGCCTACCCTAGGCAGGGGGAATCTGTAGTACGCCTGACAAGCGCTCGCGTATTCCCATCTCACTGGGGTGACGAAAAACACCCTACAGACTCTGGCACGCCCGGTGGGACCAATCTCTCCTCCCATATTTCGGGTTAAGCGTTCATGCGAACTCAATCAATATACATACCTATATTTATACTAAAAATAATGCTTTTTCATGCAGATTTTCAAGCAATCACGTTCCGACAATGTCTTCGATGATGAACTCAGCTCCCGTCTCCTACACGATGAGGGTAGACTCTAGGACGGTCCTTCCGGCCAGTCTCGGGCGACAATGGGAGGAGCCGCCGCTACCATTCGGCTCTATTATGTTCATGCCAGTTGGCGCCATCCCAGCTCCTCAAGCCCCGGTGGCAGACAAACCGGTCTCGAAAGGCAGGAGACCAAATGTGGTGATCTCAAGGGCGCCCCAACCCAAACGCAAGTCGGTATCTGAACGACTTTCCTTCGCCCCAGCTGGGGGCAAGGCCATCAACACCAACAAAGCTATAACGCGTCCCGAGCAAGCTCCAGCGGCGCACCTGACAAATGCTCGATCGGGTGTCTTCTCTAAGCTTCCCGCTGATCAACTCACAATGGCTTCCCGGGTAGCGGATGCCCGCCAAGCCCTTAAAATTGAGAAGCTAAGGCAGAAAAGGCTCAGGTATAGAGCCAACAAAAGGGCTAGGGCTCCTGCTATGCTAAACCTCATGAGGTTTGAAGAACAGGGTTACCCCGCCAAAGATGAGGGGATGGCTGAATGTGTTATCCACACTGTCTACGTGGTGGGAACGCGCAGCAAGAGCAAGGACGGGGCCACCATATCTCAAACCCAATCTGGCTTGAATGTGGTGGCCGCTTCCCAAGAACAGCCGCCTCCGCTGGATGATGAAAACCCTCTCGATGAGGCTGATAGGCAAAGAGAGCCCTCAATTCATGAGGAGTCAGGCTCGGAAAGCGAAGATGAGCCAACTTTCCGTCCTAAGACCGCAGAGCAACAACTTCTCCAAGAGCTCCGAAAGCAGCTCAGAAGCAAAGACAAGGAGATGGCCAAACTCTACTCAAAGATCGACGACTTGACAAATGTCGTCTTACGGCTTACGGCCCAACTTGCCTCTCAGCCGCCCAATCAGGCGCAGGGCTCTCATGAACCGGGAAATGGTGTCCCAAAGCAGCCGATGCCTATTCCCTCAAATCCAAAAGTGGCCGGACCGCATGAAAATCAGTCGCATCCTATCTCGGGAAATGTCTTGGCTACCGATGACAGTAGCCCGCTAACTCAAGATCAAATCATGGATTTGGTTGCCAGCAAAGTCAAAACATTGGTGGCCGAAGCCGAAGCGCGAAAAAATATCAGCAGTAGTGGGAGACCATATCCTGCTCAGTATGATCTGGTAGAATTTCCTAGCGGCTATGTCATCCCCAAATTCGGAAGATTCGATGGGACGGGAAATGCGAATCAGCATATCGCCCACTTCAAAGCCTCATGCGGAAATACTGGGGGCAATGATGCGCTTCTCCTCCGCCAGTTCGTTAATAGCTTGACCGATGTTGCTTTCGACTGGTACGCGAGCATACCGGATGGCTCCGTCACAACTTTTGTCCAAATGGAGTCTCTGTTTCGGCAGAGGTTCATGAGCGTCAGCGATAAGATCACCATTGCCGAGCTCGTAAGGACCAAGCCCAAGAGCGACGAAAGCAGCACGGATTTTATAACCCGATGGCGCAATCTCTCCGTCAAATGTGAACCGCCGATAGAGCAGGACCAATCTGTCAGTCTCCTCGTCGGAAATCTCAACAATTGGATGGCCCCGTTTCTATGCACCGCGGGTCTCAAAACATTCCAAGAGCTGACCAGGAAAGTCCAGATGCTGGAGCGCTCGAAACAGGAGTCCTCCTCTGACTCCCAAAATAACAATAGGTCCTGGAGAAACCGAAAGGACGAAAATCGCAAAGGCGGAGGTTCTAACGATACTGAATCTCTCAACACTTCGGCTAACCGAAATAAGCAAGGGATGAGCGGACCTAGCGCCAACCAGCCTCGGAAGCCAATGTTCGGAGAGGGAGGAGAATCTCCACTAAAAGAGAAGCTGGATAAGGTCTATTCCTTCAGAAGGGACAAAATCCGTAAAATATTCAAAGACGCCCTGAAGAACGGTCTACAACTGCCAGAGTCAAAAAGACCGCAGGAAGCAAATAGGACCGACGACCCCAAATACTGCCCCTATCACAGAGTGATAGGTCATGCCATTGAGGACTGCTTCGTCTTCAAAGATTGGGTCGAAAAGCAATACAAGGCAGGAGAGATAGAACTATCCAAAGGCGTGTTAACAAACAGTCAAGCTGCAACCGCCAATTTCATACAAACGGAGACCGAAGATCTTCGTGAAACCGATTCTCTCAGGCATCTGCCTTTCTCTGAAAACAGTTGACCACCACGTCATTAAACTGGGAGCAGTCGACCTCTAAGTCGTTAAACTGGGAATGTAAAAAAAAAAATGTATGTAAATAAAAAAAATGTGTAAATAAAAGGAAAATAAAGAAAAGCCGAAATGATGGGGCAACTCGCAATAAAAATCAGCGAGTAAAATAAAGATGAAAATAAAGCCGAAATGATGGGGCAACCGCGAATAAAAGCCGAAATGATGGGGCAATCGCGACCTTCGCGATAAGTGTCACGCCCCGCTTCCCAAAATACGGAATACGAGGGGTAGACAAGGTCAGCCATGCTCCTACGGTCAAGGAAATGTCCTGCCGTAGTCACACTTCGGCTTCTAGTTTATCATGGTAAACAGCATATAATGCGCAGGTAATGAGAAATGCAGTAACTGAAGTAAACAATGTAAAGACTGACCTGAGGTGGAACAAATGAATGTAAATCGGGAAGGCAAGTCAAGAAGTCTGTGATGCACGTCTAGATCTGGTCCAAGCTAAATCTTCTCCTCACACTGAGCATGCATACTCAGGTCGTCAGAGCGACACAATAGCAATATAATGTATATAATCAAGTAACAGTTCTAACGGTAGTAATAGATGTGAATAACGGTAAAACAGCATGAATATGAATGAGCAGAGATCAATGCAGCGGAAAAGTAAAGCAGTATAACAATATGTCACGAAATGTCAACACAGTAGAGAAGAAATATAAATGACAGTAACCCTATCGGTCTCTAAGTCTCACTGCACAGGTCAATAAGCCTATCGTCAGTCCAAGTGTGAGAGTCAACCACTCGTGAGTGTCCTCCACCCAAGGGTAGAACCCAAGGGCAAGGGACCACGGGCCCAACATGTAACGAATGTATCACGGTGATATAGCACATACCCTGTAAATCTCCATATAACTCCCTAAATATATAAGCCGGCATGGGACTCCCGAGATTCTGTTGAATTCACACTTGAACTACCCCACACCCCGTGGTCTACATCAAACGCTAACCATCACCCTAAATACTAATCGATCCGTGACAAGTCTGCGCGAGAACTGGAGGCAGGACCTCCATCAAGCACGTCCCGACTAATACCTAAGATAAATGGCAGTGTCGGATGCCTTATCTGTGACATCCGTGCAAGCGCTTCCATAAGTGTCCCATACCACTTATAGTCACACGTACACGCATCCCACAGACGTCGACAATGCAATAGAATAAAAGGGACACTGATTGTGCACAAGTACGTATCACTTTCACTTAATCACGAATACACGAACACTGACGTACTTGCCACAATCAACACTAAAATCTAACACTGGGTAAATGCACGATGTCACTAGGTTATCACCACAATGATATAGGTATGATATGATGCATGAACAGTATAAGAAGCACAACTAAGGTATCATAAAAACAACAGTCCATCACTTGCACGATTTATCATGAAACATATGTATATAATTTAGCGGAATGATAAACAGATAGTATTTAATATGTTCAGTTATCTATCCTTAGAATTTTGTTTCAGGTCAAACGGGTTTCAGGATCATTAGTTATAACTGTTTCATTTTAAGCGCACGCGGCTGGAAATCCAGTTTCAGAATCAGGAATCCATTTCGCAACGCATTTTAACCCCACTTGGGATCATAATTTAGCGACGCTACAGTTGGATGAATTCTAGGGTTTTCAGTAAAGTTTTCAACGCCACAAACGGATCTTCAATCGCGTCTGTATGTTAGAAGTTATAATCTGTTTAATATCAACATGTCAATTCTGATTCTGCCGGGACTGTTATGTGTCCCGATCTTCTAAATTACAGATTAAATAGTAAATGATAACGAAACAGGATGAAACTAATTTTGTTGTCTAGCTAACAGAGTTACCTACAATAAGCAGCGGAGTTCCGCAACCTACGAGTTAAGGAAATCCTATGGTATCCATTACGGGACAGCAAGCACAATTTGAGTCGCTCTGGACTGCAGTCCAGAGTCGCACTCCGATACAATTTTCATCACGATTTCAGTACAGGAATGTCTGGAAACTAGCATAGGGTTAAAGTTCGTCGAGTTGGCTTCATTTTGAGCCCTCGAACGCACCATTCTATTATGTATATGATTTATAGTGAATTTAACGGTTTTCAAGTACAATATAATTTCAGTTTTGCAATTAAACTTGGGGGTAGCCGTTTTAATCTTTAACGATCACATTATACAGCGAAATTCATACTCTAAGTTCACAGCTATACGGGCCAACCAAAACCGTTCAGTTCCGTCAAATTAGGGAGAGATTTCCTTTGGGAACACACGTCGAACAGGTTAAGGCACATAATTAGTTAAACTTGTACTTTAATAATCTATGCATTTAACGATTATCACTTAAGTAACATAGCATGTAAGCAAGTAAAAACTTGCCTGGAACGTCTCGGGGATGCACGGCAGCGGTGCGGTCTATTGTGATGGCCCGACGCGATCACGACAAATATTGGCCTCGGCTCGATCTTGGCTTGGCCTCGGGACTTGGACTAGGCTTGAAGCTCGAGCATGGCATCAAGGCTCGGTTGCTGAGGTCTTGAAGGTGAGTGTAGAGAGAGAGAGACAGAGAATGAGAGAGATAGGGGGATTGAGAGAGAGAGAGAGAGAGAGAGAGAGAGACTGAGAGAGAGGCAGAAAATGAGAGAGATAGAGAGATGCAGTGAGTGAGAGAGGGAAGTAGAGATTGAAAGAGAGAGAGAGAGGCAGATGAGAGAGAGAGAGAACGAGACAGAGTGAGAGAGAGGGGAAAGAGGCAGATGAGAGAGAGAGAGAGAGAACAAGACAGAGTGAGAGAGAGGGGAAAGAGAGTGACAGGGAGAGAGTGAGACTGTGGGAGTGAGGAAGAAGAAGGTGGCGACGATGAAAACGATGATGATGAGCTGCGTCGACGAGAGCGATGGTGGTCACTCACGGTGGTGGAGGAGAGCCGGCGGTCGTGGGCTCTGCCGCGCGCGCGAGAGAAGGGAGTGGAGGGAGACAAGAGATCAGTGAGAGGTAATTGAGAGAGGTCGAGAACCGAGGAGGAAGAGAGAGAGAGAGGTGCTCGGGGGACGACGAGGGTGACCGTCGGCGATAAGGGTAGGTGCGTTGCAGTGGGAGTGGAGCTCGGGTGCGGTTAGGGGATTCTGGGTTGAGGGGAGCGGGAAAGAGGAGGGTGAGATGATGATGGCGAAGGTGATGAGAGGAGAGATGGAGGAATGGAGACGAGGCGTGCGTTGGTGATAACGCTCGCGAGTGGGGGAGACACGAGCGCGAGCGTAGGCGAGGAAGGCGGCGGAGAAGGTGGATCGAGCGCGAGATGGGGAGAGAGCCGTTGGAGTTTTAAAGGAGATGAACAGTGTGGGGTCGGGTCGGGTTGAAGGCGAGCGGGTTAGGGGATGAAGCGGGCCAGAGAGTGGGCTTGGGAAAGAAAATATTATGAATATTTGTAAATAAAACCGTATGGGCTGGGCTCGGGCCAGAGTAAAAGAATTGGAGGTTAAATAGAAAAAGAATTGGGGCTGGGCCGAGTTCTTTAAATGGAAAAATAATAAATTTCCCAGATGAGAGAGGGCTGGGCTTGTTTGAGCTACTTTTAGAATTTAAAGAAAAGAATAAGGGGGCCGGGGCCAGCACAGGAATTTCTTTTAATGAGAAAAATGAGGAGGTGGGCTCGGGCTTGGGAATAAATTGATGGAAAAAATGGGCCGGCTAGATGGGCTCTGAGGATTAAGGAAAAGTATTTTAAATAAATAAAGACAGCTGGGCTGGGAGCTAAAACTTTAGCAAAAAAAACGAGAAGTGGGCCGAGGGTTTGGGGTTTAATTAAATGGGAATGAATGAAAGAATATGGCTGGGGAAAGATGTGTGCCGGGCTCGGTGATTTGTAAGGAGAAGGGTGAATAGGAGTTGGGTTTGATAGAGTTTCTTTATAATAATTAAATATTTAAAAATAACAAAATTTATAATTTAAAGAGAAATACGGATTTAAGTGTATATAAAAGAACCGGGTATTACAATAAGAAAAGCTGAAATGATAGAGCAATCGCGGTAAAACAAAAAAATGCAAAAACAAAAAAAAAACGGCGAATGATGAGTCGCTCCTGGTACCATATTCCAGTGTAGCGATGCAGACGCCAACCAAAATCCAATTTCCCAAAATTCTCCCAGCCCTACGGCCAGTCCCCAAATTGACTACCGTATACAATCCACGGACTCAAATAATTCTCAGTATACCCATGCCCCACCGCAACCACCAGTTACGCGGCTGGTCTCCGCCTTTGGAATTATGCTTCATTGGAAAGACCCACTCATGTGTCCTCACGATGCATGAGGAGAACAAATCTTCGTGAGATCCTTACGACTCACCAAGGAAAAACACACTTAGGAGTCCTCACGACTCCTAAGGAGAAAATACACCTGCGGGATCCTTACGACTCGTAGGGAGAAAATGCTTTTATGGGACCCTCACGGCCCATAAAATTGAAAAGCCTTAAGTGACAGGGACCTAAACCTGTCTCCTAAGCCGTCGCTCCCCAATCCCCAAGTGGCGAATGATGAGTCGCTCCTGGTACCATATTCCAGTGCAGCGATGCAGACGCCAACCCAATTCCAAACCTAAAACCCAAGTGGCGAATGATGAGTCGCTCCTGGTACCATATTCCAGTGCAGCGATGCAGACGCCAACCAAATTCCAATACCATACCCCACGTGGCGAATGATGAGTCGCTCCTGGTACCATATTCCAGTGCAGCGATGCAGACGCCAACCAAATTCCAAGTCCCATACCCCGATGGCGAATGATGAGTCGCTCCTGGTACCATATTCCAGTGCAGCGATGCAGACGCCAACCAAATTCTAAATCCATACCCCAACGGCGAATGATGAGTCGCTCCTGGTACCATATTCCAGTGCAGCGATGCAGACGCCGACAAAGTCCCGAAATTTTGCCGGCCCTACGGTCTGGATCATACATCCTACAAAACCGTATATAATCCACGGGCGTAAAACGATCCCAATCTCTCCCAAGTCCTCCCGGGGCAAATGATGAGTTGCTCCTGGCATCATTCCAGTGCAGCGATGCAGATGCCAAACCAAAACCAATCCCAAATCCTCTCGGGGCAAATGATGAGTTGCTCCTGGCATTATTCCAGTGCAGCAATGCAGATGCCAAACAAAAAAAAAACAACAATCCCCAAATCCTCTCATGACAAATGATGATTCGCTCCTGGTGCCATATTCCAGTGTAGCGATGCTGATGTCAACCCAAATCAAATCAAATCAACAACCTCTACGGCGGAATCATTCTCCGTCCCAGAATTTACCCCGTGTCGAAATCATGCTTCGCCTCGGGATATCTACCTTCCCTGCCGGAATTATGCTCCGCCTCGGAATCAAATCAACCAACCAGCTCTGCGTCGGAATCATGATTCGTCTCAGAATATGCACCCCGTGTCGAAATGATGCTTCGCCTCGGTGTATCTGCCTTCCCTGTCGGAATTATGCTTCGGCTCGGAATCAACCAACGACCTCCTCGCCGGAATTATGCTCCACCTCGGAATCAAGTCAATCAACGTGCTCTGCGTCGGAATCATACTTCGTCTCAGAGTGTACCCCGTGTCGAAATCATGCTTCGCCTCGGTGTATCTTCCTTCCCTGTCGAAATTATGCTTCGTCTCGGAATCAAGTCAGCCAACAAGCTCTGCGCCGGAATCATGCTCCGTCTCAGAATGTATCCCGTGTCGAAGTCAATGCTTCGCCTCGGAATATCTGTCTTCCTTGTCGAAATTACGCTTCGCCTGGGAATCAACCTCTGTATCGAAATTATGCTTCGATCAAAATGTCTGCCGCTCATCGGAATGATGCTCCGATACCCTGGAATAATGCTCCGCCCATCGGAACGATGCTCCGATCTCTGGAATTATGCTCCGCAAATCGGAATGATGCTCCGACCCTGGACTTATGCTCCGCGCTTCGGAATGATGCTCTGACATTGGAATTATGCTCCGTGAATCGGAATGATGCTCCGATCCTCGGGAATCATGCTCCCCGGGATGATGCTTCGCCTCCGGAATGATGTCCCACCTCGAAGTTCAGCTTCAAGATCCATCAATTTCATGCACACAACTCAAATGTGCGGTGTGCATTTATTGATGGGGGCACTTTGTTGGGGTAAAAATTTACACCCCCGTTGACCGAGTCAAAGTCAAGGTCAACCCCAAGCCAGGTGGGCCCAAGCCCAGGTCAAGCGGGCCCAAGCCCAAGTCGAGCCCGCGGCCAGCCTCCTCCATGCTAAAATATAGATCATGTAATAAATAATTTTTATGTAATTTTTTATACATGAATGTATGCAAAATGGGCATAAAGCCAATATTTTGTAAGCCCATGGCTTATGTGCAAAAAATGAAACGGCACATGAGCCATGGGATGGCTAAAATGCCATTTTTTTGTGAAGTCCAAGGGGCTATATGCAAATATGTAAGCCTATAAAAGGCAACATGATGAATAAAAAAAAGTAATATACTTTTCATCCTCTCCAAAAAAATTTAGATCTGAGATCTTTCTCCTTCTTCAAGGTTCCAAAATCTTCTTCTTTCTCTTGAATTAAATCAAGAGTTTTACTCTTCCTTTTTTAAAAACTAAATAGTTTTCCACCACAAAACCCACAAAGGGGAACTTGGATCTGTCATCAGATCTTAAAAAGGAGAGATTTTGAGATTTCACATCTCTTGATCTTCAAGATCCAGCAAGCAACAGGAGGAAGAAGAAGAACCCTTCCATTAACCCCAAAAACACACTCAGGAGTCCAACTCCTCCCTGATTTCTCTTCAGAGAAATCTTTTTCAGGCTAAAAGCCTCTTGTCCTCTCCAGTGCGCAGT
Source organism: Agapanthus africanus (assembly GCA_030015575.1). Classification (NCBI taxonomy): domain Eukaryota; kingdom Viridiplantae; phylum Streptophyta; class Magnoliopsida; order Asparagales; family Amaryllidaceae; genus Agapanthus; species Agapanthus africanus. The sequence continues at coordinate 644,683,259 of JASDDO010000022.1, read as the reverse complement.
GCAAGTGCGCAAGGCGCCTGCGTGCCGACACATGGCGCACGCGCGCGCGCTTGCGCAACGCGCCCGCGCGCGCTTGCGCACCTGCGCGCTTGCGCAAGTGCGCAACGCGCCCCCCCGCGCTTGCGCACCTGCGCGCTTGCGTAAGTGCGCAACGCGCCCACGCGCCGACACGTGGCGCGCGCGCGCTTGCGCACCTGCGCGCTTGCGCAAGTGCGCAACGCGCCCACGCGCCTACACGTGGCGCGCGCGCGCTTGCGCACCTGCGCGCAGCGCTCATGCGTAAGTTGCCTACGTGTTGACACGTGGCGCGCGCACGCCTGAGCGCACAGCACCTTAGCGCACAACGATCTAGGCGCTGGCCCCACGCATCCCTTGGATGCCTTTTCCCCCTCTTTTTGTGTACATAAATACATGTATACATATGTATACAAATTTATACACACACATACTCCGCAACATTCTCCCCCTCAAAAAAAATTTCGGGCCGGGACGCTGCCCCGAACCCCGCAAGGGGGCTGCTAGCCCCCTTGACCCCCAGCCCGCTATCCGGGTAGCGGGACCCCCGTAAAAACTCTGCGTGGCTCCCGATATATCCAAAATCCCCTTTCAAAACACACGCACACTGCACATTGAGTTCGCATGACCAGTTTAACCCGTTAATCGGAGGTTCCCTCGCCCCAAAGGCGATGGGTAATTAATGGCAGCTTAGTCCGCGGCTGCCGGAGATTCGGATCCCCACAATCATTAAACCCCGGCCTACCCTAGGCAGGGGGAATCTGTAGTACGCCTGACAAGCGCTCGCGTATTCCCATCTCACTGGGGTGACGAAAAACACCCTACACCTGCGAAGGATGGCCGAGCAGGGTAGCTGCTCGGTGCCTCTTGGCGAGGGCAGTCCTTAACGCTGGAGGGTCCCTGAGAGGCCTGCGAAGGATGGCCGAGCAGGGTAGCTGCTCGGTGCCTCTTGGCGAGGGCTTTGATCCTTGATGCTGGAGGGGCCCTGAGAGGCCTGCGAAGGATGGCCGAGCAGGGTAGCTGCTCGGTGCCTCTTGGCGAGAGCTTTGATCCTTGATGCTGGAGGGTCCCTGAGAGGCCTGCGAAGGATGGCCGAGCAGGGTAGCTGCTCGGTGCCTCTTGGCGAGGGCTTTCTGATCCCCGGCGTTGCGGTAGGGATGCTACCTGCCGGGGATAGCCGAGCGAGGGATCCTCGGGCTCGACTGCCTCTGGGAAGACTTTTGATCCTTCAGGACGGGGACCAAGCAGGGTTATTGCCCAGTGCCTCTTGGCGAGGACTTTGATCCCTGTCGGTTGTGGTAGGAAGCTACCAGCCGAGGATAGCCGAGTAAGGACCCGACTACCTCTGGGAGGACTTTGTTTCTTGGCGCGGGAAGAGCTATAGGGCTGTAAGAAGCCTACCAAGGACCCTTGGCCGGGCAGGGTTACTGCCCGGTGCCTCTTGACGAGGGCTTTTGTCCTGAAGGATAGCCGAGCGAGGGATCCTCGGGCTCGACTGCCTCTGGGAGGGCTTTCTGATCCCTGGCGTTGCGGTAGGGAAGCTACCCTCCAAGGATACCCGAGCGAGGGATCCTCGGGCTCGACTGCCTCTGGGAGGGCTTTCTGATCCCTGGCGTTGCGGTAGGGAAGCTACCCTCTAAGGATAGCCGAGCGAGGGATCCTCGGGCTCGACTGCCTCTGGGAGGGCTTTCTGATCCCTGGCGTTGCGGTAGGGAAGCTACCCTCCAAGGATAGCCGAGCGAGGGATCCTCGGGCTCGACTGCCTCTGGGAGGGCTTTCTGATCCCTGGCGTTGCGGTAGGGAAGCTACCCTCCAAGGATAGCCGAGCGAGGGATCCTCGGGATCGACTGCCTCTGGGAGGACTTTCTGATCCCTGGCGTTGCGGTAGGGAAGCTACCCGCCAGGGATAGCCGAGCGAGGGATCCTCGGGCTCAACTGCCTCTGGGAGGACTTTCTGATCCCTGGCGTTGCGGTAGGGAAGCTACCCGCCAAGGATAGCCGAGCGAGGGATCCTCGGGCTGCCTCTGGGAGGACTTTCTGATCCCTGGCGTTGCGGTAGGGAAGCTACCCGCCAAGGATAGCCGAGCGAGGGATCCTCGGGCTCGACTGCCTCTGGGAGGACTTTCTGATCCCTGGCGTTGCGGTAGGGAAGCTACCCGCCAGGGATAGCCGAGCAGGGTAGCTGCTGGGATGCCTCTTAGTGAGGGCTTAGATCCTTGCGCGAGGTGGCCCTCGAGTTGCCATGGCGAACCCTCTATATGCGACCCCGTCAAGGGAGGGGGTGTCGGTCTATTCGGCCGGCGAGGGCGTTGATGACGGTCGCCGGAGGAGGTTTACCCGCGCCTCCGGTGAGGGGGAGGCGGCGGCTGGTATCTGGATCTTCAGGGTGATCGCTTGCCATGGGGATGGAGATTGGAAGGCCAACTTTGTTTTTTTTTTGTGGAGTTTCGGTTCCCACAAACGGCGCCAACTGATGGAGCTCATTTTCGGGCCTCCGCCAGATGTTGTCTTCCGTTGATCTCGCGGTGAACTTAGCTGATTATCTTTCGTTACGTGTGGGTCTCAATGGGTTTTTGGAGGAAGAGGTGAGGTGAGGAAGCTGTTGCCGAGTACCTGCAAAGAAGTCCCGGGGTGGTTTGGTACCACTGAGAACCCTCCGACGCTCAACTTAGTGATGGGATCCGAGCAGAGGAATGGCATAAAAGTGTAGAAAATGGCTTACTTGACCCCTCTATGATGGGGGTTTATATAGCGGTGGTGGCATGCAGCAGCAGACGCGAGAATCTCGCCAGCAGTTACGCTCCCGACGTCACGCCCGCGTAAAGAGCGGACCGCCCATTAATGAGGATCGTGATGGCGTGGAACGTGAGATGCTGCCGGCGGAGAATCTGCGCATGTCGAGATTTGCGGAGCGGCGGTTACGCCTGTGAGTGGTGGAGTTGGTCGGTCGGAGGGACCGAGGAAGACGGCCTCGGCTGGGGAGCTCAGAGGCGAACACGAGGGCCGAGGAGTCTCGGTCTTGCGGCAGCTCGAGGCGAGCTGAGAGGCCGAGGAGGCCAATTTGCAAGGGGTCTGAGGAGAGCCAGCTTGGGCTTACAGGCCGGGTACGGAGGTGGCCTGGTCGGCCCTTGTGGGCCCCCTCTTCTGAGTTCTGGGACACGTCATCTGCCACGTGTCCTAATCTTGGAGATCGCCAATATTGAGCATCATCAACTTCCTTGCATTCTAAGTGTCTTGAATCTCCTAGAAATATATTAAAGTTGAGAACCACATCTTCTTGTTTAGCCGACTGTATTATGCCATGTGCAAATGCTTTTCAAACAAATACCTGTCAAATTCCTTTTTCCTATTTCTCTCTCTCATTTTCATGTTATATGTAGCTGCTTTCCAAAGACAGTATTAATAATCCTCACTTCCCCCTTTTTATTTCTTGTTTTCAGAAAAACCAGCTATGCCAGCTATCGTTTGATTCAACAGTGCGGCGTAAATTCATACATTCGATTAGAACATACAAAAAAAAACAGCTATGAAAACTGACACGAGTGTACTTTAAACAAAAACAATCAGATGCGCGGCGCCAGGCGGAAAAAGAAGTTGATTTATTGATCCTAAAACTCGGAAACATTTCCTCATGCTCCCCTTTTCTCACACAACATGGGCTGATTCTTCTTGCATAAATCCAAAGGCTCAAATCCAATTCGCAGGCCGGCCCAATCAGAAATTATCTGGCCTAGTTACACATGCAGGTCCCCGCATCATCTGCAGCCGTACGATCTTTTAATGGAAAATTGAACGGTTACAATCAATCGAAATATTCGGTCTCATCACATCCAAAGTTTGCTTGTAATTTTTGACCACCATCTCCTTCAATTTTCCCCCATTCTCTCTCTCTCTCTCTCTCGATCCGAAACGAAACCCTAGAAATCGCCATTAAAGAGCTCGAAGAGGAAGAAGAAAGAGGTAGAAGAGGAAGAGGATGCTGAGAGTAACAGGGTGAAGGCTGTCCTCTATGGCGTGGAGGCCGGCGCCTGCCCCTTCTTCGTTCTTCGTGTCGAAGACTCCGATCCATGGAGATCGGTCTTCTGATGAGTCGAGATGTCCGGTGGAATCTCCTATGCGTAGGTTGATTGACGCGGGGCTTATTGGATCGGCTAGAGGTAAGGGTTTCGTTGCCTTGTTCGTTAAATCTTCGAAATACATCAGGGTTGATTTAATTTGTGTATGTCTTTTTTTATACTGATGAGCTGCGAATTCTTCAAAATTTATATCTGGCGAATGGAATTAATTAAGATTGCTGAAAATTGATGCTAACGCGAGGAAATTATTTCTTTTATTATTTGTACAATAATTTTTTAGTTGTTACCGAGGAAATTTATGTGTATCTTGTTTATTGAGGTGAAGTTATTCTAAACGGGATATGGTTAATTTTTGTTGTTAGTTCTTTGAATCACGATACATTTAGGGGATTTTTTTTTATTTAGAACTTAATTATTTAGATTTTTTTAATAAAAAATTTCCTTTGTCAAGGATGGTTTATAATAATATATTTTTAATAATTTAAATATATCAAAGTAACATCTTACCACATATTAAAATATTGTTGATGTTCATAGATTTAATTTATTCTATAGTGTTGTAGGAATTAAGAACTTGCTACATTCGATACTTTATCACCATTTGAGCATACAAACGGAGGAGAGGACTCTTAATAGAGTAGTATAGAAGAAACCGATCCACAATGTTGTAAAAAACGGATTCGGAGTTTGTTTTGTTGGCCGGCGAATAAAGAATATTCGGTTTATTCGGTGAATATTGGGTTTTTTTTCGAAATAGGGTAGTTTGAATTTAAAATTATAAAAATAGGGTAGTTTGGTTTTTATTTGTGATAATAGGGCGGTTTGGTGGACCCCACCCCCTCTTCAGTTTAGAGGGCGGGTTCCTATAACCCGCCCTCTACCTATTATAGGGGAGGACGGGTTTCTAGAACCCGCCCTCCCCTCAAATATGAAGAGGGCGGGTTCTGACCTCTACTTTATAAAGGAGAGGGCGGGTTCCCGCCCTCTATTATATATATAAAAAATTACCTGAAGGGGGTGGGGTCCACAAACCGCCCTATTATCACAAATAAAAATCAAACTATCCTATTTTTATAATTTTAATTTCAAACTGCCCTATTTCAAAAAAAAACCGTGAATATTTGGTTTATTCGTATTATGCGTCCATCAATATATATTATATATGAAAATATAGAAAACTAATATACACATGACCTAATGATAATGCATCCGAACTAGTTAGGATATAGAAATGAGGAGAGAGTATTTGTAAAATAATAAGTTTGGGTCCCATTTGTTTCTTAATTAAGTTGTGGATCTAATACTTGGTTTTTAGTTGTGGGTTTTTTTTTGTTTTGGGTCTAAAGGACCAATTCGGCTTAATATTCGCGTTATTCGACCAAATATTTGCCTTGTTTGGCTGAATATTCGGTTTGTTCGGCCAAATATTCGGTTTGACCGAATATTGCAAATTCTGTTCGTTTTGTCACCGAATCCGAATATTCGGCCGAGTATTCCGTTTTTTCAACACCGCTGAGTCATATAACCGACCCCGAAAATTCGCGACAAAGGCTTATTGTTGTTGTTTAACACTATTTGAACAGTCTATCGTTTGGAAAACCCTCTACTGTCATAATTCTGACGCGTTCTTTCATGTGTGTGTGTGCGCGCGCCACGATAATATAATCTTAACCTAGTTCCCATGGTTTGTATGAACTGTGGTTATCATTGATGTGATGTGTGATATTAGTCTGAATTTGAACTAGAAACTCCTAAGGCCCTGTTTGGGCATGGAGTTCCGATAACTGAATTAAAGGGTTTTGGCACTATGAATTATGATGTTAGAGTGGACAAGTCAGACTACTGTCTTTGCATCGACTCTCCAATGGGCTTCTTAATCTTCTTGAGAAAGCGTGGAGTCCCCCCCCCCCCCCCCTTAATACGTTATCACTAGCTATATGAAATTATATATGCATAGTAGCAATGATGCACAACATATGTGGAGTTGGTCTTGAATATACTTGGTATGAACCCGTATCGAATTGATAATTATAAATAATTGTGTCTATCCTAGTATATACACACTTCATGAAATTCAGGGGAGAATGAGTACTTTATTCCTCTCCTGGTTATATAGATGTGACAATGTAGATCCTATACACTTTTTTGCCCCTGTAAGATACTGGTTTGGATTATGCAAGACTATTGTTAATGTCATGGTACTACTTCTATGATACTGCCTACATATACATGTTAATTTCAGCATACCAGTCCTGTGTTACCACATACTACTAAACCATGTGCAATTTGCGATTTGGAACCATCGTCACTAATCGGGGAACATGAATGTTCTGGATCGGAAAAATCACCATACTGATCAAATCCATTAATAACTTAAGTTAAATGTGCATAAAGTCCAGTTGTGTTAAAATATACAAAAAAATATTTATTTCTTTTTCTAGAATTTAATTAGATGGCAAAATAAATTAAATTTTGTGTGTGTGTGTGTGTGTTTATACATTCGTAAACACATAATACAAACAATTCAAAAACACACCAAATTCTAGAGCTATATAAGCATATTGAAGAAGACTATCTATATCGTATCACGCTTCATGACAAGCTGTGTTCCCATTTTCATTGTTTTCATTTCGCATACTGAAACGTTTTGCTCACGGAGGTAACATTGTACCAGTCTACTATAAGTTTTTTGATGATATGCTGCATAGAATACTGAAGCATATTGTTCTTATTTACATGGGATTGTTATATCTGTTGATACCGGAATACTGAAACTGCTTTCATACGTTCTTATTTACATGTGATTGGATCCATTCACGTGAAATTTTCTTTTGCATTTAATGCAATTGTTTCACTGTTCACAATCTTATCCAGGATTAGAACATCAACTTGAATAAGCCATCTTCTGACAACACGGATTAGAGGTGAACAGTTAGGGGTAGAAGAAGAAAATTGGGTGGAGGGGGTATTGGAACCCTTCTTTATATATATATATATATATATATATATATATATATAAGCTTAATTTAGGAATATTCGTTAGTCGTATGTACCAAAATTGCTATTTAAAGAAAAGAGTTGATTGCATGTAACCCTTTAGCAGGTTTATTACCTTGGCACCTATGAAACAAATATCGATCAGCTTAAGAATATCAAGTTTGGGATGACCTTGAGTAATTGAGAGATGTAGGGTGCTTATAAAGCCAGGCAAGGGTTAATAAGTGTCACATGAGCTATATATGAGGGCTGTTGTATGCAATTAACTGAAAAGGAATTATTTGGCTATTCAAATTGTCCCCTCCTTTCTAGACCTAAGAAGCCTAATTTAAAAAAAAAACATCGGAAGCTTGCACATTACCAACTTTAGATATATCACAAGATATAGATTCTCACTTACACACAAATCTGCCATAGATTTTGTGGCAAGAGCATTTACAGATTCATATCCTATTCCTTCGGGTCATTCATTTACATACATAACTAACTATTTTCTATTTCGGGTTCGCCACCGGTACTCTGGCCCCACAACAAGACCTCACCCTCCCAGACCTCCCTGCCACCATCAAGAACCCAACGTCAGAGATCGTGTATGATGAGTACAACCACGAGCGCTATCCCCCTGGAGACCCTCCAAGCGGGCCTTTGCCTACTTCGTCCTCATGGGCGGCCGCTTCGTCTACGCATCCCTCCTTCGCCTCCTCGTCCTCAAGCTCATCCTTTCCATGTCTGCCTCAAAAGACGTCCTCGCCCTCGCCTCCCTCGAGGTCGACCTCTCCTCCATCGAGCCTGGGTCAACCGTCACCGTGAAATGGCGCGGGAAGCCGGTGTTCATCCGTAGACATACTGAGGATGATATTAAGTCGGCCAATAGCGTTGAAGTGGGGTCCCTGAGAGATCCACAAGAGGACTCGGCCAGGGTTAAGAGCCCAGAGTGGTTAGTTGTTGTCGGGGTTTGTACTCATTTGGGGTGTATTCCTTTACCGAATGCTGGGGATTTTGGGGGGTGGTTTTGCCCGTGCCATGGATCCCACTATGATGTTTCTGGAAGGATCTGGAAGGGCCCGGCACCATTTAACCTGGAGGTGCCGACATACAGCTTTTTGGAGGAGAACAAGTTGCTGGTTGGTTGAGTTTTCAAATTACTCAATTTTCAAGGAGTTCTTGAAATAATTTTGTAACAAACAGCCTGCCATGTGCATTTGATACTCAAAAATATATTTTTTCTTGTGTAATAAAGAATACTTTGCTTAAAGTGAGACATCATATTATTGCGAACTCAGATAGATGGTTTCATTTTATTTCAAAAAATTCTTAAATACTCGATTTTAAAAAGTTTTTGGCAACAATTTTGTGAAGTTACAGTATTGTGTATCTGATACTCATGATGATCATTTGCAGGATTTTTTAAATTTCTATTTTTTTGCAATAAAGAGGATCTGCTTAAAGTGAGAGATTATAGTTGTGATCTTGAGTTGTTGGAAGCTGTTTGGCTTTTTATGCAGGTTTTAAGAAATCACACTAGAATATCATTTTAGGTGTAACTGCAGGTGTTAGATTCTGATTCTGATTAGGAGCTGGTGTTGTTTTGTATTATTCTAATTTAGATGATGATCATGTTGAGGCCTTTCTGTACTATTAATGCTTGAGCTGTTCCTTATAAAAATACTAATGATAAGATGATAATGTGCTGCCATTCTGAATTGTTGTGCTGCTAATATTTGTGACTCTGCAAGATTAACCAAGATGCAAAATGTGGGCCTTTTCTTTTAAAAAATTGAAATAAAACGCTGCAGGTGGTTGAATCCTGCACTCATTTCATTGGCATGAAGACCGAAAGGACAAAAAAATGATTTATGTAGTTGACTGCAGGGTTTATTTTTCTCAAGAGCTGGGTTTTATTATAATAATAAAAGTTTGGATTTTCTTGAAAAGTTCTTAATTGGGACAGTGCTAGATTAGAAACTGAAAACAAGGAAAGGCGTGTACAGTGATAAACGTTGGCATGAGAGTCTGAGACTTCTCCTGCTGATCTAATGCTTATATGTAATCAAAACCGCCTGCAGCTTTAATAATTTGTAAAATTTTTGAAATTGTTATAAAAATGCTTAGATGGCCTGCTGGTGCTTCAAGGGATGAATAATTCAACCGTGAGAAATTGTATTGAATCTAAAGTTGTTCTAAAATGCAACACATATATCTACGATTCAATTTATAACATCCTTAGTTTGGTTGCTTCATACTTAATTGTACAAACCAAAAAATAAACTTCATTTATGAACTATTGAGAAATGTGACGAAAATGTCTCCTTGTATGCTTGAAAACAAATTCTTAATCGATCGTTTTATAACCAGCACCATTAATCTTGATCTGTATTTTCTATGAAACACACATACAAAATATTATATGGTTCTAAACTTTCGCTGCATATTGCTTTTGAATCGGAAGATGACGATTCTAACAGTTAATTGATAGCAGAGCATTCTCATCACTAAATTAACGGCCAAATGATATCAAAGTCTCACAAAATTTGGTGTCCATATGTTTTGGATCGTGAAGATCAAAATAGAAGAACCCATCACCGTAAAAAGTCAATGTGAGCCGACATTTTGATCGACTTTGGAGTCTCCTAGGGTAGCTAAGGTATTCATTTCTCTTAGTTATATGTGTGTGTGTGTGTTCATTTTGGATCATGATGTACAAATATAAAATACGAGTTCAACTGTGAAAAGGAGTATAATAGTTGTGAATCTTTATTATATACGGACTAAGTTGCAAAAACCAGATTTTCTTAGGACAAAATGAATACGGTCTCGAACAAAAAAAATAAAAAAAGCAATGTAAGAGGGTGTTGAGTGAAAGAAACCTTGCAGCTCTCTTCTTGGTTGGCGAGGTTGACTTGCCATCAAACATAAAACCCACTCTAATTCCCAAAAAAAATTTAAAATAAAAATAAAACAAAGAAAAAGAAAAAAAGAAAGCCCTAGATCCCAATTAAAGTTTGCATTTTTATTTAATTTTTTTTATTCAACCGAACCCCAAACCAAACCACGCTTCACCATTCTTGAAGCAAATCTCTCAAGAAAACACTCTTCCAACTGCGACCTTCCACCAATTTCTAATCCCTTTAATACCCTCATACCCATTTCCCCTTTTCCTCAAATCGTCATCAATTCATTCAATTTGAGGGATTTTGGGCCCTAAACCAAGAGAAAGATGAAATTTGGGATTTGGGTCATCTCTATTTTCTTGTTTTCTGTTGTATTTGCAGAGATTGATGCCTTTGAAATGGGAAGGAGTCATCGCACAGAGAGAATCTCAGGTGGGTGTTTTGCTATTTTTATTTTGCATCAATTTGTAGTTTGCTGTTGTTTTTGGGCTATTTTAAAAAATAAAATAAAAATAAAATAGATTTTGTTAATTTCTTCAAGGTTTGATCTGGATCTGTTGATTGGTATGTTTGGTTGCAATTGAGCTTCTCTTTGCAATTGGGCACCTGTCAAACTAGGGTTTTGATGTTTTTTCTTTGAAGGGGAAAAAATATTACATTTTGAAGTTGCTTATGAAATATTATAGAAACCTTTTTGATATTGTGGACATCCTATATATCTGTTCATGATGGGTCAATTATGGTTACTTGATTGAAGTCTGAACATAGTTCTTGATGGGCTTTGACAGAAACAATTTTAGATTTTTTGAAGTTTGGATTTGATTAGTGCCTTGGGTGCCTTTAGTTTGATTGTTTCTAATCATGGTAAAAATAGTTATTCAATAACAAATGCGATGCTCAATAGAGATAGTATCATGCTTATCTAAGCAGTAATGAAGGATAAGCTTATAGTTTTTGATCTCTTGTTGTCCGAGATTATTGCAACTTCGGATTATGCCTTACATGCTCACGGCTCCAGTTCCTAATTTGCGTCCTATACTTATCACATCATTCTCCAAATAATTCTTAGCTTTCGTCGCCATATTCTATAGCAGTCTTATTTTCTGAGGCTAGTTCTGTTCAAATGCTCTATAATGTCATTAGGCTAGTTTTAAAGCAGTTCATTTTTCTGAATAAATCAGTTTTTCAGATATTGTTTGTGTTTAGAAGATAGCTCATGGGGGCCATAACCCTGGGATACATGTGCACTCAATGAGGTCCATTGGGAAAGAACAATGGGGACCATAATTCTTTTGAAGGCCTTCATTAACGCCCTTTTACATATTTACTATTTAATAGTAATTGAGGACCTGAGTGTATCTGTCTTCTTAGTGAAATGCCAGTCAAATTTATGGACGTAATTGATTATGAGTTTTGCATTTAGGTTACTGTTGATGGTTTCCAGTCAGCAGCTTGGTTGAAGCTTAACTGTGGAAGGCGAGTTAGGAACACCAGATATTGGTGTCTTCCTTCATCTAGGGTAATATATCAAATATATAATGAACAGTGTTGTTAATCTCCTGGATCTATTATTACGCAAAGCCAGTATGTGTTAGTGTTATATGCCCTAGAGGCTATTATTGTATAGTACTAGTTTGTATATTACATTTTGGAAGTTTGGGATATACACAGATTTTATGACGGTCTTGCTTAATATGGTAGTATGCTACTTGGTTTGTTTCTATCTTAATATGTGTATATGTTTCTTTTAACGTATCGTTAATACATATTGGTAGAGGCCTTAAGATCTTTGCATGATTATCAGCGTTGTGATGGCAGTCACGCTAGTGGGGGCTGGGTAATCTATAAACACATCCTTATACGGGTCCCTAGTTATAGGATTATCGAGACAAGGCATTGATACTCCAGAGTAGACTAGTGTGTACGCTTCTCATCCCAGCAGGAGAGATGGTCCGTCCCACAGCCATTAGTACGTCGTAATGGAGATCGTATGCATGCGCTAATTGGTTATGAGTTACACTGGACGGGCTCGTGGGAAACTGTTGGTTGGTATTATACCTATCGTCAGATAGCAGTTCCCATGTGACATGAGTACAACATAGTCCGTTGATTTGATACTGCTACTTCGTCTCGAGTGTGTTCCCACTATTTTTTGATTACCACCCTACCACGGCTTTGATGAGTCGTGTAAACAGGTAGTAGTTGGGTGCAGTCCCGAAGCACTTAGAGGCAGTGGCGGCTAGATAGGATTCGTCTCTCCCGGTGTTGGGGGTTGATGTCGCGCTGTGATTCGGAAAGCTATTACACAGTCCCTGGTCAGGGCAAGCGAGATTTACTGTTAGGTACTCCAGTAGTTTCTCAAGGTGTTTTGGGCTACACTCCGACACGACTTATTGCGCTATTAGAGGTCTGATGTTTACCGTCCTCTAGGCCCGATATGCGATACTCTCAGACGAACAGACTGGACCATACGGAGATTGTCACAGACAGGCTCAGTAGGAGTTCGGATGAGTTTGCTCATCGGCCTTCTTATCGACAGATATCTGGGTAGCCGTTACGTGCAGCTAGTACCGCTGACGGCTTGTGGTTAAACCCACTGCCAGCGTAGTGTCGAGTCTTTAGAGTCTGACACAGAGGGTTTCTCTACTTCGGGCGAAACGATGTAGAGGTCGTATGGTTTTACGACAGGGTTCGATCACATACATGTACTTGTGCATGTATGATGTTCGGGCGGATAATACTAGTGGGTTTTGGTTTAAGCCGGATCCTAGTATTAGATTGTTGGATTAGTTTCGTCTCATTGTATTCGTGTTTCTCGGAATACGGATACGGGTATGTATATACGGATGATGGGGCATTCTTGTAATTAGTTCAAAACTGTTTCTAGAAGAGTACACCTCATTACTTGAATTAGCATTTAGTTTAAATGCTTAATGAGGTGGAGTTATGAGGTATTTTTGTGATAATTGAGCATGGTTACTTTGTGATTCATGGTTGACTTTTGAGGCATAGTTTGACTTAGATATTTTGAGATATTTTTGTAAGATATTTTTGGGTGAGATATTTTGTATGCCTCATATTATTCACAAAGGAGCCATTATTCATATCATTATAAAAAACACTCTCTTTCCTCAAGCTCTCTCTTCTTCTTCCTCTCAACCCTTATTGTCTCATGTGTTGAGAATCCAAGGGTTAGTGAGACTTAGCTATCCAAAATCACTCTCTACTCACTCTAGGCTACTTAGTTTAGCACACCAAGTACCCTAGTTATCTCATCTTAGAGGTAGAAGCTCGAGGTAGACACTCTCGGGTGGATCTTTTTTGACATGGAGAAGCCGATGAGGAGGCGCAATCCATACTCACTAAAAGGAGCTCACGAAGAGGACAACGAGAACAAGAAGGACCGGTAGCTTGAGCTATAACTTTCTTACATAGTAGTTAAACCTCATAGTTTGTTTGTTAGTTAGGGTTTAGTTACGATCCTGGAGTTTAATCGATGTTACTATGCTTATAAAAATCGTTTTTTACCTATTCCGCCTTCCTGCGAACCCGCGGGGTGCGTGACATCGACTTACAGTCAGAGACAACTAAACCATAACTAACTTGTTAGCAAAGTGTTAGAAATTCGATCGAAAAAGAAACCAAAAATCACGTCCGATTTGCACGTTTTCTGTCGATTTTAAATACTGGCCCGAAAATCTTTTCAGGGGCTGTAAAAATACGTGCAGGGTATTCTTAGACAACACAAGAAATTTGGGCCTCTGAATCGGTAAGATCACCGCAGAACCACGGCAGAACAGAGCGTTCTGCTGCCGTTCCGCGACCGAGTCAACCCCGACTCGGTCCAAAATTCTTCTGTAGTTTTATATTAGGGATTTGTGATATTTGGGATATTTTGTTTCTGCCAAGGATCTTTGTGTGTACAGTATTGTAGTTGGGGTAGATTCAAATTTGGTTATCAATCGAAATTCTAAGTATTTTGGCTAATTGGATCTTCTGTGTTTGATATATGTGTTCGTAAACTTCAGCTAATTGCTATACGTCGGTTAGTTTGGAGTTGCACATGTCTGTGTTGATTGGCTTATGTATATGAACTTGTTGGATCGTCATGGATGAATAGCCGGGGATGTGAGATGAGTGTTTTATCTTTCATTCGATGTAAAATTTGTAAAATGATGTGCTATTATTTTGCGGGGCACATCCGGGTTGAGGTTGTAGCCACCGTTGTATTATTTCTTTTACTGTTTTCTGCTCCTAGGATAGACCCAAGATGGGGTGCATAAACTACCAGGTTTTTTGAAGTGCCGAATGGTTTATCACTTTGTTGAGAGAGGTTGCTTCACTTCGAGAATTTGGCGGGTAGTTTGCCGCACCCGTAGGGGTCTAGGATGGGGTTTGGCTATTCATCACGACCGTGGAATCCGTATTTCGTTACAGGCTTAAACGAAACGCGGAATTTCTAGTATATCCAATATGTTCATCTGTGATCTGGAATGCCTATTATTGCGTGAGATGAATGGATACTATTATATATATTATATAATAGATGTTGCTTATATTTTGCATCCGCGCTAGTCCAGCCCTCAGTTCTGGTGTTAGTTAAGTAAACTAACGGTGTAAGAAGGGGCCCCGTGACGAATGCGGATGGCATAAGCATACGTTGTATTTTCGTTTCTTTCTGTAATGGTAGGTTAATCGATGGGACTGCATATTAATGCAAAGCAAACAAACCAAAGCTGAATCGTTGGAACACTTTTAAAACCACACGGTTTTTTCTAAAAATAAAATTTTAAATGCGGAGCCTAAACCACTTCTTTTAAAAGCTATCGGGTTCCTTTGATTATATCAAGTTCACTACGTTCACGGTTTCGTCAAAACCATTCGTAGCCCTCCGTCATTTCAGTTGGGTATTCAGTAGTATTCAAGTTATGTATTTTGACCTTCGCTAAGGTATAGTGATTGGTAGTTGTTGAATATTCATCTGTAGCATAGATAGATGCGTTGGTTTGGGACACTCGTACTACTATTTTGGCCTTCGTCAAGGGTATGTACGGATGGGTTCAAATTAACCTGGACAATGACGGGTAGAACTTGACATGTGACTTATGATATGTTGGCCTTCGTCAAGGTCATAAGAGCATGGGGCAAAAATCCACATCGGGAGTTTTTAAAGAAACTGAAACTTGCTAGTGTTGCATACCATTTGGAGTGTGATAATTTTGGTAGGATTCTTTCGACTTTATCACACAATGATATTTGGATCCCGATCCTACTGTGAGTATATGCTACGCTTCCGGAGATTTTTTCACTTAACGATCAATACTATAAACCAAGTAGGTGTCTAGAACGGTATTAGCGGGGCTACGCCTCCAGGAAAAAGAGGTTATTTAATTAAGGAACTTCGTGAAAGCGTCGTAAAACCTCTCTCGAAGTACCGACACTAGCATGGTTGAAAGGTTAAGCAAGAATTGTACGGTGAGATTAATCCTGACTAATTCTTCTTTTATGGTTTGAGAGGATTCGAGAAACAGTGAGAGCCATCCTGTTTAGATAAATTAAAAACCAATCTAAACTTGCAAGAGCATCATGCTTAAATGTTTCTTCTCTCTCTTCTAATTGCAGCGACCGAGATGACCGGTCTTAAGTTACTTTTAGATAAAAACATATTGACGGGGCCAAACTATAAAGATTGGCTCAGGAATGTCAAGATGACCATCACATATGACAAACCGGGCTATCTTGTTACTACTAAAGCTCTCGCTGTCCTAGGTCTAGATTCCAGCGTCACGGATAAGGAGATCCGTAAGACCTGAGAAATTGACAGTGTGAAAGCCAAGTGTCTCGTGCTGGCCTCTATGGACAATGAACATCAGAGACGGCACGAGAATATGGATCTTGAATTCATATTCCTCCATACCAAGAAATTATATGGAGAGCAATCTCGTATCGCAAGATACGAGATCTCGAAGAAGCTATTTCAAACGAGGTTGGATATCGGGTCATTTGTAGGAGACCACGTCCTTAAGATGATCAGCTACATTGAGGAGCTCGCAGACCTGGGGACCACATTGGAGAACGAGCTGTATACAGACTTGGTTCTACAGTTCCTCCCTTCTACCTACGTCCAGTTTATCTTGAATTTTAGCATCCAAGGGAAGAAAGTTACACTTCCAGAACTCCTCGACATGTTGAGGAGCGCTGAGGGCACCCTGCAGAAGTCCAGGAAGACACCCGCTTTGCTTGTTGGAGGATCTTCATCTTTTAGATCCAAGGCGAAAGCCAAGGGGAAGAAGAAAAAGGCTCCCACCAAGCCGAAAGACGGTGTTAGTAAGGTAGAGGCAAGGGGCAAGGCAAAAGTTGGCGGGCCAACGGTAGGAAAGGAAGAATGCTTCTACTGTCATAAGAAGGGTCATTGGAAGAAAGATTGCAGGGCCTGAAAAGCCCAGAACCTGGATGCGAAGCGGGTTGTGGCTTCCGCTTCAGCTGTGTTTGTGATTGAAAACTGTTTGTCAATCAACTCTACTTCCTGGGTATTGGATACCGGATCAGGATCTCATATCTGTAATTCTTTGCAGGCACTGAGACGCCGTAGAGTTTTGAAAGCTGGTGATATGACCCCAGGGTTGCTAACCGAGCTAGTGTGGATGCTGTGTTCGTAGGGAAATGTCACTTAGGATTAGGATTGACAAGTGGACATATTTTGGTTTTGCGCAATTGTTTTTGTGTACCTAGTTTGACTTGTAATATCATTTCTGTATCTTTGTTATCTAAAAAAGGTTATGATTTTACATTTGTAAGCGATATTGTAAACATCCATCTTAATCATTGGGTCGGGTACACGAAACAACGGTATATACGTATTAAACTAACTACAAGTTTTCAACGTCCAGAACACACACAAAAGAAATTCTTCATAATTAAATCAAGATTTCTTATGGTATTATAGACTGGATCACATCAATCAAACACGATTGACCAAGTTACATAAAGAGGGATATCTGGATCCGTTCGAATATCAGTCTTATACAACTTGTTAATCATGTCTCAAAGGAAAGATAACAAAAACTCCGTTCACTGGACACGGAGTAAGAGCAAGAGCTCTTGAGACTCATACAGAGTGACGTGTGTAGCCCAATGTCTACGCATGCAAGAAGTGGTTATTCCTATTTCATTACTTTTACGGATTATTTCTCTAAGTATGGACATGTCTTCTTAATGAAACATAAATCCGAGGCATTTGAGAAATTCCGAAAATATAAGAATGAAGTGGAAAACCAAACCAGCAAAAGCATCAAGACACTGAGATCTGATAGGTGATGAATACTTGAGTGCCGAGTTTCTGGATTACCTAAAAGAGAATTTCAGAAATTCTCTCTCAACTTACTCCTCCATACACGCCACAACACAACGATGTATCGGAAAGACGGAACCAAACCTTATTGGATATGGTACGTTCTATGATGAGTAACGTTGAGTTACCGCGATCATTCTGGGGCGATGCACTAGAATCAGCTGCATATCTTTTGAACAAGGTTCCTACCAAGACCGTGCCTACCACACCATATCAGATGTGGAGTGGGAAGAAATCCTATCTTCAGTATCTGAAGATATGGGAATGTCCAGATTTTGTTAAAAAGCAGCATGCAGACAAGCTCGAGGCACGCTCAGTACTGTGTAAGTTTGTGGGATACCCAAAGAACTCTAGGGGTATCTTTTCTATTACGCAGAGGAACAAAATGTTTTTGTTTCTCATCATGCCCACTTCTTGGAAACTCAATTTTTAGAAAAAGTGATAAGTGAGCGCAATAGAACTGGAAGAAATTTCAGAACCACAAGTTATTACTGAAAGCATGGTGGAACCAGAAGTTTCAAAAGAACAGGACATTCTCACGCCACTCCGTAGGAGTAGTAGGCTGTCTCATCCGCCCGAGAGATACTACGGTTTTCTCGTAGACGGGGATAAAGAGGATTGCATCATTGATAATGATGAGCCAACTAGCTTCCAGCAAGCTATTCAGAGCAGAGACTCGGTAAAATGGCTGGATGCAATGCGGACCGAGATAGAGTCCATGTACACCAACAAAGTATGGATTTTGGACATTGCTCCAGAAAGGGTAAAACCCGTATGCTGCAAATGGATCTTCAGAAAGAAGATTTGTGTAAATGGACATGTTGAAACCTATAAGGCTACATTTGTTGCAAAAGGTTTTCGTCAAAGACCAGGTTTGGACTATGATGAAACCTTTTCTCTAATGGCTATGCTCAAATCCATTCGGATCTTTCTTGCCATTGCTGCCTTCCACGATTATGAGACTTGGCAGATGGACATTAAGACCGCTTTTCTAAATGGAAATTTGGAAGAGTGCATCTATATGGATCAATCGGAGGGTTTCATTCAGAGTGGGAGCAGCGAGAAAGTGTGTAAGTTGCTTAAATTCATTTATGAATTAAAGCAGGTATCGCGGAGTTGGAACATCTGTTTTGATGAGACGGTCAAAAAATTTGATTTTATCAAAATTCCAGTTGAACCATATATTTATAGTAAGGTTGTAGCAAGAACTGTTGTATTCCTCGTCTTGTATGTGGATGACATTCTCTTGATAGGAAATGACATTCCTATGCTACAATCAGTCAAAAGATTCTTGTCACAAAGGTTCTCCATGAAAGACCTGGGTGATGCTTCTTACATTTTGGGGATCTAGATCTATCGTGATAGATCTAAAAGGATGTTGGGACTTTCACAGTTCAGGTACATCGACACCATACTGAAAAGATTCAGTATAGAAGATTCGAAGCGCGGTAATCTACCGACTTGTCACGGAATCACCCTCTCCAAAGAGATGTCTCCCAAGACTGATTTGGAAAGGGATCGCATGTCAACCATACCCTACGCTTCTGCGGTAGGTTCTATAATGTATGCGATGTTGTGTACAAGACCAGATGTTGCTTACGCACTAAGCGTGGTAAGCCGGTATCAGTCAAACCCTGGGGAGAAGCACTGGATAGCAGTAAAGAACATTCTCAAGTATCTGAGAAGGACTAAATGAATGTTCTTGGTGTACGGCGGAAAAGACCTCCAGATCGAGGCCTTTGCTGGCTCCAGCTTTCAGAGTGACAAGAATGACTCCAAGTTCATATCGGGTTATGTCTTTACCCTCAATGGAGAGACGGTCTGTTGGAAGAGCTCCAAGCAGGACACCATTGCTGACTCGACGATGGAAGCGGAGTATATCGCCGCATGTGATGCCGTAGAAGAAGCAGTCTGGATAAGGAAGTTCTTAACAGAACTTCATGTGGTTCCGTCCATTGTTGATTCAATACCTTTGTATTGTGACAACGGGCTATAACTTTAGCAAAAGAACCCAGGTCCCATCAGAAGTCCAGTCATATCTTGAGGCGGTATCACCTGATCAGGGAGATCGTGGATCGCCGGGAGATCGTGGTGCGAAGAGTTGCTACGGAGATCACAGCAGATCCAC
Source organism: Agapanthus africanus (assembly GCA_030015575.1). Classification (NCBI taxonomy): domain Eukaryota; kingdom Viridiplantae; phylum Streptophyta; class Magnoliopsida; order Asparagales; family Amaryllidaceae; genus Agapanthus; species Agapanthus africanus. The sequence goes on along the minus strand of JASDDO010000022.1, from coordinate 644,663,801 downwards.
TCACAAAGGCCATCCCTCAAACGCAGTTCGAGAAGCTATTCGAGATGATTGGTCTGCGATACACCAACACATGGCCTTAGTGCAAGAGGGAGATTGTTAGTGTTATATGCCATAGATGCCATTATTGTATAGTACTAGTTTGTATATTATATTTTGAAAGCTTGGGATATACGCAGATTTTATGACAAACTTGTTCAATATGGTAGTATGTTACTTGGTTTGTTTCTATCTTAATATGTGTATATGTTTTTTTTAACGTATCACTAATACATATTGGTAGAGCCCTTAGGATCTTTGCTTGATTACCAGCGTTGTGATGACAGTCACACTAGTGGGGGCTGGGTAATCTATAAGCACATCCTTATACAGGTCCCTAGTCGTAGAATTATCGAGACATGTCATCGATACTCCAGAGTATACTAGTGTGTACGCTTCTCATCCCAGCATGGGAGATGTTCTGTCCCACAGCCAATAGTACGTCGTACTGGAGATAGTATGCAGGTGCTCATTGGGTTATAAGTTACACTGGACGGACTCGTGAGGAACTGTTGGTTGGTACTATACCTATCGTCAGGTAGCAGTTCCCAGGTGATATGAGTACAGTATAGTTCGTTAACTTGACACTGCTACTTCGCCTCGAGTGTGTTTCCACTGTTTTTTGATTACTACCCTACCACGGCTCTGATGAGTCGTGCAAACAGGTAGTACTTGGGTGCACTTCCGAAGCACTTGGAGGCAGTGGCGGTTAGATAGGATTCGTCTCTCCCGGTGTTAGGGGTTGATGTCGCGTTATGATTCGGAAATCCATTACACAGTCCCTGGCCAGAGCAAGCGAGTTTTACTGGTAGGTATTCCAGTAATTTCTCAGGGTGTTTTGGGCTATACTTCGACACGACTTATTGCGCTATTTGGGGTCTGACGTTTACCGCCCCCTAGCCCGATATGCGATATTCTTAGACGAACAGACCGGACTGTACGAAGATTGTCACAGACATGCTCAGTAGGAGTTCGGATGAGTTTGCTTATCAGCCTTCTTATCGACAGATATCTGAGTAGCCGTTACGTTCAGCTAGTACCGCTGATGGCTTGTGGTTAAACCCACTGCCAGCGTAGTGTCGAGTCTTTAAAACCAGAC